>CM033282.1:10047636-11497636 GCA_019343175.1 Oedothorax gibbosus | reverse complement strand
TTTAGGCATATCTGAAGATCTAAAGTGTTTTACTTAGTGGTAAACTTAAGGTAAAAAAGTCTCACAAACTTTTCAGACTGACTCATCATTACCCCAATAGCTTGAGTAATTATAAAGGGCGTTCTTATTTTGCAGTCTAAGCTGTAATTACTTAAACTGAACAATTAGGTGCAAATTGCAACATATTCACCCTTTGTATGTTAGATATGGAAATTTTAATTTTGAATTTATCTCAATTTACCATAGATATTATAAAATAAATTAACTTTTAATAAGCAAGTACTAATTTGTATACCACAAAATATAATTTTGACACTAATAGCATATCATTAAGTAATAATGAATGGGTATTATCTGTTCTAAAACTTTGTTGCATAAGTTCAGAAGATTTTTTTTTATTTTTAAACAAAGTATGGAACGTTGTATAAGCATTATTAGTTATTAAGGAATATCTTGAAGCTTTAAAATGGACTATTATCCCATCTAAAATCATTAAAATTGCTTGTAACAAGTATGTAATAAACCACACTAAAACACTCTCACTTATTAGAATGTCAACTGACTTGGCTTCAACTCGATACAAAGTGTCTCTTTCGCGTTTCCAACTAAGTAATGAGTCAATTTCAATAAGCCTCATAGCTTTCAAAGTATCTCTGAAAAGCGTGTATTGAAATCTAGAGAATCTACACCTATTGTACTTGAAATTACAAGGCTATTTCCAGCATTATCTTGCGTTACAATTCACATTTTAAATAATTATTTTATGTTTTGTGATATAATCACATTAAAATAAATGATATCGCACCTTACACAGAGAAGGGCAGAAGTCACAAAGATAGGAATTTTCAGGATCGAGTCGTTTGAAGCATTATTTACAATACGTTTCTCATACCGAACCTCATAAGTTTCTTATAAACCAAATTTTTAAGATTTGTATGATTTTATATATAAGCCAAAATATTGTATTTGGATTAATATTAATAAAAATCCTGCCAACTACTGCTATATTTCACTTTATTTCAGAAAAGTGTTTTTGTTATCTAACAACTTTATTTTCCAAAAAAACTTTCTCTTTTAGATCCAGAAATATCATTTCTACCCAGAGATGAAGACATTGATTACCAAAATTTCGATGTTTCAAGCATTAAAGTCATATATGTTACTCAGAAACCATCGAGATCAGGAGTTAATACACGGGAAAGTCCTTTTCGATCAATGACAGTTTCAACCAAACGTCACAATTTCCAAGGGGAAGTCGAAAGAATGCAATTTTGACAGTTGATATAAAAATTGAAGCCTGATTTTTTATTATATGGTGGAATTCTTAGGGTCGTGTTCGCATTTCATTTTCAACAGCTGTAAAAAAAATGTGCGTACTAAGAAAAACAATTTCTGGAATTTAAAAAGAGAAAAAAAAAGAAACCGTTATTTCGTATCTATTTTGAGATGACGTACCACCTATGCACGAAATAAAAATGCCAAAAAATAGGTAATTTTTTGTATAGTTCGTTGTTATTGAATGCTATCTATATGTAAAAAATATATTAGTGTGTGTATAAGAACACATATAATAAAAAATACCCGATTGAATTTATTTCAGAAAGTTTCAAAGTAAAAAAAGGAAAAAAAAAAATTTGTAGCAAAAAAACCTGTGTGAGGTAACATAGGTCATATTCACTATAGGTTGAGCTAAGCACTCATTATACAACTAACATCAGTTTTTGCTTTTTAAATCCCTTTCTGATAACTAATATTCTTATAAACTGCTTTTAATTTTGGTTTGTCACTCTTTTACTCATAAATGACTGCAAATTTGAAATTTATTGTCTCCTTCATTATTGAAAACCGCTTTCAGGAATTTCAATCCGAAAACAATGTTGGTGAATTCAAAAGAAGTGGGATATTTCTTCAAAAGATACACTGTTAAAAAAAAAACTGAACTTTCAGGAGAAAAATTACTGATTTTAACGGAACTTTCCCATAACGACTGAAAACGGGTTTTTTTCCTTCTGAAAACGGGTTTTTCCTTCTAAACACGGAAAATGTCGGTAAACCACGAGCGAAGAGATGCAAACGGAATTTTCCCGTTTTTAGAGCTGCCATACTTTTATTACCATATCGTAGATTTGGCGATAATGCACTAAGAATACACACATCGAAATTCGAACATCAAATACCTGTATTACCAGGCCCGTCAGTGGCCGAGTGGTTAGGGCATCAGCCTAGAGATTCAACCGTCTCAAGAGTGCGGAGGTTCGAGTCCCACCTACTGCCAGTCATCCTATAAATCGGATATGTGCTGGAAATAGTTGAAAAATCCTCAATTCACGGATGGGCCCGAGTACACTGAAACAGACGTGCTCGTTAAATCTGTAGAGTCCAAAGTCGTGACTTGACCAGGGTTCTAAATTACGAGTAACGAGAATAGAAACGACCTTTAGAATAAACACGGAAAAATGCAAAATGGAAAATTTTAATAACGGAGAATAAGAACGGAACTTAAGTAGAAACACGGGAAAATGGAAAATTTTAACAACGGAGAAATAAGAAACGGAACTTCTGTAAATACACGGGAAAATACTTAACGAAACGGGAAAGTCCCGGCAACTCTGCTGCCGGTACTTTTCCCGTTAATTTCAGTAAATTTTTTTACAGTGTATCGTATGAAAACAAATCCTTAAATAACATGTTCCAGGCACAATTCCAATAGTTGAATCAATGGTAATCACATCATCAATTCAAAAAGTCAAGCTGTTGCAGCAACGTCATCTACGCCGGTAACCACAACACGTCAAACTGTTTGAGCTACCCTTCAAGATGAGTCAAGTATAGGTTCTCCTTTAAATCACATCAAATCTGCAATCGTAAAGACACTTCTCCAAGCTAGCAATTGCTTGCAAGGAAGAGATGTAGAATGCAAAAAAGTGAAAACTTATGCAGCAAGAAATGAGAGAAATTTTAACTACTTCAACTTCTTAGACTACATATCAAAAATGTAAGGATGGAAAAGAAATCTGCAAAAATGTCTCTAGGGAAACAGAGAAGAAATGAAACCATTACATGTGACAAAACTACATTGAGCTCAGATAGTTTTGACAATTTCAATTCACTGCAAATAAGAAAGTGGATCCAGTTCAAGTTTTTGGGGATAAAACCAAGAAGTTATTTCTTGGTATTCTTGTAAAAATCGAAGAAGACAGCAATATTTTCAAGAGAAAAAGATAGTTCCTATTTCATTTTCTCTTAAAGAGATGATGTTTCGGATGGAGGCACCAACAGTATGACTCACCAACAAAGAATAAATCGCCAAAAATCGCTTTTCAAAATCTTAAATATAAAAATAAAATCATACACACTCCACACAAAAATACAGATTAAAAATATTAAATTAAATCAATGGAAGTCTTTCTTCTTAATAAAATAGTGACAAAAAGGAACAATCATTTTTTTTCGACCAAGTGGGTGATTGATTAAAATGAAGAAAATTGTTTTAAAAGCAGTATAGATAAAATATTGGGATTTTTCTTTTGTTCAGAAGTGTAACTTATTTGAAATGTGCCAAGTTAGTTAGTACATAATTACTACACTTCATAATTAGAAAGGATTTTTTGCATTCTATTTTATTTTAATAATTTCAGTCGTATTTTTAAATTTTTAAGCCTTATACTACAGATTTTCTTAAATATATATTTTAAATTTTATATATATAGTAAAACGAAATATTTTTACAGCAGTCCTAAATTCAAATCCTGAATACTTTTACAATGATGTTTTTATTTTTATTTTAATACCATTTCTCATGTATATATTTCATACTAACAACAGTCATATTATTTCCTAGAACGACTTATACGCAAACGTTTAAAATTTTAATATTGCAAAGGACATTTCGGTAAAGGAAGATTTTTCATAAGAATCGCATCGTAGAAGTTTTGCACACCCATTGCAATTTATTTATGAAACAGATATGGACCTCTTTCCTGTAAACCAGCGGTTGTACAAATTGCTTTGAGTATTGCGCCAATCGATAGACATTGCTTTTCTGCATATATTATTTCTCATTTTGGCACAGATTGTTTTGTTAGTGACGTCACTTTTCTTTGTATAGGGAGATACAAAATGGATTTCAGATAATGGATTTACGAGAGCGCGATTTTTATTTAGAAAACTACTGGCGTTGGAATGTAATTTTTGTTTTGAACAATATTAAAATGAAAAATATCAAAGATATAAATTTTTGTTTGGAAAACTTCTTGCATAAACACATTAAGAAAACACTATGCCTACATAGTTGAAATATGCATTTTAGTTATTTTAATCAGTCTATCAGAGTATTTATTGCTTTCATTCTACTAATAGATGCTCTTTATACTGCATATTGTATGTAGTTGGCAATGTAAGGTTCCCGGTTCGTACTACAGCCATACAATAAACTATTTGGCTCTGGGAAAAGCCATAAAATGGCGGGGGTTCCCGAGTACAATGGGAGAGACGTGCTCGTTAAATAGGTGGAGTCCAAAGTACCGACGGTAACGAGGTCCGTTTCGTGTCCTCTTAGGTGCCCACCTCGTCACTTAACCAGGGTTCCAAATTTCGAGGCGTAATTGGCTGTGTTTAAGGCTCGTTTCACACTCGACTGTTCCGGCTCTGTTACGTACTTATACAATGCCGGATGCATATATGAAAATCCTACATAGGATAGAAAAAAGCACCAATGAGAATCTTACTTTGGAGTTACGTAATCATATGCTTGGCGAGTTTTGAACCCTTTTCATTTGGCGATATTTAAACAAGCTTTCTAAATTAAACCGCAGGTGGGATTGTGATGGTGGTAAATGACAGCAGTTGGGAGAAGAAACATCGCTATGCTATTTTTTACTTATGTTTTTTATTCATTTTAGAAAAAACTCCTCACTAGTTTTTTTAGTGTTATTTCGCTTTCAATTAATTTTTGCTTGACAATGGGTAAGAAATTATAAATTCGCAAAAGTAACCATAAGTAAACTAATTATAAATATAAAATGACGTTTTTGTAGTCAAATGAAGTTCCCTGGAGTTTTGGAATATTTTTTTGTAAACATAATACATATTTTCGTTAAAGATTTCATCAGCTATATGGAAATAATTATTATATAAATAATAAGTTTTGATGCATTATTCTTAACATAGAAGGAATACTTTAAACTACAACAATAAAATAATACGTAACTTCATTAATCTTTAATAATTAAATCATTTTTATTCGACATAATAAACAATAACACAACCTGAAACATATTCCGCTTATTTCCCTAAACTCAAAGCAACTTCCTTTATAGTATAGTCCGAATAGAGTTAGGGTTGGAACAAACTGTAACAAACTATTCTTGTTGCAAATGGTATTTAACAAAAGCTTCTAATAAACATACTAAAAATCGCAACCCGTACTGTGGCGCAAAATATGTTTTTTTGGCCGCCATCTTGAAAAAACGTCAATTTTTTTTTAATAAATCACAATAAACCATAATAAGTCTAGTTTGGTATCAAATTAAAGTAAATTTTATGCTGACAAAGAATATGATATTGGTTTTAAAACTAAAATATTTACAAAGATTATTTTGGAAGAAAACGACGAGAAAAATTGCCGAAAAATGTCACTGCACGCGACGGAACCACCCCTTGTTATTATTGAGATGTCCAACAAAAGTTTGCTACTTTGCTCCCCAAAGCCATGCTTCAATGAATAATAAACATAGAGTACCCAGTAATAAGCAATATTGAACAAACCCTCATGAAATGTACTAAAAGAATTGACAAAGAATGACTGAAAGTCAACATGGAACCTAGATTTTAAATCATTCGAAATGCAGTAAAATAACTTATGCAATGAGTTTGCTGACCAGTGTTTTCCGTTCATATAACTGATGCAAGGATGACAAAATATATATTTTGTAGATCTAAACAAGGCAATGCAATTAGTTTACTGACCAGTGTTTCCCATTGATCTACCTCATGCAAGGATGACGAATGATTTTTCATAGACCACAGTCCATTTACTGACTCTTCATGTGTTTTGTGAAATATATTTCAATGGAATAACAGAATTCGCGTCTGTATCATTTTTTTGTGCCGTAGTTTCTATTTCAAAATTCGCCAAGCATAGGATTGCGTAACTCCAAAGTAAGATTCTCATAGGTGCGTTTTCTACTCTATGTGGGATTTTCGTATATGCGTGTCCGCATGATCACATTGGCAATGTTAAGTCAATTCGACCTTTCGTATGTGACGTAAGCCAAAACCGTGCTTACGACTTTACCAGCAGTTTTCAATCAATTTGTGGCAATGTTAAGTAAATTTAAAGTGCTACAAATTTTGCTGCCATACATGGTCAATGCAACAGCGTTTAACACTGTTATTATTTGATTGAAAACTGCAGTTAAAAACCTTAAGTAAGTTTTTTTTTCCTTTAAGGGGGACCGGAGCCCTCCTTTGAAGCCCATGTTAAAATGACCTTTTTTATGTACCTTTTTCTCAGATTCTATTTTGATACATTTTAATGAAATTTTTACTAGTTATTAAATGGATGTTCAACTATACTTTACTGGAAGCATTTTTCAAAATTTTGTTTAGTTTTTAAATTATAAATTTTTAAGTGAAACTACATCTTTTTGACCTAAAAAAACATCAATAATATTATAAAGAAAAAAAAGTAAGATAGTTATACTCAAATCCCTCCAGCGAATTTTAGAAACCAACTTCTTAAATACGTATAAAAAATTTCAGGTTGATTCTTATAGTAGATTCTGAGAAAAAGGTATACACACATTGAAAAAGTAAGTTTTGAGATATAAGCGTTTAAAGTAAACAATAGTGGTTTATTACCTATGAAACGTAAGGGGATTTTACCTAAACAAACTTTTTTTAAAAAAATATTAAAAATACTTCTAGTACTTAAAACTTTTATTTTGAGATATCGTTGTAAAGCTAAGATTACATAATTTAAGAAACACTAAAAACATTGAAATGTCATTTTTGAAAATTTGGAGGGGTCTGGTCCCCCTTAATCGCATGTAAAAGATTCAATTGACAAAACTTTGCCACTACGATCGTCCAGCACCCAAAATACGACGAACATTACCGGAAAAGTTAGATGTGAAACTGGTCAAACACTGTTAAAATCAATGTTAAAAAAATAAACTCTGTTAAAGACAATGTTTTTACTAAAATAGATGAACGCGATTTCCTAACTTTTAAGAAAATCATCTTTGCAAAAAATCTAGTAGTGATTAAAAAAAATTTACACTTTCAAAGTCAGCTTACAAATATACATAGGAAAAAGTTATTGCACTTTAGTTCATAGGCAAAAAGTTAAAATTTGCAGTCTAGTGTGACCCGCATTTTTATTAAAATTTCATTTTTATAGTGAAAGCTATAATAGCGTTTAAACGACTCTTGCATAAAAAATAATATTACTACCTAAGAAAAAATAAATGACACTATAAGAAAAGTTGTAACAACAACCAAACCTCAAATTAAATTCTATGGGGTCTTCATTATAAGTGCCCTTAGTAACCAATTTGTTGAATTTCTTCAACGTTATAAGTCGAGAAAAAAAGAGAGAAAAATAAAAGGATTTAAGGATTACAAACAAAGATTTTAAGATGGCATCCAAGTTCGGTTTAATCCCCATTATCTTTTCGAAACTATTCTTTTTTTAAAGAGTACAGTCTCCAAGCTAAACAGTCCTTGTTAGGAATCCTTGTTAGATTCCCATTTTGGTTATTGCCGATTTTTTTTAATTAAGTTGGTTTATCCAAAATGTGGTTTGAATATTCAACATGTGTAAATATTACATAGTTAATATAGATTCCCCTTGTTTATAATACTTTATTTTATCAACAAACTGAATAAAATATCTGTATTAAAATAAATATTAAAAAAATTTTATATGTAATACACAGTATATTAAAATGTATACTTATAACATTAAGCTAAGATATTGTTGAACATTTAGCATATATAAATCAAAATACAATCAACAAAACATAAACCTTTAATCTCTAAATAACCAACACATTTTAAACAATTTAACTTAGTTTTAACAACAAATGATATTTTCTAATACACCCCCCCATTCTCCATACATTTTTAAATTTAAATTTCCTTTTGATCAGTTTTCATGACAATATTATAATCCAAATAGCGATCAAAGTTTATTGAGTTTCCAGTTGTCACATCAAAAGGGTATATTTTACACCCAGTAGGGATTAGTGTTCGGCAACTATAGCCTTTGACATTATAATTATCTGTCCGGGAACAATGTCACATTGTATACCCTTTTAAGCATTTAAAACTATTAACCTGAACGTTATTTTTCATATGATAATAATTTTTTATATGATTATCACATTTTATATTTTTATACGATGAGGACCTAACGTAATTTGACATAGGGTCCGTCAAAACTCAGACTATTTCTCCCAGCTTTCTCTTAGGTAGTTGTTGGGGTTTTTTTTAAAGATTATTGAAAAGATCTTGATCAGGTACTAGTTTTTTTAAAAATAATTTTTAAACAATATTTAAAAACAATATAACTCCTTTCCAAGACTTTCTAAAAATTCAATAATCAATAACCATTGAAATCCACTACAATCTTTTTACCAATAAAAAAGATTATTGAAAGATCTTGATCAGGTACTAGTTTTTTTAAAAATAATTTTAAAAAAAATAATTTAAAAAACAAAATAGTAACTCCATTTCCAAGACTTTCTAAAAATTCCAATAAATCAATAACCATTTAAAATCCACCTACAATCTTTTTTTACCAATAAAAAAAACTTTAAAACATTTTTAAAAAAACTATACATATCATTATCACCTTTGTCCTATCAGGGCCCAAAGTTTATCGACTAAGAATCCCGTGACTTGTTGTATTTCCCAGGTATCCAAACGGAGTGACGTAAAAGCGTGTTGAATCGATCTCTGGCATCAGAAAGGCGCTTCTGACCGGCAAGAGCGGACATCAAGTTAGGAGCGTTGGAGGCAGCTCTTCCGCATCCTCATCTCTAGCTCTCTTTTATCATTGATGCTCGGGTATCCCGTTGAAGCGGCGTTTCTCCGTTTCGCTCGGTGAGCTTCTTTTTGAAATAACTTCGAGGTGTGTGTTTGAAAAGTTGTTTTGAGGGTTTGATGTGTGTTTTGAGTGTTAGGATTATTTTAGAAAAATTATGTTATTTAGATTATTTGTTGTGTAAAAGTTTGTATTTAAAGGAACGTTTCTAAGTATCAAAAGTTTATGTTAAAGTTGATATAAGTTTTTAAATATTGAAATGTTAACTTGAATGTAAGAGATACAAACTTTTAAAAATGTCAGAAGTTTTTTTTACTTTAATATTTTAAACAAATGTTTATTATTTGTGTACTTTCGTCAGTATTCATGTGATGTTCATGTTCAATAAATGTGCATAAGCTTATTCTTAAAATTGTGAGTTGAATTAAATGCTTGAACCGAAATATAATATCTTTAATTATAATTATAAAAAGTCCATTTTAGCTGTTGTAATAATATTATAACGCTACATTCGTATTAATTCTGTGCATTTTGGTTTTGCGTAAAAAACGAGTTACTTATCTAATCAAAGATTGTCCATTTATATATTAAGGTTATATTTTAATTGTTTAACTTTCTATAATACATTGTACATTTTTGTGCATATACATATAAATTTTTAATCTAAATATATTTTTGCAGTGTAACTTGTTTCAGATTGGCCATGCGCATATATTCTACATGTTTTATACTTAAAGTATATTTAATTTCTAATTTTATAAATTTTTGCTTATTTTTTTAAAATTACGTTTAATATTAAAGTAATTGTTTCACTTATAAGCAAAAAAAATTTCTTACAATATGTAGTTCATTTATTCTGTTTTCAATGTATATGTTTCACTTTTAAGAATATATAGTAAAAATTAATTTGTATGTATAATTGCTGACTCAGCAATTTTAAAATGTGAGGGTAGTGTGTTTTGACAAAAATCAAATTTTACCTATATCTAACCGATGTACATTTATAATGTATTGAATATTTTTAGAGAATATTAATAGTGCTTGAAACAAGTAGTACTTCATTCGTCATTGAATTAACTACAGCTTGAACTGTATACAATTAACTTGTATCAAAGTGTCCCATAAAAGATATGCAATTAAGAGATTGCGTTGGGTAATACATACTAGCATTTTAACTTTTCGTTTTTTAAGTTTATCGTTTAGCAGAATGCTTCATCAGACCAAACCAACCAACAGACAGTATCTTAAACATCATTTTCTAAAGTGTTGAAAATTTTTTAACCACGTAATTTGCCATTAATGTTATTCGTTACATCGTCGTACAATGCACGTTGAATAAACTGCATTGTATTAAATATTGAGTGAAGTGTATCATTATTGTATAAAATTTATTATAGAAATATTTAAGTATATTGCGTAATAAACATAACGTAGTGTATCATACATATATGAATAATATACAAAAAAAACAGTACATATAGTTATCCTAAAATACCGGAATATTTTAGTTTAACTTTGAGTTAAGTTATTTAATATAATCTGTGGTAAATTGTTCAGTTATTTCAAATTTTAAATCTTACGATTTAGTTTTGGGCCTGCCAATTGTCCAGGTTAAGTTAAGACCCCTCTTCAAATTTCTAAAATTTACCAAAATTAAAAGGAAATGACTTCAATAACAGGTCTTATTTCTGAATTTCATGAAACACGATTATTTTGAATTGAAACTTTCTATCATTTTAAAATGGGAATTCCCATTCAAAATGACCGGTAAATTTTGGAACACCCTGTTACTTTATACGGGTCGAAAATTTCAAAAGAGGTCTCAAACCATAATCCGTTATTAGTTTTGGGTACTTTATTAAAATGTCCATCCTATATTACCTAACACTTTCCTTACTTTTCACTTATAAGAAAACATAATTAAGATTACAGTTTTGTATTTTACTTTATTCAAAACACATTTTTAGGATATATTTATTACAATTGCTAAACTGAGTTTAATAGTTGCTTTTCTCCCACCATGGAATCCACTATTTCCTGGCGAGCATGCCGGGAAAGGCGAGAAATGAATTTGTGCAAATAAAATAACATTCGTATTTTTTTTAAAACCTTATATGTCAAACCCTGCGAAAGTAAATTCTTGATTATAGTGGTTATTTTCAGTTCCAACGGAACTCTTACGAAACAAATATTGCTTACAACTACTTTTCTCAACTTCTGACTCAAAAAACAACTGAAAAGCGAACTGAAAGTTTTTGCCATTGACCCTCCCTTTATCAAGCACACATTTACAATGCGAGTGCGGAGTTCAGCATTCTTTGAGTACGGTGTCACGTCGTCTTCTGATCCTTTACTCTTTTTTAGCTTCGTTGTCGTTTCAAAGAAACTGCCACTGATCCTTTCATGTCGAACATAATTCCTCTTTTGTTCATCTCTCTTAAGTTTCTTAGAATCCACTGATCATCGCAATACATTACCATAGGTTCTTTTTTAATGTCATGTACCTGCCTTTATATTATAACTTAGGAAACTGCGAAATAAGCATATTCTCATAGCTGAAATGTCATTTTTGAAATCTTTTCAAATTGTGCATTCGTTATCGAAGATTACATTTCAATTGAATATAAAGATTTAAATAACTACTACACAGAAGATACAGATATTAGATAGCATTTCACTAAGGAAATTTTCCCTATCTACATGCAGTTTTTTACGTTTGGATCTATCTATCATCAGCATAAGGTCTTAATAGAATTAAATAAGTGCTAATAAAATGTTTATTTTTTAACTTACAAATAGTTGCCTGCTTTTAAGTTATTAGTTATTAAACTAAAGGATTAGTAAATAAACTATGTAGTAAATAGTTAAATAGTTTAATAGTAAAATGTTTCACGTGCATTTACTTTTATTTCTTTTATTCAACATTGTATTCTAAGAAATGTTAAAGTTTTAGAAATTCAGTTTGTAACTCAAACTATGCTTAACTAATATACATTATCAACAGCTAAACTTTAATCTTCTTAAATTTATGTGATATTTAATTTCAGATTTATTATCTAACTTTGCGAAAACTATTTTATAACATTTTCTTATCTAGGTCCTTAAGCAAGTATACAAAATTACAGATTTATTGAAATGTTTTCCAGTTTTATAAAACAAGAAATGTTTAAGTTTTTCTCACGTCAATACTTACTTTAACCGAAATAAAAAGTTCAATTTAAAATGCAGGAAAAGTTCGTGGAGCTAATTGCATATTCATGGGTTTTATTTTGTTTAAACCACAGAAAAATTCAAATTTGTTTCTGGAATACAAAATACTGGGAGAAATTCCTTATATAAATAAGAAACAAATATAAAGCGTTTCGAATCAAACATAAACATATTTTGAATCCAGCAGTAAGTTTTGAAGCAAAGTTTTTTTCTTCCGATAAATTAAACTCCACTGCGAAATCCTAAAACATACATTGTTTCTTATTTTCATTTATTTAACAAAACAGTGAAATCTGTCAAGCTTAGAGAAAAATGTAAATTTTTTCCACTATTATTTGATTTTTATCGCTATCTTCTAAGCATATAATTTTTTTAATATTAAAACCTGCGTGTTAGAAGTGCATTTTTAATTGGTGTTAAGCGTAATTAAAATTTTAATACCTAATGTTTCGATATTTGAGTGTGAATGAATGCGCAATAACAAGAATATAACTTTTACACTATTATAATTTATTTATTCTTATTTAAAACATATTGATTATTTTGGATACGTACACAAATTTTAATAGTTAGCTTGGTTTAGGACGTTGGACGTTGCACTAGAGCTATGCGAGGTTTTAAAGGTTAAATTATATACAACTCAACATCGTCCATTAAAATATCTTAAGCTTATGACTATTAGATAAAATATAGCTAAGATGTGTGTACCTAAGCTAGATTTTTCAAATTCCCATAAATCTACAACTGAACGTATTTATTATTTAGTTTGTAAATTTTAAGTTGATTAGACAAATTACTTTTTATTGGAACTATTTTATATACTTCAAATAATTTCAAATTTGTGAAAATGAAAGACGTAAAAGTATTTCTAAATTGACCATAGGTACAATACCGGCATTGTACATAGTTAAATAAATAAAAGCCTCAGTTTCTTATATTTTCTATTTCACCGCGCCGTGTTGGCTATTGTAATCTTAAGATTAAAAAAAATATTAATACATAATTTAATCGCACATAATTTTACTTGTAAATAGATTTTGGCAGCCTATTACAGATGCAAGAGTCTTTGTTTTGCGACAGGGTTATGACCCAAGGTACTTGGCAGGAACGACAATAGAAATTATGCTTGTCTAAATACATGACTTTGCATTTTTATACAAAAGGTCTTTTATTGGCAAACTCACATGGAAATTAGTTTTAATTAGTGTATGATTTGATACATGAGCTTACAAGCTATGTTTAGTTGAGTTCAATTATTTAACTTACTTTTGTAAGTTTAAAAAAAATATATTAAAATTTTGCTTTCGCCCACCAAAGAAACTTTTTCACATTTAACTTACCACAGGCTTCTCATCCAAGACTTAAAAGTAGATTAAATAAATGTTATTGTATGTAATAAGTATTAACTTATATAAGTAACAAAGCTTAGTACAAAATATTATTACATTTAAGGGCAATGAGCCTAGGTACGAGCATCTTCCCTATGTATTTATTTTTAAATAATTAATTGCTTAAAATTCTTTTTTTATTACTATTATATCATCTTTAAATTGCAATAAACGTGAATTCAAATTATAAAAAATGCTTCACAGTTATATTTGTAAGAGATCATATCGTAAACCTATAAAACTCACAAATTTAATAGTGAATAGTTCAATTAAGATTTTTAGTGTTTTATAAAAACAATTTAATAATAGGAATGAACTATCGTCATATGTCAATGAACTACACTGAAAACTGCGAATATTTTTTAAAATTAGGCTTAAAAGAGTTTTACATACTGTATCAAAACATACAGATCCTAGTAAAACTCCCATGAATCAATCTAAAGCTATCCAACTGAGTACCTTGCCAAGTTTAAAACAAATTCCATAAACTACGCGAAAGAACCGTAGACTATTGTCACATGTTCAGTAACAGAAATATAAACGAAGACAAAAGTACTCTAACATGCGCTTCAAGGAGATATACTCCCATTAATCAAGCTAAAAATATCTAACAGGCAACCTCCCAAACAGTAATTTAAAGTCCAAACTGTTACTTTATTCCTCCAGAAACAAAACTAACAACTGCAACAGTACATAATACAAACAAAACTACACAATTGAATAGTTTTTTTTAACAATACTCAATTCTCTTAACGACAAAACATGTCAATGAACCATGGCCCATCGCATATTAATGAACGTTAATGAAAAGCATTCTAAATTATGCTTGAAAGAGATAGCATCGTAAGGTCTCATAAATCAATTTGAAACACTCCAACTGACTACCTCGCGAGTGCAGGGACGCAATCTAAGGTGAACAGACGCTGTGTCGGGTCGCAATGAGTTAGAACCTCGTATGACACTCCCCACCACACAGTAAAGCTCGCATAAAGCCATAAATCACATGAGCTGCAATCGATAATGTAACTACTCACATACCATTTTTTGTATGTTTCCATAAAACGCCACTTTCTGTTTCCGGGATTCTGGAGATTTTTTGGGTTATGAGTTTCTGAAGAGGGGCATTCTTAAATGGTGTTTACTGTGCTCTTTTTTCTTAGAAAAATGTATCGGTTTTTTGGGGATAAACATTGTATAAATGTATATAGGAAGGTAGTATTAAAAAAATTCATTTTGATTTGAAGTTAAAAAGTCTGCAGTCAGAATGTTACACTCTTAAAACAAAAGAGTGAAATCCACTCCTATAGGGGAAGTGCATTTTCGGCACCGGAAAGGAGTGGACATTAACTCGGACTGAGTTAAAACCGCTCGTTTTAAGAGTGTAGGACGTAGATTGTTTCTTTTATTTCTTTTACCCACAACGCAAAAAGAGTGAAATCCACTCCTATAGAGGAAGTGCATTTTCGGCACAGAAAGGAGTGGAAATTAACTCAGACTGGGTTAAAACCGCTCGTTTGTTTTAAGAGTGTAGCTTTATAATATATTGTTTTTTAAAGGTAGTAAACTAAACCTACGAGACAAAAACAATTCAATTTCAAATACTTAAAATTTCCTGTTGAAATGAAATTACGAAAGCTGCACTGAACCATGGCCTCTTCAGGCCGTCACAGAGAGCTTCTCTCGCTTTATTATTTGAGTCGGCCGTAGCTGAACAACGCATAGAATAATAATTTCTCGGTAGTAAGGGAAATCGATCATAAATGAAAATATTAGGATGCAAAATTGCAAATGATATTTAGTTAGAATTATTCCCGCTGGATATTTCGCATTAGCATACAATCCTAGAAGACAACTTGATTCACTACAAACTGAAGATCATGTACCACAATTTTGAAAACCACCTAATGCACTGTCGTTCTAGGTTAATATTAAAAACAGAACTGTATGTTATCCTTTGTAAAATAGTGACAAGCCTCCTTAAATAAACTTATAACAGCAGATAAAGCCTTTCAAAGTATTTTGCTATATAGAGTGTAAGACATTGTGTTTAAAAACCGTAATAAATAATAGGGGGAACTAGGGACATTTGACCCCTAAGGATACATGACCCAATGCCTTTTTCTCAGTAATGGAAACTTTTGTGAGTTGAAAGTGGCATCACTTTTTTCCTTTCAGCCAGTTGATCACATGGTGAAAAAAACGAGCTGAATCATTGCGTATTTGTAAGTTATGCGAAGAAATACGTTTTCATGCACTGAAAGTAAATTTTTGAGGCCGTAAGGTTTTTCGGTCTTCATTTTTTGGTTTAAAAGAAAGATTTTTTCAATTAGTTATTTGTTTAGTTCATGCTATTAGCTACAGTTACATGCATAATAGTGCTAATGTAATTATTCGCAAATGACTTTGTTTTGGGATTAAACAAAAAAAGTGCAACTAGGGATAAGTGACCCAAACCAATTAGGGATATGTGACCCAAGTAAACAACACACAAAAGTAGACAGAAGTAAACCAAGTAAATTTTTTTAAAAATCACGGGAGTCCCAAAAAGTAAATGACTGGGTCCTTAACGAAGTATAAGGTTTGTTTTGAAGGTACAAGGGAATTTTTTTTAACGAGCTTACAATTCAATATGCAGAAAAAAATCGATGGAAAATGTTTTAAATGTCCTAAAATGGATAATACATCCCAAAAATGATATTGATAAAATAGTAGCGATATTTCAACCACATGTGTTTTCTCTGCAAAATAAAAGAAGCCCCAGTTTTGTATTTCGAACAGAATTTACTTTTAAATTTGATTATTTCGTTAATATAAGCATAATTAATGAGATAAAAATAAAAAGTAATAATTTTGTCTGAAAATACTATAAAATCTATATAAACTTTATAATATGATATTAGTTTTGTTATTTGATAAAAGTTTTTTGATTATTTTAAGTTATACTATCACATTTTGGGGTTGGGTCACGTATCCCTAATAGGTGGGTCATGTACCCCTATGCATTGGGATACATGACCCAGAACTAAAGTTTTAAATAATTTATATTTTACTACTATTGCAGTTAATACTACAAAAAAATACTAATATATATTGTGTACTACTTTATGAAATATAAATTATCTGCATTTACACATTCATAAATAGTGTTTTTTAAAAGTTACAAGCAAAAAACTTCGAGTGGGGTCATATGTCCCTGGTTCCCCCTACTTAGTTCATCTGCAATTTAAACAAGTTGGATAGAATAAAAGCCACTAGCTCTAATAAAGTATATTTATTTCAAATTTTTCATAGTTTCCGTGTCTTGTTTTGAATATTAGAGAAAACTGTGAAGGTGGTGCAACTTTCAAATCGTAATTCTTTACCTATGAAAGTTTGTTAACTAAAAACTAATCAAGTTATGTTTTGAATAGGGAGTGGAAGGGGTTAATATTTAAATTACAAGCGGAAATACTTGACAGAAAGGAAATATTAAATTAAATCTGGTTCTTTAGTTAGAACCAATAGCGCTTACTTCCAGACAACCTAATTTCAATACTGGAAATTTAAAATAACTACACTCTTAAAACAAACGAGTGGTTTTAACTCAGTCTGAGTTAATTTCCACTCATTTCCGTGCCTAAAATGCACTTCCCTTATAGGAGTGGATTTCACTCTTTTTGCGGAGTGGTAAAGAAATAAAAGAAAACAATCCGGTGCCGAAAATGCTCTTCCCCTATAGGAGTGGATTTCACTCTTTTGTTTTAAGAGTGTAAGTTTCACACGGAAGATTGGCGAAAATATTTTTTTAAGGTTACGTATTTAAATTAGCTGTAAGATGCAACACTATTTTGCGAAAATTTGTAATTCAAGTAATATATTTTGCGTATAAAACACACTAGGAACGTTTAAAGTCCACAATTTCACTGAAAAAGGGTGTAGCATTCAAAAGGACACCGTTCTTATTGAGTATCGGACATATTGCACCATACTTCTGCGAAATATGCCGAGGTATTTTAATAGATGTTTTTCTCATCTATAATGAGGTACCAGAAACGTTATACTTACGGGTGATTCTTCCAAAAGTGTATCATTTTAGTCTGTGATTAAGTCAAAAATAGAAGTAACATTTGCAACAATCCCAAAAATAGATAAGGTAGCTATTGTTTCATAATAATATGAAACCTTCTAATATGAAAATTTAACAGTAATTAGTTATGTTACTAATCCCCATATAAATGTCTATTTCAGACAGTTATGACAAAAGTAACAAATAACATTCTATACACATTGTAAGTTAGACGTGTGTAAACTACAAAACTTAGGATTTTTTTTTTTTAAAGCCAGTTTACTATACTAAATTGTTATATGAAGGTCATAGTCATCTGGATCATTTTGAAATCAATCAAATTGTGTAACTTCTCCTTTTGTGCAACGATATTTTGGTGATCTTTTTCAGGGGTTGGTCTAAACTATTGTTAATGATTGCAAAAAAAATATCGTATTACATGCATTGAACTTTGGTGAGATTGCTTCTCCTTTATCTTAGCCAGCCAATTGACATGAGAGTATTCACGAAGGAAACAACGTATTTTATTGGTGCAAATAATTTATTTGGTAAAAATTGTACATGTTTCAGCAAGATCTGAAGCTCGCCTTCTTCAGCAATATACACAATATAAACTAACAGTCCACGCGATAGCAGTTTCACAGCTTAGAGCCATGTTCTCATGTTTCTTGCACAAAGTTAAAGATATTTTCTGAATACAGCCAATTGACTTTAAAGTTTTGGGTGCAACATAACATATTAATATTTTACAGTGCAATATTATTCACTATCTATTGGGAAGATATAAGTTCTTAGATGCTTTAACGCAACTAAATCGATTCTTGACAGTTATTAGAGCAACGTATATCGCTTCAGAATGGTACGAATTTTGCCAGCTTTCTTTATTACTATGTAGACAATTTTTAATGGGAAAAAACTTTTTGCATTCAGAAATTAATGTATCGTTAAATTACTTGGTCATACACTAAAAAATAATTAAATTTTTGAAATATTATAAAGGTTGCAGGAGCACAATTATATACAAGGCATTGTTTGAATTCTTGCCCCATGAAATTTTGAAAAACCTGCCCCGTCTATATATTTTTTATTTATTAGTCCCTTGACTCTTAGTGGTTTTAGTTGTTTTTAAAACATGTACATAATTAAGTATAGAGGGGAACCACTTTTTATTATACGCAGTGATAGAACTGTAAGTTAAATGAAAGTACATTTAATTTAGGTTTGAATGTATATATAAGCATAAAAAATTCCTCTGAGTTTATAAAAATAATGAAAATAGCTCTAACGAAAATCTTACAACACCAACTGAACAAATATTCTTGTGAGTGATATAGGCCGTGCTGCTTTATAAGCCAAGCAGACAGTTGGCGCCTCCCAAAGGCTCATTTCCAATATAAGGCCTGGTGGAAAACTAGCCCCATGGGATTCCCGAACTAGCCCCGATCTCCTCTAAATAATAAAAAATATTATTTCCTCCAAAAATTAATGTTATCATAATTGAATTATAAAGAATGCTTTTGTTATGATAGTATTTAATTCAATTTCAAATAGATAAAAATGTGAAAAAAACTACATTTATTAATTAAATACATAAGTATTATAATTAGGATTTTAAACAGCTTCACAATTTATTAACTACTGTTAATTGAGTCAGGAAAATATTTAACTTTAATTACTGGAGGTAAGCCATGACAATAACTGGCCATATAATTAACTTCAGCATTAAAAAATGAAGGAAATGATTCGTGATAAGTAAAAGTTAAGAAATATTTGCTTCTTTGCATCCAAAGTTTTATTTTTTCTTATCAGTGATATTAAATTTAATTTATTTAATCCAATCTTTATTCAAAGTTAAATTAATTATTTACTTTTATAATTGAAGCAATTGAAATGTCATTCAAGCTTAATTATTTTCAAATTATCAGACAAAAAACGAAAAAAACAGAATGCATTCAATGTAGTATATAATTATTAAACGTCGTTTCCGTTAAAATTTTTGTGGCAATAAATAAAGTAATTTTAAAATGTTGACTAATTTAAAAGTTAAAAACTAAAGTAAAAAGACTAAGTTTAAAAATACAGAACATCTTATTTTTTACTCTATTATTAGAGTTATTTTTCATTTCAAAGTGTATCAGAAAATAGAATTTTATGAACAGTTTTTATTTACAGAATTTCATGAAATGTCTTTTAAAATAAAAATATTACTTGTTAAATTCAAAATTAATCAAAAGTCGCTTAGATATAATAAAAAAATTTTTGTTTGTGTGATTTTCAAATTATAAGGAGGACAAGTATTGCTTTACAATAATTATGCATAGTTTTCGTGAAATTTATAATAAATTGCTTTCATTCATTAATTAATCCAATTATAAAAGACTGAACACAAATAATTCATTCTATATTGTTATCCGAAAACATAAATATCACATAAAAGTCATGCTAGTGTACTTTACGACAAAACATTTTACTTTTGAATGGAACCTTAAATTATAATCTAAAAGTTATTTAAGAATTCATGATTTATATTTGAATATTTCCTTAATAACTTAAATATTTTACATTTCTTTTTAAATTATGCAAAATATATATTACATTAAGTCGGCAAATTTTATTTAGCGTTTAAACCATCGCTATTCCAACTGAATAAGTCGGATAAAATTCAACTAATTTTGCAATGAAAATTATTTACAAATCTGGTTTAACTAAATGGGGTTGTTTCACGTCGTGAATGGCAGCAGCTCCAGAGGTCTTGTTTCCATTTTGTGTCTAGAATTTCTTTCATTTTAATATTCGAAAATGAGAAGAAGAGATAATGAGAATTCCAAGAATATTTTACTTATTATTGTTTTAAAATGCCAACTTCTTGCTGTGCTATTGATTGTTTAAATCATTTGTCAAAGAAAGCTTTCATAGAAAGAAAAAAATATTTTCATCTATGAAGTTCATTTTGAGAGGAAACCGAAATAACCAATGACATTGCAGAATGCGGAAAAATGAAAGCAAGAGCGTTATATCATCTGAAACATTCACATTGTTAAGGATGACTTTAATTATTCTACGCCAATAATATTGTTGGATATCGGCAAATGAACTGAAGTGAAAAAAATATTGTATCAATTATTAGGAAATTAAAGTGTTCTTAAGATAGAAGTAGCGTGGTCTAGGTTTTTTCTTTATCTTCAATCAATGTTTAAACTGTAAATCTCAAAGCGTTTTTTTTACAAATATCCTCAATTATTCAAATACTACTCGACTTCCTCTTTTCCGTTATTAGAACTTCCCTTAAAACTAATATGACATGCACTTAATATTTAATACTTTTAACTATGCATTTAATATTTAATACTTTTAACTATGCATTTAATATTTAATACTTTTAACTATGCATTTAATATTTAATACTTTTAACTATGCATTTAATATTTAATACTTTTAACTTTGTATTTAATATTTAATACTTTTAACTATGCACTGATACAAAATATTACTGACTAGAGAATTGAAACTTTGTTTGACGTTTACCCAGAAATTCGAACTCTTATGCTTTACTCCTCTCACACATGATAAAGCATGTGCCAAAAGTTCGCCAAATAAATTAGTCATCTCGCACTATTATAACCTGATGCGAAAGCAACACTATCCAAATTAATAACTCCAGAAAATATAACTCGAATATTTCCCGGTGTTAGTGAACAGTTTTGGGTGAAATTCTTGACGTGATCGGGGACGATGCGAAACAGGATATTACTCGCAGCATTATCACTCCAGTTTAGATGGCCATTCATCGATTCTCTCCAACGGATGATCGCTTTGGAGAATAGATAGCATTAAGTAAAGAAGTGTGACAAGGTCCTAACTATTCATTAGACTATTTTTGGGTATAATGGGGCTAAATAGGACACATTCGGTAACGCTTTTTAAAACAAATTTGGAAACACCTTATAGCACACTTTCGGAACTCCTTTCAAGACACTTATAACTCGACTAGCGTTTGTTCTATAAAGTTTAAAATGCTTTAATTTTTCCAAGCAAAACGTTTTAAGTCTTCTTAAACCCATCGAGTATTTTAGATTAAAGCATAGTTATAAGTCCCCAACCCAACCAATCAAATCTCATCAATCGCCTTTTTTATAATATGCTCTAAAATGTTCTCCAAATATATTCCTACAAATATTTCTATTACGTGCTCCGAAAGTGTTCGCAATTCGTTTAAAAAAAGTGAAATTCAACACATGTCTTAGCAGAGCATATTCAGAACAGGTTGAGAAAGGTTCTGAACAATTTTTGAAATCGTTTTGTACTAATGAACGCACCTGGAACACTGACACAATTTTAATGAAAGTGTGCTAAATCTGTTTCAAATGTGCGCCTCGAGTTCAAAGATATCAATTCAAAATCGATTATAGTTCTCAAGTAATTTAGCTTTTTGGGTGGCAAGATATTTTTTGGGTAACTACCAGAGTTCAACTAAAATAACACATTCAATACCTTCAGCAAACACACAATTATTCAGGATGAAAACAATTTCGGTTACAGCTTTGACAAGCTTTCCAGGGATTGGATAGCGTTGTTTCAGGGATTCCGAAACATTATTGAGCGGAGAGGCAGCAATTTTTAATGTTTTAGAAAAAGGGCTTTTAGTGCGTTTCACTGGATCTTATAACGGGAAATTTCAAATCAATGGTAGGACTAAAAGCGTCAAATGTGGTATTTAGCTAATAGAAGATACATGTATAGATCCATACATGCAAGGGTAGTAGGTATCTTAAAAGTAAGCCTTTGCTTTATTATTGATTGTTAAGCTATCAATGCATTTTTTCAAATGACTTCAAAATCGGATCCTCTTTAAAGGTTATGATTTTTCACTAAATAGAGTTACAATTATATGCTAGTACTAATGATCTATAGGTAGAATTAATTATAAAACAACTTCACAATTGTTCTACTACAGAAGAAAAAACAATTTTTTTAAATGAATTGCTAAATGTAAAAAGCAAAAGAAGAGGATAAGGAAAATTTCCTTATACTCTTCTTCTTTTATTAAAATGTTCAAAGATAAGATATTAGTGAGAAATTCTCCTAAGAACCTGATTCCATTTTACATTTAATCATTTAAATATTATGTGGAATCTGAATATAATGTTTATTACTGTTTCTGAACACTTACATTTTGTTAGAAACTCATTTTATTACTACTACCACTATGATAGTAGTTAATAAATAAATAAAATTATAAAAACCACACTATAATTCAAGTTTTCAATGAAAATCATTCAATAGCATATAATTGTGGATAGTATAAAATTTTTAGTATTTTTAAAATTCGAAACAACACAATTTTATTTTTCAATATGAAAAGATCTTTTCCCCTTTGGACACCTTAAAACAAATTTAGCGCCTATTAAAATATTCGACTTCCCGAAATCGGGTGTTTAAAGATATTTTAGTTTTATTTACTAAAAATTAATTGTTTTTAATAATGAGATCCCCTGCATTTTTTTTCTCTCGTACATTTTTATGTGTTAGAAAAGATTACAATTTACTATTTATTGATATTTTTAATTTTCAAACCTGTCGATTAAAATATTTACAAAACTTACATTTTGTTAGATTGATTTCTTGTAACAAAGCAATTTTGATTTTTTCTAATAGGTTGATAAATATTATCCTTATTTTCACGGAGTGGAGTTGAAATCCGAAGAAGTTTCTTCAGAGATTCGGAATTGGCTTTTGAGTAATACTATATAAAGGTGTGTAAAAAAGCTTTTTTTAAAAGAATCTTACAAATATTATAGTTATGATTTAAAAGAATGTAGTATATTTTATTACGTTAAAATGTAAATAAGCTCTTAAATTTTACATAATTTTCTTAATTTTAATAACATTATTTAATATTACTTATACTTCAAATTGTTGACGAGGTTTATAAGCGGTCGCTGACCAAGCACACAACCTGAATATGTATGTCTACCAACTTCAAATTATAAGCGATCTTCATTTATACTGTTAAATTGGATTAAAAATAATATTTTCAACTTTATTGTATTATTTTTTTTAAGCAAAATCCAAAAGTAAGGTAAGAAGAGTTCTTATAACATTTTGATTTGAAGAGTGGCCTGATTGTATAATAAAACGAGTAAGTACAAATATTCATAATTTCTTGCTGAAGTTCAAAAAAGTACCTATCTGTATAATATAGTATTAAGTTATTTAATAAGGTAAGAAACATTATAAAATATTTATAAGTATTCTGTTTTTTAAAGAGAAAGAATAAAGAAGTAGTTTGAAATGGTATAAATTTTATTAGAAAGTATTAAACAAACGACTAAATATTCTGTTTTAATATAAGTTATAATTATCAAAAATATCATAATTTTAAAATTCAATACAAACAACTGATCACAGTTTGTAGACATTAACATGATTTTGTATATATTAACATGTTCTATAAAATCAAAATTTTGCAGGAGAGAGACGGCAATGGTTTTATTCCAATCAATTTATCCGGACAAAAGTACCGGACAAAGTAAAAATTATAATCTTAAATAGTACCATATACTAAACAATGCACTGTGTGTATCACTTTTAGTCAAAAACTGCAAAACTTCTTTTTTAATTTTTAATGTGATAAGTGTTACTGTTTAACGATCAGTGCGGTGAATTGAAGGTAAACTAACAGCAGTCACGAAAATTTTAAACTTATTTTTATTTACCAATGAAAAAATCAAAGATATAAATCATTTTATTTATATATCAATATTACTTAAAAAACTTATTATATTCATGAAAAAAAATATTTAGAAAAATCATTACTATCAAATCTCAATGATGTGAAACTGCTTTTAACAATGCACTTCTCTAAACCAAAAATCTTTGAACTAACACTAAGCTATTCGATTATGTTAAAATATAATAAAATAACATTCCTCTCATAACCCGTACGGAAATTTTTAATAAATCATTAAGTATTATAAAAAGCGTGTACTAATATACAGGTTTACAAACGCTATTTTTAAGTTTAAGGCATTTTCCCGTCTTTTTCTAATCATATGTGATTGTTGTTTTAATAAGCACACGATTTTAAGTGTCATGCAAAATTAGAATATTTAAATATTAATAATGTAGTTGTAGTTTTTATTTAAAATAAACATTAGACGGTCTAAATGATGCGG
This sequence comes from Oedothorax gibbosus, assembly GCA_019343175.1. NCBI lineage: Eukaryota > Metazoa > Arthropoda > Arachnida > Araneae > Linyphiidae > Oedothorax > Oedothorax gibbosus. The sequence continues at coordinate 11,472,769 of CM033282.1, read as the reverse complement.
TAGGTTTACATAAGGCTAGGTTAATTTCAGCACTCTCATGCTAAGTTTATGTTAACGAGCTGTACTAACTAAGCACTTTTCGTTGTTAAACGTTTATAAAACTTAATTTAAGTTAAATGACAATGTTCCAAGGGACAAAAATGCTCTCATTAAGATGCGACACTTTAGTTAGTAAGGGAAGGAAAACACGCACTTTATTTTTCTCTACTTGGCATCTGCTACTTTAAATCTTTAAAACTTCATAATACTATTTGAAAGTGCCTTATGTCATTTTGTCATATAAAATATTTGTTCAAGACAAAGATAAGTAATTTTTATTGCAGGAAAAGTCGATAAAATATTATATTTCCTAAACACCCGGGTACTTTACATAAAACCAAGAACTAACAAAACGATTTCTGAATAACTTCAGATGCAAACCCATAGGGAAAATAGTGATATTTTCAGCTGTGTCGATTTAACAAAACTGTAAGAAAATTTTCTGTTTGAAAAAAAATGAATGAAAATAGGAGGACTATGTTTGTATATGGCTATATAGTCTTTTATTATATTTTCCTACTTGCAACTACTTCGGCTTATTTGCAATTTTAAAAACATGTTTAATAGTGACGATACAAGCATTAAACTTACAGGCTGCCCCACAAAGTATACATTGTCTAATTTTGGTACATTTCAAAAATCACGTCAAAGCAAGATAAACACTATGCATAATAAAGGGTTAACTTACCATTCATTCCAATTTAATAAAAGTCGTAAATTTACAACAATTTAGACAACTCAAAAGAAAGATAGTTGTTATACTATAATAATTACATTTGCTAAGCCAAAAATCTTACGACAGACGATCAAAACGACGAGCTTTAATTAGTTTAACCATACTAGCGTCATTGTTTAAAGCTACATCAACTTCCAAATATAGTCCTGACTAACAAAACAAGTGCTAAATAAATGCAAAATGACTAACACATGATTTTCATTTTTTATTAAAATTAATAATGGGTTTCTGAAATGTTCGAAAAACATAAATTATAAAGTTCGAAAAAGGCAAAACTTTTACATAACATTTTGACTTACTCTTTCAAAATCTATAAAAGTCTTTAATTTACAAAATTTCTTATTTGCTACACATTTAAAAAGTTAAACCCAACTTAAGAAATAGTGTTTGCTTGTCTTGACGAGTCCTAAGTAACTTTGCTAAAATTAGATAATGTATACCTTGCAAAGAACTCAATGGACTTCCACATTAATTGGTGGAATTGTACATTAATTGTTGAAATTCCACATTGATTAACTATCCAGTATCCCTTTAAGACCGAGCTATCACTATCGTGCGGGTATAAAAGAGAATGTTCAAGCTTATCAAAAATATCGATACCGAAGCAGCTGACTTGTACCAGTCATTTATTTGCGTAAAAAATGACGTGGTTTTTAAGGAGTTGCTGCCATTGATGCCGTAGACAACTTGTTCGATAAAACTCTTAAAAATTTAGTCTCATAAACTTAAATCAACGCCATCTGACGGCCGGTCTTAAAGGGGTATTCAATGGCACATTGTAGAAAACCCAGTTTTTTGACAGAATCTGTGAGAATGCTGTCAAACCAAGTCAAAGTTACGCTATATATAGGTTATATTTTAGAGTATGGGTAGTGAAGTGTTTTCCAATTTGTCAATGTCACATGGAGATCTAAGAAATAAATGTCGTCGCCCCTCTCAACAAAATCAGACATTTCAAGTGCGCGAGTTCGGCATTTATTTTTGAAGTTTATTTCGTTCCTTTGCGATCACGCACCCTCTAATGTAGTTTGGATATAAATAAGGTTTAGACGGCAGTGATATTTTCACCAGGGATTATGGAAATACTTTATAATCTTACCAAGAGTGGATAAATGTCAAAAGTATGCTTCTCCTGAAGTATTATTTTAGAGAAAAGAGAAGGGGGATAAAATAAATAACTAAAATAAGCTATTAAGAAAAAGTAGTAGTCTATTATTAGTTTCTAGTCTACTAGAATACCCCTGATTTATTTTCAAATTTTTCTTTCTCTGAGTTATGTATCATGTATGAAAAAAAAATTAGCAAAAGATGAAGATTATTTTTTATGCGTATAAAATATGTCCACACACACAAATCATAAAAAAATATAGATTATTGATATATTTTATGCTTATAAAGGCTGGTTAAAAGAAACTTTTTTTTATAATTTTTTTTATTTTGCTTTGATAAAAAAAACTTAATAATTATGAAAGTAAAGTCAATAAAAATAATAAAATATGCCTTCAGAATAATAAATAATATTTTTTCGCTTTTGCTTGTAAAATAAAATTCATGGGAAAATAACTTAAGCTTTTCTCGAATCTATAGCAAGATCAACTTTATTGCGAAAATCTCGAATTATAAAAACAGTGCTTAATTTGCCACATTTTTAAGTATTGTGCATAGTTTTAACAAATGCTTTTACAATATTTTTAAGCGTTATTTAACAAAGAGGAAAAATTTGGAATCGTAGTTTTGTGAATTTCAAGCAAATGACAGAAACTATAATGTAGTGGCGTAATTCTAGGTCACAGACCTTTTTTATATTTAAAGAACTCACCAATATAAAAAAATACTATCAACTATTTACTTTGAAAATTATCACTTAATTCTGATTTTACTGTTTATTCATGTCCAGGTGTCCAGGAAGTGTTCAGGAATTGCTCCTTTCCAGGGTTAATTCCAGATCAATAATTAAATATAATTATTTAAATTATAAGTGGATTAAATGCTAATAAATATTTCATTTTGAGGACATCACAATGTGCTTATTTATCCATGCCGAAATTGGTAACTATAGTTCCGATAGATTTTGCAATAATTGAATGTTCTTGATTTTTTTAAAGAAATTACCCTGGGTAACACTACCTGGAATTTTATCCTACTCATAAACAAAATAGCTCATTCTTGAAAACAATTTCTGCTTTATTTAAAACCCGACTGTGCAAAGAATGGCTTTTTTTAATCTTAATTTAATATAAATTTCAACTACAGATTAATTTCTATAGTAATAAAAAAATTATGATATGACAAAGTGCAATTAAATTATTTTCGACACGACTATACTCTTTGTGTATTGGTTATTCATACTTGAAGTTATTCCCTGCTAAAATTAAATTGCATAGCCCAGTATTCTATTGCTCTACATTAATATGGAAATCTAATGTGTGAAAATCTATCGCAGTCAAATGAAAATGGCAGTCTCATATGTTATTTAATTTATTGAACATTAAGTATAAATATATATCCTTAACTTTTCTTTTACGATGAATATTATATAAAAAATAAAATATATTATTTAAATTAATATGTAAGTCTCATTCATTCAAATATTATTCATAGAAAAATTGTGTGAATTAGTTTTTATTTCACACAGTTATAGGAAAAGTACTTTTCTTTAAGAATGTATACATTATTTTGATCTCATCATCAATTCGATTTCATGATTTCTTTTCCTTTAAAAATGCATTCGTTTGAAGTATGTGGTTTAATCACTTTATTGGAGCTTTATTTTTCTTACTTCGGGCTGTTCTCTTTTGCATTTTTTGCCCTATTATCATTAGCCAATGTTTTTTGTTCGAAACGAAACCGCACATTTTAATTTGGGTAATCAGTGTTAGCGGATGCGTTAAACTGCATTTTTAAAAGAGTAATAATTATATTAATTAAAAAAAACCTTTTGTAATGGAACTCGAATTGATTTTTTTTATTTAATATATGCGATGAAATTGAGATATATTTTACAAAATACAATACAAAAATGTCAAAAGATTTCTATTAAATGAGCGGAAAACTCATTGATGAAATGAGCGGCAAAGTGTATTTTACTCTAAAATGAAAATAAAATTTTCAAATAAGTTAAATTAAAATCATTGAAACGTATTTTACAATACAGAAAAATAATATAAGTTAAAAACTCATTCATTCCTTCACTTATTCACTCACTTACTCACTCACTCACTCATTCACTCATTCATTTTCATTTATTTAAAATCCTTTTCAATATTCATTATTATATTTTTTCAATTTACAAAAATAATATTTTATAATGCAGCAAACATAAATGGTACTCAATATATATAGCAGGCTAAATATAGACTGAACAGTGCACAGTGAATAAATAACATATAAATATAGCCTTTATCTATGGACCAATGTAAATTTTCCGACCCAATACAAAAATTAAGAAAAAGTACCATCTTTTCAGTAAGAAGCCTTACTAAAAAAAAACCGAACGATATGTTTTTTCTCAATCGCTTGTAGTTGACGTGCTATTCAGTTTTATAGATATTTACAGTCCTAGTTTGTCTCATCTATTCTGTTCAGATTTATTTTTTAGCTGCTATATTTATCCCATTTTCATTCGTGTTCGCCATTTATTGCTTCTTTTCTATGGTTTCTTTTCCCATTTGATGGTAGACGGCGTCTAAATACCAGAAAATAAATCCCAAATCTAGATTGTATATGGGAAAGGGAAAATATATTAAGAATAAACAAATAAATACCCGTTCTTCGCACGGACTAAAAAAAATGTCAAATTGATGCTAGTATATGTACAGCTGTGGACAAAAAAAAGTATCCACTATGATTATTTTGGCCGTTAGTCCTCCTATAGAATCGGACCTTTTTGACTTTGCAAACCAATAACATTCTAAGTTAATTGCATGAAATAAAATTTTCATAAGGGGCCGTCTTCATATTAAAAATGTTATCAACTTTGAAATTTTCAATAGTAACACCCAAATTTGATAATTTAGAAATATTAAGCACCCTCGAAAACCCCTAAATCTAAGTTTTTGTTACATTTGGATGAATATTTAGCGAGTTATTCAATCGAATCACTTGATGTCCTTTGGGGGACCATCTCTAAAATGACAAGCGCAGTCTATAGGTTCGTCCGAGGGGAAAAGCGAAATATTGAAATATAAGGTAGAATATGTTGAGGAGCCCTGCAAGTGATCAAAAGTTAATGGTAATGAAGTCTAATTTTCTCCCCTTTTTGCAAGTTTATTTCAACTGTATAGTTAACATTTTAAGTTTATTTATTAAAGTTTCAATTTTAAAATGATGTATGCCAAGTATTCTTATACTGTGCGCCATTGAATAACGAGACCAAGCCGAAACCAAATGAACTATCATTAATAAATCTTAAAGGCGTCTCGTGTGTGATTCACCACAATTTTCAAGGTTGTTGGTTTAATGTTTTCTTCCTTTTGCAAGGCCGTATTTGTTTATCAAGTTCACATATAATCTTATATACAGTCCCCTAAAGGGTAATTAAAAAGTATTTCGTGATTTACTCAGCAAATTATGGATAATTTTTTTAAAAAATTAGGATTTCGCTTAAACTTCATGTCTTAAATGCATTTCTGTAAAAATATTAGGGGGTTTCTATTCATAATTTTTTTTTAAAAATTAATATAATAATTATTTAAAATTATAAAAATTATTTTAAAGACCCCAATAGTGTATGCATTTTGTTTGGGTTATTATAATTACTATTCAGTAAAAAATGCGTTTCATTATATTAATTATTTATAGATTGGGATAGTTATTTATGTGCAACTCATTTAACATTACGACTCCTAAACTTTGCACGTCTCTAACTCCACTTAATGCTTAAAAACTGACAAAACTTGCTTTTTGGTTGTTGCTTGGTTGTTGTTCCTGTCTACTTTAAAATATTTTTAAATTAAATTATATAAGTAACGGGATATATAATGCTAGATAGTACACACTCTCATAAAACAAGAATTTTTCTCAATATGAACTTACTGTCATCATAAATTTGTTCCTGAATCCCAGTTAAGGGCCATTCTTCAAAAAAGGGCCTATTTCTGTCCTGGCACCATTTTTAGAAAATAGTTATATTTATCTATAATTGTTTTCTTGATTATGATTATTTAAAGCTTAGAGAATGTACTCATATCATTTAACATTTTCTAACAATATTATTTAAGGTCAAATATTAACTAAACCACGTAAAACCTCACCTCCGTGTCGTGTCCTGGCTAACATTTTTAGAAGTTATGCTCTGTTAAAGTAGATTGAATTAAATACTAAATACTTTTTAACTATAATTTTCTTTTGAAATGAATATTTGCTAAATAAAAAATGAGCTTCAATTAATTAACCAATTTGCACAGGTGTATTTTTAAATTTAAAATGTGTTCCTAGATAAAATTCTCCCCTCTGTTACCATTATATTTTAGTTTAAAAAAATTTATAGCTAGGAGTATTTGCCATTAGATTGGCTTTAAACAAAAGAAGACATATTTTAATGTGTTACTTAGGCAAAAAAAAATTCATATTCATTAGTTTTGTGTAGTAAAACCACTAGACTTACAACATAAAACTAGCTTTTGTGCTGGCATAGAGTATTCCATAATATCCGACATTGACAAAAAAATATTATAAATAGAAGCCTATTATTTAACAAGAAAAAGTTATTTTAAGGAAATATTAACTTAGGCGCAATTGATTGCAAAATATGTGCAGGTAATATAATAACAGGATAAAAAGTTATCTAAATGTAAAATTAAAACAGTTCTTTAAAACTTTTTTTGTCATTGAATCCAATCCTAAAAGTCTTATTTTGCAATGAACTTGTTAAGATAACTCCTAGGTACAGTTATTCAATATTGTTACGGATATAAACTTCGTTTTGACGATTGTCGAAGTTTCATAAAACTGTCGATCAAACAGCTATATAAAAAATTTAGATAGTACTCAACTATATATTTTTACAAAAAAAATGTCGATATATATTTTTTATTCATAGAATTATCATGACGTAATTAATCACGGTTTTGGAAAGAGATCCTGTTAAATTCAAGAATAAATTAAAATAATATAAGATTTTGTGAAGAAAACATAACTAAGTAGATACAAATATAACTAGGGCATATTTGCTTAATAAAAACGAATACGAACTATATAAATTGAGTGCCATAAATGAAAAAGCACATTTGTTATTGTTATTCCCGAAACAAAAACAAAGTTAAACAACATCATGAGATGATATATTTATTCAACCAAACTCCTTGGCATCCGTATATTTTGTTACATAACTTTTGAGACACAGTATCAACACCCCAAAGGAATGAATATCATAATATCCCTTTTACTAACGCAGTATAATGTATGCCCTCTGGCTATGTCTACGGCAAGGAAAACAAGGTTCCCCAAAATTACAAGAAGGAGTATCAAATTCCCAGAAAACTTTTCCAGAGTCTGGCGTCAACCTTATATAGTCAGAATTGCTTCGAAAATACCTTTCGATGCCTGGGTGAACTCTACTTGATCCGACTATAAACAATGTAATCAAATAGTTGACCATAATCAAATAGTGAGTCCCAACAGGGAAAGTATTTACGAGGAAGGGAAAGCGGAGAAAACGTCAGAGAACATATTACTTCGGTAGCTTATACTATTAAAAGTGTTGGGTACAGATATAAATTATTATGTACTAGGTGGGGTTTTATATACGTAGCAGGAACGAAAAAATTTGTAATAATATAAAAATGATACTGTGTGCGTTTTTGTACCCTTATAGACTTTTAAACTAGACACTAGACATCCGTTTGGATTGTAACTTGGCCCAAATATTATGTAGTTGATACTTAAGTTACGAATTTTGAGCTTTCCGAGTTCAAAATGTTTTTGGAGAAAATTTGAATTATCTGAAAAAACAGCACCACTTTCGTTCAAAGCTGATCGTTTTTCTTTCTTTCGTTTTATCATCAGCTATCAAGAGTATATTCGGTTGAGTTTTCAATATGACACCTTTAGTAAATGAGTAAAAATGTTGCCAAATATTTAAAGGTTTAATTTGTAAAAAATTCCCATGATCTTGAAACTAAATTATTAAAACTAGCGAAATAAGAATCAAGTTTTTTTTTAAATCGTTAAATAGTAGTTAAGTTTATGAGAGTGTGTTGCTTTATGTAGCAGTTTATTTTGAAAACTAATAATACACCAACATATTTTATGTGATGTACTTAAGTTATGAATATAACTTTACTCTTTTTATTGTTATATGGTTCAATAACAGTAACAACAGTATAATGTAAAACAGTATATGTAAAGTCCTTATTTTCCCTCTCACATAAACTGATATTATTTTTCTATCAAGAAAGAAAAATGCCGAGAACGTTATCACCCAAAAGCAATATCATACATCAATATTAGACATTCTTATTTCCTCTGAAGGTGCTACGTAGTAAATACCGTTGTTTATTCTCAACACAAATTTTAGATAGACGGGACTCAGGCTCATGAGATATTTGAAAGTTAAATCTATGAGTGAATCTGCTTCCTGTAGCGTCATGAATACAAATTACTTTCTGCAGAGTGTTGAAAATAGTGTTAAACCTCATTATAGAGACAAGTTTTGGTTAAATTTATAGACGAACCTCACTATGCACCAAGAGTGGTTTTAATTAGTCATAAAATTCAAGGGATTATAATTTGCATATTTAATGTGAGATTAAACGGCACATTTGGATATGCATGTTCGTGAGAAAGCTTTATATTTGTAGATTGAGGAATAGCTTTATCGAAAATATATCGGTTGTAAAAATTTTTATATGTTTTTTCCCGAGATTTGGACAATTTTATAAAAATGGAGACCACGTCTGGATTTTAAGTGCTAATGGGTCATTGTTTATCTAACGGCTGTAAATCAGGTAATTTGGAAATTTACAAAATCTAACGCAATGTTTTGAAAATCTCTAATATGTTATTTACAAATAGTTTTCTATAATACTCTTACTGAGCTATTTCATTAGATTATTTAAAGAGTGATGCCATGTTTTTTAAATTAATGTGTCCACCGAGAGGACATTCATTTTACGATCACCAAGAGAATATTTTAGAATATGTGTCTATATTTTGTATAGAGATATTTAAGACGATATATTAAGGATATTTATTCAGTTATTAAGATTTAAATTACAGCGTTATATGTAGTTTAAAAAGTTTCTGGTATGATAATCATTCATTAAAAATTCATTGTTGATAATTTTAGAACTCAATTTCCATAGAAAAATATTCGCAAATATATTTCTCCTGCATTCATTAAAACTAATTTAAGAAAAAATCAAAACTAAATCAAATTTAAAAATTTCAAATTCAAATTAAAAAATCAAATTTATTTAAGATGCACATAATTATTGCACTATTTTTGTACATTAATTTATTTTGTTTAAAAGTTTAGATAAAAATACATCGCTTGAAATTACACTTTCAAAAAATCATAATTTTTATTTATTTGATGATATTTTTTTTATAAAAACAAAAAAAAAACTAAAAAGGTTTCATAATTTAATACTATATTTGATTAAGAGTTTCGCTACGCAGGATTTTTGTTTCCGCGTAATATGTGATAGGAATATCATTATCGAATCCTTATTTGTACGGCTTCCCGGGCCGTTTTAAAAGTGAAAGGGTTAAATAGAATCAAGGAATGTATACGGAGTTCACATTTCTGAATTTTAAGATGGGATAATAATAAAAAGAATACATGTTTTCTCCTCCTTCTATCGGAACTGTACTACATCGTATATACCTATTAATAATAATGTAATTCTTTACTTATTATAAAATTTCTTTTTGTTGAAGCCATTTATACACAAATGAAATTCTTATATCCTATAAATTTGTCACGATAATTGCTTGCTAATAGCAAAACTCGATTCTTAATTTTACAATAAAATTATTTAAGGTTTCAATATAGTATGGTAACGTAATTGATCAATAATTTATGGTAATTTACTATAGTTTTAATTTTTCTACAGGACTCATCAAAAACTGCCTGAACGATGAATCTTAGCGAAGCATACGGCAATTTAACCTTCGACTCACCCTTTCTGAACGGAACTGCCAGTAATATTTCCGAAGAAGAACCCAGGGATCTTGCATCAACAGCAGCTCTATCAAGCGTTCTTGGGTTACTGATCTTCTTCACAATTATTGGAAACATATCCGTTATAGTAGCTATAACTCGAGAGAAAGCCCTTCAGACCAAGGGAAATTGCTTGGTTCTATCACTGGCTGTAGCAGACCTGTTAGTGGCATGTCTGGTGATGCCACTTGGAGCAGTGTATGAAGTTCACCGAGAATGGCACCTCGGCAAAGAGTTGTGCGATATATGGACATCCTGTGATGTACTCTGCTGTACGGCATCGATTCTACATTTAGTTGCAATTGCCGTGGACAGGTACTGGGCAGTAACCGACATCGACTACATGCGTCAGAGGCAGTCTTGGCATGTCGGTCTCACCATTATGGTTGTCTGGTTAGTCGCTCTTACAGTGTCTGTCGCTCCTCTTATAGGATGGAAAGATGAGCTACATGAGGAAAGGGTGTTGACCGAGAAGCGATGTCTGATCAGCCAGGATCCTGGATACCAGCTTTTCGCGACCTGTGCCACTTTTTACGTCCCCCTGATTGTAATCTTGATTCTGTACTGGCGAATCTTCCGAGTGGCCCAGAAAAGAATTCGACGTAAGCCTGGCAATTGCGCTGAGGCGCGACTGGTATCGGCCACAGTCATGGCATCTCTGGTTACGGAAATGACCCTGATATCCACAACCACGTCTTCGTCGCACCCTAGTGAAGCCAGTCGCTCTGAAGATCTTCTATGGGGGGACCAAAGCAAAGAACAGGTGCTGAAGAAACGCAGAAGAGTCAACCTAAGATCGAAACGCGAAAGGAAGGCTGCGAAAACACTGACTGTTATCACTGGAGTATTCGTCATTTGCTGGTTACCATTTTTTACCATGGCTTTGCTTATGCCCCTATGTGAAGAATGTCAACCCAGCCAAACCATGTTTAGCTTTGCTTTGTGGCTTGGCTATGCCAATTCAATGGTGAATCCTGTCATTTATACTGTTTTCAGCCCCGATTTTCGTATGGCATTTAAGCAGATATATTTAAACTCTTGTCGTTTTTAAATCTATGTATGTAAGCACCTATGTGTTTAATGTGATTGTCACTGTGATTAATGGAAAAATGTTTACTTTTTTGTGCATAAATGTTGAAATATATATATATAATATATGTCTTTATATCTATCTATACATGTATCGATATGCGTAATAAATGTTTGGTGGAAAAAACAGGAGTAAATATATATTAATTTTCCACACATCTTTATAATTAATCTCATATAATTAATGTGAACCTCCATGAACAAAATGAAACTAGTATTAATATCCTTTTGCAAAAGCATTATACCATTCAGAATATCCTATTCACAGCTTTATACAATTCAAGTGGCACATTTTTAATATTGTTTTCGATTTAAGTTCAATAAATGAGTTTAAACAACATTAATCAATATTTTAGTAGTTGGTTAAGTCTACCGAGCCAACTTTTCCATAAGACGGTACCCATCTCCGTGTCTGTAGCCATTAGGCATGAGGAGCTAATGTTAGTTATGGTCCATGCCTAGACTAGTTTTTGTAATTTGGTATTTTAATCGTTTTCCGGCTGTCTATTTCTAGCCTTCTTTAGGAGCTTTAAGGCTAGTTTGACGATAAATCCCCAGTTTACTTCCTTAGAAAGCTAGGTACTTGTTTATTGATCCAGGAAAGGTGAAGGACTATGAGCGAACCCATGTCCAGCTATCCGATTTATATAGATTCCCAATCGACAACAGCATGGGTTAGATTAGTTTGAATTATCGTCGCACTAGAGCTACACCTATTGGCGACGGGCGTCCTTATTTCAACAGAATGAGAGTCAGAAATTAGCCCTTGGTAGCCCAGTTGGTATAGCGTTGAACACGCTATCAGCCCAGATCAGATAGCAAGCGTTTGGCGCTGATTCGATGCCGGAGGCAGTCACTACTTTCCTATAGAAGGAAATCTGCAGCTAAAATACCCGAGTATACAGGGATACACATGCTCGTTAAATCTGCGGAGTCCTAAGTCCCGACGGCGTAAGTGTACGATGTAGCTCGAAGTTCCGTTGGGTGCCCGCTCAGGTGTAAACCTCGTCACTTGACCAGGTCTCTAATTTACTAAGTTTACTGGCTGTGTTAAAGCTCCTAAATGAGGCCGGAAAAAGTTCAAACTACCAAATTACCAAATCAGAAGGTTGGTGTTCCGGTAGCTTCGACGCGTCTTGCTTCCTCGCCTGTTGTCGCTAAATTATTTCATTTTAAGATTTAATTATTGTTGTATTATTTAATAAAAAGTCTTACCAATTGTTAGGAATCTGTGCCGCTTATTTATCTTCCTACAAGCACACAATTATCTACAAAAATGTTCGTAAGAATATATAATAGTTCTTAAAAAAATAAAAATAAAAACATAAATTATCTTCATCGCTTACAAGAATTGGTAAGAAGCTAAGCAACAGCTTAAGCTTTAGACCAAAAGCACAAATATTTTACATTTAAAAACGTTTTATGATAATAATCAAGCTCCAATCAACCAAACAAAACTTAACTTAAAGATTGATAATACCAATTTGAAAACCATAGAACAAAGCTTTGATATGATATTTGAAAATGTGGTAAGTTAATAAACAAAGCACAATTAGTCAAATCTAGTGCAAGTCATAGCTGCTAAAAAGTTAGTGGAATTACCAAATACGTTAAAAACTACACTTTTAAAAATGATTCTTTCCATTAACGGAATTAGTAGTGGCGGTTTTCTGTCTGTATATTTCCATTAATTGAGACCATTTTTGTTTATTTTTTCTCCTTTTAGAAGGGAAAATTTCCGTTAATTGACACCATCACGTTTATTTTCCTTTGTTTCGAAAAAATAACCCCGACAGAAAACAGCGGAGAGTAGATTTATTATAATTATTATTAGCATAAATCCTGCATGATGGCTAAGATTCGCAACATTTGGGTGTCTTACTGACTGAGCAAGAGAAATTGGACAACGAAAAGCCAATAAAATAAATAACGAATTGCCTTGAAAATGACGATTAAGCATGCGCGAGGAAAGAGTCCCTTCAAAACCACGAACGATTCGTAAATTAACAGAAAAATACTGTCTAGCATCAAAACGGAAATTATTTGTAAAAAACGATGGATAATTTAGTGTGAAACTACGATTTTTTTCTCAAAGTGTGTTAAATAATCGCAAAAGTTGTAATATAGAAATATAAGAGAAGTAATATTATAAAAGAATCAATATAGTTAATATAATCGTAAAAGGATTTTACGTTTATATGAACTGATTCAAAAGATTCACAAAAACTTTCTAAAATGGTACTTTTACTAACTTTATACATTTTTATATCTCTATACCTTTTCATTGTATTTAATTCAAAAGAACTCCAAAGGAACACATTGTGAAATACTACTCAAAGTTTAGTTACGGTTCAATAAATGCAATAAACTTTTTTATAGCAAGAATTGAAGTCCATAAAAGGAAGCTAAGCATCTAAGTTACATTAAACGAGCACAAAAAAGGTAACTTTCATAATTCATAAAGCTGTAAAAACATCATGATCTGTTCCCGCTATTACCATGCGGAGTCATAAAACGGTGGTACGATTCATGACCTAGTATAAGTAAAGCTCGAATATAGTTAGTGACGATTAGAGAGTTTTTAGTAGGGGTAGGGTAGGGTACATATATATTCCGGCTTGTGTGCTTGATCAGAGACCCGCTTATAAGCCTTCGTCAAGAAAGACACAGAAAGAATTTTTACTGTCACAGAGAAAGGAATGTACACCCAGGGCGAAGGCGGGAATCGAACCCGCACCCGTTACAGCGCACAGACTGCTAGCTTAATGGTCCAAACCACTCGGCCATCCGGGCCTCGAGTTTTTAGTATGTTTGAGGCTTAAAATAAATATTTTTAAATATATTTTTTCTTAATAGACCTTAACCCTTCACCGTGTGCCATGTGGCACAGACCTATATTTAGGCCTATAAAGCAAATAGGTTTACTTTTCATGCAATATTTCATAATATTTCAAAATTTCAATCGGTGTATTACAAGTAACGAATGAATTGAAAAATTATATTACTGAAGCATACTAAATAATAGAGGCTAATAAACTTTTAACCTTTTTTTATTATTATTCTTTTATTGACGTGATTTGTGAGTTCTAATTAGCCTATCTTACAAACAACGAGTGATTTTTTTTAATTCAAAAATTTTATTTGCCTGTGTAATTTCTTTAAACCAGTGTATCTCTAAAAATAAGTAAGGAGCAAGTTAGTTTTTCCTATTTTAGAGAATTTTTAGTTGAATACTTTTCAGACAAAATATCTATTTGGGCGGCAAAGAATAAACAATTTTTTTAAAAATAATATTCAAAATAATCTGGCGAACTGGAGATATTAAATCCTAGTTTTAATGAAGAAAAACTTTTGCAGGGAATTGTTAGTAAAATTAACACATTAACAACCCGTCTAAAACAATAAATTATTAATAATAAAGAGCAATAAAGAAAATTTGTGTATAAATTAGCTTTTAGTAATACGAATTGGCTATTACCTAATTCATTTAATACCATACTATGATGAATATAGAATTTATATACTAAACAGTAAATAAATACTAAACTTATTATATATTTACTATATTACTTATTATGAACTTCTTATATTATATACTGAACTTATTTTATTACCATTTACTTAGGCTAAAAAGGCCCGCAAGTCAAATGTTAAATTCTATTTTTAAAGGATCTTATTTTAGATTCTACGTGCAGCTTAGTAATGTCTACCAAGAAGTAGGAGAAATATCATTAGCATTAACTCTTTTATTTGTGTTCAATTTTGTATTGGATCTTAATTTGAAAAAGAAAATGCAAGTGTTTATGAAATGTTTCGCCTCTTTCTTCCACAAGAATGACATGGCCTTTAATAAACATTTCATTATTTTACTTATAATGAATTAGGGCGTTGTATGTGTCAAACACTAGCTTACTCTGCCTTATGAAACTTTTACCAGACTCTAATTGAATCCAACAAGTATATAATGAGAAAACCAGCTAATACATCATTTTTAGAAGGAGACGTCATAACAAAACAAACGGAGCCGAGATGTTGAAAAATTGTGGTTGATTATGATAAATGATCTTTTTAACTCATATAAAGAAATGACTAACCAATGCATAGATATTATAACCTCGAGAAATCAAAACTTAAATTTAGATTTTAAAAAAAATCATTGATGATAGTTGGTAAACTGACATTTATTAGTTTTTTAAGACGAACCTTTAATTATCATTAAATGTTTTAGGAACTTTATCAAGAATAGGTTATCTTATCACACATTTGAGTATCATTTTTATAAAATGTAGAAAAGTACTAATACGTATTTCAAATCCAAATCCTTAACAGAAATTTTACAGCTTCCCATATGAGAAATTTCAAATGAAAAAATCAGGAGGTATAACACTTTTTTCTTGCATTAAATCGACTCCATATATCCTTAAATTGTGAAAAAATGTTTAATTTTTCGTAATCAATGGTCCCTTTTATTATATAATTTCGATGCAAAATGCCTTTGAAATTTACGGCTGAAAAAACTTAGTTTTTTGCACCTCCGAAATCTGCTTGACAATCATGCTACGTCATATTTTTTACAACTTAACCACTGATACGTGCAATCAAAGGCTGAAAAACGACTGATGAATTTTGTGATCTTCTATCAAACTATTCTAGTCCTTAAAATTTAAAATAAATTATGTATAGTAACAGGAACGTAAAATAAAGCATCAATTTAAACAGATTTCAAGTCTCAGGAGGATATCGAAAGTCTAATTACATGAAAATTGAAAATTTTCTGTAATTTCCAATCATTTAGCACCAGACTGAGGAAAAAAGTCAAAGTGTAGATTCCGAACTTGTATAAAATTGCAAATAAATAACTTAACACGCAACGCATTATAGTATAGTAGTGTTACATTTTTGAACAATGTAAGTTCTCTATTAAAATTTGTAATAGAAATAAAGTTTCAATTAAATGTACTCCAAAGAGTCTGAGTAAAACATTAAACAAAGTTTACTGAAAACTAATTGGTCAAAATCAAGATATAAATATATGAAGTTAGTGCTAACAATAAAAACTTTTGCAGCAATTTAAATAGGATATACAATCATTGAACTCTGCCTAAAATTATATTGTAATAAACTAAAAAATACTTTAACATAGATATGCTAGAAAGATTTTATTAAACCTTGCATTAAAAGTGGTTTAAAAAGTCACGCAAAGCCTTACACTTGCATATAGTACCACAGACTTATTCGTAGTTCTTGTATCGCGTGGGTACTAAAATAAAAGTTTCCCATAAAAAGGCTTTCCAACGTAATATTTCGGAGTTTCAATTTTACCCGATATCCTCTTTTGTACTACTTCCCAGATAGAATTTCGCCCTAGTTCTATTCTTCCTACAGAAGTAATGTCCCCTTCTCAAGCTTCTTCCGCTTTTTATGCGTTTTCCAGAAATCTGTATCGAGTAGAAACATTCTCCATACACACAGATTTAAGCTACTTCCCTCAAAAATGTCGACAAATCGAAAACTACTTTATTTGAACTTTAAAAAGCATTCCTCTCCGAAAGCTCCTTACCTAACAAGAAAATAATGCAGCGGGTCTATCGAATATGTTTGGGACTCTTTGTAGCCTTTCTGAAAGCCCTTTAATCGGCCACGATGCGTGGTAGCCTATTATGTATAAGAATTATTCTACTATGGATTATTTTCCCATGCAATGTGTTAAAAACCTATTGATTAGCAGAGCTATTCAAATGGAAATACTGAAAATGTTCAGATAATATCCACAACTTTGCACATGATTAATGAAGAAAAATAACGTTGGTTGTTGGTTGAAATAGTTTATTGTATAAAAATTTACATGTTTCGGTAGGAACACAAGAGGCCCACCTTCTTCAGAATGGTACACAACTCAGGAGTGTACCATTCTGAAAAAGGTGGGAATCTAGTATTCCCACCGAAACAACTAAATTTTTACACAATAAACTTATTACTTAAATTATTATACTTATAAGATTATTACTTTTAAATACTTATTTTCTTTGTATATCTTCATCCTGAAACTTTACTGTCTATCTAAAAAAGATTTTAGTAAGCTTATATTTAAGAGTGTTAAAGTACTTTTCTATAACACGGAGGTAAAAAAAACACCTGTTGTTTAGTTATAGTACGGCATTTGTTTTTTTATTCATATCATAATATATCTTATATAATAGCAGTTACTATCTCAAATAAGCTTGCTTCGATGCTTTTTCAATTATAATTTAAAAGCTTTAAATCAACCCATTCGGCTCCAGTACACCACACTGATTTTGAACAAGGAATTGATTGAAATGAAAGATTTGAAAAAGAATTATAAAAGAATTAAAATGAAAGCACACATACAAAGCAAATTGAAAAGTTATAAAAAAAATTATAAAATGTTTTAAAAACATCAATTTGTTGAATTTCAACAAAACTTTTTTTAATGGGGCAATTAATGTTAAAACCTCTCGATACCTGACATTTATTTAAATGGATGTTATATTTTGCGATATTGTTACTACACAATTTATTTTAAAGTTTATTCACTGACATAGTCCGATAGAAGAAAATCTGAAAATCATTTTTCAGCATCTGATTACAGTTGTCAGATGTTTATTTCTTTAAAAGATGTTTATTCTTTTAGATGCTTATTTCTTCGTTGTACGAGGGTCAACACGACTTCAGAATTCTTGAGAAAGTTTTTTCAGCCGTAATTTTTAAAATCATTTTGCATCAAAAACAATAATGTAATGAACTATTAATTACAAAAAAGTTATACAATTTTTGTTGGCATTACACCAAAATGATGTGCATTCTTAACCCTTATTCTCATAAAGTGGGCCGTAGTGAGCCTAGTGGTCAGCGTCTCGGTCTCGGGATCGGAAGGTCCTGCGATCGAGTCCCGGTACCACTGAAGACCTAACGAGTATATGCGGAGTACGTGCTCGTTAAATCTGTTGGGTCCGAAAGTCCTCTAAGTTCCCATACCAAATCAATACCTCTGGGGGTGACAAGCCAATTCTGGGATCCTCTAGTTGGCCTCTGTCTCTAAAAATTAGATGGATCCACTTATGTGTGTGTGTTGTCTGTTGTGTCTGTCTTACTTGACGAAGGTTTATAAGCGGGTCGCTGACCAAGCACACAAACCTGAATATATATGTCTACCAACCAACCAACCAACTAAAAAACTTCCGTAGTGAGCCTAGTGGTCAGCGTCTCGGTCTCGGGATCGGAAGGTCCTGCGATCGAGTCCCGGTACCACTGAAGACCTACCGAGTATATGCGGAGTACGTGCTCGTTAAATCTGTTGGGTCCGAAAGTCCTCTAAGTTCCCATACCAAATCAATACCTCTGGGGTGACAAGCCAATTCTGGGGATCCTCTAGTTGGCCTCTGTCTCTAAAAAATTAGATGGATCCACTTATGTGTGTGTGTTGTCTGTTGTGTCTGTCTTACTTGACGAAGGTTTATAAGCGGGTCGCTGACCAAGCACACAAACCTGAATATATATGTCTACCAACGAACCAACCAACCCTTATTCTCATAAAGTAGCATATATGCTACCTGGGGTTTTTCCCTACTTTCTGTTTGTTAAGTGACGTCAGCGAGTATGTTGCATTGTTATTTGTTAGAAGAACAGTATAGAAGCTTCGTTCAGAGTGAAAAAAATTTACTAAGTTAAAATTATTTTTGTTTTAGAGGAAGGTAACTTGTTGGGTTGTTGTGTATGTGCATCATGCCTCGTCGTCTGTAAAAGGAAAGTTCATTGAATTATTTTTCATATATATATATATTTTTTTACTTTGAAAAATATTTTTCACATTTCTTATGTTCTGTAGTTTTAAAAAATTGCTTAAATTGTTGGATTACCACTGTTTTGGAAAAATACAAGCTAAAAACTGAAGGTTGCATATATGCTACCTTTTATAAAACTCTAATTAATTACTGCACTAATTATTTTAGAAAGGTTATGACACTAAATAATCTTTATTTTAGCTGTAAAAAACAGAAAAAAAATTGAAAATTAGAAAAATTAAAAAAAAATCGATGATCATGAGAATAAGGGTTAAAGCTTAAAACCTCAAATTTTATGAAATTGAAATGGCCCTAAGTAAATATCAAACATGAATATTTTTTTTCAAAATTACTAATTACAAAAAAAATTACCACTTAATATATATTTGTTTAGTAAGTATGTTTATCTGGGATCCCAAGAGGTGATGGCTATTTAATATAACTTTTTCAAATGTAAAATAAATATATATATTTTGATTTTAAAGTTTACACATTTCCAATTTCAACCTTTTCGACAAAAGATAAAGGCAGAACCAAATTAATAATTTAAAGGACTAAAATGTTCTGTACCTTTAATTTTTTTAAGCATAAGTTTACGGAGAACAGTAAGTTAAGTGTGTATAAATATGATTACTTTTTCTAAATTTAATGATTTAAAAAAATCAGTCATTCATTTTTTAGCTCATTTATCTAAGCATAAAATAACATAAGGTATGTAGTTACAATTCCAGAAGCTAGCAATAGCATGTAATGTACTAGTAATATAATGAAATCGTTTCCGGCAGCCTATTTCTAGCAATGGCATTCATTTAGTGATTAGGGGAAACCAGGATTACTTGACCCAGTGAGGAACTTAGGTGAGGTATTTTTTAGATTTTAGATTTCGTGTTTTTTAGAAGGAAACGTTCGTCCAAAATAAATTCGCAAACGAAATTACGAATAGGAGTTATGAAGCAAACAAAAAAGTCAATAAATGAAGCAATCACAAACGGTTCCCGCCCTACGTCACTATTTCCGTCACCTATTACTCTGCTTGTCTACTCTAAAGACTATTGGATTCCTGTATATACTATCGAATAAAGCGGCATTAAGAGTTTTGAATTTCGTCGGAATATTTCATTAAAATTATTAAATTTTTGTCAACTCAACTATTTTTTATCTTATTGAAAAAATAGGTATTCAACCAGAGAGTTGATAGCCTTTAAAAAGGCAAAGACAATAAAGAAAAAGTTCAAAAAACTGTTGATATTTTAAATTATAAAAATAGCAAAAGTATTTATGTAATGCTATTTTAGAAAGTATTTTATACACGAGTACTACATCACGCATAAAAACAGTTAATTCCTCATAAAAAATAAATCTTTCAACTTCGGATCATTTTTCTCTATACAATTTTTTATCTGTATAAACATAAATTTGGAGTTAACCATATCCGTGTATACTTTGGATAACTATATAATTTATTTCTAAAAAGATTGGTTTAAAAGTATTTTTAAAAAATATTAATTTTAATATCCAAAATAAAAAAAAATTCCTCGTATTTTCAACACATCAAAGTGAACATCTTATTCTATTTTCCTACTCAACAACGTTTAAATACGAAAGTAACATATTTAGCAGAAAAAGGTGCATTTTAAAATCTTAATTTTTCATAAATCTCTATGCTCTATCTTTTTCTTGTTCAACTTATGTTACTTCTTGCAGCGAAAAAAAGATTGTACAATATGTAAAATGAAGCTGAAAAGAGAAAGTTAAGGGCGAATAAGCTCGATCGACCGCGGGTCTCCAAACCAAAATGCCTCTGTGTTAATCAATGGAGAAAAAAATCTTCTAAGCCACTTTTCTCTGGCTGTATTGAATATTTTTACAAGTTGTTTTTTATGTGATAAATGCAACTGACTTACAGGTCTCTATAACCCCACTTTTTGAAATTGGCTCGAATATTTTTTTTTTAATTTTTAATTAAAAATTTTACACAAAATATTAGAACTAATTTCAAAAACTGAGATTATAGAGACCTGTAAGTCAGCTACATTTATTATAAAAATAAATAATCGTTTGTAAAAATATGCAGTACAACTGGAGAAATATGGCTTAGAAAAGTTTTTTTTTTCCATTGGATTAACTCAAAGGCATTTTGGTTTGGAGATCAGCGTCGATCGGGCTCATTCGCCCTTAAGGAGGGAAACAACGGGTCCGCGTTTCGTTGAGTGGCCAAAACTCGATAAAGCTTTTTTTATATCCTTAAATCGGATTCTACTTGTTATATTCAAACAAAAAGTAAAATTAAGACAGGGTGTTTTATCCTACTTTTCTTTTTTTAATTCGAAAGAATTAAAAAAAATGAAAAAGTAGGTATTGAGATGCTGTCTATGTCCGTCTGTCTGTCCGTACCCCTCTTCCAAAATCGGTTCTATCCATCAGATCTTAAAAATTCTTTTTTTGTTAGAAAGGTATGACCTCAGAGACCCAACTTTCATACTTTTTCTTCTGTACGATCAGACGGACATAAATCTGCGTCAACGAATTTACCATTGAATTACAATTCAATTTCGAGTCATTTAAATCGCTGTGGCCAACTTAACAATGGCATAAGAAACATTGTTTATTTAAAAAATAATATTATTTGAAGCAGAATTTATTTATTTACTTTTTTTTTAAATTTGAATGTATAGTCGAAGCGCCCATTCATGGCACTCTGGTTCGGGTCAAAAATATCGGGCAAAAAAGAGAAGATATTAAAATTTATAATGGTATTATTTAATATTATTTTTTTTATATGATTTATTATCTTTCCCTATTGCTTGTTTTCTGATGTTTTCGACTTCAACCTTATTTACATTTCTTTTTTAAATTTTTAACACTTCGATGGTGAATTTGAACTTTTGCAAAATATTGCAAAATATTAAAATTTTTATTTTGCAAAATATTTCAAGATATTAAAGCCCATTTGTAACTTTATAGTACAGCTGGGGAAAAAAACGATCCACACTTCGTTTTTCGGCTGCTATTGGTCAAGGAATTTTGTGAAAGGTGTCATTTTTCAGGAAATAGCGTAAGGAATTGGGAACTGGCAACAAAAATTGTATAAGGGGTCGTCTACATATTAAATTGAGTACCAACTTTGAAAATTCCAATGGCAACACCCAATTTTTTTTAATATAAAAATGTTTATCATTTTTAAAATACCCCAGATCCAAAAGAAAATTTATTAATTTGCTTTATTTGTTGAGATATAAGCATTTAAAGTTGAACGCCCATAATGTTAAAAAAGTTTCACAAACTTTTATTCATACCTCCACAATTAAGATGAATTCAACCAAATTTTTTTTTCATTATATACTTCTTAATCTTCCAAAAACAAATCACACAAGTTTTTTCATCAATTTTTCATTTTTATTATTTTTTTATTTAAATTTAAATAAGAAAAAATAAAACATGAATAGCAACCCCAAATTTGTGTTACATAAATCGATAAAGTAGATCAAGTAGAACCAAAATTCCGAATTTTTTAATTCAACAATAATTATTTGCCGAGTTATTGTAAAAATACTGAAAAAAACGAATTTTAGGGACCGTGTAAAAAATTACTTAGCAAATTGGATCCTAACTTGCATTATCGTTTGGTGGTTGAAAAGCGTTTTTGGTAAATATTTATTCAAATTATTGATGTCTGTCAAATGTCTAAAAATATTTTCTTGTTTCAAGTGCATACAATGTATTTTGTTTGTATAATTAACATTAAATTATATCGATTACTATGTTTTTGAATGTATGTTATTTCCAATACAATTTCAAAAAGTGTGTTTTATATTAAAAATTAAATACCCTTAAATATTTTTGGAAATCGGTGTTTAGTATATTTCTTTGTTACCACATTGATTATTTAAAATGATTAGTGCCCACTGCCTTGGTTAAAAATAATTGCCAAATCATTCTGCGTAATTTTATTTTGCTTTCCTTAAATATCGTGTTAAGATCGTAACTCTCGTTTTGTAATATGTGGTTTATATTACCGATAAAGTGAGCCGGGGTTCCGGACACAATCCTGAAAGCCAAAAAATACCGACAAGCCAGAATCTCGAACGCCGAAATCCCGAAAGGCTATAACCCGACATAGACGAAATCCCGAATGGGTCGAAATCCCAAAAAAATAGATTTTTGTCCATTTCCCGATTTAAAAGAAATATATATATTAGAGATTACTTATTTATTTACTTATTTAGTTAGTTATTTAGTTATTATTAGTTACTTATTTAGTAAGTCAGTCCGTTAGTTAGTCAGTCAGTCGGTTAGTTAGTCAGTCGGTTAGTTAGTCAGTCGGTTAGTTAGTAGGTCGGTTAGTTACAGTCCGTTAGTCAGTCAGTCAGTCAGTTAGTCAGTCAGTTAGTCAGTCAGTTAGTTAGTTAGTTAGTCAGTCAGTTAGTCAGTTAGTTAGTCAGTCAGTTAGTCCGTTAGTTAGTCAGTCAGTTAGTTAGTCAGTCAGTAAGTTAGTTAGTAAGTAAGTTAGTAAGTAAGTTAGTAAGTAAGTTAGTAAGTAAGTTAGTAAGTTAGTTAGTCAGTTAGTCAGCCAGTTAGTCAGTGAGTCAGTCAGTTTACTGACTAACTAATTGACAGTAAATTAGACTAAGTTAGTCAGTCTGGAATAACTAACGAAGTGACTAACTAACGGACTGGCTAACTAACTGACTAATTGACTAACTAACTGACTGACTAACTAACTGACTGACTAACTAACGGACTGACTAACTAACGGACTGACTAACTCACTCACTGACTAACTGACTGTTTAACTAACAGACTAACTGACTGACTAACTAACTTACCGACTAACTGACTGACTGACTAGCTAACGGACTGACTAACTAACTGACTGATTAACTAACTTACTGACTAAACTAACTAACTGACTGACTAACTAAGTGACTAACTAACTGATAAATAACTAACTACTAAATAACTAAATAAAATAAATTATCTCTAATATTTAAAATAAATATCTCTATATTAAAAAATCTATATTAAAAAAATCGAGAAATGGACAAAAATCTATTTTCGGGATTTCGACCCATTCGGGATTTTGACTCATTCGGGATTTCGGCTTGTCGGGTTTTTGGCTTGTCGGGATTTCGGCTGGTCGGAATTTCGGCTGTCGGGATATGTCCCAGACCCAGTGTGCCGAATTTTAAACAAACTTTTTGTAGCAATATGAATGAAACAAAAATTTGCATAAAATGTAAAATATAAATGTAATAATCATGTTTGTCTAACTGATTGTAACTAATCGTATTTGAAAATCTGTTCGTTATAAATAATCGTATGTGTGACTTAATTTAAATTTAAAACTTTTTCTCGTCTACCCTTTATTTTATTTCTGAAAATATTAAAATCTAAAATTTAAAAAAAAAAGGTAAAAACATTTAAAAAAATCATAATATTAGTAAAGAAGGTGTAATTCTAGCATCTTTTGGCGAGATTATGGTAACCCTTTTCTTAGCTTGTCGTTTCGAAAAGACACCCTAAATATTACCTTTTTCAATTTGGAGATTTCCCCCTAATCGCGTTCAAAATTAATGCTTTAATATCTCGGCAAATAATGCAAAACAAATAATTCTTTTTTATACATAGGGTATTTTGAAGGTGCTGAACATTTTTATGTAAAAAAAATTGGGTGTTGCTATTGGAATTTTCAAAGTTGGTACTCATTTTAATATGTCGACGACCCCTTATACAATTTTGGTTGCCAGTTCTCAATTCCTTAAGCTATTTCCTGAAAAATGACACCTTTCACAAAATTCCTTGACCAATAGCAGCCGAAAAACGAAGGGTGGATCGTTTTTTTTCCCCAGCTGTACTTTAAAAAAAGTAACTATTACTTTAACTTTACTATATTACATAACTTATCTTAATATAATTTATTAAATATTTACCATTTAAATAAAGAAAGATATAAAAAAATATATATATTTCCTTTTTTATAAATAACTCCGCTCCTTTAACAGTTCTAATACCAGTTTTGCTCTTTTATAAATAAAATTGACAACCGAAACTTATGTGTACTAAATTAAATCATAGATGGCGTTACGTAACACCTTTGCTATATAAACTTCCCATTTTTGAAATTTTAAAACTTATGTTAACATTTGTTATGATAATCTGGGGTAGGGGGGGCAGGCAAATTTAAAAAAGAGAAAAGTAAGGGTTTCCTTGGTTTTTTAGGTTATGTATGGGTATCGAGTTTCCCAATAGAAATGTACATATAACATAATATAATCAGTAAAGGAAGGAGCTTAATGACCAGTGCTTCTAATTGTGGACAGGGCCCTCTTTGATTAAATTGCTTTAGAACACTGATACTACTTCGTTTAATAATTAATATTTAATTATTTTGATAAAAGATTAAATTATTTAATTTGATTTTTAAAAAAAGATGATTTAATTTTTATTTTTAAATAATATTTTTACAAACATTGTATATTTTTTCCGAAATGTCTAGCATAGGCAGGCACGTTTCTTAAGGTTTCAAATTTTTTATTTGATGTGTTTAAAAGAATGTAAACATCATTGACAACATTTATTAATACATATTGTGGAATATATAATGGACAAATTTCTAGTATAGTATGTGATAAAATAGTAAAAATACGTGCCTTTTGATTAATTTTAGTGCCTTCAATAACGTTTTAAATGACTTTTTAACTCTATCTGCACCGTTTTTTGCCTACGTTCTTTTTTAATTCGATAGAATAAAAAAAAAGTAGGTACTGACCTACTGACGATATGTACGTCTGTCTGTCCGTAATCCCTCTCCAAAATCGGTTCTATTCATTGGAACTTAAAAATTCTTTGTTTTTATTTGAAAGGTAATGACCACAGGTTCCCATCTTTCATAATTTTTGTCTGCTAGTCTGTACTTTCGGTCAGACATCTGTCTACTGTCTGTCGGCGAATTGGCAATTGAATTAGCATTGAAATGTAATTTTAAGTCATTTTAATCACTGTTGCGTTGCCATATCAAAAATGACATGAAAACTTTATTTATTTAACAAGTAAGTTTGTAACACTGTCACCTACAACCGCTTCTACACAAGATTTATACACATTACATTAAAAAAATCGCCAAACACAGAGTCCAGTTATATTCGTCGAATCTTAAAAATTCTTTTTTTGTTAGAAAGGTATGACCTCAGAGGACCCAACTTTCCCACTTTTTGTTCGTCATATAGAGAAGATCGTCCTTCCCCACCTAGGGGCGGGGGTCTGTTAATTTACCACAAGAATCATCTCTCCAGTTCTAAGCTTACTTTTCAAAATCTGCCAAAAAGCGATATCGAAATTATGGGTGTCAAGATAGTTTCCCCCTCAATGACGATGGCCATTGTCAATATTTATTCTCCAAGGGGTAGGTTTTCCGAAGCCTGGCTTAACTGTCTGTTGGATCAACTTGTGTCTTCTTTTATTATTGTAGGTGATTTCAATATCAACCATCAGGCGTTGGGATCATCTAATAGCTCTGTTGACGGCGAGAATGTTATTAATTGGATCATTGGCAATAATTTATTCTGAATACCCACCAACCAACCAGAATCTCGAGTAATTCCTCCTCCTTACTTTTGACCTCTCCATTGTTTCTCCAGATCTCTTTTTGTCATGTTCACTGAAAGATATCTCTGATCCTTTTGACAGTGACCACTTACCTATTCAAATTCTAATTGATAATGACAACCCTATCGATATCTCTGTGCGCAAAGCTATCATTTGGAAAAATATCGAGAAATTTTTATCTCAAATCCTGCAGTTCCTCCATATATAAGATCTTACAGTGACCTTCAGGACTTCTGTTCAAGTCTGATTAAAAATAACTCTAGAAATTTTTATATTAAAACTAGGAGGTTTGCTCCATGGTGGGATAGCCGATGTAGTTTTTTGCAGGGCCAGAAAAGAAAGTACCTAAGGGTAGCTCGCAAAACTTTGGACTTATCGGAAGGATTGTATTTAAAAAAACATCATCTAAACTCAGAAATCTAGTAAAAAATTTAAAGAAGAAGTTTTGGAGCATCACATGCGAAGAAGGGGTAGAGTCCAATAAAATCTTTAAAATTATCAAAAGCCTTCATAACAGATCTAATTCACATCCACGGAGCAATAAAGTCATTGTATCTAATAACAATAATATATAGGAGCCCGTTATCCTGTCTGACTTGTTTGCCCGACATTTCTCAGCTCATGGATCCCTATCCCCTTTTCATTGGCTGAGATGGATGGGATTTCAGAGTATAACACTGATTTTTCTCTCTCTGAAATCATGTTCTGTATCAAATCCCTCAAGAATACTTCTCCTGGCAATGATGGTATCAGTGCTAAATTTCTGAAACTTCTCCCCTTACCCTATGTGGAAATCCTGTTACATATTTTTAATTATATCTGGAACTCTGACGGAATTTCCAGCTGAGTGGTCTGTCTCGAAAATCGTCCCTATTCTGAAGCCTAGTAATAAACCATCTATAGACATTTCCCCGTATCGTCCAATCTCCCCAACTTCTGTATGCTGCAAGCTCTTTGAGAGAATGGTCCTCTTTCGCATTATCAAGCTTACTGGGTCCTCTCGACTCCATTATAATCTCTGTGGCTTTGTTCCCAACAAGGATGGTACTTACGCCCTCTCTAATTCATCACAAAATCACTCTTGCCAAAAATGGGAATAAGTTTTGTTTCTTGGTCAAACTAGATATTACAGCTGCATATGACATTGACTCAGTATAATGGCGAGATGGGCTGATGGTCAAACTTCTTTTGGCATGGGTAGGGCAGCCTTTTTCATCTACCGTTTTCTTCACAATCGAAGCATCTTTGTCTCTTGGAGTTGGAGAAACCAACACTCCCAGTCTTTGCCAAATAATGTTGGTGTGCCCCAGGGGTCAGTGTTGTCACCCCTCTTATTCTCTATTTACATGCATGATATTTTTGATATCATTCCCAGTAATGTTGATTGTTTTACTTATGCTGATGATATTTTAATTCTTTACATATCAGCCAATCCCCACTGTTGATATTATAAAAATTCTTGGCATTTTCTTTTTGAAAAACCTCACCTTCAAACATCATTTTGATTATCTCAAGAAAAAATCTTTAAAAAAAAACTCACTGCAATTAAGTCTATAGTGTCTAACTCATGGAGTACAAGATCTTTTCATCTTATCAAAATTGTTACTTCTGTTATTGGGAGTTATCTAGATTACGGTTACCCGATTTTCTTTACTGCTTGTAAATCAGATTTAAAAATTCTTGACATCAATTTTAATCAGGCCATCAGAATTGCCACAGGGCTCCCACGTTGGACTCCTATCCCAGTTTTGCTGCAGGAAGCTGGTGTGTCTCCCCTGTTCATCCGACATCTTTATTTAGCCCAAAAATTTTATTTTAAGCAATTCGCTTCTCCCAAATCTGACCTCCCAAACATCTTCCTTAATTCAGACAAATTTGCTCGCCTCCAGAGACCCATTACCCTTGGTATGCAGCCAGTGGCAGATCCAGCGGGGGGTAAATGGGGTAATTACCCCCCTAAGATTTTTTTTAATTCACCGAAAAAGAGTACTTCTCCAGCGATGCTTTTAGAAAACAAGTTTGCTTTTTAAAACAAATTGGAACACAGAATACTCGCTCTTTAAAAAGGACCAGATGGGTCCCAATTGTAGTTATATTCCCAGGAATTCGCTACGGGGTCTATCGAAGGAAAAACCAGACAAAGAAACAAGAAAACCATTGGGATACCACACGTGCTTAGGTTCGGTACAACAAACACAATCCCCTTTCTTTCTTACAGAAAGGGTAAAAACTGAACACTGACAACCATGGCCCCTCAGTACAAAAAAGTCAGTGATGCGTGTATGGGGTCGTCTGTCCTTTTGAGACAGAAAAGATTAGGATTGCAAAGGAGGACATGTGCAAATGTAAACATGTGTCACTGTCATTTTCCCCTATAATTTGTGCCACTGCCATTATGCCGCTCAGAAAAAAGATAAGCTTCGCCACTTTTGAGGATTTCACTATGTAATTATTTAAAAGTCACAAGTATGTTTCTACGGTACAAGTACGAGTTGAAAATAGAGGTGCTGCTGGACAAAAACCGGTTTGCCAAGTAAAGCCATCGATCGCTTTGTAGTAAGCGTTAACAAACTAAAATTTAGATGATTAGAACAATATGGTCGTTGGCCTAGTCATCCCTTACAAAAATACTATATATAGAGCGTGTAGTGACCTTTCATTATGAAGGTAAGAAAATTTTTATAAACTTCGAAATTCCACTATTTTGTTAACCAAAAGTTTAATTTCTGCTCAACAGTATTTAAGTTTAATATTTACTTTCTAAAGAGAATATTAAAAGAAAACATTGTAATTAAAATATTTTATTATGTCTAAAAATCTCTTAACAAATTGAATTTCTTAAATATAAAAAGTTTACAAATTTTGTAAAGTTTGTAAAACTGTGTGTGTATATTTGCAGATTTGATATATAAAACTTTCAGTTTCTCAATCAGTTTCTTTTTTTTATGGGGTTTTCTGTAAAATCAGAAATCAACTTAAGAAAAGGTCAATTAAAAAAATCGACTTCTTTCATATTACTATATTGCAACTTTAGTTTAAAATTGTTCCTGTTTTATTAGATTTTTCCATCTCGGTACATTTTTCGTTAAATGAATAGATAAATTGTTAGATTTTATTTTACAAATGTTCATCTTCTTATAGCATCAATTAAACAAAAAAATAATTAACGGTTTGGTTATTTTGCATTAGGGTGTTTAAAAGTTTACATCTTGTGTGGAAGCTGTTTTAAGTGTCAGTGACTCAGTGTTATTTTGTACAAACCTATTTTTTTTAAGGTACATTATCAAAATTTGTCGTCTTCAGTGATCGAAATTTGTGCAGTCTTTTTTAGTGTTCATAAACTCGTATATCATAGAAACGTTATTTTTTATTAAACAATAAAATACTGAGTTGTTTTCCAAGTTGCTAAAAATAATAAACTATTAATATAGGATACATATAGAATTTGTATAAAATTAGTAGTTATCTATTAAATTCCATTTTCTCAGGAACTAACGCAAAGTCGGGCCATCGGAATCTCAAAACAATTAGGGTAATGGAAATAGGGGTAATGCCTAATGCTATTTTTAAAAAGAGAGAGAAAAAAAGAAAAGCATATGTATAAAATTTAAGATAAATATTTAGAATTTTAAATGAAATATTGAAAAGTTAAGTTGACATTTAGTATTTTAATCTATATGAAATAGATTGATAGATAAGATTTTAATAATTGAGCAAATGTACATTGTTATTTATATAGAACCGCTACCAAAGATAAGATTATCTTACTGTTTTTAAAGGTGGCGATACATGTAACCACCTGAATGTTGACCGTGTTTCAGAGGATTATTCAAAAAGGAAGGAATAAATAAATCGTTTAGAAATTTTGTATGCTTATTGATTACGTATTAAAATACAAGAATAAGATTTTTTTGTATTGATTTTTTAAAATGGCAGCCGTAGTAACTAATCTTCTGAGACCCTCGCGGCAAAAGCGCCAATCGGCGAGATCTTTAGCTTCTCCTACAGTGATTGGAAATCACAATTTGTTATCACCATGTGTTTATAAAACATATTAAACCAATAAAAAATAATAATAATTAAAAATCCACCTTGGACGCCCTTGCCCAATGCGATGAAGATATTTTCCCTCTCTAATCGTTTACAACTTTACAACTTTACAACTTTATTACAACTACCATACAGATCTAGTCCAATTACAGGTAGAGGATAAAAGCAAGGCAAAGCACAAATATAAAAAAACTAAAATGGAACACTAAAAGAAAAACAAAAATAAAACTATTAAAATACAAAAGGTCAGTAAAATCAATTAAAAAGATCCATCGTTAAAATTGCAATCAGCTCCAGATCAGATTGCAATCAAAAGATCCATAATATATAACAGGACAACAAAATATACAGTACAAAATACAGACACAAAGACACATAAATATACCAAAAAAAGACAAAGCATCAGCACACAGAAACAAACAAAAATTACACAAAAAGTGAGAAAATATCAATTTTAAAATTAGAAAAATCATCAAAAAAAATATCTCTTTTGACTGGTAGATTATTAGCAATATTTATAAATTGCAGTATCGGTTGGTTTTTAAGATAATTTTTAGTTAATAAAGGTTGCTTAAATATAATTTTATTACGAGTATTGTATGGAGGAATATATAAATAAAATTCTTTAAGTAAAAAAGGACAATCAATTTTGTTATGAAATAAACTATGAAAAAATTTAAATAATGATACCATTCTTCTGGATTCCAATGAATTTATTTTGTTGTTTGATCTAATTGAGGAGTTCGATGGATATTGCTCATAGCTATTAGATTTAAAATGAATATATCGTAAGAATTTATTCTGTATTCTTTCAATGGTATAGATGAGTTGCTTGCAAGAAGGATTCCAAATGACACAGCAGTATTCTAATATTGGTCGAACTAAAGTATCAAAAAGACATACAAGAACAGATATGTCAGAAAAATTACTGGTAGTTCTTTTTAGCATACCAAGTTTTTTATGCGCCTTTTTTGTTATCTCCTGTATATGCAAATTAAAAGTAAAACTAGAATCATAAGAAACACCAAGATCCCTAATACTATTTTTGCGAGCGAGTTGTATATTGTTGATAGTATAATTGTGAACAAAAGTATTTAGTTTTCTTGTGAATGTAACAACAAAGCACTTATCAATATTTAAAAACAGGCTATTTTTTATACACCACGAATGCAACTTGCAAAGTTCACCTTGTAAAATTTCACAGTCAGATATAGTTGAAATACAACGGTAGATTTTCAGATCATCAGCAAATAATAAACATGAGTCAAATAAATCAGCTAAATCATTAACAAACAAAATGAAAAGAAGAGGTCCTAAAACAGATCCTTGGGGTACCCCAGATGTACTGACAAAACAATCTGAAAAAGCAGTTTTATATTTTACATACAGAGGTCTTTCTGTTAAATATGTGCGTAACCACATGATTAATTCTTTACTAAACCCAATATTAAATAATTTAATCAATAAAATTTCAAAATCAACAGTGTCAAAAGCCTTTGCAAAATCAGTATATATTACATCAATTTGTGCATTTAGTTTTAAAGCATTTGAAATATCGTTATTTAAACACAATAAATTACTAGCAGTAGAACGTTTTTTAACAAAACCGTGCTGATTAGGGGAAATAATTTGAGAAGTTTGAAGTGAAATTTTATTGCAAATAATAGATTCAAAGATTTTAGCGAAACTTGAAATAATAGCAATGGGTCTATAGTTGTTTTATGTCAGACTTTTTACCTTTTTTGTGAACAGGTATAATTTTTGACGTCTTCCAGATATCTGGAAAAACCTTAGTTTTTAAAGACAGATTGAACAGTATTAGTAAAGGATAAATAAAACTATCAATATTAGCTTTGATTATATACGATGGAATGCAATCTAAACCTGCAGAACTAGATCCCTTTAAACCCTTAATGCTAATTTCTACCTCAGTGTTAGTAATAAGTTCAATATTGACCGCATCTATTGAGTTTAAACAAAAATTAGAATTATCATAATAATTTAACAGTTTAACTGGATTGGCACTTTTAAATATACACAGAGATATCTCCCTTTGGATGTCCAGAAAATTAGTGATAGATTCGGCAAAATTAAACAAAGAAAATTAGATTTTTTACTTTAATTGCTGCATAAAATTTGTATATGTATACTTATACAATATTTAAAATATCATGTTACACTTCGGCAAAATAAATGTAAATTTTCTACTTCAACATTGAAATGCTTTGTTTAGATTTCGAAAAATTAAACGTGTTTACTATGAAAATTAGCTTTTTGCGCCATTTTTATGCTATTATAAATATGAGCTTTTTTTTAACTCTAAAATTGCGTTTTAGGCTTTTATACGATTAATAAACTAAAAAATCTTAATAAACTTAAACATACTTTTATGAATAAACGCAATATCTGAGTTTAAACGTACGTTAAAATAAATTCATATTGTTAAATTTCAGATCTTCTTATGAAAATTAATAAAATTTTGCACATTGCATTTTTAAACATGAGGTTACTCTCTTAAGGGGCTTTAATATTTTATATAAATTATTAAAACATTTTGTACACTTTTTTTCATTTGTTTTAATATCAAATCATCTATAAAAGAAAGACGTCTTTAACAAATAATAGTTTCAAACAAGTATTTGAAAAGAGTTGCCAAGATTAATTATTTAATTAAAATTATGAATGATAAAAAATGATTCATTATAAATTGAGAATTATTAAAAATTATATTAAAAAATCCCCCCCCCCCCCCCCAAGAAAAAAAATCCGGATCACCCCCCCCCCCCCCCCTATGGAGGAACTCTGGATCCGCGCCTGTATACAGCTCTGTGATATTGCTGCTAAATTAGAGATTGACGTCAACTCTATCATTTCCAATGAGTTCCCCCTGTCTGCAATAATAATAAGTTTCAGGTTCACTCTCAGTTATCCGTTTCAGTCAAAGAATATCCCTGACTCTGTTATTGTTAATTCCTTCATAGATTACACAAATCAAATTGGTAAATATTCTGTTCTTATCTCAACCGACGCATCAAAAACCAATTAGCCATGCAAGATAGGTGCCTATTAATCTTAACACCAATTACTGCTTCTGGAAGTGTGTCTCTGGAAGTCTGTCAATAGTGTATTTACAGGCGAAATTTTAGCTATTCTCTTGGCTATTATAACCTTCGTTACGTCAAATAAACCGCATACGTAATCTTTTCTGATAGTCTTTCTACCATTTCTGCATTACAATCAATAAATAATAAATCCAACAGTGTCATTATTATTCTCTACAATTTGATTATCTCTAAAGCCGATATTTATAAAAGTCTAACTTTGGTTTGGACCCCTGATCACAGAGGAATTTGAATTTCAGCTAATGAAAGGGCAGATCTGGCTGCCAAATTGGCGCCAGACAAAACTATTCTTAATCTAGTGCCTAAGGAGGACATTTTCCGCTTCTTAAAGCGAATTCACGATAAAGAAAATATCCAATGGTGGCTTGATAGTGGCTACTCCTCTTCCTTTAGTCATTTATCTTCCATTAAGCCTAACCACCGCCTTCTTCCATCAAACAGGAAATGCGACGTCCTTCTCTGTCGTTTTAGAACCAGATCATTCCCCCCACAAATTTTAAATTACATCCAAATTAATCCTATCATATCTTCTCTTTGTTCTCTCTGCAATGTTCCTTATACAATTGAGCATATTGTCCTGTCTTGCGATCGTTTTAACGCTTTTCGAGATCAACTCAGGGGAAAAATGGGCATTGTGCCTCTCTCTTTTAATTATATTTTTGAGTTATCTATAGTGCGTCTAAAAGTCTATGCGACTATCAAGTTTATTTGTGATATTTTAAAGATCCTGTAAATAGGGTATTTGCCTAAAAAAAATTATTGGCTTAAAATAGTCTTATGCCAAAAATATTCGACCCTTATTTTTTCTTTTTTTCAAATACCCCATAAAAAGGCAGAAAAATGAATTTTAAAATTAGGACGAAAAATTACGCCCGAAAACGCTTTGTGGCTGTCACGTGGTATCTAGACGTCACTAGTAACTATTAACAAACTTTGAAACACCATTTTGGAATCTAATTTTAGCAAATTTGAACTATCCGCTTCTGTAAAACCTCCTTCAATTATCTATAGAATTCTTATTTTAATAGTAAATTAGATTAAATGCAGTTTAATTACAAGCAAAAACACTTCACATCGGTTTGTTTATATATACTAGGGACGTCTTCGGCCAAAACGACGCGGCGTGTTTGTGATCACGTGAGGTACCGATGAAAAAAGCCATTTTAAAATGATTTTTATTAATTATTTAAAGAATAATTTAGCAAACACATATATACGCTTGTTATTTTTGCGTCTAATTTAACTTGTCCTTCTTGTCTATCTAACCCAGCTCATTGAGATGAAGCAGCCAACCGGCAACACATATCTCAAACATTTCAATTTCGTTTCAAACCGAGGCGCGAGGCCGAGATAACCTGGTAAGTCCCATTACTAAATCAATACCTCTGGGGGTGACAAGTAAATTCTGGGGATCCTCTAGTTGAGTTGGCCTCTGTCTCTAAAAATTAGATGGACCCACTTACGTGTGTGTGTTGTGTTTGTCTTACTTGACGAAGGTTTATAAGCGGGTCTCTGACCAAGCACACAAACCTGAATATACAGGGTGGCCCAAAAGTATCCTAACAGTTAGTTAGGTATACAGTTATTTATACAGAAACAGTCATTTTAATACAGGTTGAGTTTAGTTTAGTTGAATAATCGTAGTACTAGAGCTACAGGAGAGTTATTGGCGACAGGCATCGTAATTAAGAACCATAGTCAAAAGTGACAGCTTTATTTACATACATATATTTACATTCTTAATCCCGAAGGTGCTCAAATTGTCTACCTTCGACATTGATGCATTCCTGCAACCACCTGGTCCCGTCCTCTGGTGACATTTGCATATTTCTAGAGCATCAAACAAATAAATGGAGCCGGGATAGCCTGGTCGGTAAGGTCTAATAAACCGATATCTCGAAACTAAACCAATCAAAGTCCACGAATTGCTACTCTTTGGATAAGATACGCTGTAGTACGACTTTATTTTAGCCAACCAATAAAACTAATCACGACTATGTCAAATACCTGTTCTAAATAACCCAAAGTTCTTACCAATGGTACAACATTAACTGTTAGGCTACTTTTGGGCCACCCTGTATATCTACCACAACCATCATTTCAAACCCAAACAAAGTAAGTTTAATAATTCATAGATTTCTTTTTACTTTTATTTTTTTTTCTAACCATTTTCTTCCAAAATTACCCGATACTTATCAGTGTTTGGAAACTTTGGTTAATTTTAAGTTGACGGTGCTTCTGTCGCCAAGGGATTTG
Source organism: Oedothorax gibbosus (assembly GCA_019343175.1). Lineage (NCBI taxonomy): Eukaryota > Metazoa > Arthropoda > Arachnida > Araneae > Linyphiidae > Oedothorax > Oedothorax gibbosus. The sequence continues at coordinate 11,436,907 of CM033282.1, read as the reverse complement.
GCGCTTTTGTTGGGAGCGATAAACAATTTTTTTTGGTGATGCGGCATTTTCTGGTGAAATACGTTGTGGAATCTTTGTTGTGGCTAGGTGGCGCTGGTTATACTTGAGCGGATGTTAGGCGCGTGGGATTTTTTGTTCTAAATTAATTATTGTCCAATCGCTGGCGCTGGTGATATTTGCGCGGAATTTAGGTTGCGTGGATGATATGCGCGTGAGATTTATTTGTATTCTATAAATTACTTTTTGTTCTATCGTCATTTCGTGAGGTTTCGTTTTTCGTTTGCGTTTGGCTTTTGAACATCCGATTATTATGGATGGTGCTTATTTAAATTCGGAATTTTTTGCTAAACTAAATAAATTTATTTTTGATTTACTTTGTAAATTAAAAATTGCCCGGGGCCCCAAACGAGTGTTTAGGCTTTCAATGGGCCCTACAGTACTGCCCCATGTAGGATACTGATGTTTTTTTAGAGAAAAAAACATTGCCCGGATCCCCAAACGAGTGTTTAGGCTTTCAATGGGCCCTACAGTACTGCCCCATGTAGGATACTGATGTTTTTTTAGAGAAAAAAACATTGCCCGGATCCCCAAACGAGTGTTTAGGCTTTCAATGGGCCCTACAGTACTGCCCCATGTAGGATACTGATGTTTTTTTAGAGAAAAAAACATTGCCCGGAGCCCCAAACGAGTGTTTAGGCTTTCAATGGGCCCTACAGTACTGCCCCATGTAGGATACTGATGTTTTTTTAGTGAAAAAAACATCAGTATCCTACATGGGGCAGTACTGTTTTTTAGTGAAAAAAACATTGCCCGGAGCCCCGAACGCGTGCGTACTGGATTTCCACTCACTCTTGTAGCTCTAGTGCGACGATAATTTAAACTAAACTAAATTGCCCGTAGCTCAAACGCGTGCGTACTGGATAACCATTCCTGTAGCCTTAGTGCGACGATTTTTCAAACGATATTAAACTGGATTCCCACTCGTGTAGCTCTAGTGCGAAAATTTTCAAACGAAACTAAACTTTATTGACACTCGTGTAACTCTAGTGCGACGAAAATTCAAACAAAACTAAACTAGATTGCAAGTACTAGCCCATTGTGTAGAATAAAGTTTGTTTCGTGTTGCCCAAAGCAAACCAAAACTCCGAGTCTGGTTTATTTTTTCGAAAGTAACTAGGGTTACTGCATCGACGTAAAGGAATCTGGCAATGGGGAAACACGCGAGTTTCGCCAAGTTGTTGTTGTTTTTTAGGCCAAATCCCTTGGTGACAGAAGCACCGTCAACTTATTATTTACCGAAACTTTGAATGCTGGTTTGTGCTCAAAACTGTAGGTGTACCGGTGTGCGCCTTAAGCTTCAAAATGTCATCCGAAATACATTTGAAATTTTAAGAAGAGATTAACAAAATCGTCGAACAATTCTCATGCCTTTCCTTATATGATGAAATCGGACTGATGTCAATCAGAATAATCTGATGAATTGACTTATATGTGATATCGCTTTTTATCACATGGCTGTTAGGGATACTAGTCACATTGTGATTTGCATTCTGTTAGCGATATCACTGTATAATCACATACATGGCACAGTATGACTTAAACATCTGTATCATATCACGGGAGGTCACTTACTAGTCACATAATAATTTCGGACCTAGGCGATATCACTGTTTATCACATTCATGTCACAAAGTGACTGAGAGTTTTGTTGCATCGCAGTGGATCGAAGGCTAGTCAAATTGGGACTAGGTAATTTTGTCACAAGATCATGTCGCAGCTCGGTATGGGACAAAAATGGGATGTATAACTCAATATCACTGCAATATTGCATACATATCACAATATAATGTCACCACAAGAGCAAATTGCGACATCTGTGGGATATCTCCTTTGTGACTGGGATTTAGACTTCACATACAAGTCACAATACGATGTTACTGCAAGATTGCATAGTGACATCCCTTTGATATCATATTACAGTCACATTGTGACAGTGACGTGATGTCACTCCAACGTCAAATACTTGTCACATTGAGACTGTGGCCTAGAGTGACAAATGTGTGTGTATAGATGTTAATTTAACTGAATAATTTTTAATAGTACCATATATTTCCCTTCTATTTATTTTCAAATTTCATTTATAAATAAAAGTTTACTATTGTTAATATGTAGTAGTAATTAAATTGTTATTCAATGCAATATTTGTTGCCATGGAAGGACTAGAGGGTACTTAATAATAACCACCACAGCTGTAGATTTGGTGGTTTTTAAGTGCACCAATCTACACTTAACATTTTTGCAATAAAAAGAACACTTTATTCCCATTTTACTGTTGCCAACAAGGGGGTTGCTGTGTGCAAACAATAGTATTTCTCTTTATTGGCACATTAGCGCAATTTCTGCTGTGGTGGTGTTAATATCTAAGTGCTAAAAAAAATAATGCCAAATACAATAAAATCTCTGTAGTATATGGTTTTATATAAACAGTTTATTATGGACTTTATTTTATACCATGACTCTTTAAACTAACTTTTTTTGGAGATCAGCTGTTTCTAATGTTAAAGCTCCCCTACTGGTATTAATATTGTTTATTAACGTGTTTTCAATTGTAGAAAGCAATGCCGTATTTTGAAGAACTCTTTCAAGAAGTAGATCCAACATGCTCTCTTACCACAGAAGCTGAAGAGGTTGATTTTCTTGTTTATTTTATTAATTTAAGATGCTTTCAGGACCTAAATATTTCAAACCCTATATAAGACTGATTTTTAGTTATAAAAGACTTATAGGACATTTCAATATTCTTTTTGTCTTATTATTATTAATTTCCTAACTGTTTTCTTCAGCTTCAATAAATGAATTTTCTTTAAAAAAAGAAAAAAGGTATGTGAATTGTATTTAGTACATTTAACTAAAAATAATTTTATTTGATTATCACCTACTGTAGTTTGATAAAAAAAATATTAATTTTCAATGAATTTAAATTTTCTGATTATTAGGAAAAACAAAAACATGCAAGTAGTATTTTTAATTCGCATTCTAATGCAAAAGGTCTTTTTTTTTAAAGCTCTTTATATGCTTTTATTCATGATAATTTTACATTTAATTAGTATTTGAAGTTATTATAAGTTTACAACAGTGGCAAAATTTGACTTTACTGTTATTCACCACTATAGAGGCCATAAGTGTTGATGCCTGCACCACCTGTGGGACAAATGGGTCAAAACTTCTGTGTAAACATTGCACTGACATCTATTTGTTTACCATTAGAGCCATTTCTACAAGTATTATTTTTCATATATTTATCAACTGTTTTTAAATAAAAAAATTCTGAAATATAGTAAATCTAACTCTGTGTAGTAGGATTCACAAATACGTACGCAAAATCTTTCAAAGATTAGCATTCAAATTTAATATTTTATAGCTTCCCTTCCAAACAGTGATTTGCGGGTCGCAGAAATGAATGGAATGCTTTGCTGTAGGTCATTTATTAAAAAAAATTATTTAAAAGATAGCTACTGAATTTTCCAAAAAATAATAGCCTGTGATCATTTTTGTTGGTATTGCTCACTTAATTCTCTGTACGTTGTCGGCCAGTTTTTGACGCCGTTGAAACATAACTTGAACTGTCACACCAAATATAAGAAAGTATGTTTATTTTTTATTTAAAAGCTTGAAGAAGTAATAAAGAATCTCTATTTTTCAAATAATCCCCACTATCAAAAACCAACAGGTATGAATGTCATGAATTGTTTATGAATGTCTTTGTTAGAAACTAATGTTTAATGAGTTTGCATGGTAAGAAAGAATTTGAATATACTTTTTCGTTAAAGACATACATTTAAGAATACCATGAAATGAATGTTGCATTATAATTTATAATGTAATGGACTTATTTGTCTTTTAGATATACAATAAAGTTTGTAAATTTGAAACTCAAAGGATTTTTAATTATTTAAATTAATGAATGAAAGATTATAAAAAAATCGAATTAGTATTTCAGTCTTCTTTTTAAAAGTAAGTTTCTTAATATTTATCAGTATTATTATTCAGGTCAAATACATGTTTGCTTTTGTATAGGCTGTGACCTTTATTTCCAAACGGATTCTCGGATTTTACTGTCAGAAATATCAATTTTAACAAAACCACAACGTAAAACACATTCCATCCTGATAAAATAAGCTAAAAACTAAACAACTTTAGAAGTATGAATAAATATTCAGTGTACCAAACTTTTGAATAAAATTTCGTATGGGAAGCACAATGTTAACAAAACCTTAGCGGCGATTATTTCCGCACCACTTTTGCTGTATTTGGCCACTACGTGTGCATTGCCGTTTTTCTCACTTACTTTATGGTCTCTATAAATTCAACAATGCTCCTTCTCAATTATTCGGTAAAAAGGGAATATTTAAATCTATAGTAATGCCCATTGGGAGGTCACTATTCAATTCAACTCTGGTTTACTGCTTTTCCATATTTTTGAATATATTAATTACTACCTCTAAAAATCTGCTTACATTTTCTCCATAAATTGTCTTCTAAATTTGGATTACAAACCAACAAACCAAATTTGACAATATTTTATTTCTCTATTATATAGTTATTATCCAATTTAATCAATGCATCTCTAGAAATTGTGGTAAAGGGTTCATGCAAGCTGGCTCTTCATCGGAAGTCAGAAACCTTAAAATATCATGATGTGCTTTTGTTTTTAAGTAAGCATGTATTCATAATATGTTTTTTCTATTAAAAGATTTAGTTATTTAATGTTATTTTGTGACAAAGATTATTCCTTTCAAAATCTTTAAAAATACAACGAAAAATAGCTTAAATTATTCTCATTTATTTTTCCAACTTGATGAACATTGAAAGAAATTTAATATTTAATGCACAATATTTTATTATTTTCAGAGACACAGTTTGATCTAGATCCAATAGAACTTACTGAAGGCCACTACTATGCTCTGAAAACATGTGATGAAGTTGAGGTTTGTTTTTCAACACTTTTACACAATATTTATCATACATCATTCGTTTCTTATAGGCTAAATACTTTTTCATTAAAATTTTATTTATTAATGCTGTGAAGATTATATTGAATACTGTAGTGTTTAATTAACTATTTATTTTGTACCTACTCGCTTAACTACACTTGTTATTACTGTCTAATTAAAAAAATGTAACTAGGAAACATGCCGCATTAATACAAACTGAATGTGATTAAAAACCTTAAAATATACTTTAGAATGGGAACTATGCTTTTGGAAATACGAAATTAATTGGTTTCAAGTATTCCACTAGAAGGGGGAGCTGGAGATAGGATAGGTCAATTGGTAGGTTATTGCTTTTTGACCCAAGAGATCATCAAATTGAATCCGGTTTTAAGACTTGTCATCCTACAAGGCTTTACAATACAAACGGTTATTCCCCAACCCAACCGTTTTTCCAACCAAGATTGGGAAACATTTGCAGTGTGCTATGAAGTTGGCGTTGGTGGAATTTCCCCTAACTTTGTCGATTCCTTGCGACTGAGTTGACCCTACTTTGCCCCAACAACCAATCAGGTGACTGTTCGCTACACTGATGTCACAGTTCTGTTTTGATTGAAGCCAAATCCTCAAGTCATATTGTGCCAAATTGCCAAGCTGTTGCATATTTATTTTATACTCATGATATTTTGATTTTCAATCTGAAGTATAATAAGCTATTTGACACAAAAAGGAAATAGAATTCTTTGATTTGACATTTTTTCTTTTTTTCGATAAAAAATTTTGAAAAGACGTTTTTTATTAAAACAAAAACTGTTACTAACAAATTCCACACAAGATTTATATATCTTAGAAAAAAAATAATTTAATACAGCTTTTAGTCCAATTTTAAGTGTAAGAAATAAGCTATTTTTATTGATTTTCTTTCGTAAATTTAATAATTTTATTTATCGTTTGCTAAATTCATTTGCTATTTGTAAAACAGATGGGTAAAATTGCCCCTTTTGTTCTAAATGAGAAAGCTAAACTTTATATCACCTTTAATTTCTATTTTTTTTTTTTAAATATTTGCAATCTTAAGCAAAATTCAACAATTAAGCAATTTTTAGCATCTTTCAATGCACAGTGAGTTAATTTAACAATCAAAATTCAAAAATTAAAATTTTCAACTGATATCTCCCAGTGTTTATTTGTTTTATATTTTGATACCACATTGTCCATACTATTTGAAAAACAAACAAGAAGGCATGGAATACAACTACTAATCAAATGCCAAAGGCTTTAAAATCATATGAGGAGAATAAAGCCTCACAGACAAGCTCAAGCCTGCTTTGTTTACAGCAGAAAATATTCTGCCAAACGTCCAAATCAAAACTTTCAGACATACTAATTTTGAAAATTGTCACGAGATTATAGGGTAGGGAGCAGGGTTGAAACAAATATCACAAAATATCACCTGGAGGGGGTCAAAAATCGTCAAAATCGTATCACATAATTTATGGATGCCCCCTTAGGTGTTGGCTTTTCCATTTAAACCTTAGCAAGCTTATGTGTTGCTCTAAAAGGACATTAATCCTACTAACTACAAAAAAAGGTCACTCAATGGTCTATTTAACATTCATCATGTTTTATCCATGTAATATATTATTACTATTAATTATCTTATATTATTAAAACTCTAAACTTGTAATTTTTAGTGTTCTGCTCCTAAAAAAAGTAAACTCTGCAAGTCACCTCTGAAAAATGCAAAAATTCCAGTGCCTCAAAAGAAAGTCAAACGGTATTACAATAATTTTTAATATGATGGTCTATATATGTATATTTATTGTAAAATGTTGTATAAATTTTTTCTCTTAAATTTCAGATATCATTTTTTATTGAATCTTAAAATCTTGATATGATTATATTTTTTATAACTTGAGAAATTTGCTTATAAATTATGAAGTTTTTAAAAGAAAACAGGAAAATATGTAAAGTTATTTGAATTAATGCTTTTGCTTAAAGTTTAAATAAATGTTATATTATCTTTTATAAAGGCAACTAGTAAACAGCTAAAATTTGTAAATCCAAAATGACAACTTTTTATTCACTGAATTTCTGATTATAAGGTACACACTAGTTACTCTCTTCATTCACTCTTTCATTTTTTAGACAATCAAAGAAAGTTCGTAAAAAGACTGAAGACAAATAAATGATATAAAGAAGATATTCTTTGCTATGTAATGAAGTGTAGATTTACCAATTAAAAAAATTGCTTGTTCTGCAACATTGACATTTACCTTTCAACTATAAATGATTATATGTTTACTTTGCCACAAAAATGTAAGTGACATGATTATGTAAACTAAATTTTAAATATACATGTATGCTTACATTTCATTTTGTAGGAAGTAAGCAAATGAATTCATATAAAGCTAAGCTGTTTCATTAGACACAGTTTTAATACTTAAGAAATAATTTTGAATATACTTTTTGGGGTGTAAGTAACTTTGAGATTAACTTCTTAAATAAACATGAATATTTAAGAAGCCAATTCTTTCCCACTTAAAGCCCTAGATTCTCCCTGACTTAAGTAGCGACGGTGTTTTTCCTGGCGCTTTTATGCCGCTGCGTTTTCAATTGGAGGCACAGAGTCACGTGTGAAAGAAGTGACATCTTGGGGTAATCAGGGAATGGGGATTTAGTCGGGTTTAGTTTGGAATTGCTGTCTTGTGAGTTTCATCGTTTTAGCTTCATCTAAACATAGTTAGCACGTTTTCGCCAAGCTAGTTTTCAATAGACGAAAGATAATTTGATAAGAAAATAACCACTTGTGCTTTTAGATTCACCAACAGTTAAAAAAAAGGATTTAAATTGTATCTCTTACCAGTTGAAAAACGAAGGAAACTTTGGTTGCAAAGGATTTCAAGAGACAAATGGATTAACTATATTATTTATGTGGATGCATTGCAAACATTATTTTAAGTAGAAGTAAACTTTGTTCAATTTGTAAAAATAATTTATCCAATAATATCTGTGTAATTGAGAAAGAAATATTTTCAAAACTGAAAGAATTTTAAAAAGATGCTTAACATTTAGTATGTGTTGCTGAAGAAGTATATAGCATTTTACTTAACTTAGAAAATCTTTTCCGATCAAATGAAGAGCAAGTCCTACAGGCAAAGATAAATATTAAAACCTTACAAAATCTTCTACTATCTTTTATGGAGCATTTCAAAATTAATCCCAATGTTGTGAATTAATGTTTAATGTAAATATTTTTGTTAATCATAGTCAATTTTTTTTAATTAAAAAGGAAAATAAAGCTTTGCAACAAAAAATTAAAAAATGCTCTAGCATGAGCATTGGCATGAGAATTGCCGTCTAAGTGGTAAAGTGATTTATATATTTTGCTTGCTAATAGCTTTATAGCTATGGGTTATTATTTGTAAAATGTTCACTTGGTTTTTTTAATTATTGTTATTAAATAAAAGATGAAAATTTTCATAGTTTCTGTGGCTTTTTTTAGATTCAAAAGATAATTTAATATTTATGTGATATAAATATCTGTTACAGGAGAATGTCGAATTAGAAATTTATAATTAATGATAGAATGTGGCTTTAATTTGAATTTAATTTTAAAGAAACATATTTGGTTAGTATAAATTTATGTATTTTAATCATGATTTTCGGTCATCTCACAACCCCCCAAAAACCGTTTTTTTTTTAAAAACCCCCTTTAAAAAATTAGGCTGGAGTTTTTTTTTTTTTTTGGGGGGGGGGTCCTACTGGGGGGGCGTTTTTATGAATTAAAGTAATACAAGACTACATATTTCTCTCAACACAATATACTTTTATCTTTAGTCATAAAAGGAATTGGGGATATTTTATTAATTACGTAGTATACAATGGTACTAAAATACAAATGGAGTTATTTTTTTTATTTTATTATATTTAATATTTTTAAATGAAGTTTTTAGATAAAAATTAACAGAAATGAATGAAGTCATAAAAAAATATTTAATGGTAGAAGTTATTCTATGAACGTGTATGGTATTTTTTTTTTGGCTATGTTTTCATTGAGGCAAAAATCTTAATTTTTCATTAATTTTTATCAATACTAATCATTTAACACCTCACGCTACACTAAGCTTTTCCAAGCTAAAACTACTAAGTTTTAGTTTATTGATTATAGTAAGTTTGCTAAACAGAAATTGGAAACCACAGTTCATAATTTTTCCCCATTTAAAAAAGGATTTTACGTTTATAATAGCCAAATATCTGGCTCTTGTGCCATAAAACACCAACCAACCTGTGTTTTTATAACATTGGACTTTGACCCTTTTTCTAAAAAATATACGAATATGTACAGTGAATGCGTTCTTCACAATGAGTGTTTTAGATGATTTAACTCGCCTGTTTTCATTTTTGCGCTTCTAGCGATGTCATTGGTTGTCCCGCTTTCACTCTCAAAATGATCGTTTTGTCGCCTGCTATTTTAAAGTTTTATTTTGGAGTTGTTTACGAGAAACTTGTAAAGTTGTTTTTATTCATGCTATTTATTAAACTTTATCGGGTTTAATTCGATAGTATGTATTTTGAATTTTTCCGGGTATCTTTCGTCCAGATCAAAACCTTCAAAAATACGAATTTTTTTAAATGTCACTTGAGATTACGGAAGATGTCGAGCCAAATATTATCAAGGGGGAGGGGGGGAGTCAAAAAATCGTCTAAATATAGGCCGTAAAGCAAACATTTAACAAAATCCGAGCGTAACGCTATGCAAACATAAACGCTGTTAGTCCTTCAATGAGTTGTTAAGGTCCTGAGGGGGAAATTCCGAGGTGTGGTAAAGCTCTATTTATTTTAACAGAATTCAATTAAGTTTTAGATCATTTTTTGAAAAAAATAGGCGAAAATGAAAAAATAAGTACTATTGCCGACTTGCATGAATAGATTGACGTTCACTCGTTTTGGCTCAGCACCAAGCCATCTCAAGATGGCGCCTGGGTTGTACTGCCTTTATCATCACCAGTTTTTCAAGAGACAAACATCCCTTAAACGTGGTTATGGATTTAGAAGCACAACCCTTTCTAAGAGATGTTCAGTTTTTTTTTAAATATACCTTATTTTAGTTTAATACGTTCAAAATAACAATCAGTAATTGCCGGTGCAACTGAAGTCAAAAACCTTTTTTTCGATTTTCGTACCCTGAAGCAGAATACCGTTTCTGGTTTTTCATCCCTTATCAACAACTTTTCCATCCCTAAACCTGGTTCGTTGCAACCACGTGCTTTTCAGAGCAAACTGCATCTGGCAAGGCCATAGTAATGATCCTGTGGGGCAAACAAATACAAGAGACACCAGCGTTTTCACTACGAACTTGTTTGAACGCTTTTTTTTTAAAAAAGAATAACGCTTTAAAAAGACTACCGTATATTATCGGAACATGAATAAATATCTTAATGAAAGGTATTTGGAGAAAATTTCATTGATATGATGGTATAGGATCCATATGCTTTATCTAAGAATGATACAAGTGCAAGAATTTTCTAGTTGTGTTGTTTATGGATTATTGTGACTGATTATAGTTGTGTTATAAATATTAACTTTTCGAATTTTAATCGGAGAACTTGGACAACAGTTTTAATTAGTTTTATTTATTAATGAAAATACTGTTTAAAAGTATATATATTATACACTACTTATGATCCATTTATTTTAATTCAGTTTTAGTTTGAAAAAAATTAATCTAGCATTATATTGCACAGGAGATTGGATTTATGAAGTAGGAAATTTAGTTATAATTGTTTCAGTATTTTGGAATACAAAGAAATATTTTTTAAAAATTAAAATGTATTTTCATGTACTGTTTCATGTGGTAAGATTAGGTATTTTTCAAAAAGCAATAAATATTTCTGGAAGACCTTAACATTTGTAAATCGCATGTTTTTTTTGTGTCCAAACCTAAAAAATTTGCCGCACCATGAAGTAGGATTTAAAATTTCATCTGAAATAAGTAGTATAAAACGCCTTTCGATCTCAGTTTGATCTATTACCACAATTAACTATTCCGCAAAATGCAGGTATTTTGAAATTTACTATGAAAAAATCCCGATAAATAAACGCAACAACCTTAAAACTAGGTGCGTACTAAGAGAAACGTAGGTCTTTTTGCCCCACAGTAACAGGTGGGATGGGAGTGAAGAAAAGGGGGAAAGCAGATGAAACCGGTCTATTGAAGAACTTTTTTCACCCTGTAGAAAACTGCGATCGACACACTATCCATTTTAGCCACTAAACTAAAATCACACCTTAAACATAGAAATAAAGTGAGCTGAAGAGCTAAAGTTTTCGTTTCGGCATGATGATATTTTTTTCTTTTGGATTGTGCAATAATGATTTAGGAAACATTGACGAGCGTGTGTAGCATCAAAACTAGTTTCAGCATTCACTTAATTCTGGCTTGGGGTTATTAAGGATTTGTTGAAGTGAATAAACCGGGCCGCATTTATATTGTCTAAGTGTTTTATCTTAGTTTGAAAATAGTGGCTGGTTCCGCGATTGTGTAAGTTGAATCAGATGTACTTTCTAACTGATAAATAGTAATTTATTTTGATTTGAATGTGTTAATATATTACTTAGAATTCTTTTGTTTAGTTGTTAGTATCGTCTCATACCGGTATCGGGCGGATAAACTGTTTTTACTTGTCAGATTGCTCTGACAGCTCTTATATTTTGATCATAGAAGTACTCCAATTAAAAAAGTGTAATAATATAAAAGATTTTTTACATCGAAAATGCTTTTAAACTAGTTGAAACATGTTTTAAAAGGCGTTAAGTCAAATTTTTGTATTTTTCAGAAAACGCAATTTTGTTAGAGAAGATTTGTTATTGATTCTAAGGAAAAGATCATTTTTCCCAGTTATCTATGGATGATGACAAAATTAATTTATGTGGTTAAAAAAATCCTGACACTGTACTTATTTTAAAATAACCCCTTTTGTAACAAAAATCAAGACTTACGCCCTTTTGGCACAAACAAATAACGAAATTAAATGACTTACTTCCGTTTGAAAGTAGTTCAAGTATATTACTTTCAATTACCTAATATCAAATATTAGTTAATGAAAGTATTGCGATGGGGTCGAAAATCCGAAATGTATGTTTTTTGCTTTCAACACGTTTCAGAGGGTGCTAATTCTGGAAAACTAGTTTTTGAACATTGGTCGTCTGTCTGTCTAAAACCACTCTATAGCTCAGACTAAATAAACTACGGACATAAAGTTTGGTACATAAGTCCCTAATACCTAAAGGACGTATAATACAAAAGCATTCTAGAAAATCACATGCATTAGGGTAGGGCTGCTATCAAATTGCTTTTTGTTTGAAAAGGTAATACTGAAACTCGAAAAGAGATACTGACTTCGAATTCTGTACACAAGTTCCCAGTACCTGTCCTCATAATCAGAGTAGCTACCATAGAACTTTTTAGGTTATAAAGTTATTGAAATTGACTTATAGGGTATATATAGACGGTTTAATGTCACAAACTTTCGCAGGTGGCGCTGTTACTCGGAAGTCTGTCCAACCAAACTAGAAATATTCTGGTTCACAGGTTGTTGATGTTTTGAACAGCGCTATCACTTTGCTGTGCGTTTGAGATTGTATAAAAACGAATAAACTAAACAATATATTCAGGAAAATGAATGTACTGTATAATATTATTCAAGAAAATGAATATATTGTACAATACAATATATTCAGCAATTACTGTGTTGTACCAACCAATGTGCAACATTTTTGGCAATGTTTTTAACGAACGTGGAAGCATTGAATCGGATGCCTAGATTTTAAAATTCTTTATGCAGCTTCCGAGTTCGTAATATTCAACACTTGATTTAATGATCCAAGCTGTTGTTGACCATTTTAAACATTGATTAGCATCACATAGAATTTAAAACACAAATGCAACCGACTTTACCATCGAATTAAAAATAATAAGAATCGTAATTACAATCAATAATTTTAATTAATAAGAAGACTTGTCATGAGGTAAAATACTACAAATATTTGCCAAAAAAGCACAAGTCTTCAAATTATTTAAACTATGTAAGAGTCTAACAGGCTATATAACCTTACAATTGATTAAAATGACAGTCCATAATTATTATTCATAAATTATCTTATCTTGTTTGTATTATTTTTTTATACACACGTTATCTACGTTCGCTATATAGTAATATATACATATATTAATAAATTAATAAATTGTCAAAAACTTGTATTATTAGCATTTATTAGTTTTGATAATAAACAAAAAATAATAATGCCATTATGGCAGTAATTTTCACAAAAACAGTCTTCTATCTAAATAATAAAACATAATCTGCAATTGGAAGTAATTACTTTTATATCTGGGGAAGTACTAAATTGTTTTTTAAACGCACAAACGTTAAGTTAGGTCATGTAAATAATTTAAGTTTCTAAATATAAAAGCAAACAGATTAAAAATAATATTTATTTTCTCAAATTGTAATCTTTTTGAGTCAAATAACGTGTTATAAAAATACAAATGATTCCAATTATATTTGGGGGAAAAACTGAATTTTTCAAAACATCGATTTCACCTCACCACGCTGCGCTACAGCATGAGAAAATCAAGTTCTGGTCCCAAACCGGAAGTCAGGAGAGGGCAGGGTTTTTTTGCAAACATTAAACCCTCTATATATTCTGTAACTCATGTTCACATGGGGTGGTGATGGGTAAACCATGAAGATCGTTACACGGCTACCTGTAAGCCAGAGTTATTGAAATGATTCATATAGGACTCAGTGTTAATTTTTTTTATATTTGGATAGAAATTAAATTTAAAAGTATTTTTAATTGGTAATTTCAAAACATTTTTGAAGAAATTAACTGCTTATTTGTATAGTTTTTAGAGATAACTGTAAGTTTGATAAAATTTGTAAATGTGCCTGTGTGCGTTAGCCCAGGTGGGCCTATGTGGTCTGACCAAAAAAAAAAGAAGTAGCTTCTTTCTGGACCCGATATGGGTTGCACCCACGTTACCCAAATGGGCCCATATAAATCATGTGTGCTACCTGTGCTGGCTATGATGAAAATGTTTTGATCTAAAAATATGCAATCATATATTGATTTCATCATTGGTTGAGTAATCATACAATATTTTTGCAAATTAAATTTTTCATGAGGAAAAACAGAAATACAGATAATTTTTTTGTTTTTTTTTATTCATTAATATTTGTTTCCCTGTTAAAGTAGTGTTAAATATTGCAATTATATTTTTAAAAGAATCCAATTTTACAAGAAATATGTTTTATTTTCACTGAAAATGTATAAGTAAACTAATAAATTTTGAGCATCAAAATATTTGTTTCAAGAGATATCAGGTTGTTAATTTGAAGCAGACTATGACTTGCATATGTTCAAATAAAAGGGGAACGGAACATGATGTTCCTTATTTTTGGTCTCAAAGTTCGAACTGGTCTATATCGTGCAGCTCTAGTGCGACGATAATTCAAACATACTTAAATATATCTAGAACTGGTCTATGAGTTATTTTCTTAGGGCTGAAGGAAGATGAAGACGTAATCCTTTTTGGCACAAAAGTAACTTGTGATTTATTCTTTTCGGAAAGAAACACAAATTTTCCCCTCTGTTTATAATACAACCAAACCCAGCTTGGAGCTTCTACTTATTGAAAATACATAGCTAGTATATGCTTATGCCTTTGTGCATCGAAAAGTCAATTTTTGAAATTTTTGGCTTAACGCCTTTTGGAAATCAGCTCTTCAATTATGGTTTGAAAAAGATTTTTATTCAACTTTAGCTAGATCCTAAAAACGAAACTGTTTCCAACTTAAAATTAACTTCCACACTTATATAAAACCTAATTTGTTAAAAGATAATCATCTGTTTTTGAAGGACACAAAACATCACACAATCTTGTGCTCTTTTGTAACTATTAGATAAAACCTTACTTAAATTATATGATGTAATGATCACTAGTAACTTTTGCTTTGCTATTGCTGCACAATTTTTTACTCTTTAAAACAAGGAAAAAAAAGTTGAAACTGAGTTTAGTCCTCCATTTATATATCGTCCGTCAAACAAAAAAACCACGAATGTGCAGATTCTAGGGATTTGCGGTTTTTGAAAAATAAAACCGCTTCTCGGTTCAATCGGTTCTTTTTTTCCCTCTGGTTTAACCGGGACAAGTTAAAAGTAACTAACACCGTTCCTTGAAAAACCAGATCTAGTTGCTTAGTTGGTTGAACAATTTCGACTTTCTATTTAGGTTAGGTATGAATTATCGTCGCACTAGAGCTGACAGAGGGCTATTGGAGACGGGCGTCGTAATTTCGAACCACAGTAATGTGATGAGTCGACACCTGAGTGCAGGTGTTACCCAATGCAGATTTTAATGGCGACATCTTACGCAGCGTCGGGACTTTGGAGCATTAAGTATACTATCTGTTACTGTAACATGTACTAAGTTGTACTACACTAGGGCATTGGCGACGGTAGTCGTAATTTAGAATGCTAATCATGTAACGAACCTATACCGATTTCCTATACCGAAGGTATGATTTACGAATACTTACTGAAAGACATAAAAATGGCAAAACCCCCGCCTAATCAGAAGGAATAATTTCATAATTTATATTAAGATGCCATTAAACAATAAAAGTTATATTAAAAGTTATGCCGGTCTTTTAATTAAAAAATAGCACTTCCTGTGCCCCTTTCTGAAGATTTTTATTGCCGTGTAATGTGTCATAGGAATAGCATTACCGGTAGCATAGTTCTTGAAGCCATAGCATTATTCTCAGCGAGAGTATTAATAAGAAAAGAAACCTTTTTACACAAATCTACTATGATAAATTCTATGACACCATAATCCATTGATTTATCTAACTGTATTAAATTTTTCCTTTAGTTTATGGGTCTCGGCTCGTCACTTGACTGCGGTTCTTAATTACGACACCAACTGCCATTGTGTAGCTTTGGTGCGACGATAATGCAAACGAACAATAACCTTCTGTTTAGCCAGTTAAAATGTTTATTCAAACTGGTTCTTAAGTTTTAACGGGTTCAGCCCAAAAAAAGTTTTTGCCCATTTAACCGAAGACAAAATCCGGTTTAACTGTTTCTGGTTTTCCAACCCTTTGCACATTTGTGTTTTTGCACATTCGTGGTTTTGTCATTTTACCGACAATATGTCGTGGTGGAGTTCCATGGTGTGCAACTAATTAATTATTCGGATTAGTATCATGTTTTTTTAATAACTTTTAAACTTCTAGTTATTTTAAATTTACTATGGTGTATATTATACAGATACTACTAAGTTGTTAAATTGTTTATTCCAACCCCCCCCCCCCCCAAAAGTGACAGAACTTTCAAATAACTCAATAGTTTCCAGTATTTTTTAATTTTTGTATATTTTCTGATAATTACAATTTTGTAAATTTTCTAGAACATTTTGAACTTTAGTGCTGCTAATTTTTTTTTTATAATATGAACTACTTCTGATTTTAACATGTGATAAATAATAAATAAATATGTGATTGATACCTATAATATTTTAAGTTAATTTGAATTTTTGTACCTATATTGTATCTATTTTATGATAATTATTGTATTTTAAATAACTGATTCAAGTCATATTATGTAATTTTATCACTTACTAAAACAACTGCATTCAAATTTGTTTTAAATAACTATTTAATAATTTGTTTAAAATTTGCCTAATATTGTTAATGTTTATCACTTAATAATTCATCTTGTGGGAGTTTGCCTGGAGTTTGATTTAGTTTTTGAAAAAAATTATTTAGGTAGATAGTTTTGGTTTGGATATTAGACTCCATTTTATTTTTAACTCTTAATTTGCTATACCCCTTGTGTATATGTACTTTCGTTTTTGATTATATTCCCGCCTTTTCTAGCCTTTAATTTGATTGACTATCAAGTATTTAATTCACTTCCATTTCGGCTATCTGTGGCCTCAAAGTACCGGTTCTGCAATTATTTCTTTACTTTTTGTGCTTGGCAATATTCTTGAGGCTCCAACCTATTTCAAAGCTCTGTGTGGACTCTCTCTCTCTCTTTTAACAACATTACTTGCACCAAAGAGGTTGAAAATTTACTGTTGGATTTGGCCACCGTGGGGCTTGATACATACCTTGTTGTACTAAACAAGATCCAGCTTTACTTCTCACCAGCGTGACCAGCAATGACTTCCTGGACTGTCTGGCATGCAGGATGGACTAGTGAGGCTAGAAGCTGCTTGATGTTATGCTCCAAGTGCTGTGTTGATGGGTCAACGCTGGTCGTGGAGGTCAGATGCTGGTCATGGTGATTGGACCCAGCAATGAATAATCGGTCGGTCAATGGTGTTTTGACCTCAGCTCCTAATGTTGAAATCCCAGTGCTGGGTGGATATCCCAGTTGTTGGTGGAAGTCAACTGCTGGTCATGCTGGTAAAAAGCCAAGCTGGACACGGTTCTAAAAAATGGCGTGTGTGGGGGTATTTTATTGGCTCAATCACCAACGTGTGACCTTGATAATGTTCCTAACCAATGAGCTTACAGATACTCTATTCAAAACAATCTGGTACGCTCTTCATATTACTAATTTGAGTGCTAACAATCAATCATTCAAGAAATCGACTATGGGCCAACCAAGGTTCAAAATTCACGGTCGCTAGTTGAAAATGAGATAATATTTTTCGATAAAATAAATTTAGTTGCAGTTATCGCAACTATAGTTTTTCCAAAAATCGTCAATACTAACTTTTTTATATAGTGATTTCCAACAATCTTGCCAAAAATAACTATATTAAAATCAGTAATCTTCACTAATCCTAAATTTTTCAAACCATTGCTGTGATCATATAATCATAAAAACTCGGCAGCCTTAAAATCGCAGTTCTTTGATCTACAAATTGCAAAACTTTGTTGAACCTCATTAAATAACCAAATTTTAAAATTGTCCAGTTGGGCACTGTAGACTCCAAAAAATGGGGGAGAAATTTTTCAATTTTTTTTATAATTAAAACAATGCTCCTAAATGTGCATTTGCTCCGCATTTTTTTTAAGTTAGTCGCACATAATGCTTCTTTTAGTTTAGTTTGAATTATCATTGCACTAGAGCTACAGGAGGGCTATTGGCGAGGGACGTCGTAATTTAGGACCACAGTCAGGTGACGAGCTGACACCTGATTAGGCACCCAACGCAAACTTTAAGGGTTACATCGTACGCAGCGCCAGGACTTTGGGAGCATGTTTAACGTGCACTTCCTCTAGACGGGGTATTATTCGTCCGACATTTTTGGCTGCATGGGCTGTTTATATGTGGCAGTTATTTTGGCGATGCTCGGACCCGAACCTGAGACCTTCTGCATGCAAGGCGAATGCCTAACCGACTGGGCTCCCGAGCCCACATATTGCTTCTAAATTTCTTTATCCAATTTCGAACACTGATGCAAACCTGCCTCGCATCAATTTTTGGGCTCATGCTCATCATTTGCTGAAAACATGTTTTTTTTCTTTTTGATTATCTAGGTTCATTGCTAAAGTTTTAAATGATACAGGGTGTTTTTTTTGGTTGTTTGCCTTAATATGAATTGTAACATAGTGAAGAAAACAACATAATTATTGTCGCAAATGGTTTATTTTCACCAATAATTACGTTGTTTTCTTCACTCATGTTTCTTGTGCAAAGTCGAAGATATTTTCTGAATAGGAACTGTAACATCAGCAATACTATTTGTTTAAGAAGTAATTTGCTTTACATGTGTTTGTCTTAACCATATTTATAAGCTATGTGTTTATATTTTAGAATGATGAATGGAGCAGCAGAATTTTCAACTATGATTGCTATACAGTTAGAACCTGATGGCTATGCTACAATACAGAATTTAAATGGTTACAAAATTGGGACTATTATATGTCCCTGTTCAACTGTGTATGCTGATAAGCTTAGAGTTCTACTTCATACTCATCCAAATGTTCCTGCTCAGTTTCGCTTTTTGACTTCAAATGGGTACTTTGAATAATTTACTTTATGTATTATTAAAATTAATATAAAGAAGTTATATTAAGATGTTATTATATTAAGATGCCACTAAACAATAAAATTTATATTAAAAGTTACGCCGGTCTTTTAATTAAAAAATAGCACTTCCTGTGCCCCTTTCTGAATATTTTTATTGCCGTGTAATGTGTTAATATAAATTGAATATTAAAATGAATGTTTATTAGAACAAATAGTGAGTCCTAACTCTGAACTACTTTAGAAAAGGCACTTTATAAGATATTACATCCATAACACTTTACTAGGGATCTGTGGCCGAAGACCACTCTACCCCAAACATTATAATTTGATGGCCTATATAAGTACTCCATATCAAGGCCTATCAATTCATTGTCAATAAGATAAAAGAAGGGGGAAAATAGTAATATCCAAAAACTATTTTTGTGATATTTGTGAACTGCAAAACCACTTCTGACACCAGGTCATTTATCAATGTCTAATTAAAATTAAAATCAATGTATGCCATGTATATATGCATTTTATAAAGGTGCTAATAAATGCTAATGACTAAGGTAAATTTAACCGTGTCACAATGGATCCCAACACCCCAAACTTAATCCTATGTGCTTTTAAAAAGCAGTGCCATGGTATTAAAATCAAACAAAGTGGAAGGCCATGAAAAGTCAGTCAGTATTAAAAATGAGAATGGTCTTTAAAAAATGGTGGATAAAATTGGTATGAAATTCAAAAGATTAAAAGGAATAACACATTACTAAAATGTTTGCACCGTAGATATTTGGGCAGCTATGTTGCGGCAAGTTACCCCTTTGATCTACGCATATTTCTGGGTATAATGTGGTAATACTCATCCTAGGCCAAGAATTGAATTTAGATTTTGTTGATATTTGACAGAGGTGAAGAAGTTCATGTGAAGATGGGCTATGTCTTTTTTAAGAGTCAGAATGTTTAAGGCTCTTAATATGTCATTGTTTCACATGTTTTAAAGGGTGCTAATTCTAAAAAATTGTTTTTTGAACATTAGTCGGTCTGTCTTTCTAAAATCACTTTGCTGCTAGAACCAAAAGAGCTACTTAACTTCTAATTAGTATGCTAGTTCCCAGTTCCTGTCAGACATCATGGTACAGTTTTGAGAAAATCATGCATGTGCAAGTGGTAGCTACCATAGAACTTTTTAGGTTTTAAAGTTATTAAAACTACTTTATACATAAGATATATAATTTTAACGGATTGATTTATTGAGTGGTAATTGAAAGTCGTGTAATGTTGCACACCCTTAGTTAAAAAAAAGTTTTAATGTAAAGTACTACCCTCTTCACATGCACATATAATTTAAAAGAAGATAGTTGGAAAATAGCTTAAATCTGAAAGCATGAAATTATTTGTACTAAAACTTCTTAATTGTCTTCTTCAGTTTAAATATTTTGCAGACTCGTTTAAGTATGAGCGAATTATCTCATAAGCTTCCAAACTTTACAAAGCAAAATTTAGGTCTACTTAATTTTTTTAGTTCTGAAATTGAAGATAGTAACAGATTTTAATGCATACTGTGCCTTCCACACACATTATAATTAAAATATTTATTTTTAATATTACCCTAGACTGGAGGGTTAATTTTTAATTTATTTATTATCAGATGGCCTATAGAAAAATGTGATGAGAGTGCTATTGAAATTTCAAAATTGATTTCTTTAGGAGTGGTCAAAATTCAAAGGCACTTTGGTAAGTATAAATTTTCTCCTTTAAAAAGTTATTACAAAAGTATTTAGCTAATAAGTATATCCACAAGAAAATTTGTTTATGAAATATACTTTTTTTTAGACTTGCCTCGTTTAGGGATCAAATGGCTAGATGGAAATCACCTAGGATTTATATTTGTTAATTTCAACTGCTGTCTAACTGAAGTTCGTCAGAAGATTGTTGCCGATGTAGGTTTTTTGCATTATTTTTTTTAAATTCATAATTCAGTACAACGAACTTCATTAATTTACCTATATAAGTAGAGCTTTAGATACAAGTTTCCACTGCTTGTGATTTTTTAAAGCTATGTAATTGATTAATCTTAAATCAAATTTAGGGTGAACTAAGAATTGATGCATTAACTTAATATGGGAGTCAAGGAGGGAGATGTAAGATATTTGATTGCTCCTTAATCACAAAACAAAGCCACAAGCATTGTTCCACCTGAGCGTTATTGGTATCTGAGTGATAAGCCAGATGGATCTCACAAATTTGGGTGTAACTAACAGGATCAAACTGCTAACCCTGGCTTCTTTGGTGGTCATCTTTCAAATATGCTGTGTGTTTCTAAGTGTTTAAAATTTGCACCAAAGGCTTTTTTTTTAGTAAACCTGCTTTCCCAAAAAATATTCTTGTTTGCTTCTTTTCGAGATATTGTTGACAATCTACTGTTGGTTCTGGATTTATTTAGACTATTTCAAGTTATGGACCGCATATATCCCTGCTAGGGTTTTGACGATTGCAACATTAACATACACAGCATTTTCTATTTCTTATTTTAAAGACCTGAGAAAAGGGGTTTATGCAGATTTTATTTTTAGGTGTATTATCTGATTAATAAAGGAATGTTACCTCGTGTTAGCACAAGAAGAATACATTATATCATGTACAGAGGTATTAAGTTTTATTAATTGCATTGCATAGTGTTTATCCTCCTTTTTATTAATCGGATAATACACTTTACTAAATATCCTCTATAAAATAAAGTAAAATATGAACAGATTATTATTAGCTAATTTTTGATTCCGAATTTAGAATTAGGAAACAAAGGCAACAGTGCCCATTCACAACTTTTCCAGGTTTATTTGTAAATAAGGAAACTCCTCATTAGGTATTTTTATCATCTTGCCAGGGTGACCTTATATTTTTTTGTGTATAGAATTTTTTATTTACTGGTATTACTGCAATATTTTTTCAGCTAGGAGATAAATTTTTTCATCCAGAAAATGATTTTGAGTTCCTTGAAAGACATGAGTGGCCTGTTGCTCAGTCACAGGAAAGTGAGTTGGTGGTTTGGGATGTGTGTCAAGAAAACTACTGTGTGATTAATAAGTTGAACAACAAAGATAAATCTGATAGCTTACATAAAATCAGGAAAAGACCCTTAAGGTAAGATTTAAAGTTATTTCTCTATTAATTGGGTAGTAAAAAACAATAATTTCAAAATAAATTGACTTGGTTTAGAAGACTAAAATTAATATAAATGATTCTCTAGCCGTACAATATCACTTTAATGTAATGCACTTTTAATGCACTTTATGTACTTTAATGTATTAATGTATTTTAAAAGTAATATTAACTAACTATAAAATATTATTTATGTATATTTAACCAGGGATTGGAAAGTTACTTTTAAAAAGTAACTCTGTTACAGTTACTTAATAAAAAAAGTAACTCTGTTACCGTTACAGTTACTTAATATGAAAAGTAACGCGTTACAGTTACTTAGTACGAAAAGTAACGATTCACTGTTACTTTTTGAAATTTCAAGTTATACACTGCGATGCAAAAGTTTAGACAATGACGTTTTTTAGCTGTAAAATTTAGAATTGTGATAGTAGAATTACAAAACACCCCTAAACATATTAAATAAATATTTTGAAATGCTATAATTAAAACATTATTGTTTGATTTGCTGTAACAAATTTTTTTTTCATAAAGTAAAAATTTGTATGATGCAAAAGTTTAGACACAAATACGAGATTATGCTAATTTAAAGTAGATAATGGCCTAATTTCGCATTTTTATTGATGAATTGTATTTTTTTATATGATAAAGTAAAAAAACACAATATCCGGTGAACTAAACAGATTTAATAACGATATTGGTTCAATTTTACACCAAAAAGACAATATAGCCACTTTAAATCTTTATTCAAATCATATTTGCTTCAAATGTACAATTTAACATCTCTAAATGCGAACCGAATGCCTACCAGTCCATCACCTTAAAGTTTTGCCACAAATTCACAGATTTAGAGACATGCATTGACCGATTTTCTTGATGAAAAATGCAGTCTTTCCCATATAAAATAACAATAAAGCGACATATTATTCTTTTTTGCACTTTAGTACAATGCAGAGATAGTCACCTTTTCTAAAACGACAAAAAAGTCTGTCTCATCAGCATAATTCCCTCCCCACCATTACAAACGTCCACCTCGATGCTAGAGTTTTTGAGGGGAAAAACCGGTGTTTTCAAAAGCTTATTTTTCAATATTCAGTTAAACCGAACGTGTTTAAATAGCACTAAAGAGACCGGTTAAATTGTAACCGGTTCAAAGAAATCGGTTTTTCTCAAGAAATGTCAAACTTCAGTATAAAGAAGGAACTTTCGGAATAGTGTGGAGTGAATTTAAATAAAAATTACCGACTTTTTTTGTCTTTTTTTTAAGAGGTGACTATCTCTGCATTGTACTAAAGTGCAAAAAGAATAATATGTTGTGATTTTATATGGGAAAGACTGCACTTTTCATCAAGAAAATCGGTCAATGTATGTCTCTAAATCTACGAATTCGTTGCAAAACTTTAAGGTGATGGGCTAGTAGGCATTCAGTTCGTATTTAGAGATTAGTTAAATTGTACATTTGAAGCAAATATGATTTGAATAAAGATTTAAAGTGGCTATATTGTCTTTTTGGTGTAAAATTGAACCATTATTGTTATTAAATCTGTTTAGTTTACCGGATATCATGTTTTTTTTTAAATTTATCATATAAAAAAAAATTCATCAATGAAAATGAGAAATTAGGCCATTATCTACTATAAATTAGCATAATCTCGTATTTGTGTCTAAACTTTTGCCTCATACAAATTTTTATTTTATGAAAAAAAATTTTAATAGCAAATCAAACAATTATGTTTCAATTATAGCATTTCAAAATATTTATTTAATATGTTAAGGGGTGTTTTGTAATTCTACTATCACAATTCTAAATTTTACAGCTAAAAAACGTCATTGTCTAAACTTTTGCATCGCAGTGTAAGAAAAATTGTAATTTAGCCATCTTACCATTTTTCAAAGAAAACCATTATTAACGAAACATAAGCACAAACAAAATTATAATTAATGATTTTTTTTATTTAATTTCAATCCGTGTTCAATCCAAGAAATAGGTGTGAACGTGCCCTAATGCGAAATGTGCGATTAATGCGAAATGTTCCCTTCTCTTATGACTTATGACTTATGACTTGAGTGGGGTGGCCCGTCAGGGCCAAGCACCGCGACCACTGGTCTATTGTACTAACCCCATCGTTTAACCTTGAAGCAGGCCGATTGCTGAAATGAACTTCAGAATATCCCTGATTGATAAATTATCAACCTCCCAGGCATCGATACAATGGTACCCAAGATACTCAAATCTTTGTGCAGAGTAGTTGTCACATTCGCAGAGAACGTGAAACGAACTTTCCTCAACCTGTTGACAAGCCCTACAGAGAGGGTCATCTTTCACACCCATTATACTCAGATGTCTATTGAGAGCACAGTGACCTGTTAATAAACCAATAGCTGCACGAATCTCTTTCCTGCTAAGGCTAAGTAACTCCTTGGCTCTCCGCCATGGAGCACTCTGATTAAGCTCCCTAGCCTGCCTTTGATCGGCTGCCCTTTGCCAATTTGTAAAATTATAGGCCTGGAACAGCCGTCTAATGGTCTTTCTAACAGAATTATGTGGAAGACCTAGCACGGGCTCAGGCCCTATGAAAGCGGTCTTAGATCCCGCTTTTGCCAAAATATCAGCCGTTTCGTTTCCTTCAATCCCTCTGTGCCCGGGTACCCAAAATAAGGACACTTTATTAAGGCGAGCCAAACTTAAGAGGGACAGGTGACATTCCCATACAATGCTAGAAGAGAAACATTGTTTGGACAGTGCAAGCAATGCTGCCTGACTATCTGAAAAGATCCTAATCTTTTGGTCCCTAACATTCCTGTCAAGACAGTTGTGTGCACAGGCTAGAATAGCGACAATTTCAGCTTGGTACACTGTGGCAAGGTTCCCAAGAGAGAAAGAAATCTTTGTGTTATTAGAGACACAATAGGCCCCAGCGCCTGTTCCTGAGGACGTTTTAGACCCGTCTGTGAACCAGACCTCATTAGCACTCTTAGTGTTAATCTGGCAGCTATCCCATTCCGTACGTGTGGGAATATGTATGGAATAGCTGTCCGCAAAACTGTATCGCTTAAGAATCCAGTCCTTGTTTGCATTAAGGCAAAGATGCCCTTGAACATGAGTTCCAAGGTTTTTAAAAGTAGT
This sequence comes from Oedothorax gibbosus, assembly GCA_019343175.1. Taxonomy (NCBI): domain Eukaryota; kingdom Metazoa; phylum Arthropoda; class Arachnida; order Araneae; family Linyphiidae; genus Oedothorax; species Oedothorax gibbosus. Next base: position 11,411,590 of record CM033282.1, on the reverse strand, counting down.
AGTTTCATTGGCAGTCTTCCAGTCACCAGTAAGTTTAAGCCTATCAGCACACAAGACTGCCTCCATTTCGACTTTCTTTGGAAGGGGTAACAAATCAAGTAGAATCTCCATGCTTTCAGATGGTGTGGTTCTAATTGCCCCTGTAATGGCTATTGTGGCCATTCTTTGGAGACTGGTAAGTTGCATTCTAACAGTGTTATTAAGAGTTTTACCCCACCAGACAATGGCCCCATACGAGACACTGGGACATACAATCGCGGTGTATATCCAGTACATTACTTTAGGAGATAATCCCCATGTTTTTCCAATAGCCCTTCTACATGCCCAAAAGACCCTTTTTGCCCTATTGATGCAGTGTTGAAGGTGGCTTGAAAAAGTAAAGTTCCCTTCTCTTAGGAGTGGAATTTATAAATAAGCATCAGACAGCCTTCGGAAAGTAACGCAATTTTTCGTTACTTCGTTACCGCTAAAAGTAACTAAGTTAGTTACTTTCTGAAAAATGTAACGGCGTTACCAGACGTTACCTGAAAAAGTAACTGTTACAAGTAAAGCGTTACTCCAATCCCTGTATTTAACATATTAATAAAATATATATTTATAAAATATATATTTAACTATAAAAGTAATCTTAACTAACTTTAATGCAAATAAATTTTATGTTATCCTCTAAGAGAGTTTAGGGATAGTCTAATGGAGGTTCAAAATGATATTTAAGTTTTTGTGGTTATGATAACAAAATAACCAATAATATCACTATTTTTACATTTGCTAAAGTTAACAAATTTCAGGACTCAACAGGATTGTTTTTTGGCTTTTTTTTTAACAATCAGTTGATTTCAACAGAATCACCAGTTGATTTCAATACAAGTTTTTATTAATGCAATTAATACATTTCAAGCAACCCCAATTTTTAGAAAAATAAAATTTTAAGGTTTCTATATTTTTAATGCTGCATTACAAACCAATGATGGATATACTAGATAATCTGAAAGCTCTGCAAAACTTTTTATTGCTACTCAATTTATTGAAGAAAATTAAGTTTTCCAGATTAGTTTTGAAATATAGTTAAATTATGCTAAATGACATTTTTGAGGTCAAATCTTTAAACAATCTTTTAAACTTTTAAAATTAATTATTGAATAAGCGGTTGGCTAGGGCTTCATAAGCTTAGGTTATATAATTTATAGCACCTTGTGTGTAAATTTTTAATTCACCACTCAGTTTCTGTAACTTAAAAGAATATATAATAGTTTTTGCAAATTGTGTCAGAAAATTCATTGCTAAAGTTATTTGCTATGCTGATATATAAATTATATTTCAGGTTAATAGATAAACAAACAATGAAAAAGAGTATTAGATTAAAGCATGATTATAATCCAACTTCCATATTAATAAGCTATGTTCATGGGGAAGCTACAACTCATGCTAGAAACTTGAAAAGAGAACTCCTAAACATGGGTCTTGATAAAGTCTTTCTAGTGAGTTAGTTTGTATGCTTTTTTTATTCTTTTATAATTTAATAAAAAAAACTTTTCTTGATAATTTGTAATTTTTATTCAAATATTCTTACCTTGTTTGTTTTACGTTAGGATGTTGATGATATTCCAGCTGGACAGGATTGGCAAGATGTCATTAACACAGCATTGAATAATTGCAATGCTTTTGTTGCTCTTGTTACTCCTAGGTATGGCGAAACCAGGTGGACAAACCGAGAAGTAAGATTTTAGAAATAAGATGTAGTATATAGTTTTTGGTTAATTCTTGTTAATATTCTAACCGATTTCAATACTTTAAGTGTTACATTATATTACAATATCTAATTTTATAATATCAAACACATTGTTTTTGGTTGAGTTTATTTGAACTAAAATACATAAAGATATAGTAATAAAGTCCTGCAGCTGAAAACAAAGTTTTGGCATTATTGGCTACCGTAGAGTGGGCAAAAAAACCTTCCTTTACAAAACTCCTATTGTGATAGGGTGTTTAGAGTTTTCCACATGGTTGGAAAATTTCAGTGTTTTTTTTATCCCTTAGTTTAACCCTTTTATCCCTTAGTATGAAAAAAATCATACATATATATTTTCCAACAATTATGTATTTAAAAGTATGTTTTACAAGAAATTTCTAAAAAATTAGAATTTAACATTTGCAATCTTTTTGCAAGACCTTCAAAATTTGCTGACCCTCTTGCTAAATCATTTTGTTAAAATACAAATTAATAAATCATCTGCTTCGTTATCAGCATTTTTGGAAATCTTGAGAACATTCTAGTTTATAATAGAAGGGTCGTTTTTAAGGAAAATTGTATAATTCACTTCACAATCTCATTTTACTAAAGGGTTCACATATGGTGTACCTCTGAAGCGAAGAGGTTAAATTTTCTTGGTAAAACTTTTAACTTTATTCCTATTTGATTGGCTATCAATTTCTAAAATTTTTAACTTGCTTTCTTGTTATTTCCAATGAAGAAACTATTTGCCAAATATAATTCAGTGCTATTTTATTGCAGTTTATACACCTAATTCATAAATATTTCCACTCTTGTATTCTGTGAGATATTACATAAAATTTTTCTCAAGCAATTTAGAACTGATTATTATTTTTTTAATATTAATATTATCTGAATTTTGACTACATTGGCTTACACTCCTTCCTAACACAACACAAGCTATAAAAACTCTTTCTTCTCCAACCCCCTCATATGGCTTTCCAGAAAAATGGTGTAAGCGTTGCTGTTGCTGTTTTTTTCACTCTACTTGGGCTGCGTTCAGAATGCTAAAGTCACAATTACTTAAGGACACATAATTTTTATCTGGGTCTTAGTAAACTTTTTTTTCATATAATTATTTATAAATATGTAGAAGAATAGAAATAATGGAACTTTTCAGTGAGATCTAGCATGTATATTAAGGTGGGCCGAAAAAACACTTTTTCGCAAATGTTTAGGGGCACAGCGATAAAAAGGTGCCAAACGGTCTCAAACTGACGTATGTAAAATTTTATTGCATTCAGATTATACTTTTTGCCTCCGAATTGGATTTGAAATTCTGAAAATTAGTCAAAATATGCATAATATTAATATTCAAAAAATTGTCGTAAATCAAAGAATTCATTAATTGAATTGCAATAGTACAAAATTGATATATCTTTATGAAAACAAAATTTCTGCAAAATTTTAGAATCTTAGGTTGATAACTTCTATTATCTTGAAAAGGCATAATTTTTGATAATTGGGTTATAAAATGTTACAAATTTTAAAATATACCAAGCGACACAACATGTTTGTATTTGATAAAGGTGCCCAAATGATTTTTTTTATTTCAATAGAAGCAATTATGTCCAACTTTTCACTTATTAGTACTCAATAATGACAGATTTTTTCCCCTCCTTATTATCTCCTCTTTGGTAGTTGTGCTCCACCCACACAACGGTCCTCTTTTTAAATTGTTTCCTAACTTATTGTGAAAAATTACAAACTGCACTGCATCAATATCAGAATTGATAAATTATTATTTTAAAATTGTAGTGGAAGAAAACTTTCATTTATAAATAAGAAAACAGGGCTGTTAAGTGGGTAGCGGAGCCATAGAAAGCATGGGGAGATTGTTTTAAAACAACAAGTAAACTTTGTAATAATCTGGGATTGTATAATTTAATACAAAAAATTATATTTTTTAATGCAGTTTCTATTTTTTAACATTTGCATATACTCGAGCTACTTAAAATAATAATGATGAAAGGAAGAAGAAAGGTTAAGGCATTATGCTTCAAAGCATTGCTGTCTGAAATTCATTAAAATAAACTAGCTACTTTCAGATAAAGTGATGTAACATTCTATGTGGTGTTCTTATTTTTATAAGTATACATCATTCACAGTGAAGGTACCTGGCCACCTAATACGTTTACCTTACCGTCAATAAAAAGACAGTTTTCAAGTCTGGTCATATCCAAAAACCCAACAAAGTACAAAAACCGGCTTTTTTCCCCCTGTTATTCGTGCAAGATGCTTTAAATTTAGCCTTTTTTTAAAATTGTAGATCCAAATTTAAAATATTCTTGCTAACATAAATTCATTACTTTATTGATAGTTAAACAAAGGCTATCTGGACCCTTCACCCACTCAACGGCCCTGTTTTATCATTTAGATGAATATTTTCTTCCAATGCAATTAGTGTTAATACTACAGTAATATTAGGTTTTAATATTTAAGCATTCATTTTTGTATTTATTCACGAAGAGTTGGCTAATAATGTTAAAACAGGGCCGATGTGGGGGTGGAGCAAGGCCACTAAACTGGAGGTAATAAGGTGAAAATAAGGTGTTTTTATATTAATTACCTATACGTAAAAAAATTGCTAAAGGTGTTGCTTTCGAAAAGAAATTAAAATGTGATCACACCACTATCAAATACAAACATTTTATGACTTGGTTTATTCGTTTAAATTTGCAGCATTTATAGCTAAATATTTACAAATCAAGATAATAGAAGGTATCAACCTAAGATTCTAAAATTTTGCAGACATATTGTTTTCATAAAGATATATCGATTTTGTATTATTGCAATTCAATTAACGAATTTTTGATTTTCGACAATTTTTTTAATATTGTCCATATTTTGGCTAATTTTCAGAATTTCAAATCCAATTCGGAGGCAAAAAGACTTATCTGAATGCAATAAAGTTTTACATACGTTAGTTTGAGACCGTTTGGCACCTTTTTATCCCTGTGCCCCAAAACATTTGCAGAAAAGTGTTTTTTCGGCCCACCCTAATGTATATTCACTTTGTTTTGATGCAGTGTAAAATATTGAAAAATGAAAAAGTGTACTTATTTCGTTTTTCCATTTGCCTCCAATATTGTAAACTGAAAAGGCAAAGCAGGCCTTGGCCCCCTCTGACATATATATGTGTGTGTATATGTATATATGTGTATATGTATATATATGTATATATGTATGTGTGTGTGCATATATATACATATATATATATAATTTTCTTAATATATATATTTAATAGGCAAAACTTGCTGATGACAAGGAAAAACTTATTATTCCTATAAGTTTTCTAGAAAAATGGCCACCTGACCATTTGGCTATTCAGTTCCTTTCCCTGCAATATATTCCATGGAAAACAAGCGAAGAGTTGAAGAATGGTAAAAAAATATTTGAATTAATTTTTTTATGTATATATCAAGTGTAACATTTCTCCTATAAATTATTTGAAATTTTCAAATTTTATTTTATTTTATTGAGTTTAACCACTATTTAATAAAATCTGTTAGAAAAAATATTTTTTTGTTGAAACCATGTCACTATTTTTTTTTAAACAATTACATCAAAATTGAAATGTATTTATTGAAAGGAAATGTTTCTATTATGTGCTACACAATTAACTTTTTATTAAGTTTCATAAGATCTTTGTACATTAACTGATTTGTTTATTGAAATTTGTATTTTGTAATGTTTCATTTAGCTTTTGAAATTAATAAGCCATGTCTTTTAAATATGCAATTCCACCTGACCCGTTGTGAATATATATTTTTATTTAAGAAGAAGACGACATGTCTAAAGACATTACTTCCTGGGCTCCAATATGTGTGCACAGAGTTGCTAAAGAAATTAAGAAGTTGTGTACTGAATTGTATGAGTCAACACCTGTTACACCATCAATAGAAGTATGTTAAAAAAAAACTGCCATAGTTTTTCTTATTTTTTACTACAAAATACTAAGTTCCATATTTTTCCCATATTCCATATTTTTTCATGGCCAAAATTCTTATTTTTGTACTTAAACTATACTTTAGATCAAAACTGTTATTTACATTAAAAAATGTTTAAGTAAACTATTGTTATTCAAGTAAAACCTTTTTAAAAGATTTTAAATCTATTTTTGAATCATGGTGAATGTTAAAACCAATTTTATATTGCATTACATTTAGAAAAGTTGCCTTTCTTAAACCAAAGAGTGAGGCATTGCTTTTCAGGCTATGGTGCAGTAAGTTTTTTTTTTTTAAAGCATAACACTTTACCTCATAACCTTTTTGATGTGAAAAGTTATAATACATTATTGATTTGATGATTTTGTCATATTATAAGATATTTCCCAGTATCAACAAGCATGCCCAAAAAATTCAAGAAGCATTGTGATTCAGAATCGTATATATAGAATAATAGTGCAATCTCCTTGAATGACAGTGCTTCTTAAATTTCCAGGCATGCTGGTTGATGCCTTGTTTAGGGTAATTTTAAGAGTAATTTTTTGTATATAATTGTAAAATATTAAAAACTTTTATTAAATATTTGCTTTTAGTCGAAACATCTGGTTGAAAGTAGTTCTGCACCTCCCTTCCCTCAACCACAAAGCTTAATATGTAAAAAAGACTACATTGTCATAAGTGCACATTCAAAACAAAAATATTTCGTAAGTATTAAGAGTTTTAAATAATTTAAAGTTATATAGAGTTTTAGATTTGTATTTCTTACTAATACAAAAATAACTTCATATAGGTTTTTTTGTAAACAGTGTATTGATTGTAATTGTGAAACTCAAGCAAAACATGAATTGTGTGCCTATATTTATCAAATAGTTCCCGAAATTTGTATATCTTTTTTTAATTGTTGATTTCTATATTACCTGATTTTATGAGTAGCAATTGGCTTTAATGTTTTTATTAACACTGTTATATTGTTAAAAATTCTGACTAGGTAGTGTTCAACATAAGTCTAGTATCAACATAGTCTGAGGTAGTGTTCAACATAAAATTATAGTGCATACTAAATAACAGCTGCTTCAAGTTACTTTTTATTGATTTTGTTTTAGCAGATACTTTTAAAAGGATAATTATTTTATGATTAAAAATTTTTTGAAAGCTTTACTGAAACTAGGTTTGAGACATTTTAGCAGTGGATTTGTGGATATTTTTTTTTAATGGTTTTGTTTGAAAAATAACACTATAATCTGAAAACCCAGTGCTTTAAGGTTAATTATGTATCCAATAACAGTTATTACTTTGGTTTGTAGGTTGAAAAAATGACAAACATGTTGCGAGAAGAGCAATTTGATGTTTGGCCTTCCTTTGACATGGATGATCTGAATGGAGATGTGGTAGATAGTTCGTGTGACGACAGCCAGATATCCGAATGTTCTCCAATTTTTGACTCTTACTGCCACGATAAAGCATTTACTTCTTCTAGTCTCTTAAGCAATTTTAAGAATGAAAATTCTGAATGCTTTGAAGCTAAAGGTATGTATCATTCATTGTAACTAAGCTCTCAGTGGCCAAGAGGTGTTACATGTCCCCCTCATAAGCCCAAGTACGGGGTTCAAACCCTCTCTGAGTCAAGATTTTCTGGATAAGAAAATTTTGGCACAAATGTTATGTAACTATGTGGCATTTTTAAAAGATCTCTTGAGTACCCATTTGGCTTGGGTTCTCTTCAAATTGACAATTTTTATTACTGTATTGCCTGAATTTTGTGTGGAAGTGGCTCTAAGTGATATTTACTGTTATAAACCTACTAGTTATGTAACTCATTAAAGCACTCATGGGAAAATTGTGACTTTTTAAAATAAAATATTTAGATAACTTGCTTACAAATTTCTTTCTAATGTGTCGTAATATGGAATTTTTTAACGATTCATGCATAATACACGCTCATTAATTTATTGATACTTATTTTCAGTTGATTTAAAAAATGCAGAAAATCAGAAAAAAATAAAACTTTTTAAAAAGAAAATTAAAGAAGCATGTCTTGTGATTATCGTTATGTCGGAAGATTATATTTCATCACGCACCTGTTTACAGTTGGTAAGATTTTTAACTTTTTGGTTGTTATTTTCCCTTGTATTGATATTTAATTTTCTGGGACCCCAGAAAAATCCTACACATATATTCTTTATATAAACATATAATTTCAAACAAACATACGTTAAAAGTATGTTTTGCATGTAATTTTGAAAACAATTTTGTTTAATATTTGCTAGGTACATTTGTTTGAATGAATTTGAGGTGTTAAATAGTAAAAATACAATTTTTTAATGCATATACAAGCTTCAGCAGTTTTTTTGCAGTTAAAATTACATTCTAAAATTGTTTAAATGCAAAAGTTCTTTAAAATTTGCTGCTGAAAAAAACTTCTCTTTAATGGCTAGGCTAATTAAAACAGCTGTTTTCATCTGCTTGAGCCAGCTCTAGTGTTGCCTAAGTTTCTGATATTTTTAGTGTGACTAATGATCATGATAATGCCTTGGGGATAAACATAAGGTTGACAATCTTGAGAAGGGCTCTACAAAGAATATAGAGTCAATGATGAGGAAAGTCAAAAATTATTTTTCTTAATAACAAGTCTATTTCTGCTGTTTTGTTAAGAATTTGAAGTTTATTAAACAAAAAATTAAAGTTTTACAATGGGGTTGTTTCACGGAGGATCTGGCAATAGCTTTGCGGTTTTGTTTGCATGTCTATTTCAGGGAGGAGACTCCTCCCTGGTCTATTTTGATGTTTTCAATAATGTTGCCAGCAGTTTTAGAAGAAAAACTATAAAAAAATACCATTTAATTCTAAAATTACAAAAACATACCATAAAAATACTAGCAAAGCTTTTCACGTTTTTTTAAAGTCACTAAAAAGATTCCAAAATGCAGCTAGTATTTTTACGATATTTTTTTGTAATTTTTGAATAATTCTAAAATAAATTCTAACATTACAAAAAATTCGTTAAAAATACTAGCTGCCATTTTGGAAATCTTTTAGTGACTTAAAAAACTGAAGCTTTGATAGTATTTTTATTGGTATGTTTTTTTAATTTAAGATTAAATAGTGTTTTTTCGTAGTTTTTTTCTACTACAATTGCTGGCAACATTGTTAAAACATCAAAATGACATTGCAAACAAAACGCAAAAGTCATTGCCAAGGATCCTCCGTGAAACAACCCCATTGTATATGCCATGGATTCCTCATTGTTGTGCCATTGAATCATGGGGCACCAGCATTTCTTTGTACAGGTAAATTTAAGTTTATTGCAAGAAAGACTGATGCTTAAAATACAGAAAAAGCCGGGCCTAACTATAGGAGGGTTTTGATATGAATTCAGATACTTATGCAAATTTTGTGTTATGCAATCAACTGTTGAGGAGGAACAAAGTTGGAAGGATGTTGAATGTTGAGGATCAACAAAAGCAAAAAGGTCAAATTCTCTAGGATGATTAACGGTTGAATAATCCCGGGTGATAACTTTTTCTTGGTGCAGCTGTACACATAATACGCATGTTTGTTTATTACATATGTTTTGTGTTTTTAGGCCTTTTACTGTGAATATAGAAGAGAAGTTATTGTTATTAAGTATGGAGACTTTGTTATAGATGATAGCTGTATTTTGAATTTTTATCCTGAACAAGATATGGTGAAGGTATGTATAATTGTTTTAAATGTTTTATTATTATTGAAGAAGCTTCTTCTTACTTGCTCTTAATATTTAATTACTTCAGAATATTTTGTTACATACACTCCAACTACTACGGAATTTCCGTAGTTCCTACAGAAATATCATAGAAACTACGGAATTACGGAAATCTATAAAAAACTACGGATTTTGCTTAAAATTTTAGTCTTTGAAACCTTTTTTCGTGAAATATCGTTTTTTCCCCGCGATTTGCCTTCCAGTGCATTCTCTCTTTCGGTCCTCCCTTTTTTCGTGACGTAATTGGTTTCGATAATGTCACACTATCTGATTTCTTCCGCGATTCGCGTTGTAACTGAAGTGAAGTAATTTGATGTTGTTGTGGTTGCTTTGGACTCCGCATGGTTTTTTTTCTGTTATGCTTCTGTTTCTTTGTTAAGTTATGGATCGTTTCTTGAAAAGGTCAAAAGAGACCTCGGAAGATGAAAAACCCTCAAAGAAAAAGAATTGCCAAAAATTCTGGGACGAATATTCCAAGAAGTGGCCATGCTTAATTCCTGCCGGTAAAGAGGGGTATGCTCGTTGTTCTGTTTGTAATTCTGACTTTTCAAATGTTCATGGAGGTAGCGATGATTGCCGGCGGCATGTCCAAACATGTTGAGCTGCAGAAAGCAGCTTTACAGCATCAGCCAGTGACAAGTTTTTTTACATCAAAGCATGAGGAAAATGGCGTCATTAAAGCAGAAACATTGTTTGTGAGATTTTTAATCGAGCACAACCTTCCCCTTGCTGCTGCTGATCACAGTGGAAGTTTGTTCGACCGGATGTTTTTTTGACTCTGAAATCGCTAAAAAATTTAGCTGTGGACATACCAAAGCTTGTGCGATTGCCGGTGTAACTGCTCACACTTATCGAGAGAAATTAGTTAATAAGCTTCAATCATGATGTTTTTTATTGAGAATTATTTTCATTGTCAGATATTAGTTAAATAACTTATGAACAATTAATTGTTACATAAATATTAAAAATATATATTTAATTTTTATATTTAGTTAGTGAATGACAAGTAATATTCAAAAGTATTAAAATATCTATATTTTATTTCATAATATAAAACTTCTCTTTAAACTTTTGCCGTGTTACGGTACGTATTTCGGTAGTTAGTTATGTTGGGAATTGTACTACTGATGATAGGTTCACCAATGTTGGAGTGTATGTTGTTATCTAGATTTATTTGTTTTGCACTAGTTTTTTCATTATTTTTTATATTTCAGACGTGTATAATTGCTTAGAGGGGTAAAGTTTAATTCATTTAACTGCAGAAATTTTATTTTGTAAAAGGAAGGATTTGTAACACAATTAAAAGAAATTTAAGAATTTTTTAAAAATTTAAATCTAAATTGGAATTGACCAAATAGATTCCTAATCTTTTGAAAATTAGTTATTTGCTTTTGTCATTTCATACAAGTTTTATAAATAGAATATTTATGATATTTTACTTTAAAACAACAAGTTTTTTAATCAGATATTTTTCATTTAAGATTTATTACCGTTAATATACTTTTTTTGAAGGCTTTAATTTTTATGATTTTCATGAGCCCATAGTAATCACAAAAATATAAGTCTCATTAAATATTTTCCCCCACCTCAAATAACAATAAACAATCCAAACATTTTCAAAATATTTCTTGGTTACTTTATCTCTTACAACGATTCCTTAAATCCCATAAAAGTAATTATTGAACTTAAGCAAATAGTACAGCTAACCCTGATATTCGTGATATTTGGTGATCCTTTCAATTATTTTTTTTGGATTGCCTTCCCCTCCCCTGAAAAGTTGCACAAAGTCCCCCTATTTTGTATGAGAAGAAAGACGCTTTGTCCCTAACCCTACCTGACCTCCATAGACAGCAACCAGGCTGCACAACAACATACTTCAGCCAGGGACATAATGTCAAGGAAAAAATAACCCTAACTTTTTAACTGCAGAAAAAAAATTCTACTCTAAACTCGGACAATTTGCAAAAGCTGTTTTCAAAATATCAACATCAAGGAAAATATAGGCTTTTCTAACTTTTCAAGCTTTCTGTTGGCCACTTTCTCTCTCAGTAGTTTGTAAAAAGTGCACCACTTTTTTAAACTTTTTGTTCTTATAAAATTTCTAAAATTTTCATTTCACCAAATCTTTGATATCTTCGTTTTGTGAAAATTGCAGCATGCGAAAATTAGTGTTTTTACAGTTAAAACTTTTGGACATGGTCAAAGGAAGCAATGAAGTATTGCTGTTAACATTAAGTTTTCATGTTAACTGAATTTCAGGATTAATTACATCATGATAATTCTTATTTTTATTAAATATTTTAACTCTCAAATAAATATACTAATTAACTAAATAAATCTCTTTTATACTTAAATAATTAAAAAATAAAATTTATTTAGCGAAACAACAATTGAAATCAATTTATAGGAAGGCAAATAAGAAAATAGTACACTAATTTCTGTATACTGTAGCAACTACAATTTTTTTCCAAAATTTAATGTTAAAATACTTTGAATTCATGATATGAAAGAACAAATTAATAAAGCTTGATTGTGCAAAAATACTTAAGGCAATATATAGCAATTATTTTTTATTGTGTTAATTAAAATATTGTACAATTGGTTTTCATTATTAAATTACAAAATTATTATTCACCAAGATTCATTGCTTTCATCTGTATTTTGTACTTAAAGGGCCCTTTTATTAAGACTTTGGACATGTGCCCTTATTTTACAAGGGTACAGGTAGCTTTCATGGGTGTTAATAATGTATTTTTCTTTTCTTCGATGTCTTGCAGGTTAATTGAATAAAATATTTTGCATATATATTTATTTTGTTAGTTTACAGGCCCTGAAGATGATTATAACATTCTAGCTACTTTAAAAACAGAAATTATTAAAGCAGTTCATGAAGATACATCTAGGAAGTCTTATAAAGATCACATTCAAAAAATGGTTGATTTTATTATGCATTACTTTAATATTTCATTAATTTTTTTAAATTATGGCTTCATAATTCGTTATTATTTTATAATGTTATTGTAACTTTTTAACTCTCTTACTTATATTCTAAGATTATATTTTTCAAGTTTGAGTTTAAATTAAATGACAAGTTATGGAACACAAAACTTATCTGTTACTCCAAATAGACTTGTATATTTGAATTTTAATCAGTTTATATTTTTAATGTACGTATTATGTACGACAACTGCACTAGTATATTTTTTTTAAAAATTCAAAGTTTTTCACGTTTGGATGGCAATAGATTTTTAAAATCTCTATAGTTATTATAAATTTAAAAATTTCAGCATAATTTATTCTACATTTTTAGAAAATCAAAGTTTCAGAAGTTATTAAAATAACTTAATGCTGCTTTAAAAAAAATCAAAACTTGTAATCGATTAGGGGAGTGTAGAAACCACTTCAGTCACATAATTGCTAAAATTGTTTTTGAACAGAAAGTTTGGAAAAGCAAGATGCATGTTGGTTAGTCTATTGAGTAGTTCAGTCGATAAATGCTACTTTGCCCAGCATGCGACTGAAGTAGTTTGTGCACTCACCAATTCAGTTTTGTCTACTAGATATCTACAATATATATCTTACTAAAATTTAATAAATATGGTCTACGTTTACTGTTCTGTTACAACACTTTATAATTTGTTACAATCATTTGGGATAATTAAATCCTTATATTACCTTAATCTTATGGTTATCTTATTTATATTAGTTTGAATACTATTTTTTAAAATATTAATCTAAATCTTTTTGCTATTTTCATAAATTCATTTAATTGACTATTCTCAGGTTGCAAATTTGTCAAATCAACTGAAAATTGATAACTGTGTTTACGTAATTGGTGGAACAAGAGTTATTAGTAAGAATGCTGAAAGTTTTTGCATGTAAGTTCCATACGACATACTATATTCCATCCTTTGCAATTATAAGTTTTTTAATAATTTCTAATCTAGTTGCTTTTATAAGTTTTTTTATTTCAAATTTTTGTCAAAGTTTAGTTTTTAGAAAGCAATGTATCCCCCCACTGTTTATTGTAACGTGACTGCATAATTGAAAATTATTTTTAAAAAATTGTATTTTAGTTTATCGGTTAAGTTATAAGGTTTACAGTCAAGTGACAAGGTTACTCAGGGTTAAGGTCTATCAGGGACAAGGTTATCAGGGTTTAAAAGGTCTCGTTCAGAATGCTGACACTAGGTTACAAATTTAATTTTACTGTGTGTTAACAAATATATTGTATAGTTACAATGAGTGATAATCAATTATTATTTTTAAATAATATATAATTATAAATATTGCATTTTTATTATATAGCACAATAATTCCTTTTTTTCTCTTGTAATTCTTTTTTAAAGGTCTGTATTTTACTAATAATTTTTTGTATTTTTTTTTATGCTAGTGCTTTAGGTGCAGAATTGGCCAGATTGGTGAATTTAACTTTAGTAACTGAAGGGTTCTTTGGAGCTGGGGATTTAGTTGGAAGAAATTTTTGCGAAGAAAAAGAAATTAGAGCTAAAGGAAAACTCCACAGTATCTATCACATCATTCCTCGAAAAGATAATACAGTAATATGCAATTTTAACTTGAATAATTGGTTTAGATATTTAACCCTGTGTCCAAGTTCAGGGTGTCTACCGGTCAAGAAAGTCCGGAAAGTCACAAAAAAGTCACAAAATCGAAAAAAGGTCGAGAAAGATACTAAACAGTCATGAAATTAGAGCTAAGGTAATGAAAATAAAAAAATTAAAAATAATTTTTTTCCCCAAATGACACCAGGAAAAAAAAATTCTCAAGTCCTTAAAAGTGATTGAAAAGGAATTTGTGAGTTGGGGAAGAAAATTAATATTTGGAAAAATCGGATCATACATAAAAAAAAAGATCTCAACATGATTGTCGCAGCAACCCGGTTACGTGATATCATGGTGTTTTCAAACTCGTGTTTCTATACATAGTTATCAATAAATACTGCATATACTCGTGTATAGGCCGAGGAATTTTGGCAAAAATAGCGTATAAAAAAAAGGGAAAGATTTTCCCACAACATTTGCACCCCTTGTTTCCTTCATTCGTGGTCTGTATCAGTAAAAACTAAACTTAAATTTCAATAAAAAACAAGTTTAAATAGTAAATTTTAATAATAAAGAAAAAAACTTATTAAAAATTTGAAGATAAATTAAGATTAGATTACATTAAGATGTCTTCAAATATCGACTGCCGCCAGTGGCGGATCTAGGATTTTTCTGAGGTAGGTGCAACTAGAAAAAAGTTCTGGGGGGGCATGCAATTTTTTTTATATTTTAAATTAAAATTATTTTTAATCAAAATTAGTTTTAATTTTAATCATTTTTTATTAGAATTATTTCTAATTAAAAATATTTTTTATTGAAATTATTTTTTCATTTAATTCTCCATGGTAAATACATATTTTTAATATTTTTTTTTACTAATTACTATTTATGAACTTACATTACTTCTTATTTTACAACGCAAAGGTTTTTGTACTTTTTTTATGAGTTAATGTTAACATGATTTTTTCACTTTTATACCTTGTCTATCTAGAATGCGAGCCTCGAAAGCATATTCCTCCCCCATCCCTGCATGTGGTTTTCTTCGAAACTGCGTGAGCATGTTTTTCCCCACCCTACTTGGGTTTGAACTGTTCGGATTGTTAACCTCATAACAGAACCTCAAACACGTTAGGTTTAGAAAAGCGATGCTCCCCCCGTTTCCTAGAAAAACAAGCGAAGGGATGGGGGAAGAAAGTCTTTTCGAGGCTCGCATAATAAATAAACAGACTATAACAGTGTCATAAACTAAAACTATCTTGGATTTAATAATAGTATGCATTCAGTTTTTTTCATATTTTATATGTATTTACATGTCAAAATGCAATCAACTAAATTTCCACTAAGTGCTAATTCATGCATTATTTTTTAATGTTCATACATGCTTTAAATGATAATAGATATTTAGTATGAAACTATAGATTTGATTATTTACTATTTTTATCAGATTTATTGTGCATTATATTTTTCAATAAATCCAATCTGTACATTTTTAATCTTTTAGAAATTTTAATTTTTTTGTTGTTGAAATATTACAGCTTACAAAAAGAGCTAGACAAAAAGAAGATGGACAATTTGAGAAAGTTCCTTATGGTCAGACATTGTTCTTTGGAGATTCTATTGCAGAACGAGATGACATTGTTTCTGCTACTTTTAAAATATGCATACTTGTTGAAGGTAATTATTTTAAAAAATGCTTTTGAAATATTTATAATTTATCTTTAATCCTCTTTTGATTGAACGTCTAGAGACAAAACCAAAGTTTCCAATATATCCAATGATATTTAACATTTGAGAGTAAGTGTCAACACTTGGTAAGGCGTTGGCATTTAGACCTCTGGTACGCATGCTGTGGTATAATGTCCAGGCACTGCACATTACAATTGTCTAAGGTTTTTTATTGGTGTCCACTCAAGTGCCATCTTCGTTTGTTGACATAATTTCAAAATTATTATACTTTTTTATGATAAGAAGCTTACTTTTTTATAATATGCAGCTTTAATTTAATGCCAGTCCAAACACACCAAATCTATTTGATACCATACTTTTAATATACAGTAAAACTTCTACAGTGGACCACCCCTATTAATTGATCACCTTTCTAAATTGTCGATTTCCCCCCCTATATACGTAATGCTAAAAATCCCCCTTGAACAGACCAGCTCAGCCCCTGGTAGGTACCGGTTATATGGTCACTTCTCTAAAAATTTTCTTGTTTTCCCGACGTTTAAAAAAACAGTCATCTTACCAGGTTGAGTCAAAAGTTTTTTTGTATTTTACCTGGGGTTGATTGGAGGGCCTGAAATTAACATATGAAAATTACAGTTCAAGCGCAGACGATCTAAAATGGTAGGGCCTTGATAATCGTTGTCAATCGGTGTGATTTCTCTCACCTGTGAAGACGTTACAGTCTCTTGAAACGGCGAACGATAAGCTGGAAATTCGTGTTATTTTGCATTTCCTCCTGAAAAAATGTCTTCATGCAAGATCAGGAGCGAAAAAAAATATGATGTTGAGGGTACAGGTTCTGTGAATGAGAACACTTCTGAAAAATTGTTTAAGCGTTTCAAGGAAGGTGACACAACTCTTGAAGAGTAACCAAGATCTGGGCGGCCATCTGTTGTCAATATCGAAGCCTCACTGGAAGATATCGAACACCACCTGAGTTCTAGCACCCGAGCATTATCAGCAGAACTTGGTCCTTCCCAAAGTACCATCAATCGCCAGTTCCACCAACTGGGGCTTGTGAATATGCGGTGTTGAGAAGTTCCTCATGAATAGACTCAATCCCAGCAGCAACGGAGAATTTAGGTCTGCAAAGAACTGCTTTCCAACCACCAAGATCTTTGATTTTGGCATAGATTCTTAACTGGAGATGAGAAATTGATCTTTTCCCGAAATCCAGACGTTTGAAAACAGTGGCAACATCCCGGCCAGCTCCTAAAAGCTGTTGTAAAACGGGGCCGCTGTGAACAGAAGGTCATGCTAACGTTTGGCGGAATTTGAAGGGATTGATTCACTTTGAGTTTGTTCCACGTGGCCGAACTGTAGACGCTGACATTATAGTCAGCAACTGCAATGAGTATAATATATTCTGACGGCTCAATATCCAGCACTATTCAACAGACATCGTGAACTCCTACAACATGACAACGCTCCAGCACACACAGTGCACACTCACTTTCCTTCGTGACAGCATAGTAGTAGAAAGATTGCAGGTCAAGCTGTAAATTATCGATAATAACTGCAATGATTGAGGAGTGGCTGGCAATTTTTGACAAATCAATAAAGAAAGCTGAAATGTTTATTTCATTTTAATAGTCAATATAACACCTAGCTATCTTTTGAAGCTGGATGATTAAATTTTGTTTTATTTTTAATCCCTGAATGCCGCCTCCAGGCTAAATCTTTTAAATCAAGACATAATAAAATGGTTCAACCTAGAATACAGAAGCTAAGTTTTGCAGTTCTGGCAAATTGACTTTATTACGCTTAAGTTTTAAATCACAAGACGTTTATTTTTCAAATGAGGAATTTTAAAAAGAGGAGCTTTTGAAAAAATTTAAAAGTAGAATGAAAACAAAACAGATAAAAGTGTTTAAAGGGGCATGTTTTATAAAATACGTCCTAGGATTTGCAAGTAATTTTTTTAATATAAACAATTTAAATAATGAAGAATATGTTTGTTACTTTCACTATTTAATGAAACAATTTTAAAATGCTATTTTGACTTTTTAAATTTATACTTCGCGAAGTGACCGCTTTCCGTCAAGGATCGCTTTTCCATGGAACAGAGAGTGGCTGCTCTAGTCTAACTGTTAAATGTATACAGGGTTTCCGCGCATATGAAAAGTCATGAATTTTGACATTAAGTAAATTTTGTCATGAAAAGTCATGAATTTGAGCCAAAAACGACCAAAAGTCATGAAAAAACTTTAGATTTGTATGAATTTCACACCGCAAATCGGTTAAGTTTGTATTTACATTAAGCCGTAAGCAAGGTTCGATTTAAACAGAATGGCATCGCAATTTGCGATGCAAACTCACTGACACGGCAAAAGAAATATTCAACCGATTTGCTAGAACTGCTATGCATTTTTTTAACGATTGTTTACTTTTTCTTCGTACCGTAATTCGGTGAAACTAAACTTCAATAAACATTAAGTTCAAATAACAGATTCTAATAATAAAGATAAATTTTTTAAATAAAATGTGAAGATGAACTAAGATTAGATTACACTAAGATGTCTTCAAATCTCAACCAGCCAGTGCAATCTCCCATTAGAAGAGGAGTAGGAGTCCAAAAATACTTCCTGATTTACTTATTTAGCTGCCTAGTAATTTTCACGAAATCTACTGATGATGTCACACTGCATCAGAATGATTGACAGTTCTCTGGCTCTGCGTGATCAAAAGGGTGTCGTGGTTTATTTTTGTAGCTCCAGTTCAGGCAAAGTCGGACCAACCAGAATATTTTCTTCTGATCAAGTGTCTATGAGTCGTGATCACATGAACACCTTGAATGAAAAAATATTTTTTTTTACGTTTGACCCTTTTTTTCTACTCAGCGTATACTGGGTTTTCTGATTTTAGACAATTTTTAGTTTAAAAATATGGCGTCAGCATATACACGCTTTATATATTTAGATGTTATGTTGTTAGAAAAAAAATTCAAGGACTCAAAATTTACTAACAAATGTATGAACCATGTTAATAAGGATATGCATTAAAATACCAATAGTTGGGGATTTCAATTCCAAAGGGGCAGTCAAGAAGTTTTTTTTGAAAACCCAGAGACTAAATATTTAGCCTTAATGGAATTGTCAACGACCAAAACTGGTTGGTAATACACCGTAGGATCAGCTAAATATGTTCACACACACATAGACAAATCTAATGAAGATGATCCCCCCCCTCCCCCCCCCCGCCTCAACACCATAAATAAAAGTAAATGTAATTATTTTAAAGTGTTTATAAAGAAATTAGAAGTATATTTAGTAGTATAGTATTATATAATTAGTAAATATAAATTTTTCATGTCGTGATTCATAAAAAAATTATCGATGTATGTATTAAGCTATACTGCTAAACAAAAGTACTCAACTGCTACACAGATATCGATTTGTGTAGCAGTTGAGTAGTTATGTCTGCTGTTTTTTGGTTTTTATTCAGATTCTTATTTTCGTATACTTGATTTAGATATGCAAAGAAATAATTGTTTACTTAATATAAAATAATATTTTAGAAGATAATGTATTGCACATCAAATTTCATAATGGCTCAAATTGAAATTTTTCTTATTTTTGGGCCGATTCCTGGAATTATGAAAATTTTTAGTTTCAGTCATGAATTTGGGACATTTCATTTTGGCAAAAACCCTGTGTATTCTATAAACATTTTTTGTTACGCCTAATTTTTGACTCAGTCAAATTAAATAATGATAAATAGATGAGGCAATCATATTTGTATAGAAATTATATTTACTTGTAAACTTTTACAGAATATATGAAAAAGAAAATATCAGTTTGTTTAATGGTAAACAATCATAAAACCAGATTCAATTCTACAAGCTGAAAAATATGAATGGACATGAGATTAAGAATGTTATAGATTGAGTAACACTGGGATCTTTCATGAACATGATTTTTGTATCATCATTTGTAATAGCTTGCATGTTGCTCTAGTCTTATTATGTTAACTCAATTAAACCAGCATTATAACTTGTTGTGTAGGTGGACAAAGAAGTGCCTGCTTAGCAGAGAAATTTTTATTTAATGACTGTACCGTCATTCCTATCATATTTAACAATGCTGCCATATCTTCGAAACGTAGCCTTGGAGCAAGTTTATCAAAAGTAAGTCTTTATATTATCCCTCGCTAATTGTTTTAAAGCAACTTTTGACTGGTGTTCCCATGCCAAATAGCTTTTTTTAGTTTTCTTGAGCATCTATTTCAACTAGGACTTTACCTTAATTGGAGGGATCTAAAAACTTTTTTTACAATCCACACTATGCTCAAAGCATAACATGTCAAATGTATTATAACTGTGTGTTTGCTTGTCTGTGCATCATCAATTTTCTAAACCTAAACCATGAATGCTACAGACAAGTGTGATGTGTCCATTGGTAGCAAAAAAATCAGTCCAGATTACATTGCAAATTTCATTAAAAATAATAATCGATCTAAAAATATGTTTAAAAATTAAAAAAAAAATGAGGCTTTTAATACCATAAGATTTTTTTTATTTCACTGTTGCTGCAATAATTTCCTACGAGAAAAGTAATAAAAAGGAAAGTAGTTTATTGCAGAACTGAAACAAAAAAAATGGTTTTGAAAAGGTAATATTAATGTTTTAATATTAATTTTTAAAATACATTATAATCAAAATGTAAATAGGTATTTTTGAATCAAGTATGTGTCAAACCACTACAAATAAGTTAAGCAAATAATAATTAAAATATATTTTTTAAGAAATTGAATTAAAGCTTCTAATATTTGACATATAAAAATTTAAATTGGAACTAGATGTTCTGCTGGAGCCTTTTTTGTTTGTTTATATGATAAACTTTTGGTGGCAGTGATTTATAGTGGCAGTCAATGTTACAAAGAAACACTGATAAGTTTCAAATACTTGGGAAATATAATATATATCTCATCCCTTTATTGAAATAATTAATGCAGCTAAAAATCTAAAATTTGTCTTTTCAATAATAATAATAATAAATACTAATAAATATATATTTGACAATATGCAATATTGTATAGAGGAAATGACCCAGTTTTTTTAGTGACCCATTATACAGGCAATAAATTTAAATTATTTTTTATACAAAGCTATTGCATTTTATCCTTTTTCTCATAGTAATATTTCAACACTTGGTTTCTTATGGATAAACTGAAACCAATTAAAAAGGTTTTTATCCAATTGCTAGTCTTTGTAGTTTTAATTAAAAAAATACTGTCACCAAAACTCAAGTTCTTATCATATTTGTATATAATTAATGGAAATATATTTTCCATTGTTTAAAAAACATTTTTAATGATATTTTTCCTTGATAAGTACTTATTTTTCCTATTATCTGTTAATAAACAATTTTCTTTTTAAGGTGCCATGTGGTGTAAATCAAAATGATTGGTCTTCTCTTGTTGATTTTACAACACCGCCAGACGCATTAGCTAAAACTGTTAAGAAGATAGTTTTATCTTTACTAAAAATGAGAAAAATTTGTTCCAAGGTAACTAATGGCTCTTAGGTATTGAAATTTTGCATCATATTTTATCAGCAAATGTTATGGAGCTTTGTTACATTTGGAACAAAAGACTGATAAAGATCATGTTCATAGTTTTTGTATTACATTATATTATATATGCGCACATTTTACTTGTATCATTTCCATATTTTATACATGTTATTTAAGTAGAAAAATAAAAAGATCCGTATTAATAAAGTTCTATTGTTTTATATTGACGCATTTAACCTAAAAAACAAAATGTGGGTATTTTTGTTTAAAATGTGAAAAGTCAACCCATAAAAATAAGAAAAAACTTAACTAGTTATCAAGAAGTGCAAAATAGCTATTTCACAAAATATTAACCCTAAAATGTACAACAATACCCAAGATAAATTTATTAAGCACTTTTCTGTTTTGCCAGAGAAGCCCACAGATTAGAAAAGAAAGACTATTAGAGATAGACCAGCTTGAACTGTGCTACTGGCATTTTATCTATAATTTAAATTTGCTTTCAATTATCAAAACTGTTGGATAGAGGGGGGCACATTAGAAGACGAGGTACATTGAGTGAGCTTGAAAGTTTTTAACCAATGTAAAAAAAAGTCAGATTTATGCAAAAGTTGTGGCCATACCTTAGATTAGGTATTAAAAATAGATCGCCCAAGCCTATTGAAATTTTCAGACTGTGTTTACAGTGTACTCCATGATTATTATCTAATGTTTTACCATTTTTTTGGTGCAAAATCTTCCCTGGTGTTTGTAGAGAATTAGAAACAAGATTCATTTTGTAAACCATCTGAAATGGAAGCAGAGTAAGTCTTAATTCAATGTTTGTTGAAAAATTGGCAATATTGTTTCAAACTCGCAGGCTTTAATTCAACTCGCAGGGCAAAACATGTAGAAAACTCAAAATTCCATTTCAGATTATTGACCCCATCAAAATACTTCCATTACCTAATATTTCATATTAGGAAATATATAAGGATGTTTTTATTTGAAAGTGAAAAATCTAATTCCCCTAAAGCATCTCTCTATATTAAATAAAGTTCATAAAATAATTAAAACAGCTCTATGTTTTAACATTCTGAGTAGTAAGGATACTGATAACAACATACCCACAAATACTGAAAAGCAAAGCCAAATGTTTTTATTTTTAGAAATAGTTTTAAAGATGACAGAGAGACAAAAGGGGGGGAGGAGGAAAACAAATAATTTGATGAATAGATATATGCTAGATTTAAGAGCAGCAATAATGGAATCAACCATTGTGCTTAGAATCAAGTAGTTTTAAAGTAGTTAAAACAGATATTGATGCTGCTGCTGCTATTGATTCTGATGGCAATGAATAGTTTTCCTAAAACTATAGGGAATTTCCAAATCAATTAGATAACAATCAAAATGTTAAGCTAGGACGACACTTGAGGGATTGTTTTTAAAGCACCAAGAGACTCACTAGTGTATCAACAATGTAATACAAATATTAAGCTTCATCATCCTGAATTACCCTACCGATGCTGGGACTATTTTGAGAACTTTTGTGCAACTTATAAAACTTATGGCAACTTATAAAATATAACAGTAGTGGAGATGAGAATTTTATGCTGCACACACAAACGCATTTGAAACTTAAAAACACACTTGTACAAATTATTTAGTTAATTAAAGCTCCTTTTTTATTTTGCAAATATTCATTTAAAAAGAAAATCATAGTTAAAACTATTTAGTATTTAATTCAATCTACTTTAGTAGAGCTTAACTTTTAAAAATGTGAGCCAGGACACGAGGTAAGGTTTTACATGGTTTTGTTAATATTTAACCCTTAATAATATTGTTAGAAAATGTTAAATAATATGAGAATGTTCCCTAAGTTGTAAATTATCATAATCAAGAAAAAAAAAGTTGAAGAAAAATATAACTATTTTCTAAAAATGGTGCCAGGACAGAAATCTGCCCTTATTTTGAAGAATGACCCAACAGCAATCATGACAATGTGGGTTTGTTTTTTTCTCATTTTGTACATGACTTGGAAGACGTATTCACTAATACTATCAACAATGACCTAATTAAATTAAAGCATTTGTTTGTCTTGTTCCCGTTCGTGGATTTTTAAGATGTATTTAGCCATGCAATGGTTACTATGGTTGCGAAAGATGTAAGCAAAAATTACAATATTTGGGCAGAGTAACTTTTCCCCTAAGCAACTTGGAGATAAGAATTTATCCAACATTTTTTTAGAAGATGAAAATAAAGATGATGACACAGATAGACATATTGCAGGAGTTTATCTCCTTTTTAATTTTGGCTTAGTTTGTCCCAACTACAAATTTAGGTAAATATGACACATCATATTGTGCCATTGCAGCTAAGAAACCAGGTTATAGTTCTTTCCGAATTCGAATTTGTGAATCAAGTGTAAATTAAAATTTGAATTCTAAAGTCAATTGCTTTTATGTTTAAATTATTTTTTTTTATAACTTGGATTTTTATGATCCTCATTAAGCATAAATTTAGAAAAGGAATTTTATTGTTAAGTAACAGAAAATCAGTAAAAATAAACCAAAATAAAAACTCCAAAATGTCTTATAAACAAAAAAATAATAATACGATTAATATAAAAATTAAATGACAATAAACATGAATTAATTTTGGCTAAAATTTATTCATGCTAAAGTTTTATTAATAAAACATCTTATAAATTATAATTAATTTACAAAGAATTTTATTTATTAATATTGATATAACAAAAACATTTAGAAATTTGTGAGTTAATAACACTAAAAATAATTAGTAAACGTGTTTAGTTTAAATATGTTAAAGGATTTTTGACACTTATTTTTTTTACGAAAAGAAATGCTTTATTCTGACATTTGCGGCAGGTGCTGCCATCTACTAGTATCAAATGAAAGTTCATAGCTACCCTTCGTTTTCGAAATTTTCTAGATTCTCTTGATATCTGTTTAGTTAAAATACGTTGACCAAACACAGTTTAAAAAATATTTATTAGAGAAAAACATAATATTTATAGATGTTTGCATTACAATTGTATCATAATTTTTCTAAGGAGCTCAAATAAAATGAGAAATAACGTATTTATCTTAAAATGGAACTTGTATGCCGCTTCAAATAGGTTAGGTTAGTTTAAAATATTATCGCACTAGAGCTACACGAGGGCTATTGGCGACGGGCGTCGTAATTTAAAACCACAGTCAAGTAATGCAGATTGAAATAGAGAAATAATCATGGAAAAAATGAGATTTAAAAAAATTATGTGCTATTTTACACTTTTTAAATTTTTTTCACGTTTCTCATAGATTATTAAGAATTATACACTGCTCAAAACAATTAGGGGAGCACTTTGCGTACTTTTGTTAACCCTTTCAGTTCTAACTTTTTATTTGTTATTCTAAAAATATAAAATTTGTGAAATAGATTCTTTATGCATTCAGAATGAAATGGTAAAAAACAGGAAAAGATCTTAATTCTTTAACTAAAATTTAAAAGGAAAAAAATTGGTATAAGAAAATTTGAATAAATTATAACAATATTTTTTCCAAAACTTTATTTGTTAAAAAAAAAAGTTAAAATCAATTTTTAAATATCTAAGAATGCAAGCGTGAAGAATTTAGGGTCAATTTATTTCATAAAATTTTTTGAGAGTGAATTTTATTTTACCATGTTTTTCATATTTTTATTTATAATTAAAACAAACATTATTTAATTCTTCAAAAGACACGATTCTTCCATCTAACGATAAATATGTGCGAGCTTAACTTAGTGAAAAAAAATCGCAAGCTGATGATTCCAAATGGTATATCCTTGAGGGTGAAAGGGTTTAAACCATGCGCTCCCCTAATTGTTTTGATCAGTGTATTTCAACGGACTTAAACGACTTGTAACACGGGTTACACATTTTCGTATAAATTCATAAAGTTTCTAATGTAATTATACGTTACGCAGAATAGATCCAAAGATAAAAAAACGTTTTGGAATCGTAAGAACGAATTATTATATACTTCTCTAATGTCAATATCTTTAAAAATATTCCATATAAATTATAGTACTTCTACAGATTTTAGCTTTTGTTTAGGTGAATAGTTCTTTAAAAGGGCTAATAATTTCTGGATTTTTAAAATAAGGAAGCTCCAAAGAGTTTTTTTTTTTTTTAATCTTTGATTCTTTTCAGCGTACTTTATAATCAAAAACTATATTTTTGAGAGAAAATGCGTGCCTTAACATGTTACAATTTGTTAAAAAAAAATTATATTTCTTTGTAAATTATGAGAAATAAGAAAAAATTTAAAAATCGCATGTATTTTCATTTTGTACAATCCCTGTAACAGGGGTGAAACATATTTCCCTTTCTAAAATACAGTTATTTCCCTCAATTAAATTTAGTTTATTTCTGTATTTGAATTGCATACACTCTCATAAATAAAACTTTCACTTTTGACGATCCATCAATCCTCAAGCCTCATTTGGTTGCCTTTGACGATCATTTCGTCAAAATATCACGTGACTTTCGATGAAACGCGAATCCTCATCTAAACCGCAGACTGCATATTCAAGAGGCGGAGATAATCGCCAACTTTAGAAATTAATTGAAAATAAAGTAATGGTGAGATTAAAGTAAAATTTATTCCGATGTTTTTAAAAACGCATGGAAATTACTTTATAAAAAATTAAAAAATACATATAAGTTACCCATTAAGAATTACTCGTATATAGTCAACTGTAAGTTAATGTTGTAAGAAAATAGTTAGATAGTACATTGTTAGATGGAATACTACTATAAGATTTAAAAAAATTGAAAATATTTATGATAATTAGCTTTTTTCAGGTTACGTATTCATTCCAGCTTTTATTCCTAGTTATCCTTCGATCGGTGCTCCGATTGGTTATCTCTACGTGATATTGATTGACCAATCGAATCCATAGAAATAACTTATTTTTATATTCAGCCTTTCTGTTGCCTTTCAAAACCTGAAAAGTGACACTTTTTCCACTGTAATCAGTTATGAATTATTAAATTTGAGGTGAACCTAGATCGCAATTTTTTTTTTGTTTAATAAAGTACAGTCGTGTGTTTTATTGAAAATAATTAATGATTAAAATATGATCGAATAGTTGTTTTTAATATACTAATATTAAACTTGAAGATGATTAAAAAAATTCTAATATTCAGTAGTTCCATCTTTAAGCGTAATGTGCAACTAAAATTTATTATTATTTATTAAGAAATTCTTTCCCTGAAACGTGATAAAGGTTTGGACCTATTATTAATATGTGCTTACTAATCATGATATAATTTAATACAGTTGCTATTTTGTAAATTGGTTTTGTAGAGTTTTAAATAAGTTGTCTCCTTCATATTTCAGTGAGTGTTTTTAAGATTTCGTTAAATGCAATGATGATTTCTGTGAAATATTTGTGATCTATGAAGTTATTATAAACAGATACTGTTATATAGCTTCAGTTAAAATCCTTTTTAATTACTGCTACTTTATGCAAAAAGTACTGTGTGTTTCAAGTAAAATGATGAACATACAAAATGTTACAGAAAATAGCATGGCATAGGTAGATGCAGTAAATTATAAAGAAAAAAAAAACCTATTTAACATTCTAGATAATATAATGTACGCATTTTTTTTAAACTGAAACATTAGCTGAAACCATATTCTACCAAAGCGTAGCATTTAACTTTTAAAAGGGACAAATCCAGATATGGATTAATGTATTTTTCCATCTAATAAAAAATCTACGTGTTTTGCGTTTGAAATTATGTTGTTTGTTTAAAAAAAAGTATTATTACCTTTTTATCCATTTCAAAGCTTATAATGTATTTTGAAGTCTAAAAAGTAAGAAAGAAACTGCCGTTGTCAAGATTTGAGATGATTTCCTATGCTTAATATATACAATTGTAAACATAATCTGAAATCTGAACTGGCTACCCGCTGGTCAAGCGACCAGTTTTATAAAGGGTTGGTAGTGACCAATCACTAGGGGATAAAACGTTGACTCAAAATAAATATATTAAAAAAATTGTAATTGCATTTAAAAGAAGTTTCAGAAGTTTAGTGCATGATATGGGAGACAAAGGACATTTGAGTACTTAATACTATATATTAATATTTACAGTTATTTCCTTGAAAAGGTTTCAAATTATTGAAATATGTACGAGAATCAATTAATTGGCTGAACAATCAGAACTGCAACAAAGGTACCTGTACCTAATCTGGATACCCCAAGGAAAATTAATTTTTTTTCACCCTCTTGTAAACGTCACAAGACTTTAATTTCTGACTACTATCCCTGGACTGTTATATCATGATTGTTGACTATCATTATTAAAATTTACGACTTTGTAATTATTCTGGTAAATTTTTTTCAATACTAAAAACAAATTTTTTTACAAGTGTCCATATGAGGAACCACACGTCCCTTTTATTGGCATGCATGTTCATAAAAGGGACAGGTGGCTCTCTTTATGGAACTACTACTGGATGGAAAAAGCCACTCTTTCACGGGATTTTTGAAGAGATGGGATACAAAAACTTTATCTTAAAGTATTGCGAGTTGAAGGGGCATAATAAATATCTTCAAAAAGTGCACTTGAGAAATGATTTTTTTTCGGTTGTGGCTCTTCGAAGACGTTAAAATGCAGTAATGTCACTTATGTGAACAGGACCGGATTTTTTTTTCTAAATAGGCTGTAGCTTAGAGGGGCGAATTTTACGATCAATTAAGGCGGCATAAAAAATAATTATAAAATAATCCGCCAATGTGTTACCTTAAATTTTATTTTCTCTTACTGTTGGTTTCGTCTTATTAGTTATTTTTTCGTTGTGTAATTTATTGTACTGTAATCTGTAGAATAGTTTATCTAAATGCTAAATATCTGCGGTTATTACCGTGCATTGAGAGTGAAGCCGATAAAATTGCAGCAGTGCAAAAATGAAAACTTTAAGCGTCATCTGAAACAACATCATTTATCAATTACGAATGAAAATTGAACTAGTTTTTAATCATCATTTAATACAAATTGTTTTTCTGTCACTGAAGAGTTTTATTATTTATTTATGCATCCTGAGTTCAAGTACATTATGTATTTAAAAGATTCTTGGAACTTAAAGAGTTGGATAAATGCCTAACATTTATTTTGGCATCAGCGCTAAAAAGTTATTAAGCCTTTCGACACTGTCTCTTTATTCTACGGAAAAAAATCAAATTAGTGACTAACAAGCACATTTCAATATTATAATGATAACATTATTTCCTACTATTAAAATTTATTAATATGCATCTAATCATAATCCGTTAAAATTGTTAATTTTAAATCCATTAAACTGATAATTCTTTAAAAAAAAAGCTTTACTGCCATTTCTTCCAACTTCAATCAATGGCGCAGTTGTTTAGATTAATTAGATTTAATAATATATATTAATATTCAATAAAAATGTAATTTGAGTTTTCAATCATGTTTGCTATCTACATGTTAAAGCTTCATCACAATAAATTAAAAAAATTTTAAAAAGTTTTCGATTTACTTTGATGGTCTTAAATCCATCATAGTTGTATGAGAAATGCTTTGAAATTGTTCTGTGTTGAGTCTTAGGAATAGTTCTTTAAACATTTGAAAAAATACTAATTGAAAATAAAATCAAAGAGCAGAAATACTGAACAATCGGCAGTCGTTGGCTGGTTTACTAAAGTGCTGGCCCTGATCTATATTATATACACCCGATTTAATATAGAGTTTAGTCTATATTAAATCGGGTGTACTTTAAACAAAAGTTTGCCCATAAAGTATAATGCTAAAACATAGGATATTTACAATAAGACACTATTTTCCACAAGAACAGATTTATTATTTGGTCAAATGCTAACAGTGAAATCCGAAAATTAAATGCAGAAAATCCGAAAATTAAAATGCATTTTTTTTTTAAACAGAAACTAAAATTTGACCATCTTTTGTCTTCTTAAGGATTGTGACTGGTTTGTAGCTTTGAAGTTTACTTGTTAAAGATAGTTTATTAATTATTGTTTTAGTTTTAGAGAAAAATATTAAACAGCCGAAGATTTTTGATTAATATTATAATATTATTGATATTAATTGTATTAATATTATTTGAAATATTTTTTTTAATTGTTAGAAAAGTTCAAAATTCAAAATTATTTAAAAGTTACGAAAGATCGGATCAACTAAAGACTGAAGTGAAGAAATAAAAAAATCTTATTTTGTTATGCTGTAAAAGTTTGTCTTTTCTTTTCTCTTATATTTATATTTGATTTTATATTTAACAAAAGGAAAAATGTCAGATACAAAGTACCGATTTATTGTGGAGTGGGATGATCGCTGCATGGGTGTAAAGAGGAGATTTATATTAGGTTTTTACCCATCTGATAGCAGCGTGGACATGTACGAGCTCGCATCAAAACGGTTATTTCTCCGGCGGGTGAAGTGCGATACCCTCGCCCTCGCCGATTTATTCGTCGGGGGTGTCGTCAACGTTCTGTCGAGGCAGCTGTTCATCGTCGACTACTGCGACAAGACGACGTCAGAGAAATTCACTGCAGAGGTAGAGTCGACATTTTTGATTGTGAACGAAGACGGGTTCGGTAATCTAGGCAAGATCATAACCGTGTTGGAGAAAAACCTATTATTCATAAATCGCGGTCAAATAATAGAGAAAGACAAGAGCGGGTTCGGTTCGAGCTCGTTCGCTAAGACCCTACAGAAAAAGTTTATTGTGTTCGAACTTAGGGGTAGAAACGCAAAACATATCGTAAGAAAACTTCTCAACCCCGAAGCTACCATCGAGAAACCATTAACAGCCGACTTGAAAGGTCTTTCTGAGTTCTGCATAGGCCCCAGAGACAACAACACAGTCGATGTCGAACTCAACATATTTTTCTCGGCAAAAGACGACTATTGTAACACCACCACTTTCCGAAAATCAACCTGTTGTATCATTAAACCGCATGCTGTGCGCGAGAAAATAGTCGGCCAAATCGTACACGATATAGTCAGCGTCGGGTTCGAAATAACCGCGTTCAAAGTTGTAACCTTCAACAATTCCTCTGCATCTGAATTCTATGAGGTGTACAAAGGGGTTGTCGAAGAGTACCAAGGAATGGTTGCACAACTGATATCGGGACCTGCCATCGCGCTCGAGATTACAAAGCAGACATCGGAAAACGTTTTCATTGTGTTCAGAACGCATTGCGGCCCCATCGATCCAGATATTGCGCGCAAATTGAGGCCCGGAACTTTACGGGCATCCTACGGACGTGATAAAGTTAAGAATGCAGTGCATTGTACGGATTTGCCTGAAGATACGACTGTTGAACTGAATTATATTTTTAAGATTATGGCTTAAAATGAATTTTATCGAGCATTTTAGAAATTTTTGAAAGTGTTATAAGTCTTTTGAATTACAAAGACATACTAAAGCCTAAGGAGGTTTTGAAAATTTTGTAGACTGTGGAATTGAATAAAATTTTAAAGATTATTGCTTAATCTTTAATTCATTGCCCATTTTATGGAACATCTATGATACAATGGCCAGTCTCTATATGGGTTAGGTTGCCAGGCAACGAAAATGCGCAAAGTGGAATTCATATTTAATTATTATTTAATATTTCCCTTCATATTTAATACAACTCTATAGGTATAACAACACAACATTAAATTTTCAAGTTTATCACAAGTCCTTAATGGGCAGACTGGTCATTATATCATAGCTGTACCTATTTTACAAATGTTTCAAGGTGTAAAGTCTCAATAATTGTAAACACAACCACAAACTTGTGAAAAGACTGTGGCATTTTGAAAAGTATATAGACATGACATAGCATTGCACATATTTGTACAAAATATATTAATGTGTGTAACTGATCTATATTTTTAAGGCACCAAATGTTAAAAGGCCATGGTTTATGTGGCATACTCTCATGAACTGTATAAATGGTCAATTTGAAATTTCCTACAAAATTGTAGAATGTTTTACTTTAGGTATTGCCTTTTGAGATTACCAAATCAACACGTGTCGTTTTTAAGTTGTTGCCAATAAACTCGAAAAAGACGAATGAGCTTTCTATCAATGTGGTATTATATAAAAATGTGTTGCGTTGCAAATCCATCCTGCACTATTGTATTTTTTCTTGGAGATTATGACTTAATACTAAAGTTTAGGAACAGCTATAAATAATGTTCTCAATTTGGAAATTAGTATTACATTGCCAAACAACGAAAATGCCCATATGTGGTAAACATGCCGCTTTTTATTTCATACGATTCATAAGTAGTAAAAGTTTTAAGCTCGCCAATGAGCAGACTGGCCATTAGCTGTACTGAAGTTTACAGTGTACCCTGGTGACTTTTTAGAAAAGTAGCCAATATAGACCTTCAATAAAATTTTTAGTTGAAGCTGTTTACGTTTAAGTTCTCTGCTGTGGGCAGGCAAACTGCAGTAACTTCAAAATTTTCATTTGTCGTTTTTTTGCACTTTTGGCATCTATTTAACTTATATTTTCATATGCCGACCTTTTTTGACGATTTTCGTTACAAATTCACCATTTTTCGGCAATGGCAAATTGCAGTAAAAGGAAAAAAACTGCAGTATAATTTCACCTGGCCTGTGTTAAAGGAATAACTAAAAACTGAAAAAAGATACATGCCTCAAATTTGGTACACGAGGTCCTAGCACCTGTTGGATGTCATAGTAACGTTTTCGATAAAATTGTGCATGCGCAAGGGTTAGCTGCCATAGAACTTTTTTGGTTTTAAAGGTATTGCTGGAAAACCAAAAGAGATACGTGCTTCAAATTTGGTACAAGAACTAGTACCTGTGGGACGTCATAAAAAGATTTTAGAGGAAATTTTGAGTGCATAATGGGTATCTGCGATAGAACTTTTTTGGTTTTAAGTTATTGAAACTACCTTAGGGGTGCGTCTATAAATTACGTGACTTGTTTAGGGGGGGAGGGGGTCGAGTCGAAAATCGCCAAATGTCACGTGGGGTGATGGGAAAGGAGGGGGGGGGGGGGTCTCGTTAAATATCACGTAATTTTTCCACGTAAAAAAATCAATGCAAAATTTGCCATAAAATGGCGCAAAATTTTTTTCTGGACTTAAAATTGGCAAAATCTTTACATGATAATATTTATCGTGGCTCTCCGAACTGTCCTAAAAAGTTTTAGGGATAAAGAACAATCCGTTCTTTTATAGAGATTCGATTGGCGTTTGTTTCTTTCTGTTCTCTTTTTTAGTTTTAATTCAGACCAAACGGCACATGTTCAAAGTATTTTCATTCTCCATAAGAAAAAAAAAATATTCATCGTTTGTGATTTTAAAGTAATTACCCACCATCATCATTTACAATGCATCTGCTGTTTAGATTATCCAAGTTGGATCTCAACTTATTATATATTTTGAGTTTCGGTTTGTAGAAAAAAAAGGTTGTCTGGTGTCTTCTTTAGTGACACCACCCTTCTTCTTAGTGACCCTCCCCCCCCCAGTTAGTGTAAAGGCGAACTACTGGGACTACTTGTTTTTCTTTTTCCAGTAGGGCTTTTAGTTGATTTACTGGAACCCTCAAAATTCAACTGCCGAGAAAAGGTAAACAAATAAGTGTGCGTTGATTTTTTGAGCGGTAATTGAAAGTCGTGTAGTGTTACACACCCTTAGGTTCTAAAACGCAGACGATTTTTCCCCCTTTTTTATAGCAAAATGAATTGCTCTAATGAATCTCGTGTTAATAATTATTTGTTTTATATTTAATAATAATATATTTTTTATTTTTACGTTTCCAAAAAATAATTTTATAGCTTTACTTTTTAAAAATTACTCATTTCTTCTTTTAGTAGTAATAAATAGGTTCGTCCACATTTTTAAAGTTTTAAATAGGCAAACGATTTTTTGCCTCATTTTACAAATGAATGGATTTGTTCGAATGACTAATTAGTTCTATTTGTGGGATCTTCTACTGATTCGTCATTGTTATACTAATTCGTCTGAAAGTCAGGTAATATTCTGTACCTATTAAACATTAAATTTTTCATTTTCAGTTACTTTTTATTATTTTTATTTTATCTATATTATATTTACAAACTGTTGCTAGTTAGCATAAGAAAAAGGAAGTCAAATTGCCCACAATCCAACGGCCAAGCAGAGAGACTGGTTCGCACAATGAAGGATTCCCTGAAGAAGAACCAAAGTGGTACATTTCAAGAGCGCCTAGACAACGTGTTGACACCGGCAGGGGTGGTCGTTCGTCACCAAGATCAACTGCGCCGTCGGGAATCGGGTGTTCTGGTTCCAGGAACTTTTGATGAACCGGACGGTACCTCCTCTCTGCCGAACAGTGTTCCTGAATCTACCACAGAGACTGTCCCCAATGATGAGGATATTACAGCTCGAGATTTGGAAGCAGGAACTGCCTTGAGAAGATCTCAACGAGTGAAAAAGTGCCCCCAAAGACTGGACTTATAATTTTTTTTGTGTAACTCGGATGTTTGTGTGTTTTAAATTGCGTTTGGTGCTTTGTAATTTTAATTTTATTATTATTATTATTTTTATTTTTTATTGTTATTTGTTTATTTTTTTTTTTTAAAGGAAAGGTGGTGTTATATTCATGCTAACTGTTTGCCTAACTGTTTGTACTTCTTTTCCCGCAATGGCAACACCATCTGGTTGTTGTTCCATTGCTAGGAAACGATGATGCATTGCATGCTGCTCGTCCAGTTCTATAATCAATAAATAACCAAGTTGATCCTTCGCATTGAATCTTAATATAACCCACATTATGAGATAAAATACAATAGCACCCGTATACGCTTTTACTCAATATGTACGTCCAAAAATCAAACTAAAACCAACTACCCAAAACATACCTAAATCAAAGTATAGAATTACCTTAGCTTCAAATTTAAATTATTTACTAGAGTTCGTGAAAAAAAAAGCAAAAACGCCCTTGATCAAACATAGCCGAAGCATTTTTGGCGGATACTGCAGTCTACCTGCCGAAAGTCGTGCCACGGCAGGGCGAAAAGGGCAAGCAAACTGCAGTATATGTTTTTTCTCTATGTGTGCCTGCAAAAATCAAAATAAAACCTACTACCCACAAAACATTTCTAATTCAAGGTTCAGAATCACCTAACTTCGAATTTTAATGTTTTACTGGAGTTTGTGGGAGAAATCAAAAACGCGTTTCATCAAATATCTCCGAAACACATTTTTGGCGATTACTGCAGTTCGCCTGCTCACGGCAGTTCTAGGAACTAGCTGTAGAATTTTATTTCTGTTAAGTGATTATGTAAATCAACTGACATGACCTTTTATATAAATGTTATTTAGGTATACTTTTTATTAAAAATGCAACATACGTTGTAGCTTCCTACACCATTTGTGAGCTGACTCACTTTTTTAGTATGTAAAATGAGGGATCCAAGTCATGATAAATTTCAACAACAGTGAATTATAAAGCTAGACAAGCCAAGCAAGTTATCACCTAAACTTGTATGAAGAAACCAGTTTTGCCTTGTTACTTATCACGCAGCACAGATTTACTATCTCTTAGATCGAGATTCGCGCCTGACGCTTGAACCGCTGAAAAAGAACCAAGGGAGAAACCGGTTTCCGATAATCGCCACTACTCGTCGAGCATACCTCAATTAGGACAGATTCCCAGTCGATGAAGTGTTTTTCCCCTGTACTCTTCAAATCTCAGAGTTTCTTACTTATCTCTACAGGTTTAAGACAATTTAGTTTCGGTTATCGTCACTTGATCATGGTTCTTACATAGGAGGCCTGTCGCCAATAGTGTAGCCTGTCGTGTAGCTGTAGTGGGATGTTAATTCCGCCCCCCCCCCCAAAAAAAAAAAATGTAGTTAGGAGTTTTCTTATTTTGTTTAGTTGACAGATAATTAAAAGAACTTTTATTGAATAATTTAAAAGTATTGCTCGTCTAATTATTAGTGGTGCTTATTTTTTCCTATTTGTAGCCAATATATTTTTGTAAAGGTACAGTTTTATCCGTGATGAGCGTGTAACTAATGTGATTTGAAAACTCAATGTAAACTTCCAAAATTTGCTTGGAAAATGTGGGCACAAAACATTAAGATGAGATGGTTTATAATTTAACAAAGGAATTTGATTTTATATATTTCTTTTCAAATAAAGTATTTCATTAAAAAAAGAATTTTGTGTAATGTAGGGTATTTAGAATGCTTCCAACTGCATTTTTCAATCTTTTGTACAAAGCTTTAATATATCTAAAGTTTCTAATTCTCAGATTATTTGTCTTAAAAACTAAGAGTATTTATGGGCACAGAGTTAAGGATAGGATGAAGATGTTTGGCATAAAAAGTGAAGCCGTCACAGAAAGTAGCAAAGTAACCTTAGTAGGCCCAAACAACCATTCAATGTAAAGAGCAACATTTTATTCTTTAAAAATTGTCGATTAAATTGGAAAAAGTTACTGTTTTCGCAATGGTAGGCTGTAGCACAATATCTGAATTTACACAAGATGGTAGTAATTATAGTTTTTATTTGAAAGTCAGAAATCGCCAAGTCGATGTAGTAAGCCTATGCAAACTCCACTTTAGAGGCCAACACTTCACCGAAAGCGTTTGTTTAGGAAACTACAACAAAGAACTACTACAAAGCTGTCAATGGCTTCACTTGGCAAACTAGTTTTTGTATTGGTTTTTGCCCGGCAGCATCTCCATAACTCCATCAACATAACGTTCTGTTCTGATTGCGGTGCAATCACCAAACAGGATGAATTTTTGGTGACATAACCTTTTTAGACTTAAATAGTTTTAGAACCAGGACCGGATTTCTAAATAGGCTAAGTAGGCTGTAG
Source organism: Oedothorax gibbosus (assembly GCA_019343175.1). Taxonomy (NCBI): domain Eukaryota; kingdom Metazoa; phylum Arthropoda; class Arachnida; order Araneae; family Linyphiidae; genus Oedothorax; species Oedothorax gibbosus. Next base: position 11,375,475 of record CM033282.1, on the reverse strand, counting down.
CCTAGAGCGGCGAATTTTTGGGGGCAAATTTTACGACCAATTAAAGCGGCATTCGGTATAAAAAATTAATATAAAAATACGAATATTTTTAAGAAAGAAAACAAATAATTTACATTAATGCGTAAACGTATATATAGTACTAATATTTCGTAGCAAACATGGTCGCTGCTAGGGCAATTGCACCCCCTCCTCCGGGTTTTCGAAGTTGAAAGCAAAATAGTAGAACAGTTTAAAAAATTCGCCTATTTCGCTTTCGATTTAGTGTGTAAAGATACATAGATGATTCTAATATGTGTATCTATTTTAAACAGCACATACCACCCTATTTTGCAGCTAACCAGCTATCTTTCTCCGAAGGGAGAGAATATTGTGACGACAGGGGCGGCAAATCAATCGTAGCCTACAACTTGCAAATCTTTAAATCCGGCCCTGTGTGGAATATATACGACGCCACCCTCCAAATAAATAAAAATAAAAACTATTTCCGAAACTTTTTTCGCGACGAATTTTGTGATTTGCTAGTTTTCGTTATTTCTTTCCTTTATCTTTTTTCTTTTCGTAATATCGTGACCTTGACAGATTTGTGTCTTCTGTATTATGACGTCATTAAGAATGTGAAATGTACGTTTTCCTATAATAATATTCTAATAATATCTAGTGTAACTTTACATTTTCTGGGGGGGGGAGGCACTTGCCCCTGTTCCCCCCTGGATCCGCCAATGTGTTTCTTTAAATTTTATTTTCTCTTATTGTTGGTTTCGTCTTATTAGTTATTTTTTCGTTGTGTAATTTATTGTACTGTAATCTGTAGAATAGTTTATCTAAATGCTAAATATCTGCGGTTATTACCGTGCATTGAGAGTGAAGCCGATAAAATTGCAGCAGTGCAAAAATGAAAACTTTAAGCGTCATCTGAAACAACATCATTTATCAATTACGAATGAAAATTGAACTAGTTTTTAATCATCATTTAATACAAATTGTTTTTCTGTCACTGAAGAGTTTTATTATTTATTTATGCATCCTGAGTTCAAGTACATTATGTATTTAAAAGATTCTTGGAACTTAAAGAGTTGGATAAATGCCTAACATTTATTTTGGCATCAGCGCTAAAAAGTTATTAAGCCTTTCGACACTGTCTCTTTATTCTACGGAAAAAAATCAAATTAGTGACTAACAAGCACATTTCAATATTATAATGATAACATTATTTCCTACTATTAAAATTTATTAATATGCATATAATCATAATCCGTTAAAATTGTTAATTTTGAATCCATTAAACTGATAATACTTTTTTAAAAAAAGCTTTATTGCCATTTCTTCCAACTTCAATCAATGGCGCAGTTGTTTCGATTAATTAGATTTAATAATATATATTAATATTCATTAAAAATGTAATTTGAGTTTTCAACCATGTTTGCTATCTACATGTTAAAGCTTCATCACAATAAATTAAAAAATTTTTAAAAAGTTTTCGATTTACTTTGATGGTTCTTAAATCCATCATAGTTGTATGAGAAATGCATTGAAATTATTCTGTGTTGAGTCTTAGGAACAGTTCTTTAAACCAATTTGAAAAAATACTAATTGAAAAAAAAAATCAAAGAGCAGAAATACTGAAAAATCGGCAGTCGTTGGCTGGTTTACTAAAGTGCTGGCCCTGATCATCGCGTAGTTCTACAAGGCCCGGGCTTGGGCCCATTATTTTAGGGGGCTCCAACATTGGCTTTAAACCTATAAAATTTTGCTTCACACCTAACAATTTATATCATTTTACGGCCTAAGTAATTAAAAGTATTTTTGATTTTCTGAAAAATTAAGCACTATGATAGATTGATAGTATTAAATTTGATGATTGACCTTACTTTAAAAGGTATTTTTTTCAACTAATTATTTTTTGTTAAAATATCAGTCCGAAAAGAGCCCCCAAAAGTATCCGGGCCATGGGCTCCAACCTGTCATGGCGAGTCCCTGCTAAAGTGTTAAAAGAAAGAAGCGAAGAGTTGAATTCTCTATTGACGATTGAAAGAAATTTAGATTTAGTTATTCGACTAAGAAACGAAATCCTTGAGAGTTTAGTCTATATTAAATCGGGTGTACTTTGAACAAAAGTTTGCCCATAAAGTATAATGCTAAAACATAGGATATTTACAATAAGACACTATTTTCCATAAGAACAGATTTATTATTTGGTCAAATGCTAACAGTGAAATCCGAAAATTAAATTAAAAAATGCATTTTTTTTTAAAAACAGAAACTAAAATTTGACCATCTTTTGTCTTCTTCAGGATTGCGACTGGTTTGTAGCTTTGAAGTTTACTTGTTAAAGATAGTATATTAATTATTGTTTTAGTTTTAGAGAAAAATATTAAACAGCCTAAGATTCTTGATTAATATTATAATATTATTGATATTAATTGTAATATTATTTGAAATATTTTTTTTAATTGTTAGAAAAGTTCAAAATTCAAAAGTATTTAAAAGTTACGAAAGATCGGATCAACTAAAGACTGAAGTGAAGAAATAAAAAAAATCTTATTTTGTTATGCTGTAAAAGTTTGTTTTTTCTTTTCTCTTATATTTATATTTGATTTTATATTTAACAAAAGGAAAAATGTCAGATACAAAGTACCGATTTATTGTGGAGTGGGATGATCGCTGCATGGGTGTAAAGAGGAGATTTATATTAGGTTTTTACCCATCTGATAGCAGCGTGGACATGTACGAGCTCGCATCAAAACGGTTATTTCTCCGGCGGGTGAAGTGCGATACCCTCGCCCTCGCCGATTTATTCGTCGGGGGTGTCGTCAACGTTCTGTCGAGGCAGCTGTTCATCGTCGACTACTGCGACAAGACAACGTCGGAGAAATTCACTGCAGAGGTAGAGTCGACATTTTTGATTGTGAACGAAGACGGGTTCGGTAATCTAGGCAAGATCATAACCGTGTTGGAGAAAAACCTATTATTCATAAATCGCGGTCAAATAATAGAGAAAGACAAGAGCGGGTTCGGTTCGAGCTCGTTTGCTAAGACCCTACAGAAAAAGTTTATTGTGTTCGAACTTAGGGGTAGAAACGCAAAACATATCGTAAGAAAACTTCTCAACCCCGAAGCTACCATCGAGAAACCATTAACAGCCGACTTGAAAGGTCTTTCTGAGTTCTGCATAGGCCCCAGAGACAACAACACAGTCGATGTCGAACTCAACATATTTTTCTCGGCAAAAGACGACTATTGTAACACCACCACTTTCCGAAAATCAACCTGTTGTATCATTAAACCGCATGCTGTGCGCGAGAAAATAGTCGGCCAAATCGTACACGATATAGTCAGCGTCGGGTTCGAAATAACCGCGTTCAAAGTTGTAACCTTCAACAATTCCTCTGCATCTGAATTCTATGAGGTGTACAAAGGGGTTGTCGAAGAGTACCAAGAAATGGTTGCACAACTGATATCGGGACCTGCCATCGCGCTCGAGATTACAAAGCAGACATCGGAAAACGTTTTCATTGTGTTCAGAACGCATTGCGGCCCCATCGATCCAGATATTGCGCGCAAATTGAGGCCCGGAACTTTACGGGCATCCTACGGACGTGATAAAGTTAAGAACGCGGTGCATTGTACGGATTTGCCTGAAGATACGACTGTTGAACTGAATTATATTTTTAAGATTATGGCTTAAAATGAATTTTATCGAGCATTTTAGAAATTTTTGAAAGTGTTATAAGTCTTTTGAATTACAAAGACATACTAAAGCCTAAGGAGGTTTTGAAAATTTTGTAGACTGTGGAATTGAATAAAATTTTAAAGATTATTGCTTAATCTTTAATTCATTGCCCATTCTATGGAACATCTATGATACAATGGCCAGTCTCTATATGGGTTAGGTTGCCAGGCAACGAAAATGTGCAAAGTGGAATTCATATTTAATTATTATTTAATATTTCCCTTCATATTTAATACAACTCTATAGGTATAACAACACAACATTAAATTTTCAAGTTTATCACAAGTCCTTAATGGGCAGACTGGTCATTATATCATAGCTGTACCTATTTTACAAATGTTTCAAGGTGTAAAGTCTCAATAATTGTAAACACAACCACAAACTTGTGAAAAGACTGTGGCATTTTGAAAAGTATATAGACATGACATAGCATTGCACGTATTTGTACGAAATATATTAATGTGTGTAACTGATCTATATTTTTAAGGCACCAAATGTTAAAATGCCATGGTTTATGTGGCATACTTTCATGAACTATATAAATGGTCAATTTGAAATTTCCTACAAAATTGTAAAATGTATTACTTTAGGTATTGCCTTTTGAGATTACCAAATCAACATGTGTCGTTTTTAAGTTGTTGCCAATAAACTCGAAAAAGACGAATGAGCTTTCTATCAATGTGGTATTATATAAAAATGTGTTGCATTGCAAATCCATCCTGCACTATTGTATTTTTTCTTGGAGATTATGACTTAATACTAAAGTTTAGGAACAGCTATAAATAATGTTCTCAATTTGGAAATTAGTATTACATTGCCAAACAACGAAAATGCCCATATGTGGTAAACATGCCGCTTTTTATTTCATACGATTCATAAGTAGTAAAAGTTTTAAGCTCGCCAATGAGCAGACTGGCCATTAGCTGTACTGAAGTTTACAGTGTACCCTGGTGACTTTTTAGAAAAGTAGCCAATATAGACCTTCAATAAAATTTTTAGTTGAAGCTGTTTACGTTTAAGTTCTCTGCCGTGGGCAGGCAAACTGCAGTAACTTCAAAATTTTCATTTGTCGTTTTTTTGCACTTTCAGCATCTATTTAACTTACATTTTCATATGCCGACCTCTTGTTTGGGAATGCTACAGTAATCTCTGCAGCTTAGCATCTTCTAACTCTGTTACCTTATCATGGGTACCTGGACACTCAGGGATACATTGCAATGAAATGGCTGATGAGTTGGCCAGATTAGGTTCCAACACCCCCTTTACTGGTCCAGAACCAGCCCTGGGCATCTCCTCTGAGAGTTTAAGAGGTACTGTCTATTCTATTTTCAGAGACATACAGTACAACGAGTGGTACAACTCTACTAATCAAAGACAGGCGAGAGAGCTTAATTCAGGCTGTCCTAGCTCTCGCCACAAGGAGCTACCTGTTCTAAATCGCAATGGCATTCGTAAAGCTGTTGGCCTTCTTACGGGCCATTGTACTCTCAGAAGGCATCTTTCCATTATGAGGGTTTCTGATGATCCTTTATGCAGGGGCTGTAGATTCAAGGAAGAAACTGCTGCTCATATTCTTTGCGAGTGAGAAAATTTCTCTGCTTATAGGTTTGAACACCTTGGTCGACATTTACTTGAACCCTGGGAGCTTCGTGACATTCCTATTCAGTCCTTGCTGAATTTTGCTTCAGCTACAGGCCTCTTTTCTTAAAGAGGAAGGGATCTTTACTTATTTCCAGGGGACAGTACAATAGACCTCTGGTCGCAGTGCTAGGCTTACTTAGCCCCCTAAAATGTCATAAGTCATGCCGACCTTTTTTGACAATTTTCGTTACAAATTCACCATTTTTCGGCAATGGCAAATTGCAGTAAAAGGAAAAAAAACTCAAGATTCGGCAGGAAACTGCAGTATAATTTCACCTGGCCTGTGTTAAAGGAATAACTAAAAACTGAAAAAAGGTACATGCTTCAAATTTGGTACACGAGCTCCTAGCACCTGTTGGATGTCATAGTAACGTTTTCGATAAAATTGCGCATGCGCAAGGGTTAGCTGCCATAGAACTTTTTGGGTTTTAAAGGTATTGCTGGAAATCGAAAAGAGAATCAGGCTTCAAATTTGGTACACGAACTCCTAGTATTTGTCGAACGTCATAATAATGTTTTCGATAAAATTGCGCATGCGCAATAGGTAGGTGCCATGGAACATTTTTTGGTTTTAAAGGTATTGCTTCAAATTTGGTACAAGAACTCCTAGTACCTGTAGGACGTCATAAAGAGTTACATTTTACAAAAGATACATTAATGCGTAAACGTATATATAGTACTAATATTTCGTAGCAAACATGGTCGCTGCTAGGGCAATTGCACCCCCTCCTCCGTTTTTTCGAAGTTGAAAGCAAAATAGTAGAACAGTTTAAAAAATTGGTCTATTTCGGTTTCGATTTAGTGTGTAAAGATACATAGATGATTCTAATATGTGTATCTATTTTAAACAGCACATATCACCCTATATTTTGCAGCTAACCAGCTATCTTTCCCCGAAGGGGGGGAGAATATTGTGACAGAGGCGGCAAATCAGTCGTAGCCTATAAGCGGCAAATCTTTAAATCCGGCCCTGTATGTGAACATTAGTTTAGTATGAATTAGCTAAATAAAATCCCACTAAACAGATATTTTACAAATTTGTGAATTGGAATTTGTTGTACTTTCAATGGGGACATAAGGTGTCCATATTGGTAATATCGGGCCAAGGTTTACTAAATCTTATAATACATAAACAAAGAAAACATTTTCAAGCAATATATGCAATATCAATCGAAAATATGTTATATCAGCTTTCTAAAACACTCTACTTTTTGATATTTAAAGTAATTTTACCATATCTCATAAGCATATAAACTTTCCTATAATTAAGATCAGCACACCACGAAAATACAAATTACCTTCGAAATGTGAAGAGCGCGCTTTTTGCGCTTTCTAGGCTTAATTATTTTTTAAAAAAACTATTACTTGTCTTCACTGACATTTAGCACTATTTCTCGATTAAAAATTATTGCGAGTTGAAGGGGCATAGTAAATATCTTCAAAAAATGCACTTAAGACAATAGGCTTTTAATCGATTGTGGCTCTTCTAAGAAGATAAAATGCAGTAAAGTCACTTATATGAACATTAATTTAGTATTTCACAAATTCTTTTAAATACTCCTGTGCATTTCCTCCTATATTTTTAAGTTGGTAGCGCAGATTGTTCTTAAATTTTTATATCCAAATCCGAACACTGGCTTGAACAAACACCTCTCTTCTATCTACAAAATCAGCACCCCGACAATTCTAACCAAAACTTAGCTACATGTCATTAACCTCAAGCTAGGCCATTCAATATTAAAAGTGCTCTTCTTTGTCTATTACTGGCATGAGCTGCTTAATTGATTGCGTCCAGTTCTCAGGGAAATTTCGAAGTTAAAAGTCTATCGTGTCTACATGATTTGGAGTCACGACATCCACATCCCGTAACAGGCCTTAGATATAATTAGTGCCAGACCGCCGATTAACGCGCTGGAAATTACGCCAGGATCAGCAGTAGCTCACGAAGTGCCGCTGCTGCTCTTCTGACATTGCCCAAGAGTTCAAAAGATCTTGCTGGGTCTCGCTAGGGAGCAGTTGGTGTGTGTTCTTGGGTTAATTTTTTGAGAATGCTTTTAAGTATGCTGTAAAAAATTCTGGAAAATTACATCACATTTTGCAGTTATTTTTTTACTTTATAGTGTTGTAATGTTTGTTTTACAGCAAATTGACATTTTCTTGACGTAAAGAGTCACACATAACAACCTACTCCAATAGCATTTAAACAGAGAAGGTGGTTGCATCGAATCATTTCTAGTGAAAGAAACGTTTTCGCTGATACCACACAATAAATTTTACATCATGTGAAAATTCATAGATTGCATCCTTTTTACTTTCATGCTGTGATGGTAAATTAGAGAGATTTTTTAAACTGTATCTAAACAAGTCGTAAATCAATAAAGTCAAAACAGATTTTCTGTAGAGAAATTTATTTTTGCACATTCAAAACCCCCCTCATAAATAAGATAGGCTTATTCATAGGCCTGAGCAGAATTTAACATTTATATACCTTTAAGTTCAAAATCTCACCAGAGCTACTTTAGAACAAGACGAATATAGATAGATATTTTAAAATTATCCGACAAGCGCCGGTTATATCAGCAAGATGTTTAAGTTTATGACTATAAATTAGGGCTTCAAAAATAATTAATAAAATACACAACGATAATTAATTTTTTAATCATTTAACAATACTAATTTACATCATTCCTTTCTATCTAAAAGAATAAACTAACAACGAATTAAGCAATATTTTTTAACTCTCTAAGAGTTAGGTAAATTTTCATAGCATAAAAAAATATTCATAGTATATGAAAATTTATAAATAAAAATTTGCTTACATATTTTTAATCACATTTTTTTAATTTTGTATATAAACTAAGTTAATTAAAACAATTTTTAATAAATATATGTAGGGGGAACCAGGGACACATGACCCAACTTATAGTTTTTGGCTTGTAACTTTTAAAAAACAATATTCATGGATGTGCAAATGCAGTCAATTTATACATCATAAAGTATCACAGTATTTAGTATTTTTCTGAAGTATTAACTACAATAGTAGCAAAATAAAATTTAAAACTTTAGTTTTGGGTCTTGTATTCCAATGTATAGGGATACATGACCCACCCATTAGGGATACGTGACCCAACCCATATATTTGGTAAAATAACTAAAAATTATAAAAAAATACTTTAACATTATAACAAAACTAACATCTATATAAATATATATATATATAAATAATATATATTATTAATATATATATATATATATATAATATATATATATATATATATATATATATATATATATATATATATTATATATATTATATGTATATTATATTATATGTATATGTATATGTATATTATATGTATATGTATATTATATGTATATGTATATGTATATGTATATGTATATGTATATGTATATGTATATGTATATGTATATGTATATGTATATGTATATTATATTTATATATATGTATATGATATATAGTATATTATTATATATATATGTATGTATGTATGATGTATGTATGTATGTATTATTATGTATGTATGTATATATGTATGTATGTATATTATGTATGTATGTAGTATATATGTATGTATGTATGTATGTATGTATGTATGTATATATATATATATATATATATATATATATATATATATATATATATATATATATATATATATATATATATATATATATATATATATATCATTTTTTTCAGACACTCGTGGTACTATTACTTATTACTTATATTTTTAACCCATTAATTATTCTTATATTAACGAATTATTCAATTTTAAATGTATAAAGTCTTGTTTGAATACATAACTGGAGATTCTTTTATTTTGCAGACAAAACACAGGTGGTTGAAGAATCGCTTCTATTTTATCAATACCAGCTTCGGATATATTAGCCATTTCAGGCCATTTTAAACATTTGTCATCTTTTCTTTTTTCAAACTGAATTTTAATCTCGTCAGATTTTTTTTCTTGTACCTTCCCAACAAATTTTCTTACATTCCATTTTTCCAAAATATTTCGTAAGAACCCAGTCATTTACTTTTAGGACTCTCGTGGTTATTTGAAAAATGTACTTGGCCTGCTTCTATCTACTTTTTGCATTATTTTCTTGGGTCACATATCCCCAGTTGGCTTAGGTCAAGTATCCCTAGTTGCACTTTTTTGGTTTAACCCCAAAATAAAGTATTTTGCAAATAAATTCATTAACACTATTATACACTTAATCGTAGCTAAAAAAAACAAGTAACTAATTGAAAAAATGTAGACCAAAAAATCTAATGGCACCAAAAATTTACTTTCAGTGCATGCAAACATATTTCTTCGTCTAGCTACACACGTATTCCATGATCCATCTGTTTTTTTCCACGACGTGGTCAGCTGACTGAAAGGAAAAAGTGATGCCACTTACAACTTATAAAACTTTCCCAATGCTGAGAAAAAGGCATTGGGTCATGTATTCTTATGGGTCAAATGTCCCTAGTTTCCTCCAATTAAATATTTATAACAATTTAGTTATCATTGTAGATTGACCAAAACAAATGCAATTAAGAAGATCATCAGAACACAAAAACGTGGTTATTTTTTTGAGAAAAATTCAAGTTTAGTTTAGTTTAGTTTGAATTATCGTCGCACTAGAGCTACACGAGGGCTATTGGCGACGGGCGTCGTATTTTAGAACCACATTCAAGTGACGACCCGACACCTGAGTAGGCACCCAACGCAACCGTTAAGCGTGACATCGTACGCAGCCGAAAGAAAAAAAAATCAAGAAGTAGTTGTAACCAAATAAATTCTAAACAACAGAGCAGTGATTGGGTGTACCACATACGTTTCCTTAATTTGATAGTTTAAAAAAAAAAACCCGGTAAATGTATTGGCTAGTTATTGGTTGAACATCTTAGTAAGATACGCTAGCATATAGCGAATGTGAAACTGGGATCAAAATGCCGTGGATGCTGTCAACGCAGTCATTTGTTTCCCATTGGGCTGCTATGCGAGAGCATTTTGAGAATATTAAGAAGGTCTTTGTCTTTTGTTCTGAAACACAAGTATCAATTATTATATTTTACTTTAAATCAAAGTAAATTGAGAGGTCCGGTATCTCGAAAATGCAGTTGCTTTATGGAGTCAAAGTAATTTGGCCTGTAAATAACCTTGGGGGTAATTATCCAACATTAAAACCTGAAGTTGTTGAAATAAAGTTCGTTAGTATTTGTACAGTATTGTTATTTAGGATTTACAGACTTTTCGTAAATGGTCACTTTTATTGAATTTTGTAACACCAATTAATAACTTCAATTCAACTAGTAATCAGTTAAGGGCGATTCCTTGCGTGACGGAATGACATTTTGAACTGTAGAAATGAAGTAAAACAATTACCACAAAGCTATTTTCAAAGGAAAATTGTTTTTTTTTCAGTTTATATATTACTGTTAATGATTAAAAGATTATAAAAAAAGTTAAACTTTTTTAAAAGTATTTTATTATTATATTTTTCTCTAACTTCTTTTTGTGTTACGGATTGACATTTTTGCAACCACGACTGCATCATGGTACTTAAAAATGGAAAATTCTGTGAATTAACAATACATTGAGTTTTTAAACTAATGCATATCGTAAGTATGATATATAAGCTACGTAAATTATAATTTAGAGCAATCTACCTGTAACATGATTTAAGTTATTAACTGTCATTTGACGTTACGGAATGACTAAAAGTTCATAAATTTTATATTAAATTAAAAGTGTGTAAAGTAATAAATTTAATATTTTTATTTTATCTAGAATATTCATAAGATATTAAATATTACATCATATACATTTATTCACATGTGAAAGGTTTTTCAAACACTTATCAAGGTCGATTTCCAACTAGTTGAAATGCGGCTGAATTTGCTGAGAAAACAAATACTTTTTTGTCCACAAGACATCGATCTCTTTTTTCGGGAAATGTGAATACACGTCCTTTATCGCCCCTGCTTTCTTAAACCATAATTTGAAAGCTTGGAATATATTTTTAAACATAATTAGTAAATATTTCAAAAAAAGTGACATTTAAAAAAGCTGACATTTTTATGGAATTGCCCTTAATCAGTAACTAGTATCCAAATGAACCAAATTCTAATTTCGTATTAGATACATCAAAGTTTAACCTTTTAGATAATAAAAATAAGTATTAAAAAACAAAAGTAAAATAGAACTGAGAATTTAATACGTTAAATAAAAAAAATTCTTTATAAGACTTTAAAGAATTGGAACATAATAAAAATTCGAAATTATATACCAATTAAGGCCTAATTGGGTCATGGGTTAACATTAAATTTCGCTATAACAAAAACTGAGTTTAAATAAAAGTAAATGAGTTCTAATCAATGTATGATTTAGTTTCTCTTTAAAATATGGCTAATACAATGAGCATATTTATCGAAACAAATAATCACTGGTATTAGAAAATTTTCAATTTATACCTTTAGACTTTACACTTAACTTACTTTCTAGTTAAAGTATATAGTATTTTGATAATTGTAGCCGCCTCAACTTACATGAACTGTTTCAAATAGTTTTTGATTTCCATGAAGCCAATGGTATTTTTTTTGTTTAAGTAAGTTGCTGAAATTCATCTTCATTTCATTCACATCAAATAACATTGTTATTAATTTTGTTTTGAAATATATGATTAAGAACACCTTTTTATTTTAAGTGCATACTCAGCTGTGATCGTTTTTGTTTTGTTGTGTCTTCATAAATGACGAAGAAGAATTTTTTAAAAAATATTTCCTATGCTAGATTTTCCTAAGAATCAGTATCAGTCAATATAGGTTAAGTAAAATTTAAATTGTTTTCCACACACACAATAGTTTAAACATAGTTCAGGATCTCTAACTGACCATTTCGACAATACCACAAGAACAGTTGCCAACTGCAATTGGCAATAAAAACCAAATGTACTAAATTGGCCATTGGCTGTCTCGCAAAACTGCCCAAACGACAATTAAAAGCCTTCGTATTTTCTTTAATTAAGTGCCCCACTTCATTAGAAACCACTGCAATTAACTCCCAACTCATCTATCCAAAATCAAAGACGAACAGCACCTCGAAAGAAAGGAAAGATCTTTTTCCTCAATTAAGAACTTCTGGCATGAAAGGGTGGCGATCTATTGAGCCCAGTTATAAGTTTGGGAAAACATGCTCTTTTTAAAGAACATTACTTTTTGATGGTGTCCTCTTTATTCTATGTCCATTATCTTGTAATTAATAAGCAAATTGTGTATTTGCTAAGAATGTTGTAATTTTATAGTTTTTTGGGAATTTGTTCGAAAAGCAAAACGGTAGTAAAGGTAGTAAAAAGTACAATTAAATTTTTTTTGTATTTTTCTTTCTTAATAATACCTAGTGTACGAATTTAAATGTTATTTCGATTAATTCAATGCCCTACGTTGTAGATATAGACAATAATACAAACAATACAGAATTATTTCAAAACTTGGATTTGTTTTATAAAATAACTAAAAACAACTTATTTTTGAAAAAGCTTAACTGAAACCAACGTAAATATAATGTCGCATACGGTGAAACCAAGGTCGACCGGAATGTAATAATACCAAGGAAAATAAATTAACCAGCTTGGCGAAAATAGTTTTTGCTTCATCAGACCTTATGTTCTTTTCATCTATGTACTCCTTTATTTTTTTTACTTTGTTTTCCGATCAAAGCGAAGAAGTACAACCTATTTCGAATATAGATGAAACATAAATATAACTGACGATTATCAATGCAAAGTGTATTTACTTCTTCATCGAAAAGAGGCTTGGAGGCCAAATCAGTAAGGCGCTTGCTTCGCATGCGAAAGGTCACAGGTTCGGACCAGGCCATTGCCAAAATAACTGACGACCTATAAACGACCTGTGCAGCTAAACGTTCGACGAATAATACACCATCTAGAGAGAGTGCAGGTTAAATGGGCTCCAAAGTCCCGATGCTGCGTATGACGTCGCCCTTAAAATTTACGTTTGGTTTCCTACTCAGAGGCGGCTTAACACTTGACTGTGGTTTAAAACTACGACACCCGTCGTTTAGCTCGAGTGCGACGATACTTCAACCTAACCCCTTGATCGAAATAACTCATAAATGATAAAAGAAAAACTGGAGCTGGGAAAACTGTTAAACCGAGGTCACAAACCAATCCTGGACATAACTTCCTTCTCCTGTAAAAAAAACAAAAAACAAGTGAATCCTAAAAACCCATTCTTGTGTTGAGCATCCCTCCAGTGTAGAGACGTGCCAATCACTTTAATAGCTGTGTTAAAGAGGACAGGCTCCCCCTTCATTAATCCGCCCCACCGAGCCACCCCAAGAGCTCACGACATGCCCCCACTCATGTGATCAGATCCTGACGAGGCGGAGACCATTTTTTGCAACCGATTCATGACAATGAGCCCACCAGCTCAAGAAGGAAGAAGAGAAAGCTTAACCTCCTACATGGGTTGAGTATGACTATCATAATTAATAAAGGCTTTCCGTGACGCGGCATATTGATCAGCCGCTTTCTGGCTCTCTAATTACTGATGAAGCGGGTGCATTCTTTGGGAAACCTGTTTACAGGTTGTTTTGCTTAATAGCTGGAGATAGCATGGAAAATGCCAAGGAGACGATGTAAACATATAATAATACGAAAGTTAAAAAAAAATCTTTGTTAAGAGGTAAATCGCCAGTGACTTTTTATACAGGCTATGTCCGTCCGTTACACACTTTCATTTGTCTTTTTCGTTGCCATTTGTTTTTTAAAGGTATTTAAAAATCATTTGGTTTAAGTTTTGAAGATGATATATTGTTTCAATGTTGTTGTAAGTTGATATGAAATGTTTTGCTTATATTTAAGAAAGAGGAATAGTCCATATTTATTCTTCGAAATATAAATAAATTTGCAAACGATAAGGAATAAATATTTAATGTTCCAAAGAAAATAAACGAAACTAGCTAATTTTAGCTTGTAAGTGTTAAATATAGATTTAAATGGCTGTGTTTGGCGCTTTTTCCCCATTGAGCACAAATAATGTGTGGGAGATGTCTAAAAGTGACAGATTTTGTTATAAACCTATCTTTTTTGTGTCCGTAAAAAGATACTAGCATTTTTAGGTCCAAACCACATGTTAATCACTACTGTATTACACCGTAAACGCAATACAGAATTTCTTGAAGCTTTTGTGGGTTATTCCACGAATGCTATTTTTATGAGTATTATTTTCTCTTTCAAAACTTACAAAATAGGTTCTTTGGAAATTTACGAATGATGAAATCGCTCATTTTACTTCGTTCTCACACTGTATTATACTCAAGTATTTTCAATGTTATTAGATGTTTTCTGTTGTATAGTTTTATGGGTAGCAATCGAACGCCTACTCACAAAAATAGTTAAATTAAATAAAATGAAATAATAGACGCTTACATTCCAATTAAAATATTTCAATTTTAAGGGAAATTTATGAATTAAATATTATTTATATAAAAAATGAGAGAAGATAAAGTTTGTACACATAAATGCGATTGATTTTTTAACAATTCTAATTAAAGTATCTCTTTACTGCAATTTTTATAATACATAAAAAGATTTGTTTCTATTTAACAGAGTATTGGTTCTTGACTATAGCTGAAGCCTAATGTTTCAACTATCATGAATCTTTTTGTGCTGAAACAATTCTAAGATTACTACGACCGATATTTACAGTAACAGGAAATTTTGTAAATTCATAAATTTGCGTCTTTATATTTTAAAAATAATTTAAATACATTTCTCAACCAGCCAGAGATTTAATTTATCAGCCGCTTTATTTATTCAATATGTATGTTTGTTTGTAAGTATATCCAAGGTTTGGCCGAAAAAACTCATTTTTTATTATTTCGAAGTTGTGATAGCGCGGAAAAGTTGTGAATTATATAGATAAGAAAAAGGAAGAAACATTTATCAAAATCGGTTGGCATCTTCCGGTCGCGCATAGCCCTAAAGTTTGGCAAAATATTAAAAACTTAATTTCTTAATCATATCATAATAAAGCACAAAGTTCTTGTGTTCAAAAATAAAATAACTGTAACTATTACATTAAAAAAAGTGCATTAAAGATATAAAAAAGAAATTGTTAAAATGTGCAATTTTCATTATTGGGGCAAATTTTAGGCCCCAGCGGGACCGGAAGATATCAACTGATCTGAACTAAATTAAAACACAATGTTTTTATTCTCTATTTGATGATGTTACAAACTATTAGACTACGAACACATCTAATTCAAAAATTGCAAAAAATAATCGCAAAAGGTTTTTCTATATTTTGTCAAACTTAAAGGCATATGCTCGACCGGAAGATGCCAACCGATTTTGATAATTTTTTCTTTCTTTTGCTTGTCTATATAATTCGCAACTTTTCCGCGCTATTACAACTTCAAATTAAAAATAATAAGTTTTTTCGGTCCACTCTAAACTATCCATTTATCCCAACATAAATGATATTTTTATACACTAGTGAAAAATGTAGGGCTGGTATACATCTTTTAAGTCAGGAATTTAAAAGAAATTGAGTCCACATATAAATAAAGTATATTACTATCCAAAGTCTAAAAAACTAAAACTAAACTCTTTGGTGCAACAGCCCGTTAGTGGGCCAAGGCCTGCAGTGCCCATTTCTGCTTACGTGACCAAGGGCTCTGGGGTGCTAGGCATATGCCTCGGTTTGGTGGTCAACCTCAAGCGGAACCCCCAGTGTTTAGTTCCCAAGATGCTTGGTCCTCATTTTATCGACCCACTAAACTGATGAAAGGATATCCAAAGTCTATATACAGTTTGCATTGACTCATCCATGTTATAGTTGATCCCCTCTACATCCCCTACAGTTACACTTGCATGACCATCCAACAACATACCCTCTAAACTCACAAATAATCCTCAATTCATTAACGCGTGCCCCGCACAAAGACCTCGATTCCAAGTCACCAACTGTCGGAGGAACCCCGCGCAATTTAAGACGCGTTAAAAATGCGCATAATTTCGTGATTGAAAAATCCCCTTGAGTAATTCAGAGGATTTATCCTCTTAGAGAGCGGGAACCTACAATTAAAATAAGCAGCTCGCTGAATACCACTAAAATGAGCTCGGTTTACGTTGTCTTCTCAATTACGATGCTCATTAGTCAAGTAAAACTTATTTTGTAGAGCAGTTAAGGGACATTAATTTGTCTGTGTCTTCAGCCCGCATGTGAAAGGGAAGGTATGCCGAACAATTAATCCATTAAGCGCTGGGATACAATACCCGGTGCTTAAGACATCACCCTGGGTAAAGTATTTAAAGTTAGTTGTAGCGGGAACTTACTTTCCAGAAGAATATCTCAGGGGTTGAAGTGATATGCACCGCTTCTGAACTTCGCAATTGGTGGGCTTTACGCTCTGGAGCAGCAGTTTCAATTTGTGGCTGCGGTTTGTAAGGAGTTGGCTTTTAAATAGTTTTTCGGCAAATTAGCGTCTAGTTAAGTTGGGTGTTGCTTTTGCTCAGAACAATTATTTTGTATACCATAGTCATTTTGGTTCACATTTTTCTAATGATTTTGGTTTTTGAAATTAATAATTTGCTATTATTGATATGCAAATGAAAACGCCGTAGTTTTCCTATTTTCATCATAACGACAAACTAATTATTCTTTTAATTGTAATATATTTAAAGGAAAAGTTTTGAGTTGTTAAACATATAGATTCATTAAGAATTTAAATAATTAATATTAATATTAAAAATATAGGCTTCATTTAAAAATATTAGAATAAATTTTAAAAATGTTTCGGAGTCGTGTTAATCATTTTTAAAAATTTAAAAGATGCATTATGTTATTTTTATTTTAATTAATGCTTTTCATTGAGTAATTTACATATTTTTAACTTAATAAAACTAATGCATCTTTTAAGGATTGTGTGAAATTAAATTTTTTTTTAAACACTTAACAATATTTTATATTAAAACATTGCATGTCTATCATAGTCAAAAATAAAGCTTAAACAAAAAGCAATGTCTAAAAGATAATACGTTATACTATATTATATCAAGATTTGACAATTTACATGCAAACTCCATGGATCAATCCAAGTTCAATAATTGATAATGACGATTCTAGACTCGATTCTGAAATTGCCCAACGACTCACAAAAAGTCAAACCAATGTGACAAGATGGTACTTTCAAAGAAAGAAAATCGCATTCACTACATTTCTTTCTTTGCTCCGACTTATTAGGGACCGTTGTTCAATAACAATAACCCGACAAAACACCAAATCAAAAAGAAACACGCTATTTGTTTTGATTGGCCCGTCCTCCCTCCTCCGAATTTCCGATAAAAATCGCGACCGTCATTTATCGGCTCTACTTTTTCTCGCAGAAGCCATCGCAGGAAATGACCGGCATCGTACTGCTTCCATTTGACACAATTGTAGCTGAAAATTGACTCATTTTTAAAAAATAAGATCCACACGGACACTTACACTTTCAAACGGAAATTTTGCTGGCAACTTTGCTGCCTAAATATTTCCGTGGATTGAAATAAGTTTCGTTTCTGATGAACATCATGAACGCGCATGATTGGTTGGTTCCTTCAAAACCGCAAACGATTCGTCAAATAACGGAAATATGTCTTTGATCGAAACAGAAATTTTTTGTAAAAATTATGGAAAATTTAATGTAAAAAGACGAGTTTTTCTACAAAGTGTGAATTAAAGGGCTTATCTTACTATTTTTTTTCATTTTCAATCGTCAGAAGATTTCAAATTAAAATATTTAGAAAAATTTAAACTAACTAAATTCTTGAAAATGGTGTTCTATTTCTGTCACTCAACTTGTTAAAAAATATACCGTTCTTACTTTCATGTTAAGTGATGACTACTTATTATTTTTTAATAAAGAGAGGAAAATATTGACTAATTGTTATAAATTCTAAATTAATATTCATTTGTATAAATATTATACCTTTAATGGTTCGTTATGCACTATAAACTTAGTGTTCATTAAATACTTTCTTGTTTTATTATCTGTCGCACATAACTGAATAACCCAATCTACCACGATTTACGGATCCAAGTCAATGAAACCTATAAGCATAAAAATAAAACATATTAGCAATTTTTTGTCACTTAAAAGATTTTTTACAAATAACAGATGAAGTTATTTTTTTGTTGGGATCGTAAAAAATTCCAAACAAAGATAAACCTCGTTTTGAATAAATGTCAGTTACCTTCTTTGCAAATCAACCCAGTGATCCAAAGAAATGCGAGCGGCTGGGAAGAAATTTGGGGATGATCAGGAAAGTGAGAGAGAAATTGTCGACTCTCATCTTCACCTCTCTCCAATTTTCTCTGAAATGAAATCTCATAAAGCATCTTCTGAAACAGAAGGAAAATGTTTCTGTGGTTAAGAAAAAACAAAGTGATATTTTTCAACCATTTCTTTAATTGTACAAGAAAAGTTATTTCTCGGACTAAACCAAATTTTTGACTTCTGTCTTATTTGATTTTTTTATTAAGGGAAATGCTTTTTTATTTAAATATAATTTATATTAATTAGATAATAATTAAATTTTTGTTACATACAAGTTAATAAGCTAAAAAAACAGATTTTGTTGAATATTTTAATTTTTTTTCACTTGCAGCTATATGATAATATTTCAGAATGAAAAACTTTTGGAAGAAAAGAATATTTATATTTTGATTGTTAAAAAGTTTTCTAATTAACTCTATAAATAATGATTGTTACATATGGAATAATATTATAATACGTTTCACCTTACATTTTTATAGAATTTCGTACAAAATGATCCCCATCCTCTCCCCCACATACACACAATATATGTGCTACAAAAAATAGTCTAAAACTTAAGCATTCATTTGTTGAAATATAAACATAAACAGTCAACAACTATTACCCAAGACAATCCCAAGCAATAAAAATCTCCCGGAATGGGAAATATATAGATATATGTAACGGTGGGCGAGTAACATCCGGAAGATGCAGCTAGAGACAGATGAAACGCCATCTGTAGTGAAAGTTTCGGTAATGTCACAGAAGGGATCTTGTAATGGCTTTCGGAGCACTGAAGAAAACGAAGGAAGTGGTGAAAAAGCACTAAAAGATGGGTCCAGATACCTGCTTCTTTTCATTTTTATGGATCAATTGTTTCGGTAAACTTTGGCGACATATTTAGGCTTTTTGCGGAAAAAGGATTTGGGAGAAGGAGGGGAAATCATCGGAAGGTTAGGGACTAAATTACATGGTTTTCGTTTGATCTTTTTTTTGTTGTAGCTATTAAGGAATGTTATTTTTTTTGTAGTTTTTCTAAAAAAGGCGTTGTTCGAATGATCGATGAAGAAGCAATAAAAACAGTTTTACATATATTATCGATTATATCTATAAACTTTAGAAAACTGTCTTTTACTTTTTGTAACAGAGCTTTCATACTTACATGAAAACATATATATATGTTGAGTATTATCGAACATATTGCATATTAATTTGAGAAAAAAAAACTGAATATAAAAATACAAAACGAAAAAAAAGAAAGAAATTGCACCCAAGTATAAGGACGACCTATTTTGTGGCCGCCTACCTTATTAAAGGGCACCAATTATTTCTTACTTATGGAGGGAATGGGTAAGTATGGGAACGTTTCTCTTCCAATATATTTGATTTTTTTTATTCAACTCTTAACATTTAATGCAGATGGGGGAAAGTTGATTTTCCCGGAAATTATGTTCAAAAAATTGAACATTACTTTTTTCTAATTTTATCTGTTTGTAAAAACAGTTAAAATCCTTAAATGAAAAATTTTGAACAATAATAAGTACCAACAATTTAAGAGCAAAAACAAAAAATAAACTTGAACAAGTTCTACAATAATAAGATTAAAATAATATAAAAAATACTTACTAAAAATATATTTAAATAGATTACTCTAAAAATACAAAACATAATAAGCAGATTAATGAAACCATATAAACACAAATCTTCATCTTTTATTAGAATAACAAAACTTGACAGAAGTTTATTTCGTTTATTTTTTTTATATGTGTACCTATGTTGGTGCAAAGATGCTTATTTAATGGATTAATTGATCGAACGTAACACCTTGAAAAGGTAATTTTGTAAATATTCCTTAGACTTATTGTGAGAAAGCAGATAAAATTTATAGCGATTATTCATTAATTTCTAACAGTCTCATGCATTAACAATTAAGATATATATTTATGGATAGAGGTTTTTATGTTTAATATTACTACGCTACTCTACCTTAAGATTATGATAAGTTAAATATAAAGTAGCTGCTTATGAGTATTTAACTATTGTGAAAGTTATATTCTTAAATCACAAATGTGTCATCAAAGTTAAATTTGACATCCTGGAAAAAAACTGATAAAAAAAGTAAGATTAGTTCACAATACATTCAACATAACAGCATAAAAATTTAACAATTGCTTACAACTTTTATAGAAAGGCTAAAAACATATTTGCACTCATAAGTCTAGGGTTAAACGACGAACCCTTATAATAAAAATCCAACAATTGAACAAACGCCAAATCGCTTAGTATTTTTACCAAAACTTTTCCTTTTTTCCATACCAAGTGCAAAGCAAAAGAAATTTAATGTCCTTCCCGCAGATTTTGAAGACTATTAATGCTCCATTAGTCGGACTTTCATGCTTCTAAACTTTCACGCACTTTATGCATTTCCCATAGAGATGGATCGAAATTGTGTTTACTTTTTTTGCTTTGGAATAAGATATGGTACACATAGTTTTTATTGCCCATTTTGTTTTATGGAGAGATTTGGCCTGTTCATAAGTATTCTGTTTAATACAATTGCATAGCGTGCAGTGAGGGGAAATGAATGAAAAATAGTTTAAAAATCTAGGGTTTGTTGAAGTACTTTTCAACTGTCTGGCATTTGTCACGAATTTGTTTTTTTTACATAACTCTGGGGTAAAATGGTAATAGTGAGTTTACTTAATGTTGTATAATTTTTACCTTTAAGGAATTAAAGATCACATTTTTTAGAAATTAAATATAAGATATGGTAGCACATTAAGTTATATTTACACCAAGATAACTTTTCAATTGTCATGCATTTCTTAAGGAAATGCTTTAATGATTAATTGCTATTTACTATGGGAACTGTAATCATAGAATAAAAACACTAATTATGGTTGTAAGTCTTTTTTAATGTGTTAAAATTCATATGATTACATAAAGTAGAAAACGTAATACATTTTAGGCGTTTCCTAAAACAAAATTTACGAACTTCTTTTATTAACTAGATTACGAAATTCTGTTTCCATGAGTTAATAATAAAGATTTTAGAGTTCATTGCGTGTTTTAAACTAAAACCACACCACAATCAAGCATGTTCTAAAACTGATTACTGGTTTAAAGTGAATCAAGTGAAATATCAGACTCTTCACAAGGCAACGCCTTCTCAGTAAATAGAATGACCCTTGACTTTCTCTCCAGCAGTCACTTGTTAGACCAGCAGTTGATTCGACTTCCAGCAGGCTTGTCGTGACTAAAGCCCATCAACGTTGGTGATACTTTCAAAAGCCATTTAGCCTGTCCCACTACATTAGGCTTAATTACATCCAAGCCGATTGTCAACGTCAGCGCCTACTTGCTTGCGCCCACGGAAGCATGATTGCTTTTGAATTGCGGAATTGGATGGCTCTACCTTTTTTATATACTCGTGGACCATTCACTTAGCAAAATATCTTATGCTAAAACGTTTTTGGTAATTGCTGGGTAGAGGGGACGTTTTTAATCTAATTATGTAGGAGAGTAATCAGTGGGGCATTTAGTTATAAGAAGCATAAGCAATCACTGAAATTAACTTATTGATGTTTGATGTTTTTGTTGTAGGCTATTTACAATAATTTAATTTCAAGTTGATTTTCTAACAAGCAATAAGCATTTTATATACAAGCTAAATATGATTGTTGATGTCAAGGCATTACGCCCACGGAAGCATGATTGCTTTATAATTGCGAAATTGGTTGATTATCTATTATTTACGTTCTTTTATAAACAATCACTTAATAATGATATCATGCTGAAACTAGGTAGAAGGAACTTTTATTAGGTTTCATTAAAAAAATTTTAAATTTACTTTAAGTTATAGAAAAGATTGTTCAATAAGGCATTGAATCATATTCTTTCCACAAGGTCACTACGAATCTATTAAAAATTTACCTATTTTCATGCAATATTTTATCTTGTAAGCAATTTATGAAAATTTAATTTGTCTAAATAAGCATAAAAATAGTAAATTTGTAACATTCAAGCAACTTGTCAATAGAAACCACATTTTTTAAATATTTAAAATGATAAAATTTAACAAACAACTACACTGTAAAAAAAACCCATAAACAATCAAACAACAAAAGTAAGTTATATTGCAGTAAATTTCTGGCAGCAAAGTTACCAAATATCCTTAAAGCCACGAGAAAAATGTGTTGACAGATTTTTCCGTAACAAAGCAGTACAGAAAACATTAGTGCACAACAGATATTTTCTGTATTGCTGTATAAGTTAAATAAAAAAAGTGAACCCACGACCGTTTACGAACCTCCGCTGTCGGTATAGGAGCCACGCGCTCTGATTATATATATATATATATATATATATATATATATATATATATATATATATATATATATATATATATATATATATATATATATATATATATATATATATATATATATATATATATATATATATATATATATATATATATATATATATATATATATATATATATATATATATATATATATATATATATATATATATATATATATATATATATATATATATATATATATATATATATCTTATAAAAAGTCTTTCTGGTGCTAACTAAGTTTCACTTCGTAAAATTTCCATCTCCCCGTGAAACAATTCTAAACACTTAATCACCATTTATTTATTACAAGCTCGTTCCCACTAAGCACTTAGGTAACAGCTCAGAGGTGAGAATCTGGAAAACTAAGCATAAAAAAACTAATATTCAAGGTGGAAAAAGAGCGAAAAGTGAGCGATGCGCCAGCTGTAAAAGATAATGACCAAGATCCCTAAGCACAAATGAAATCACAGCGAATCTGTTACTTAATGACATTAAAAGTTCCGAAGACGAGGGACTCAAAAAAGAGGGAAAAGTTCCGCCCGTTTAGGGATGTTTGTTGAATAACGGCAATGTATTTATAGTTGTTGTTTTCAATGAACCAAAACGGACTGTTCTTAAATTGTGATAAAATAAACTCTTTGAAACTGATTCACTGGACTACATCAGTAGGAAAATAACAGTAATGGATTTTAAATGTAAAAAAAAATATTTTATGCGGAAAATTAACTGAGATTTTTCGCGCAATTATTTTACCCATTAAAGCCTATGGTTACAGTAAACAATGATTTTGTTTTATATTTTTGATTCCTCAATTATCTGAAAAGATTTTTGTTTTGCACTTGTTGGGTTGGTAATAGTTTAAATTAGCCATAACAGAGAGCGCTACCAGGCTAGGATTTATTTTCGTGTTGTAGTTCTTTAAAAACAGTAAGGGAGCATGGGGAGCCTTGGCCATGCTTTTAGAATTTGATTTTTATAAATTTTATTTTTGCACTAAAAGTTTCATGTAATAGCACATATTAAAGGAAATTTTATTGGCAACAATAGTATATAATAGTGATAATATAAATAATGCATTTTTCTTTTTTAAATATATATAGTTTTTTAAAACTTAAAAACATGGCCAACTCTCCTTTATTAAGGGAGACTTGGCCCATGCATAAATGCCTAATTTTCAAGGGCAAAATAATAAATTTTTCAAATTAATTTTGTAAGCATTAAATGTAAAAAAAAATATATTATAATTCAACACTCTGGAAAACATTTAAAAATCCTGTTTACCGTAATATTTAGAGTAATACATTTTTCTAGTATTGTATGAGTTAAAAATTCTAATATTGTCCATAACAAATAATTTTTTTATATTTATGGTAAATATATTTTATTCAGTTTGTACACACATTAAAATGCACAAGATATAAGCCGCAGTTTGATTTTTTTTTATTTTAACGGACTGTAAAAGTCAAAGTCCAAGCGCACTTTCAAAGCTACTCGTTCGTCCCCCCACCCCCTATAAAGAAAAAAATCTGATAATATCTTAATATTAATCTTGAGTATTATTATACTTGAATTAATAACTTATTTAGTTTTTGCAGAAAAGGTTTGATATTTGGTCATAAATGATAAGTTTGATTTAGTTGAGGTTTTCGTTTTATTCTAAACAAGTACAAATACTAATAATCAATCTATTACCTTGATAAAGTTATAATCATACGTTATTATTAACGTATAATCATACGTTATTAATGATTAATTCCTGTTTTAATGGGTTCATGGAGAAAAAACTAACTTTATTTTTAAAACTCCTCCCACAAACAATAACGCCAAATAAAACTGATTGCACAAATTGAAACTGTTACGTTGTTATGATTACTTAAACAACTATAGAAAGGAACTATTTCTTACAGCAATATTGCTTCTTATAGCAACGGATAGCTATGAGAATCATTACTTTACATACTCAAGACTGAAAAACATTTTACCATAAAACAAATACCAGCAGCAACTGTTTTTGGAAAATAAAATAAATCTTCCTCACCTTTACCAAGGCCCAAAACTACGTTCGAGAAAACAAATGCGGAATAATTAAGTTACTCTTAACGAAAAGGAGTGCCTGGTGGAATACTTGCTTCCATTTTGTCGGGTTTTAATATCGTCCTGATAACGGATGACTCATTAATTTCACAATTATTACTTAACTTGGGATTTTCTTCTTGGCTTCATAATTGACCTGGTTCCGTGAAAAGGACGGGGGGAACTCACAAAAGATGTGATGATGACTTTTTTTTTATTTAAGATGATCAATATTAGGGATGCTCGATTCGTTTATTAAATGTTTTTTTGAATTTTTTTTAAGATTAATTTTACTGAAAATGGGCATAAATCAAGCAGTAATAGACCATTTGAAATTTAATGTAAGATTTTTTTTTATTTATGGAGATCTTTGTACCACTATGAATTATTATACTTGTGATATATTTTATGCATTATTCAAAATTCAAATGATTCTATTTTTAGCAAGTATCATTCATGACTAAATGTATTCTTTATATTAATCAAGTCTAAATAATTTTTTTCACCTTCCCAGATAA
The DNA here is from genome assembly GCA_019343175.1 of Oedothorax gibbosus. Taxonomy (NCBI): domain Eukaryota; kingdom Metazoa; phylum Arthropoda; class Arachnida; order Araneae; family Linyphiidae; genus Oedothorax; species Oedothorax gibbosus. Next base: position 11,349,810 of record CM033282.1, on the reverse strand, counting down.
AAAAAATTATTTAAATTGTATTTAATTTTAATGAATTGAACCGGAATCACCTAAGACTATATACTATCGATATTTTCTCATTTAGTCTATAAAATTGTTTTGAAAGTTAATCTAGCTTATAACTAATAACTAGCAGTTAGCTCCACGGTGAACCTTTCCATAAAAGCTCCAGGTTACTATTTGATAAAATGTTTAAAAAATTTAGAGATTTTTTACTACCTCAATCCCTTACTTATATAACGTATCTTAGCCTACTGCATTATCAAATAAATAAAAGTCGCATTATTTTTTTACTAAAAAATTATCGGTTAAAATGACGAGAAATAACTCCGAGCTCAATGTACGGACAATTGCGTTAACGCTTAATAACATACTAATCACGTTTACTGGATAAGTGAGCAACTAACTTACCATGGTCTAAAGTCCCACTTCTGATTAACGGCCATTGAAAAATTGTCGAAACTTTTTGGGATGGTACATAAATCTCCAGGACAAGCATTTTCTCAATTTCCAACTGACGTCCGATTGATTTCCGTTAAAATATCGCCAACAGCATACATTGTCATCTGTAACTTATAAAGCCATCGTTAATGAATTATGAAGTATTTTCTCTGCCGGCGACAGCAATAAAATATGATGTTCAAAAATCATTAGTTTTATGCTGCTCCGACTCAGATAAATGTCATCTTGAGCTATAATTAGTTAAAAGTTGAAACCGCACACTTCATGATATCGATATGGATATCGACCTATTCCTGTTTTTTTCCTATGTCAGGCTTGTCCTTCAAGGATCCTGCCGTTTACTCCGATAATTAGGTGCGTATTGGGCGTCTTTGCCACCACCCGAAAATCGTCAATTTACTTAATGTTCGGAGAATGGATGAACATGAAAATAAATGAAGTCAGGATTAAACGCCGTGAGGAAGAATAATGAGGCTCATACACGGCTTTTTTTGTTTCTAAGACAGTAATTGTGGGAGGTATTTATAAGTTATATTAACCAAAGGAACCCATTCCGGATTTAAGTGGCAATTGTATTAGATTTGAGGAGTTACTACCAATTATACTGTGTTCTTTTTCATTCTTTCATAGGGGTAATTACGCATGAATTCACAAAATATAGGGCTCGTAATGTGAAAGAATTCCTCAGCAATTATTCTGTCGTGTAACTGTCTCGCTGCCTTTTCTTTTCAAAGTTTTAGGTATTTGAATGCTTCAAAAATCTATGTTCAAGAATAAGTAAATGAAAAAATACCTAAAAAAATCTCTACATAAAGTTACAGTTATAAAAATGTCTACTAGCATACTTCTATATTAATCCCATAAAAATTAAAAAAAAAGTTAAAATACTTTCAAGAAAAAATAAAATAGTTAAAATATTGTTTATTTAATCCTAAAAATTGCCATGCAATTCTTAGCAGTTCAAGAAAATACTAAATTTGAGCTGTAATTTTGGGTCCCAATTATTCTTTGGCCATTCTTTGAATTATTTTCCCCAAAGAATATTTCTCCTTCCAATCAACAAAACGAAATGATTAGGGTGAATTTTTCCCTTCCATTTAAGCTCTGATATCTCTTTTTCCGGATCACTCCATCACCAAATCGGGAGTTAAAAGAGAATAGAATCGACTTGAAAAAATTAACAAATTGTTATTTTCATCTGTTATGTTAAACAAACAATACAAATATGTAATTTGTTTCGATATTCTCTATAATTTGGCTTTATCTATTTAAATATTTTTTACAGTAAATTTTCGAAGTATCTCACATTTATTCTCACATATGTAAGCCTTTATAAAATTTATATTAAAAATATCAAGCTGTTCTTGTGGATATGATATTTTTATATGAATTTTTGCTTCATGGTATTCTCTTTTGTGATTCCTATCATTTCTGTCTGCTTCAGTAAATCTTTAAGTCAGTCAATCATAGAAGGGTTCTGAGAAGCTCTGCCGCTTTTATATTAAGTTAATTATAGTACTATTTGGTTTGGTCCATTTGTGAGCATTGTTGTATTTTGTTTTGCCTACATGAGGGCCGATTTCACCGGTACCTACTTCCCATAGGCTTGCATCTTAAAATAAATTTAAGTAAGTAATAAGTTTCGTATTTTCCACCTTTTTCAAGTACCACCTTTTCCATAAAATAAATAAATATGACCATGGGAACTAATATCCTATTAATGGGAGAACCTAGAACACTATTTCTCTAAAAAGAACCTAAACAGGATAGAACACCGGATAAATTGCGCGTTCTTTTCATCCCTGCTTCCCCCGAGCGTACTCCTATCAGCCACTCTACGAGTAGTTTTCCGCAAAATTCCCAATTAGTAATTGAACCCTCGAATTAAAACAGCGGAGGGTTCAGAAGGGAAAAAGAAGACGGCCCACAAAGAAAAAAGAGAAATAAAAAAACCACGCACGCCTTCGAGACATCGGAGCAAAAAAGATCTTCAGCCCTCTTCGATGTAAACAGCCAGGGCCAATCTGCAATCGGATCTTCAAAGAAGAACAAAAGAAAGGAAGGCCCAAACCGAGTTGGGATAATTAAATCACTACTCGAAGGTTCTGGAGATCTTTGTTCGAAACAGTTCTCTTGTGTTTGAAATCCCGCTTGTATTGCCGGTCTTGTTTTAAAGCGTTTTTGCAAGAAGTCCTCTGGCTTCTAATTAAAGGTAGAAGACTCCGCTTTGCAAAATCGGGTCGAAAGAAATGTGAATAGACCGTCTGAGCAAACGTTATCGATTTTTTAGTCTTTAATTATGTTTATTTGAACTTTTTACACTAGCCCCCTTAACTGTTTCGATGATTATTTGATAGCAGACATTGTCCGGAGTATCTTTGACGTACTTTTTTTCGTTTTTACTAAATGGAATTTATTTTTGTTTTTTGGTCGTTTACTTTTTCTTGAAAAGGGTTTTTAATTAACCATTTGATGCAATTGGTATGTAAATAGTTCTGTTGTAAAAATATGCTCCTTAAGTGTCTTTTAAATAATATATTCCATAAAAACACCACTTAACTTTCTTGATCAAACGATCCCGATAAATATTTCATTTCTTCGTTTAAAAAATAAACTATTACGATTTTGTAACATATTTTTATTTCAATATATATTTATTTCTTTTCAAAGAAGTAAAATACCGATTTTTATGTTCATGTAAGTTATTGAAAAATAAATGCTGCACCGATTCAATTAATGTGGCTAGACTTCATACTGCAATACATGTGAAAGATTTTACTAAATATACTTTTATAAGATTTCGAATGAATGGTTTTGCAAATCGATTCTATTGCCTGAATTTAGCGAGACTGTTTTTGACTTCGTGTTTTATTAGTCAACATCATTAGACCATTGAATATTAATTTAAGTTTTTTCTTTTTCTAAAAATGTTATGAAACTTATGTCTTACTGAAATCGAAGGCTAAATACAGCGATAATTAAACTTCTTAACATTCCGTTACATAGTCTGAACTCAGACATAAACACTTAAGGATTTTGAAACTCGGAATCAAAAAGTTTTTCCATTTTACTTCAATATATTTGATTGTTAGGATATGATAGAAAATCTCAGAAAAAAAAGAAAACAAAATGAAGCCTAGTTAGACGCAGAATTTGATTATATCTAATTATTCCTCTCACTCCAGTCTAGGATGATGAAAATTCAAAATGAATATTAGTTACGTCATATCAAATTAGTTGCACACTGTTCTAAACTTTACTCTAGCCTCAAAATAAGCATAATAATATCTTTAAAAATTTTGAAATATATATAAAAATCCTGCTTTTAATATTTAAAAAATTGACGTTTGAATAATGTATCACTGGAACAAACACAAATCTAAGTAACTTTTGTTCCCGTTAACATTACATCCATGTCTTCTATTAGCCCAAGCACTTCCAAAAACTTTCATCTATAACAAAGCATCCAGTACTTAATAGTCTAGTAAATCTACCATACATAATAAACTAAATTGCCACAGTCGTCCCCATGAATCTTTGGTCCCAGTGCTTGTATCATGACCCGGGTTCAAGCACTGGGTTTATACCCTTAATGATCACAAAAGATTGCCTCATTTAGCCAAGCCCAATAAGGGCTATTTAATGAGAATTTAATGCATGCTCGTCATAGGGTAGTTGGTTCGGTGGTCGGCAGGCACTCGGTTGACGCCATCAAATGAGATATTTTCTCTGGATATAAACTACGGAGAATTTCGAGTGTTAAATAAAACAATTAAATGTCCGTAATTTCTGGGAGATACTTATATGGTTGTTACATATTTTATTGTATATTAGAATGAGATAAAATGGTTTCTATTATTACTCTCTTTTGGAAATGTATCTACAATTTTAGTAATTTAATTTTTTAACAACCATCGGTATACATGGTGAAAATCTTTAAAATTACACATACACTATTTAGCACTGTGAAATATCAAGTTGTATTTTTCAATTTTACTTGGCTGAATTTAAGAACATATAGAAGCAAAATCAGAGTTTATACTATTTGACATATCTCATAAAATAATAATGAATATAAAACGAATTGTTTAAATATTGCTTTAAAATAACTTCGTAGAGTGAAATATAACAAATAAACTATATTTAACTGCTTGATATTAATGAATGGGCATATGACAAAGATGAAACTTATAATCCATACCCATTCATGCCAAATTGCTCTTCGAAAATTATTTTAAAAAAAAATGTTCGTTAATTCTTTGACGCTCAAATCGCTAATTCATACAAAAAGTTTTACACTAAAAGTATTCCAAAGTGTGCAAAAATATCCATATAAATTTTATTAAGAGATACACTGTGTTTTAAGACGTTTACATTGACATACTAAACATTTTCTTAAAACAAAAATTACTCGGTCAGAACATGTAAAATAGGCGAATTAGAAATATCAAACCGAGACAATCAACAAATAAGAAATGGTTAAAGGTTATATAACCTCTATTATTTGGGTATTTTGTTTCATTAACAGAATTTTTCAATTAAGTCGTTACTTGTGGTACCAAATGACGTTTATTAATAGTATTAAATATTGTATCAAAAGTAAATATATTGCTTTATAGATCTAAATATAGGTCTTTGCCACAGATGGCACTCGGTGCAGTGAAGGGTTTAGCTAAAACAAAGGAGAGGCAATTAGACACACCTCATACGTTTAGAATTGGTAATTGGTTAAAAATAGAATTAGTTTAGAGTTTGCGTATTCACTTTCAGGCCTGAAATCAATTAATTAGGATAAATGACTGTTTATCATTGACTCAACATAAATTACTGTAAAATTAAATTGACCAACAAAATCGTTGTTTGTCAAAGCTCTAATTTATGTGTTGATCAAAAATTAGTTTTATATTTGCAAAAAAATACAGGATTACATTTTTAAATAAATAAAATATGGTAATTATTTATATGACAAAATTTGAGCTAGAATTATTTTTTATCAATTTTCATTTCCGTTGAAGTCCATTATAATCCTTATTTTTAAAACAATTTTACCAGAAATAGTTCTAGGGACAGTTACAAACTTGTCAAATAACCTGGTCCCGACATACGCCTACCTATTAACGTCAACAAAACACCAAAACGAATGGGACCAGAACACCAAACGCCTACACTAATGAAAATACACAAAAGCGATATCCACAACAAGAAAATAAATCCAAAGCTTGGACGAATGTGTGGCGGCCAAGATATGTTGACACGCTATTTTCTCTAGGAGCTTTAAAGATGCTGTCACGGCCGTACAAACTACCGATATATCGATCCCTCAATAAGCGGACGAGAGCACAAATTGCCTTTATTCGTTTCATTTTATCCGCTATAAATCGATGAAATTGGGGCCTTTACATAGAAGAAAGCAATTTTTATGTCATCCAAAAGTCTCACTTTCAATCGACTTTGATTTGATTCGCTTCGAATTTCCGACGGTTTGAGGTATTAGCGGAAACAAATAAATAATGTGTCAAGGCGAGAATAAAGTTTGAAGTTCCGGCGTATAGGAGTTTGTTGATTTTGTAAATATGGCGTGTTTAATGTATGAGACCTCAGCTCTCTTAAACTTCGATTTGTAACATTAAAAAAACTATTTTAGTAATTAATAATTTAGAACCTTTAAGTTGGCCATTAGACAAGAATGTATTTTTTAGTTCGTAATTTGCTAACATAGAACAAAATTAATTAAAATTTTAAAACTATATCATTAATAATATAAAAAATAATATATTTCTATTAAAATTAATATTGTTTGAAATTTCTATTTTAAATACATTTATATTAAAATATCTTCCAAAAGAGATTCATGAGTGTGGTTTAGCTGATTAAATTAATGATTTATTATAAATTTAAAATTAACTTTTACGAAAGCAATGTGGATCTCCCCAATTACCTCGTGTTGCTCTAGTATGATGTTAATTCTACCAAACCAATACAAATTGAGTAAAATATTGAGACCATTATTTCGACTAAAACTTATCGGTATTTCATACTTTTTGATATTTGTTATTGTTGAATTTTAATTGCTGTATTTTTTTTAAATAAAACACTTCATAGTATGCAGCAACTTATTATCGATTTAAATTCTATTAAATATTTATTTTTTTATGCGTGCATTTTATATAATTGATTTGCAAAAATATATTTAATGTGGTTTGAAGTTTATAAAAACTCCGATTCTTTATGTAGTATTTTAATGTTCTTTCAATGTTTCTTTGTTGGATAAAATTGGTAAAGGAGTGTTTTATCAGAAACAATGTAATATCTACTGTGTATTGATTTAAAATTACAAATGGGGGATTCTGAAATGAAAAAAATCCACAAATACTTTTATTTTCCACCAAACTATTAAATTAATACTTAAATTTAAGTAATTTAAAATATGAATTTGTATTGTAGTATTTTGCTTTAAATTAGTTGAAATAGTTTGTCCCTGATATTTCCTGAATACGAACTCATTAACGAAGGTTGACAATGAAATTTGCCATGCGGAAATTACACTGATTAAAAGTATTGATTAGGAAGACATCTGCAAATATAGTTTATTACTCCCCCTTACATCATAACTAATTCATAAGGAATATTTTCAAAGCGTTTGTGTTCGTTTTTTCGTGTACATTTTCGGGCCATTTGTCTAACACACCCATCGACAATTAATCAACAAAAAAGGCCAACGTTTATTGCCCTGTCATCATGATAATATAATATTAACAAGATAGATCATTAGACCTGGTTGTCGTCAATAGGTCTGCAATGTCTCCAATTTCATTTTATATTTCCCTTTTGGGTGGCAAAAGCGATAAAAATTCTAGCAGAGTTTGCCTCATTAGAGACGTTGACACGATGAGTGGCCGAAGTGTGACACTTCTTTACCCCGGAAATCATTTAAATGGCAAATGGCGACTCCAAGATTCTTCATGAATCAGGCAAATCAGTCACAAAGGAACACTAGAAATATATCCAAATATCTTGTTTCAAAGCTAATATCTGTTGAGAATCTTCGGTACCCGAATATCATTTTGTTTCTGTAGAGGATACTTGAGTTGATGAAGAGATAGTCTCTCCGTCGACGAGTAAGCTATTTATTGGCATTGAGCAATTTCTTTTGAGACTGGAATTGCCATTTGTTAGATGTTCTTCATTAGTCTTGCTTGTATGGTTACTTAATTTATGAATATACCCCCATAGTTAATCTTGGAGAATGTGTAAGAAAGCTAATTTATTAAAAAGCAGAAATAATAAAAAAAAGCAGAAAGCAGAATTAATAAGCTACTCTCTGAATTAAACATATGGTTTTCGACATTTGGTTTGGAGATATCAATTACATGAAGGGTTGCCTTGTTTGTCAAAATACCAAAAAAGTCATAATAATGAGAAGTTATTGAAAAGTAGTAACATAAAAGAATAATTATGTAACGGTAAATTGTGTTAGAATGATATATTTAAAAAAAATTCTTGCTCAGACAGCTGAAAGTATTGCATCGAAAATGAATTTGCAATTTACCCAGAAAGTTAATTGATTCGTAAGGTATATAGAAAGGATTTAATCAATATCAACACAATTTTACTAATTAAACAACTGAAGTATAATTAACTTAATTTCAATTAATTACAATATTACTAATTAGTAAATAAGTTTAAACTCAATCAAGTTAACTAATAATATTTTTTATAAAGTTTTTAAAACTCGTTTTCATGTAACTTATTTGTTCCACTTAAACTGTTCAGGTCCATTGTCTTTATTTGTCTCATATTACGTTTATTTAGCTTAAGCAGAAACCTTATTTTCGCGTGGCAGTTTTTTTTGTTGTTGTCAATTTTCGTTAATGAGTTAATCGTTATCCGATTTTAGCTTTTATAAGAAAACAATGTTTTTACTTATCATCTGGAAAATTGAATTGTCAAAAGTAAGTTAAATAAAATACATCTCATGCTCAAAATATGCACATTAAAGTATTTATTAAGTATTTTCCTTCGTATAAAACATTACACTTCTTTATAAATCTAAAACATTGATCTATGAGTTTATGTAAAAAGAAAAAGTTACTATGTTAAAATTTAACAAGACATGTTAACAAAATACAGTACTGATCATACAGTAAATGTGTTTATTTGGATTTGCAAATAAATTATGTATCAATAATGAAGTTAAATATTACTGAGGTAAGTAGTAGTTATAAGTTACCTAAATGCTTATGATAATTGCCCATAAGATTCTCATGAAATTACGTTTCTTGTTAGAAGTATAACATTCTGAATCCTTAAAAATTTCAATCACTATACACAACCTAATATGTTTTTAGAATATATGTAAAATATATATAACTATATAAATATGCATAATATGAAATTATGGGAAAATTCCTATAATGAAATCATGTATAAATCTATAATGCATTTAAATGCACTTAAATTTTCGGACACTACCTACAAATAACTAATAAAATAGTTATAAAAATTAAAATACTTAATTTTTTGAAAAACAGGGATTGCGTATTAGATTATGGATGCGAGAATTGTTATTTTTACATACCACTGTTTTAATTTTGTTAAATTAAATATATTATTTATTTTAGGAATAAATATTTGTCTCATATTACGTTTATTTGGAAAAACTTAATAATTATAAATAAGCGGAATGCTTATTTTCGCGTGGCAGTTTTTTTCTTTTTAAATTTTAGTTTTAGTTCCAACAAATAAATGTTAATAACTTCAAGAAAATTAAAATATGCGTTATTCAAACGTTAAAGTTAAGATTTAATGTGCTTAACGTTGCGACACATATTTTTTCTAAGTGACTGCATACATTTTTTTATTTCTATTATTATAATTACTATTCCATCAAATTTTGAATTGCACAATCCTATAAATGATTTTACGTAACCAAAAATATCAATTTTAACTTAAAATACCAGTGATTCTTCTTTAAAGATAAATATATGCATTTGCAAAGAATATTACAAAAATTTCAATCACAAAATAATTTGCAAACCATTGGTAAATTTCTTCTTAGGAGTACACTTCAAAGGGCTTATGAAATTGGCTTTTTAAATTCGTGAAACACTAAAATAAATTGATTTTAATATAATGAAATATCTCACTAAATTATAGCTCTAAAAATTCATATCAGCACATAAAAAAGAACTCTATACACTCCAATATTCTTCAATAAAAGTATTGGTACACTCCACTCATGGTTTGACGCAAAATACTTTTAAATCTATCCCCACTTTCCAAAACCCATTTAAGTCTGGTTACTTTTTACAAGGTGTAAAAAAAAAATTACATTCTATCCCCCATCCAATAGACCTCCGTAGTACCTTTTAAAAGGAGCCCTTCACTTAAAAGCCAGTGATTCCTCCTAAACGACAAAATATCTCTCTCGACGGAGAAATCTTTTTTTTTTTTGCGAACAATTTACTCAAAATCACCCCCATTCCCCATCGCACGAGGGGACAGTTCAAATGTTGTAGATAATGGATCAGACACAGCCCCCTATTCAGTCTCAATAGATGCCTAAATGTCGACTCCACCATAGCTTTAATTATTTGGTTCTTTCGTTTGGAGTAATCTTACGTTTGGCGTGTTTAAAAATATATAATTTTCAATCTTCAGGACGGTTTTTTTATATGACTTTTGATTTTTGGGTGTGATTACATAACAAATCTACTATTACAGGTTTGGTTTAGATATTATTTTTTCAGTGGGATTAAAATTGTATTGTATTATGTTTTTTATGTTAGTAAAAGTATAAAAATCATTAAGGCTATACAAATAAATTTCATAAATTGACATTAAAAATGATTACAATAAATTGTAGGATATAATAATGAGGACATTAGTAGTAGTTTAAATTTAAATTATGAGCTTTATGATGAGCAATACAAAGAGGAGAAATAGTAGACTGCTTTTTCGAATAGCTCATGAAATAAAATAGCCATAAAATTTTATTTTATGTTACAGTGGGATTGCATTTTATGCCCCCCAAGGGTAGGGGGAAGGGCTCAATCGGGGGGCCGACTCAATCGAAAGTATGAGCCATGAAACTCAATTCGATTTACGCGGAAGAAGAAATCGATGTTGGCGTGTTTTCGCAATAATCGTTGGCGATTAGAAGCTGTGATTTCGAGTTCTGGTAACCCGGACTCTTTCGCCGTAAGTCGTTTTAGGTGATCTTGCGGCGAGTAGTTCGCGTCGCAGGTCGTAGTGATAAGACGTGGTCGTGGGCGTTTGGAGACTGGCTTGGTGTTGGATGCTGTTTTCTCTGCCTGGCTTTTCGGCGCGCAGTTTGTTTTGGTCGCGCCGCTCCAAAACTTTTTCCGCGCGTGTTTCGGAGGGTGGAAAACAAACTTTTTGGAACTGAGTTGTGTTTAGGAAAAGTTTTGTGTGTTGAGGACTTGTGCATGAAAAGTGTTTTTTTTTCGAAAAGTAGAAAAAACTTTCGATGCACAGAAATGTTGTAAATAAGTTATTTAAGAATAAGTTGGTGACTATTTTATTTTTTAATTGCTGGGGATTAACATTATTTGCAAATTTTCCCTCGGAACAAAATTAAGAAACTGTTTTTTAAACGGAAAACAATTTCATTTATTTAAAATATAAACAAACTTCAAATATAAGACATCTTAACTGTTGCAAAAGGATGGGAAACCTGGAAAATTAACAATGAATAGTTCTTTTTCTGCAAGTTCTTTAATCTAAAAGTGGTTCTCCTCAACAGTCTAGTCAAAGTGGTTAGTCTTCTTCACCAAACTTTTACTAACCTCAGAATTGATATTGTTCCTGGGAAAGAAGTATGAATAAATTCAACTTATTGTACCATCTTGCTTAATCCATCGACGTGGTCTTCACTCAAGGTAACTGATAGCTTTGTCCAAGTGAAGTGTCTGAAACCAAAAAGGTTCTTCAGAATGCACCACGTTTCAGAAGACCACCCACAGACCTACATTTCCAAAATGTCATCAATGATGAGAACATGGCACCCCCATGTCTATGCCCTTCCACCCAAGCAACCCACACCGCACTTCATTATTGATATCTTAGGCATCGAGGACCGCAGCCAAGTTCTGCCGCAAGTTCAGCAACAAGTTGGTGCGGCCCACAATGGACACATCTACCACAGGCCCCAGCACTTTCACAGCAGCTGCAGCAATAGTAGCAGCTGTGGCAGCTTCAGTCCTCCAATGGCAGCTTCGGCCATTGAAGAAAGCACCAAAACGGTAATAGACCAGCCTCTGAATCTGTCATGTTCAGATAAAGCCAGGGTTGAGACCCCCTCTCCGGGTAAGCTCACCCCTTTCAGAGCGGTCCCGCCACTGGACACTTTGAAGCCGCCACTTGTACAAGCCATTCATCCGCCACTTGGGACTTCGGCAGTGGTCAGCTCTGCGAATTCTGTTGGGGCTTCGAATGGCAATGGGACGATTCCTAACACCATTGGAACGAATAGTCTGAAAGGTAAGTTTAGTTTGAAATACTGTCTTTTCGATGTAGACTCACAACCAGAGATATAGATTGAGTCGTCAAACAAAGCTTAAAGATGACTTAATAGAAGTTTGATTTTTATTTCATGGGGGGGGGGGGGGCAAATCAGAGCTGGCGCAATGAGAACAATGTAGCAAGAATATTAAAACATTTTACTTGGACATAATGACAAATGTTCTTTAATCTCTAAAGATTTTTTGCCCGAAATCTAATGTACTTAATCACATATGCAACAGTTTAACCTAAGTTTTAAAACCGCGTTTATCATATAAATTAAGAAACCTGATTGTGTTACATTGTTATTATTTAAACAAATTTGAGATATTTTTAATAATTACGAGCTGTTTGAAACTAGTTTATGCTTCCTATTTTTATGAAATTGTCAATAACAAATTTGCTTTATTGTTAGCTCTTTCCCATTCCACACTTTTAAATACTAACACCATTATATGCCTACGTTAGTTTTTTTTACCCAAGTAACAATCAGAAATGATTATAGTTCATATTATTTTTTACCCAAGTTACAATCAGAAATGATTAGGACTTTTTAGTATAGTTCATATTATAGTTGTTCAATTAGTATTCAGATTTTATCAAAAAATAAGTTCTCAACTATAATTTGTCTTATTTAATATGGTAATTTAAAACTTTTTTTTGCTTAAAGTAGATTTATTTTTGATTTTATAATTTTAACTTTACTTTTAAATTTAGTTAAAAACACCACATTTTTACAGGAATGATTTCCAGTGAAATTTTTTATTGAACAAATTACTAAAATTGAAGTTCTAGACATTACAAAAATATTAGGAGACACAAATTTAAAAAATAATATTTAAATACGTTTTAATGATTATTTTTACAGACTTGTTACTTACTCACTCCAATTATAACATAAGAAAAATCGTTATAGTTAAATCACACGTTATATTAACGTCATGTTATAGTTAAAAAGCACTATTGTGCAAAAAAAATATTCTTAAAAATTTAACATTTTCTTTGAAACATATTTTAATCGGATAATTCATGCATTATTAACCTTTTCTTAAATACTAGATCACTTTTTAAGCAAAATTAGAGCGTGTGGTTTAAAAAGTTAATAAAAAGAGTCCAGATTTTATAAATATATGTGTTAGAATGTTGCCCAATATCACGTCTATGACAGCAGATGATTATTATTGATAACAGATATTAATAAATGTTGAATAATAGTTTAAATGAATAGGATTTTTGAAGTGAATTTTTTACATGGAGAAAGTCTAAACATCACTAACCATTCTGAAAAATTAGCCGATACTTTGTGGTTAGTTTTCCAGCGGAGCAAAGGGTATCAAAGAAATAAAGTTAAAACTTCCTTTTAAAAGTTTAAAGGTGGGGGGGGGGGGTTGATAGCTTATTAAAAGGGTGTAAAAGAAGTATTTAGAAGTTGGTTAGTAATATTATTAATACTATTATATATATACACAATTTTTATACTTTACTTAAAATTTTCTGAATATATATTTTAGTTGTGTGTGTAAGAGTGTGGCGCAAAGTAAACGCAACACTTAAATGGGTTGGTTGATTGGTGGGTTATTTCAAGAAATGACTATTCTATATTTCATTGATTTTTTTTACAATTTTTTTGTACGATACGATTTTGTTTACTTGCCATTTCATAAAAGGAATTTTTACTGATTAAATAGATTTGACAAACGATAAAGACAAATATTTCAAGAAATAAAGACAAAAAATAATAAACTGATTAGGTTTTTAGCTATGGTTTAATTTATTGCATGCCTTTTGATAGTAAAAGAAATATTACTTTATGTTCAGTTTTAAATGTGCAAAATTTTTAAAAATAAATAATTTTTTCTGACACTGTGGTTTTATAAAAACATGTACTAGTTTAATACTATAGTAATGCAACTATAATCGAAATTCCCCGTGGATTAAGTAAATAACACCTCTTTCATTAGAATATTTAAAATTTTATTTGAGTATTTGAGATTGATTTGTATTTGGTATCTGATGATTGTACAAAATTAGTTAAACGTGTTTAAAATGAAATGTTTTAAGTTAGTTGAAATATTATATGGAATGTTCTTTTAAATTAAGCTTTTCTAAATAGAATTTACTAATTCGTGTACATGCTACAAGATAACTGTAAATAAGTAAATTAAATTAAAGAAAGATTCAAAAATTTAGTGCCCGTGTTCATTTTGTTTATCAGACTTTTACTTTTATGATGTGTTTTTCTAACATCATAATATAATACTTATATACGTACACATCGCGTTTGTAGCTTTAAAATGCAAAAGACTTATTAGTTTGATTATATTAGTATTTAAATTTAGTATTGTCTTTTAATTTAGTCTTTAAATTTAGTTGTTTACTAATTCATTTTCGACCAATATGGGACTTACTTTTTAATTTATCTTTAACTTCAAATATATTTATAAATATATTAACACATAATATTTTAAACAAAATCATAATACTGTTTTTAGACAAATGTTTAAATACTTTTCAGAATTCTTTGGTTTTAAACATTGTGAAAAAAATTATATTTTATTTTTATAAAAAATAGCACGCGTATTTTATAGTGTACAATAATCGTCGTGTAATAAATAAATCATAATCATACTTATCAAGGTAATGAAATACGAATAACAAGTTTTGATATCTTAATAAATACATTAACCTGCGTAATATATAATCTCCACAAAATTCGAATGAGAAATCTAATTTTAAGAAATACAATTCAACATACATTGAAAATATATATATTCGCAAAAAGAAGGAACACACGCGCTTTAGAAAAAAATTGCGGAAGCTTAGATAACAATCGGAATAATTATTAGTCTGCGAGTCCCCTGACTTAGGTCATTACATTCTGCATATAAATCTCGCTGATAAGAGTTAAACGAAAAAATCACAAAAAGTCCGCAACACATTTCGCTTCCCCAGTGAGTACATTTTTATTAAATGTGTAAACTGATTGTAAGATACGAAATATGCTTTACAACGTCTCAAAAGGGTTTATTGCTACTAAAATTAGATGAAAAACGTTTAGAGGGTTAAAAACGAATCCGTTTTACATTTATTGTGTATACTGATTACGAGTTTTCAAATTTCCTTCTTTACATTATTTGGACCGCATATGAATGACGCTAAAAGTTGACCGGCGGGAATACTAATAGGAAATATCAGTTTATTCGTGCTGTGTTTGTTCATTATTGTATGCGTAGAATTTGTTGTAGACAAGTTCATTGAATTAAAATGTGGAAGTTAACTAAAAAAAATGAACACAAAGTGTTACAAGAATGAGGATAACTAGATTAAAGATATCAATAGTAATAGTTAGGCTAAAATTTTTTTAACGGGGTACGCATATAAAGTGTTTTAATTAGTAATTGTGCTAGTTTGCTGAAAACTATTAACATACTTATGCTGGCTGCGCTCGAAACAATTTTTCCGTAACTTCCGTCGCATTGCTCATAACTTTCACATATTAATTTTAATAATTAAGCTTAATAAAGTATTCATCGGTCGTTTTTATAAAAAAATAAAATCATTTAAAACTAATATCTCTGGTTGTGAGAAACATTGAAACTTTTCTGTCATTTAAAAATATATCCATGAATTTGCATGAAACTTTAGTCCTACACAGAATTAATTCAGGATTTGCGCTATCCAGACATCAGTAAACGATAAATCGATATAAATTCAAATAGAAACCAATATTCAAAGAAATTCAATTCCGATAATGTGGATAATAAGTTTTAAACTTTTTGAATAATAAAAAAAAATTAAACGTTTATTTGATAAAGTAACACCTTATATATGAGATGAGTTAACAAATTGCTGTTACTTTTGCATAAAACTGTCGTTTAAGGAGGGGTTATTTCAAAAGCTTACTTAAAGCAAGTTTCAGTAGGCATTTTAAAGTTTTTGTTGAGCAGATCCATTTGAAAATTAGATCTACGATTATTAGCAAAAATTTGGTGAAAAACGATTTTAAAGTGTTTCAGTGAATAATTTGTTATTTATGTATTTGAATGTATGTTTGTAAATATATATTATTAATTTCATTTGTGGAAAAAAAGTTATCTACAAACTACAAAGTAAAAAAATGGAAAAGTTAAAGAGGCAGCTGAAATATTTTCAAAGTATTAACAAATGCAAATTTAATAAGTCTATTAACTGATTACATTATGTATTTGATTATCGAGAAAGCTTTTTTTTCTTACATCAGCATACTTTTATTTTATTCAATTTTATTATTTATTTAAACTATGGAATTGAAACTAATAGTTTATTTGTATGATTTGAGTACTTGTTATTATTTAATTATTTATTCTAAAATAGGGTAGAAATGTCAATTAAATATTTGAAAACTTGTAACTAATTATTAAGATGCTTTAAAAATATAAATTTCGAAAACATTTCGATATCCGCATTTACTTTTATAAAATATATACTATTCTATATTAATGTAAAATATATCAAATGCTGAAACTTTAATTTAAACATACTATTTAAAGTCATCCAAAACGAAACATTAGTTAAAATATCAATGAAATTATTTTATAAAATTCTTTTTCGTAAAGGTAAAATTCAATAAAATATTTGGGATTTATAGATGAATAAATCTTTATAAAAAGGAAGTAATTTAGATTTGTGCTTAAATTTAAAGAGTCTTGTAAGAAAAAAGTAATATTAGGATATAAAATAATAAATTGATGTAAGATTAGGTTATATTAAAAATATCTACTTAAATAAGAAATGAGTATCATCGAAAATTCGTTTGAAAGCAATTTAGGACCTTATAAAATGGCTGTGATGTAATTATGGATGTTTTGTACCGCAATAACCTACAAATTAGTATTAATTTACAAAAAAACGTATTCACGCAATTAAAAAAACATACTATTTTGCACGAACCCATTAACGAATTTGTGAATACTATTAGCACATTCCTTACCAAATAAGAAAGTTAGATTTAAGTTTTTTTTTGTGTAACGTAATATGTCCTACATAAATTGTTCAATACAATGGTTTTCATTTTTCTTATATTATATAATTTTCAATATTCTATTGATTTAGAATAATAAACGATAAAATAATTTTCTTTAAAAATAGTTAAACTATCTTAGAAACTAAAAATTACTTACATCAAAACTATTTTTAATCGATGAAGGTTTCTTTAAACTAGTTTTAGATAATCAAAACTAACTAGACGGTACAACATATATAAATGAAATATAAGCTATAGATAATTTTATAATTGACTACACCCTGTTTATTTAAGAAAAATGTCTCAAGGTCATATTTTTTTAAGATGTGTAACGTTACGTGGGAAAAAAAGAATATCGAAGTGTAGTTGACAATTTTACTTTTCGAATAAAAAGTATTCAATTGTAAATTTTTTAAAGATATATTAAATCAGTAATTGATATAACAGTCGAGCTACTATAAGATAAAATACATGACATATCCGTCACTTTTCCATAGATGTAATGCAATGAAAACAAAAAATTTGAAGATTCCCCTGAATAATATCTTTTTTTTGTTGCTAATTTGTTATTATTCCAGTAAAAACTGCGATATTTTATTATCACATAGGATAGTTAAAAGCAATATTTACTAACTGAATTTTGTTTTGACTGATTTCGACTATTAACGGTATTCCATATCCCTTTTTGGTCATTACATTTAAAAAATACTTTAAATTTCTCTAATAAATCATTGTAAATAAACGAATCACCCATTGAATTGATAGCGAATTCCCTACTGCCATCCCCTACTGTAATGTTTGTGCGCATAATTAAGCAACTCAAATGGAGAAGAGGAATCAATCTTCTGATTTATAAAAAAACATCTTTGATAATCACCCCTTCAGTAGTCATTACGTATGGACAGAACGCTAAATAAGAGAGGTCTAGGATTGTTAAAGAACTATCAAGCTGTATATCTCTATATGTTCTTTTAGTAGTAGACGTTCGAATAGCAAATACCCATTTTGTTTTGGATAAACTTGTATGTCTCTAAACATTTCAATCTGTATAAACTACTAAAAATACTTCACTCAGGGTCTTTTGCGCGTGTAAATAACAATTTGATTTCTTGAACAGAACAAACTGAAAACTAGTTTGTGTAAAAAAGAGTAAGACCTTAAGTAACGGGAAAGTGGGCTCCGATTTGATAAAGGCTGTACACTGGGATAAACGTGCTTATTAAATATATACAGCAGCTCCTCGTTATATCGCGCTTCCCGGGAGACAAGCAAAAAACCGCTATATAACCGAATGCACGATATAACGAGCTACTTGATAAATATTATACTTTTGATGTATTTACTCTCAACAAAGTTTTAAAACTAAAGCACAGTATGTATTTGAAAGATAAATCTAAATCATATTTCATATTAAATAATATAACTCTTCTAAAAAAAGAAACAAAAATTTAGAAAGGACATTATTATTACATATTATTAATTACCATAAATATTACTCATTATTGTAAAGGTAAAACTATATATATATATATATATATATATATATATATATATATATATATATATATATATATATATATATATAATATATATATATATATATATATAATATATATATATATAATATATATATATATATATATATATATATATATATATATATATATATATATATATATATATATATATATATATATATATAATATATATATATATATATATATATATTATATATAATATATATATATATATATATATATATATAATATATATATATATATCACTCATTTTCTAGTAATGTCGATTTTAAGGAAAGTACATATTGAAAAAAAAATGCGCGGGAAAAATTGGGAGACATAATAAGAGGCGCGATATATCCGAATGCGTGATGTAACGAGGCGATATAGCGGGGGGTTCTGTAGTACTAACGAAGCGTACAATGTCGCTGCAAGGTTACATTATAGATGCCAAGTACAGTAGTCTACCGCGTCATTTGACCGTGGTTCAAAATTTATGAAAACCGTCATTAGTAGCTTACATTAATTTAGCCAAACCAAAAATTCTTGAAAATATAAGTAAATGTTAAAAAAAAATTACGAGACTAAGAACAAGTCTTCTTACTAAAGAGCCCAGATATTGCACTTAATTGCGGAATGGCTACTGTTGAAGAAGCTGAGTACAATGGGATATAACGTATTTTGGAGTATAACAACTCGTACGATGACGCTGTAAGATTGGGTAAGATGCGCTGCTGAAGTGTTATCTCGTCACTTGACCGAGGTTCCAAAATTATAAGGATCGTCACCACAAAAGCCCTCTAGTGCGACGTTAATTTAACCAAATCAAAGAAATTCTTGAAAAGAACAAGTCGAAAAACAGTTTGTGTGGGGTTTTGTTTTGGAATTTAAATTGAAAAATCAATTTCAATAAGATACCCGGTGCGTGGTAGCCCAGTTGTAATAGCGTAGGACAAGCTATGAGCCCAGATAGGATCGCAAGGGTTTGGCGTTGGTTCGAACCCGGTAGCAATCACTGCTTTCCTATAGAAGGAAATATGAAGACAAAATCCAACTAAAATACCCGAGCATTCTGGGATAGACATTAGACATGCTCGTTAAACCTGTGGAGTCCAAAGTCTCGACGGGCGTTAGCATACGATGTCGCTCGAAGTTCCATTGGGTGCCAACTCAGGTGTCGACCTCGTCACTTGACCGCGGTTCTAAATCACGAGGCATAATTGGAGGTTTTAAAGCCCATAAAAGAGGCTAGAAATAGACAGACGGAAAAGATTAAATTACCAAACTAAATAATTCGTGAAATGAACATGTCGGAAACCAGTTTATTAACCGTTGTGCCGACCCGGCGGCGCAACGGTTAGGGAGCTAGCCTTTGGAGCCTCTGGGTTCGGGTTCGAATCCCGGTAAGGCATGGATGTTTGTGTTTGTCGAGTATATGCGGAGTACGTGCTCGTTAAATCTGTTGGGTCCGAAAGTCCTCCAAGTTCCCATACCAAATCAATACTTCAAGGGGGTGACAAGCCAATTCTGGGGATCCTCCAGTTGGCCTCTGTCTCTAAAAATTAGATGGATCCACTTATGTGTGTGTGTTGTCTGTTGTGTCTGTCTTACTTGACGAAGGTTTATAAGCGGGCCTCTGACCAAGCACACAAACCTGAATATATATGTCTACCAACCAACCAACCAGTTTATGTTAAAAAAAAGTAGGTTTGTAACAGAATCTGTCATTTAACCCGCTTCCACACAACAGTTGTGTTTAACAGGTAAAAAGGCGTCAAACACAGCATTAATATTCTATACTAAACATTTACGTGCTAAATTTGGCTAGTTTCATTTATTTTATTTCGAAAATTCAATAATTATTACTTATCGTTTGCAAAAATTGATTTAGATTTCGAAGAATAAATATGTAATATTCCTCGCTTTTAAATAGAATCAAAACATTTCATATCAACGTACAGAGAAACTCGTAGTGAAATATATTTGACGTCATTTCAAACTGATCGATGTCGCAAAAATAAATTTAGTTAAATAAAGTTTTTCGAGCGATTGTTGCGAATGGCAATGGTGATTTAATTCTAATAAAAATGGCTTCCTATGCTTTTTAAATGAGCATTAAATTTTGCAGTTTTTTAAATAATTGAAGTACCTCGAATTTTTTGACGTATCACACTTGTCCGTAGCATTTGTAGTTTGGGCTATGAAAGTGGGTGACGGACAGACAGACGGACTGAACGATTATAATACATTCCACTTTTTACTTTATAAACGTAGTGTGGAAGCTAAAAAAGAACGGGACCAAGAACAAGTCTTCTCACTAAAGAGCCCACATATTGCACCTCATAGCGGGGGGCCTCATTGAAATTGATATTCCAATTACAATTTCTTTCCGCTCGCAACATTGGGCGCGATTCATCAAACCGGGGCGAGCTCTCAAATTGTTTCCAATTGCAAATGAAGGACCAACAGCAATCAAGCGAATCCCTCGCTAATCCGCGGGGAAACGAACGAATTCCTGCGAATCTGTTATCAGTAATGGGGAAAGGTAAAGCTGTAAAATGAGCTGATTTATTACGAATGATCTCTTGGCTTATTAATTTGTCCGCTAAGGAGACTTAGAAGGGGCTCTTGTATTTTTAGTGAAAGATTACTTTTATTGTTTCGTTTAATGAGCATTAAGTTATGAGTTCTGTTGGTTTTTACCTTTTTTTTGTTGGGGTCTTAAAGTTTGGCTTGGGATGTGTTAAGGTTTTTGTAACGGAATGTGGTTTGGTTTTCTTGTTAAGAGATTATGTGTTGTATTATTGAGTCTACAATTGGATCGTTTTTTTTCTCTGTCGCTATAGCTGAGTTTGAGAAACGATTTCGGTTAAGGATTTTTTGTCTAACGAAATGGGGGATCTTTTTAGGGGTGTTGCACTTGAGTATATTTTGCATTTATAACTTTTGATGATTTTAATAATTATGCACTTTTATTATTTGGACATGTATCAATATATTTTATGATTTAAACATTATTTAATATATTTTATTGTTTAAACATCATTCAATACATAGATATGATTTCGTACACAATAATTTTAATAAATTTGTGCTTGTAATTGAGCACCATGTGTTGAGTAATATTTAATGTGATGCTTTCTTAAATAATAAATCAAGAAATACGTCATGAAAATAAAAAATAATTACGTACCTTTTTATCTTTTACCTTTATTATCTTTTATTGGATATGCATTTGGATAATGAACAATAAACTACTAATATTTTTACATTCGATGCATTTTTTATGAGTTAATTTTTATATTGGATGCAATTACGCATTTAGATGTCTTTCTTGCATGTTAATTTAACCAAATAAAAAATTCTTGAAAAGAACAAGTCAAATAATAGTTTGTGTTAAAAAAAAAGAACGAGACCAAGAACTAGAACCAGTCTTTTCACTAAAGAGCCTAGATATGGCACAATATTGCGGGGGTCAAATTGAAATAGATATTCCAAATGTAATTTCCCATTTATTACAAGTTGTGTTACAATACAAAAGTTGTGTTACAATACAAAAGTTGTGTTACAATACAAGTTGTGTTACAACAATACAAAAATTGTATTGTGACCAAATGCATGGTAGGCACAAAAATTGTGTCGAAGGCGCAGCACGCATGTATTCTTCCGAAACCTCGAGATCGTTAGTTGTGTTGGAAAAACATAAATATGTGTTCAACACAATTCATGCATTGAAACAACACAGTATTATAATGTTGCAATTTTTACACAATACTTGCAATCCACTTGTGATGTTTGAACTCAAGCTTTTTCTGAGTGTACCCTAGTAAAATTTACTAAATTTAACGAATGCGAAATAAGTTTGTTTGAAACTATTCTAATTCTAAAATACTAGAGAATTTCTGGTATTTTAGAATTGAAAGCATTGGGTCGTCTTATTTGAAACGGAATGTTTCATTTCAAAACCAAAATATTGATTAACTCTAATTTGAAAGTGACATTTTTCTCAAAGTAGTTTGCCATTTTGGTTGAATGTAAACACTATTTATATTAAAATTAACTACACAAAAGCTTCGACTCCACGCTGACATCCAGCGTTTTAATTTATTTTCAATTTGGTCTGTTATTTATACACTGTTAAAAATTTTGTGCTTGGTTTCACCATGGTATTGGTTAATAGTACCTACAACGGCTGTGTGGTGAAATGTTTCACCTTTTTTTCGGTGTTTGGTTGAACCATTTTTCTGGATTTGGAAACAAAAACCTGAGAAATGGTTCAACCGAATTCCAAAAATATGGTTTAACGTTTCACCACACAGCCGTTGCAGCTACTAGGAACCATCTTTTTGGTGAAACAAAGTGCATAATTTTTAACAGTGTAGTAAATATACTCTTTTAAAAATCATTCGCAACAAAATTGTTTTATTCTTATAAACAAGATAAAATACACTTAGCAAAGGCACCACAAACAAAATTAATCTTTTCAAGAAAAACTAATACATAAGTATCGACAATCAGACACTACACAGCCAGAAAAAAAAAAACGACAATCAAACACTACACAGCCAGAAAAACAAGCGACAGTACCTCCTTACACAACCCCTCAAACGTTGTAAGAGTCCCTTACACAAAAGAAAACTGTCGATGCAATTGGAGCACTCCCAACACCACCTTTATCTCCATTTTCCTTGCCTGATCCGTTTCACGATGCTATAAATGCTACAGCACATAAATCATCTGTGAGGATTCAGCGATAAACCATTTAAACGGAGAACCGTCTGGAAACGAAATAGCATTTTTATTATGTACACGGATTTTTTATGCCATTGCTACTTCATTGAAAATTGACTTTCAAAAGATTATATTAGTCTCCTTTTTGTGTAAGGGGATAGTTTTTCGTATTGTTGTTATTATATTGGGAGTTGCGGCGTATGAGAACAATTTCATCCAATTTATTTTTACCTGTAGTGAACATTATCACACATTGGATTTAGATTTTTTTTATAATATTGCGAAAACAAGTTAAATATATCGAAAGGAAATAAGTTTAATTTGCGTGGTATTTTTGAAAGCAGTGGTATAAGCAAAATAGTTTTAAAAAATTACATATTATATAAATTTATTCTGCATTTCAGTTTAATACATATCAAATTTTGATCAAAGAATTTTCAAAGAGGATTCTATTTTCTTCGGATAGAGATTTAAAATAATATATCTAAACAAGGTCGTTGGCTTCGCGACGAAAAATGTAAAGTGTATTGGAGATTGAAAATATTTGGTGATATCTTTGGCGCTGTAGCTTTGGCGATAATAGGCTCAAACAAGGTAGTAACTCTGCCAATATACTAGCATAACATGTTTTTTCTACTCTTTCGCTGCGGTTTTGTTTTGTTAGAATGCGCTACAATCTTTTTTTTTACCAATAAGTACACGGTTTATTTTACAGATACTGAAGATATGGACTCAAAATAAATTATTAATACAAAAAAAGTGTTCCGATATTCTCCTCTTTCACCAAATTATGTATAAACAAGTTCGAGACGGGAGATTATCTTTTATTTTAAATAACGTATTAAATTTCAAGGCATTGACATCTTTTGATAGCGTTATTAACTGCTATCGACGAATGAATAGTGGTCTTTCAGAAGCTTTTTTATAAAACTCAATCATTATTTATCCGTAATTTTCAACTACGATTGCATGTTTTTCAAGTTAGACCTAGTAAAGAAATACAATGGTTACAATGTAAGGTTTCTGCAGTTAAAAAGTAGCATAAAACAACAATCAAATAGTATGAATATCTTTCAAAGTACATTTTAACCATGCAAGCGTTTAACTTAAATGTAAACTAAAAGTTTACTATTTCGCAATTACTTTTATGATAATGTCAATTAATAATCAATCCAAAGCATAAGTTAAGAAAAATTACAAATGAACAATTACAAAAGCCCTCCGCATGAACACAAAAGTACCAGAAAGACAAATACCAAAACAATTGTGAAATCTAAATGAAAGCAAGGCTCTCATAAAATATATTTTTAATTAATTGCCGCTAAAAGCCGCTTAGCTGCGAACAAGACAACAAGCTACATTAGGCAAAGTAATAAGTAATTTAGGCATCTACTTAGCTTGAAGTAGATGGAAGCGAGTTTATTTGCCACGCTTGAGTGAAAGCCTTATAAACGCACGTTGTAATAGCTTGAAAGCTCAACCCTAGCTTTTATTTGCTTATTAAAATTTCTTATTTTGACTTAATTAAGCTCTTTTTTATGATTTTCTCACTTCGTATCGCCGTCGTTTACGTTTTTTATTAACGAATATAGTTTTATGATTACAATATATTTTATCCTCGTTATTAAAGATCGTTTTCCGGTAGATTTTAAGCGAGTTAGTCCGATATAATGCAACGGCAGTAAGGTATAATGGAATTTCCTACATGTCATAGATTTGTTTATTAGAATGGTCGTTATGAAGGACAACCACGTTATTGGTTTAATGTGCTTTTGTTTTAATATGAATGCAATGAATTAGATTATATTTAAAAGTTTATTATATTTTCATGACAAAATAATATACAAATCAAATTAATTGGAATAAAAATGTAGCATGGCCATTGGCCAATTCCTATATGAGTATTTGTTATTCGACAATGACAATTACATAATGTTCTAAAGCTTTTAGTTATGTAACTTCAGTTATTCAGGAGTTGGCGGATAATAACGTACTTTTTCCCTATTCATTATAAAGTTTTACTAATTAATTATTCTTCATGATAAAAGATGCGAAATGATACGTTATTTGTTAAACTTGATGCATGTGTGATTATTTAACTTATGGTTTTGAATTATAATATAACAATAACAAAAAAAATTGTCAATAATTTTCTTCTGTTTCTAAACCACAAGCTTATGAAAACTTTCTTTTAACTCTTCCAGTTTTGGTTATTAGTTTCTTAGTTATGAAGGCAGTCAGAGTTAAGTTGATTGTTAATTCTTCTTGAATGTAGTTTATAAATTTTGGCTACTAATCGCCGTTTTAATGTGAATCTCAATAAAGCTTATTGAAAGGTTATGTATATTGTATGTTCAGTTTTAAAAACACTTTTCAGTTTTGTAAAGTAAAAATACCTTACTGGTCATGCAATTAATATGCATACTCAACTCAATCTCATTACTGTCACTCGTGTCCAAAAGCCACCCTTTGTTACTGTCATTAACCTCTTACCAAAGTCGCATGAAAAAAAATTAGTCTATAAATTTTAGAACATCCGTTCTAGAATCTAGACACATGATATGCAAAAAGTCAAAAATGGAAGCGAATTTCTGTTGATGACAGTTGAAAGACAGTTTTCAAAATCTAATCAAAGTAAAAGTGGCGGACACTGTTTTTAACCCTTGGGTATCTGATTAAGTTCGTGAAGATTGATATTAGGTCTGGTTCTTCATCTGAACTTAAGATATGAAAAAATGCTTTATGATATCTTTGAAAGAGCGGCAGGACTATCATAATAAACAGTCGGAAGCGTGGATGGTTGTAAGAGCATCAAAGAGATAACAGTCTGTGCACTACTGATGATAATAAATTGATATGATAAGCTACTGTGTAAAAACACTAATAATCTAAATCATTTTATTTGGAACATATTTCTCACATTGAGCGTGATTTTATTTATAATAAGACATTTTATTTTTCCGTAGCTAATTTTCAAATTTTTGCGTTGTTTTTAATCTTCTTAAGGTTGTTCTTGAAAACGAATTTTAGATTTCACAAAGTCTCACCCCTCAATTTGTTTCTTCATATGAAAAAATGATTCCTACTAAATTTTATTAAAATCGGTGTATATTAACACGCGCCCCACAGGGCTTAAAGATTCTAAAAACGTCAAATTTTAGGGCCCTTTTCGATAATTTCTTTATAAACTGTTACAAAATTCTGTTTACAATATCTATTCACAAACCGAGAATGACGTCACATTAAAAGTTACAGAAGACAAAATTTTCTACAACTTTTGAATTCACACTTTTATTCTATGAAGAATAGTTTTTAAGATACTAAGAGATTAAAGGCCGCGTCGATTCTAAAACTTTTATTGTTTTATATTATTTTTTTTGTCGTTAATTCTCCTTTCCTTGACAAACCGAAAACGAGCGATTCTGAGCTCCTGTTTTTCGAAAGGGAGAGGAATGGGAAGGAGTCGATTTTACTTCCACCAATTGCACAGACTTATTTTTGAGCATATATTTTGTTTTGTAATGTATTGTAAAGAAACCATACTTTAATGGTAAACAGAACAGAGAGCATTAATCTTAACGTGCATGCTTTAAGTTTTCGTTTAAAAATTATAGGATATTTAAAGAAAACATTTTAGCATTTAAAATAAATTAACAAAATGGTCAAATAAATAAAATTTTAAACTTTGCACCATTTCAAGAAATATTAAAAAAAAATTACTGAATAGTGGTAGTATATTTTTAAATATTTTGATCTCCACTTTAAATTTTCTAATGCTAAACATTTTTTTTATTTCAAAAAGTTTATAAAAGTACTCACACACATAAAAAACTAAACTTTTTTATTTCTTAAAGGAAAAGTTATTTTTGATAGTTGCTAAGAAAATAATAGCCAAGTTTTCTAATTTGTCTTCAAAGATCAAAGATAGGGGCCTACCTTTCTTTCCTCTTAAGACCCCCCCCCCCCCCCCCCACACACACACCTACCTCACGTATGATGGACCCGTGGCAAGTGTTATTATAAAAAGATTTTAATAAAATATTGTCGGTATGATTTTTTCTTAGGAGGGAAGCGACAGGATCCTATCTTAGTTATACTTTTGCAACTAGACCATTCATATGTGAACTGTGTTGAACTATTGAATAGAGGAGGTAAATTTAGATTGAACACTTTGAAGTTTTATGAGCTAACTTTTGAAAATGTAACTTGAATCCCACTTGAGTCGATAATATAAAATCCTTGTCAAAAAATTGTTAAATTTTATTTTATGAATCATTATGGTCATAACTCATAACATAACATTGGAAATAATCTGAAAAACATTTAAAATATTTTTTTTTATTTAAAAAGGAAACGAAAGAGTTAATTTTTTTTCTTAAAAGTAGTTTATTTCTAAGTTTCCATATACTTTAAAATATCACTATGAAAATAAAATAGTTCCAGCTTCACGTCTATTTTAAAACATACACCAATAATTCACCTGAGTTACGTTTCCATGAAATCCTCCGAAACGCTTCATGAATTGGTGTTAATTTAAATGCAGGTCTTTGAAATATAATCATTTAGATTTAAAATGAGTATTGTTGTTTTATAAGAGTTTTTTTACAAATAAACAGTAGGTATCAGTAACTAACTAACCATAGAACAACAGAGTAGAGCTATTTTAAATGTTGTTTCCTTAAAATAGCAGGCATCATTAACTATCTTAAAACAACATCGCAGTATCAACTTATCTTAATCGGTCTGAAAACTGGTGTTGACTAATGTGGGAATGGGCCAATTTTTCCGTTTGTCCCTGCTAATAGCCTCATCGCTCTACTAACAACTAAAACAAGTCGTCCCTCGATCGTGAGTTCAGAAGAGCAAATCGGAATTATTCCAGCAGCAGATGGTGTTTGCCCCCGTAAAAAAATACGAGCGCACGCCGTGAAATGAAAGAGTGAATCACGAAGTATCGGCAATGCTTGACCGCCGATACCGCGATCTAAAACCGGATACGATGTGGTTGAAGAGAATTTGCTTATCGTAACGGTCCTAGATCTGATCTGCATAGCTTGTCGTTATGCCCACCATTTAACGCCGGTAGGTATTGATAGATGACCGATTTGTCACCCATGGCGAGAAGGGAGCTAATAATAAACCTGTTTCTGGCATTTAATTATACGCAATTTACAATCGGATCATCGTTTTATGTTGGGAGTTTATGGGCGAAGAAACTGGCACTTTTCAATGAGTAGCCGGTAAACATGTCTATTAATTGTCTTGCTATTTTGATATGCGTTTGAGTTTTTGATTTATGTTAGTTATGGGAAGGAAGATATCCAAATTTATGATCTGTGTCGATTTTTAAAAATATGATGCGATAAGAATTTTAGTCTTATTGTAGTGAATCAATAAGATTTAGAATTTGGCTGGTTGATAAGGTAAATATGCACGCAACTCGAAGCTAATAAAAACATTAACTGTTGGGTTAAAAATTTGATCCAGGTTGTTTTTAAAATTAAGTGTTGTTTATGCTTTAGTAACATTAACTGGAATAAAGCTATGAATAAAATTTAGAGTTTCTGCAATAAAAAGGTTTTTTGATTGCATCGCGAAATGTCTACATTAATAAAAGCACAAAACTCCAATTGGTAAATGATTATTTGAATATAAAAGGGAAGGTCCGTTTTATGAAAGCAAGCTGATTAGTTCTTCAGGAGAGTGGGTGTGGCTATTTCCACTTCTCTTTTCAATTAGCTCTTTGTATTTAGGTAGCCCTGGTTCTTTTCTACATGTTCCGATTGATGAATTGCTCAATTGCCCACTCTCCCTACTTAGTCACTGATTTCGAATGAGTCGTTTTCGTTTCACCAGAGTAGAAATGTGGAAATAATAAGGGGCAGTATTGGCAATGGTTGAATTTGTAAGAGGTTGCGTGCGATTAAGAGGATTGTAGCTATTTTGAGGATATTTTTAGAGTTGTTTTCAGAAGCCAGTGAAAAGCTATTTAGTGGTGAATAAATGATGGTTACTGTTTGGCTTGTTTTTGCATAATACCTTAAGCTTTTTATCAGTTTATTTTGAATGTAAGCCAATTAAGGTTTAATAGACGGCAATGTATTCTGTTTGGACGTTTGCTATTTACTTCTAGTTGATTATTTTTTTCTATATTCTGGACTTGACGCACATGCATTTTCTTTATTATTTAACTAGCTATTTATAAATTGTGGCATAGTTGCCATTCATTTTTTATTTATTTTTTGAGTTTTAAGAAAAATATTTATACCAAAGCATAAGTTATACACTTTAAATGGACAACAGTTTATTTTCAAATTTTAACTTTTTTTCGTTTGGATTATTAATAAAGAAGGGCTATACTTGTATTGCCATATTTCTCGTGAAGTAAAGATCTCTAAAATTAACTTAGATAATAAACAAATGTTAGACATTTTACTTAAAACAGTTGAAAGAGTTTGATTTGAACTAAAATGAGCGACAAATTCCTGAAGGTCGAATGAAAACTTATATAAAGAGATACGTCAGACACTAACTTGATTATTATTATAATATCAATTAATATTAATTACTGTGGGAGAAAAATAAAGAATTAAAAAAATCTTAAATTATTTTTGTGGGCTTGTGGAAAACTATTTTGTTAAGAGTACCCTTAATAAGTTATCAATAATAACTTAAACATTTAAATTGCGAAGTATAGATTTTCACGCAACTTGATAAAGCATTTTTTTTACAAAGACTATTTAGAAACTTTTGAGTATATGTCGATAAATTAAAAAAATCTTTAAAAGTTTTTAGTTATTTTTTCACATCAAAAGTCAACTACATATGCACACATTCAAACAGTTTAAACGAATTCGCATTTCACAAGTTTCCAATTTAGCTTTATTGGTAATCAATATCATCCGTTTTCCTTGACAAAATCCCCCCGTACCGGAAGTATTGTTTCACCATTAATTTTTTTTTTTGCTCAAAGATATTAAAATATCAATGCATATTCTTTTTTTTTAAGTTTCATACATCCTGGATAGAACATCAGTCACTTTCTCGCTTTGCTGAACTAAACGAGGTTAATTGTAAGTACGTCCATAAAGTACCGTTCCCTCCTCTAGCTACTAGGGCTCGAAAGAACAGCTTCCTCTAAAAAATCGCTTCAGATAAAACACGTATTCTCATAAAGAACGATCATTTTAAGCACGGACATTTCCGGTAAATTTGTCGATAACACTTCTTTTAACAATGAGATATTTTTTTCTTTTCGATCTCTCTAAGTTGAGTCGATTCTTTGTGAAATGGCACATTTGGGTCCGACTCGTGGAAGCAAAATGAATTCTCGGTGAAGCATTGAGGAACCTACCGCGGAGTTGCTTTTACATGGTTGTAACTGCATGATTGAATTTGAAAACAAAATGGTTCGAAAATAAAAATTATAATGGAGGCTTTTGATTTGATATGTGATATAATGCGAACTACTAGTCAGTATAAGATGTGAAATTTGGATTCGTTTAAAGAAATTAATCGAGCATTAAAATATAGAGAAATGGAGAATAAGACAATATAGTAATGGAACAATATAATAATGGAACAGTATAATAATGGAAAAATATAATAATGGAACAATATAATAAAGGAACAATATAATAATGGAACAATATAATAATGGAACAATATAATAACGGAACAATATAATAATGGAACAATATAATAATGAAACCATGGTGTAATGGAATAATTATGTAATGGAACAATTATGAAATGGAACAATTATGTAATGGAACAATGGTGTAATGGAACTATAAAATAATGGAGCAATAAAAATGGAGAAATCGGATTATGGAGAAACGGATCCGCCATGCTGACCGATTTAGGAAAAAGTGTCCCCGATAGATTCACGTACGGCAAAGTTAGGGTCTGCATTGCGAAGTTTAGTTTATTAGTTATTCAATTATCTATAGCTATAAAAAATATGCAAATTAATTCTTCATTTTATTTCTTCATTTTTTTCTAATAAAAACAACGCAAATAAAATATGATTTATCAACATTTAATGATGATTTCATATTTGAAAAATTAATCACTGAAACAAATCTGGTCAGGCATCATAAACACATGTGTTGGCGTTACGCTTAGAGCACGGGTGCTTTATTCTCGCTTAAAAAAAATTGCAGTGTATTTAGCTATCAAAATGTGTTCATTCAAAAGAGCATTTTGAATGGTGTCAAAACAATTCACATCACTTGTTATCACTTTGACGAAATCATCATAAACAATTTCGTCAAACCAACATATCGATATGACATCTGTTTGATCTCTCTGCGGAAGCTAAATGGTGACATTATGGCTTCTGATAACGAGCCTTATTTTCAGAAATTTTGCTGTAACCCGTTTTGCATATCAAGTAGTCATCATTTACAATCGTTGACGTCTGTTTCCTTACAAATCGTTCATTCGTCTCCGTACAAAGTGGTTGTGTGTTGTGGTGGGGTATATCATGATAAACTAATGTCAGAAAAATAATGGCTTAGTAGTTGCGATTTCACCGGGACGAAAAACATACGTAAATGAAGATTAATATGCTTTAATTTAGTCTTTTAGGGGAAAGGTATTGGTTGATATTGAAATTTATATTGGCTTACAAATACGGTTTAGGCTAAGATTTAAAACGTAGTGTATGGGTATATGGTCGGATAAAGTAATATCATTTAAGTTTTTTTAAAAGAAATTTGTAAAATATTTTTTATAATTAATATTTTTGATGATTTAACTAGTTTTAAACACATAACATTGTATCTGTATATTATTATGATATTAGCACAAATAAATACCAACCTCATTTAAATATTTGTATAATTACATGAAAGAGTCAAATGTGTTATTTTTTAGAAGCAATCAACGATTGTTACATATGATAAAATATATTTATAATTGTCGTAAACAATTCAAATACGTAAAAAATAAATGTAAAAAAATAATATTTTTTAATTGATGTCCTTTTAGAAATATTTTAAATATATTTTTATTAACATAACATCGCTTTGTAAAATAACTATTCCTTATACTTAATGAATTTTGGAAACGACAAAAATCTTTATATCCAGTAATCAGCAATAATTTTAAGTTTAAATTTAACCGGTGTTTTTAAACTCATTAAAACGGCTTGACTGATTAAAGCAAAAAATACCTTTAAAAAATCAAATTGTAAAAAACTTTATTCCATTTCTTAATTTGTAGGATATTTTCTAATCAAGAAAACATTAATTACTAAAGAATAGTTGGAAACTTTAAAGTATTTATAATGTTAGAAAGTAATGTTCGGAATAAAGGTTTATAAAGATGGGATTGGGTTTCCAAAAATAAATAAATTATAAAAAAACATACTCTGAAAGACTTTATTTAAACGTACGTTAAAAAGTTTTGAAATACAACTACAGTTATGTTCCGAAGTGGCTATAATTTTCAATGTTAAAAAACGCTTTTTTTTCAATTAAGTGGCCAATTCAATTGATTAGCTAGAAATTTCATTAAACGACAGTCATCCCTTACTACTAATTCACTATGAACTTAAAACTTTATTTGTCAACTAAATATGCTCGCAAATCTCGAGGATTTACGTATCCGAAAACACTTAATCTAATAAAGTTTTCGAAATGCTATTCCTAGTGCTACTTGGTTCCAGTCATAAGATTCCTTTGAAATCATCGTGCAGTGAAGTCCATCGCCAGGAATGTTTATGGTCAAAAAAATTAATGCTTTAGTCACACTTCACTTATGTTTGAAGATCATTGTACCTGAAAAAATAACTAGTTTTTTGGAAAGCCATTAGAATTTGTAAAAGTTTTATGTGTCTGAATATATCATTTGAAATTTATTTTACCTTTTGCATTTTATTTGACGAATTTATGAGGTTTTTAATCAGTTTTTATGTTTTCCTTAAAATAAGTTTTATTAGTTAAGAATATTTCGATTTTTTTTTTGTAAAAGGTATGTTCTTAAAATGTCACACTTCTTCCTATTAAAATCGTCACTAATACTTTAAATTAATAATAAAAAATAAATCCTAAATACGTTTAAATTTAATGTTTAATTAAGGAAATATTTTTTCAAATCTTAAATTTGCTTTTATTTGAATATTATCTATTAAGTATTGTGTAGTTGTGAGAAATATTAAAACATAACAATATGTACAATTACCCGTTATCTACTCAATTTTACTTCACCGTATCTTCATGATCCTAACTCAGCATAAATTGAGAAAAACTACTTTTAGATTTGTCTATTCGGTAGCTTACTGTTATGAAGCGGCACCAGCGATTCAATTACCTCCAGAAGCTCAGCCAACAGAAAAAGATTATTGGAAGGCCCGTTTTCATCTTAAGCTCGGTGGAAAGCAATTTTTTCGCTCGTATTGATCATATGTCTTCTTTGTAGCTTGATGCTATCTCTCTCTTGTATGAGACATCATTTTTTCGTGCTAACGAACTACAGATCGCCATTTTTTGCTGTTGTCGTAGCCATCGATCGCAAGCAGTTAGGGGTCGTTTCGTCAGGAGGTCCACTAAGTCTGGCTTCTTTCCGTTTGTGGGCGGAAACTTCAAGTACAGTAGGAAATGAATTTACTCGCGGAGTTGTTAGAAATGTCGAGAAAATTGCTCGGAGAATAGAACAGATGATGAATTATTGCGTGTGAGAATGGAAAAGAAACTTTTAGGGATAAAGAGTTGTTTTGTGAGCTTGTCCTTGTTTTTTGGCTTCTTGTCTTAGATTTGCGTAGAAATATTAGTTTTAATTATTAAAATCACGTGAATTCTCGCTATTTAAAAATATTGTTCATAAAAACTGATTTCATATTTAACTTTTTTTCGTCACTATATAAAACGGTATATAAAACAGCAACAGCTTGTTTTGTCCCTTAGAAGTTCAAAAATTATAACATACTACACACAACATAGTACTCGTATACAAAAAAAAAACTGGCATAAAAGTTTTAAACAGAATTTTTAGTGCAGTAAGTTTAAATTTTCGCTTACTATAATATTTATCATAAGATTTTCTTTCGTAAACATATAATAAAGTGTATGATTAAGTCAAAATATCTTTATTATAATCTTTTCATTAAACATAGCGAATTCTGCAATTTGCAAAAATCCAACTTTCTAAGTATCTATTATACTATTCGAAACAAAGTCCCTAAGAAATTGCTTCAGATCTGTTATCATTTATAAAATATTTAATTATTCAACAGAATAATAATAGAGAAAGTTTAGTAATTGGGATATATCAAAAATTGAGTGTTTTTTGCCTCACCTCTTACCACCAAACTTCTTTTGGAAAAAAAGTTATTACCATGAGTTATTTGATATTTTGTGTTGAATATAGTTTTTCATTATAATTACTCAGCAAATAATTCGATCATTTATGATTATATTAAAGACAAATCCTTTTTCAAACTTTTGCTAATATTAAAATTCTTTGTTTTTTAAAAGCAGAAAAAATTAGCGTCTTATTATTAAGGGGTAGGCGTATTTTTATAATAAATGCATTTATTTGTATACAATTTCAACACCTCATTCTAATATTAATGCTTTAACATGTAAAGGTTTTTTTAAATTGTTTATCGCTATCAAGAAGGCCAATAGTAAAGGTGTCAAAAATATCATAATCAAAATTTAGATGGATTGTGAATTTAAACTTATCACAAAAATAACAAATATATTCACTTAACACTTATGGGTCATCTGATTTCCATCATTTATTCCAAGAAATCCTCTAGCTTATGACCTTCTTGATAAATTTAAAGCTTTTTTTTAAAGAACATTTATCTTTTAACTTTTTTATATACTTCCCATATTAAATTATAATAATAATCTTCACCTCTTGACCCTTTTTTAATGAAATTTTGATAACCAATTCTCTTGGGAAAATTTAACTGATTCTCTTGGGAAACTGGAATAAACACTGTGTGGGCTGATTGAATTTCTTTATTGCAAGAAGAGACGAATTAGGCATCGGAAAAGCTACTGACCTTTTTGATAAGGAGAATTCTTTAAAATATTCAGGCAAACACTTTTTTGATAAGGAGAATTCTTTGAAATATTCACACACTCAAATATATATATTTTTTAAAATCAAATTCTGTGAATTGGGGATTCGTGGAAACAAGCTCTTGTAGCATTTACATTCGTAAAATTTTGTAATAGCATTTTGTGGTACACTGCAAATAATGTGTAACGCTATATGATTTTTGCGTGCAATGTTACACATATTCTGCAGTTAGTTGACTGCACTTTAATTATGAGAGAAGTTTCCACAAAGCACTGTGTAACCCTGTGTTACCTTAGACAGATTTCAAGTGCATGCAGAATTACAAAAAATTGTGAAACAATAAGTATTCGGAAAACAATTGCGGTTTCTATCAAGTCGGCATTGAGTAGTCGGAAAAGATCCAGCCTTATAATCTAGCGTGCATAAATAAAAGACCGAACTTGTACTGCGTATAAGTGCTATATACTTGTACGAAGTACAAGTTCGTACTTTTATTTAGGCTCGCTATTATAATCAAATGAATGCTAGGTCGAGTCTTGCCTTATAACTAACTTTGACTTGGGTAAAAAAAAATTGGGATATTGCAGCCTTTAATTGAATTAAAACATTTCCAGTACAATATCTATTTCGAACAACATCTCCACAACACCCATAAAATAGTAACATTTCTAAAAAATCTATTATTTTGAAAGTCGTGTTTAATCATTCATCAGCTCTCAATTGCAGCGAAACACGCGACAAAAGCTACACTGGACAGATCACAAGCATACCTTTGTTTCTCATTTCAGTGTAATCTGTGATATTGTTCAAGCTTAGAGAACTGTGGTCACGTAGTTTTGTAAGCTTGGACAATATTGAGCTTATTGTGGAGACCTTAGAACCATTCTTCATGACTCTCTACAACGCTTCAATAGGTTCGAAATAAGCCATTTACGTAATGACTTCTTAATGCCAAAATCCTATTTGATGTTTTATAGTTGTTATGAATCGTTGCTTTTATATTCAATAAACTTGTCAATGATGGTCATTGTCGTATAGGCATAATGAAATTTTTGCTGCTTACATAGGATTTATAAAAAACTGTGCTAAACTGCATCGATCTCTTTTTCTTAATAGTTTTTCTTATTATAAATCAATGAATAATTTAAATTTTTTATTCTGCTAGTTATTTACCCTCTTAAAAATGTCATGTGATATATGGACGCATCCTTAGTTAATAAACTATTTGTACTTTTTTCAAACCACTCAATAGTATATTTTTATTTTTAAATGTAGGGATTTATTTATGAAAAGTATATTGCACTTGTTATCTAATTCAATACAAAAAAATAAATGCTAATTCTTGAATGGTAATGCTGATAATTCCAATAATAATATATTAAAAAAAATAATTAAAAAAATTCTAGTTAGCTTTATTTCACATCAATAATTATGCTTGTAAGTATTTTAGAAAAAACTTGTTTGATTTACAATATATTTATGAGTGGAAAAGCATGTACAGCTATCTGAATGTGATAATAGTTAATCAAAGGAGAAATATATTCAAAATATTAGTTATCCAATTTTATTGTATTAGTAAGAAAAAATTATAACTATTACAATTAAACTGCTTTAAAATAACTTAATCCACAAACTATGTTTTAAACTAGAGAAAATTAAAAGTATTTCGTAACGATTTTGCTTAGTAATAATTGAGCAAAACTGCCCTAACCGACATTAGTGTGTAATTGAGTTATTACCTAAATATTCATGCTTTCTTGTTAGATAATATTTTTAACAAGAATTGGAATGTGTAACATTTGTCATTATCCTTTAATTTTCATATCATCTCTTTCTTTAAACTTTGTTAAGGAATATACATTTTATATAATGCTTATAATACTAATTAATATTAATGCAAAACAAAAAAATTTCCAATTATATATTAAATTTTAATCTTTAAAATTCAACTGGGCTACCATGCATTTTGTTATACATTACATGGTTTAAAAGTAAAATAGTTAAATAATGTTTAATTAAAAAAGTTTAGCAGAAAATAGTTAAAGTCTTAAACGTCAACGATAGTTTGGTATTTATCTCTGGTTCATTTATAATTTGCTTAGTTACATCTAAGTAATTTACAAGTCCTTAGAAATCAAAATTGGTTTTGCTAATCCTGCTAATTACCAATGGTGATGAAGCATCTGCTCCACCAACTGCGCTATTTTTCTTATGAGCTAGCTTGAACTAATAGATTTTCTTCCTTTATCTATCATCAACTAAACACAGTGGTGCTTTTAGCATCGTTTATTGATCAATAGCACACCTAAACCCACACTTAATTGACGCCCTCTCCGATATTGCCCAGCCGTTATGATGATCGTTTTATGAATTCGGTTGTTCAGGTCTATTAAGCCAGAAAATACCCTTAAGCACGATAGGATCCAATCATGATAACATCAGGGTGATTCAAAGTGACTCAAAACAGTAAATTGATACGTTTAGTATACTTAGAAAGTCGCAATGTTTGGTAACAACAAGATACATGTATGGTATTCCCATAGGTAATCAGGCAATATGGAACTACAAAACGAAAAAGTTATTGAAAAATAGCCTTATAATAATTATGTTGAAATGAGCATACTTTTTATAAGATATCTGTTGAAATATATAACGATAGTTGAGAATAGTGAATAAATATAAGAGTTTAAAGTCCTACAAGTTTACGTTATAAATAAGTGTGTGATATAACATTAATTACAAGTGTGTAATGCATTTTCACGTAATATGAACCTCAGATTAATTTAAAATATAAAAAAAAATGTTCACGTTAGCGTTGCGATGATAACCGTTTGTGACTTAAAAAGAATACCGTTTCGGATTTTTTTTTTAAAGAGTAATGCATTTTTTCTGTACTTAAATTGAACTACAAAAACCATTTAAACACTTTTGAATCACTGTGTATTTTAAGTATTGTACATTTAAGAGTACTTTGTAAGTATTTTTGTTAATTTTATAAAATAAAAAAATATATGTAGTTTAAAAAAAATAGGACCCCGTTTGAGTCCGTTAATTCTACTTTCTCTAAGTATAAAATACTTAATTAATACATCTTTTTACCATGTTTTTGAAGTTACAAATTAAAATGTAATATTAAAATGCTTAAACATAAAAATGACTAATTTTAGGACTTATTGTTTACTTTATACCACATCGTAGAATGACATCACCTCAACTCTGTATAAATATCTTCATAATAAAGCAAACGTGTTTTTATCAAAGGAAAACCACAACGTATTAGTAATTAGGAATTAAAAAATAAGTACATTTTAGGCTTTAACGATTTTGAATGTTGCACTTTTCTCAGTTAAATTTTTTGTATTCTTATATTTCTTTAAAGTGTTAAGTTACATAAAGAAATCATTACAACTTGGGCTAAAATTACTTTGATTCAATGTTAAAAGCTTCCTGTGACTAATGATTATTTATAGGATAAAATGAATTGACATAGGTTTGAATAAAAGGTTCAATTATTCATTCCAATCGATGAAAAAATAGTATAAAGTATTTTATTTAGTTATTGCCCAATATTTTTACTCGGGTTCTTGACAAAGATTTGAAAAAGTAACTTTTTGTCACTAAATGCTTGTAAAAATATAAACATTTTTGCCAAAATTAAAATGTTTTTTTTACATGAAATGAAAGCCAATGTTTCTACTTTTCCAAAAATGTAAAGAAAGTTCAAATATGATCATTTTATGAAATAGAAATTATAGAACAAATCTTTTTCTTACCCTTAGGCCAAAGTTACCCAATATGTGTAATTTGTCTATCGGTTAAACATCCTTTTCTTTGTAAAATTTATTGAACAATAAAAAATCTATCTTTATATTTTTGTAAAAAAAAATTAACTATGCTTATCATGTAGGTCAAAACCTATTTATAGCCCTTCGTTTCAGTTTATTAAGGTACATAGTTGTAAATCAGTGGTTTTGCGTAGTCTACTTGAAGTCATTATAATTTTCTCCATGGCATTTATTCAACAGTTTAACGAAATAATTTTTTAATACTCTATTTATCGGGAAGTTGTCCCATCTTCAAACTGAAGGTTTAATTAAACATCGCGTGACTAATAGTAGTTTGAATGGAATAGAAGTGAGGCATTTCTTTTATTAGTTTTAATGGCTATTTTATTACTGTATATTAGCTACTTTTAACAATTAATAATGATTGGGAAGGTTGGCGTAACTTTCCCACTGAATAAAACACCATAGCAACTATCAGTTTTAAATATCTGCAACAATGCTTGATAAATGATTTAGTTTATTTCATTATTATAACTATCTTTGAAGGCTTATATATTTGAATTTCATGAAAGCGTAATGATTCAAATTAAATGATATTCAGCGTAAAAGCACAGCTTATTTCATTTCAAACTGGTCTATTCCACTTCTAATGAAGAAACAGTTTTGAAAGAACATTTACTCTCTGCGTTTGTTTTATTTTCGTAGACTGTTTAGGTTTCTTGGCATAACCTGTTTTTTTGTCAAAATGAGTAGTAATTTTTAAGCTGAACTTATTGAAACTTGTTGCGAAATAATAATACATAGGATAGACAAATTTATATACAGAACCCCATGTTTTCAGTTTAGCTTATAAAATGTTCTTTAATCAAAAAGTTAATTTTATTTTTAAACAGTTTTTAAAATTATAAATAAAACATTTTTATTCAATCAATCTAATAATCTTAAATATATATATATTTCACTTGTTGTGTAAACATGCTCAAATTCCGCAACAGAATTGGACCAAAGCTTTTTTTTCGTTAAAAAGTAAATACAGTAACACCAGAATACATAAATTTCGGCTTTATTAACTGCTTTATAAAACCACAAAGCTTTAAATTAAAAAGATAAAACATAAAAGTTACAAAATTCATTGAAAAAAAAACCCAGCGTAAACGTGCCCTGGTTCTATCTTACTATGTATTTTTACTATTTTTCTACAAAACGATGTATTTTGTCAATAATAAGAAGGTGGCTTTTATGTTAAAACTTAAATTTTGAAAACAAATTTTAGTAATAAATTTTCTTAATGCCGAATTAAAAATTACAATTACTAATTGGACATGGTTATCAAAAAAAAAAAAATCCATAAACTTCATCAATAAAAATAAAAGGTAAACATATCTTTTTATTGCAGAACTCACAAATAAAGAAAAATAACTAAACATAGATCAGGAAACATTAATCGCAACGAAACAAAATAATAATTAAACTTCAACCAAATCAAAGAAAATACATAATCCTGCTTAACAATAATAAAACAGGTATAAAGTCTGAAAATTTTCTATCCCTAACACCCTTAAGTCTTTACGATCTCTCCCTCTGCTTAATTGCCTCCATAAACGGCCATAATACGGGCAATAGCTGACGTGTCCCCACGATTGAATTATAACTCCCAATACCTGGCTCGTTATGGCAGTAATGTTGACATAGAGCGATGATCCGATTGAGAAGGCAACCAGCCTAGATAAAGCCCCTTCTGCCACAGTCATTACTTACCGGACGAGTGGTACCCAACTGACAAACCTATGACTATCAGTCATGCTTTTCTGCTGTACCCTCTGCTCGGGGTTAGACTATCAAATGACTGGCTAGTCTATGGCTTCGACTAGGGATATGTTGCATGCGTATGTTCAATTAACGAATTTTCTAGTCAGGTAGATGCTTAGCTTCTTCCGAATTTATCTGGTCTTTATTGGTGTTAAAATGTTTATGTATCGGTCGGGATCGGTCGTTGTTGGTGTAAGGAAGTTAGGGTGAGATAACGAAATTGGAATTGGTCTCAGTATTCAGGGATTGTAGAAAATAAACGAGTACTTTTTAAGATTCAGGTTTCCAAAGTTGATAGCTTTTCCACTAAATAAAAATTTCTGCCCACAAGTTTTCACTGTGTAAAGCCATGAGTACTGTCAGTGAAAGACAAACCTTATAGTGTGCTAACAATAACGATATTTAAAAAGAACAAAAAACAAAACATGTTTTAAAAAAATACTATAACAGGTTGATATTGAGATAAAAGAAGTGAAAAAACTACAAATTTCAATTGTTTAAAGTATTCAAACAACTCTTTGCTTTTAAAATTTTACATTATTATAAATAATTTATTAGAGTTAATAAATGGATTATTTTAAACTGATAAATATTGCTTAGAATGTGAGTCCCACAAACAAATCCCGCTCCGCCCCGTTCGAATCGTTCATTTCAAAATGCATCGCATTTTTCCAAATGGTGTAATTTTGTGAGTACTGTGATTTCCAGAGAAAAACACGTAATAAATCAATTAGGCTGTAATGATATGACCACACGATAAAAATAAACACGTAAAATTTGGACTACAGGCGGAAGTTTTCACTTTAAAAAACAATTAGACAAAATATAGGTGTTTACGAGCATTTTCCTCATTAAAAACAACGAAACAAAGCTATTTACAACCAGCGGGAACACAAACATGACCACTTAAACGGAAGCAGATACTTTTAGAAACCTGAATTTAATAGATAATACGAAACCTCCAAAATTGGTAATTATAGACACTGTACAACAAATGATTACAATTGCCTCAACTTTTCTATTTATCAGATAACCCACACGCCTATTAAAATGACTTATTATCGGTAAGATCCCCCGTTTAAGATAACTCACACGCCCTCAGGAAAACGAAATTATAGGAAACGTCCCGTTATCTTCACCAGAAACAAGAGAATCATAAACAAAATGAAGCAACCTACAATTAAGGTTACACCACTTTTACTCTATGCAAATATTTTACAACCAGGAAAATAAACAACAAGTTTTGATGCAAAGTGGCGTATGCTTCAAGTTGGTTTGCTTTATTCAGCTTCTGAGCGCTTCAAATTACACTACTTCCACAAAGGAAAAAACAGGTAATTGGCGGGTAATCTTCCAACGTTATTTTCCACGAGTT
Source organism: Oedothorax gibbosus (assembly GCA_019343175.1). NCBI lineage: Eukaryota > Metazoa > Arthropoda > Arachnida > Araneae > Linyphiidae > Oedothorax > Oedothorax gibbosus. The sequence continues at coordinate 11,307,567 of CM033282.1, read as the reverse complement.
CAAAATACGCGTACAAATACTCGTAGAAATCAGCATCGGCTCTCCAATTCGGGTAGAAATTGAAATCCTTATCTCACTGACACTACCTGAAATCGAGGCAATAATTGAGAAAGGTTGTTAGAATAAAAGTGCCGCGGTTTGGAGATTCAATTGCTCGCGTCTTTATTAAATTCATTACTAAGAGGATCGAGCTTTTAAACTCCTTTTTTCCCCCAAGTCGTACGTTTCGGGGGTCGTGTACAAATTTAAAGTGATTTGAATTCAGCCTATCTGAAACCGGGTGGTATTTTCTTTTGGTTAACAACTAATGCATTGAATGAGGTTGAAAGCTTGCGGTTGATATACCTTAAATTAATTTGAAAAATTGAAAGCATTCAAATTTTGTTTCCCTTAATGTTGTTATCATTCATTAAATATTAAAATGTTTAGATTTAGATTATAGAGAATCGGAGGGTTATGGATATAGCATTTATCAGTATAAATATAGAGTTATATATAGAATATTCCTAAAGAATATTTAAAAAGACTTAAGAACAAGAAAAAAATAGATTTGTCTGGAAACATGATTACCTCTAAAGCGGACAAAAGAAATCTTAATTATAGAACCGTTTATTTTTTTTACTAGTTATATTATTAGTACATTTGAGAAGCTAGTAAAAACAGGTACTACTTCAATTAAACCATTTTATTCTCTTGATCAACGAAATATTCTACTCCGTATGTTAGTCTTTTGGAGTAACAGTAGTTTAGTCAAATTTAGTCGAAATTTTTTTCCGCCGGCATCTTATTTTATAAAAAAATTAATTTATTACAACTATAACTAGTGTTCACACCGGCAAAGAAAATTTGGTGGTCTAAAATGTCCACCAGGCTTCTGATTGGATGGTTCAAAAATTAAAATTTTTGTAGTCAAAAAAAAAAAGGAAAGAAATCGAATACTCATTTAATACATTTGTTCTGCATATATAGCTTGATTCATGGAAAATAATGTTTTGCATATGACTAAACTCCAGTTTTTTTTGTGCTAAAAACAGACGTATTTTAATGAATTCAAAAATTTATCTTCCAAAAACTTTTATTTTTAAGCATAAGATCTTTTTACATAACGAAAAACATGCAAGAGATTGCAAAGGTTGAGGCAATTTACAATTTTACTTTACATTTAAGCGAAATACATTTGTTTAAAAATATACATAATTAACGCAGTGTCTATTAGCACTGCATTTAATTAAATGCATTTTCGACAGGATAGTTAAACAATTATCAATGCACCGATTCTCTGCAGATCTTATGTCAAATTGTGCTTCAACACTTGAAAGGTTCCTTGCTGTATTGTTCAGTTCAACACTCATCGCTAAATTTAACCTATTAATTAATCCAGCGTGGTAATTACTTTTACAAGGCAGGATTGTTATAAATTCTGGCGGCCTAGAATAGTGCTGAATCGAAGATCCAGTTACCGAAACTGTTTAAATTAAATTCTTTAAAGCGTGCCAGGCAAATGTCTGAAACTGAATGATGGCTCACCGTTTGTGCCAATTGACTCTGTGCCGTAAATTGACTTTCGCATGCAGGTCACACGAATCTTCGCTTGTTACGATGTTTGAAATGACAATTTACTACTTGAAAAAAAAGTTAAGTTTTTTAATTCAATGCTTCACATTGTTAAAGTAAGCAGCGTTCTGTGCCGTGTTTCGTGATTCTTTACAAAAAAAACGAACATGAAAAAGATGTTTTCCTAAAATTAATAATTTAATGTAATTGCTTTTGAGATTGCTGATCAAAGTTTTTGCTGATTTGATAACAGTTTTTCATTACATTTTAAAGAAAAATAATTATATTTTATTGCAATTACACAGATATTATAATTAAAATCATCTACAATCTCATTCTAATAGTTAAAATCTAAATTCGAAGTTAAAATTATATTAAAATCTACTTTTTTATATCGATATCTGTGAAAAGTATGCTCTTCTCACTTTGAATATACAAACGCACATTTTAATATTTTCAAAAACTTCAATTAAATATTTCCGATAATAGTTTTTTGTTCTATTTAAATATCAAAAGCAATGTTTAAAAAAACTTCTTATAAAATGCCCAAACAAAGTTACAATCACAAACTAAAACAACATTTACTTTATCAAACTTAACGATCTTAAACTGCCATATTAACGGCTAACCAATACGCTCTAAATTGGTCAATTTTTAAGTAGTTACCTTAAGAATATCAAACTACTTCGAGTCGACAAGGGGACCCATGCGTTTATCATTGAAGATAATCGTTATTGGTTCGGATCCATTCATTTATCATCGTGACTTAAGTCGAATGTTTGGTCTGAATGCCAGGATGTCTGCCTTAATAGGCAATAGCTTGTTATAAAGTTATTGATAAACTAGATGGGGGGTTGTCATATTATTTAAAAAAAACCGGAAAGAATGTTGTTGTGAAAAAAAAACTCAATATGTATAATGGTGCTGAGGTAATATTAACCTTTTAGCATAAAGAAGTTTTGTTGTCAAATCAGTTATTAATTATAAATCAAGTGTTATTAAATATAAATAGTAAATTTAGTAAAATGCATCAATATATATAAAAAAATTAAAGTCGATTTGGTAATGCAGGTAACAATATGTAGTATAAATAAATAGGTATTTTAATATATTACAAATCTTTAAAAATATTAAATATTTACAAAGTATTCAATCACGATTATATTTGGTGCTATATTTTACTGTCAAATAATCAATTTTATTGTACAACAAAAATAATATTAAAGTAATAAGTTCTATGGTATTTAACTTACTCTGCAAATTTCCAAACTAAAATAAACAACAAAATAATACAAAAGCAAACAAAAAACAATAAAACAGAAAACAGCAAACAGAAAACAACAAAAATAATATTAAAGTAATAAGTTCTTAAATTTAATTTTTTTGGGCTTTTGAAAATAAAGACCGAATATTTTTTATTATTATGTTTCTATTCTATGAATTAAATAAATTGTAAAAAAAGAGATGATTCTTGTGTTTTTCAGAATTTTTATATGAAAACGTGTTAATCAAACATTTATGACGAATCACACAAGTAACATTGCATTAAACAGTATTTATCGACTAAGTTGATAAGTATATATGCGATAGTTTTATTAGTCAATATATTGTATTCAAAAACGTGATTGACACTCATTAAAGCAAAACAAGCCTGCGTTGATATTACGCTTTTTTAACGGACAGCATTAAGCAGTTATTCATTCTTCGTAATTCATACGTTAACAAACATGGCTCTTGTTCATTGTTAGTTCTGGAATTACATCTGTTTATTTTGAATCGCCTTTTGTATGAGTGGCAAAATCAAGCTACCAGAAAGTTCCTTTTTAACAGTCCCCAATATTTAAATAATTAGAAAGTTATATTGATTGATAGCTTTTTTTCTTTTTTTACTTATTATAATGATATATTTTACATTTATTCGCATTATAAATTTGTTTCCGATTAACAAACTCACAAAATATAACTTAAAAGTCAGCTATTAATAAAAAATTATTTGAATTATTTTATCTAAATGTATCAATTGAGTCGCTACAAAAAAAACTTTTTAAAACTAAATAAATAATTTATATTTCATTAATTTAAAACAAATTTATTTCCTGTTTCCTTAAACGTCAAGCTGTGCATTAATTCTGATTTTTAAAAGTTAATGGTAGTCAAGTTCTTGAAAAATAGTTTTAGAATTAATCAAAAAGAGAAAGAACATTTAAATTATCAATTTTAAAAATTAATTTTCATGCGTTAGAGTAAACTTTTTTTAAAATCTTATTAATAATTTGACCTATTTAATACGAAAATGTTCCTTATTTATAAATTATAGGAACATTTTACTTGAAAAATAATTTGAAGACAAATCGATTAAATATTATTTATTATCAAATGTGGTTATTATTCAAATGTGGTTAGTGGTGTGACCTTCGGTTACCGTATTTTATAACAAAGACATGCTTAACAAAATTTAAATTAAATTTCTACTATTATGAAATGCAAACAGTACGCCTGAAAAAAATTATTAAACATCTGGATTTCAATCAAATCAAAATAATACATCTTATCTTTTATCGACAGATAACTTCCGCACTATATATGGTTGCTCACAAAATAATTAACTTTTATAGAAATGCTGACAATTACATAATTTCAATAGGACCAACCCCTTCAAATATTTTTACGTTTTGAAAAAGCCGAAAAATAAATTAAGTGAATTTTAAAGGTAGCATAAAAGCAGTAATTTGGTCTTTTGTAAAAGACCGGCAGTTAAACTACACTTGGGTTAAGCAATAATTCGCATTCCGGTTTCCTCGCTCGTATTGCGACTTCCTATATATGCATTCTACAGATAAAGCATTATTCTTTTTTTAATCAATTGTCAGTTGATCGCTCGAATTTATATTACCCGCAGTAATGCCTATTAAGGAGTTTCATATGTTTTCTGTTGTTATGCGGGTTTGAATATCAAAACAGGTTAATACTCACAATATTTAGGTCGGTCTAAGCTTGTTAGACCAATTATCTGAAGAAAATGGATTAAACAACCGATGGAATTGAGATGTTATTGAGCTTAATTGATTTTTTTAATATTTGTCTACACATATATATACGAAAGACATATTCAGTAAAATGCATGTAAAAATGGTTGATATATTAGATTAGTTTTCGTTCGCCATTTTCTTTGTTGTTGTTCTGCATTGATGTTTATTAAAGATTAGTTTATAAATGTATTTTATTTTAAGCAGAATTTAAAAAAAAATTGAACTACATAAAACAATTCATTACTCAAGATCAAATTTTTAGTTTTAAAAGTCTTTAATGTATACTAAACAACAATAGTTAACCTTTTAATAAATACCATTAACACATTCGATTACGAATAACAACGTTAACTTTGCATTTTTAAAATTAATTTATCATGTAACTTCATTTATTACAAAAAAAAATTGGTACTATGGTCTTCATTTGTCTTATATTTTGTTCATTTAGATAAATTTATTCAGAAAGCTCATATTAGCAAGGGAATTTTTTTTTGACAATTAATGAGTTAAGGTAGTAACGACACTTTTCTATACTAATCGTTTATTTTTGTGTGAGTTGTAGGAACTCGTTCTACTGGAAATAACCTCTGCTCCAAAGTTTAATTTAATTGTTGATTTTTAACACTTTGAAAGGTTTAGTGCATGTTTAAACAATCGATGTACTTAAAGTTGGCAGTGTAGGTAAACTAAAACTTTAGTAAAATGGGCGTAACAAAGGGCACCATTTGCACCACCAACGGAATCACCGTTAGGTTTACATTGCGAAACTTTCAGGCTCGCATACAACTGACTTTCATATTTCAAATTTCATATATGATTAACTTTCTCCGATTAAAAAAATTGTGAACTATATAACATTTTTAACGCGAAAAAGAGCCATAAAACTTGTCTTAAAAAAGTGTTTTCAAGTGGCAGAAAATAGCATATCTGCTAAAGAAATGTGAAATCGAAACTTAAAATGTGGAGAGTTTTTTGCTTTTGTTAGCTCGCTAGAACAATTTCAAAGGTAGACCAATGTAGAGTAATCAATTTTTTTATTTCCAAAATTCACAGTTCAAACGATCCCACTGGTAGCAAAATAAGCACATCGAATCTACATCATAAATCTTTTTTTTTTATCCAAGTTTAGGGGGAGTGCTAATTCTGGACCCTCATGCCTCGGGCCATGGCCCTATATGTTTATTATAGGTCTATAGAGTTGATTGATTATGAATAGATAGCACTAAAATATGCGGAAAACACATGCTTCTGTAGGCTCAATAAGTTTTTAAGGTGCTGTGCTTATAAAGTTTATGTGCGCTAATAAGTGTGTTGTAAAGTCGATTTAACAGTGGTTAATTTATAGTTTTTCTAACGATAATACGCTATATAAAATTAAATGAAGATAGTGTATTTAGTCATGGCTTATAATCAAAAATTCAATTTAAAGAATAGAAATTTTATTTCATTACTCAATGCCTTTCTGAGTTTATATTTTACAAAAATTGGATGTTTTTAGAGCACACGTTTAAAGAAACAAGATCGTTATTTAATTTCAATAGTTTTTTTTTTAGTTTATGTGGTTATTTCTGTTATTTCAAAAATAATTGATATCGATTTTTAGCTTCCACACTGCGTTTATAACGTAAAAAGTGGAAGGTATTATAATCGTTCAGTCCGTCTGTCCGTCAGTCCGTCAACCACTTTCATAGTCCAAACTACAAATGCTGTGTAATACGTCAAAAAATTCAGCGCATCGAAATAAGAATACATTGAAAATTTTCAGAAAAGAATTCGAATTTGAAGTACTTTAATTATTTAAAAAACTGAAAAATTAAATGCTCATTTAAGATGCATAGGAAGCCATTTTTATTGGAATTAAATCACCATTGCCATTCGCAACAATCGCTCGAAAAACTTTAATTCTTTTAGACAATAAATTTAAATAAATTTGTTTTTGAGACATCGATCAGTTTGAAATGACGTCAAATATATTTCACTACGAGATTCTTTGTATGTTGATATGAAATGTTTTTATTCTATTTAAAAGCGTGGAATATTGCATATTTATTCTTTGAAATATAAATTAATTTTCGCAAACGATAAGTAGTAATTATTTAATTTTCGAAATAAAATAAATAAAACTAGCCAAATTTAGCATGTAAATATTTAATATAGAATTAATGCTGTGCTTGGCGCCTTGTTACCTGTTAAACAGAACTGTTGTGTGGAAGCGGGTTAAGTGACTGATTCTGTTACAAACCTACTAGTTTATGCTACAAAATACTATATAACTTAATAATAAAAATATTTCATTAAATAGCCTCATAGGTAAAAGCAATAAATGTTTACTTTTCACGGTATATGTAAAAAAATAATAATAATGTGGCAAATTTTTAAAATGTACGAATGTAACAGTAAATGTAATAGTTACTGATGTCTGGTACCTAAATGTATACGAGCTCGTATTAATATAATTTAAGTATTAACGTCTCTATGTTTATAGATCAGGCGACAAATCTTGAAAAATAGTAAGTTACCAATTTTTCCATTTTTAACTTACGGTACATAATTTCAGTCAGTCATAATTTAGTTTAGTTCAGTCTTTGATGGAAGTGAATCAGGTATTAATTATACATGATTTTACTTTTAGACAAATTAGTATCAGTCATACTATGAAAACTTACTGTGATTTTATTTATACTTTTATTGATAAACAAATTGAACTATTATTATGGTATATAGAATCGCATTACTCATATACATTGTGAAAAAAGAATAACACCACTATAAAATATTTTAAGCCTGAAACAAGTATTCTAATCGACAGAAAGTTTAAAGATAGTTTCACGCTCTGTGCGAATAACTAAATATAATTTTTTTGTATAATGTTTATTGAAAAATTATAATTAATAAACAATAAAGATCTCTTTCCAGGAACATCAAGTTGTAATAAATTTAAAAAAAAAATCTTTCAATATTTCACGCCTCGAATCATCATAAAAGAAATTTACAACAAATTATATAAAAGTTTTGATTCGTTCAAATCCTAATATTCAATTTATTAACAATGTTGAGATTGGATCATGTTTAGAGGGGATCAAATTTTATTGTTTGAAGTGTTTAAAATAAATCTTCCTTAATTTGATCAAATAATTTCATTTTAAACATTAGGTATCGGTTTTGACTCAGATTTCGTAATTTATAATATTTTTAGTAAGTAATGCGTTATAATTTCTTCAATCATTTTTCTTAAATGTAAGAAACGTAAATAAAATGTTCTTATTTAAAAGAAATTAAATGAAAAGAACAAGCTGCAAAATAGTACCCTAGGATGCAAATTCGACAAAGGCTGCTTTTCTACAGCCTACTGCCAATTTAAACTTATTTACTGACGATTAGGGAAATTATCTGTGGTCATGTGGGCTTTATCGATCATATAACAAACATTTCGATTCAAGTGACGTTTCCCCTATCTTCTTTTTAATTAACTATTCTTTTTATTAAATGAAACTAAGCGTGGTTGATTAAATCAGCAAAAATCCTATCTTCCAGCTATTCTGAGGGATAATCTTTATTATTAGAGCAATTAGTTTGCATTAAAAATAAATGTCCCATAAAAATAAACCTTACCTTACCATTTCCAGAAATGCGACAAAAACACCTTTTAACACAATTTCCCCGAAGTTCTTAAAATTGGTTTCAAATAACCTCGGCAAGAGGCAGCAGTTCGAAGAAGCACACTATCAAATAACCCGCAAAGTGCTGCGTAATATAGCACAATCCTATTAGTGCTTGGGGCTATGAGTCAGATAGAAATGTGAAGTATTTTCTTACTAGGGAACCGTGGGGCTCGAATAACAACACGAACGTTTCCAACACGTGCAGTGAAAATAATCATTCGTTTATTCGCGAATTCCCCATAAGAGTATTAGGATTTTTTTAAAATCTATTCTTAGTGTCCACTGTTGTATTTTACAGACTGATTATTCTATAAAATGAAACATCTTTTATAATGTATAAAAGTAAACCACAATGTTCAATAATTATAAATGTTTTTCACATTGTCATGTAAAAATAATGTATCATGTGGTGTTAACTGCTTTATTAACATTTAACGATACTTGTTAACAAAATAATTATTCTATGTATTTTACAAACTAATTATTCTATAAAATTAAACATATTTTATAATGTCTAAAAGTAAACCACAAGGTTCAATGATTATGAATGTTTTTCACATTGTCATGTAAAAATAATGTATCACGTAGTGTTAAGTATTTTATTAACATTTAACAATATTTATTGAAACATGTTAAAAAAATATTCGCATTTTTGTAATAAAATTACCCTAAAAAAGGGTTCAATGTGGCATCGTTCTCAGCTGTTTATTTTATTGAAATGCTTATTGAAATTTATCAGCAAAATATTAATACTTTTATAATTAAATTAACTAAAGGGGAGTTGCTCCTAGTTGACTATTTTGAGAAATTATGTAAAGCTTTAACGCATTCAATATGAATAATTCCGGACGAATGACAAAAGTGCAATTGAAGGTAAATCTACATAAAATATAAACATGAATATGACACGTGTAACACGTTGTAAATGGTGTAGAGCAAAAATAGCCTTCCATTAAAAGTCTTACTTTTGAAATGGAACACCATATTTTCCCGAAATTATACTGAAAATGCCTTATTACCGTTTTATACATTATTTTCACTTTTCTAAGAAACGTTAGAAGTTATTTCATTTAATTTCAAGGAAACCTTTTCCAATACCATTCAGTAAAAAAATCCATTTTAGATCACATTCACCACTTAAATGTGGTATTCATAAAAGGCGCTCAGTACTCAAGAATCATTCCTTTTTTAAAAAAAACTTTATCTTGAATTGGTATTTGTCTAATAAAAATGATCGCTTTTCCACCTCAAGATATCTCAAACGTTCACAATTCGACAAGATCTTATATGTATATTTAAAGGCTCTATAATTTCCTTATATGTCAAGGCGAAGATAAATTTTAAGTGGTATAAAGAGTCAAACTGTTCCGAGAGATAACATTTTGCTTAGTGCCATACTAAGTGATTCAGGTGTCTGAAAATGATATATTTTTTTACTTAATCGTTTTTCTATTTTTCTTTAACAAATATTTATTGGAAAAAAAGCTTTCAAGGTGTAGTTTCATTTCAAAGGTGATAAATACATGAAAAGGATATAATGTTCGTAAAAAAATTGTTCGTGTTAAACGTTAAATGTTTTTATTCAAAATTTAGTTTTTATATATTTATAAATGACATTATTTCATTATTATTTATCGCTCAGTTTATATAATTGATAGACTCTTTTAATAGTTATTTTTAATTTAAATAATTGTGTCGAGAATCATTTTAAGACTAAAAATAAAATACGAAAACTTCGATGGAAAGAAATCCAATATACTTGAATTAAAACTACCGGTATTACTATATTTTTTTAGTTTTAAAACTGTTTAAGATACTATAAAATGGAACGAATTTAATAAACAAGGATTTTACATAAATTCTTGCTAAAAATAAAAAAAAATAATGAGGTACTTTTTTTGTATTTCTTAGGTAAAACTTAAAAAAAAAAGGTTTATTAAAGCTTTTGATTCATAAAATTATTAACTAAAAACTTTATAAAAGTGCCGGGTACATTAAAAATAACTGAGACAACAAATTTTTTTATAAAAAATTACTTCATTACCTACTAAAATCTTATAGAAGACGCGCCAACCATGGTAGCATACAATATCATATAATATCTTTCCGATATCTATCTCGCATCATTCTAACATTACGATGTCGAATATATACGGACAGATAAAGTAAAAGTAAAGACTGGTAAAGTGTTCTACTGCGGAAGTCATCCAAAACTCAAAGCCCACGTTTTCTTAAAGACCGCGCCAGCATTCGAGATATGTACTATTTGAAGAGTCCAGCTTTCCAAGATATTGTTCCCATGAGGGACTATTTGCGGATGTCCTATTCACTAGATCGATGTCCAGGAGCTTAAAGATCGAGCTTGGATCCTTTGAAAGATTGGTCGAAGGTTATTATGCTTAGGAGCAGAATGAAGTATTTTTTTCAGTTTATTACACCAATTTGCTTGTCAGCATATTATATATTTTATCGTTGTTTATTTCAAATTACTTATGGAAAAATGGTGTAATGCTACTAGTGGATTATTTAATTTGTTTTTTATATTCTAGGCAGCTCGCTTTTTTTGTTACCTTTACAGTTTGGCCAAAGCTGGATTCTTTCTTACGTCGATTACTCCGCGCTTTGCTCCATGTTTCTTTGGATAAACTTGGAGCAAAAAAGAAGAGGTGTTTTCTTTTTTTTTCTGTCGTTAGGGGGTCCCTATGTGGTTTGAAAAGAAGAATTTCTTGTTAGTTTCTAAGATTACCGTGTTGTTTTCGTTTTACTTATATTATCAGATATTACATACTGAAAGTAATAGTGTATGTACGATGCTTCAAATTATTGGTAAATTATTGTTTTTTAATATTTATTTGATTTTAACCTTTTGAGATTCTTATTATTACTATTATTAAATACAAATCAGATGTGTAACCTTCCGTAGAAGAAGAGATATTTTTCACTATCAGAATGTAGCCCAGATGCGGTAGAGATTGAAAATTTCTTATTAAAAACAAAACTATTTTTATTTAACGTTTATAATGAATTTAAACAAAACTTATTTTAAAGTTAGAAAAGTAAAAATCGTCAAATAAATATATTTATTATTTTAAAAATAAGTAAAATTTGAAGGATGAGATTGTATTACCCAGTACTTTTGCAAGAGTATATGCAATATATGCAATTAAATACCACTAAAGTCTCCATGGTATTCTACCGTGAGCAGGTAAACTGCAGTAATCGCAACAATGAGTTGTACCATTTTCGCTCTGAAATAGTTTTCTTCCAGTATGTTTTCTTAAAGGTTAGGTTAGTTGAGTGCTTGTAACAATGGTCCAAGTCATTATGGAAGTTACTGCAGTTTACCTGCCCACGGCAGTATTATAGAAGATATGAAGAAAAAATAACGTAAGACATCGAATACGGACAAAAATATCCTTATAAAAATGGGGAAAATAATGATAAGCAAAAATTACTAGCATGTAAAATGACCGATTAATTTGAAATTAAGTTTTCATGGTATACTGGAAGATATAAAGAGAAAATAATGTAATTAATCTAATAAGAAGGAAAAGGAATATATTCTTATTAAAACGAAACAAAATTATTCATAATGTTCAAAAGTAGTTAGTAATTACATAAAAATGTATTTAATTATTATTTTAAACCATGCTCGGTTCTTAATGCAGCTCAAACTGTTATAAGTCCACAATAGAACAGAGGTAAATAAAATGTCTTCGCCCTTTCTCGTTCCTAACTAATCGGTCTGGAGGTAGCAGATAAAAAGCAAGCAAGACAAATGAGCTCGCCTTGTGCCTAAATGCATTAGCAAAGGGGAAAAAAACAAGTTATTGAAGACGCTGCGAAGCTTCTGCCAAATCGACTTAACACCTAAACGTGTTTCGTATCTCCCTCGAAGGTAATAGTCCTCCTATTTAAACGAAATTATTGAGTGACAGACACGCCTAAGTTATACGAACACTCACGCGGGGAGTTCCTCAAACAAAATAATAATCATCAAATTATCGTACGTGAGATTTGGAGGGCCAAGCAGGTAATTTAGTTGTCAACTGCGGATTTTTTATTGCGCACGTGTCTAAATCTGCGTTGTTTCTTGCAACTCTGCCACTGGAATTCACGACGTCGAATTCATAATATTTAAACGTCCCTATCCTGGTAATCTTATTTACCTGCTTCGACAATACCATTGAAATCGGCGAAGGCTTCGTCACGCAGCCACCGTGAACAATGTTCTAATAACAATCGCGATTCAATTCGAAATGCAATAATAAATTGTTCCCTGCTTTCCAAACACGATCGGTTAATTTGCTTTTTACGGATTTTATACATCGACACCTCTTCCAACAATAAATTCAAGAGATAATTTAAAGCACCCTTCTCTGCTTTCAATTGCGAGCGGGAAGGAAATATTATTAGATTGAGGAATGTACAACTAAATGAGAAATGAGTCTGGATGCATTGTAGAATGCGTGATGTTTTCTGCAGGCTTAAGATTGCTACAATCGAGGCACTTAGAAAGAGAAGGTAATTTGCTGCTCGTCTTTATTTGCCATTTTGCGCCTTCCTTTGCTTATTCGTAGATGATTTATTCATTACATTGATAGCAGAGCGTGTGTTGGAAAGTTCGCCGTTCTTTAAATTAAATGAATTTGAGTGTGCAAACATTTAACATTTTTATAAAGTCGAGTATTTGTGTGAGTCTTTGTATGATTTCGAACTTGACAAGTAGTTAATTTATCAACAAACGGCTTTCATTTTAAGGACTCCGCAGAGAATTTGCTCGAAAGAGACGTCTGATTTTTAAATGAAAAAAAAGTTTTACTTAAAATTCATAAGATAACTTTAGAACTTCCACTGATTAAAAATAGATTTATATATTCACATTAATTTTAGCGTGCAAGTAGGCACTTAATTTAGCGCCCTGTTTTTAATCTATAATTTAAGCCCAATTTAATTTTGGAAAAATATTTCCTACACATTTTAAAACGCAGTATTTTACTTTTAATCAACTTATATTAAGGGAAGGATGCGCTTTTGTCAGTTATTAAAAATTTAATGTCATATTTTCTACAGTTTGCTCTGTACTTTTTTGATGAGAGAAAGGAAAATAAACTATCTTTCCAATGCTTATATTGCTTTAAGCTGGAACGTTACTCCGTAAACCGGTGGCAGCACTCGCGGCCATCTCTTTTACGTAGTAACGTTACACCAAGGGTTTTACAGTAGAGAGAAATATTGAAGCTATTTTTTTTCAAAGTTTTTCCCCAGAGCTTGCGTGAAGCGGATTGGTCTCAATGTACGCGGTGGCGTGCAGAGGTGCTATAAAGTAGTGGGGGTTTATTCCAGGCTATTTACCAACGGTCTATCAGTCATTTGCGATGACCCTTCTGGAGTTGTGCTAGTGGTTGAATGACTTGTCACCTCTTCCCTTATTGCGTGGGAAACGCAACGGGAATCGAAAAGGAAATGGCTTCTATCGATTAAGTCAACCGTTGGGAGGGTTTAATAGAGTTATTTGAATATTAGCCGTGAATGGAGGGGGGGGGGACTTTTCTATTAAGAAACATACACTGCATTGAGTGTGGAAAAGTTAAGTATAAGACGATAAGAGCAATTTTAGTTGCACTTGCTGAACTAAAGTTTTATATTAATCGGCTTATATAAAATTCATAAAGCGATTGGGCTAAGCTTCATAAGCGATTGGATTAGCCAACCTGTCCTATTCACAAAACCACAGCACTTGAGAATACAGAGAAGCAACATACGAGTACAAAGCAACATGCGAGAGGTAAAAAAAAAGTCACATATTTTGGTTTCCATGGTTTCACTTTTTCAACAGTAAATGTAAACTTTTTATAAAAATTATTTCTACACTGCTTTATTAATTAAAAAGTAATAAATAAGGATTGTTTCTCGCAGTTTGCTTCTACCATTGCCATGGAAGTAGCGTCACGTTTTCCGCTATGTGCGATAGTAACTATAATATGTAAGAAAAACTTTTTTTTTTATTCCATTGGGGCTAGCAATTATACAAATAGGCCCTTAGTATTAGACGATCAAATTTCTAATTCAAGTTATTTTCCTCCCTCCTACAACACTCATCAAATAGTAACAATTCCTGTAGCATCATAATTGCTTCCAAGGTAACTCGAGTTTCAAGATAATGTGCAATAGTAACTATAATATGTAAGAAAAAACTGTTTTTTTATTCCATTGGGGCTAGCAATTATACAAATCGGCCCTGTAGTATTAGACGATCAAATTTCTCGTTCAAGTTATTTTCCTCCCTCCTACAACACACATCAAATAGTAACAATTCCTGTATCATCATAATTGCTTCCAAGGTAACTCGAGTTTCAAGATGAAATTTTAAATGATTCCCCCTTTGCCCCGTTCCTTTCGAGGCCAAACCTGATACCTTTTACGCCAAATAAGCAACCCAAAAATAACCGTTTTGTCTCGTCTAAAGTCTTTAAACGAGATATCTTCGCTTGAAATTTACAAATGGCCGCCCTAATCTGCACTTAACATCTTTAAGATTAAAAACCGTGATAAGACAAATCTGTAGTTGCCAAATCTAACAGCATTCATAGGTGTTCACCTGCCATACGACTATAGCAAAAAAAATACGTATTATTCCGAAATGAGAGACAACTGCAGAGCAGCCAAAAGGGACAACTTTAGTGGAACTAATGGCATTTGGCGCTACCCAAAGCGTTGACATCAAGCAACAGTTGTTGAAATAGATTATCCACAGAAGTTCCGTGATTTACGGTTGCTACTCAGGTTTAATAGCAATTAAGGTTTGTGTTTTAGTACTATCTTCTTTTGATTGTGGAAAGTGGATAAAAGAAAACTATAATGCCCTGAATATAATTTAGTTGGATCCTTTAGGGTTAGAATAAATTATTACAAAAGTAATAGCCTCTCTACAAAGTCTTTCAAAACCAGGAAATAATTTCGAAAACAGTAATACCACAAAAAAAACATCTCGACAAGATAATAATGCTGTTAATTGAAATATAGCATCGAACTTTTCAAATTCAAATCAACTGAAAACCCATTAATCTTAACAATAAAATCGCCTCACTGAAAGAGTCCTCATAATCATTCCGTATTATCTATGCATTTGTAATTTAAATATACTTTTTTACTGAAAAAAAAGTTTTTCATTTATGATTTTGGCATTAAATATTACGCATTTGGTATAAAATCTTCAATTTAAAAAGTTTCAAACCTTTTAAAAAGATAAAAACCTATATATTTTCCTTTTATTTTTTTAACCATTATAAAGTGTATTTTGCAATTCAAATTGTTAGAGTTAGGATAACAATTATTTTAGAGGCATGTCAAAAACCAACGTCGATTTCTTTAAAATTTCTGTTTTTGAATTTCCGATGTTTGAATATAACAATAAAACATTTATTTTCATTCAAAAAATCACTGGAAGAACAGCAATTAAAAAAATACCTTCATTAAATACCAATAGAAAAATATTCTTTTCTCGTTACTATTTTTAACGCAAAACTTCCTCAACAATTTTTTTAAAAAATACACATCAAATCTTGATTAATTATCTACAACGATTCTTGCAGTAACTGAAACTCCATAATTCATGATTTCCGAAGTAAGTTTTGTCGAAAGAACTGCACGCCTACTTGAGTTTTTGTTGTTGTCTTTCCTGCCATGCACTTGATCGAAAGTGAACAAATAGATAATTCGATCGTACCGAAACTCCGCGAAACGCCGCAATTTGAACTCACTTCAGAGCTTACTAAAAGACGAATGATTGAAAGGGACCTTGTAAACATTGAAGTTTGTTGATTACAGGTTATTTTGCTAAGATTTGATTTTGAGAAAATAGTTGTATTTTATGGTAGACATGACTCTCAGTTTGAGAGGGTTTATGACATTTTTAAATTAAGAAAAATACACCTAGGATAATTTACTCTACTATTATTGTTTTGGTAAAATTTTTTATATATATATTTGTTCATTTTATAAATATAGTTTTTTTTAATTAAAAGCACCATATATTATAGCTTTTATTTTGTTTTCAAGTAAAAATGAAAAAATAAAATATTTGTCTCAAAAACAATACAAATATTTATAAATGTTACAAAAATAATTTAATATTTGTAAAATATTAATATATAATTATTGTAACAAAACTTTTGTCATTTCAATGCTTTTAAGTTTGTTAAGAATACCCTGTTTTATACAAAGTACAGTTTCTTAGAAAAATTCGATTTGAATACCAAGTACACTAAAAAACAACATATAAAAATATATAATCGAATACAATTATAATTAACAAAACAGGGAAAGTTAACAGACTGCAACAGATTTATATTTTATATATGCTTATAAACAAGTAAAAATATATAATGTTACCGATTATACATAATAACCTGTCAAATATTTTTACCAAACAGTTCCACAGAGATTTTTATCGTGGTTGATATATGTTATTTACTAGTTAAAAACTACTTTTACATTGAATTCGTTTAATACATTTAAATATCTATTAAGTATCTAGTATTCGAACATAGGTTACGAATAAGGTTTAGCATTCCAATTGCATTTTATTACTGGAGAAAATGACATAAACGCTTGTAAAACCAACTACTTAGTCTACATGTATTTGTCAATTTAATCAATCGCTAGATCTTAACGTTTTCCATAGTCTAGTATTTTCCTAACTCAAAAAGCCACGGTAGTTACCACGTCATGTCCCTCCAAACAACGCTAGATACAATGTACTATTTTTATGCAAAATGTGTTCACCAGAAACTATTTCACCGCATATTGATTAACCGATTCCACAAACTTTTATCGGGTTGATATATGTTATTTACTAGATAAAAACTTGTACTTTTACATTGAATTCGTTTTAATACATATAAATATCTACTATTCGAACATAGGTTATGAATAAGGTTTAGCACTCCAATTGCATTTTATTACTGGGAAAATGACATAAACGCTTGTAAAACAAACTACTTAGTCTACATGTATTTGTCAATTTAATCAATCGCTAGATCTTAACGTTTTCCATAGTCTAGTATTTCTAACTCAAAAAGTCACATAGGTACCACGTCATGTCCCTCCAACGAAGCTAGATACTATGTATATTTTCATGCAAAATGTGTTCACCATAAACTATTACACGCATATTGATTAACCGATTACCAAACAGTTCCACAGAGATTTTATCGGGGTTGATATATGTTATTTACTAGATAAAAACTTGTACTTTTACATTGAATTCGTTTTAATACATATAAATATCTACTATTCGAACATAGGTTATGAATAAGGTTTAGCACTCCAATTGCATTTTATTACTAGGGAAAATGACATAAACGCTTGTAAAACCAACTACTTAGTCTACATGTATTTGTCAATTTAATCAATCGCTAGATCTTAACGTTTTCCATAGTCTAGTATTTCTAACTCAAAAAGTCACATTAGGTACCACGTCATGTCCCTCCAACGAAGCTAGATACTATGTATAATTTTCATGCAAAATGTGTTCACCATAAACTATTACACGCATATTGATTAACCGATTTTACAATAGAGATATCCCCATACATAGTTTCCCAATACTTTTGGACAATCCCCAAAAGTAACTGCTGCGAGGGTCGTCAAAGAGCGTCTCTAATGGTCATTTCGAATCCCATTCACTCATGACGTCAATAAACGAGTCTGTTACTAGAGAAACGAACTTAAAACGTATCAAATTTTAAGCAGCGGAAAACCGCCACCATTGAAGACTATTAAAATGTAATTGTTACAAATAAAATCAAGCGTACAATGGCATTGATAGTTTTGTCATGAATGTTGATTGGTATTACCCGTATTTGAGTGGAAAAGAGGTTAATGTATAATATTATGAACATAAAACATCGGTCATATATCAATAAATGCATATTAATAAATACATAAATGCATAAGAGCACTTTAATGATTGAGTAAGAGGTGGAAAATCGTTTATTAGGCATCAGTTAAATAAATATTCCATATTAGCTCCCACATTACGTTTATAACGTAAAAGTGGAAGGTATTATAATCATTCAGTCCGTCTGTCTGTCACCCACTTTCATAGCCCAAACTACAAATGCTACGGACAAGTGTGATACGTCAAAAAAATTCAGCGCATCGAAATTAGAATACATTGAAAATTTCAGAAAAGAATTTGAATTCGAAGTACTTTAATTATTTAAAAAACTGCAAAATTTAATGCTCATTTAAAAAGCATAAGAAGCCATTTTTATTAGAATTAAATCACCATTGCCATTCGCAACAATCGCTCGAGAAACTTTAATTCTTTTAGACAATAAATTAAAATAAATTTATTTTTGCAACATCGATCAGTTTGAAATGACGTCAAATATATTTTACTACGAGATTCTTTATATGTTGATAGGAAATATTTTAATTCTATTTAAAAGCGGGGAATATTACATATTTATTCTTTGAAATATAAATTAATTTTTGCAAACGATAAGTAATAATAATTGAATTTTCGAAATAAAATAAATGAAACTAGCCAAATTTAGCATGTAACTGTTTAATATAGAATTAATGCTGTGTTCGGCACCTTTTTACCTGTTAAACATAATTGTTGTGTGAAAGCGAGTTAAGTGACAGATTTTGTTACAAACCTATTTGTTTAAATTTAAACAAAAAGGAAAGTATACATTTATTTCTTTAAAAAATAACCGTCTTTTTTATTACCTTTATTACTTTTGAGCACTTATGTAAATAATTTTATTTATATTAAATGTTTTTATTATGAATATAAAAAATTGTTAGGTAAAAATGTTGAACTCAAGCATATAAAAAATGTAGGTCTCGGTATATTTGTTTCTATTTTAAAAAACCTGCTCATTTAAATCGTAATTAGGTTGTTTATGTAATTTTCTATATTCATACAGCTTAAATTCCTGCTCAAAAGGAAATAATCAAATTCAATTTAGCATAGACCTTAGAACGGACTTTTATATCATATGAATGAACTTGTTTAGTTTTTTCAAACGCAAAAACATCACGTCAAAACCGACATAACAGCAGTTAATTATTGAAAACCTACATAAAAAAAACGCCTCCCAAACCCAGACTTATTAAAATCTACTCATATTGTGTTCCAATTCATTTCTCTGACCCCTCTATCTCCTGTTTCAAACTGTTTTCATGCCAGACAGAACAGACGGCTGAAAAGGATATGAAAAAAAAAATAATAAAAAGGTTAGTAAGACCGTTTTCAAAGGCCTCACTGTGTTATCGGAGTCCATATAGGAGGACCCCTATGTTTATTTTGGACGAACCACGTGCAATTTTCCGCCTACCCTAGGGGTCGGAAAATATATGTCCTTTTTTCGAGAATTGTTTCTGTCTGCTTTTGTTTTGTTGTACTGTTTGTAAAAGTTTTTTTTTAACATAAGAAGAAGAAACGGCATAGTTATAAGTTCAAAGACTATCATTCAACAGTTACCCTTTAAAAAGTTAGGCACATTATTTTTTTAAATTTATCAGGAAAGTTTTATGTTACTTGTTATTGATAACATTTATTTTCATAAACAATTGTTTTTAAAAGACATTTTTGAAGTCTTATTGAAGGAATTGTGAGAAAACATTATATTCGTGGAGCCAAATTTGTTAATTTCAAAAAGTTTGAATTCACACCAATTCTCAGAGCGTTTCAAGTTCTATTTACCATTATTTTTTGTCAGAAGGATAATTTCATTTTACAATCAGGTATTTCTTGTGTTTACCAATTTGAACGTTAATACACTTTATGTTACTCGCTTTTTTTAAATATTCATATTGGAGATAAAATTTACAATTTTTTCACGATTACGGATCTTGTTATGTCTTTGTGACAATTCGAATTTCGAATCGAATTTTTTAATGATTATCTTGGAGTTATTTAACGAATATCTCAGATTTCCATCTAGCACACTCTGTAATTCATTTATTGGGATTTCCAAACCAACAAATAATTAATATTTTCTAAATAGAAAACTTTTTTAAAAAAATTTCAAACATTTTGTACAAAATAACTTATTATATAATATTTTATACAAAATAATTTATTATACTATATTCTTTGAAAATTTATGTTGGTACGTCTTTCGTAGGTGCGAAAACCCTGTACGAACCAAACCGCCGAGAATCTTTCTTATTTTTTCTGTTTAAACTTCCACTTTATTTTTTATAAACCAATAGATTTGTCAAATCCCTTCTTATTTCTTATAAAATCAAAAACGTTTTATTTAAAATTAATTAACATGTTTAATTTTATAGTTAAATTTTTTCTCGAGCACCTGTACCAAATCACGTATAACAGTGGTCTTGATAAGAACAAATGAAATGTAGTGTATTGTTATATTTAAAACCCCTACACTCTTAAAACAAAAGAGTGAAATTCACTCCTATAGGAGAAGTGCATTTTCGGCACCGGAAAGGAGTGAAAGTTAACTCAGACTGAGTTAAAACCGCTCGTTTTAAGAGTGAAGGACGCAGATTGTTTTCTTTTATTTCTTTTACCCACTCCGAAAAAGAGTGAAATTCACTCCTATAAGAGAAGTGCATTTCGGCATGGAAAGGAGTGGAAATTAACTCAGACTGAGTTAAAATCGCTCGTTTGTTTTAAGAGTGTACCCTGTCCTCGAATCACTTATCACATCTCCCCCTCAACCGGATGGCCGGATTCGGTGTCAAAGGAAAGAGCAGGATTTTCGATTGCTTGCTCCTGATCAGAAGATATTCTGACGTAGATTGCTGATTTCATTCGGCTAATCATCGTGAGTATTTTGATAGTGACGAAGCGTTTAAGGCGGAGTTGGGCTTTTTCTATTTAGATACTTGAAGGGTCAGATGGATTCCGTTGATAAGGGAAACTATTTGAATGAGTTATTTCTTCGTATTAATAAAAATACACGAAAACTAATACTTTTTCGCGTTTCATTGAGGCTACCATTTCAATATAAGGCCCCTTGTTAGTTATAGTAACTTTTCTGAGCTTAAGAAAAATGGTGATTTGTATTACATTTTTACCTAGGCAAAATTTTCTGTTTTTAACAATTTTTCGTTCTATAATTTATAATTTAGAAAATAAAATGTGTTAATATCCAATATATTAACTTAAATTCAGTACATGCAACTGAACTGGAAAATAAATCATATTCTCGACTTTCAAAGAGTTATTAAACATCGTTCTTTACATTTTTCAAATAAGGATTTACAATTTTCGAAAAAAGTAACTATAATTTGTATTTTGACATTATTATACTATGGGCATGCTTGATGTCGTGAATGGCAACAGTTCCAGAGGTATTGTTTTGATTTTTGGTTTCCGGAATGACATTTAAACAATACAATATATTCTTGCCTTACTTAAACAAATGTTTGTACTGGCTTTTCTTTCAGTGGAACTAAAGCTTTTCTCTGTTCGTGAATCACGTTAAATTACACAATTTCGTTTCGTTTCTCCGTATAAAACAAATTATCATGAAAACAAAAGTTTTTCAACAATATTGACGTTTCTGCAATGCTTTACATACTTGAAATTTAATTGAATTAAAACCGATAAAGTTCAATTAAAAACAAGTTGCACATAAAGAACTCTAAAGAAAAAGAGGATAAAAACGATTATTTTGAGAGGGAGATTGAAACAACAAATGAAATTGCAGAAGGATAAAACAATTAAAAGAAGAAAGTTACATCATCTGAAACGACCTTATTATGCATTAATAAAATCTGGAAAGTAAATTAAAGGTGAGACAATACTGTGCAAAAAATTAGAACTTTCCCTTCCGCTTTCTTAATGCACATATAATGAACCGTCAAAAGAACTCTATTGTAATATATACTATACGCCATCCCAAACTGATTTTTATCACAAAAACAAGTAGTCTTTCAAGTTTTATTTTCATTTTAATTAAAGTCTCCGTCAACAATGGAATTATTCAATATAAAAATGGAATTTTCTTGTTAATTAAATAGAGATTAAATTTTTAGTTATTTGAATTTTAAATATACTTCAAATGTCTTGCCTGAGTTTTTGATTCAATATGACGTGTCGCACTTGTCCATGAGATTTGTGTTTTGTTCACAAAATTGGGTGAAGGACGGACAGACAGACAGGCGGACCGAACGATTATAATACCTTCCACTTTTTACGTTATAAAACTAGTGTGGAAGCTAAGAAATGTGTTTGTCAGAGCTGTATAAGCCCTTTAAGACCGAGCTATCACGATCGTGCGGGTATAAAAGAGAATGTTCAAGCTTTTCAAAAATATCAATACCGAAGCAGCTGACTTGTACCACTCGTTATTTGCATAAAAAATGACTTTGTTTTTAAGGAGGCTGGCATTGATGCTGTTTAAGGTATTTTTTCGAAAAAACTCTAAAATTTAGCCCCATAAACTTAAATCAGCGCCGTCTGATGGCCGGTCTTAAAGGGATAAGAGGTTTATTAAAACAACTTGAAATTAAAAACTCTGTTTTACAAAATTATACAGTTTTCCATTTTTTTTAATATTTAAATTTCTAAATCACTAAGATTTTTATTTCATTCATCTTCAAATCGAAAAAAATCTCATTTTTTTAAAGATTTCAAGATAACAAATTTGTCTCAATTATCCAAAATTAAATAGTATTATCAATATTTTAAATAGGTATTAAATTAATAGTGTTATATTTAAATTCAAATAGAATTGTTTTTATGGTAAACTGTTCTATTTCTACGCAACTGCGTCATAATGAAATAGTGTATTGTGTTTAGCATCATCAAAATTTAAAACACCAAATATAAATATAATTTGAACTATATTTATAACTATTTACTTTTCAAAGCATCGTTTTGATATATTAACGAATTCGTTACTATTATTTGCCCATGCAATATGTAACTGCATATCCCCTTCTGAAAAACATGTGACGTCAAAATCGCATTGAAATAACAAGGAACTATGAATGGTTATTTCTGTCTCTTGGTCAATTGGATTCTATTTTTTCTCTTTCCTGAGATACTGTTGGAGCATCTTATCGTTGATACTTAATATAACAGAACTGAAATGGGTATGTTTTAATGATGCAACATAATAGTTTTTAAACATATGTGTATGGATTTTAGACTGCACACTGAGTAAAAAAAATCAGAAACGTTTCTAAATATATGAGGCAGTTACGGTGCACGTAATTTTCAAAAAAAGTTTCCAAGTATTTTGGAAACCTCTTTCAGTAATATTCAGAAACATTTTCAGCACTTAAAAAAGACTACTATTGTCCAGTATACATTCGATTTATAGGATGACAGTAAGTAAGTGGGATTCAAACCTCCGCACTCCTGGGAAGGTTCAATCTCGAACCAGATACCTTAATCACTAGGCCACTGATGGGCTATAGTTGGGTTAGGCTAATAGTTTAAAAAAAAGTTGGGTAGAAACAACGATGCGTGTAGTTTGAAGAAAAATTGGAATGCTATAGTTTTAAAAACTACTTCTTAACTACATATTCTAAAACAAAAAGATAATACTAACTGTCACAACCACTATAACGAAAAAGTTTTATGCTTTAATTTTTTTTATGATACAACGATTATTAAAACAAAAAAATACTCAATAGTCTATGGAAAATTTTGATTACCTCAATCGTAAGACAAATACTTTCTTTCTGGAATTCTTTTATTTTAAATAGAGTAATGTAGAATACTGACGATTGAGTATGTTGGGTTAGATTTGTACATGGTTAATTCCATGTAAATACATACCACAAGTGAATTTTAAAAATATTTTTTATTCCAGTTGAAACTTTTATATGTGATTTAGAAAAGTTTGAACTGTAAAAATTTTACATCAAAAACTATTATTGTTTTTATCTGTGGCAACAGTGAAGTTTTAAAGTGGCTGCTTTTTTTGAAAGCATAGGTTACGGTTTTTCATCATTTTGAATTCTTAGCATAAGTAAGCATAAGAAATCTGCCCAAACATAACACTATTGTAGTTTTATGACAACTGTGTGAAACGGCGAAACAGGTAGATTAAATTATATTTGCTCATCTCAAAAGGAAAATAAATATTTCCAATTCCTGACACTCAATAATTGCACTGTTTCTTAAAATTAAACAAATACCTACTTAAAATTGAAAATGTTTGATTAAATCTCCAAAAATACTACACGACTGATTTAACAAATGGTAATTGTCGACTGATTTAACAAAAATCTTAAACGAATTTGATGCTGGAAATCGGGCTTTAGTTCATTTTGTAGGAAAAATTATCATTAAATATTTTTTGGGGAAAATGTTAATTAAATATGCTTATTCAATAAGAGTGAAACATTTGTAATGGTAAGGAAGTCTTTTGCGTGGCCTGAAAAGGAAGAATTTACAGACATTTCTATTGAAAGAATGAATTAAGAAATTACCAGAAAACAACTTTGGTTCACGTTGTGTAACTTTTAATAACTATGATTTTATCATGTATTCAATTCTTTACTTACCATGTTCAAAATTATTTACATATGTTATGTTATTATTACCTTTATTTCCATATCTGGGATAAAATTCACATGATAAGTCACAAATTGAATGTAGTGTAAGTCACGCACAAAAATGTTAATACATTATTTTCTTTGATAGTTCAACACTTGTTTGTGATTAATTTTTGAACCTTTAAACCTTATGCTTGAAATAAGCCCTAGTAGAATGCTGATTTACTGCACTATGAATAAGAAATTAGAGTTTTAAAAGATAACCAAAAGTCGACTTCTTTTCATGTAGTGTAAGTCACATCATGATATTTTGATTCTTTTTTAGTAAAATACTAAATGAAATTTTTTTTACAGATTGCTAAAAATACTATATGTTTAGGAGTAAACTGACTTACAATATTTTTTTAAAAATAAATATAAGATATTTAGGAGCTATGCAAACAATATTTGTTAAATCGTCAAATGTAGTGTAAGTCACGCGTGGAAATGATGGTTTACATTAGAAATATAAACCTTTGCGTGGCAGACACATAATATGCGACACATGTTTACCAAAAAGAGGGACAATTGCTTACATTTCACTCACTATCGCGAAAGTAGATTGGTTAATGTTTAGATTCTTCGAAAAAATTTCGACTCTCATAGACAGGCACAATTCTGGTTCAGCGTGCATAAATGTTAACATCCAGTCTATGGGAGGTGAAATGCTGTCAAACAACGACATTGAGATTTTTCGACAAGTTAAAGTGATAAGACCAGCTGTCAACAACAGATAAGACATTTCTTCCAGGACTCCAGATACTTTGTACAATCTCCAATTACTCATAGACGACCGACACATCATATATCTGGTCATATTGAAAGGCATATCTAAGCTGCTTGAAATATGGCGATAGATCATTAGGAAGAGCTTTTTTTTATCATATTTGTTTAGTATTTGTCAGTATGTTAGTGTTGAAAGTTCTGCGAGTTTTTAGGCATTATTTACTATTAACCATAA
The DNA here is from genome assembly GCA_019343175.1 of Oedothorax gibbosus. NCBI lineage: Eukaryota > Metazoa > Arthropoda > Arachnida > Araneae > Linyphiidae > Oedothorax > Oedothorax gibbosus. Next base: position 11,281,819 of record CM033282.1, on the reverse strand, counting down.
TGTTGTAAAAATTAAAAGTAAGGATATAGTCCAGTCATGAAATGATTTCATAAACATATATATTTTATTTCATTAAGAGTTTTTAGTTAAATAAAAATCCTTAGAAAGAAAAAAGATAACTGCAAATTTTGAACATAGCTGACAGTGACACAGATGAATTTAATTAATGTTTATAACAGATAATCTATTCAATAATGCATATATAACTCTTAAAATAAAACGTGTTTTTAATGACAATTGCTTATCTCACTATTAATTAATAAATTATTTTAATTTGCTTGTACAAAGTAGTTATAAATAATCTCTCAAAATTGTTTTTTGTATTTTATAATTAGTAACTTCGAAATACTCCCTTCTCATTTATTTTAACTTAACAAAATGAACCATCTTTTTCCCTCCACACTTCTAACTACAGAAAAAAAACACTTTCAATTGCCCAACTCTATATACGTCAATAGAAGCACACTTATTATCCGACAGTAAATAAGTCTCACCACTTTTTTTACTTTCCTTTAAAAGCAACCCTCGCCTTTAGCCATCGGTCCCGTGTCACACGTTAAATCCCTGCAAAGTATGTCACCCACTCAAATATAAGAGAAGGACCTCACTCCTATCATGCTAGGGTTTTGATAGATTGGTACTAGACCATCTTATCTCCTTAATATAGTTTCTCTACTGCAACGGCTTATTGGAAGAGTGGTCTAGTCAGTCTTATGTTCGATTCGAACTAAAGAGCCATTTTAAACTTTATGGGACAGATTTTAACATCTGAAATGAAATTTTTGTTATCGAAAAACTGCATTCTGATGGAAAAATATACCAATAAAATAAAATGAAAAACATAAAATGAGAGGACAACAGCTTTATTTTTAAGTTTTTAAACATATAAATATTTTTGGTCATTCTTCAAACATAAAAAAATTAAAGAGTAAAAAATATTTATTTTGTAATAGTTATGCATAAATTTATTTATTAACAAAAAAATTATAGGTTAAAGTCCTGAAATAAAGAATATTTTTAAGTTACTTAAAAGGCGGTACGTGTCCTTCACGTACTTTAAAAATATTTTTTATTTAAGGACTTAATTGATCCTTTTTTGTTGATAAATAAATTATGCATAACTATTTCAAGATGAATTTTATTGCTCGTTGCTTTTTTGATGTTTGAAGAACAATCTTAAATATCATAAATTATTGTTAGTGTCATCCAGCAAATTTCTCTTCAGCGTCGTCTCATATTTTAAGTGCCATTCAACTGTTTGTTGAAATACTTGTGATTCGACAAAGTATGGCATGTACTAACATAAAAAGGTGAAAAGTTGTCCTTAAAAATTGGAGTTAGGTCACTATTAAAGTAAGCCTTCACTTTTGGGGGAAAGCAAAAAAATAAAAGATTTGACTTCTCTTTTTTCGCGGCTTATCTTTGTCCAAAGCCCAGCAGGCGCTAGTAGCTACCCGATGCAAGGGCCTTATTTGCTCTACTTTCTGAGCCACCTACCTGAAAAATGGTTTCTCGTTCTCAATGGAGTCCCGCACCAGTCTTCAATCGATAGATAGCCGAGTCTGGAAAAGATTTTTTTATATATAAAAAGGTTTTTCATAGTGGAAGCTTAACCTTGTAACCGTTTCAAGCATAAAACCGCATGAATTATTTCCAGAAACCGATATTGCGCATTGACTGCTACAAATAATCAATTTTAATTATAGTTAAAAACTAGTATTATTTATAGAGAAAATGAATGAATATGTCAACATAAGTAACATTTTTGAAAAATATTAGCACACTACTTTTATATAACTTTTAAATGTTATTGTAGAGAAAACAATTTAACTACAATTTCTTAATGGTGAGCGGGATAAAAAGTAAATTACCTAATATTATGTAATTGGAGAGTTTGGCCCCAATATCCCCCCCCCCAAAAAAAAAATGGGTAAGAGATAATTGACAATGTAACGGCATAAGAAATTACTCTTTAAAAAATCTTTTTTTCTTTAAATGTGCGTATGGATCAAAAACAGCAAATATGTATGAAAAACAGTATTTTTCTTGAAAACTATAGCAATTATTTTTTAGCAGAGCATACTTTATTTATATAGCTTTCCTTTTGTAAATTTTACGCTAACGGTAATATCATTACCGAAAATAAAGTATTATAAAATTAATTCTTACGATTCATTTAATTTTCTAATAACTACTTTTGACTGTCTTAAAACTGTCTGAAATTGTTTTGTTACCATATCTTCAAAGATAAACTTTTCCGTTCATTAAGTTAAATACTAAATATTTTTCACAAAACAAAATAAATGTAGATAATTTCGATTAAATTACAATGCGCATTTTGTAAAACAAGTATTGAATTATTGATTAACTTCAAATTAAACAAAAAAGAAATCAACACATCTCACTTCTTCGTAAGACCAACTTCAATTAGAGTGTCTTTTTAAATCCCAAAGCTTAAAAAGGGTTTAACAAAACGAAAATCTTTTGAATAAGACGGTTAAATTAATTTCTACGAGAACGACAAAAAACACATTTTTTTAAGACCAGACAATTACAGATTATCTCCTTTCAAACTTGAAAAAAAAATCTTCAATATTATACTTAAATAGAAAAATCTCTCTTAAAGAAAAATACCCCAAATAACAGTTTTTCAAATCAAGTTTTTAAACGATTTCATAAATGACTGTGATTAGAGTATTAATTTTCTCTAATCACCAAGAACGAATATTTAAATATAATTTTTTTTTCGGTTTTCTAACAGAGAAATAAAGTATAGTAACCTGAACGTCGCAAATTAAGCTTTTAAAGGGAGCTTCTTTATTTTAATAGTGACAGAAAAGGACATGTGCGTATTTGCTTCAAACATTAAACTCTCAAAATCATATTTTCTTAATAATGTGATGAATAAAAATAGTATTTTTTATACAAAATAATATATTTACGTGTTAAAGGCCGTTTGATGTATTAGGATGTGAACGAATATGTAAAGAATGATAGTATGTTTTCATATATTTATTGAAAAGTGTATTTTATCACAAATAAGAAGTCCTAAGGCAAAAATTTAAAGATTCGACATATGTCGGTATATGGATTATATTTATGCTAAGATATATTCCTTAGATAATATTAATAAAAAAATTAATTCTTTCTTAAGGTTTAAGATTAAAAAGTCAATTCAATGGAATTTCAGTGTGAGTGCTTTTAAAACTCGAAGCAATTGATCTTATATATAAGAAAAATATAATAATTACTAAATATTTAAAAATCTACGTTTTTATACTAACTATTTTTAATAAAGTTATTTTTACATTCTTGAAATAATATTTAAGGGAATAGAAACCACCCAAGGATAAAGTATTTGCATTTTTTAAAGTTTAAAATTAAACAAATATTAAAGCAAGTATTTAATTTCCGTTTATTTTTTATTAAATCATCTAAACATTAATTTTGAAAAATGCAAGTATTTAGTTACAAAGGGACTTTTTCGATAATTTTAGTTGTTTAATTCAAATCCAGTTACGAACCATATCTATCCCATCAACTAAACCTCACACCGGAATTGACGATGAAGTACCTTTATCTCATTAAAACGTCAGCCACTAAACATTTGACATCTGTACAGAGCTTGCGTCCATCCAAATATCGACATTTTTGCGGGCCACCCTCCCGCACTGGAAACTATTCAGTTTAATTTCGAACGCAGGCGGTCGCTGTCAAATTATTAAAGTTTATATTAATCGGAAGTGAGCTTCTGCAATTAAATTGAGCCCGCCATGAATAGCAGCCGTAGTCTCGATTAGGCAGAGTGCCATTAGCGTGTGTTGCGCAGTTCATTAAGTCTGCATTAAACATGATGAAGACAGAATATTACAATCGACATTTATCCAGCACTTATCATCCGTTTAGTGATCACTGCTTTCCCAAGAGAAATATGTCAAACATTCAATGATATACTTCGGCTGAATCATTAACGTGCGTTTCCGAGTCCGACGAGTCAATGGCTACCCTCGTTTAATAACATTGACAGCAAGCTCCCGCCTCATTGCAAATTAAAGCCTCAAAATATAATAACGACGGGGAGCGTATTATAAGTGCGGTAACGACGATTGTTGTTGGGTTGTGGTAGCAGGTTTGATTAAATTTTAATTCTGTTCAATTGGTTATTGGAAGTGTGGTCTTTTGGATTAGATAATTTATAACAATAGGCATTTTAATGTAAGAAAATAGTAATATGCTGTAAATGGTGCAGAGTAATGCAGAAATGTAAAATTATCCGGAGTTAGCATTTTAAATGTTGGAAAGTTTTGTGAAACACAATATACAACAACTTTATTTAGTTTTGTATGTGTTGTAAAAGAGTATTTTATAACTATTGAATTAATTGTCATTAAGTCTTTTTTTAATTACATACCTGTTAAGTTTTACTCTAAATATATATGTTCCTTTTATACTCAATATTTAGAGCATGTGTAAGGAGATTAGGCCACACTGCAGATGAAATATTTAATATTATTTCATTAATTATAATTTGTGTGATAATAATTATATAACTAAGAGCAAATATTTTCAGTAAATGAAGCAAATTCCTTTCTTGTTTTTTTAACAATTTGAGAGACTTTTAAGTATCATATATAAGAAAAAAAGTGTAAAAAAACTCAAATAACTAAAATAATAAAATAAATTATTTTAAGTAATTAACTTGAACAAAATTTTAGGTGGAAAAGTTGTAAATTATTTTTTCTAACCGTTTTTGCTCTATTGTTGAATGTATTTGTTAAAGGAATGGTTTTTAGTTTTAAAACAATTTTAAGTATATTATTTTGTAAATTAATTAATAAAAATGCAATACATAAATTAAGACATTTTTATTAGGAAACCGTGTATAAAAATTCTTTCATTTAGACCATAATTGTCCAAAAAAATAAAATTCGAATTTTTCAAATACTCTAAGGAATACGTACTTTCTTTAAATTCCGACACTAAAAATAGTTCGATTTTTATTTGACGTCAAAAAAATGGTACTGCTTCAAATTTTAAAAATAGTTGAAACTATTTTACGTTTACTGTATGGAATTTATGTATGAAACTCAAATGCTTTATACTGAACGGCTAACGTCTCCCGAATTACAATTTTCTGAAAAAGTACTATCTCAAACATATAAAACAGATTTCATATTTGCTTACGAGGCCCACGCATGAGGAAACAAGCGAATTTCTTTGAATCCCCATGGATTAGAATGAAAGGGTGACGATGAAATGATTGGTCTGCAGCTGCAGTTGACAAATCCATTCAAATGTTCGGACTAAATATTAAAATTCTTCTCGGACTATGCGCATATCTTTAAATGACCACTGTCCATCCGGCCAAGGCGATCTCCATAAGACAGTAGTCCTAATATTGGATTGCGAGAGTGTCCGAAAAGTGGTTTTTTATAAGACGGCAAAGAAAGCCATCCCGACAGCTTGCCGATGGAACCAGAAGGGTTGGAAAGGCAATTCGATATTCCAAGTGGAAGAAGAATGCAAAAGAGCACAAGTGAAGAAAATATAATACATTCAAAATAAGACTCCAGTGAGGAATAAAATATCTCCCTAAAATAGCGCGAGCTATAACCGAGATATCACGCTACACGCAGCTGTTTTCCAATCCCGTCTACTCTACCAGCATATATTGTCGATCGAACCTGATATTGCATACATGTTTTATCATGCCCTCTTAGAAAATCTAAACTTTTTTCATCTCTCTCTCTTGCTGGTATATATTTCAGATCGAACTTTATATTACATACATGTTTTACCACGTCCTGGAAAGTCAGTTGTTGGGAAAGCGGCAGATCTTGACGTCTTTTAGCCGGCTGGTTGGTTTCCACTTGCATCCCTCTTGTCTCGACATCAATCCGAACGATGTATTATTCGTTTCTTACACTTGCACGAGCAGGACGAGATTGTATCTTCCCCCACTTATTCCAGAAGCAGATGGATTCGAACCCGACTACTTATTTTCCCCGGGTCCCCCCGAGTACTGCGAAAAATAACATGGAAAGGAAAGGCACATTTGGTTTTGGTGATAGGCAGACAAGTGTTTGGTACTTCGAATTGCAAATGCATCTTTAACGGGAGAAATTCCGCATTTGTCTCTTGGTGGAGTCTCCGGATATTTCGAGAGCAAGTTTATTCCTGCTATTACTTTGAGATGATTTAAATGAGTGCGTTGAGAATTTACTTTGCGAAATAGACTTACTTAACTTGATTACTTGGTATAACATCGAATCTTGGTAAATTAGCCACTCGAACAGATATTAATGGGTTTTAAAGTTTATTCAGCTGACAGTTGTGGAGACTTTAAATTATATCAATATGTCTGCTATGCCAATGAGCACAGAAATATTAATTTAATAAACCTGTATATAGGAACTTTAAATGCGTAATGCATGTAATATATGTGTCCAAATAATATGTATAAACATATTTTCCAAATGATGATATCAATAAAATTAAACTTTAAGCAATTATAATTATTATCAAATAAGTATTTTAAACTAGTAAATATTTTTAAAAATTGAATTTTACTGATATTTATTTATGTTATGGAAAAAACTTACGACTAGTTATAACAATCAGTTATAACGATTAGTTATAAAAAATCAATAAATAGAATAATGGGTAATAACCAGACCACATGAAGGGTCAAAAACTTGATTGAAATTACTGAATTATTCATAACTAAACTTAAGTTGTCATCTAAAGCTTGGTTAAATAACATTAAAATAATCATTTTTTTATTATTCTAGTTTTAATACTTTTGGAACTTCTGGTTTTACTTTTTAAAAAAATCACATAGAGAATGTTCAATCATTCTCTATGTGATTTTCATGTCTTGTGATTTAATCTCTTAGGATTTCATACTTAAAAACTACGTTTCAAAATTTTTTTAGTACATAACTCGAACTGAAAATGTTTGTTATTTATAATGGAGGAACAACTTAACTGTACTAAGTATTAATATTTCATGTGGGGAAAAGAAGTTAGCTTCACCGAACTCTGATACAAACAATATCTCAAATTGCTAAAAGGGGCATCAGATACACAATTTCGGTCCAATTTATTAATTAATGTTTGCTATTACCTTTATTGGTAAGTTGAAATGTTCATTGTAAATGTTTCATCATACGTTGCATGTGTCTTTGTAGCGGTATTGTTAACTTTTTGTTTTATAATTTAACTTTAAAGGTGTAATATAGAGTCAAATATATTATATGAAGGATGTAGTTGCAAAACTTACCTTCTCCAAATGATAACTAAGATATAGGGTCCGTCCCGTTTATTGGCAACTTTTGACGATAGTTAATAGGGTATTTAACTAAAAAAAAATTTACTGGCTTAAAATATTCTTATGAAAAAAATATTAGACCCGTATTTTTTCTTTCTTCAAATACCCAATAAAAAGGGAGAATAATGAATTTTAAAATTAGGACGAAAAATTACGCCCGAAAACGCTTTGTGGCTGTCACGTGGTATCTATGACGTCACTAGTAACTATAAACAAACTTTGAAACACCATTTTGGAATCTACTTTAAGCAAATTTGAACTATCCACTTCTGTAAAACCTCCTTCCATTATCTATATAATTCTTATTTTAATAGTATATTAGATTAAATCCAGTTTAATTGCAAGCAAAAAAACATCACATCGGTTTGTTTATACATACTAGTGACGTCAGCCAAATCGACGTGTTTGTGATCACGTGACGTACAGATGAAAAATAAGCCATTTTAAAGTGATTTTTACTAATTATAATTAGTAAAAATCACTTTAAAATGAACCCAAAATAACAAACGTATATATTTTTTTGCAAAATAAATCTTTAAATAATTATTTAAAGATTTATTTCGCAAAAAATATATACCTTTGTTATTTTGGGTTCAAACTATAATTAATTTAATATTGGAAGGTATTTTAGCGCTACAGTCAAATACCCTATTCAGTTGAACGAAGTCGCCAATCAACGAGCCGCAACTAAAGTATCTTAGTTATATATGGAGAATGTGAATTTTGCAACTACACCTTTCATTTATCGCACTCTATTCGGAAGAATGTTTAATGAGCAAAAATATATATTTCAGAAGAATCTTTTAGTAGTGAATGAAATTATACTTCGGGTTAGTCATTGTAACTGAAAAACCCAATGTTCTCGGGTACGTCCCTTTTCACTTTTGCGCTTACAATGCGAAAATCTTTAAAGTTTTATATATTCAGCTGATCCCTAACTATAGCAAGTAACTCATAAAATGTATAGTAGTGGGTGTAGCTTAACAAATTGAGAGTAGCGGGCGTTGATTACACTGCGCAGGTAATATGAGCTCAGCCCCTGCGATGTCAAGCGATCTCGAATTATGGCGACGCAAGTGACAATAAGGAAATAAGTGTCAACCGATGGCAAATGCTCCGTCTGAGCTCCAGTCAACAGCCGCAACGGCAAATGCAGCGATTGGGTTTTTGATTGAGGTCCAAAAGCAATTGTAGTCGAGAAATGCAATTGCAGAGACTCCGCAAATATTTCAATCGTATTCAGTCAGTTATTTTTTATTCATTCAATTCGAAAAGATATCGGAAATAAAATGGAACGACCTCTTTTGAGGTACATCGATAAAGGGGACTTCGTGTTTTTTGGGTGGAAAATATTTATTCGGAATGGTATTTGTCGAACGAGGTTACGAGTAAACCTGGCCAATTGAGTTGGAAGTTTTGATTTTCTGGTGGTTTACTACAAATTTTTAAGATAAATGTTTGGTGATATTTGGTTTATTTATTGCTATAAAATAAAATCAAAATATTTTGTAATGCTATCGAAATATAAAGGCTAAGAAAACAGCGTATTTGATGGTCTGATCTGAATTTGTACAGTAATGTTTTATTCAATTATCTCCTTTAAATAAAGAATGCATGCCTAAAAAAACATTTGAGAATTTTAAAATGCTAATAACTCAATAAAATTTTTGAAAAATATGAATTATAAATAGGAAAACGAAACCTACTTATTTTATTAGTATTATTTAAAGAAAAATAAGAAAATGAAAATATGTTACGATGAAGAAAACTGCTCTGTGATATTTATAATTTTGTCACTTTGTTTATTTTCCCTTAAAAAACAAAAAGATACCGTATACAATCTGAATTTATATGATTTTTCTCAAAATAATATTATTACGCTATGACAACCATTGGGTTATTAAAATTGATTAACACATTTTGTTCATTACAAGGAAACTCTTGAAATGCTAATTAGTCTAGAAATGCAATATCTGCCAATAAGAATAAAATTTGTTATTTATCATCTTTCCTGAACAAGTATATTTCAATAACTTTCGATAAAAATTAATGAAAGGTTTACATCGAATGTACACATCGTTACAGAATATATATATATATATATATATATATTATATATATATATATATATATATATATATATATATATATATATATATATATATATATATATATATATATATATATATAATATATATATATATATATATATATATATATATATATATATATATATATATATATATATATATTATATTATATATATATATATATATATATATATATATATATATATATATATATATATATATATATTATATATATATATATATATATATATATTATATATATATATATTTTGAACAACAATTTCTCTAACTTTTTTGCACACGAATCTTACTATTTACATTTCAGAATTTTCCTCAAAGGTACATACACTACAAACACTAAAATTGTTTGTATAAACTTTACAAATATTCAATTTAACTTTATCATAAATCAAGAAAGTTTTTCAATGAAACTGCGGCTACATCGTTCTGATAACTATTAATATTTTTTATACTAACCTTTTTAAAACCATTTGTTCTAAATTCAAGAATTCGCCCGTCCAATTTTATATTATCTGTCAATTCTTGTAAAAGACAATCTGCCTTGTAAAAGACAATCTGCCTTGTAAAAGACAATCTGCCTTGTAACAATATGCCTTGTAAAAGACAATCTGCCTTGTAAAAGACAATCTGTCATATACAATATGAATCAATTTAAGTAACTCATCAAAAATTTATTTATCTTTACAGGTAAATCCCACAGCCCCACAGCTGCCAAATCGACCAAAAGGAAGAAAGAACCCAAACCCAGCCCCCAACCAGACGGCAACAACAACAAAAGTCCGACCATCAGTCCTGTGCCGGACGGTGGGCCGTTAAGCAACATCAGTTTACCTGGAAGCTCAAACGGCAACAGTAACTGCTCCAGCACCCTTAACTCAGCCCTTGGTGACAAAGGTTGCATCAGCGACACTGAAAGTGGGGACAAGAACAAGAGGAAAAAGGCCAGGACGACGTTTACTGGAAGACAGATTTTCGAACTGGAAAAGCAATTTGAGGTGAAGAAGTATCTGTCTTCCAGCGAGAGATCCGACATGGCCAAGCTTCTCAATGTCACAGAAACACAAGTAAGGTTCCGTTTGTGCTAACAGCTAATATGCCTTCGAAAGCTGAGTAAGCCTGTGGCTGTGTCCTGACTACGACATCAAATGCCACAAATGCAACAAAACTTGGCGACTGCCAAGGGCACCAAGCGATGCAATAGCATGTGGGTGACTCTGCCAAGTCGCCAAGTTTTGTTGCATTTGTTAAAGTTGTCGTAGTCAAGACACAGCCTATGCCTTCCTATATTCGAGGAATACACTATTAAAAATTTCGTGGCAGGTTTCGCCGGAAAAATGGTCCCTGCTAGCTGCAACGGCTGTGTGGTGAAATGTTTCATCATATTTTTCGGTTGAATTCGGTTGAATCATTTTTTTTTTAAGGTTTTGGTTTCCGAAATCTGAAAAATGGGTCAACCTAAAACCGAAAATATAGCAAAACATTTCACTACGCAGCCGTTGCAGCTACTAGGAACCACATTTTTTTGGTCGAAACCAAGTTAGAAAATTTTAACAGTGCAGATATATATGTTGAAAGGTAGCGCCTATTATCAATATCTCACTAAGTTAGACTAATCAGATCTTTCGTCGTTGCTTTTTGAATAGGTGTAGATTTGGCAAAACTGATGACAGTAGTTTTTTCAAATCAGCCTACCTAGGCTCCGCCACAATTTTCCGTGAATGGGCTTGTTCTCTAAAAAGTATTCTAACAAGACATAATATTATATGATTGCCCAATCTGATATAGTTACAATAACTTCAACATTGATGCCATTTGCCAATTTAGAAAAAAAGTTTTGATGTTGTAACTTTTAAAACTTATTTAAATAAAATTTTTAGGTGCTTGAGGTGTACATTTTATTAATGGAATATTTTAGCATAATAATGCTGTTACTTTACACACAGCGCTAAAATGTATCGATTTTAATCCATTTTTTGTAGGGTAGGGTAGGTACATATATATTCCGGCTTGTGTGCTTGATCAGAGACCCGCTTATAAGCCTTCGTCAAGTAAGACAGACACAAAAAGAATTTTTACTGACACATAGAAAGGAAGTTCACCCAGGGCGAAGGCGGAAATCGAGCCCGCACCCGTTACAGCGCGCAGACTGCTAGCGTAATGGTATGCGATCCGAACCACTAGGCCATCCCCCCCTCCCCCCATTTTTTTGTAAAAATATGGATAGGGACATTTGAAAATTTATCAAAGGTTACCATGATTTACATTTTATCAAAACTTATATAATAATAAAATTCAAACTTAATGTTTTACTTTAGGTTTTTATTTTCACGTACTTTACTTTTTAAAAACACTTTTATTTATAAACATTATAATGCTTCATATGGCAAGTCATTTAATGTCGTAAAATAGAATCTATAAAAGAAGTTTAAATAAAGTGTAATTTTTTTTTATTATATTGAGGTATTTTTTAATGTACAATTAAATAGTTTATTTTATAGCCATATTTTTCAACTACCGAGGAGCTTTAATTTCTAAATAGAAATTAAAATGTAAAATAATTATATGAACCTAATAAGTTTTCTATAATGCAATGGATACACAAAATCTAAGCTCGAAAAATCTTTTCGTGACAATAAACGGCCATTGCTATTTAATACATTACCAAAAATAAATATAGGAATTAGTTTTTAAACGAGATATAAAAAAAAACAGTTCCGAAAATAGTTGTAAGCCCTTTAAAAACGGTGTGTCACTAAAAGAGCTATTATGGTGATAGGAAATATTTTCTTGCTGATCACGAGCTTACTTTCTCTGCCAAGCAATGACAATTGCCGAGAAAAGCCAATTAGACTCAGATTTATTTTCACCAGAGGGACCACTTCCAAAGTGCAACTTGAAAATCAATGCTACATGACACATTTTAGATTCAACGAGCATAACGTTGAAGACAACGCATGGCTTTTAGCTTGAGCTACAGTTTTATAAAGCTCGTGTGTTAGTATAAGAACTAAAAAATTTTAGTTATTAAAAATTTTAATGAAAATAAATGTATGTTTTTTGTTTAAATGAAATAGAAAAATATCTCGTTTCAACCAAGTTTTTGAATATTTTATTTGCAGAAAATGTGTGTGTTGTTTTCAGATTGTTTTGGCATTTTTTATTTTATTGTAAGATACAAGACAAAACAAATAAAAATAAAGAAATTTGATAATTTTGTTTTTGAATTTATAAATCATAAATATTTTATTAAATTGTTGAATCATTTGTTCAAATTACCATGTGTACATTAAACATGTGTAAGAACATTAAACATGTTTAAGGCTGATAAAGGATTAAGGACGGATTAAGATGGTTCATGGATATAAAATGGTTGATTAACAATTCGATTTTTTAATACAAATTTTACAGTAAAACTTAATTTTATGTAATAACGGTTAAATCTTAAAGTTTTGCACAAAAGTTTTAAAATAAGTGAATCTTCAATTTATGGTACGCTTATTATTTTTATATTTACATAAATACTTAAATCAAACAAATTGTATATTCTAATAACATAGTATATTTTACTTTAAATTCACTAATGTTCCATCACATACTTTAAAAAGTTTTATGTTTCTTGCCAACCTTTTTTCCGAAGCTATTTCAGAGATTTAATATACCCAGATTAAAAGACTTGGATATCGTAAACGTTTCAAAACAAATTTGAAATACGTTCATTAAATTGAAAAAAAAAATTCAATTCGTGTTTTTGCGTACGAACTTGTCAATGTAAATATCTTTTGCTTAATTTGTGAGACATAAATACTGAGATTTCCTATCCCCATGTCAATCACATAAACAAATATAATAACATATCTATGGCCATGATATCTCCGTTTCTCTGCTAGATTAAAATATACATCTCATTTCTGTACAAATATTTTTCGAAGGAATGAAAGGTTATAAAACATCATGTGAGTTTTTATTCGGTGATATATTTAACTTTATTACAGGTCAAATCTTGAAGATATGCTTTAAATTTTGGAAAAATGAAACATATCAAATAGGATTGATATAAAAAAAATGTAAAAACGCAATCTCGAGTGATGTATTTAATTAGTCTAGAGCCTGTGTAGATTGTCATTGAGATAGAATTTTTTTTTGTTAATAAAGAGCTCTCTTTTATTGCATACAGAAACATTTCAAAAGGATTAAAGAAAGTTTTCGAGAGCAAAGAACAAGGAAGCGATATTAAAATGACGTCCTGGACTTTCTTCCGTTCAGAAAAAATCGGAAACATTCTCTTCCTGAACGTCAAACAAAATAGTGCGGAAGTGTTAAAGAAATACATTATGCTTTTTCGCAACTGCTCTTTTTAATGAAAGAAAAACTAACTGTTTTCGAACTTGGGCCCTCCTTCTTTTATAAAATTTTTATACTAAATAGTTATATTTACTTTTTTTTCTTTCTATAATGTTATTTTGTTATACCAATAAGCTTTTTATAAATAAGACAACGATTTTTTGTGATGTTTTTGAAGTTGAAGTTTTGTTATGTGAAATTACAAAAAAAACCCATTTCTTTGGGGAATTTAAATTAAACACCAATAAACGCTTTCTGAAATAAGATTCTTAGTTGCTAATTTAAAAATTTTGTAATATTGTTTGCAAAGTTCTTTCTCAATTTTTATTATCAAACTAATTAAACAAAAATATCTCTTCTAATAATGTTTGCAAATAATTGAAGAGAACACATTATTTTTTTTAAAAATAATAACATAAGTGGAAAATAACTGCTATCCTAAATTGAACTAGGTATCTGATTCCAACAAAGTGAAACTGTCAAGAAGCCTAACTGGTGCTAAACCCCTTTTAAATGGACAAAAAAAATCCTAAAAGTGTCTGATACTTTTTATATCACCATCTAAGACATCCGTTATAAGGACATGCTTTGGCGGAGATGTTTTATTTTAATCGGCCTAATTCCTTTGAAACTTTATGACTCTTTTGGAGTTTTAGTTTTCGACACTTATCAGTTTGTTAGATAGAAAACTAATTGCTTCGAGCTTTAAGCTTATTTGTTTCAAAACAATGTCTCATTTATGGATAACTTCAATGGTTTTTTTAAACATTTTTTTGCATCGATTAAAAAATTGACATCAATTAAAATGTTGATTTATTTTACAAAAGTGTGTATAAAATACATGTAACAAACATATTTATGCTTCTTCATAAATATTTCTTTCTTAAAGGAAAGTCTTCTTTCTTAAAGGAAAGTTTAAAGAACTCTTTTCTATTTCTATATATTAAACAAAATATTTTGACTCATATAAAAAAAAAACTTTTTTAACCATTCTTTGTTGTCTTATTTTTTAAATCGTTTATTCTTCTACTTAACGATGGTTAGTTCTTCTTGTGAATTTTTGTTTTCTTTTTAATATGCATCTAAAGCCCCTTTTGCATTGCATTTCTTAAGTAATTTTACCAAAACATGGTTTAAAAATTTCTTCATCATGAATAAGTTCACATTCTATAAACATCATGCATAATTTCCAGTGTTTTTGACTAAAGAAATTGATCAAGTGTTACCATACAAAAATGAAATGTTATCCAATAATGAAGTTATTTTAAATGAGGAAATTGTCTAATCCCTATTCAATGACGAAATGTTTCAAGTGTTTTTTTTAATGATGAACAGTTCCAGAGTTCGTTAATCATTCAAAAGTTCACCTGCTATCTCTTATTAAATGACTTTAATTAAATAGACTTTAATAATCAGATTTAACAAACCCAGAACATGCCAAGTTTTCTTTTCTTTCGACAATCGACATCTACAACAAGCATCGAGGAAACGCGATTCCCTCTTAAAATTTATCCGAAAGTCACAAACGCAATAAAAAAAAGACATCGAGCCCAATCTATGTGCCACAGTCCCACTGACAGCGACTTCTACAACATAGAAAAAGGTCTCGTTGACGCTTTGACATCCGGGCACCCAGCCCTTCCAGAAAACCTGAAGCAATTGGATCAACTTACCTCTCTCTATATAAGAACTTTCTGAAGCTTAGACGCCCACAGCGGAAGATAAAAAAAACACATTGTATCGCCATCTTTGATGTCGAGCTGTTGAAAGGATAAGTAGCTCGTCCAAAAGGCACATCCGGCCGCTTTCAAGAGCATATTTAGAAAGATTAAGAGCTGGGATTGCTGGCTTTTTTTATGGTCGAGGCTCGACTTTCTTTTTCGGACTTACTTTCCTGCCTATCTTCTCGTGTGTCCTCTTCTGGTCTTTTGAGAGGGTACCTGCTCATTTATTGCGACAAAAATGCTGAATTATCCAGTTGAAGGGAGCTTCTGGAGAGGAGTTGATGTCCGTTGGATTGCAAGAGATTTGTTGGTAGCTTGATCATGAATTTATTAATATCAACTGGGAAATGTAGATTTTTATAGATGTGTCTGTAAATAAATGCAGTGGGATATGCCAGTTGAAGCAAACAATCAAGCAATGCCATGTCTCAAATTTCATTAAAAATTTAAATTCGAAATAAATTTAAAATTTAAATAACTGAAAATTTAATAACTAAATTAAAAAATAAATTTATTATCCACATTTAAATAACAACAAAATTAATTTTTTATTCAATTTTTGCATAATTGCCACTTCGTCACGCGAAACTTTATTTAAATATTTAAACTGAAAATAAAACTCTTAAAGAAATATTTATTTATGGAATATAAATCAGTGTTTGGACTAAGTCATAGTGTGTATCACAACAGAGATGATGGCTTAGTTTGAAAGTTTTGATGGTTTATTATGCATGCATTAAGAAACATTCAGAGGGAGTTGTACTAATTTTACATTAAAAAAATATGTAAAGTTTCGCTTTCTTTTATGGGGAATCAATTTTACCAAATATTTATTCTTAGAACTGCAAATTAATTTAACAAACGATGAATAATATTAATTGAATTTGCGAAAGAAAGTTAATTAAAATCTGCAAATATGGGGACTAAAAGTTGATAATTGAAAAAACTACAGAGAGCATTCTTTTCGCCGCATAAAAAGTTGTTTTTGTTTTCAAAAAAATGTAAAGTTAAATGATATTATGATAAGTTTCGCTTCCATTTTAACAGCAAAAAAATGTTGCATCATTATTTTGTGTAACTTCAAACAAATTTAGCGAACAATAAACACTATTAATTAAATCTGCGAAAGAAAATTAATGAAAATCGTTAATTATTTCGTTTAAATTAGTTAGTTAATTATAAATTTAAATTAGAACTTGCTAAAAGCCGCGTATGGCGATTTTCTTTTTAAGTTGTATAAACAGTGTTTGGGAGCGTTTCAAAGTAACAGTTACTGTTACAAAAGAACCTACTTTTTATCTTAATTGTACTTCATCACCAACCATTATTTTCAAAATATGTTTTAATGTGTTATAATCCAAAAATGATATTGATTATTGTAAAATATCAATACCATACATATTGTTTATAAGCAGTTAGCAAGTTAGTCTTCCAACTAAGTATTTCTAGTTGTTAGACACTTTTGTTTAAAAAATATTCATAAGCCCTTGTAGTGGTTTATAAACCAATTTAATTCAACCAGTATATAAACTAAACCCTAAATATTCAACAAATAACTAAATGTTAGAGAAATGCAAAATCCACATTCTCTTCGATTTCCTAATAAGGAAATCATGGGTGGGGTGAAAAAATTCTTGCATGCGAATGGGGGGGAAAGGCCAAGAGGGGAAAATATTAAATTATGCTGAAACACGAAAAACACATTTTTGATGGATGCAAAGCACGATTATTGCTTTTATGAGCACTTAGGTGTTCCAAATAGTATCGTGGTCAAATATAATCTAACCCTTAAACACTAAATTCAAAACTTTCTAATGTTTACACTATATTTCTAACTTTTGATAGGGAAAGGTTTGTCTTTTTTATTTACAGGGGAAAAATTTAAAGCAAATGAACTTCATCGATTTTTTAACAAAAAATACATGTAAACTAAAGACAGTAGACCGTATTATATATAAAAACGTTTCTATTTTTTAAAGATAATTTTTAGTAATTATGTATTTTTATCTAAATTCTTTAAAAAGTATTTTTATGTTTTAAACATACTGAATTTTTCCTACTTGAAAATTTTATCTTATTAAAAGAATAGTTTCATATAACCAATCACAGAATTATCAATAACTTTATTTTTTTTAATTTATTTTCGGCTGAATTGTGGAATAAAAGTGAACATTGTTAAGTTATGAAATTTAAACCATCTTCTAGGGCTGGAAGCCATTGTAGTTTGATCTTTTAATATGGAAGACAAACACATACAAGTATAGTATTAAGAGCACACCACTTCTTACTTATATTTAGTTTATCGGGTGCTCTACGTTGGATATTTTTAGACTAGAGGGCTAACTGTACAAGAACCTATATTGCCCAAGGAAACTACTGTTTTCGGGATCCGAACCCATGGGTAAGCTATCTTATCTTTGGTCAATCATCCGTCTTTTTGCGGGATCGAGCTAAGGCTGAGTAAGTAGGTTTTCAGTTGAGGAAAACCGTCGGCATGTATGTCATATGATTATGTGGCATGTAAAAGATCCCTTGAGTACCCATTTGACTTGGGTTCTTTCGGCAAAATTAATAAAAAAAAATCAGGACATACTTTAAGATCCACAACGCTCAAATTCATTATAATCTGAGCGTCAATATTGAAGCCGCCTATTTGGCACCACACAAATAGATCTCAGTTCTGGGGAAAATTCCGGGTTTACAAAAGGCTTGAAAGGCAAGAAAGTTGCCCCGTTGAGAATCATCCGTCCTTTTCAAGTTTGTGGAAACGCCATGTGTAAACTAAATTCTACCATTGCAATTATGAAAGTACCATGCTGCTACTTCTTTATTCACTGGATGTTTTTCTAACTCGGGATTCATTTTATTTTTAGCCAAACAAGCGCTTTTCGGTATCTTTAGTCTTTTCCCGGGAAAACCATAAACGCCGTTCCACGAAAGAAAGCCCACAAACATAGACCCAAAGCTGAACGAATCCCAACACCCAAGCTGTCCACCCCAATTGCCCACATGATGCATCAACAGCCAAGATGAAAGACGCTGCCGATGCTAGCTTGAAAAAATGCTAATTATCCATGTAGGAGCCGTTGTCTCACTTGGAAATCAAATAAGTAGTGTGTCTGGACTGTAAAAAACGCTATCCATTCCCATTTAAGTAGCGGACCAGCGTAGGAGTTAATATGGGTGGTAGCTAAGAGCAAGGCGACAGTCATCATCTGTTACTTAAACGTTGCTGGTTTATCTTCAAATTACGTCGATTTTTTTTATTTGCTGTTATGCATTGCGGTTTTTCTCGGTTGCTCAATGAGGGCCTTGTTTGTGTTTTTATGAAAGTTGTGTGTTATTGTGTATGGTAAATGGTTATTTAATGTAATCTAAAGTACTTTCTGACTGTGATTTGAAGGTCTCTGAATTGTTAAATATAACTTTTGTTGCAATGACACAACGATGAATAAATTTTTATAGGTGTACTTTGGACATAAAATATGCGTTTTAGTAAATAGATAGCATGCTACAATTTCACACAGGAGACATTTTTAGCCTTCTCTGAAATTCTGTCCAATGCTTACAACTGGCTCAGAGACATTCAAACCGAAGACAGTATGTTTTCGAAATTTTTGTATCAAAAAGTAATTTATTACTTTTAAAAATGTGTTTACGAGTAATACAAATAATTACAAAATTCTAACGAAATAAGCATCATTTCCTAGTAATTTACCTGTTTTTGCCTCATACGAAGATTTCTCCCATTCGTGACTTAAGTAATGTATTTATGCTTTGTTAAACTTTGTGAATGTTACTTTTAATCAAGCAAGTTGGAATGTTTTAATCTCCAAATAAATTCAAAAACTGATGAATCTGTTTACGTTTAAAAAACTTTCATCGTGAATTTATCAAGAATAGAGAAAACCCTATTCTGAATATTTAAAGCTGAAATAATCACATTTAAATTGTAATTCAGAATTAAATTTAGAAAATTAAATTTTTTGAAGAGCCTTGCAAATACAAGGCACTAGTAATTTTTTATAAGTTTTGTACAGATAACTACATAACAAAATTAAGCAGCATTAGGATACAGCTTATGCTTAAGTAACACAATAATACAATAAACTTCGTATTCTAAAACTAAAAAGTTTCACATTGTTATAACGAATACAAAAAGTGTGTTTGATTTTCCGTTATTTGCCTCGATACATTCGCTTTATAAAAAAGAAAGGAAATTCACTTACAGAAAGTGAAAATGAAGAAACATTGAAAGAGTACAATTGACAACAGAATTACTCAGCTTAATTAATGAGAAAATTATACATAGGTATCCTCTAAATGTAAACCGTATAAATACCCTGAATACGTTTAATATCCCTAAAACAAATGAAACCAAATTGGTTGATTGGTAGTCGACAATTCCTCCCATTAATTCCCTTCGTAAATCTTCAGTTCAAACAACTTATTTGAATAGCAAACAATTGTGCAAATAGTATTAGAATTTACCTGTGATTTTTTTCAACGATTTATCTCGAAGTGTTAAAAGAGGATTATGTTTCTTTTATGTGACAGACCTTTTAATTATACAACGCTAAAGACAAGACAAATGTAAATAGCATTGTGTTATTATGCACTGAATTGTTTCGAATAAAATATAACCTCAGGCGCAAAACATTTCAACAAATCTTTGCAAGCGTCCGTAAAATAATTTTTTTGCATAATTTCTTTCATTTTTTAAAAAGAAATGTAAGAAAGTTGTGAAGTTGTATTTGTGTCATGATAATATTGCTTTTACTCTTTGTATATTCAGTCCAAGCTATTTTCTACGGTAAATGAATCAGAAATATTTATGCATCACAAAGCTACTGATTTAATGAATTTAAAAGAGATTAATTGCATACAATATTTAATTAGATAAGGTGACAATGAAATGTTAATCTTATATTTCATTTACACAAAAGGTAAGGGTTATTTTATAGAAATTTGCTTGCATCTTAATAATCTTTTTTTAAAAAAGCATCGGATAATCTTGCTTAGATTAAATTGTAGTTAATTTATTTTCAAATTTAAAATTGACTTGTTTCAGATGACGTAGTTCCTTCCAACTTTCATTCTTACATTTCCTTTGATCCCTCCGATTGGTGCTCTGTTCATAAGTTACATCGATTAACCAATCTAGGCTTGAGAAAGAATTTATTTTCATTCGGCATTTCTGTTGCCACTCAAAACCTAAAACATTCCCATTATGGCGCATCGTTAAAAAAATTGAAAAAAATTAAGAAAATTTATTAATTGCGAGTATGAGGGTTGCACTTAACTCAATCTAATATTATATTTAAAAAAAATTATAAATAATATTTAAGTTATTTAAATCGAAAGAAAATTTAAAAGTTGTAAAAACATTTGTTTATTTATAGTTCATTACGGAATCGTAATAAAAAAAAACTTTCCTTAAACACACACAAACAACATACTTAAGCAATGGCATAAGCAAAATGGCAGTATCTTTTTTGTTTAAATTCGGCACTTCAATCCTTAGATGGATAACATACTAAAGATATAAAATACGGTAATTTTTTTTTACAGTTCCATGAAAATTTTGTATTGTTTACATCTGACTCACAGAAGTTCTTTCTCAAATAAACATCACATACATAGAGCAAACATGTAACACTTGCGTGTGTTCTATTCCTATTCCTGAAATCCAGTGTTCAACAGAAAAAACACCCAAAAATTCAAGTGTCTGTCTTCAAATGGCTTTAAAGAGTTGGTTAATTCATCAAAACGTCAGCTCGCAAACCCGAAGCTTCCATCAGCATCATGCCTAAAGCAAACCAGAAGCTCGTTTTTCGACAACTATAAATAAGTCCATGCTCTCTGGCTACCTATCAACGTGCAAGGGTCCGATTGTGAGAGAATCTGTAGAGTTGTCGACGCTTCTGTGCAATTTTGTAATACTTCAACTTCTTTCGAGGCCCGAGTCTATTTATTTACCCTTAAAGACTCCTTCACAGGAAAAGAAGTACGAATATATACCAATATATAGAAGTCTAGACAGAAAACTTAATTGAATGGAAAATTGGTGTTTTTCTTGTGGAAAGGATGCTGATGGAATGGGTTTCGAAAGAAATTTTGTATTTTGGGAAAACTTTGGAAATGTGTAATGAAATTTTATTCGTATTTTGAAAATTGCCATTCCCTTTAAGGCAGATGTATTTTTTATATATATGAATGCTTTAACATATTAGGTTTCGCCCAAGAACTATGTAAGATGACGAAAATGTAATTTAGCCTTATCAATAGTAGATATACTAGAAAATTAACAAGTTCATTTTAAGAACTGGGTTATTAATGAAAAAGCTCGCTGAAAATGATTCCAGTACAGAATTTTTTGCAAGCAGTAGGAAAAAAGTGTTTTCTATCCCTATTTTTATAATTTATATACTTCACGGAGTAAGGAACTGCACGACTGGGTATATTTGTTTTGTAATTTGTCATAGATTATTCTTAAAACACAGCTCGTAATATATAAAATATATGGGGTTTACGTTGTTGATGGTAAATTTAGGAAGTGGTAAATTGGTTCAAATGGAAAACAAAAAAGACTTCGCCTAGTAAGGTACCGAATTCCGACGTGAGTAAGATGATTACACTACTTTTTATTTTTAATTCCAAATATTTAATTTTTCCCGCTAACTTAATTTACCCATATCTTTAAATTTTATGTTTTCTAGCTTTTAATTGAGTAGAGGAGAAGAACTTGAAGCTTAAAATTTGGTATTTAAGCCCAACATCTCCTACATATTTTGCTAAAAACTGTCAGCTTCTTTTCCAAATTCCAATTATTTCAGACTACGACCCCAATATTGGCAATTACAATGTCCATTGGCAATTACCAATGTATAAAACAGTAAATAGCTTCGTATCCAATGTACAAAAAAATTCAGTCACGTTTACCAGCATGGTGCTGTATTTTAACGCACAAGGTGTGTTGCAATTTTCAAGCACAATTTGAGTGCGCAAGCTGAGAAAATACAGCAAGCTGTGAATTATGTTTACAGCAGCGGCTGCAATCAAATACAGGAGAAAGCTCTGTGAATATCTGCAAATAGGCTGTATTTTTTCAGAAATTTTATTACAGTGTAGTAAAAAATACACACTTCTAAGTGAGAGATATTGTTTGTTACAACCAATTTATAATATAACATAACTAATTAAAAATAAACTAAATCCATTGCTTATAAAAATGTATATTTTCATTCTCAAAACTCACAAATCCAGTGTTGACTTGGTCTTGTTTAAAATTTACATTGGCAAAAAGCACCCATACAAGACGTCGAGCAAATAAGCAATCCGCTTCCATCCCCGCTATTTAAGTCATGCGGATGAGCGAGTGGGTGCTTTTAAGACGCATCTGTCATTCAAATTTACCAGCTCATCTTAAGCTTCTGTATTACCTTCTAAAAAAACTACTTAAAAGAATACTCTCCTGTAGAATTTCTTTTCAGGACAAAAAAAAAATCTCAACGCGGAGCCAACCGCAACAGACTAAAAAATCTCCCACCTTGATTACCTCGTGCATTTCTTTCCACTGAGGCGGTGCCGAATTTATCTGTTTTCATTCAGGTGTTGGTGACACTTTGCAGAGAGGTGATTGCGGCACTTGTTGATAGGCAGCCAGGGTTGGAGTCGAATTATTTTAGGGTGATAATGGCTGAGAGATAAAACGAGATTTATTAATGGAAGCAGATGATTCTTTTTATTCTATTGAACGAGACGTTTTCACTACTTTTTAAGTGCCGTTTGTTCTAACGTGTTCTAAAAAACGTTCTAATGAACTGATTGTTTACTTATAACAAAAGTAGTATTGTCACAGTTTGAAAAAGAGTTTTTAAAATAAAAATATTCGGTAAGGAAATATTAATGTGCAAGACTTCGGCTAAAGTTTTCCTTACAGACCATAGTTATACCCTTTGACGATGTGCATAAATGCCTGCTAAAAGCCTTGTCAAAAATTTCGGTTGGAATGTCTAACTTTCATCATGCATGGAAATGAAAGCTGACCCAAAACTTTTAAAATCGTCTTAAAATAACCAACAAAAAAGCTTTTTTTTCATAAATCCCAAGACTTTTTATTACATGATTTACTAAGCCATTATTTTTTTGTTAAAGCTTGTGGTTATTTCTAAAGCAAGCTATATTTTAAATTTTTTTTTTATTTTTCAAATATAGATTTGTGAAAAAAGAAACTTGAATGAAATGGTCCAACAATAACTACAATAAAAAACATATTACCTACCTTTATTTTAAAACTCTAACTTTCATTTCATGTGTTGTCTTAAGTCTTACACTTCTTGCCAAATGAGGCGGTGCCAAATTTACCATTCAGGTGTTGAAGACACTTTGAAGAGTGATTACTGTTACACTTTTTAAGGCAGCCAGTGTCAGATTAAACTAGAGTTAATTAATGGTTGCAGTAAATACATCATCGAACTTGTTTTTATGGTGAATGGTGATCTATTTTAATGAAAGACACATAAAAAATATTATTATTGGCATTCGATTTAAATATGATTGTACTTTAATGCAATTTTAGAAAAATTTGTTTTTTATATAATGATGTAAAACGTTTATGTCTCAAGTAAAACATTTGAAATAAATGTGAGTTTGCATAATATTGATAATTTTACTTAAACCGTATTATATAAACCGTGTACTTTTTCTGAAGTTTCTCATTTACAGAAGAAGCTCTCGATTTTTGTAAATAACATGTTCCAGTTCATTGTTTTCAGCCGCTTTAGTACCACCCATGTTAAATTAAAATGCAAACATATTTTTACTTAACACACCAACCAAGAAAAAAATGCATTTAAATATCCTGTTTTCTCAATAAATAATTAAAAGCAAAATCTGAAAAAGTATATTTCAATAACACATTATCATTGTATTGCCCCATCTTGACTCTCAACTAGACCATCTGCCCAACACAAAAAGTGCCTCATTTCCATTTTCAGGCGTTTCTTCAAAATATACACTCCATTGCAGACAGATAGATAGATTCCAGACTCTAGACATTGCTATATTGCTTAATGTATAAGTAAAAATATTTATGAATGTAATTTCTTAATTGTTTAATATTGATTTGCTGTGGTCTTATGCGTTTTACAAATAAATACAAAAATCCCCTTATGCATTGACGTCTTTACAATAAATACATTAAAACATTTTCTTGAGCAGAATTTTTTTTATTATACTGGGTACTTACAAACAGTTTTATCCACTAACCGAGGGAATAAATAATCATCATTACGACATTCGTATTCTGCTTCTTCCCCTAAGCAAAACAAAACTATTCCAACCCTTTCTACTCTACAATGTATCGCAACACCTCCCCCATCATCCAGAAAGTCACACCTACACAAACGGTGCCTCCATTTCTAGGTGCTTCCACCTTAAAAATATATGCACTTCATGATAGACAACCAGAAACCGCGAAAGAACCCCAAGTGCACCATTATTTTTAGTCAAAGAAAAGCACTCAGAGATTAGTCGAAAGGAGCTATAAATTCTGATGATGATTTTTGCCCGGAAGATGACGAAGGACCCCTTGTTGGGCCTTGATGACAGTGTCTCGATTCGGTTGGGATCAAGAAACAATTTAGACACGAAGAATTCCCCAAGATAGTGACTTTATTTTTCTATTCTGTAAGGAGACACTTTAAAGAGTGATGGGTTTTAAATACTGTTACTTTGTGAGGCAAATGTTTGACTTCGAATTTTTTTAGATTTTTTCGAGCATTTTTAACAAAGATTTGTTATTTAATTTTACTGACATATATATTTACACAATGAGAAATTTTCGACACAACTTTTTTGAAAAAATATCGATTTGAAACCATTTTATTTTCGTTATTGTTCAAAACAACTGTAATAAATAGGGATATTTAAAAAGTGACGTTACTAAGTATCTTCTGAAACTGAAACAAATACAGCAACAAAAAAACATACTCAATTTTACGTAATTCAAATATTATGTGATTTTTCAAACAGACGTTTATGTAATGTATGTGCGCTTCGTAAAATGCTAAACTAATATTTTTTTATTTATGCTGTCATCGTTTATACAGCCATTTACAAAGCTAAGTCATCCATATTTATCATAAGCGACTGCAAATATCCAGCATTCCCATACCATTTGGCCTACTTAATACCTTCAAAACAAAACAAACCCGTAAACAACATCCGATATAAGTGTTCATAGGGATTCGTTTTTGCCAGATACATTCAGCTGTAAGTGGACACTGCAAAAAAAAAGGACGTCGTGAGCCCGACTTGCCTTATTGCCAGTTGGCTAGATGCCCAACCATCAGTGGCAGTTTCGTTCGCAAAGAAACGGCAAATGAAATAAAAAAAAAAGCAGATCCTAAATCTTCTTCCAGATGCGTCGTTAATAGTACCTGGAAAGATCGATTACGTGCAGGCAAACATCTATCATTTTAGACCAAAACGGCGATGCCAGCAATCGGCTGGATCGTAATGCGTCCCCCTAATCAGACTTCTTTTGCCTGGAATCATCATTGTTCTGGAAAAAACGTGGAAGGACGCAGATAAATAAAAGATAAGCGATAAACCAAGCGAATTCATTGATAGATATCCCCACATAAAACCGTAATATTCTTCCTAATATCGTTTATAGGCTTTTGCGTGTCAGTAGCTCAATCACAGAAAATATTTCGGACGTTATTTTAGTAGTAAATCAGCCAACCATTTAGAACAAAGGCATGGACGCTTTAGTTTTCATAAAACATTTTTTTACAGTAATATGTTTATGACATTTTTTGTGTTTTTCTTGAATACGCTTACACTCTTAATACGTTGCTTAATTTGATTGTCATTATTTTTATTTCTCTCGAACTGTTATAAGGTTGATTTAAAATGTATTAAAGTTAGAATTTTTTCTAAAAAAATGGCATCACGAAGACAATCTTTTACGAGGGAAACTATTCAAAAAGTACTTTTAGTTTATGTAGTCACTATTAATCGAGTGAGTGAGGGATAGTTTAGGAGTATGCCGCGATCAGGTAAACAGCAGTATCTACAACAATGACTTTAACCATTATTGTAAGTACTCAATAACTAAAACATCAAGCAAATGCACTAAGATATTAATTATTTCAGGATAAAAATGGTCTAATTCATTGGTATAGATACTGATGTTTACCTGCTCACGGCTGAAGTGTTTAAGCTTTAAATAAGGGTATAACATTTAATTTATTATAATATGAGTGCAAAATTTATCATGAGTTAAGTTTTTTTATTTACTACACTAATTTTTTCTCATATTGAGCAAGCTTCTTTTTATCGAATTGGTATGGTTAAGATACTTGTATTTTTGTATTTGGTTGACTTAATACTCAATATTTACACATGCACTTTGTTTTCTAGGTAAAAATCTGGTTCCAGAACCGAAGAACAAAGTGGAAGAAGCTCGAAAACATATCAAACGCCGAAGCAGCTGAACACAAGCATACTCCTGAGAAAACCCCCGGAACAAAATCAAAGAGCAGCAAATCCAAAAACTCTGCAAAAGCTAGCTCCACTACCATCTCCCCTATCTGCAGTGAGACAGGCATAACAGACATCAAATCAACCAACAACGCCCAACCTGTATCTTTAACAAACGGAAAACTACCAAACGCGGATATGTATCACGATCTGTCAATGAACGTTGTAGATCTCAAGCAGAGCCCAACTATTACAGAGAATGGCAAAGATGCAGAAACTTTGCGAACTCTTAAGGAACCAAACTCACCTGACTTGGCTCAGCCACAGTTAGAGCCCTCTGAATCTGCCCTATCTTTGTGTAGTCCTAGTCACGAGCGACGCACAGAACTAATGCACTATAAATTCATTCACAGCCAAACGAAGGACAATGTGCTATCTGAACCCAATTCACCAGTTAGTGCATCTATTCCGTACAATGGTCATTTTCTGGAACATAATAATGGCGGTGACCATGAGATGAAAGACGCC
This sequence comes from Oedothorax gibbosus, assembly GCA_019343175.1. Classification (NCBI taxonomy): domain Eukaryota; kingdom Metazoa; phylum Arthropoda; class Arachnida; order Araneae; family Linyphiidae; genus Oedothorax; species Oedothorax gibbosus. The sequence goes on along the minus strand of CM033282.1, from coordinate 11,254,295 downwards.
ATACCAAGGGAAGTCATGATTGAAAATCGTTAAATTGTTTCCTTATTTAAAAAGGTTTTAAGTTTAGAGAAGGTGACAAATCTTAAGTTACTGTCGAGATTTATTTACATAAGAATTTTGCTTTAAAAACTGCATGTAAAAGTTTAAATATAAACAGCTACAGCGGACAATCTTATAATGGAAATACTTTGAATTTCAAATACACAACACACACGCATGAAGATTGTGTATAATAAGGGACTAAACTAATATTTCTTAGAATTTTTATGGAATTAATTTTATGATAATTTCCATAAAAATTTGTCATTTTTATTTAGCTACAACCGAACCAAAGCTATTATAACGTAATTTAAAATAACACTTTATTATTCAAACTAATGCATAAAGGTTTATAATATCGAATTTAAAATGAATTCTTAAGTCCCCGTCAAACCTCTTTCTGAATAAATTTCCCATTGTTCTAATTTGAGTTTGATTGCTTTTATTTACAAAAGCTTAAGAATCTAAACCTTTAGTTCAAGGGATACGGTACACATTTGCATTTAATGAAATAAAGTATAAGCATTTGAAAGAGACGTTAGGTTATAAATTGCTTAGTAATTTACATTATATACACCTATGTTTTTACTTGGATTAATTGATTAATTGATATTCAGTATCCAAACGCATTCATGTGCTTGTTCGGTAAACGTTGCACGTATACTTGTTCAATGCTAAACTAAACGATTTTCAATACTATCAACAGAGAAACTGCTGCGAAATTCCTATTTGAAATGTCACTTTCTCGTCATATTATACTACTTGTTGAAAAAAATATATACTCTGTATAGATATAGCATATATTTATATCTTTTTAAAAGAAAATCTTAACTGTATGAGTTTTACAGCTGGACCTACCAGGCTTTTGTCCTGCTAGGATGTGCTGCCTTAAACCACTTTTGCTGCTGTCTATTCTTTAAACCCTCCTTAAAATTGGAATGGGTTGTTGATGTGTATATGTCGCGAGGCTTATATGTTTTGTGTTGAATGTTTGTGACGTTGAAGAAGAATAAAATTATTGTAGAACTGTTGCTTGAGTACATTCTTAATTATTTTACAAAAGAATTCTCCAAATTATTTCAATGTGGCATTAAATGCTAAAACTTAAGGTTAACAATGACTTATTATAAAAAAAAATCAGTATATAAATGTTGCAGCTGCTGAAACTTAAAATAAAGGCTCACATATTTTATATTGAGGCATCTTTTTTCGAATTATCGTTATATTCATGTACTTAAGTATAACAAATATCATCTAAAGTACTAAAAAAAATCGAAATTGTGATTTTCTTAATCCCATCGAACTGTTTCACTTCCCCTGATTCGGTTGATGTGAAAAATTGACAAAAAAAACTCTCCACTAGAGTGCAATGGTAGTACATATTCTATATCATGGTGGAAAACAGGCGATATCATATCGACGGCCAAATGACAAAACCACGAATGTTCAAATTCTAGGGATCGGCTGTTTTTGAAAATGGTGGTCTTATCAGCATTTAATTTTCCATCCCTGTAGTTTGGTAGTTTTGCCCTTTCTTTTTTTTCTTTTAACCGACGATATGCTATAACACTTCTCTAGTGAAAAATAACGGTTTCCTTGTCCACGAAATTTAACATTCTTCAAGTAATGCGGTACAGGCAGTGAGCCCATCCTTTTACCACAGCCACCATTTACCTTGCTAGAAGACGGACGGAAAAGCATTCCACTAGAGTGTATATAAGCCTTTTTTCAATTAAGGTTCATTATAAGAGATCTATAAGGTAAGGGAACTTCTTGCTGTTCATATAAAATCCAACTAGTAATCTAAGTGCGTTTAAGTACGATCTAAAACTTTTCTTTCTAACCCCCTTCGCATGAAAGGGCCAGCCCCTGTAATCTGCGACAAGGGGCGTTTGTGCAGGATTTCCATAGGGCAGGGGCGTGATCACGCCACTTAATCCGCTCCACCGCAGGCTGTGTTCAGCGGACCGTCTGCTTATTTGAGGGAAATAAACCTTAACTGTCGCATTATACCTCAATTTTTAGGGCCTCGTATTTGCAGGCCGGGCTATCACAGCGTGCCGGGGCCCGAGTCGTTTACGGCCGGGGTATTCGCTTTACCAGGGCACATAAAATCGGGGCTTAACTGCCACTGAGTGGCTATAAAACGTTGGCTGCCCCCTCACTTAGCACCGAAATCGACCGGGGTGGGCCCAGGTTGCTTGAGTGCGAGCACACACGCACACTCAGCTCATATCTCTTTTTTTTGGAAACGGTGTTAGAGATATGTTTTTATGCTAGTGAAAGCCTTCCTTTGAAAATGATACAATACCACGATCTAAAAAACACATTGAGAGTTAAACGTATCATGTTATTTATATTAATGTGCAAGGGATTTGGCGAATTGGGTTTATCTCTCGTAAGTGGTAAAAAAAGATGGAATTTATGAAGGTGTTTTCCTAGCACGACTGAAACTTTGAAACATTAGTTGAGTTTTTTCAAAACCAATCTGGTTTACCTATAAAAAGTATTTTTAGCTTTAAAAATAGATTATGCTAGATTAGTAGTTATCAAACTTAAAAAACATGTGATGTAATCAAAATGAAATTTTTTATACTATTGTAGTTTCGTATATGTGTAGCATAAGTTAAATACATGCTTAATTTTTGTTAACTAAAAACCGATGAAGGTTTTAGTCCCCTACCATCACATGCCTATTCTGCCTGTATTAAACTAGAAAATAATACTACTTATAAACTCGTATTGTAGAGACAATATGTCTTTCAATTTTTTTTTTCTGTATCCATCGCTCCCCCATCATATAGTTATTATTATAAACGTCTAAGCAGCGAAAAGATGAATCATTTCACTTGCCCTTTAGAAGAACCCAAAAGACTTGTGTCATAAAACGGAAGAAATAACGCTTTCTCAGTTCCCTTGCCTAGTTACTTTAAAAGAAGGCTTTGTGTTCCAATGAGTGACAATCGGGCTTGTCAGCCAGCTGAAAGCCAACTTCCATTAATTTCCTTGACTAAAAGAGATGACTCTAGAAAACGATTCTGAATCCCTCAACCTATTTGTGCTTTAAAAAATATTCCGAGTCTTACACTACCATAAATTAGGCCTGCTGATGGAGTCGTTTTCAATTCTCTTCAAAATGCCATTAGGTTGTTTACTTGCATACCAAAAATACTGTAATGACAAGTAACACATGCCATTGAGAAATTAGTGTTAGGCAAGCCAAGTTTAACTGATTTTGCGGCCTACTATTTGTAATTTTATGCACAGTATACATAAAGAGTAGATTACTATGCTATATACAGTATATTATGTCATAGTGTATTTAAGAATATCGAAAGTTTTTTTTAATTAACACAATTATACAAGTCTTAAAATTAACAATTAAGTAAGTCTTAAAATTATGAATTTTTTCTCTTAAATTTGAAGTTTATTGTTTCAAAAATGTATTATAACAATACTATTTCTTAATTCCCTATTAAATAGATAAAATATAATCCAACACTAAATACTAAATACACAAGCAAATTCACAATTTTCTGATAAAATAAAATTTAGAACAAAATATATAGTACTGCTCTGGCAATTTAGTGAACGACCATTATTATAACATACTTATATAACACGGTAAATTTTAAATATATTACAGAGTAACTGAGTATGAGAGAGATAACTAAAATATAATGTAGTGGATATTATGTATGGGAACAGTATGAAGACCATCCTTTTTCTATTTTAATGTATATAAAAAAACTTTTATTTTCAGTTAAATTATTTAAAGTTATCCGTTTACATTTTAGATAACTATAAATTAAAATTTTAGTTTACTGATCATCCAGGTTAAGCCTTCAGACGATTGAAAGCCGACAATTTTTTTAGATAATTTAATTGTTTTCTTAAAAATTGTTTAGATCCATAATTTGCGGAAACCATTAATAACATTTTTTAATAACAGCAACTGTTCTTTATATGACAGTTTTGTAATACTTCTAGATGACAAATGAGAATTTCAAACAAACGAATTAAAATAATTAATGTTTATTCATATCGTAAGTGTCCAAACACAATTTAAAAATATTTTTTAAAAATTTCGTTTACTCTTAATTACTTTATTTCAGTTTATTTATTTTGGGCTTGGTATATTAAAAATAATTAAATTTTACACTCCCGTAAAAAAAACTTTCATTCATACAATTTGACCAAACACCGGTATCGAAAAAGCCAAGCAAAAAATATATACCCTTTCACTAACTAACTAACAAATTACCCTGTCACAAATTTTTCTAAGGTTATTTAGTAGGAACAAACCTCGAATAAACCTTTTGTCGATTAATGGCGACACCACTGACAAGAGGAAAGCATTTACGCCAAAAATGTCATTTTGGCTCCCTTCCATCTCGCCAACAGCAGAATATAATTGACTGATAATGATCCCCTATTCAAAATGGGGGAAGGGGGGGGGGGAGGAATCCCACAGATAAGTTGAGTAGTTTTACTCCCCAAAAGCACTTCCGTCGGAGATTGAAACGATTTATTTCTTTAATTTGAATTCGAGCCCCCGTCTTTTTTTACGCGTTCTTTTTTTCATTTTGTTCTTTATTCTTTTTATTCTTGCTTCTGTGTGCTCTCTGTCGCTCCGATAAGTGCAATAATTGAAGAGTGTGGAGTAACAGGAATATTGGATAGTTTGAAAAGCATCTGACGGGGGAGGGAGTTAAATGCTTCCCCCCTTTTTAACAAATAGAAAAAGAATCTTCGTCGACGACTCATTTACATCTGGCGAAATAGAGTGGTAAAAACCGACATACCAAATTACCGATCTTCCTTTAAGTGCCTTAAATCCCCTACTTGTTACGAAGAGGGGAAAAAAATTGAATTGGAAGGAGGGGGAAAAAACCGAAGTGGAGGAAATAAAACCCAGTCTATTCCCGTTATTTAAATAGCGGCCACTGATTACTCTTTCTTTTTTTCTACATATGTAAGAGCGATGCTAAATTAGTAATTATTTGAAAATCGTTGTCAGTTTCCGTTTAATAAGGAAAATTGATGGTCTGCGAGGAATTAGAAATTGGGCTTTTAAAAACGAGTTGTATTCTAAAGAAAATGACTTATAATCTATTAGAAAATTTTAAATGTTTTTCGAGATTTTTTTTTCGCAAGAAAATGTTTTTGTCAAAACTTTGATGATAACGGTAATTGAAGACTTTTTTTATGCAAGCTATTGTGTGTTTGAGTATTTAGTTAAATTTTAAATAAATATATCTACATATTGTCATGACTTTATAATAAGGGTTTTTAAAGAGAACACTGGTAAAATTTAGTTTTATGCATAGTAATTTAATTATTGATCCTTTATACTAAATTAATTGCATGGGAAGCACGTCATAATGTTATTGTGGGATGCTTTTTGCTTTTTATTTTATTAATTAGTACTACGTTAATAATTACCTCCCTATTTTTTTAATCTTTGTTATTTGTCATTTAATATTTGTGTTTCCAGAACTTTGTAATTAACAAGAGAATCATAATGCTATTATATATAAAAAGACTTTTAAACATTACCTTGTATTAAAATATCTATAACTTTGTCAGTTCTAAACACGCGCATGAATCAGAAGCATTGTTGTATTTTTTTGTTACTGATTATTTCATAAGTAAAGAAGTATTTATTTTATTATAAATTAATATAAATAATATTTCAATGCTAAAATACTAAAGTATTTAGACATATAAAAGACTCAACTGATTTTTACAACAACTCTATTATGAAAAGTTCTTCCTTGGCACTGAGCTTATACTATACAAAAGAAATCATAAGATACATTATATTATTAAATAATTCTAACTTAGTATATATATTTTTTTGCAATATGATTTATTTCAATAGTTTATTTTAATATTCCAAAAACATATGTATGAAACTTTTGTACCTGCCAAATAAGATCAAAACCTAAAAATTCTATGATTCAAAAGAGCATTAATCTGATTGTTACTTCGAAGATACCAAATGTGCAAAAGATATATGCGCAGATATTTTTTGTTCTTCCCAATAGATTTTGATACTGTGAAATTTTTATAATATAAAAAACCCTTAAACATTTTGATTTTATTAACAAAAACTGCAAAAATTGGAAACATTCTTAAGCCAGAAGACATCACCACTTAATCTAATAGCAATAACAATTCCCAATACCATCCACCCATTTCGCTCCAATCTACGCACAATAACCATCCCCAAGTAACTCAAGATCAGCCACTCAGTCAATATTAATACCAACCCCCACTTCTCTACTCCCTGAAAATATTGCACTTCAGCACAGCCCCCCCCGCCAATGTTATTTCAGCAGCACTCCCCCACTATACAGCAAGAGTATCGGGCCCTAAGCTATGTGGGAATAGCTCGGGCAGACAAGCTCAATAACGGGATTTGTATGGGTGACAAGCCGCCAGCTTAGCTGTCACCCAGATCCTCTTTTACTCTGCGCCTGGGTATACTACTGAGTCTAGTGAGAGCGCAGCATCTGGCGTGATGGAGGCTGATTGCCCTCCAACAAAAGGGGGACGTCAATAAATACCTCCCCCAACAACCATTTGGATGTCACTGGCAAAGACATCTTTCATCAAGCGCGCCTGGGTTACATGGATCGCGCAATTAGAATCCTAATGATCCGGCTGGCTATCGAGGAGAGAAAGGAAGGCATTGTTGGCCGCTTATTGAATTGTAGGTAAGAGATGTGTGGTGGGGTAGAGTATGGTTTTTGTAAGGAGTGATAGATAGCAATAATATGAATAAGTGGATCATACTGTTTATCGATATAGCATCTCTTAACTTATATTTTCGTCAAATTATTTGTTTTGTGGCTGCATATTGGCCATTTGCAGACTGGACAATTTTAGCATTTATGGAGGACAATTTTAGCATTTTATGGAGGCACCATCTAGTGATGATTGTTGACAATCTGAGTTTCAGCCAAAACTAGAGAGTGGTTGAATACGTTAAATGCAAAAAAAAACTTTTTTTTTTAAAAAATCAGTTTTTAAATTTCTTAAAGAAAAATATATTGCAGACATTATTTAGCAAAGAATTGCATTGCTTATATTTAAAAAACCATCTATTAAGAAGGGAATATTTCAACAAAAATCTTAAACAACAGAATGATATCCCTATCGAGAAAAGATGTCACTAACCAAGACATCTTAAATTTCGCACCCCCCCCCCATACAAAGCAAAGCTAATAACGTTTCTACACACCCTTTCAGTTCTAGTTTATGATGAATATAGCTTACTGATGACGATAAAATTGTTTATTATTTATAACTCTTTCCTTACAGCCAATTCTTTTTTCCGAAACACAAAAAGTGACACATTAATACATATGATTTATTATTAATCAATTAAACCATGTTTTTTAGTACAACAAAAGTCATTGGACATGCAAAATACAAAACCCACTGAAAGTATTTTATTCTCTCACTGTTCCTTCAAACAATGCCAATCGCATTTTTTACCGGTCCCTCCCCAAACCGCTTTCATTCGTCCTGAAAAGCGTGTCTCTTATTGAGCGATTTGAGCTCTCGCGTGAGAGGAACAGAGAAAAAAAACTGGCAATCCGAAATCAAATTTACTTTCCATTTGAGTGTGCTCAATGCCCGAGCAATAAAAATCGACATCAGAAGAAGCAGGCCGAGATGTAACGCTTAGCCCGTTCATCGATAGGCCCAAAGTTTTGTTGTCCGATAACAAACCTTTTGCGAAACAAAAGCTTTTTCCGGGGGAGAAAGTATCGGCAAAACAGCGGATCCGGAACGAGTTTCTTTCTTTTTTGGACCGTCATCTCTGGCCACTTTTCGTTTTGGGCCAATACTTGGTACAGTCAATCAAAGTGTCAACTGTCGTGAGCTGCTCTTTTGCGTGCGGATCACACGCTCAGGTTGCCGGAAGGAGTTTTTTGTCGCCAAAGAAACCCATAGCTGATAGATCCAGATATTATCAAAGAAACGGTGGAAGTATATGTCTTAAAAAAGTTGTAATTTATTCAGGTGTTTAAAAAAGCATCTGTACTTAATTATTCAGGTGCGTTTAAACAACATTTTTAATTTATTTAGGTGTTTACACAAAAGAGTTGTAATTAGTCAGGTGTTTAAAAAACAGTAGTAATTTATTCAGGTGTTTAAAAAACAGTACTAATTTATTCAGGTGTTTTTTAAAAAACAGTAGTAATTTATTCAGGTGTTTTTTAAAAAACAGTAGTAATATATTCAGGTGTTTAAAAACACAGTTACTATTAATTTAATGTTTAAAAAAACAGTCGTAAATTTTTCAGGTGTTTTCAAAACACATTTGTAATTTATTGAGCAGCAATCAATTATTAACATAATTGAGAATCATTCCGACTATGCAACATCTTATAAATTTTATAAAAAGTAAGCGGTATAATACGTGTACCGTAAATAGCTGAGTTTTATTTCAGAATCCAGGCATGTTCCACAAATGTTCATTGAAAATAAAAGCAGGAAGGCATTGATCTGCATTGAAAAATTGATAAACTGTTATTATCTTTTTTTTAACTATAAAAAAATAACTGTTATTCGTTTCTCTCATTTACTATAGCACTTTTCAAGCAAATGCAAAAAAAAAAATTCTCGGGCGTAAAAAAAAACCACAGTTAAATCGCAAAATGAGCCAAGCAAGTAAAGGTGGAGTTTCAAGATATGCTCCAAACAATGAAAGTTTAATATTTTAACGTTTATTCTTTTTTAACACGGTGCTTTTCAATAACTCCTCAAATTAAAGGAGAAAACTTGCGAACAGTATGTTAAACTCTATACCAAACCAATGAAATATTTTTTTATGACTTTCACTATAATTTTTAAGGATTATTAATAGATTTTAATAAACAATGTTTAAGTTTCTAAGTCTTTTTATATTTTTAAATATAATCGAACTACAGTGAAACATTGTTACAGCAACTTCGGATGCAACGACAAATCAATTATAACTTAAAAGAAGTGAAATCACATAAATTGCCCAAAGAGATTTAATGTTTAGATTTTGCTTTTGACTTCTTTTTCAACTAACAACTTAGTTATATAAATAAACGATTCACTTAAAAAAAGGCTTTCAGAAGAGAAAATTACAATTTGGTTTTTTAAATTAAAAGTTAGCAGAAGAGATGCATCACCAACAAAGCTTTTTGACGCTGTATTTAAAATTAATTTAGTAAGTCTTATCTTTTGGTAACCTTGGTTAATTAAAGAAAGTTATACATATCAACTTAAACCCAACATTTACAGTACCTTTTAGTTGTTAAAATCCAAAATCGTTTATGGCAATCACTCATTTAAGTCGCCATAATTACCGCCGTCAAAATCCTAGACATTCCATCATTGCCCATCCAAATGGAAACTGGTTTCTTGTTGGAGAGTTTTGTGTTTTTATTCTGTTGAATACTTTATTATGAGTTTCAAACATTTTTAGAGCTACAAAACCAAACGGTTTCTAGTGTATTAAAGCAACATAGTCATTTACGATATATATGAAAATTCATGATCAAAAATAGTGCCTTCGAATAACGCGCATTGATAGTTTGGTTTTTTTTTCTAAAAAACACAAAACTGTATGTTATGTTGAATATAAGGTAAGAATTGCGGTGAATGTCTGACATTTTTTTAAAATTCATTTAGAAATTATTAATTTCTGACATTTACCGGTGAATGTGGATATTCACCGTAATATTACATTTTCTCCAAGTAAGTTGAATAGTAGATTTTTTTTTAAATTCACACAAAGGCGCATTCGTGCAGGAAGCTGATCCCCTGAACTAGTAAAAATCTTACTGTAGAGATTCTTAGTAACAAAAGAGATTAGTAAAAATACAAGAGTTTTTAATGTTTTAGATTTAGAAGGAAAGGATAGTGTTATAAAATACTAAATGCTTGTTATAAACTATTTTAATGACTATTTGACTCAAGTGTTTACGAAAGACGTTGTTAATTTATATATTATCGCAAGAAAAGATTTTAAGAATCTAAGAATTGCAATTTTTTCTTTCGAACACACTATTAATAACTATAACATGTAGACAAATCTTATTTTTATGTTAATTTTTTAAAAAAAGAAAAAAAAATTCTCTCGTTTTCCTAGGCAGACAATTATTTTTTAAAGAAATGTATTTACGTTAAAATTTATAAATGATCACTGCAGATCAAGCATATGGAGTTAAAATATTTAAATGTATCAATAAAATTTAGGCTTTTTTTAAACTTCAATAGTACTTTTGCAAACAAATTAGAAAACATTAAACGGTTAACTTAAACACATTAAGCAACAAATTTAAATACATTGAACAATTTGTTTTACATTTTGGTACAAAAGAATTGAACACATTTAGCAACAAATGTGCAAATAATTATCAATACAGCCATATACTTATTGAAAATTCGGATTCATTTCGCAATCAATTCGAAAACATTTAATAACACATTTGAAAATAAATTCATACTTTAAATCCCACTTGAAAATAAATTCATACTTATTGAATAACAAAAAAAAACATGTCTGTATCATTTTAAAAATAAAAATCATTTCTATACTTTTCTATTTGCCCCAACAGACCCAACAACCCAAACAGACACTTTTTTCGATTCCATATCAAATCCCATTTTAAAGTGTATTGAGCTGTCTACAGAGATAAGCGGCCAAGGATTGCCTCCCTCTTCGGGGCAGCCGGACTTTATTACAAGTCCAATCGTCCTTGCATGACAACGCCCCCTCGCTTCGCACAAGGACAGAATTGCGTAGCAACCGATGGCTGGACGTCACTTGGGGGTGTCACGGAAAGACGGAACAGAAAGATCAAGTGGACAACCATAGGAAAGGAGCAGAGGAAAAATGTTTATATCTGATAATGCTCCAGTAGAAATACGGCGAACCTTTTAAATCCATGATTTCCTTATAGAAATTTTACCCCTTCAGAGTACACTAGTATGTTGACTAGATTTTAGTTTTATTTATTATTTTTCAATTTAGTTGAAGCAAGAAATGTCAGAAACCGTATAGCTTCATACACCCTACATTTTCTGCAAAAATAATAATTAAAAAAACATTCATGATTGTTATATGAAAACCACACTATCACATTACAGTTAATTGCATCAAAAACTATTCATTCCATTTTTTTAAAAGATATGTTTTTGTTAAATATAATCTATTAAAAAACCTACGGCTCACCAATTCACAAACAATTAGGAGAAAACAACCTTAAATATCCAGTGACGAAACAAAAAATTTGTATTTCATCTATCTCTGACATGTAAAGTATATCCACAGTAAGATCCTTAGATATCCGTTTACTCCAAGTTCGCTTCCTGATTCTTTTTTGCCATATTTCCTTCAACCTGTGCAAGAACTGAAGTCTCAAAATTTATTCCATTCAGGGGAAAATCCGGCATTCCAGCGAAAATTATTTGGCCGGATTCATTAATGGCGCTTCCGGACTGCAGGCCCTGTTTTGTGCCGGACAGGGAAAAGGCGTGTCTATGCCGCGACTTCGCCTGGATAGGCCGGCCTGTCAATAGCACTTCCTAGAGAGTGATGGCTCCTATATTCCCCGGTGCTGGATTTTTCTTCCACCAGGAAAAGAGAGAAAGTTAAAGATTCTTTTTAAAATATAATGGTGTGCGCTGTGAAAAGGGTTAACTCTTTTTGCCCTGAGCCCTTTAGAAAGGGGTTTGGTAAAACGGTGTGGTGGATTCGGTTCATCGATACTGGTTCACTTATAAATAAATAGAGAGAAGCGTTTAGACGCCTTTATAGATTATCTTAAAATTGTGACCCTAAAAGAGCTAAAGCACTGTATGCATTTAAAATGATTGATTAAAAAGATTTTTTTAAAAATATTTACTAAGATAATTTTCTTACTTATTTGCATTGAGAAATAATAAAGTAGAAGTTATAAAGATATTAACACAAAAATTTATTTTTTATATTTTATAAAACAATAGTTTTACAGAATGTTTTTATTATTTTGTTTAATAATTTATTTGAACATTGTATTCTCTCAAATCAAACTGAAATATTTTTTCAAAATAGCTATTTTAGCCCTAACCGTAATGTTATTAGAGCTAAAACATGCCACCCTAAATATTAGAGAGAGAGAAAGAGAGAGAGGGGGGGGGGGGGAGAAATAAAAAGTTAAATCAAATTGGAAGCCCTTGTTTATTATCACAAGAATCGTCATCTGCCTCACGGTGCTAAGATGCAAACTAAGGCTATGTTGAACTAAAGTATCTCTTATAAAGTTTTAAATATTTTTTAACGTATCTGAATTTACTCGAATTTTAATAAAAGGATATTAAATGCAAACCCGTTACCATAAAACAAGCTTTAAAAAAAGAGTAATCTTTTATGATATATATAGTCCAGAAAAATTAAAAATACTGTAAAAAAACTCTAATTTACAATCACAGTGTGATGGTAAATGTTCTGTGAATGTACATTTGATGTAAAATTTATTGTATGGTACCGGCGAAATTGCTTTCTTCACGGGCAATGATTGCGGGGGCATCCATCTCCTCTGTTTAACACTTTCGCTGCGCAGAATTTTTGTTTCCGCGTAATATGTGATAGGAATATCATTATCGAATCCTTAAAGGCACGGCCGCCTGAGCTGTTTTAGAAGTGAAAGAGTTAAATACCATTGGAGTAAGTGGTTCATTATTTTTTCTGTAAAACAAACATTACAACACTGTAATGTAAAAAAAAAATTATCCGCAAAATGTGCTGTAATTTTGCAGAATTTTTTTACAGAGTATAGTATAAAAAATTAATGTGTTGTACTTAAGTTTAAAAACTAAAAGTTTTACCCTAAAGTCCACACAAACATTATAGATAACTTAATTGCAAATCTTTTTAAAGATTCCCTGTCCCAAACCATTTAAGCGAATCAAATACTATTTTTCTTAACCATATCGATCCCCGCGGTGTCCCACCCCCCTCGATCTTGGGATCAACGCTAGAAAAGAAGAAATGAACAGTTAAATCAGATGCGAAGCCACCGTTTATCACAGAAGTCGGTATCTTCATCATGCTGCTATCAGCCCTTACCTGCGCTCCAAAATTCTACTCTCCAATTCCAATCCTGAATTGGGAGCAAGGACTCGACATACATTAAGACGAATAGTCCGACTTATTGAGGCATTATTTTCTTTCGATCCTGTAGCCAAAAGAGATGTACGTTCTGCAGTTCTTCGTCTTTTAAGAGGGACTTATGTGGCTTTCTTTTTTAGCGAGAGATAGGTCTTCTTTAAGTCTTTTTTTTTAGAGGTTAGACAGTCATTTTCTTAGCTGCAGGCGATTCGTTTGTTTTGTACACAGAGAAAATGGCGTTTTCTTTGTAGAAGAAGCCGTATAAATCAAATTTTGGGAGATTTTTTTTGTGTGGAATCTTAGGGATTATTTGTTTAGAATGGGATCATGTTACAACACGATAAAATGGTTTTTTGTGTTAAGGACCAGAGCGAAATAAGATGTAGCCTTGTTGAAAAGGTGCTGTGAACTAGGTAAGCAAAAAGAAGCCAAACAATGCTTGACATTTGAGAATCCCGCCGTTACCTGAAGGGTCTAGTTTCAAAACTCACATTCTCCAAATAATAACGCTTTTGCTATCTTAACTTAATAGGAGACATCAATCTTTCAGCTTATAATGCGATGCGTCAGTATATTTAGAAATTTTAATTTGTTTTTAGTTACATGAATAATAATAAGGCTGACTTTAATAATGTTGAAAATGATTGTGGTTGATGAGCATGTAAAGTGGGAGATTCATTGAGAACACATGGAGGTAGAAATAGTTTAAAACTTTAATTTCCAGGTTTAAAATACACAGGTTAAAATACTTAGTTAAAAACAAGTTAAAATATTGCAGGTTTGATTAAAAGAAAAAAAGCCACAATTTCCGACAGATAACAGAATTTATAGATTTCAACAATCTTAGAATGTAAGAGTCGAGTGTCTGCTGCGCGCAGGCAGAACCACAGCAGACACACTAGAGCTGTATAAAAATATATTCCCGCATAAACAATGATTTTATTTCAGAAATTTAAGTATGATTTGATTATTAAAAACTGAATAAGTTAATGTTAACTTTAAAATTCAAACAAATCATAGTACTTTCATGAATCTCACTTTGTACTTCGTTTAATCAATTGCCAAAGCTCCATTTACTTGGAGAAATTTGGTTATTAAATAGTGATTCCGGCACGTGCATTTGGAATTAGTCGATCCAATTCAATCCAATGCAATGTAAAACTCCTCCCCCATTTGCACAAAACTAGTTGCTTGGGGTTACTTTAAAATACTGCAAAGGGCTAGAATTCATTTGATGATTGGTCTAGAATGACTTTTTTCAGATTCCTCAAACAAAATATCTTGCATTTATGCCCTCTTCCTTTTCGAATCTCCAACTATCAATGTGAGAAATATAACTAGAAATGTATATTTAAATAGCCATTATTATTTGAAATTCCACAAATTCAATAATGTATACTTAACTTTATTTTACGATAATGAAGTATTTTTCTTGCTTTTGGTATAGAACAAAGTGATGATATTTCACACTTCTAGCAGAAACATCTTTCCACTTTTTAGAATGCTATGCTCAATGCACATAGTATCAAATATAATGGATTTTTGTCATAATGAAGTTTATATTTTAAAATTTTTAATGTGTATTATGTTTTTATTTAAATAAATCTTAAGCTATATTTTATAAAAAAATAATTTATCATTTAAATAAAACCATTTTTTTTTACAAATACCTCTTGAAATATTTTATAAAACTTTTTAAACTTTGAATTCACTTTATAATTACGGAAACAAATATTTTAAAACAAGTATTTTTATTTTATTCTACACATAATTTGAATATGTAATTTTCAATATTAATCATGGCGTACCAATATAAATCACTGCTGTTTTTTTTGTTAAAAATTTATAATTACACTCAAGAGAATACTATACATATAACTACCATAGAAACAGCTACATTCTATTTATACAAGAACATTTGTGTGTGATCTATAAAAAAGGCTTATTAACTTTTGAAGAGATTCAAGAAGTTTTGGAGTCGATATTATTATACAACATTAATAGTAAATGTTTTGAAAAGTTTTGGAACGTCCAATACATGCTTCAAATAATAGCAGTACGGTATCAGTTAAGGGTCTTAATTGTTCAAGAAAGTCAAATAGACAAAGTTTCCAGAAATACTCAAAAGTTAAATCACTTAATTTAGCTCTCACTTTCGCAAAAAGATTTTCGTTCAGCTAACAAATTAAAAGCACCGAGCAAACTTTCATTGATTTTTTTCCAGTGATACTTAAAACTTTAAAAATACAAATATTTCTAAAAACAGCAATCTTTGTACTTTGATCGCAGCAAACTGCCTTTAAAAATTATCCTTCCAAACCACTTTCTACAATCACTTCCACTTCTGAGTCAAAAACTTCTGCATTGACGATCGGAAGAGGTGACAAAATCTCTGCTACAGACACCAATGTTGACCGTATCGAAAGGTAAGAATGCTAAGCAAATTAATACCTGGTCTTTTACATCTATTCATTGAAATTGAAACGAACAGTTTGCTCTTTTATTTTCACAATTTAAAAAGTTCAGATATTTTTTTTATTTTTTTATTTACAAATTTTTTTTCTGTAAAAACATTAATAACCATATTTTTCAAATTTTACAAGAATGGTTTATGATGAGGAGAAGGTATTGATGATGTTATAGTTTCAAATTATATTTCTCTACATAAACCTTAAAATTATTTAATTAAAAGGCGATTTTACAAATTTCTATGCCACCCCCTCAAACCAAAAAAATAATAATAAACTTCCCACCCCACTACCTTGAATTTCCAATCGTCGGTAACTTTTATTTGGGCCTATTTAATTCCAATTTTGTTTTACTTCATAAAAAAGAAAACTGCATATAAGCTGTGTTACACGTATAATAATTTGTACAACAAACGTTTTTTAAAAAACCACTTCCTCAGCCAAGCGTTGTTGTGGTTATATCGCTAAATAGGAAAAAAAAGAAGAAAATTCCATATTTCTTTATATGTATATATAAAGAAATATGGACTTTTCTATATTTATTCCTTTCTATATTTATTCCTTGCCCTGGTACTTTAATTTGAGCCATTATCTCTCTTATTTGCTCGTTTGTTGCTGGTTACTGTCAGCTTGTGGTATTGATGATAACACGAGACAACTTGATTCGAACTTCTTAGAATTTGAGATTAATTTAAACTTCTCTAATTCAATTGAAACCGATATATAAGTACAAATGTAGGGAATGTAATGTTGTGGCAAACTGGCAAAGCCATCGGGGAAAAAAACTTTTAAATATTTAAAATTTTAAACAAAACAACATTTACTTTCATATTTCTAATCTGAAATGAATTAAAATGCCTTGCATCTTACTTTGTATCACTTAACACCAATACATTAAAAAAAATAATAATAATACATAAGTTAACCTATTTATAAAACAATCATTAGAATATATCAACTGTAACTGTTAGTGAATTCTAGGAACATTCGAAGCATATGATAGTAAAAATTGTCAAATAAATTGAAAGCAAAGATAAGCAATTTTATTCCAGGTAATAAACAACCGTTTATTTATTTTTTAGACAATAATCTTTTAGACTTTAATCATTAATAACAGAGGTTGACATGTCTGTATAAATTATTTAAACGTGTTTACATCAGTAGAAAATTTTCACTTCATACTTTAGTTTGTTTTATTGAATATTTTTTCATTGATTACGGAAAATATAACATCCAACCATACTCAGAAGAGTAAGGCTTATATGATGTTCACTTAACGGAATAAATATTAGGCATATGGTGAAAAATTTGTCCCTATTAATAAGTCTCTACAACATTTTTTTAAGTTTGGAAAAAAAGAGCAATGGCAAAAACAAACCGTTCTCTAAAATGAGCGTAAAAGCTTCTCCCGCACCCACAGGCATGAAAGAAAACGCATCATTTAAGAGTCGTTTTAGGGCCATAAGCTTACAAATGCCGCAAAAGCATCGGCCATTTCCCGAAACTTCGGAAGACTTTCTTTGCTTTGCATATTACGCAAAGTTTTACAACAACGTATGGACGCGTGAATTCATTTGAATAGGAATCGGGCGTCCTTTAGTGGGGGTCTAATGACAAGGGACCGGCTGCTTTGGACGCATTAAATCTGGCTTCTAGTCGATTTTAAAAATAGACATGGCGAGTTTTGTCACCTTATTCGAACACCCACAGCAATCATTGTCCCTAAGCACCGGGCTATAAAACCCTTAACGAAGACTAATTTCGTCCGGGTAATTTGTTAATTAGGTGAAGCTTTGATTCTTTTCAATTTAATACGCGTTTTACGACGGTGGCGCATCGTAACGATAAAGTTATATGTCTGCGGGGTCATCACTTTGGGGAATGGACGTTGACATGAAACTCTTTGATGAATCGATAAGTTTGAGAGGTAATACAAAAGCAAACAATCGTTGGCCCCCATTCGTAGGCTATTGACGATTAATCGTCGATAAATGTGTAGAGAAGGGTATGAAACCAATGCTTAGTGGCAAATAAAAGTACAAATATGGTTAGTAAATAAATTGTAAAAATATCTATAAATAGAAGCATTTCCATTAAGTATTCAAAATTTCTATTTAGTTATTTATAACTTATTTCCTCAAATACATTTTTAATTTTAACTTAATCTAACTATATAGCTGATAGCTTAACTGTAGGATAATGCGAGACGATTACATGTGTGACCAACCACTTTAACGTCAAATTATATCCAGAACATTTCAATCGGTTATGTAGCTTAACTTATTCACTGCTAACTATTTTAACCAATTTTTCTGGGTCTAAATTAGGTAATCTGTAATTTAAACTGAAAGGTTATAATTTAGACCTCGATTAATTAGGAGGTAAGTCAATTTCTTGTGCACTCAGGATAAACTTGTGTTGACTTTCAATGCAAAGAATTGTCTTTCCCAGTTATTGCAAGTTCTGTTCAAACAATGCGTCAATTGTGTTGCTATCAAATGGTTATGAATGGTTAGTACAAAAGTTGTGCCGTAGGCGCAGCACGCCTGTATTCTTCCGAATTGTACTTCAGCATCTGCTCTATGATATTTCGAATAAATAAGCTTACAATAAATGAATTACGGTACTTAAAAATGACTGTTATAATCTGTTATGCATATTTTAGAAAACAAATAGTTACAGTTTTTTGTCAATCGCGGATGTATATAATAATTGTCTCCTTTCGTGATCATCAGTTTTGTTGGAGCAACCCAAATGTGTGTTCGAATGTCATATCAACACAATTGAAGAAATTAGTGGAAGATCATGATGACAAAATGATGAAATTGAGAAAATGATCTTTAGGGTATTTAATGTGCACTTAAATCCGTTAAAAACGATAGTTGCAAACGGTAAACAATATACTTAACTTTAAGTTTATGAAAAACTTGAAACGTGTTATCTTTAAAGAATGGAATAATATGTTCAATGACACAAAAATCTAAATTTGTTCAAAAATGTCCCTTAGCACGTTCTCCCACTAAGCTCTTCAATTCTTATATTGAAACAACACATTTTTGTAATGTTGCCGTTTTACACATTACTTGTGTTAAAGAAAAAGTTGAAATGTGTTATCTTTAAAGAATGGAATAATATATTCAATGACACAAAAATCTCAATTTGTTCAAAAATGTCCCTTAACACGTTCTTCCACTAAGCTCTTCAATTCTTATATTGAAACAACACATTTTTATAACTTTGCCGTTTTACATATTACTTGTGTTCCACTTGTACCGTTTCAACACAAGTTTTTTCTGAGTGTGTTATTGATGAAATGACTTTTATATTGTTTATTTTTACAGATAGTGTTGCTGTTTCCTATAACAGTTAATTAAAACGAAGTTTTTCATTTCGTCAACCGATTGGTATTTTATTAAGAACATGCACTTCATTGCATTTTGAGATGGTGCTAAACAAAGCTTAAAATTAAAAGTAAATATTTAAAATGTAATAGGAATTTCATTTTTTTACCTTTAAGTATGCATATGAACGGATTGTTAATTGCTTAGTGAGGTGCTGGAAAGGGGATGTAATTTTAACTTTTTATTTACATTAGTGTATATAAAAATTTATAATTATGTGATAAAATGTAAGACAATGTTTTTATAAAATAAAAAGTAACCTCTAATTTACATTGACGTTTAACAATTATGTAGCATAAAATGTTCTTAACTAAACTTGTTTATACATAATTATACGAGTAAAATGAATCTATCGCTTAAAATTAGGATGATATACAAACGATAACTTAACATCAAAATTAAAGACATTTAAAGTAATCTTAAATTGGTTACTTTTTTCCTTACCCATAAAATTGTTTAATGTAATCAGTCAAGTTAATTACTTAGATGTTTTTAGTTAGTTTTTTAGTTGCAAAGTTTTAAGAAGATTATGTTTACCTACTTCCTGCAATTCCTTTAATTGATTTTTTTGCAGTCCTTAAAGAATGTTTTTTTTTCAAAGCCAGAATCACATGCACAACTAAGTTAAACATAGAAACGTTTAATCAGTCATTATCCATCTTACTGCCACTTTTCAGTTAAAAACGAACTTTGGTAATGCATCATGCATGATCGCCAGAGTATATAGCAACTGCGTTTACAAACAAACGTTTTGAAATAATCAGAAATCTTTGTAATAGCATTGTTTATTTAAATCAAAAAGTCGTTGTGTGATAGTACTTGAGCTGTTTAATTATTTTCAAATATTCAAAGTTATTTCTTTTCCCTTTTATAACTTATATTATTTTGCTTAAATAGTGTATATAAATTTGTTTCTTTTAAATCATAACCACCTCTTTTGACAAATTTTACAGATAATATTTTGTCTCGACTCTTTTTTAAAAACTTATTAAACATTATAATTTTTTTATAAATCTATCGTAAGTTATATTTTATCTAAGGTCATTTAATTTTAGTGCTGCCATCTATAATGTAAACGATTAAATTAAATCTAACCCGCAAGTCACCAGTTCACATGGGTCGACCTCGTCACTCTTGAGCGTAGTTTAAAATACAAAACCAGACGCCATTCAACCTAATCCTAAACCCTAAACCTAAGTCGACAGATCACGTTATGCGTTCTTTAACATTTAGAGACAATTTCTTAAGTAAAATGTATAAAAAATTGTTTTAAAAGCACATATTTAAACTTCCAAGAAAGTTTCTTGTTTAATTTTTCGTGATTTATAATATTAGAAAAGCTTATACTGGGTTTCGAAACCAATATAAATCTTTTTTTTTTAATTCCGTTCATATTTCAGCGGAGGTAATTAGCAAACATATATTATATAAGTATTCCTATCAAACTCAATTTTAATGCATCGATTAGATAACACTTATGACTTACGATTGGATAGGTGAAATTATGTAGTTATAATAGGTTGTTTTGTATGAAACTATGAAATATGGTTTGGAATATTGGACCATTTTTTACATTTATTGACCTTGTATTCATCACTAGCTCATTCACCAAATATGCGTGTTAGTTTTGTAAATAGAATGAAAAGTTATATTATTATTAATAATTTCAATTTCTATAAAATTAATAATTTGTTTCAAGCAAATTTTATAAACAAATCTGTGGAAATGACATAGAGCTTTCGATTTCCATGTTTTAATTTTTCCTAAATTGTAATGTTTGAGAATTATTACCTTGGCCTATTAATACTTGTTTTAATATTTAAAATTAAAGTTAGCTAATTTCTTTTTGAATTTTTTAAATAGTTTTCATAACATAAACGAAATTAATGAATGTAAAGTACTAAAATATTATATTTTGATATTCATACAAAAGCAAATTCAGACGAAAATCATGCTATCAATATATTTAAGCTATTGGCACTTTCATTATCGTTAGTGTACACACAAGGATTGCATGCTGGGTTGGTCTGATTTTCAGTTTGAAATAATAAATCTAACAAGGGGCATTGGAACAAATCTTTATCATACGTTCCTGATAAGATTCAAAGTTATAAGGCCTTCGAATGCCTTATCAGTTCATTGATTACGCAAATGTCTACCTTGCTTTTCATTTAAAAAAAAATGTCAATCTTTGATCGTTGCTAGCTACTGATCACCTCGTAAAATGCTGACAGCAATAAAACTTGTTTGTACACTTCCAACAGTTTAAATAAAAATATGATTATTAGGTGTAAAAGCTAATATGTTGTGATAGCTAAGGAACGTCTGGGTTTTATGTAACTTTTGTACACAATACATAAAAGAGTTTGGTCACAGAAATTATCTTATATTTGAGTTGAGGATATTGAATCGAAAATATTTAAGATGAAGTTATCAGCTGTTACTATAAGTTAAGTTATTAACTGTTACTATATCCGATATATATGCTGACTGGTAGTCAGTGGGACACCTCAGCTCGCCAGAGAACTTTTTAATCTCGAGTCCAATACGATAACCATTCGGCATTGGGAACCTACACTAACAGAAGAAAAATAAGTTTTGGTTCCACGAACGCTTTACGTTCTGGCTCCCAAGTTTCTCCCGAAAATATGTAGTCTCGCCACATTTCATGTAATAAAATTTTACAATTGAAATAATATGCATAATTTCAACTACCTTGGTGACATTTACTACACTTAGCGAAAGAAAGGTAATTATGTTTGAAACCTGGTATTGTATGTATGGTATTTTAGAATTGAAAGCATTGAGACGTCATATTTGACATATTTGAAAAAAAAAATTCAATTTTTACAAATAGCGACATTTTCAATCGTGTAATAATTTTACAGCAAACTTGTATTAATTAGTCTCATTTTGATTAGCAATTTAATATGGGTCAAAAATTTTAGACAATATTTTTTTCGTCAAAACAAAAGTGTATGGAACTTAATTTGGCATAAATTCACGTGTTCATACAGAGAACGAGTGCACTCATTTATCTTGATCTTGACAACAAATTAATCGCGGTACCCTTTAAGGCCAAATGGTAAGTAAGATTAAAAATATTCCTCTTTTGTTACTTGAGATAATGGGGTATTTCCCACTAAATGATAAAATATCTTATCAACATACATTCATAATATTATTCATATAATGACGATTGCAATTTAATCTAATTCTTGTTGCTCGAGGCCTGTAGCCAGAAGTATTCAAGGGGGCAGAAGCATTACCAGGAGGAAGACACATATATAACGAGGGGGTGGTTACATTAATAAAAATTGATGTATTAATAAGTAATCATCTATTAATTAATTTACTTAGTTAAAATAATTATTAATTACCTTAGTGACTAATTGTAATCATATATTATTTTTGCTTATCAATAATCGTATAATTAATTGACATATCAACTATTTAATGAAAAAAAAATAAGGAATGCATATTCTGTTCCGTTTTCAAATTTTTTTCCTCATAATTACAAAACCATAAACCTGATAGTGCCGTTTTTAGCGGGTTGGTGAGGTAGACCCAGGGACCTACCCAATATTTAAATAGATTAACTATCAATGGTATCCATGAAATGGTATAAAAATGCGGTGCAAGTTAATTAAAAAAAATGTTGGTTCTACCAGAAGCAAAAATCCTAAAACCTCCTCTGTAACCGGTGAAGGTTTCAAGCTTTTTTGTTGTGTGTTATTTTTACGTGTATAGTTTTTATTTGTTAAGAGTTCAGTAGCAGTACTAACATTAATAAAAACTAGAAAAAGTAGCAGTAATAAAAACTAGAGTAGTTTCACTTTTTCTTTTTATAGTTCCGCCAAACTCGGAATTTTTGCTTGGTATTATTTTAAGCTTATCTCATCTAAGTATAATAAGTTTACTCTGGGCTTTTTTTCCGCCTTTCCTCCACTTCTTCCTTGTGTATTTTAAAAGTTGTAATCATACCACTGAAATTGAAATAAGACAAATTTCAATATTCCCATGTTAAGTTAAAAAAATTATTTTTACTTCTTACTTTTGTGAGAGACAAAAATGATACAATTGAAAAATGCTATTTTTTGTGAAATTATTCACATCAAAGTACCACCCTTTGACTCAACGGTTCGATCCAATTTTTTCAAATTTAATTTTGAGTTTCGAATAGTACATAAATTATACAAGTAACATTAGCTTTTAGAGGGATTTTCAATCCCATAGAGCTAATGCATTAGTTTTGAAATCACAACTTTTGGAAAAGAATTGCTTTGCCTTGTATCCCATTTTCACCAGATATAGGAATAATCATAACATCAATTTAAAACAAAATTGAAAAGAAAATAACATCCAGTTATTTAGTTATTAATTGATAAAGTTTAAAAATAGAGCCGCCATCTGCTGTATATTTGTGGTACTTTAAAACTTCGAAAGTATATAATTGAATAACTAGATGACATTTTCGTTTCAAATTTGTTTCATTTCGATGTTATGTTGATTCCCATACCTGGAGAAAAAGGGCTAACATTTCAAAGCAATACTTCTGCGAAAGTTTTAACTCCAAAACTAATGCATTAGCTCTATATGGGACTGACAATCCCTCTCAAACTTGTAGCTGATTTGAATCAAAAATATCATTTTATTCCAAATAATAAGGTTTTATTAAAACTTTGGCCAAGGGAGGGGGACCACGGATCCCTTTCACAATCCATTGCCTACATAGAATATTTAATCCTGTTGGCCCTGGCTTAATACGGCCCTGGTAACTGCATTTTTTCTTAGGGGGAATACTTTAAGATGATCGTTTTTATTTTCAAGAGACATTCTGTTTTGGTTTTCGCACGGTTAGCGAATTGGGCGAATGTTTGTTCTCAAACTGTTAAAAAAAACTAAAAATATCGCAAATAGAGAAAACTTGCTTTTTTAGGAGGGGCAAGAAAATTTCTAGGCGGAAAATGCCATCCTTACCCTAACCGACTACTGGGTGATTCTTTAAAGATAACATTATCAGGGTGTTTCTTTGGAAGAATTTCAATAATCCTTTTTAATCTGGTTATGGGTTTTCGCTTGATAATTTCCAGAAATCTAATATTTGATTATTGATATTATTAAATGTAACACATTGAGTATGACAATTTGAAAATTCACATAGATTTACTCATTGTCAATTTTTTTATTTAAAAAGTTTGAGTTGTTAAATTCAAACATTTAAAAATTGTATTAAAAAATGTGTAAAAATATAAATAAAACTATTTAAACCATTTTAAGTAATTTAATCCTTGTTAAAACCCGCTTTTGCCCTCGATCTTTTATAAAAGTTAATTCCTTTGCGAACAATACATTCAAATAAAATTCCTCCGTTGTACTCTGCCTTGAAGACCAGCTCCATTAATTTCTCGAAATTTTTCTTCTTATAGCCATATTCGGTAGTCAAGAGTCAGTTAACCTTTCACGTCGATTACTTACCATTTGCTCTATAACAAGAAAATTACCACCTAGCATTGGTGGGTCACGACCACCAAAAAAAAACCCCAAAACAGAAAAAAATCCTTGAAAACGATTTCCCAATAAATAAGACGTTAGGGAGAGAATCAAAACAAATAAAAAATGCCTAAGAAATTCGTGCTACCTTTTATACAGGAGCAAATGGTGTATCCGGTTTTCAACCCATGGGGGAATAGCCCGATGGAGGGTTTAATAGTGGTATGATACGCTATTGCACGCACAGGCTATTTGACTCTAAAGTTGACCCGCAACTAATGGTTTGGTGATGTATTTTCCCCTAAAAGATGGGTTCTGGTCTAAGGGTGGGCTGTTTAATTCGATCTATAAAAGCTAACGAAGTGTTTTATGAGATTAAAAAAAGCTCTATGCGTGATTCAACATAAGATGGTTTTTTAAAAAGATATACAAAAAAGGGTATTTCCGTATATTTAACTGCTTTCAGTAAAAATACCAGGTTCTTCAGTGCAACATATGCAGTAGTATATTATATAATGAGGAGAGTCAATTGTTGTACGATGAAATGAAACAATTAGTTAATTAGTAATTAAGAATTGCACTAATTTAGAGTTCAACTAAATGAATTTTTTTCTCGTTTCGCGTTTTTATTTCAGTTCAATTTACTATTTATATTAATTGTTCGTTCTGAAAATAAAAGGAGAATTGTGTCTTGCAATTTTAAAAGGTTGTAGATAATCTTTTTACAAATGTTTTAAAATATATGCAAACAAAACGATCATTAATAATTCCGAGTCGAACTCCTTAATGGCTTCCTACCTTATAAGTCAGTTTACTTTAGTATTAAGTTTGGTTTGGTTGTATTAACGTCCACAAGAGCAATACTAGAGACAATGTATGGGGATGGACCTCGTAATTTGGAACTACGTAGACCGAACCCAAGTCTACTTTTGGAATTAGAAAAGTTAACTCTTGTAAATATTCAAAAATATTATTAAAAATTTATTATTAATATTCAAGTATTGTTAAAAGGTATAGTTCGGGGGGTTGAGATTTGGATATGAATGAAATACCATTATAATTATTAAATTCAAGTATATTATATTATTTATAATTATTTAATTCAAGTACTGTTATATATAATATTTATGTATTTTTATTTTAAATATTTTCATAATTATATATAATTATTTAAATGAATCTCCCATCGGATTCTAAGTACCAAAACTAAGATTCAAAGCACTCAAAGTCCATTATAAAACAGAATAAAATGTTTAATAAAATCCAAGTATCCTAATCGAGAATATCCCTATATCTGCTCATTTATCATTATTAAGTGAATAACTTCCTGATACACATAACAATATAAGAGGGGAGGTAATCCAAAAGTCACTAAACAGATCGTTCTAAAAAAAACTACATCTCACCATATGCTTTCCATCTGTTCAAAGCCCGTAATTTTCTTAAACTGGCTAAGTGTGGCGCTATCAACCAATAGGCGTGAGAATCTTTACAACGTTTATCCTTAATATTAAATCCTATGTTTTGACTTTTTACTTTTAGTACATCGGACGTTTTATAGAGATTGGTAATTGTGTTCTAAGACATAATGTGATAAATTATTTTTAACTAATAAAATGAAAATTTTAAATCAATAATTTAAATTATACGTTTGAGTTTTAAAAGTAGAAGGAATAACTAGCAAACAAAGAAGTACAAGATTTCTTTTGTCTTTAATATTAAAACATTGTTTATTTTCTTACTTTGGGTTTAAACGTACTTACAAATTTTAATTTTCAATCTATAAAAAATATGTATTCTATCTGAATAAATACAAATGCAATATAAATAAGAAAAATAATGTAAAAACTTAACTTCCTTTGATACAATAAAAGTTCGATTCTAAAATAAGGTTCAGTAACTTTTATATTTGATTAACTGTCAATATCCAAAATCAGTTAAAACATTAAACGATTAATAATTGATAGGCTATCTAATCGTCTGAAAAACTAAAAGGGCATTAAACTGTTATCACTAACGATAAAAGTTAGATGTTATAATAATTTAAATATGACCATGATACGAGTTATCAAATAGAGCTTCTTGTCTATTTTTAGCTTATACTCTACTTCAATGGTAGTTTTTTTTTATAGTTAATTTATCTACCATACATTCATTTTGTGTTTATGTTATATTTAACCAATGAGTTTACAGCGGATGCTACCTTGTAACATGTTACAATATATTGACGTATTTGCCTTTTTAATTTTAAAAGTGAGATATATTAGGTTAACTAAAATCTTCGATATGATGTTTACTACACGTGCAATGTTGAGCAGAATAGACTTTACGTATTACAACTCAAAATAAGCATAAAATATTTAATAACGTAACAGACGGCCACAAGAGCCGCCCTTAAAGATAGGAAAAATTGCCATCACATAGTGTCTCGAATTTGAAATGAGGTATCGTACTACTTAGAAATGAAATAAAACTGTAAATTGAAATTTTGTAAGATAATCTCAATAAAAGAGCCACTATTTACGAACTATCGTTTTTTCAATTTCATACTATCATAACTTTAAACTAAAACGCGTTATATGGCTGACCAGTGAACGTGGTGCAAAATATATTCGTTAAAGAAAACTCAAATAAGTAAATGTGTAAAAAAAAATTAAATTGTTTCGTTGTGCATAAAAATGTAATTTTTAACATATTTGTCTAAAATATTTTTTAATTATACATTTGTAGTAAATGAATTTTAAAAAATAACACCTCCAGAATTAAAAATTTCTCAAAATTATTAGACGCATTGAAAGAAACAAACAATTCGTGGCGTCTCTATAATTCAGACGGTTAAAAACCATCATGTGGACGACCAGGTAGAAAAAATTAAACTCGTCTTAAAGGGGAATGGGTGCGCTGGACCGCGGGTCTCCAAACTCAAGTGCCTCAGTGTTAATCAAATGGCGAAAAACTATTTTCTCTGCCACATTTCTCCGGCTGTATTGAATATTTTTACAAACGTTTTTTTTTTTTTAAATAATAAATGTAGATAACTTACAGGTCTCTATCTTCCCACTTTTTGAAATTGCTTCGAATATTTTGTGTAAAATTATTTATTGAAAATTAAAAAAAATATTAGAACCAATTTCAAAAAGTGGGAAGGTAGGGATGTAAGTCAGCTACATTTATCACATAAAAAATTCCGCTTGTAAAAATATTCAATACAGCCGGAGAAATGTGGCAGAGAGAAAAAAAATTTCTCCATAGGATTAACACTCATGCAGTTTGCTTTGGAGACCCCCGGTCCAGCGCGCCCATTCCCCCTTAAAACGGAATTTAACGGATCGTAGACCACGTCAAAACATAAAGGGCCATTGTCGTTTTACAATGAACACAAACAAGTAAAACTCTTCCAATCGAGTTAACATGATAGAAGTGTTCAAGACATTTTTAAAACGCTTTATTACTCATAAAGATACTCGTGATTAAAAGTACTCGTTTCACATGATTCTGCAATACCCAGAACACTTCAGGTTATTGCAAAGCAACCATTAAAATAGCCAAAACGATTTTATTTAGCAAACACTCCCTTATCAATGGGAACCCAAAAGAGCTCCCTCTGTGTTGTCGCATGATTCTGCAAATGAAGTCGCGATAAAGACCTATCCATTCACGGGGATTTCACGTGTAGACTCACATGTAAAAAAGCTGACCAAGAAAAAGGCGTGATCAGAGTATTGACATAGTCTAGGTCCGCCTTCAACTCCTAGCCTCTCATTTGATCACGATATGGAGGCAAGGCATCTGTTGTCGGACATTTAGAGGTCATATTTGTGCAGTTTATAAGCACGTTTTGGTAATGTGACATTGTGAAAGTACTTTCCTGATTGGAGATAAATGCTGAAGTTAATTAGTAATGCATGAAGAATTAGTTAACCTTAATTAAATTAGTTTTAATTAGTTGTTATAAATTAAGTGCACTCCTAAAAAGATTGACAGTACAAATTAATCGTAGAAGGTGTGATTGTAATTGTAAAAAATTGTAATGAATAAATTTAACATTATATAAAAATAGTTTTGTGGATACTGTTTAATTGTATATACAAGAAATGAAAACCGTTAAGAATCAATTTGTACATTGTACAAAAATGAATAAGAAAAATTTTTTACTTATCATTATATTTATTTCGGGAAAAATTCGACATTGACACTTATACTAATTTTTAACATACTTTAGCAAAATTTGCATCAAACTGTCTGTACTTCAGTCGAGCTTAAACTTTTTAGGAGAAATATACTAAAAGTTACAATACTTTGTATCAAAAAGACACTGATTTTGCAATCTAAGCACGATAAAAGAAATTGGCTAGATCTTACATTTGTACTTTCATATACATTTTTCATATTAATTAACAGTCAATAATGTCACGACAGAAGATCTTTTTTTGCTCAAAATTTCTATGAAGTAAAATTGTTTTCGTATAAGTTGCAATAAAGTTACTGAATTAGTAAAACTATGTTATAAAGGTGATGTGATCTGACCCCAGTGTCTTAAATTGTATATAAACAAGTTCAAAATTAAATATTAGGTTGCATCATCTAGTAGCAAAAAAAATTAACTTCCAATCACGACTCATTCATGGCTTAAAAATACCATAACCAACCTAATAATGCTTAAAGTTAGGAAAAAAAAATACGCACTTCCTTTCGTACTCGATTATAATTTTGTTCCCAAGAATGTAGTTATAGATGAAATACGTTAAATATTAATAAATTTTTGTTGGAAAATAATTGTGCTATTTTGTCGATAAGTGTTATTATGTTTTCTTCTAAATATATTATTTAAAAAAAAATATTTGAGTAAAATGAATAAAAGCTGTAAAATACTCCCTTACATTATTCAAAATGCAACAACGTGCTTTAGTTTTTTTAACAAAGCAGTTTCCAAAAGTTATTTAACAATTTCGTTATGCTAACCACGTTTTCATTAACATAAAGTAATATTTTAATAAAATAAACTAACTATCTTGTAATACTTACTCGAACAATCAAGCAATTCAACCAACAGTCAGTAATTTTAAATAAGTTGCGAAAAAAGAGAGAAAATTATTATGATTTAAAATTTATTTTTGAATTATAAAAATATAGCAACTTCAGCTATTAAAATATTATAGAAAAATTTGAACTCGTAATATTGAACTCGATAGATTTTATAAGCACGTATGACCCGGTGTTCTCAGATTCTTCAACAGCAGCCGCAACCAACCACCCAAGAACCCACCGCATCGTTGCTTAAGATCAAAATCTGATGGCATTCATCGCTTCACTGTCGAGGTAGTCCGTTGGACTAAAACATGTTTGCAATTTTTAAAAAGCACAACAAGCCTTCACACTTTAGACAGCAATAAAATTATAAAAATTTTGTTAATTATGCGTGATGTTATAAACAAAACCTAGAAAGTTATATACGTCTTATTAATACAGAAGATTAAAACACCTTACGTTTCTTTGTTAAAAATGGTTTTATGAAATTTTATGACACATGCCCCTGTCCCATGCTAATTAAATGATTCTGTAAAACGTATAACCACAGTGGCTACCAAAGCAATTGAAAGGTCACAACAAGTAAATGATATTTTAACAAATTGACCAAATTATAATTTTAATTATGTTGCAGGAAGTAACTCTTACTTTAAAATTGATTTTTAGCATTTTTTAGAAGCTAACAATTACTGGCACCGAAGTTTGGGCGTATCAAGTACTCAATAGTCGAATTAAAAAAAAATTAGATATCAATACCGATTTTTTTTCTTTCTAATTTAGGTTTTCATGGAAACACCTATAACGACGAACAGCCAAAAGAATTATAGGTATCTTTATTAATCATGTCATTGATTAATTTACGAAACAAGATTCGAAAAGGTGATAACACTGGAAACTAATTCAATGTGATAAAATCCCAACAACGAGATAATTTTAGACATCGATTTGGAATTTGAACTTCTTAAGATTGATAACGAACTCGAGATAAATACAGCTGTTTTACTCTAAGCTGTCATTACTCTTCTTCAGGGAATGGAATCCTTTGATAGCAATCTCTCTCTTTTCAACTGCTATTCAAACTTTTCCTGGCATTTTCAGCATTTCCGAAGTTAGCCGTTATAAGACAAAAAGTCAAAATGGTCGTTTCCAGGGGTGCTCCTATCGGCGTGACTTTGATGCAAAAATGCTTCAGCCTCGGGAAGTACCGGCGAACCTTCTACCAGACCACCGTCCTGCTGCTAACTTTCTTGGCCTACACAGCTTTTCACATGTCCCGAAGGCCGCTGGCTGTTGTCAAGAACTCTCTGAACCAAAACTGCAGCAAGTTGACCCCTCCTCCAGGTATGATTCTTAATAATTCAACTATAAACAACTGGTGCGACTGGGCCCCTTTTGACAAAAAAGATGCCAATAGACTGCTGGGGTTATTGGACTCTGTATATGTATTCGCATATGCAGTTTGCATGTTTATAAGTGGAATGGTTGCTGAAAGAATAGATCTTCGATATTACTTAGCCATCGGCATGCTTCTCAGCGGACTCTTCACTTATCTGTTTGGTCTAGCATTTTATTTAAATATACACAGCCTTACATTCTTCATAGTCGTCCAAGTTATTGCCGGAGCTGTCCAATGCACCGGCTGGCCAGGGGTGGTAGCATGCGTTGGAAATTGGTTCAGTAAAGGTCGTCGAGGACTCATCTTTGGTGTTTGGAAGGCTCATATGTACGTAGGAAACATTCTTGGCGCCTACGTAGCAGGACATTTCGTGGCCCAGAACTGGGGACTCTCCTTCATTATACCCGGTGCCATTGTTGGTGTTGTGGGATTTGTCCTATTCCTATTTCTAGTGCCTCACCCTGAAGACGTTGACTGTGCATCTACTGATCATCATAATGCCTCTAAAAATCAATCATCTGACATGTTCGTTCCTAATGGGAACGAGATCCATGCAACATGTGTTACTCTGCCTCAACCAGGAGAAAAATCCCCACTCACTTCAAAATCAAACTCGAGTCAACATAAAAACGCCATTACCTTCTGGGAAGCTGTGAGAATTCCTGGAGTCATCGAATTCTCCTTATGCCTATTTTTCTCCAAACTAGTAAGTTACACTTTCCTATTCTGGTTACCCAGATATCTTGACCATACAACAGGCGTGGGGTCCCAGACGTCAGCTTACTTATCCATAGCTTTCGACGTTGGTGGAATTCTAGGTGGAGTTGTTGCAGGAGTTTTATCTGACCACACAGGGGCCAGTGCTTTAACCTGTGTTGGCTTTTTAGGACTTGCAATTCCATCACTGTTCATCTACGAAGCTTATGGTAGCATAAGCCAGATAGGAAATATTTTTATGCAACTAGTTTGTGGAGCTCTTGTGAATGGACCTTATGCTCTCATCACAACGGCAGTGTCAACAGAACTTGGAACTCATCAGAGCATTAAAAGTAACTCTAAAGCTTTGTCCACTGTGGCAGCTATCATTGACGCCACAGGATCTGTTGGGGCCGCAATTGGTCCTCTTCTGGCAGGCTTAGTGTCGGAAACATCGTGGTCATATGTTTTCTACATGATGATGTTCGCAGATTTGTGCGCTTTGGTGTCTCTACTAAGAATAGCAATCAAAGAAGCCAAACACTGCTATGGTATCAATTTCAGATGCATCCCATTTACATGCTGCGTTCCTTATGAAGGAACTTATGAAAAAATAGGGCGGTGATCATTTTGTACAATTTCATTTTATTTATTTTATGAATATACTTAGTTCTTATTGTCTGAAAAGTAAGTTCATTTTATAGGATTTTATTCTGTACATACCATTAACTGTTTTGCTTTTCAGATTTTATGATCTAAAATGTCTTTTAAGTGTATTTTATGTTTTTTTTCAAAGAAGCAAGCTTTTATTTAGACGTAAACTTCATTTTTTGTCATTTTAATATCATACCAATCAAAATTTGACATAAACGTTACATTATAAAGATATTTTATGAAGAAAAAGATAACAAAAGTTACATTACAATTTTATTGGCTTTTTATAAGATTTTTTGCAGTGTACTTAACTTAATAATAATTTAACATTTTAAAATTGAATTCAGTAGTGTATTTATAATTTATTAGAAAACTATTTGAATTGCAAATGAATTGAATTGAATTGCAATATGGTTTTATGGAAAACAAATTGACAAGCTTAAAAAACATAATTTAGTTTAATGTGTCATAAAACTATTGCTAATATTTAAAAACAAATATGTTAAAAAGTTATATTTTACTACTTCATAATTTTTTTCTAATGTATTTCAAGTTATACTATAAATGCATAATTTTACTGAAAACTTAATTTTTATATTCAAGGTAGAAATAGGAGTTTAGGCTGCAACACTATTTTAAAACAAAACAAAAAGTTTATAGATAATTGTAAATACAAACTGTTTTTCATTTATTTACTAAATTAAATTTAAACTAGAATTATTATTATTAGTAGTAGTGGTAATAAATAATTAATCTATCTTATTATATTTTTAAAATGACACCTTACGTTTAAGAGTAACGTATCAATGAACTTTCGATTTATTTAGTAGAATCGTCTTAACTATGACATTTCCTCATTGTAGCTCATCTGTTATTTTGATAAGTTTAGACTTTCGTCAATTGATAGGCTTTAATAAAATTTGTTAATTTAGATATTTTTACCACCAAATTGATGTTTACTAATGCGTCACTTCCCCACGTACTTTGCAAATAAGTTTGCTTAACAGTTATTTTTTTGCACTGAACAGTGTTTTCTTATTATTCAGAATAGATGTGTTTATAGTATCAGTTTGTGTAAATTGGTTATTGTTTGTGAATTAAGAAAATATTCCTTGTTAATAATCAGTTTCAACATGTTTTTATAAAAAATAAACTGTTTTTAAGTTAATTTTGTACACGCACTAATATTTTTATGATAAAATTATTGAAAGTTTTTTATTAACTCTTTATAGTGAACTTTTATGTATCATGTAACGGCACTTTTTTTATTCAATATGATGTAACAAGTTTAATAGTTATTATCATCTCCATTTAACTGTTTTAGTCTATTTTATGATACTTAAACTTTTTTTTAAACCATATTACTAACTTTGAAATGTTTTACAGATTAATAATATTAATATAGTAGTAACAATATTGTTTTAGCTTCAATATCACTGTACAGTATTGAATGCAAATAAATAAAAAAAAGTTTTTTTAATGCCCAATTATATTTATTTTGTATGTTTAATAACTAAAAACAGTTGAGGCATTTAAGTATTTTTGAAATTGTTTAAAACTTAACATATTCAGATTTTGTTCATTCAAACGGTGAGTTTATAAAATTCTTTAAAAAACGTGCATTAAAAATTTGGTTTCCTTAAACAAAAAATATATATTTAATATATATTCTAATTTAAACATACTCATTTATTTATGTTTTAAAGATTATGCATGCATAATTTATTCCAATTAATATTATTTAAAAATTGTAGAAACGAAATAAAGTGTAAAAATTTATATTTTTTGAAAGAAGTATTTCGGATATAAAAAAAACAATACTTTCCGCAATTTGTTTAATAAGTGGAAATTAATAATGATGTTTTAAAATTGAAAAATGCTTTTATTTCAAATAACCTACTATAAATTTACCTACCTCTTTTTTTAATATAAATATTGGTATCAAGAGCTGTGCAAAATATGCGTAAGTAAGCAAATAGAGTTTAACTTATCTGCCGTGGGCAGAAAAACTGCAGTAACTAGACTTATGACTTAGACCAATGTTGTAAGCACTAAAATAACTCTTGCCTTTTAAAAAAGTATACTGAAAAACAAATTATTTCAGAGCACAAATGGTCGAATTCATTGTTTTGGCTACTGCAGTTTACCTGTCCATGGCAGTAATGATGCATATAACTCCTTCGAAAAGTTATTTGGAAAAAATAATAAATAAAATACAAAAGTGATACAATGTGCCCCCTTTCCTCTACATTTAAATGTTATATAATTAAACAATATACTATAAACAATCATGGTATTAGAAACATTCAATGAAGAAAACCTTTTCGACTACGAATTCTGATGACTCAAAGGTAAAGAGAAATTCGTAAACATTCACGAATTTCCAAAAGCAAGAAAATCTATTTTTAATTCCCATGTGTTATCAATAAACTCGGTTACATCAACTCTTATCAACAAAGAAAATGCTTTTAATTTTCCCGCCTTTTTTGTTAGTGCGGATAAACTTCGGTTTTGATGATAAGCAAAACTTGGACTTTTATTTAAAAAAAAAACATTTTTGAACACCTGGGTATGAAGTAATATGGGAGTAAGAACTATGGTACAAGGTTAAATTTCCGATAAAGAATCAAGCGAAAAAATTTACGTAAAAACTTAAAGTATTTGTAAATAAAAAAAAACTAGATAAAATTTTTTATGCATTTTGAGTGTCTATTGTAAAGAAAAAACGAAAAGTTTTGTATGCAGGGATTCTAACTTCGGGAAATTACAAAACCCATTTTTTATTGGCTTGAAATACTATACAAGATACAGAGTATTAAAAAAATTTAAATATATACATATTTCTTATAATATTAATAATTTCATATCACCCCACGGTTAGCCATCAAAGTTAAATTTATTTCTCTTAGTTTGTAATTCTAAATTAAATAACTCAGTTGAAATATTAGACATCGAGTAAGAGGAGAAAAAGAGTGAAATTGTTTTTAGTTAACTATATAATTTTAACAAAAATAGAATATTTTCAAAGGACAATTTATTTTGTACAGTTTATAATGTATTTTAAGTAAATCTAAGACGATATACATTTATATTCGCGTATGATATAATTATGTTTTTAATTTGCAGATAATATGAGTTTTAAGGGTCGAAATCTTATATTGCCTAGACAAAATAGTTTTTTTTATGAAACTGATTACTTTATGTATCCTCTTTTTTTAACTGTCATTTAAAACTTGAGAACTTTCTTATCATATCTATTCAACGTCATTGTTCAAAAATTGCAGTCAAGTACTTGAATGCTGTGTGCTCTTCAAATCATCAAAAAATACAAAAAAAACGTATTGTCATTCTAAAGGATTTATCATACAAGTGGTTTAATCAGCAATATTTTACTGAAATTAGACAATTTAAACCCCATTACAAGTGTGTAAAAATACCCACACTTTAAGTAGATAATTTTGAACGGAATTTGAAGAGAAACCAGTTGTGGTACTTGAATCTACAATCGCGCGCGATGAAAAAATTCCCATAGGTATTTCAAGCTTATGGCCCATTACAAGTGTGTAAAAATACCCACACTTTAAGTAGATAATTTTGAACGGAATTCGAAGAGAAACCAGTTGTGGTACTTGAATCTACAATCGCGGGCGATGAAAAAATTCCCATAGGTATTTCAAGCTGAATGGCAAAGCCACATCCATAAACATGGAGAGAAAAAAACTACATATTAGTAATTTGGAAATCATAAAGTTCACAATTTAACCATTACCGATTTTAAATGTTATATTTTTTGTATTTAGTTCAGAGTATAGTAAAGTTCATAATATAATCTTGAATATAGGGATAAGATAAAAATTAAATGAAATTTTTTTTAATTAGTTAAAAAAAGGTATATAGCTTTTCATACATTTTTGAAAGCGTGATATTACATAAGGAAATTATTTTGTCTTGGCTCAATATTATGATGATTCATGGTCAGAAGTTTCCCGGTAACCAATATTTAACAGCTTTCAAAATGTCGCCCTTAACGGTTGTGTTGGTGCCTACGCATGTGTCGGCTCGACACCTGACTGTGGTTCTAAATTATGACGCCCGTCGCTAATACTCCTCGTGTAGCTCTAGTGCGACGATAATCTAAACTAAGCTGAACAGCTTTTAAAATATTCACTATAGATTTCCCTATAGATTTAAATAAATTATGTAATATTAATCCCAATGGATGAAAGAATAGTATATTTACTATAGTAATTTTCAATATCTTTACAATTATTTTAGACAGAAGTTTGAATAAATATTTTGTCACTCAACTTTTGTAGAAAGAAAAAGTTACTTCCAAAATTCGAAAGCAAAAAAAATCTTACCTGAAATAAAAGCTCATGTTCCAAACTTTCCAAAAATATAAAATAAATTAAATAAGATAATTAATTGGATATACCACGGGGACCGGGCATGGGGCCGATTTGTAAAAGTGATGAATTATTCTAATTATAGTAATGAATGCAAGGTTTTTACCAAAATATTTTTATTTACAGCTTGTTTGTTTATTTTATGTAAAAATGATTGCCACATTGTGTAGAAAAATTTGATGTTTCTTAGGGGAAATTATACCTTGCGACAGTTACGTATCTGCTAATTCAAATTGATAAGATATCAGAAGAATGTATACATTAAATAAATATTGATTAAAGAATATTGAATGAATATATAAATTAATTATTAATTTATTGAAAGGAAATTTTATTTTCCAAACTGATGAAACTTTAAAATTAAACTCAATATTATGAATTAAGGCTTAAAATATATACATTTAGAAGATATCGAAGCTCGAAAAGAATGTTTCACTCAGCATTTCGATTACTACTCAAAAACTGAAACATGTCCATTAAGGAAATAGCAAATAAAAGTAACTAACATACATATATCCTTTTTATCGTTGATGCATGACTTCAAAACGCTGAAAGTACATAAAAAATACTTGATTTTCAAATAATAACTAGCTCTTTATGAAACAAATAATTGGTGTCGCCATCTTTTGTTTATTAATACTACTAAATACTTACCCTAGAAATTGGGTAAATAAATTGAAAACTGACTCAATGTCCCAAGAATATTTTTGGCTTATAGCTTATTCATCTATCTTTCGAAATAAAAAAAAATCTGCAAACGCTTATCCAAAGAAAAGTTTAAACAACAATTTGTTAAAATCACTAGGGGGAACTTTCTAGTAGATTTTTTGTATCCTTGCTCTCCAGTTTTTATATTGTCCTTTTAATTCAAAAGTTTTAAAACGTAGTCAAGTGACAAGGCCGAGAGAGACTTAAAATAATGAGACTGCGCATTAGCAAACGTAATAGGTAACGATCTCAGCCCCGTGGGTTAAACCCATAGATATAGAACAACTCTACGTTTTCACACACTATTTAGATGGACACGTAATAGTAGAAAGTTGACCATCTCGTGCGTTCACCGCGGTTAACAAGCGTAGAACACCGGGGGTTATGAAATAACATTTTGAATTTTTAACGTGCAAAACCGCATTTTAGCGATTTTGTTGTTGAGCTAAGCAATACTTTTACAATCATACCATTAACCTTAAAATGCATGGTTTCAAATTTATTTTGATTTAGTTTAGTTTGTATTCTTGAAAAACTACTACATTGAAAGCACTTTATTTAAGAAATTTAAATTTAATTTGTTAAATAGTTATTTTTGTTCAGATTCTTTTGAATACAGTCTGGACAAATTATTAGACGCACTGCAAGATTTCATGTAAAATAGTGTTGAAAAAAAACACAGTGTTGCCATATGTTAAAAATAAATACAAATATGTAGTCTACAACAATTCTTTTAAATAAAAATCAATAATATTGTAGTTTAAATATACCATTATTGCATAAAAACTCCAGAAACATAGAATTACTAAAAAAAATACAATGCGTCTAATAATTTATCCAGGGACTGTATAAGTAACTAAAACATAGCCTAATTCTACTTCAATCTCTGGGTAAAGTAAAATAAAACCGTTAACCGTAAAACGAGTTTTCATGGAATAAGTTTATTATAATACTTGAAAACGTAAAATTACAAAAATTAGATGCCAACACAATAGTTTTTCTAAGCTAAAGTTGAATTCTTCTAGATTTCAACTTTAGGCTTTCTAGGCGACGGGCGGCATTATTT
This sequence comes from Oedothorax gibbosus, assembly GCA_019343175.1. Classification (NCBI taxonomy): domain Eukaryota; kingdom Metazoa; phylum Arthropoda; class Arachnida; order Araneae; family Linyphiidae; genus Oedothorax; species Oedothorax gibbosus. Next base: position 11,215,796 of record CM033282.1, on the reverse strand, counting down.
AGGACCACTGACAAGTGACGAGCAAATTTGCGGTTGGACAATATCAATAAAAATTCATTATTGATAAATTTTGACATTAATGTTTAATGCTAGAAAGGCTGGTGCATAAAATACGAAAAAAGCCGGACCAAACAATCAGTAGGTTACCCATTAAAGACCCATGTGTGTATATCATTAACAGTTAACACCTTCCTTACAGAATAGAAACCTTGACTTTAAAACTCGTTTTTAATGTAACTTAGTTTGTCCTCCGCAAACTATTCAGTACTCTGGTCTTCATTTGTGTTATATTTTCTTTATTTACATAAACTTAAGCAACAAGTTTATTTTCGCATGGCAAATTTTCTTGCCAATCGTTTTTAATGAGTTAACCTCTAAGCTGACTTGCTGACACCTACCTGCACCCAAAGCAACATTGTAGTCTCATCGTACGCTGCATCAAGACATAGAAACACTTAAATAACCACATTGAACTAGTCTTAAACACACACAAAAATCTAGCCAATGAAGAAAATTTATTCTGTTTTAATTCCAAAAATTACAAACATTAAAATCTTCCACATCTTTAACACTGTAAAATAGAATATACATTTACCAATAAAGTACAAAGAATGTTTTCCTAAAATATTTTTAATGGCATATAGTACTGTAAAGTATGTGTTTTTGGCCCCTAGATATCCGCAAAGTAAAACATTATTTTAAACTATAGAATTTCATAACTTATATTTATAATTGTGTTACCTTAAAAAATAGGCAATATATTGCTCCTGACAAACGCCCCTAAGATTTATTCTTTTTTTATTAAACATTTCATGCTTTAGTTTAAAGACAAATGCTGAATAAGCAAAGGTAAAGAAAGACAACATGAACTACAGACAAATGATGCTAAATGAGCTAATCATATGCAGATTAATTAGTGAACTCAAAATAAGAAGAGCCTTTGAGTATGTTGTGACAATCGTAAAAGAAACTACAATGAAACAAATGTTTAGCTGCAAACAATTAGAAATATTGATACATTTTAACTAAATTATTTCTGATTTTTTTTAATTCAAATATAAAGTAACACTTACTTAAAAAAGAATTGTTAAGTTTTATGAAGGCAACAAAAGTTATGCATTAGCAATGTAAGTAGAAATATACTTGTGTTTAAAGGAAAAGCTACTGCAAATAGGATGTCTTAGCAAGAGACAGCAGAACTGAAAGTCTAAAGCAGGAGGAAGTGCAATTCTATTTGTTAGCATTTTACATACATTTTTATAAGAAATTAAACAAAATTAAGTGATTATCTCACTTTCAATCTAAGTTGACAATTTTGTAAATTATTGTGCTTTTTGCATTTGTTACCTTGTAGATACATATGATGAGTACACATTCTCAATTTCTGAATAGTTTATCTATTGTAACAGAGTTAGTTATAGTAACTTAAATAGAAAGTATAAGTACCAAACCTTAACTGATAAATATAAACATAATAAACATTCAGTGATTACTAATTCTGCAGCTAACAGGAGCAACAAGGCACATATAACATTAATGGCACTCTTTACACCCTTCAAAGTCCTGTAATTTAGTTTTTTTTATATTTTAATTTTGTTCCATCAAAATAATGCACATTATATTTTTTTATGACAGACCAGAGTAATTTTGTTTTGGTATTTTAATTTCAAAATAATATAAACATGAAGTACTGGTTACAAAATAAAAAGTAATCTTACTTCTTTACAATAGAAAGTGTGAATACATTTTTTTCTGTAACCTTATCAGAAACAGAACATTGCATATATTATAAATAAACTCGTAAAATTAAACTCAACAAAGTACATGAAAATGTAATGCATTTATTATTAAAATAACATTCAACATTTACTGCAACATAGCTATGAATTATCTTATAATATTGCAACATAAAATAACAAAACTATATATTTACACTAGTGCATAAATGGCGACCGTTTGACAAAACCAGATAAAGGTGGTGGACCAATGTTTTCAGCCGTTCCATATACTGCTGAAGCATTAGGTTGTGCATAATCCATTGCATGTTGAATATTACTTGTTGGTTGCATCGCAGGTTGAATATTACTTGTTGGTTGCATTGCAGGTTGAATATTACTTGTCGGTTGCATTGCAGCTTGAATATTACTTACTGGTGGCATTACTAGTTGAATATTAGTTGTAGGTAGCATTGCAGGCCCAGTTGCAAATTCATTAGGTCGTGAACTTGAGGGTTCCACATGAAGCCATTGATCATTCACCGGATTAAACACATGTTGAGAATTAACACCTGGCAATTGTTTATTAGTAGGAATTTGAAATTGTGGCAGTGAGCTTGCAGCAGAGACTTTACGATCAGTTTGATCGGTAGATATTGTAATGCCCTGCATTCCATATATCTCTCTCAGTATAAGTAGGACAGTATCCTCTGAATCCCTAAAGAAGGTTTCATATAAGAAATGTAAGTTTAGGTTATTCAAACAGCATGCTTATTAAAGTTAACAATTTTTACAGTAAAAATAAATTTTACAGTAATAAACACAATTGTAAAAGTAAAGAAATTGACAATTGAAATCAAAGCATTTTGTTTCTTTTTTTTAATTACAAACTTAAGTGAATGTAAGTATCAAACTTAAGCTATTTAAATGAAGCCTTAATTTTAGTTTTTAAGTTTTAAAAAGAAAAATAATATAAGAAAAAGAAAATTACTCAAATTTTTATTAAAGTTTAAGATGAAAAAACATCACCAAATGCAAATACCATATTTATTTATTGTGAAATAAAACTTTCTTTTATCATCAAAACTTTATTTTGATGGTTTTGTTGCAAATCAACTTAAATGTATCAATACTCAGATTATAAAGTTACACTAGTAATAAATTTGAAAGGTATTGTATCAATCATGAGTTAAAAGGCTTGAGCTTACCAGTAAGTTGCATGACTTGTAAGAGCAAACACATAATCATTTAATGCTTCAATAGGTTTTTCTTGAAGGACATAATCAATTCTTCGACCACCATTCAGCATTCCAATTTTTACATCATCTTTTTGTGTCCCTGTTAATTTAGCCAGTATTAGAAACCACTTTTTTTTCAAATCACACATATTGACTACTTCATACTATAACTTTTATTGCATGAAAATATTACATTTTAACTATTAAATTAAATAAGTTATCTTAAAATTAAAACTACTATTTAAGCACATTTGACGAAAACAAAGGAATCAATATGATGCATTGCAGCAACTAAAATTTGCTACTTAGAGCAACACCAAGAGGGCAATGGTTATTTAGTTAGCTATTCCATTATTTAACTATTGTATTTATCTAGCATATTAAAAAAATCAAAGACAAAAACAAAAATTACTATGCATTTCTTTAACACAGAAACAGCTAAAGTATTCGTTTTAAAAATAATAAGTTTTTCCATCACTGCACAGTGTAGCATTGTACAGTGCTGGATGAAATATTATCTACAGGTAGTAAGAAAACTTGCAGAAGAATTTCAAAGTTTGATTTTTCATTAATTTTTTTAAGAGGAGAGGTTTACTGTGATGTTTTTATAAAGTTTTTCATGTACAGCTAATTTAGCTATTTGCAGTGGTTATTAAAACTGTATTGCCAAAATACTGACGTATTTTGGCAATACAGTTTTAATAACCACTGCAAATAGCTAAATTAGCTGTACATGAAAAACTTTATAAAAACATCACAGTAAAGTATCGGTTAACCGAAAGGCTCCGGAATTATTATTTTTTTTGGGGGGGGGGGCTAAAATATGAAATGTACGCATAAACAAAGAAATACACAAAAAATAAATATGTACAGCTGGGGAAAAAAAAAACGATCCACCCTTCGTTTTTCGGCTTCTATTGTTAAAGGAAATTTGTGAAAGGTGTCATTTTTCAGGAAATAGCTTAAGGAATTGAGAACTGGCAACCAAAATTGTATAAGGGGTCGTCAACATATTAAAATGAGTACCAACTTTGAAAATTCCAATGGCAACACCCAATTTTTTTTACATAAAAATGTTCAGCACCTTCAAAATACCCTAGGTATAAAAAAGAATTATTTCTTTTTCATTATTTGCCGAGATATTAAAGCATTAATTTTGAACGCGATTAGGGGGAAATCTCCAAATTGGAAAAGGTAATATTTAGGGTGTCTTTTCGAAACGACAAGCTAACAAAAGGGTTACCATAATCTCGCCAAAGGATGCTAGAATTAAACCTTATTCACTAATATTGTGATTTTTTTTATGTTTTTACCCTTTTTTTAAATTTTGGATTTTAAAATTCAGAAATAAAATAAAGGGTAGACGAGAGAAAAAGTTTTAATTTTAAATTAAGTCACATATACAATTATTTATAACGAACATATTTTCAAATGCGATTAGTTACAATCAGATAGACAAACATGATTATTACATTTATGTTTTACATTTTATGCAAATTTTTGTTTCATTCATATTGCTACAAAAAGTTTGTTTAAAATTCGGCACACTGGGTCTGGGACATATCCCGACAGCCGAAATCCCGACAAGCCAAAATCCCGAATGAGTCAAAATCCCGAATGGGTCTAAATCCCGAAAATAGATTTTTGTACATTTCTCGATTTTTTTAAATATTAGAGATTATTTATTTAGTTATTTAGTTAATAAGTTAGTTAGTCAGTTAGTTAGTCACTTAGTTTGTTAGTCAGTTAGTTAGTCAGTCAGTAAGTTAGTTAGTCACACAGTTAGTCGGTTAGTTATCCAGTCAGTTAGTCAGTCAGTTAGTTAGTCAGTCCGTTAGTTAGTCAGTCCATTAGTTAGTCCATTAGTTAGTCAGTCCATTAGTTAGTCCGTTAGTCAGTCAGTTAGTTAGTCGGTTAGTCAGTCTGTTAGTTAGTCAGTCAGTCAGTTAGAAAGTCAGTCAGTTAGTTAGTCAGTCAGTCGGTTAGATAGTCAGTCAGTTAGTTAGTCAGTCAGTCCGTTAGTTAGTCGCTTCATTAGTTAGTCCAGACTGACTAACGTAGTCTAACTGACTGTCAATGACTCACTGACTAACTAACTGACTGACTAACTGACTGACTAACCGACTAACTAACCGACTAACTAACTAACTGACTGACTAACTAACTGACTAACTAACTGACTAACTAACGGACTAACTTACTGACTAACTAACTGACTGACTGACTAACTAACGGACTGACTAACTAACCGACTGACTGACTAACTGACTGACTAACTAACTGACTGACTGACTAACTAACGGACTGACTAACTAACGGACTGACTAAATAACTAAATAACTACCAAATAAGTAAATAAATAAGTAATCTCTAATAAATTTTTTTTAAAAATCGCGAAAAGGACGAAAATCTATTTTCGGGATTTCGTCCTTGTCGGGATTTCACTTTATCGGTAATATAAACCTATACTATTACTAAACGAGAGTTACGATCTTAACACGATATTTAAGGAAAGCAAAATAAAATTACGCAGAATGATTTGGCAATGATTTTTAACCAAGGCAGTGGGCACTAATCATTTTAAATAATCAATGTGGTAACAATAAAATATGCTAAACACCGAATTCCAATAATATTTTAGGGTTGTTAATTTTTACTATAAAACACACTTTTTGAAATTGTATTGGAAATAACATACATTCAAAAACATAGTAATCGATATAATTTAATGTTAATTATACAAACAAAATACATTGTATGCACTTGAAATAAGAAAAGATTTTTAGACATTTGACAGACATCAATAATTTGAATAAACATTTACCAAAAACGCTTTTCAACCACCAAACAGTGATGCAAGTTAGGATCCAATTTGCTAAGTAATTTTTTACACAGTCCCTAAAATTCGTTTTTTTCAGTATTTTTACAATAACTCGGCAAATAATTGTTGTTGAATTAAAAAATTCGGGAATTTAGTTCTACTTGATCTATTTTATTGATTTATGTAACAAAAATGTGGGGTTGCTATTCATGTTTTATTTTTTCTTATTTAAATTTAAATAAAAAAATAATAATAATGAAAAATTGATGAAAAAACTTGTGTGATTTGTTTTTGGAAAATTGAGAAGTATATAATCAACAAAAAAATTTGGTTTAATTCATTTTATTTGTGGAGGTATGAATAAAAGTTTGTGAAACTCTTTTAACATTATGGGCGTTCAACTTTGAATGCTTATATCTCAACAAATAATGCAAATAAATAAATTTTCTTTTGGACCTGGGGTATTTTGAAGATGATTAACATTTTTATATAAAAAAAATTGGGTGTTTCCATTGGAATTTTCAAAGTTGGTACTCATTTTAATATGTAGACGACCCCTTATACAATTTTAGTTGCCAGTTCTCAATTCCTTACGCTATTTCCTGAAAAATGACACCTTTCACAAAATTCCTTGACCAATAGCAGCCGAAAAACGAAGGGTGGATCGTTTTTTTTTTCCTCAGCTGTACTTACAAAGTTGGATTTATTTCTCAAAATTAAGTTGTTTTTTTTGCTGCCTAATTTAGTTCGTTTTAAAGCAGCCCTGTACCGCCGTCTTTTAAACAAGAGAACGTCTGAAGTAGTGGCTTCACCTTGCCCTTCTATTTATCTAAGTGCCTGATCTTTTTTGATTTGTGTAGTTCCGTATGCGAAATGCTGCACTTGTTAGACTCGATCTGATCTTCATTTTCGGGTTCGTTTTCGTCCCGAGTTACGGGTCGTTTTTCTAGGCGTGAGGTGGATGATTCCTGATTATCCGAAAATTCCTATGAAATCTCGATTAACCGAAAGTGCTCCGGTCCCATACCTTTCGGATAAGCGCGACTCAACTGTATTACTTTTTAATGACATTTTTATACAACAATCATCGACTTATTGATGTAACATTTCTTTTTTTTATAAGTATAAGCCTTTTAAGTTTAATTAAAAATATATTATGAGTCAGGAGCATATGCATATTTACTTTTGCCAATTCTACAGGAGGTGGAAAAGTTTAATTTAAAAACTACCGATAATTCAATTTCATCTTTATGCAATTTTAATATTTTAAATTTTGGTTTTTAACTGTAAACATAGGTTAATAACTAAATTTATATTTTGATTGTATATTGAAAAAATAATTTTTGATTTTTTTTTATTTAGTTGAAGAGCGTTTGTCACTAAGGTATGTACATATAAGTTTCAATAGTACCTGTACTTTCTGTGTCATCAGTTTCAGACATTTTCAGTTCTAGAAGTTTATCAACTTCATCTGTTACCATGGTACTAGGAAAGGAATGGTTTTTGGCAAATTCATTAAGAGAATTCCAAGTGAATCGCATGGTTTCAGTAACCTTCTGCTTGATTTCTGATGCAAACTTTGCAACATTTTCACGTATTTCTAAAAAAAGGAAGTTAAATAGTAAAAAAATTCATATAAATTACAAATAAAACAATTTCTTGACATCTTTTTATCTATCTTTCATCTATCTTTTTACAAGAATTCATAATACTATTAGGGCAGGTTTTTTTAATGATAAATATTATTTTCTAAATTCAGTAATTCAAGTAGCTAAAATTTGACTACATATGCCCATTTAGTAACAACCAGGTGCAGTTAGCAGATCCTCTCATCTTCTATAATGAAATGCAATGGAAAATATAACAGATAAAGTAAATACAGGCAATGTTGTTGTTGTCTTGTCTATGGATAGGTTGAGGTATTAGATGTGACCGTGTGTGTTCCACACAGCCTCAGCAATCTGAAGGCAGTTTTGGGAATAAAGGTCATCTAGCGGAGAGTCACTAATCTGTTGCATTTTTGCAAGGATGGCTGGACATGAGAAAATGTGTGTTGGACTTCGTTCTATGTCGAGGCAGATTTTGCAGGTGGGGTACTTTCTGCTATCCATAGAGGAGGGGGTGCCAGAGCCTCTGGAGAGGTTGGACTTCTACCTATTGGTCCGCGAGAGGTATTTTATTTCCCTCTTACCACCCAAAGGATTAACCGATGGAGGCATTCCCCTATCCGCCACCTGGGGAAGCGCCCTGTGGGGGTCAGGCACCCCCGAGCCAGGCAATAAAATTATAATAAAATATAATACAGACAATTGATTATTAATTTTTGAAAGACTAGCTTTTGTATATCGTAGCTGTTTCCAAAAGGGGGCAGAACTGTCATTAGGATTACTGATGGGATCTTGTGGATGAAATCTGCTTTTAGATCGACGCAAAAAACTATGTGCCAACCAAATACAATTGAGTGTGATGTAGTTTGAAATTTTGTTTTAAATTGTGATGTTACATTTGTATTATCAAATGAAAAAGAATCATATTTACACTGAATGAAAGCAGAAACTTATAACTGGTTAACATTCTTTATGTAATTTTTAAGATGTGTTTTGGCGAGAATTTCAAAGTTTTAGGTTTGGTATACGAAGACTTGGCGAGTCAGACATACATATAAAATTTGTGGTTTATAATTTAGAATGTTTAGATATATTTAATTTAATGGCTTATTTAAACTACCATTAATTATAAGAAAAATTACAATTATAACTGGGTGCAAATGCAAAGAATTAAAACAAAATTAACTGAATAATTAGTTTCTTGAAAATACAATTTAGAACAGGTACCTAGATGCAATCTTTTTCTTCCTTTGTGATGGGGTATCAAAACAGGCTTCTCCGAAAATTCAGGATCTATTAATGGTTCAATACGGAAAGCCTATTTAAAATTAAACAATAAAAGGAACAGTTTAAATTCATTGTTTCCCTTTATTTTTAATAAAATCAAGCATATATTAAATATACAAATATACTTACAACAGGATCATACTTCATACAGCAAATAGCATGAAAATAAAACAAATCATTATAATTATAATACATGGCTAAAATTAAAAACTTATTGTGAAATAATTATATATCTAATAGCTGCTTTTATATAATCAGTAGGTTCTGGTCCAAATAAACCTTGCATTTAAAACAGAATTAGCGTTCTCAAAAAAAAAAAAAACTTAATAACATTTTCATAATGTAAAGGATGTTATGCAATGCGATACCAACTATTGAATAAATTTTAATACTTATCTTTAAGTTTTAAAAATAGAAATACCCTCTCTCTTTTATTTAAACAACATTTTTTTCAAAAAAATTTAAGCCATCAGACACAGGATGTATTTTAAAACAATTTTAGAGCCAAGATTTTGTTTAAAATTTTTGAATTTTAAATTTTCCAGGGCTCTTAGATAAAATGTACTATTAATATGGCTAATATAATGGTTTATTACAAATATTGCATATAAATCTAACTACTTACCGGATGAAATATATGGTATAAGGCTGGACATGTTGGAAATTCAAAATTTTCACTAATTTTATCATAACCACGAACAGATAAAAACATAGCAATTGGAGAACCCAAAGCAAAAAAGCCAGCAGGAGAAAATTTTAAACTGTAAAAGATATTTTATTACTATTACAAATAATTTATATCTTTTAAATAAAGCTTAATTTTACTTATTTTTCCTAATATTTTTGTAATTATAAATAAGAAAATAGGCCAAAGTATATTTGTGGTTGTTTACCTCGGATAATCTATCAATGACATGCCATTATTAGGTGTGCCATAAGGAAATATCACATCATTTTGGTTTACAATTTCATCAGGTAGAACAGATGTACTTGGCTCATTATTATATGTTAAATCAATAGATAATTCAGCATTTTCCGGCTCCTGTAATTTAAATAAATAATTTAAAATAATGAAAGTTTCTATTAATTGACAAATACATTATTTTAAATAAATCTTACTTCTCTTTTAGGATGAAAATAATTTAGAAGTTTTCTGCAACTTTCATCTGAAATGCCCTTGTTCATTAAATCGTCTATGCTTAGCTGCTTCTGAAGTAAAAAAAAAATATTAAAAAAAACTTATTAAAAAGGAATTCAAAGTTGATTTGATTAGACTAACAATTAAAAAAATGTCTTAAAGAGAATAGATACTTTTAAAAAGCAGTTTAATTTTATGTTTATGCTTTGTACCCAAACTTTTCCTCCATTATATATATATATATATATATATATATATATATATATATATATATATATATATATATATATATTATATATATATATATATATATATATATATATATATATATATATAATGAAAGTTATATATAGTGGTTCTGCCAAAATGAAATGTCTCAAATTCATGACTATTCATGACTGAATAAGAAAAATTTCAATTTGAGCCATTATGAAATTTGATGTGCAATGCATTATCTTCTAAAATATACTTTTATATTAAGTAAACAATTATTTCTTTGCATATCTAAACCAAATATAGGAAAATAAGAATCTGAACTAAAAATAACAGCAAACATAACTACTTAACTGCTACACAAATCATTCTTTGTGTAGAAGTTGAGTAATTTTGTTTAGCAGCATAGCTTAATAATACATCGATAATTTTTTTTATGAATCAAGACATGACAAATTTATATAATTATATAATACTATGCTACTAAATGTTACTTCTAATTTCTTTATAAACACTTTAAAATAAATACAATTACTTTTATTTAAGGTGTTGGGGGGAGGGGGTGGATCATCTTCCTCAGATTTATCTATGAACATGGGCAGAAACATTGGCAGTTCCATTAAGGCTAAATATTTAGTCGCTAGGTTTTTCAAAATTAAATTGTTGACTACCTCTTTGGAATAGAAATTCCCAACTTGTGGTCTTTCAATGCATATCCTTATTAACATGGTTCATACATTTGCTAGGAAAAATATTCAAGCATTTTTTTCAAAAAAAATTCAAGGGCTCGAAATTTACTAACAACATAACATCTAAATATATAAAGCGTGTATATGCCGACGCCATTTTTTAAAAACTTAAAATTGTCTAAAATCAGAAACCCCAGTATACGCCGAAGTCAAAAAAAAGGGTCAAACGTAAACAAAAATTATTTTTTCATTCAAGGTATTCATGTGATCACGACTCACGGACACCGCAAGTCGGACACTTGATCGGAAGAAAATATTCTGGTTGGTCCGACTTGGCCTGAACCGGAGCTACAAAAATAAAACAAGACACTCTTCTGATCACACAGAACCAAAGAACTGTCAATCATTCTGATGCAATGTGATGTCATCGATAGATTTCGTGAAAATTACTAGGCAGCTAAATAAGTAAATCAGGAAGTATTATTGGACTCCACTCTTCTTCTAATGGGAGATTGCACTAGCTGGTTGAGATATGAAGACATCTTAGTGTAATCTAATCTTTGTTAATGTTCACATTTTATTAAAAAATTTTATCTTTATTATTAGAATCTGTTATTTGAACTTATTGTTTATTGAAATTTAAGTTTAGTTTCACCGAATTAAGGTGCGAAGAAAAAGTAAACAATCGTTTTAAAAAATGCATAGCAGTTCTAGCGAGTCGATATACTTTTTTTTTGCTGTTTCAGTGAATTTGCGTAGAAAATTGGGAAGCGATACCGCTTAAATCGAACCCTGCTTAGGACTCAATGTAAATACAAACTTAACCGATCTGCGGCGTTTATGGCGACATATTAAGTAATTTTACATGAGATGTTTCGAAATTAATACAAATATATACCGTTTTTTCATGACTTTTTGTCGTTTTTGGCTTAAATTCATGACTTTTCATGACAAAATTTACCTAATGTCAAAATTCATGACTTTTCATATGCGCGGAAACCCTGTATATATAACCTAAAAATAATAAAACTTTCCACTGCCAGCTAGCATAAAATAATTTTTATTCAGAAAAAAATAGTATTTGTAAGAAGAACCTTCAAATACCGATTCAAAACTGTATATTAGTTACTACAAAGTACAAACTTATCGAATTGCAGAAATAATCATATGTGGTGAATCTACTGGAGAAGTGTGGGCTCCAGAGCCCTCACAACACAACTTTGAGTCCATATGCCTTTTTATATCTACTCTCGACTCCTTTTTTCCCTAACTTTACCGCCTTTTCACTTTTATTCTAAAAGCAAGCTGTTGGGAGTATTGTTAGAGATTGTTTGTTTATAAAAACTGGAGCATCTATAATGGTGTCATAATGTAATGCTTATGGAGGAAGTTGAAAATCTATTTAAGGTTTTCTATTTAAGTTTTAATAGAATTAATTTCACAATTGATGAAAATTAGCAATTTTGGAATTTTGGACCAAAAATTTGGCCAAATACATTAAATTAGGATTTTTTCTTTTGCTTCTTTCCTATACTATGAATTTATTTTTAAACACACCATGATCATTTAATTTTCTGTAATAATATTACAAACATGTTAAGAACATTTATATTCCACTTTTTAAAAAATGTCAACTTTGTTTCACCAGCAGGTGTTAAATTGCCAATAATGACAATCTTTCTCTGTCACACAATTGTTTTATGTTGGGTTTCCATGACTACCAAATGGGGTACATGCTTTTTATCTCATCTTGATTCTTTGGATTTAACTGTACAATTAAAGTTTTTTCATATTTAGTAATTTTTATTTTACATAACAATTTGTTGTTCTTCACAAGTCCTTTAAATGAAGCATATATTCTGACTTTGGAACAATGCGTAATAAAATAATTCTGTTGAAAAATAGAAATTTGCTCAATGTTATTAAATTCCACACTTTGTAGCAATTTAACCAGAATTAAATCAATAAGCTCTTACCAATGATTCAATGTTTAATTCTTGTTCTGAAAATGCTTCCAAGTAATCTTCTAAATTTAAGTGTTTCAAAAGAGAAATAACATCCTCAAAAGATTGTGATACGTCCTTGCTTTTACATTCAGGTGTTGATTTTTGCTGGTTAGCAAGAATGTCAAAAAGAATTAAGGAACCTATAAAACAGGGTTGCAAATAAAATTATAATGAAATTTTGTAAACAAAATAGAGATATTTATAAAATAATGACCTACCTAAACTATGTCCAGACACAAAAACTTTTCCATTAAAAGTTGGATTACGCTCTAAAAACAACTTATACATTTGGTTCAGTTCATATGCAACAGTATCTATAATTGACTGGCAGTAAGTTGGTGTACTGTACAACAAAATATCCAACAAGGTATCATTGGTGAAATGACGTAGCTTGGGTATACTGGGTAAAGTAATCTTTTTCATTTTCCTAAAACACAATGATTTTTTGTAATAATGTTTTACAATGCATCTGTTCTTTATTTTTTCCATAAGATAAACTGTACTAGATAAAATTTATAAAAATATGGGATTTTTAAAGTTTAGTAAAACCATAAGGAATATACTTTTTACATTTTTTACTTTTATAATTACTTTTATTTTTTATAACTTTTTATTAACAAGCAATCCACAAAATTGTTTTTTTTAAAAGAAGAATAAGAAAGAAGATAAAAATTGATGAAGTTACTTTTGCATGCACATTATATCCAGATTTTATAAAGCATGTATATATAGGATAATTAGAAATTAAAGGGTTAAAAGGCATTGTATAAATCATAATTTAAAAAATTATAGATAATTAATTTCTTTCACAGTTCTATATACTTTACCTAGCATATAGAGCCATGAAAAAGTTATTCTTTTGATTAGAAAGATTGTGGTCCATCTAATGATGACAGAATTGGGTTCCACGGTAGTTTTTAAAATTTTCAATTTAATTTTTATTGTTTAATTAGTAATGACTTCAAACTGAGTTTTAATGACTCAAAATATTTAAAAATATATTTGCTTGATATCATTTACAGACATTAAAATGTTATTACTTACCTATCTAATCCAATATCACTTGTATGTAGTTTTGAATGCCAAGCAACGGGTAAAAATTCAATTCGCCCAACTTTTCCTTGTTCAACTCCTTGTTTAAAATGACTTGCTATCAATTTGTTTGCAATATCACGAAATCCATCAACTAAATAAAAATACAAAAAAAAATAATGGTTAATTTAGTAAACTTTAAATTAAAAATAATTGTAAAAAAATACTTAAAATAACTTTTAATATTTTAAAAAGCAAAATGAAAGCTTACCGCATTGGGATACAGTTCGAAATCGAAGATCGCAAAATGATCCAATGCCTTGAACAATAAAAACTAGATGGTTAATATTTGTATGTTCACTTGGCAAAATTTCAAAACCATCTGGCAAACCTCTTTTAACTGTTATAGGACTTGCTTTAGAATCCTAAAGTATAAAAACACAAAGATGATCATTTATTCAAAACAAAGTTTAGGCTGTATATAATGCAATTTACTTTAAATGTAATTGAACTCAGTGGTGCAACAGCCAATAGTGGGCGAAACATATATTCGAGTCAGGTGGTCAACCTAACATCAAACCTCCCAGTGCTTAGTTCTCATTATATTAAGGACTGAAAGGCCTGAGTGAACCTTGAACCTGAATCAAACCGGGACTCGAAACCCCAGACCTGTGCCAGAGCAGTGAAAAACACCGCCACTTAAGTCACTGGACTTTTAACTTTAAATATAAACATACATGTTTTACTTACAGGTAGTGTAGGCCAAACTTCAAGGTCATCTCTAAACTGAAACATAACTTCTGGATTTTCAAAGGAAAAACTACCTATTCCAGGTAAATTAAATCTCCGCTGCCATTGTCTTGATGTAAAGCAATGATAGTATTGCTTCTGAAATAAATATGTAATAAGCATATAAGAATTCAGCGAAGATCTTTCTAAGGAATGAATATATATGCATAGAAAAATATTTGAGTTCATAAAATATTTTAAAAACATGTATTACACTGCATCTTAGGAACCGGATTCACACCTTTTATCAACTCTGGGTTGAGCCACCAAAATCGTTCTAAACCTTGTATTAGGGGAAGTCATAATTACTGCTAAACTTAACTTTGGAATTGTCAGAAACATTGGGTGAAAAACTCGCCAATTTGTCAGAATTAAGATTAAACTGGGGAGTTAGGGCATAGGGCATGCCCGGCAGAGTTGAATTTTTTTTTAGGAGGGAGGGGTTACGTTCAGTGCCACTATTGTTTAAATTTTCCGAAATTATGATTAATTTTAATGCCTTGAAATCTAGAAATTTTAGTTATGTGTACCTTTCATTCCGCGTTGCGTTTAAAGTTCCTGTAATATTTAGCCATTCTTGACTAACGTATAGGATACATGCTATTTTATCACCAGTTATGTTTGTTTTAAAATTTAGTATTACAAAAAGTCACATTTAATTCTAATACAATCCCGAATTGAAATTATTAATTTAAATTTAGTGATCGGAAATATTTGTGGAATCTCTTGTTTACTGTTTGTCAATATCTAATAACCAGATATATGAATTTTGTATTCATTAAAAGTAATATTATACATAAATCCAACACTATTGCTAACTATGCAAAACCATTTATTTTTAAATCCCATGTTATTGAGGTCCCCAATACAAAATCTTAATTTAAAAACTTTTTTTAGAAACTATTATTTCCTAGATAATTTTTGTATACACTTATGAAATTTGTAATAAAAAATGTCAAGCTTACTTCGAGAGATGTAGCTATTTCTTCAGCATATGGAATATATCGAGAAGATGAATTAACTTGAAAAAACCAAGTACATCGCCTAACTTCTAGGTCTTTTGCATCAAAATATACAGATCGCTTTACTTTATCATCAATAAATACATCATATCTCCCTCCATCAGTTGGAACAATATTTTGAGAACCTTAAATAAAATTCCATTATGAGCAACAACAACATATATAAATCTAGATACAAAGCATTAACTCTGATTGAAAAGTCTTAAAGAGGTTTTATATCAAAGCTTGGGACAGTTAAGGGCCAAAATTGCTTTGATTTGTAGTTCATTTACAAGTTTTGTATATTTAATATCTGAAACTCTTTTTACTTTAATCAGAGTAAAACTTCTTATGAATGTGGAACAAAAATATGATTAACAAATAATTAGTCTAATTTTTTAAATAAATTTTATACCTTTTTGAAAAGCATCTTCCAAGTAGTGATTGTCTATCTCACTGAAGCCATACCAAACCTCTTTATTTTCGACTGTATCCTTGAATAGCCAATGTGGTTTAATTATAGGGAAGGACATGAATCCACAACTATTGTAATCTGAAGGAGAGCTTGGAACACTTGCTGTTCTCTCATCAGGAAATAGTCTTGGAATATTAGAACCAGGCGACTCTAAAAATCTGGGTTCAGTGTAAGATCTAGGAACATCAAAATGTGTCGGAGCTGATAATCCAGGGGGAAAGGTCGATTCATCTCCAGGCCCATTACCTAAATATATATATATTCATTTGAATATTGTACTAAAGAGACCTATGATTATTTTACTAGAAGCAGAACAATTTTATAAGGTAAACTTAAGTTGTGAAAATAAAAGTAATTTACAATGTATGGCATTGTCTGCAGCATTAAACAGCAAATTTAATAACACAGAAAAAAAGCTAAGCTCAAATGTCTCCCACTGCATTTAAAACTTTAACTAAAAGTACTTTTCATTTTTCTTAATTTAATACATTAATGTCTGGTTTTATACCATGCAGAATCAAAAAAATTGTTATCGCCAACAATAAATTGAAAATGCTTTAAGTTTACGGAAATGATTATGCTCAGAAATTAATATAACTGAATACAATTTGTGAGAAGTTTAACCATATATTTGAGTTTCTTCTGTGAAATACATGTATAGAGTTAATACCTTCAAATCTTTTTAATCCATCCAGAAAGGAATGAAAATTTATATTTAAGAGCTTTGCAAATATAACAACCTTCAACCATCTTAATGCTCACGAAAGGAATCCAAACGTAATCTGTACATCAACCAGAATGTCATGAATGTAAGGAAAGAATATGGATATTGCTAGTAATGTTTCCGAGTTAGTTTGACTTATTGTGTGTTTTATTGATTAGCAGATTGATATTTAATTCATTCCTATGGCACAAGGTAGAAATATTCATTAAAATATGTAAAATGTCGTCCAAAAATAAAATACCAGAAAAAAGATTTGGTAAAGGGTGGCCAAAAATCATGCAACTCCTGCCTATGTATCCAGAGACCTGGCAATTTTAAGTTTCCAAAAAGCATAATTTGTATTTACAATAAGTTTAATTTACCAGTATTGTATAATTGTAACTATGACAAATACAGCACATTTCACAGTAGGGTATTGAGTGGTCTGGTTGGACCAAATAAATTTTTCCTTTGAAGGCAAAAGTTTTCAAGTGGTTTTAAGACAATCTTGCGGTCTGAAGTCTAAAAGCTTTAAATCCTAAAACAGTTTTTGAAATACTGTTCTAGACATCTGTATGTTAAAATATTGCTTGATTTATAAGTAAAAATGTGAAAAATTGGCTTTTTTATTTATAAGCCCTTATAAAAGGCCTAATTTTGATGAGAAATTTATCAAAATTTCTTATTTTTAAAATTTTAATTAATATTTTTGAATTCATTTTTATATCTGAATTGAAGAGCTTAGTGGAAGAACATGCTGGTTGACAAAAAAGTGTATAAGAGAAAATGAGCTTCAAAGTTCTTAGTTTGCACTTAGATCCATTAAAAACAGTAAAAAATTATATTTAACTTTAAAGTTTATGAAAAGGAGGAAACTTTCTATCTTTAAAGTAGAGAATAACATGTTCACTGTCACAAAAAAAATCTCATTTATTTTCAAAAATGTCCCACAGCACATTCTTCCACTAAGCTTTTCAATTATAACTCAATACTTTTCAATACTTTCAACTCTTTCAATACTAACTGTAATCAGTTTATATTTTTTAAACGAAACAAACATATACACAACCTAGCACAAAAGCGCAAATATGTGCAAAATGCTTTTACAATATCTGAGTGAATTCTAAACTTCCTATTGCAATTAAAAATGAAGTAAAACTTTGCATAACTACATAAAAGATTGTCCAAAAAGTAAAATAAAAATTAAAAACTAAATGAAATGTCATGCTTTTTTCAAGCCCTTTAAAGAACTAGAAAGCATACAAAATATTTATGACAACTGAAAGACTATAAAACACTACTTCTTTGCCTACTTCTTTACTATCAAGTTCCAATAAGAATTTTAGGATAGAAAACCTTAACATTTTTGTCAAATTTGAAAAAATATAGGGGATTGCCCGATTATAGAATGCACAGTAAAATTATGCAAGCTTCCACAATTCGTAAAAGTGACAAGGAAAGTAAATAAAATACAGTATGATATTAATTGAATACCTAACTATAACAACCAACTGTAAAATCGACTTTAGTCCTGCTAGATAGAGCAAATACCCCACACTAAGCAGGGTCTCAAATCTTGGGAGCCACTGGGCTTTCTGATTTAAAGTCATTTTCCTAGTTTTGGCTAAAACTAAAGGTGGAAGTGGGGAAACTGATTTTTTTAATTAGAAAGTACCATGTAATAATTATTACCCGACTAATAGTAGATATTCACAATCTCTCTTTTTATTATTTTTGAAACAAAAAGTTTTGTGTTATAAATAAGAGTAAAAAAACATATTCAAATGCAAATGAAATTAAAAGAATTTCAAGTGATAAAATCAATCTAAAGATGTCTATTTTTTTTTCGTTCTTAGTTTTTCCTGTTTGGCAACATTGTTTTCTAATTATTTTTTTGTTTTCATGGTTGGGCGTTAGCATTTTCTATTTTTAATTCATTCATTGGTTTTTTTATGCACTAAAGACGGGACTTTGTTTAAGTCTCGAAACAGCTGTATACTTTTTTCTTTTCATCTTTCATTTGTGTTTTGATATCTTGCTTTTTTTAAACTCTTATTATTATGAGGCATCATAGGTGGATGACATGATAATTGCCAGTTAACGAAAAAAAGAATATTACTAGTGTATTAATAACAAAACCATGCTCAAACTTAAAAACCCCTTTTCTTCCATTCGTTTCCTCTGAAGGATTGTGAATAGTGGAATCACAATTTTGCGGTGCAAAGTATTTTGAAATAAATGTATGGTAAAAAAATACCTTCTTGATATGAAATTTGTTACTTCTATTGTTTAAAAAAAACAATATCCGAAACTTCACTAATTCATGATGGCTACATGTAGATTCAAGGTTCTTTGCTTTAACCCATTAACGACGATTGGCAAGAAAATTTGCCATGCCAAAATGAGCTTTCTGTTTAATTTTATAAGAATGAACAAGATACAAGGCAAATAAAGGCCATAGTTCTGAGCAATTTATGGACAAATTAAGCGATACAAAACGAATTAAAAAAATCATAAAGTTTATCTCTGTATTCGAAAATGAAGATGTAAGTGGTATTCACCAAGTCGTTATTAATGGGTTAACAAAGTTAGTTGACTAGTTAAATTTGAGAAACTTTAAAACAACTATTACTTTTTTTTAGAGCATCATGGTAGGTTTCTGAGGATCTCCTTTCTTGAACTGGATTGTATATTGGAGGTGGCATGATGTTTTGAAGAGGTTCAAAAGCATTACCAGTGGCATGAAATGCTGAACTGTTTGTTGGAGGCACAGAAGGTGGGGGGACTACAGGTGGTTTACGGACAAGTAGAGGTTGTTCCAACTGACTAAGCGGCGCAAGAGTGGCTTTTTCCAACTGAGTAAGTGGTGCAGGAGTGGATTTTGGCTTAGAAGTATCAACAACATTAGTACTTAAATTATGACTTGATGAACTTGTCTTTATATCTGAAAAAGTAATTAAAAATATCAGTCAATGGAGTGTTGATATAACTAGGCTAGACAAAATTTTATGTGGAGGAAAAGGTAATCAATCCTTTACGCACCTAATTAAGTTTTAATTTTAATTATTTGTCTTCAAATAATTTAATGTTAGCTATTGCAATTAATTAGAATATAAAAGAGTAAAAAACAGTTGGGACATAAAATGCACTTTATGTCCCGAATTCATTTTCTTTTTTTCATATTTTCTACCTATAGTTACTAAATTACACTGACTAACAATGACATTTTGTTGACTGAAAATGTTTTTCCTTTTTAGTCTTTAATGCGTTGAAACCACATACTACATTAATAAAAGCCCACTACCATCTATTTTCCTTTACATGAACAATGAAAAGTAAAACAGCTTTTTTAATGGTGCTTATAAGCATCGCCACGACATCACGAGTTTGTGCAGGATAACTAAAGTTAAAAGTTTTAGGAACAATTTACTTTACCTTCATAGACTTTAATGTGCTAAAACCAAACAAGTCGATAAAAAAAGTTCCATCTTTCCCCGTTTTCTCCAAATTGAACAATGAAAAGCAAAACAGCGGCTTTTTAAATAGTACAGTGAGTAGATAAAGTGTTAAAGGCTTTGTTGAGGTAGTAACAATTTTGTGTTGCATTACATTTCATGGGGGATTTTATAGGCTTTGGTCGGGATTGAATATCGTGGTACTAGAACTACAAAGGGCTACTGGAGATGAAATTTAGAACCACAGTCAACTGACAAGCCAAAACCTGAGTAGGATGCTTATATAAAAACATTCATACCACTGTTTCGTAACAAAATATAGGCACCCAGCAAACTAACCAAATACCTGCCTCAAAATATTCTGTAACAAATGTGCCAGTTTAGCATTAGATATTTAATAACAATTGATTTCTCGCTTGAATTATTTTTACTAAGTCTTGGAATATCCTTCTCCAATTAAGGTATTGTATTATGTTATAAATACAATTTTAAAATCTTGCCTTTTCTTACTATTGCGAACTATTTCTCCAATTTAAGGTAATTGTTATTATGTTTTATAAAATACAAATTTTTAAAAAATCTTGCCTCATTGGTAGTACACAGTTGGCGCTCACAAGCAAACCTTAGATTTTGCTGGAAATATAGAATGGTATTAAAATTGGCAGCACTTTTCAAACAGGGTTTAGAGTACCAGGGTTTAGTCTTTCTACAAGTATTGGCTGATTGTACACATCAACGCAAGGCAATTTTGTCGCCAATCTGGCAACCCTGCCAAATTCCGTTTTATGACAACCCTTGGCGGCGAAAGTTTGTCGAAACTGCTAAATTTACTTTTCTAAGCAAAAATAGCCTTATTTTAGCAATATTTCCATTGTTTTTTTCGCCAAAAAAACCTAAAATCTGAGGTTCGGCAACCTTGCTGGTTGTTTTATATTTTGCTCGACTCGGATCGGACTAGTGATGGACAGTGAAGCGGTGCACGCAAAGATAAATCCTAATTTCAAAATCTACCTAAATCTTATATGTTTTCAGTTTAAAGTAAAGATTTTTTTAACGGATTGATTTTTAAAAAAATTATTTAGTATTTGAAATAATTTTTTTAGTTATTTTTTTTATGGCACTTGCAGTATTTTATGATCCATGTTTTTTATTAATGTGATATATCATTATTTCTTTTTTCCTGGTATGTAATAATATTATATCAAATGTTTTATTTTTCAAAAGTATATATTCTTTAATAATTTGTGAATGGTTCTTGGTTTTTTATAATCAATTTTTAAATCTCATTTGCTACAGAGAACCTTTTCTTACTACCTCATCAGTTCGTAAACGTGCATGTTTTCTTTATTTAATTCTTAAACTGCATTAATATTATATAAAATAATAATCATACAATGTTTATTATGATTATTGATTTATGATTATTGATTTTATAAATTTTTGATTATGCAACAATAAAATTCCAATTATTTTTGTAAGATTGCTTCGGTCATTAATGCCATAGTATTAGTTCATGTCATTTTTCCCTGGTTCTTTTTGGCAGGCATTTTTCGTCTCAGCAGTATTTTCGGTTTGTTCTTGTTGTCATTTTAAGATGGCAACAGACTTGATTAACGCGAGGTTTGTTGTCATTTTGACTTGGCGACAATTTTTTACTCGCAGCCAAACCGAAGCACTTATGTATACTTTAACCCAAGTAATTAGTAAGAGCGCATAAATTATTGATAACGGTATATTTATAAAGCAATATCATTTTTCTTAAACGCACCATAAGTCCAGAAAAGAATATGGCTATTGTGAGAGAAATAAACACTTTAACTTATTGCATAATATATAAATGTTTACAAGTGTTGAAATAATCATTTTACCTTCATTCGGAACCACAGCCACCGGCATTAAAAGAGGATTATCACACGTTAACGAAAGCATAGGATTCGGTGCCTGCAATAAAATGGAGGACTCCGAGAACGGTGCAGTTTTATCATTTCTCTCCATTTTCGAATCAATCAAAATAAATACTTCAACGAGTTAAATAGATTATGAAAGATAAACTTAAACCAATACTATTGAAAAACGATCGAAATGAACCTCATGTCATATGTTACGTTTTAGGTAAGTATGTCTATGATAAGTAAATCGTTTCCGGTTGCATGTTTCTAGACTTCCGTGGGGATCTTAACATAGCTAATTAAGTTTCGTAAATAAAAGTTCTAGTCAAGTGACGGCGTCTACACTTGATCGGGCACCCAAGCAGGGACCCAAGCGACATTGTACGCTAACGATGGACTTTGGACTCCTCAGATTTAACGAGCACGTCCATCGCAGGGTACTGGGGACCGTACAAGACAAATAGGTTTATAGAATGGCTGT
Source organism: Oedothorax gibbosus (assembly GCA_019343175.1). Lineage (NCBI taxonomy): Eukaryota > Metazoa > Arthropoda > Arachnida > Araneae > Linyphiidae > Oedothorax > Oedothorax gibbosus. Next base: position 11,193,257 of record CM033282.1, on the reverse strand, counting down.
AATGGACATGTTTCAGGGCTTGATTGACAACACAAATGATAATAAAATAATTTTTTCTCGAGCCTCGATTGGTGAATCCGTGTCACGTGAGAACAGAGGACCAATCGGAGCACCGATCGCTAGAAAGGCAAGAATGAAAGTTGAAAGAAATTTTCTAAACCTGAAACAACCCAATGCGAACCTGTGAGAAGACAGTCGATTATCGCCCTCTGCTTGTTCGTTTGAAAAAAAACAAAAGCTATGGCCTAACTGCGATGCTTTGTTTCATAATTAGTTCAATCATCTATAGATGGCGCTACGGCTGCGGGGGGAGAAAAGCGAAATGCCGGTAAAGAGAACGATTGTTAAAGCAAATGCGCATGCGCGTAATTAGAAAAATATCAGAATGTTATTTTCCCCTACTCCAATAAATAGCAAACAAAGTGCAGAACTAGTTTCTAGAATTGGTTGTTCACGTATTCCAAAAACATTAACTGGTAAAATGAAACAGAATGTTTTTCTTTAACATCTCTAAATTTGTATTGAAAATTTGAACATAATAGTCAAAGTGAAAAAAATCAGAGAACGGTAATCGATGACTCTCAAAATAAGGTAAAACTCAAAACGGAAAACACTATGTTATTTAAACCTGCTATTGCACATATTGGGAACAGCTTATAACTGATATTTTTATCGAACGCTTTTTTAAAAGCTTTATTAGAGATTTCTCTGGAATGAACAGCAAGAAAGACTCGAAAGTTATTTTATTGTTCAAATTCGCCTTTAATCAAAACATCATGGCTTTAGGTGACATTTCCACGGTGACAGCTCGAGGAAAAGAACCGTGAGTGTGCAAAGAAAGTTTTTGGAATAGTTGACTTTTTCTGCGTCAAACAATGAAACATCAAAAAGGCAAATTAGATGTGAGCGGTATTTCAGAATGTTAACACCCGTCTAATATATGCTTTTTAATACGGATGTACATGTTTATTCTTCGTTTATAATCGATAAAAATATAATTTCTCTTTAATTTTTTAACTGTAAAAAAAAGTGCATAAATCGTTATTTTAAATTAAACTACAAACATTTTGAAAACGTACCTCAATATATATTCATGTAATGATTCCTACCTATAACATTTTAATGCTACTAATAACTATGAATTTTTTATAAGTAATAGCATAATAAGTATTCTATAAATAATTTAATTAAGTACTCTTTGGCAAATAGATTATTTACATGTTTTAATTTACAACAAAATATTCAACAAGTTCCTATATAAACTAATACAATTAAAGTACATAGTCCGCTCTAGTTTAAAGTTTTCAGACAGATTTCAAATTTGCTTTGAAAAAAAATTAAAATCTTAGCTTGATAGCCTATCTGTAATATGTATGTCCAATGTCCATACTACCTGTGTTCAATAAACTAATTTTATCTGTCAGTACTAATTACTTTATAAACTCTAACAAATTACTAGGAATGAAGTCGTGATGAAAATAAGCCCAAAATGGTTAATGTGTTACAAAAAAGTTTAATATGCTTGTTATATAAACTTTTTAGGCATATTTCTTAAAGAAAGACGATGTCATATTTTTTCAAGATATTAATTTTCCTTCATGCGCAGTTTTTAGATTGAAATATTTTGTTACTTTTTGGATGCGAGAACTTTTTGTGTACTTAATTATCTCTAATAAACATATTTTTGTTCATGAAAAGTTAATTATATCAAAAATATGCCATTTTTTCCCGAATAAAATATGTAATCAGACTTTTCCTATCCAACCACTATTAGTTTTTACACAATAATTTTTTTTGTGTGTTGCTATTTTATAATTTATTCTCGTTGTAATTCCCTAAAATGCAAATTTTGTTTTTTTAATAATAAAAAGTAACTTACTTTTGTTGCTAAATTTAAATGTATAATTGAAAATTTTACATCGCTCTTATAAGATAAAAAAAAGTATCTCGTCCAAGTAAGCAAAATTCATCCGAATTAGCAAGATTAAAGTTAATACTCTAAAATAATATGCATAGAAAAACAATTGCGGCCTTTAGTAGAAAAATGGTTTATAATATGTTTAAACACTAAGCACATCTAATACCTTCAATACTAAAGGTATCTAAATCTGATTGCATATTTGAATTCAGCACACAAAATCATACGTAAAAAGAACCTCATATATTACTCTCTGGGTTCGTGGTAACTAAAATATATCAAATTTTATCAGCTACTAAGATTTTTTATTCGCATTGAAACATAATACATCGTTTTTTCCTTGCATAGGTACATAATTCTGACCGCATATTTCAATTTAGGCCACAAAATCATTAATAAAACAAATATTTCACTTTTTTAACTCAAAAAATAATGAGGACAGATTAAATTGTATTAAAACAATAGAAAATAATGGCTTTCATTTTTCTTACTAAGAAAACTTTTTCCTTACTACACATAATTCATATTGCATATTTTAATAAAGCATTCAAAACACAAAATCACAATTATTATACATTAAGCACACAAAATCAAATTTGAAAATACAATATTTCACATAAAGGATGACAAATTTTAATTTAATGTACTATTAGGTCTTTTTAACCTTATTCACTTCCAGGAATTTGAAAACCAACACTAAATGGGTCGAGTATTTCTGAAAAATAGTAATAAAAATAATCTTTTAAAAAGATTAAATATATTAAAGTTATGTTGAGTTAGTTGAACGTTAAGATATATTAGGAATAAGAAAAGCAAAATATTTATATAAAAAAATTAAAACCATAAAATAAATTGAGCTGCCAATATTATAGTAAGTATAGTATAGTAGTTGCTAAAGAGAGTAATTTTATTCTTTAGATACAAGAATAATTTTATTCTTTCAATATATATTCATTAGGTATTATAGAGGTGGGAAAATATAATTAAGGTGGTTTCTTTCAAATTAAATAAGAGAAGATGACTCATTTGATTTTTTATCACATCTCTGAAATTCAAACCGAAATTATGCATATTTAATTGAACACTACATATGTTTATCACCATCTGTTATAAAGATAGAAGAACAAGCATAGAGATATTGTGCCAAATTTACCTCTGGTGTATTTCTGAGATACGATCGTCATCTCGATGGCTCAAAATGTAATATTTTAAAATTTCTCTATAGTATTTCGACGATGAGCCCTTTCCCTTCGTTTTTTAATCGAAATTACTCTTCTTAGTTCATCTCTTACCACTAAAATCTCTTTGCGAATATTTGAGTTTAGCCAACCGTAAAGTATTGGATTAGTAGTTGTAGATGTCATTGCGATTATGTGGCATATAACAAATCCAAGATATAGATTTTCAGCAGACATGCATTCTGGATAAAAGTCTGCAATCAGGCTAAAAATGTTCCACGGTAACCAAGTTATTCCAAAGACGGCTGATGCTATCATAAGAATATAAGTTGCACGACGATGCCTGTGTCGTTCAATTTCCACTCTATCCACGGAAGGTCTTGATGAATTATTGCTGCGTTTCTTTGCAACATTTAGATGAGATTCGATTTTCAAGTGAGTTGTGACTAATACTAGTGCAGGTATGAGGAATTGCATTATGAGAATAACGACCGTATACGCCCCCTTTGCTGTACTCCATGGCCATTTTTCTACACATTTTTCATAGGTATAGAAATGTGGCAGTCCTACTTTCTTTATAGTTTGAGCATACGGCACGGGAGAAGATAGCACTAATGAAATGGTCCACACTGCTGTAATGATGCCAATAACTTCTTTGTTTTGTATTCTTCGTTTTGTAGGAAGAAGATTTAAGACATTCTTTTGTCTGTCAATTGCAATTGCACTAACAGTAGCCGCTGACAAGAAAACGGTTGACCCTTGCACAAAAGGTACAAATTTACAAAGGAATAAGCCAAACATCCACGTCTTCTTAATTAATACTACTAAAGAAAATGGCATACAGAAAGAACACAATATTAAATCTGATATATTTAAGTTGATAATATATAAATAGCGGTTACTGAAAATTTTTGAGTTCTTTATAATAATTCCAGATACAATAAGATTTGTAATAAGTCCACTAATGATGAGTATGCAATATAATATGACTATAATTGTTTCTGTGATTTTCTCAAATACCCTGTCGCTAGAAAAATGGCGTTCAATTTCGTCAACTGCGTCATAAATACTAAAATTTATGCGAGGAAAATTAGGTGAAAGTTCAGATGATATTAAAGTACTGTTATCAACTGGTATAAACTCTCTCCCAAATAAAGTGAAGGGTGCAGACATATTTTCACACTAAAAATCACCAAGAATCTGAAACAAATAAAAAAAGGTTGGTTTTAACTTAGAACAAAATACATATCTAAAATTTAAAAAAAAATTGTCATCAAAATAACTTGTATAAATTTTCCATAAATATTTATGAAATATATCATAAATTAATCGAAGTTTCATATAATATGCATTGGATTTAGTGTTATATATTTATATTCATAAAACTAATTGATTTATAATAATCAATAATAATAAAAATGAAACGTTGTTTGCTTGTGGATGCGTTTGTTTGTACCTATAGACTTTTAAACTAGCCATCCGTTTGCGCCGTAACTTAGCACAAATGTGTTTCATACACAAGTCCGATTTTTGAACTTTCGGAGTTTAAAATGTTCAATTTTAAGGGGACAAGGAACACAGGGAGGCGTCCATTAATCACGTGATGTGATTTTGTCTGTATTTTGACCCCATCCCCCCCCTGGTGAGATTTCGTGATATTTGGCTCGTCCCTCCTCCCCATAATCTCAGATGATATTTTTCAAATTTCGTATTTTTTATTTGATTTCTTTTTTTGACGAATTTTGAATAGTTTTTTAAAAGCTCCAACATTTTAGCTTCCACACTACGTTTATAACGTAAAAAATGGAAGTTATTATAATCGTTCAGTCCGTCTGTCCGTCACACACTTTCACAGAACGAACCGCAAGTCGCACAATAGAGTGGGATACATCATTTTGAAGCAAAAAATCAGGCTAGGTTACATCCCAAATTTCATTAAAAATTTAAATTAGAAGTATATTTAAATTTTAAATAACTAAAAATTTAATCTACATTGAAATAACATGAAAATTCCATTTTCATTCAATATTTTCACTGTTGCCATCTCGTCAAACGTACGAGAAACTTTATTTAAAATAAAAATAAAACATTTGAAAAATATTTATTTAAGTGATATTATTCAGTTTGGATTGTTGTAATATCACAATAGAGTTCTTTTGATGGTTCATTATATATGTATGAAGAAAGATGTGCATAGCGAATTCTAACTTTGAATAAAAAAAATATACAAAAGTTCATTTTTATTTTTAAACCATCAATTTTACTTATTATTTATTCTTTACTTTTTCGAAAGAAAGTTAATGAACATGGAAAATTGTGGCGACAAAAAGATATTTATTTAAAAAATATTGCATTATTATTCTTCGAATTTCAAACAAATTTAGCAAACGATAAAGTGTAATTATTAATTTGTGAAAGAAGATTAATGAAAATAGTTAATTTTTTGCTGTTTAAAAGTTTGAATTAGAAATAACTTATTATCTAAAGGCCTTGTTTGGCGAATTTCTTTCTGAGGTGTATAAATAGTGCGTTTTTTTTTGTTAAGCACAAATATTGTGTGGAAGCGGTTTAAGTGCCAGATTCTGTAACAAACCTATTTGTTTAAATATGGTACGGAAAGCCACGATAAATATTATCATGTATGATTTGACAAATTTAAGTCGAGAAACATATATTTTACTGGAATTTTACTATATTTTCTTTTCAAAAAGTAAATATATATTTTTTTGGCAACAAGTGGTTTATTGCAAGCATGTTGAGCTAGAGAACGTGCCTCGCATGCATGGTACATTTTCCTAGCCTGCCAAAAATATAAGGGGCAATTAGTTCAAGTATTCTAAAAATGTTTCAACAGACATAAAAAACTTTTTTTTTTAACTTTTTTATGTACATTTTATTGTAAACTAAAATAAACAAGATAGAATACACTTAGAAAATAGAGAAATATTGTAAAAAAAAGTACCGGTTTATTATACTAAAACTAAAAAAAATGAAATAAAGATCATTATCCTCTCGTTCACTATGAACTTAAACAAATTGTGCAAATTATCTTTTTGTGGAGCATAGTTTGATGCTCGTTTCTTGAGGTTGCCTCATTAAAAGTTGCAATAATATTTAGAGTTTTCATATGCTCTAAAGTTTGGTAAATTACTTCTTATTTTTAGCCTGGCTAATTGACTCATTAGACATTACATAATTCCTGATTTAAAAGCATGTATAGCTTCAGAAATGTACGAACTTCTGTCAGGTTTAATTTTATCTTACGTAAACAATTTTTAATCTAGATTAAAAATTTACATTTAAAAATTACAAAGATTTACATTTAAACATTACAAAGATTTACATTTAAACATTACAAAGATTTACATTTCAACATTACAAAGATTTACCTTTAAAAATCAATTGTTATATTACTTATAAATATATTAGAAAATACTTTTTTGAGACATCAATCTTAGATTGTAAAGGTCGAGCACGTTTTTCTATGAGACATTTTTCTATGAGCCATATTGTCCCATTAGCTCCCCACTCTCCCCTACTTAAATGCAGTTTGACTTGATTTTTAAGCCCGTGCGGAGAACGGTTATTATTCATTTGCTTAAGTTTAAACAAGTATGATTTCAAACATATTCCATCCACTTTTGGCATTATTAATTACTTGATTAAAGTATTTAGAATGATCTTAAAATATTAATAAAAAAGTTCATAAAAAAAATCTTTAATTTTAGGTTTCAAATATATTTATATTATAATGAGAAACAATTGCCTATTCATAAGCATTAACGGAGTGAATGGATTCAATGTGAAACTTAAGTTTCACGATGATTGTTCTAAAAAAATAACAAATAATCTATTTACATTTGAGTACATCCTTAATTCATTTGAATAAATGATGTACTCAATTTTATCGCTGCCAACAAAAGATTGTTAATTAATTTTGAAGATTTTTAACGGTGAAGGATTTACAATAGTTTCTTTTTTTATTTTCCTTTCAAATATATAAGTATGCGACTACTAATTAGTTTTAAAATCGATGATTTATTCAATTTTATAAAAAGTATTTCAACAATAATGGATTCTTTATTATATCAAACTTTTTTAAAGGAAGCCGGCTGTAAGTGGCTGGTTTCGGAACTGGAAGGGTTTTAGGCCCACCAATCACAAATGTTTGTTCACATGACTATTCTCTTTAGTTTGCTTTTGTTTTTGGTTGAATTAACATTGCACTTGAGCTTCTCGAGAGCTATTGGAGACATTCTCTTCAGTTATTGGCATAAATGAGAGTCCATATAATCTGCCCTTAGTCTGTTTAACACTCTGAGGGAAAAGGAAATTTGGTTGAATTGTAATCTTCTTTTCACTGCGATAAAATGTAAAATTTTAAGCTCTTGTTTAAATTTTATTTCTGTAGTAGATGCTTATAACAGACTGCTCCATACTTTACATTAAAAAATTATTAAAATTATAAAATTTAAAAATATAAATATTTATATTTGTGTTTTTTAAAAACTTGACAGTCAGGTGACGGCTTTATACGTTTATATCTCTCAGAGGGTTAATTGAAGTGCTGTATTTGCACAGTATTAAATAAAAAAATTGCATGTTATTAAGTTTACAAAAAAACGATTTTAGCAAGGAAACAACAGTAATAACGATTTTGAAACCATCAAATAGCGGAAAAGTATCAAAAAACTTTTTATATAAAATATCTTAAAGATTTTACTTATTTAAAAATGAGTAAATACTTGTATTTAATTGAAACGACAACTCTTTCACGACATTATTTCGTCAAAAATTACATAAGAAATTTGAGCTGATTTTTCTAAGTGTGTGGTAATTTTACAAACAACATTTAAACATTTATTGAACTAGAAAATTACTTTTAGTTCATTTCCGTTCTCTAATATTTGTCTTCATGAGGAAAAAATTATGTAAAGCTCTGAAAGGATAAATGGGGTTGGGCAAACTAATTAAAACACTTTGAAAGTTTAATTTTTCTTAATATCCCGGAAACTTCTTAGTAAATCTTTCAAAATGCAAGAGAGGGTTTAAAACTTTCAATAAATATTTATAGGTTATACGATTTTTTTTAAAACTTGTTTTAGAAACCTGTCTGAAATATTTTGGAGGTTGAACAAGAAATTTCGCTTGACATAAACTGAAAGCATTTTCCCTGCTTTTAAGATTGGAGCTAATGATAAAACAAATTTACATGAAATACGTTTAGCATGAACTAAATATTCGACAGTTTTTTATGTCGTGTCCAATTTCTTACTGAAATCAGTGATGAAAATTAAATTAAATTGATTTATTATTTCTTCATAATTGGCCTATTTATACATGTTTTCGTCCAAATATACACTTAAATTGTGTTTTATATAAAAAAAATTTATTAAAAATAGTATTTTTTTAATATTTAAGCATATACTAATTATTAGTCAAAAGTTTCCTGACGGCTAACATGAAATTTGGTTAATATGGACTATTTCGACTCTTCCTTTGAGTTCACGTTTACAAGGTTCAACTGAACATAAACATTAAAAAAAATAGCAAAAGTACTTGCCAGTTAATATTGCTACTGATTTTTTTATTTTTGTGAAAATCTATGAAAACTTCAAAATACAAAAAATATCATATGATAATTTTAGTTTAACAATTTTTTTAAAGAATCATGACTATCGTCATGTTCATTTACTGCACATACATAAAACTTTAATATTTTTATGATGTTATTATAAATATATATTTCCATTTTTTATGAATTTTATATTTATAAATTTTTGTAGAAAATAAAGGCAGTTTTTGGTAAGTTCTTCTGCAGGTTTTGTAAATATTCTAACCAGAAAAGAAAAAAAACAGAAGGAGTATCGTCCAATATAAAACTATTAAGATGCATGGCCATTTTTACTTTCTGCATAAGTGGATGAACACAAATTTTGCATTTGAAACTAATCTGTCTACAAAAATGTATTTAAATGTATTTTCAATGTGTTCATTTTGAAAATATTTTTTAAATATTCGATGAATTCATTTTCAAATTACATTTTAATACGAGTAAAAATGTCAATTTAATACTGATTTATAAAGTTCTTGTCAATTTTTAAATAAGAAAAGTTTTTATAAAAACTTAAACAATGGACATTAAAACAAATGAATTTTCATGTTTTTTTTTAACTTTATATGAATCAACATATCAAGTTAGACCATTTTCATTAAGCAAGAAGAAAATTAGTTTCATATAAAGTAAACATCTTACTATATTATATAAGAAAATTTCTTTTTATAGAAATACATACATGAAAAGAAATGCAAGTTTTTTTTTATCACACAATAATTTTAAATACACATATATTAGAATACACTTGAAATTAAAATTTAATTTTGTAAAGTGTAAAACATTCTGAAAAAGTCTCATTGCTGGCGAAAGATTAACATATTTTTTTAGATTTTATTATTTGGGGAAAAGCAGTTTTGTTTTGCTATTTAACTGCTTAAGTTTCATTACACATTCACAAAGAGATTCACATTACAAAATAAATAATAAATAAGAGAACTTACCCTTTCAACGTCACGATCCGAAGAGCGAACTGATCACGACTGAAGTTTTCAGGAATCTAAAATGCGCATGCGTTTAAAGAGCTTATCTGAATTTAAAGTGCTTTTTAAAGAATTAAAGTGAGAATTTTTAGGATGGATAAATGCAATTGGTTTTATTTGTTGTAATTATATTGATTGATAAATTTACTACTTGGAGTATTTGGTAATTGTGCATACTCTTAAAACTTTTTTCAAGTAATCAACAATGAATAAAATTGATATGGTAGTGTTTAAAAATGTACTAAAGATTATTTTTTCCAAAGTTTGTGTAGTATTTCTATTAGTGATTGTGTTATCTTTATATTATAAAATTATCATTATTTTCATAACTAATTTAATCTTAGAAAGAAAATGTAGGAATAAGAATATTTGAAAACTAATTTTAATTTCAGAATATGATTATGAGTGCAAATGAATTAAATATTTAATGCATAGTGTATTATAATAAGATAATTTTAGATTATTAGAAATCTTTAAACATTTATGTTTAAGCTATGCTCGATATTTATCGACTTTTTACTTTTCCTTTACACTATTTTGCATAAAATATTTGGCGTTAATAGTGATATTGATGAGCAAATCAAAATTAATATGATGAAAAATAGATTTAAAAATTTGTTTTATAAATATTTAAAATATATTTCTTAATATTTATGGCATACAAATACTAAACTTTATCAAAAAACCTTAACAACATACGCAATCTAAGAAATTTTGTATGGTTCGATGACTAAAAAATAATATAAAAAATAACACTAAGCATTCAAATTCTTTAGTTAAGTCTACACAAAGAAATTCATATCAAAAGTGCAATATGAAATTATCCAACCAATTATACGCATATATCTTATTAATCATAGCAATTGCATAATGTATCACAATGATTCTAAAACATTAAAAATGGAATAAAATTTTTTAAAAAATAAGTTCAAGTCATAGGAATTTCTTATCCTCAAGGTATTACAAAGCTGCACTAATAAGATAACAATGACATTTGAGTATAAAAAAAATGCTTTATTAACTCAAAATTAAGTAACTACAAAGCATAAGAATAAAAGTTTTATTCAAACCTGATACTTTATTTGCAAAGGGCTTATATTCAATGCTGTAACTTTGAATATTGGTCTTATTCTACTAAGAAACAGGTTTATTCCAAAAGGGATTTTAAAATTACTTTCGTAATCTAAATTGTCATCGCCAAATTGAAAGAACGGTTCAAAATAATTTTTCGAAATGTCAGAGAGGTTGTTATAAAATTGTAATACATTTTTACAAGTTTCAATTGACTAAGTAACAAATAAATTACTGGCACAAAATTAAACAGTTTTTATGTATCGATTGAAATTTAAGTGGTTAAACGCCAGTTTTATAAAAGAAAACTCCAACTTAATAAGCAATTAGAATAAAAGCCTATTATGAAATTAAATTGAAGACAACATGTTAAAAATATTTTTTGAGGACATTGAAATGCCTAATTCGTTCCATTAACTTTTGATAAATTATTGTTTTGTCAAAAATATGAAACTTTTAAAATTACTCTAAATTTTGCATATCAATAATAACTTTTTATAATTTCTCCGAAAATTTAATTAATTATAATTTTAAATACACGTATTATTTTTCCTATCAAATAAGAAGTACGTTACAGCAAGATTCTATATCTTGAAGATATATTGGATTCATTAACTGATTGAAAGGTAAAATCGTAGGATATCTTGCATAAACTAATTACATTCGAAATAAAATATAATTTCCTTTAAGTTTCTGAGAAGTTTAAATTCATTTTTTCTAACTACTAGTAAAAAAAATTGTTATTCGCGATTTCTAAGTTTTAGAGAATTAGGTTCGTTAAAGTGAATAACAAACTTTCTTAAATTGAGGCTTAATGAAGTAACTTGTGTATTTAAAAGAGTTTAAATTCAGAGGAATGTTATTTATAAAGCTCTCTTAAACTAAATTTTATTGTATAGTACTCTTCGAGCATTAATTAGTTGAAGTAGTTTAATTAAAAAAAATTGATCTTCTGGCCATTACAAAATAAATCGTGACTTTTCATTGCTATTTTTTTTTCATTTTATAAGATTCTTATATATAGTTAATTGTTATATAACAAATTATGGTAACTATAATGTAATTGTTAATTTTTATTTATTATATGTAAGTTGGTGCAAAGAAAGTTTTGGAAATTATTATTTTAAGAACAAATTTTCTATAATTCAAAAAAATTCTTGCAAAAAAAACATCTTTATTGATATTTCGAATAAAAAAACTTTTTTAAGAATTTATATCAATATACAAAAATTAGATTTCATCACTAAACACAAAGCTACTTTGTTGAAAATGCGAAATACTACGAATTTATCACATTAATATTATCTTATTAGCAGAACCTCGTTTTGTATATTAATGTGATATCATATTTTTTTAATAAATACTCATTTTAATATCCTTTTCAACCAATGAAAGTACATTCTTTTGAACCCTTGTTAACATTTTCGAAAAAAATCAAAGTGATATTTTGGAATTTGACAGTCTCGAATTAATTTCTAAAATAAAAAAATAGAATTAAACGACAAACTAGAAACCCAAGCCAATTTTAACCTAATTAAGAATCATTTATAAATAAAATTATGCTCCGCTTAAAAAATCGATTTTACGAAAAACATTCGATATTCGTAAAATAATAATTACGCAGTTAGGAAGATAACATTTTCGTTTTTCAGAATAGATGTTAATCAAAGAAAAATCCATTTTTTAAATGAAAACGATTTACCAATGAAATAAGAAGCAATAATAAACTTTAATTTTACAGAAAACGAAAACATGCATTTTACGTTTTCTTAAAATTACAAAATTGACACTATAATCTAAATGGTTGTATGACAAATATATCTGAAACCTGTACCGTGACTAAGCCAGATTTTAGTTACCAATATAAGTGTAAGCAAGCATGGCAGAGTTTATAAATTAATGATGTACAGTGGTAAAAATTTTTATGTATTAATGGTGTTTGCGTAAAAAAATGATTCATCATACATTTACTTGCTACAAAATTAATGTTCATAAATTAAGTAATTATCTTTTCATAAGGAAATGGTCCTTATGTTACAAATTTTTGACATCCTTGCATGTAAAAGCCAATAAGCCAGTTACTTTTTTATTATCCCTTCATGTCCAGCCTGCGCAAAGTACGTTGGGCAAATTTTCTAAAAATTCTTTTTAAAAATTTGACACACGTAGTAAAACTTTTTTTGTTATTTTTATATACTTTTTATTGTAAAATAAAATTATCTAAGAGTTTACTTAGAAAATATATAAATACTGCAAAAAACATGCCCAGTTTATTATACCAAAACTTTAATCTGACAAATTTCAATAAAGCTCATTATCGACTGAATCACAATGGAACTCGAACAAATTGTGTAATCTTCCCCTTTTTTGGAACCATATTGGTGCTCCTTGCTAGATGTTGCAAAAAAAATCGAAATTATCACAGGCACTGAACTTTGGGGAGATTGCTTCTCCTGTTCTGTAATCAGCAAATTACATTTTTATGCAACTTGATATATTACTTTTTTCAGTGCAATCATTAACGATGTACGGAGAACATTTAACCTCTTGGATGCTCTTCCACTACTTCATTCTTGCCTGATAGTTAGTAGAACGGCATAATATATTGCTTCAGAATTTTACGACCTTCTGCAAAATTATGTTGACCTTTTTTACCCCAGAAAAAAGATTTACATACATAACTTCATACATGGTTATATATTGATCATATATTAAAAAAAACTACATTTTGGCATATTAAACTTAGTTTATAAAGATAGTGGCAAGTTTTTCCACGAGGCATTGTTGAAATTCGTGCCCCGTCAAATTTTGGAAAACCTGCGTTGTCGCTATATTTTGACTTTAATTGTACCTTGAAGACAGTGGCGGATCCAGCGGGGGGTAAATGGGGTAACTACCCCTAAGATTTTTTTTAATTGTACCTTGAAGACAGTGGCGGATCCAGCGGGGGGTAAATGGGGTAACTTCTCCAGCGATGCTTTTAGAAAACAAGTTTTCTTTTTAAAACAAATTGGAACACAGAATACTCGCTCTTTAAAAAGGACGGGTCCCAATTGTATAGTTATATTCCCTGGAATTCGCCACGGAGTCTATAGAAGGAAAACCAGACAAAGAAACAAGAAATAACCATTGAAATACCACACGTCCTTAGGTTCGGTACAACAAACACATCTGGTAGGTTTGTTTGACAAAAAATAGAACCAAACGCCGACCAACACGCGAAGGTTCACAATCCTCTTTCTTTCTTAAAGAAAGGGTAAAACATCCTTCGGCGCTGAACCCCGGCAACACTTCTGATGACAGCCGAAAGTCACAGGTTCAATCACACAATGAGGGGCAAGCCTAGTTCTGGCCAACAACCATGGCCCCCGTACAAAAAAGTCAGTGATGCGTATGGGGTCGTCTGTCGTTTTGAGAGAGAAAAGATAGGATTACAAGAATAGGTTGCAAATGTAAACATGTGGATGTGTCACCTGTCATTTTCCCCTATAATTTGTGCCACTGCCATTATGCCGCTCAGAAAAAAGATAAGCTTCGCCACTTTTGAGGATTTCACTAAGTAATTATTTAAAAGTCACAAGTATGTTTCTCATAGAGTATTGAAGATAGAGGTGCTGCTGGAGTTTTTGGAGGAACCGGTTTGCCAAGTAAAACCATCGATCGCTTTGTAGTAAGCGTTAACAAACTAAAATTTAGATGACTAGTCCAATGGTCGTCGGCCTAGTCATCCCTTACAAAAATACTATGTATAGAGCGTGTAGCGACCTTTCATTATGAAGGTAAGAAAATTTTAATAAACTTCGAAATTCCACACTATTTTGTTAACCAAAAGTTTAATTTCTGCTCTACAGTCTTTAAGTTTAATATTTACTTTCTAAAGAGAATATTAAAAGCAAACATTGTAATTAGAATATTTTATTGTGTCTAAAAATGCCTTAACAAATTGAATTTCTTAAATATAAAAAGTTTACACATTTTGTAAAGTTTGTAAAACTGTGTGGTATATTTGCAGATTTGATATATAAAACTTAAATCAGTTTCTTTTTTATGGGGTTTTCTGTAAAATCAGAAATCAACTTAAGAAAAGGTCAATTAAAAAAATCGACTTCTTACTTCTTTCATATTATTCTATTGCAACTTTAGTTTAAAATTGTTCCTGTTTTATTAGATTTTTCCACCTCGGTACATTTTCCGTAAAATGAATAGATAAATTGATAGATTTTATTTTACAAATTTTCATCTTCTTATAGCATCAATTAAACAAAAAATTAATTAACGGTTTGGTTATTTTGCATTAGGGTGTTTAAAAGTTTACATCTTGTGTGGAAGCTGTTTTAAGTGTCAGTGACTCAGTGTGTTATTTTGTACAAACCCATTTTTTTAAAGTACATTATCAAAATTTGTCGTGTTCATAAACTCGTATATCATAGAAACGTTATTTTTTATTAAACAATAAAATACTGAGTTGTTTTCCAAGTTGCTAAAAATAATAAACTATTAATATAGGATACATATAGAATTTGTATAAAATTAGTAGTTACCTATTAAATTCCATTTTCTCAGGAACTAACGCAAAGTCGGGCTATCGGAGTCTCAAAACAATTAGGTTAAGGGAAATAGGGGTAATGACTAATGATTATTTTTAAAAGAGAAAAAAAAGAAAAGCATATGTATAAAATTTAAGATAAATATCTAGAATTTTAAATGAAATATTGAAAAGTTAAGTTGACATTTAGTATTTTAATCTATATGAAATAGATTGATAGATAAGTTTTTAATAATTGAGCAAAATTACATTGTTATTTAGAACCGCTGCCAAAGACAAGATTTTCTTACTGTTTTAAGGGTGGCGATACATGTAACTACCAGAATGTTGACCGTGTTTCAGAGGATTATTGAAAAGGGAAGGAATAAATAAATCGTTTAGAAATTTTGTATGCTTATTCATTACGTATTAAAATACAAGAATCAGATTTTTTTTGTGTTGATTTTTTAAAATGGCAGCCGTAGTAACTAATCTTCTGAGACCCTCGCGGCAAAAGCACCAATCGGCGGGATTTTTAGCTTCTCCTACAGTGATTGGAAATCAAAATGTTTGATTTGTATGTGTTTATAAAACTTATTATACCAATAAAAAAGAATAATAATTAAAAATCCACCTTGGAAGCCCTTGCCCAATGCGATGAAGATATTTCCCCTCTCATAAATCGAATATTAAAAATTCTAAGTGTTATTCCTGTTATACTATTGCTTCAGCAAAGGCTTTTCAACTTTGAAAAGGCTGAAGACTTGGCTTGGAAGAAGAAGCAATATGACCCAAGATCGTCTAACAGGATTGGCACTTTTAAATATACACAGAGATTACACTTTTAAATATATACAAAGATCCCTTTGGATGTCCAGAAAATTATTGATAGATTCAGCAAAATTAAACAAAGAAAATTAGATTTTTTACTTTAATTGCTGCATAAAATTTGTTTTTGTATACTTATACAATATTTAAAATATCATGTTACACTTCGGCAAAATAAATTTAAATTTTCTACTTCAACATTGAAATGTTTTGCTTAGATTTCGAAAAATTAAACATGTTTAGTATGAAAATGAGCTTTTAGTGCCATTTTTATGCTATTATAAATATTAGCTTTTTTTAAAATCTAAAATTGCGATTTAGGTTTTTATACGATTAATAAACTAAAAAATCTTAATAAACTTAAACATACTTTTATGAATAAACGCAATATCTGAGTTTAAACGTACGTTAAAATAAATTCATATTGTTACATTTCAGATCTTCTTATGAAAATTAATAAAATTTTGCACATTGCATTTTTAAACATATGAGATTACTCTCTTTAGGGGCTTTAATATTTTATATAAATTATTAAAACATTTTGTACACTTTTTTTCATTTGTTTTAATATCAAATCATCTATAAAAGAAAGACGTCGTTAACAAATAATAGTTTCAAACAAGTAGTTGAAAAGAGTTGATAAGATTAATTATTTATTTAAATTATGAATGATTAAAAATGATTTATTAAAAATTGAGAATTACTAAAAATTATACTTAAAAAAAATCCGCCCCCCCCCCCCCCCAAAGATAAAAAATCCGGATTACCCCCCTATGGAGGAACTCTGGATCCGCGCCTGCTTGAAGAGTAGAAGTTTAAGTTATTTTGAAAACAAATACATAGTTACGTAAAGAAAGGAATCACTTTTAAGTTCACGCAACTATATAAAACAGTAAAATTGTTAATAATGTGTTTCATTTAGATGGCAATATGTATAAGCATGATAATTTATTCAGCGTTGAAAAAATCACAAAAACAGCTCTAACAACAATATGACAACAGCAAATGACATTTTTTTGTGGGTGATATATGACGCGTTAACGTTTATAAATGAAGTCAACAGTTGGCGCCCCCTAATGGCTCATTTGAAATTTTTGTCCAGGTGGCAAATTTTCTCCAGAAGTAGCTTGTAGGAAACACTAGCCCCGGTCTCTCCTATCATTTTAGAGACACAAGATTAATCCATTAAAACTCTCGATCAAAACAAATATGCTGAAATAGTTTTAAGAGCAAAAAAATTATATTTCTAAAAAACTCGAATACATAGTTCTCCCTCTTCAAAATTTCAAAGAAAAAAGGTGGAAGGTAAAACGTATTATTCTTCTCTCTCAGATACTTCAGATTTTGCGTCATTGAATTTAAAAGGGTGACGATTTAAACAACTTCCTATACTTCCAGCTCTTGTCATTGATAATCATCAAAATGCGACTTTCTCATCAAGTAGAAAATAAATAAAAGTAGCTATAGTTTGTAAATAACCATTGGGTCAAAATTATCAAGTTCTTTTTTTTAAAATACGTGAAGAGCATTACAAATATTCGTGCGTGCTTATTTCAAATAATTTTTAAATGTATTTTTCCTGGAAGATATATATGAATACATTTACAGTAATATAAGATAATTAATGTACCATACATTGAATCCCCTCATTTTAATAATTATATAATATTTGTTTTACATTTTTAATGCTATAACAATTTGCAAATAATATGAAATTTCAAAATTAAAAATGTAAGAGAACGAAAATCGGCCATGTACGAAATTCACTACTTGAGGGACTACTGTAAAACACTCAAATTCTAGCAAATCATATTCATAATATTCAAGCAAATCATAATAATAAAACAAAATATTATTTTTACTATTATCAAAAAGATTATACAGAATTTAATTTTCTTCTAATTTTATTTGCATTAACAATATTTTCTATAACAATCAATAAATCAGGTTTAAAAAAATGCAAAATTCATACTGATATCTCATTTTACTCAATCTATTGTAGTGAAAAAAAATTGTGTTTTCTGTTCACATTTTTATGTAAAATATCAGTTTAAAAAATATATAAATCATTTAAATGCAATAAAAATGAATGAATTGTTTAAGCTATTAAGAAGTAGCCAATCAAAAATATAAGCTTCCTTAATTTGTAGTTTTAGACATGATATGTAGTAAATAAAAAGTTTAATAATTACAGTTCAACTATTAGCATTATTACAGCATTATTAGTTCATAAGCATTATTACACTTCATCTTTTAATCCTTGTATCTTAACAAATATTGTACGAATTTTTCCAAAGATTGATATTTAGAGTTCTCTTTGAAAATGATATGAAGTTTTAGGGGGGAAAAAATTTTGCCATTAAACTTTCCAAAGCTGGTAACTCATTTAAATAGATGAAGACGACCCATTTTCAAATTTTTATTTGAGTTTTATTCAAAGTTTAATTTGCAAATTAAACAAATTGCATCTTGGAAAATCCTCAAAGCATTTTGTCTTGAAAAATGACGCACATCCCAACTCTTTTGATTAATAAATAAACTAACAAACTACGTTGGAGTGTTTTTTCTCAACTGTACTTTCGAATTATTTGTGCAAATTAGACGAAACGCGTAAAGTAATTACGAGCTAGATCTAAAGTCTTTGCACTTACAGGAAAGGGAAGTTTCAAGGAAATTTATGAGGTTTTTTTTTAATATCCTACAAAAGTTTACTAATTGTCAATTAACTCCAAAATTTCAGGAAAATAAGACAATGCACGAAGAAACTGATGAAAGGAGTTGTTAAAGCACAAGAAAGATATGCATCTACTTCTTAAAATGTGTGCTTAAATTTCAGGCAAAATGGAAATTAATCGAATTTACTGAATCTTTCTGCATGCATTTATGGGGTATACTTATGAAATGACCTTGAATAAACAGTTGGCACTGCGCCTGGGTTAATAAAAGTGTGGAATCGCCATACTAAGGTTTTGTCAGCCTACTCTTAACCTTTCACCCGGCAGGTGTCATTAATTATTGCTATGCTTTTTATCATAGTCATTCTAGGCTTTGGAGATGTCGTTTTTCGGGCCAACAAAGGGTCATTAGCGGGAAATTTTAATCCATTAGTTTATTTTTTTTTAAAAACTGCTGCTGAAACTTTTCGACTACTTCAGAAAGCTTATGGAGACAATAGTCTATCTGAATCAACTTGTAAATCATGGTTTGATCGATTTAAAAAAGGCGATTTCGATGTGAAAGACAAAGATAAGGGAAAACCACTAAAATATTTGAAGATGAAGAATTGGAAACAATTTTGATGAAAACCCAACAATGACTCATTTACAGATTTCAGAAATATGTATTAAATATAACCCAGAAATGTATTAGTGAACGTTTTCATGCCTTTGGAAAAATTCGCAAGAAGGGATATGGGTACCACGTGATTAAACAGAAAGACAGATGGAGAACCGAAGAGTCACTTGCGAATAACTTTTGAATCGAGAAAGAGAGAAAGAAAGAGAGAAAGAATCAAAGAAAGAGTTTTTTTGCATCGAATTTCAAACAGGTGACAAAAATGGATATATTTTGACAATCCTGTACTAAAAAATCGTGCGTTGATCCACGCCAACCCTCAACATCGGCTCCACAAAAAATCGCTTTGTAAAGACGACAATGCTCTGCGTTTGAGGGGACCAAAAGGCGTTCTTTATTATGAGCTGCTTAAAACTGGTAAAACAATTACTTGTGGCCGATATCAAAAACAATTAACTGATTTGAACAGGGAATTAATCAATAAACGGCCCGAATGGGTTCCCAGTCTCGGATAAGTTATTTTACTCCATGACAATGCGCTGCCTCACACCACAAATAATGTGAAAGACACCTTAATAACCCTGAAATGGGATGTTCTATCGCACCCGCCATATTCTCCAGAGACTGCTCCTTCTATATCACTTGTTCAGATCCATGGCACATGGTCTGGCTGAGCAGCACTTTGCTACTTTTGACGAAGTTGAAAAATGGGTATCTTCCTTTTTTTTTGCTCCAAAGACGCAAAGTTCTATACCGAAGGAATCCATAATTTACCAAAAAGATACAGGCAAAAGTTAGTTACTGATTTTGATGGTGCATACTTACCCTCAATTTGATCGATTGATTACCCTCAACCAGTGATATCAAATTAACAGGTAAGTTTATTTTTTAAAAAAAATGTCATTTCATAGGTATACCCCTAATAAATTATCTCATTTTCTAAATAAACTTGAAATTTTAAACTAAAAGAGTTTCTAAAAGGTTTTTTTTAAATAATTAATTTATGTATTTGTTTACGTGTTTTTTAGAGTAAAACAACATATTACTATTTCCCTTTCAAATAAAAGATTAAAAAAATTATTAATCTAAACATTAAAATGTGAATATTTTTAAAAAATGTTTTAAAAAATAAAAAATTTAACGTTTTTCAAAATGCTACTCCTCCTACAATTTAAAGAGTTTTTTTAATGGATTTTTTTTTCAAAATGTTCCCACAACATCTATAAACAAAGGTTGGTATGGATATTGAGCTATCAGTTAAACCAGAACAGTTATGTAGCTTTATGTATAAAAATGGCAAAAAAAAAGATTTTTGTAAATTTTCAACTTCATCATTATTTTCAAAAAAAACTTATTCACGCAAGAACTTATCCCATACCAACTTTTGTTAATCGTATATGTCTCAACACAGGAAAAAGTTTTTGGAGCTCTACATTATTTTACCTAAAAGCCTTAGGGTTTTTTTAACCATTCACAAGCTGAAAAAATTAAAAATTGAAAAAATCAACATAAAGGTGGATTGATTGATTGATTGATTGATTGATTGATTGATTGATTGATTGATTGATTGATTGATTGATTGATTGATTGATTGATTTTTTATTTATTTATTATTTATTTATTTATTTATTTATTTATTTATTTATTTATTTATTTATTTATTTATTTATTTATTTATTTATTTATTTATTTATTTATTTATTTATTTATTTATTTATTTATTTATTTATTTATTTATTTATTTATTTATTTATTTATTTATTTATTTATTTATTTATTTATTTATTTATTTATTTATTTATTTATTTATTTATTTATTTATTTATTTATTTATTTATTTATGTCGCCGATAGCTCGTGTGTAGCTCTAGTTTCACTTTAATTCAATCAAGACAAATATATTTTGCACAATCAAACATACTTAAACCACGATGATTAAAATTTTTTAAAAAAAATACGAAACTTTAATCTGTATCACCCAACAGAGTTTTTAAGAGTGACATGGTACGCGGTGTCAAGACTTTGGGGCATATTTAACACACTTCCTCTACCACGGGGTATTATTCATCGTACTTTTTTTTTACTGGCTCCTTCTACACGAGGCATTATGCGTCGGAGCAAGGCAAATCGCCTTAGCCCATTCCCAATTCTGTATTCGTAAATAACTAGTGATGCCATCTATTATTTATTTCCGGAAACGAAATTTATACTTGTAAAAGAATTGTAGAGTATATACACTGTTAACTGTTATAATATAAGTACAATAGATTTATGGTATAAATGTTTAGAATTTTTATTGAAATTAAATATTTATAATTTACAATAATACAATAGCTTCATAAAATAAATAAAAGCAAGGGGCATTGATTCCCCCAATACATACTTTATGCATACACAGTACACATTTATCCACACACAGGGGTAAGTAAAACAATCTAATTCTGTTTGAAGCACACATTTTTTTCCTCAAAGAGTTATTTTTAAGTTTATTAATTTATACACTAATATAGACTTTTTAACCTTTTAAGCAGTTATCTATTATATTTTGATCATGTTTTCATTAGTGTTCATTTATAAAGATTCTACGTTTGGATTAAAAATGATAATTATTTCTGTCTCAAATTAATTTTTTAAATATTTTAACAGAAGATATTTTACTTTTTTTACGCCGTATTTTATACCCAAAAATTAAATCTGAATCCAAAGATAAATACGGCAAAAATTATATGCTTATGAGCTGACTAAGTAAAAAGAGCGAATAAGTTCAAAAAATAAGTAATTACTCTGAGACATGAGCATTGACCACATCCAAAATTTAAAAAAGCATGTTTATATTTTAACAATTCAATATGTCGTACCGATTATACTCTCTATTATATGTTTAAATTCAATTAATTGTTATTTTCAAAAAATTATACACAAAAGTTTTTTTTATTTAAATGTAAATGATTCCACATCAAGTTTCTCCAATAGTTTGAACTCTACACTAATTACATTTATTCCGTAAAAGCGGGGGAAAAAATTGTTCTGAAGTAGGGCTTCTCGGCATATAAACTCTGGTAGTAGAAAAACAGGTTTTACAGAGCTTAATCTGCAAATCTATCATGGCTCATTTAATTCTCCCATGAATTCGGAATGACTTACAATAATCCGATAACGTTAAAAAAATAAACAGCAATGCCTATGTAAGGATTAATAACTTAAGAAAAAAATATATACCCTATTTTTTTTACTTTTATCATTACACATACACACATCTTGAGAGATAAAAACTGCTGGATAGATTATTCGGAAAAATATAGGTAATGGTATCTAAACAATATGTTAAAGGATTATAAGTCATGTTATTAAAATATTTTTGGAGGAATTTACACATCCTTCGTAGATCACCCAAATGAAATGCTTACACAAAATAATGCCTATGTGATTATTAGCGATATTTTTTTAGAAAGCCCACTTTAAACATAGGAAAAACAATTTTGTCCCTTATAAGTAAGTGTATATTACTAAAATAAATATGTAATGGGTGAATGTAACACATACATTTGTGTAACAGGAAAATTGTATACATGGAATAAAATGCTAAAAATATACTCCCTTATCACTTCATTACTGTTCAATTTAACCTGTTTATAGTTCAATTTAGCATATAAATGTTTCATATAGAATTAATGCTGTGTTTGGCGCATTTTTACCTGTTAAACACAACTGCCGTGTGGAAGCGGGTTAAGTGACCGATTCTGTTACAAACCTACTTGTTTTAACATTCAGAACTAATGCAACGCCTTTATGAATTGATTGTTTTCATAGATAAGTATTAATGTAAAACAAGACATTACATCGCAAGGCCTGATTAAACGCAAAAATATATTTTAGCAATCATGTACAAATGGGTTGCTAGTATTGGGTGCCCATAACTAGCCCTTTACTGTTGATACCTTTTATGAATTAAATTCACACCATAATCAAATAATCTTAAATTATTTGTAAAATTCTTTTCAAACTCATTTCGATTAAGTTGAACAAATTTGTTACGAACACTTATAGCTAAAATTTTAAAAAATAATAACGCCATCAAAATACGAGGGCTGGTTTTTTTTTCAACCTCCGATGGGCTGTAACAAAAAGACGGTCAAGATACAAAAAAGACATTTTTACCAAAAGTAATGTACAATACTGCTTATTTCTCCACATAATCACCTTGACGATTAAAGCATTTGTCATATCTGTAAACAAGCTTTGAAATACCCTCTTCATAAAATGTAGCCGCCAATGATTTCAAGGGAAATGTGACGGTTTCTTTGAGCTCCACGTCAACTTGGAAGCGCTACAATCCAAGCCACTATGCTTATCATTAATTCACTTATGGTAAACCTTTGAGTTTCCCTAAACACTTGGTCAACTCTGACCAAGCACACAAACCTGAATATATATGTCTACCAACCAACCAACTTGGTCAACTCTCTGAACAATACTGATGTTCATGAAGAAGGGGACCAAGGAAGCAAGTCTGTCGCCACAGGTATCGTTCAGCGAGGTATTGTTGCGGTATTGTTCAGCGAGTTGACCAAGTGTTTAGGGAAACTCAAAGGTTCACCATAAGTGAATTATGGACTAGCAGTGGCTTGGAGGACAGAAAAAATTGACGTAAAGCTTTCAAATTTACTTTTTTTTAAACGAAACCGTCACAACTCCCTCCCAATCATTGGCGGCTACATTTTATGAAGACAGTATTTCAAAGCTTGTTTAAGGTATACCAAATGCCTTGATCGCCAAGATGATTATGTGGCCAAATAAGCAGTATTGTCCATTACTTTTAGCAAAAAAAATCTTTTTGTATTTTGACCCGTCTTTTTGTTACAGCCCATCGGAGGTTGAAAAAAAAAACAGCCCTCGTAGTTATTATTATTTTTCAACAAGTTAACTTGTGTAGCTCTAGTGTGATGTTAATTAAGTCAAAACGAAAAACCAACAAGTTCAATCAAAATTGATTGAGTAAAGATGAACGCTACCGGCCCGACTGTCTATTTCTAGCCGCCAATGAGCTTTAAGGAGACGCGGTACCCAAAAAATTAAATCCTGTATTTTTATCGATAACATTCAAATTAAACTATTTTTACAACGAACTAGCATTCAATAAACAAATACCAAAAAAATAATAAAGATTGAAACATAAGTTTAAAAAAAAAAAAATTAAAAAAATTTCAACCTTTTTTTAAAATGCTACTCCTCCTACAATATAAAGAATTTTTTTCATTGATTTTTTTTTTCAAATGTTCCCACAACATCTATAAATAAAATTTTGTATAGATACTAGCTGTTATACCCGACGTTGCACGGGTAGAGGTGGAAAAATAATTTAACAGTCAATTTATAACTATTTTTTTCTTTCATTTTAGTTACATAAGATATGAAGATTACCTAGTAATTTTCCATTTAATTACCCAACTTGGATATAGTAATGATAAATATTAATTTCAAAAATACCTTTGATAAGAAGCTCAAATTAAAAAGAATACATATTAAAGTAAAAAATAATCAGTAAGAATTAAAAATGGAAAAACATCTAAATCTTAAAAGGGTCTCAAACATTTATTTTAAAAAATGCACTCATAAATGTCATCACAATTCCCTCATAAATACATTAAACCTTTTAGCTCATTTGGCGCGTTTTGGGAAATAATTTGGCGAATATATAGATACAGCTACAAACAGCTCTAACCCAATGACCTTTGAACATCCGACAAGCTTATAAATTATTTATAAAAGAAATTGCCCGTTTGGCGAGTTTGGCAACGTATTTGGCGAAAAAATAAATACATAAAACACTAATATGCAGCTCTATTGCGATGGCTTTTATCAACCATCATAGTTCAATAATAGCTTAACTATACATTTATTGCTTAAATATGCATACATGTCAACAGAAAAATCAATGAAAAAAATCACATCAAATAAACCCACAATAAAATCCGGGAATGGAAACTGGCAGAATTACGTCACTTGAAACATGTCAATTATTTATCGTTACGAGGTATTATGTGATATTACGTACGAGGTATTATGCGTCGGAGCAAGGCAAATCGCCTTAGCCCATTCGCCATTCTGCATTCGTAAATAGTTAGTGATGCCATCTATTATTTATTTCCGGAAACGAAATTTATACTTGTAAAAAAAATTTAGAGTATATACACTGTTAACTGTTATAATATAAGTACAATAGATTTATGGTATAAATGTTTAGAACTTGTATTAAAATTAAATATATATAATTTACAATATGACAATAGCTTCATAAAATAAATAAAAGCAAGGGGCATTGATTCCCCCAATACATACTTTATGCATACACAGTACACATTTATCCACACACAGGGGTAAGTAAAACAATCTAATTCTGTTTGAAGCACACATTTTTTTCCTCAAAGAGTTATTTTTAAGTTTATTAATTTATACACTAATATAGACTTTTTAACATTTTAAGCAGTTATCTATTATATTTTGATCATGTTTTCATTAGTGTTCATTTATAAAGATTCTACGTCTGGATTAAAATTAATAATTATTTCTGTCCCAAATTAATTTTTTAAATATTTTAACAGAAATATTTTAGATATTTTACTTTTTTTACGCCGTATTTTATACCCAAAAATTAAATCTGAATCCAAAGATAAATACGGCAAAAATTATATGCTTATGAGCTGACTAAGTAAAAAGAGCGAATAAGTTCAAAAAATAAGTAATTACTCTGAGACATGAGCATTGACCACATCCAAAATTTAAAAAAGCATGTTTATATTTTAACAATTCAATATGTATGTCGTACCGATTATACTATTATATGTTTATTAGAATTTGCTTTCATGCAGCCCCATCGTCAACTAACATCTTTCCTCAAAAAATTATACACAAAAGTTTTTTTTTATTTAAATGTAAATGATTCCACATCAAGTTTCTCCAATAGTTTGAACTCTACACTGATTACATTTATTCCGTAAAAGGGGAAAAAGTTGCTCTGAAGTATGGCTTCTCGG
This sequence comes from Oedothorax gibbosus, assembly GCA_019343175.1. Classification (NCBI taxonomy): domain Eukaryota; kingdom Metazoa; phylum Arthropoda; class Arachnida; order Araneae; family Linyphiidae; genus Oedothorax; species Oedothorax gibbosus. The sequence goes on along the minus strand of CM033282.1, from coordinate 11,166,813 downwards.
CATATAAACTCTGGTAGTAGAAAAACAGGTTTTACAGAACTTAATGCAGAATCTGCAAACCTATCATGGCTCTTTTTCTTCTCCCATGAATTCGGAATGACTTACAATAATCCGATAACGTTAAAAAAAACAGCAATGCCTATGTAAGGATTAATAACTTAGAAAAAAATATATACCCTATTTATTACTTTTATCATTACACATACACACATCTTTAGAGATAAAAACTGCTGGATAGATATTAAATGTACTAACTAGAATATTATCATGTGCTAATCGTGGGTATTCGGATAAATATAGGTAATGGTATCTAAACAATATGTTGAAGGATTATAAGTCATGTTATTAAAATATTTTTGGAGTAATTTACACATCCTTCGCAGATCACCCAAATGAATTGCTTACATAAAATAATGCCTATGTGATTATTAGCGATATTTTTTTTAGAAAGCCCCCTTTAAACATAGGGAAAACAACTTTGTCACTTATAAGTAAGTGTATATTACTAAAATAAATATGTAATGTTAATGTAATACATACATTTTTGTAAAAGGAAAATGTTATATATGTAATAAAATGCTAAAAATATACTCCCTTATCACTTCATTACTGTTCAATTTAACCTAGTAACCTAAAATTTAAACTTTTTTTAATGTTTTTTTTAATATCGATAATAAAATAAGCCTACAATATCAAATATTTAAAGTTTCACACCACTTGCAAGAATAGGTAATTAATACTAGTTAACATATTTTCTTTCTGTTGCAGATGGCGTTAACAATTACTTGACTTTTTGTGAAGGAAAAATCCTAAAATAGCCCGTTTGATTTACGGTAACTCAACTCATGTTTTTAGTCATTAACTAGCATTTTCCATTTTTGACCCTCGTTTCATCTATTAAGATTAATTAACACTAGAAATATTGCTTCTATACTTACTTATAATGTGATGTATCAGCGTTATGTTGTTATTCATGAGAATAGAGTGATTAGTGATCGAAATGAAAAAATAGCAATAAATGGAGATACAATGTTAAAATGTAAATGACTTTTCCTTGACGTAAAATATTATCGGTATTCTATAAGATTGAGAGTTGAGATTTTCAAAATATATTTCAAATTCAATTTAGAAGATACTAGAAAAATAATTAAACATCAAATAGATTTATACAGAAACTTATTAATTTATCCTTTTTCTTTCTATCTCCTTTTATCTAATTTCATTTAAGTATTTTTAAACAATACAGTATTATTGGAGGGGTTGGGGGAGGGTATAAAGGTTTTTTTATTTTTTATTTTATACGTGATGTTAGTTTTTTTATCAATCCCCCACTCCTATTGGTCTCATATTTTTAAAATCCATTTCCAGTGTTTAGCGTGTCTTCTCCAACAAGTGTATCGAATTGAAAGATATAATAGTATTCGTGAAAATCATTATATATTTCTAAGTATATTTCAAAAAACTCAACCTTAAAAAAACATTATGCGGTTACTATCATTCAATTATACTAAATAAGATAAATATTTTATTTAGATACGCATGAAAACACATAAATTTTATCTTTTCTAAGAAGTTTATTTTCATATTTCACTGCATCAAATATTTTGTATGATATCCTTCCTAAAATAATTTTAAATAACATTCATAAAAAATCAAACTCATAAATTTTATCTTAAATTTTCTTTTTACTGATTCATTCTTTTTTTCTGATTTCCTTCCATCACGCACTTTAGGCAGTCATTCGTGCTTCTTTACTATTCTAACTATTCATAAGTTTTTGGCACGAGTTTTGGTAGAAAAAAAGGTAAATTGCCCTGGACGATGTCCAAAATTCGATCAGGACAATGTTTACTGTATCAAAAATAACCGAAAATCGGCCTTGACCCCCTTTTTACTTTCTTTTTTATCCCTCTACACGAACAACCCCCGTTATATTGTATGTTCACAACCAAATTATTTGGGGAGCATTCATAAAATACGTAACGCATAGTTCTACCTAACTTAAAAATAACGTCAAAAATACTTTGTTTAGTTATCACTGGAGAATATTATATATCGAGACGTCGAGTGGCATCTGATGTATTCGATGTATCGATTTATAATATTATCTTTACATAAATTTTAAAAGAGTGTAGATGCAACACTTTGTTAAAATTTAATTACATATTATTATGCTCGATATGTTTTCTTTGTTTGTTATTTTGTTTGTAATTTAGTTTGTTTGTTTTCATTTTTGGTCCTTCTGGAATCACATTTGCTTTGGTGACAATTTGATCTAATTATTTAAATTTAATATAAGAAACATATTAGAATTTCTAAATAATCTCGGACAGTGTATTTTTTTTCATAGCGATTTCTTTCGATTTTATTTTCTCTTATTGGTCGTTTTGTGATCTTGGTTCTCTTGTTGTTCTTTTTACGTTGTGTAATTTATTGTACTGAAATCAATAGAATAGTTTTTATCTATATATTAAATATAAAATTCAACTTCATTGCGTTTACATGCATTTTCAAATTTACTTATAATTTTTGCATTTTTAAATTTACTTCTAATAAACTTATATGAAAATAATTGAAAAAAGTATTTGAAATGTGATTCTTTATTTAAAAATCTTTGTTTTTTATTTTCTTATTGATGTCAAGTTAAATTTCAACTTTACTTCCAAGCAAGCAAAACGTGAAGACATTATTTCTTTGGACATTTAAGAGTGTGCGAGTCTTCAACGTGACCAAAATACATGTGAATAACCTTTAATTTGTTATAAGCATTAGCAAAGAAAAATGAATACAACTTAATTGCTAAAGACGCAATAACATTCTCGTATTCAAGGAATAACAGTAAGTCTCGTATTCGAGGAATCCAGTCGGCCTCGTTATCGAGTAATTGGAAAAATGATACTCAAATCGAATCACCACAATGTCCCAAGCTACGCTATACTCCGATGTCACCACTGTTACAAATAAATTGATATTTAGGAGATATTCTTTCGATGGTCAGTTGCAATTTTCCATGGAATGTGTTATCTTTTCACGCGGAGTAAGAACACGTGTCCACGTGAAACACGTGAAATGAATGGATGTGAGTGTTTAAAATGTGAAAAATAATTGAAATTCACATCACATTATTTATACTGAAATAATTTTGCATTTTCAAAGTTTTTTTCTATATACAACAACCGGTTTTAAGCAAGATTTATAAATATTAGAAAAAAAATCGCCAAAGACAGCAAACAGTTATAATTTAAACTTCTAAAACCCCAAAATCAATTACTTTCATTAATTTTCTTTCGCAAATTAAATTAATTTTATTTATTGTCTGCTTAATTAATTTGTAGGTAGTTCGAAGAATAATTAAATATTTATTACTAACAAAAAAGTGAAACTACTCCAAACTACGCTAAAAAATAAGAAATGTATATTAAAACTAACCAGAATTTTATGCAAAAAATATAATGCTTTTCCGCTTTCTTAGTAAACAAATAATGAATAATAAATGAATCATATTTTGCTACATATAATGACGTCATTTCGAACTGATTTATGACAGAAATAAATTTTGCTTCAAATATTATTCCTCAATAAATAAACTTTCTCATGCCATTGTTAATGTGGCAACTGCTATTTAAATTACTTGAAATTAATCATCAATGCTAATTCAATAAGGAATTCGCCGATAGTAAGTAGACAGATGTCCGTCCGGACGTAGAGACAGGCGAACAAACAGTATGAAAGTTGAGTGCCTCCTTTGAGGTCATATCTTTCTAACAAAAAATAATTTTTAAGATCTGACCGACAGAACCGATTTTGGAAAGGAGGTACGGACGGACAAATATTGTCATCCTGTCAATACCTACTTTTTCATTTCTTTAATTCTTTGAATTTAAAAAAAAAGTAAAGAAAATCTGGATAAAAACCTCGATAAAAGGAATAATTAGTATTTAGACGTCATTATTTAGTAATAAATGTTAAATATAAATTAAAAATTATATCTGCATTTTAAAATAAAAAGTTTAATACGAGTTTACCTCTTTCTAAATAAATAATGCTGTTAAAGAATCCTATTTTGACATTATTATGAAGTAATTCCAAACTGATTTATATCATAAAAATAAATTCCTCTAAATTTTTATTATTGTAAAAAAAAGTTTCTCGTGCTATATTTTTTAAGTGGCAATGATGATTTAATTCCATTAAAAAGGGCCCTTTCATGCTTTTTAAATCAATATTAAATTTTGTTATTTATTTAGTTTATTTATTTTTTGTGTGTGTGAGAGAGTTGGATTTTCGATAACTTCTAGTACATACACCATTCATAGTGTGAAAAGCTTCTTTTCGTTATTTTATTATAGTAATACTATGTAATTAATAAATTAAAAAGACACTCAACTAATTCCTCGTCACTTGACCGCGGTTCAAAATTGTGGGGCATTACTTTTCTACGTTAAAGCTCCTCATGAGGCAGATATAGACAGCCGGAAACATTAAAACCAAAACAAACAAATTATTGTCCTACAGCCGTTCTTAAATTTTTGAAATAGCATCGGGCTTGTGAAAGTTTAGAGGAAATGTGGGTTTTTCACCAAATTCCCTATCCCTTTCCCCTCTCAGCAGTAAAGCAATTTGTAGTTGTCCCCTTCTTATATTCGCTCGTTTCTCCCCACTAGATGTCGCCGTGTACGCACCAGGGTAATCGGAAGATCTTCCCGCCGGCCGCCACGGATTAGGATAATGCTGCAGTGCGTATGAGACATTGATACATTTCTATTTGCCCCCAATCCTCGCCAATTCATGCACGCCCGCTGTCTCATGGGGGACTACAGTTACGGAATCTCATCCTCCGGCCTCCCCGACTACCAACAGAACAAGAATGGGGGGAAATCCTACTACGGCGAGCATCCTCACAACATACCGGAAGAACTGCTCATGGACAAGACGAACAACCAGAGCGCCGTGGATAAACAAAACGATGCAGCACAGCAGCAGCAATCGCCGAACGGGAAAGAATTGGTGAGCAACGGCGATGGAAGCATGGATGAGTTTACTAACTGTAAATCGAAAGATGAGGACATTGATCTGTCAGCTAACAACCAAATGGAAAAGCATATGATCGAAACTTCGTCGACTTCAGTGACACCCGGCTCAAATCTGCAACTTGAGTTTCCAGAGGGAGTCATAACAACATCTGCTCCCAGTTTCTGGGCTGGTGTAACTGGAGAAGACCAGTTTAACCCATGTGTGCCACCCCCCATCAAGAATCATCTTGCCTTTCAAAATTTCCCCAATTCCCCCAATCTGATGTTCAACTCCAGCTTAGGACCTCAGATAAACTTACCTCAGTCCCTACAAAACCAACGCAGGGCTATTACCGGTGCTCACAATTTCAGCCAAAGCAGACTCCCGCAACCCCAGTCCAACATCTTGAAGAACTTTTCGAACTGGACCAACCCTCAAAACCCATCCTGGTCTGCTCCTCAAACACCCAGTGACATGCTACCTTGGAACGCAATGAACCTTGCCAATCAAAAGACAACTGTTCCAAACATGAGTCCAGTTTGTCCTGTTGGTCCCCAGAAAACAAATTCTGCAATCGGACAGCATTCAATGGTTATTTCACCGTCCAAATTCCGAAGAAGCACTTCACTGCCTCTGAATAAGCAGTTTCCTCCTTCATTTGGAGGGAACCCACCATTTGATATGTCTACTCTTGAAGAAAACAGAGATGGAAACATGATGTTTCCTTTCCAGGCAAGTCCATTATTAATACTTTTTATACTCAAACTAGTTGAATTCAAACAGAAATCAACCACCAGAAATGTTTTGTGAATTTGCAATAATCTGAGCATATATGTATGTTCTCTTGAAGAGGTATTGGTGGTCTGTTGATTTAAACTAGTTTAACTACATTCCTACAATATATAAATTGATCAGTTTTGTCTCGTATTTCACTATAATATCTCATAAAATAAGATTTACAATTTGAAACTGGTACTGTTTATGGTGTAAATGATTTAATGGTGTTCAAATAAGTTGATAGTATATTTTTTTAATAGTAACAAGGGATCAGATTTACTGTACGGTCCCCCTTGGCGCGATTTTTTCGGATTTGGCGATAAATAATTTTTTCTGGCAACCTGTCTGACTTCCACTGAAGATTCGAATTCTATGACTTCGCACCGATGACGTTATCCGGAAACCCTATCGGACCGTTGCGTTGTTGGTTGAGTTTTCATAAGAAATATTCCCATACGATCTTTTCTTTGAATCGTGGTTTTTAAAAAGTCGCCAACATACGGACTTTTGGCACGATTTTGGAAAGTTCGCCAAGGGGGACCGTACAGTAAATCTCTACCAGTAACAGGTGTATTTATCTAGCTTCTAGTGGTATATTGGCTTTTCTATCCGCCCTTTACCTGGGGTAAAATGGACGTTGCTATCATTGCTAGGGGCATTGATAGTACACACTACTGAGTGTGCATTGACTTGTAGTCACGTTAACCGCCAAAAGAAAAAGGTGTATCTATGCTATCCTTTAATATTGTAGTACTTTCATATCAACATTAAATGCACAATGGCAAGTTTTGGTTATTTAAGGAAGTCGGCCGATTGTAAATGTCAATGCAGACATATGTATTCAGTGTTTTATATTGATGGTATATAGTACAATAGTTCTGAATCAAGTATATTATAAATTTCTCATTTAGATTGAATATTTAATTTATAACTTTTGCTTAGTTTTACTTTTATGGGCAATGCTTAAAAGTAAATGTTTATTACAATTTTTTAGTAATTAACAGTTTTATATAGGTTACAAACCCTTTTATTTAATCTTTGAAGCTTTGAAAACAGTTGGTTTGACCTGCTAGCTACCTATTTCATCCTCATGACGAATTTCGAGACAGCCATTATACGATAAAACTATACTTCACTGTGCCCCTTGGCGAACTTGACGATTTTTGTTTGGCGCCAATCCTGTTTGTGCGGAACACCATGCAAACACTTAATGGCAACAGAACACCGTGCTAACAGTAATAAATCTAAACCAATCAGAATTACGACTGCTAAACAAAACTAAAACTAAATACATATTCATTAAAATATAGACGTTCCCATTAAAGAAACATTGCCCAGCTTGGCGAGGGCACCCTCAAGTATAGTCTAACCCTATTATACACATTGTAGTTTTAAACTGATAAAAAGAATAGTTCCAAGGGACCAAAAATAACAACTTAGAGAAAAAAAGAGGTTTAATTAGTTCGTTGAATATTGCTCATTTAAATATTTTATCCAAACAAAAGTGATTTTCTGTAAATTTATTGCAATAATATATTCCGTTTAGTACTTTTTCGTTAAACAAACACCACTTACTAAACATTGTCAAATAAGTGATAAAGCACCAATTATGGCAACCTGATTGATTTTTAAACTGAAGATTGGTCCTCATTTATTGATCCCAGAGTATAAAAGAGTGCTTTGAAGTCAAGAAATCTCACTACAGTGACCCAAAGCTTTTGTGAAGAACGTCCATGAAAAGTATTTTGAAATTTAAAAAATTTATATGAAAAATAAAGCTTTTTAATATAATATTTAATGTAGATCTATGTATAGATGCTTGGATTGGAGTTTTGTATTGGTGATCTAACCTTCGCCGAGCAAAGCACACGCATTGTACTGCACAATTTAAATTAATTTTTCACTCTTAAATATAGTGTCAAAGCAAAGTTGTCAAAAGTTGATTTGAATCCTGAACCAAATTAATTTTAATGAAAAATTAGTGTTGCCAAGCGTTATAGAATATGTACAAAGTGCAATATATATGTGTTAAAATTTTTGTTTACAAAATTGTTTTAATTTCCAAAAGTAAATTAATAATGTGCGTATAAAACATAAAAATGTTTATGCACATTTTTATTTAGTATGCACATTTTTATTTAGTATGCCTATTTTTATTTAGTATGCCATTTCTTAGTTTAGTTTCTTACTTTCTAAACGGAAAGAAAATATCCTAAATTCTGCTTTTTTAGTTGTGCTTCCTATATATATGATTTTGTTTTTATTGAAACTAAACTTATATTTCTAGGATCACCAGATGCCGGGTAATATGAACACAAATTCTATGGAGGCACTAAGATTTCCATTGGAACAACAACTATTAGATATTATGCGTACTTCAAATGCTGAGAATAAGGACCATTTTAAAGGTATGAACTGCTTTCTCTCTTTTTAGAAAGTTTATTTAAAAAAGTAATAGTTTAAGGTTCTTAGCAAATATTGCAATAAAAGACAAATATTAAGGTGCCTGTTAACCCAATAAGGCCTCCCTATGGAAAAAAAAAAAATTCACCCCCCCCCCTTGTACACGTCACAGGACTAAGTAACACTTCAATACTAAGTGCACAAAGTAAGCATTTCTAAAATGCAATCATTGTTAAAAGATACACATTTAAACAACATTGTAATGTTGGCATTCACTGTTGAAACCACATCAAAGTAACATAGTTGTGTTGCTTGGGTGGCTATTTTATGTTTTCCTTTTTTTTTTCTTTTTAAAAACTCGACTATATTATCCTGTTATCACATTCATGTATGTGGCTTATTTTTGAGCTGTGCTTTTTAAGTCTAGGAGTGAAACTCTACAGGTTTGATTCTATTTGCCCTTGCCAGTGTGTCCGTAGGTTCACAACGAAAATTTTTAATAGATGTCATAGTCTATCCAGCTCGAAGCCAAACGGTTAAAAATTCCACTCTCACCAAGTGACCCTAAAAAAAGTTGCAAGAAAGTATCCAAAATATTTGCAACTTTTCCTATTTAAAGCCATGTTAACTTCCATTGCATTAAAAACATTTTTCGGGATCATTTTAATACACAGTAACATAATAATAAACTATTATTGGTAAATAAATTATTAATGAACTTAATTTACTAATGATGATTATTTTTTATTTATTAATTAAATCATCATTTATATAATATTTTGGGTAATTATGTTTTATTAAAAAAGAAACTGTAGCACTTTTCTATATGGCCTTTATTAATCCTGTGCTTGCCCCTGTAAAATGATTTTTTTATGGAAAAAATTAAGCTGTAAAACCATATTTTTTGTAAGGATTATTAAGGTTTTTCTTTTTATATATTGAGGAAAAATTGAAATAAAAATTAGACCCCATATTTTAAATTTATAAAATATAATAAAGATAAATATAAACAATAGTAAAAAATATAATTTATAAATATAAACAATATAAGGTTTATAGAAAAGTCGATTGCGACTCTCCTTTACATTGATTCCATATTTAAAAACATTTCTTCAAAAAATATTAGTAATTATTTATAATTTAAACTTATTTGGTAAGTATTATGCAGAATTGATGTTTTTTTTCTTTCTTTTGGTACAAATGCAAGGGTAATATAAACTTCACCAATTCATATAACTATACCTACACTTTTATAGAAAAATATGAAATCTCTCTACCACAGATAGCTTTTGAGTTCATTTAAAGTCTACCCGAACCTACTGGCCTATGACTCATGAGGCGATTTACAATTCTTATTTGTATGCGATAAAGTATTTACATTTTTACTTAAATGATATATGGTTCATTTTTTTATTTTACTCGTAATATAAAAATATTCTGCATAACCTCTCTGGCGTAGTAGTCAGCGCACCTTGCTCTTATGCCATAGACCAGGGTTTGTATACGGATCCAGTAGGTCATGGATACACTCAGCTCTTCATCCGGCCAGAGTCAACGAATCTACTAAGCAAAGCTTGCTTGGGAAGTTAACTGAGGGTTCATTGTTGATTTAGCCACTTGGCATGGACATTATTGCTTGTGTATTCACAAAGGCTACAGAAGCGTAGATGAGCACTGCCTCATGGGCCAGTAAGTTTGGTCAAACTTAAATTACTAGTATAAAAAAAATATTTTAAAAAGGAATCCAAAAATATTGAAGCATTTCCAATTCAAATTTGATAAATAACTGACAGTTTAAAATCTATGTTATTAAAATCAGCAATTAAATTTGTTACACTGAGTTTTAATATTACTAATCGAATTAAATTTTTTTGTTTCAATGTTGCTATCAATGTCTTGTGCTAAAGCAAGAGATGAAATCTTTTTATCCCATTCCACGTTCCTAGCATAACCCTGGCATCGGTATAAACAACCAATCATATTGATCCAGATGCATGCGTTTGAAAAAAAACCACGGTTTGGCAAAAAAATTGGCTGCTATTGCATCACTTGACGAGAGTGTTGTTTTAAATGTTGTCGTAGTATGAACTCACCTTATTGAAACTATCGCCAAGTAACAATTTCAATTCGAAGGTAGACAGACAGACAGCACTGTTTCCACTTGTTCTTGTCTGTAGGCTTTTTGAAACGCCATTTTTCCTGTCTGTGTGTCTTGCCCGGGATTTCCATCGAAAAACGGTGTACTTCAAAGGTTTTTAGCTTTCTGCAACTCAACTAAATGTGCTCAAAGCTTCCATAAAAAGATTTTTTTTTTAAATTTAAGTGTGGTTGATGATATATATATGGGCAATTCTACCATAATTTTTAATTTTATGTCCCTTGGGCATAGCTTTAAAAAAAATTCATATTTCTTTTCAATTTTTCTTATTATACTAATAGACAGGTCCTTATATAATTGCAAAACGGAATTTTAAAGCAAAGAAACTCTAAACAATTTTTAGAACACAAAACAATGAAGAAAATTCCTTACCTTCCCATGTCCCGAATATTAAATTTTTAGTTTAGGGCTCAAACTAACACATTTTTGAGCTAAAAATTACATTCATTTGTATTTTAAATTGAACTAATACTATATCTTAACAAATTCCTTCCATAAAATTTTGGCTTTTAATATTTATAATGTGTATTTCTCTTCTCCTAACTTTGTCCTTGGGTTTTGGTACATTCACTGACCTCATTACTAATGTGGCTAAGAGAGGCACTGGATGGAGCTACAGTGATTCTTCAATCATGAAAACTGTATTGCAGAAAACTCACATTTCAGTTAGTAGCCATATTTTTTTGCTATACTTCACCAATAAGCCAAAAAGTTAAAAACCCCAGTAAAATGAGCTGCGTGGCTTTATTAATTTCCTTACAATCCCCCATGGTTAAGGTTAATTTTTGCTTAATAATTGGAATTTTTTTTTATAAATATGTTTAAGTGGAGTATAAGGAGTAAAAAATCCATTTTTATTAAACTGGAGTTAGTTTCAACACAAAAAAGACCGGAAAACATCGTGAATTTCCTCACCGTCCGTTCTTTACCTTCCGTTCCTAACCGTCACAGTGATCTAGGGATGGAAAACCGAAACCTGTTTTAAGACTAACCGGTTTCTTCGTGACTTCGGTTTCATTGAAAATTAGTTCTTTTCATGAGGCCAGTTTAAACCGGTTTTTAAAAAAAACTGACATCCCTAATTTTTTTGTAAAAAAAATTCAAATGACCTTTGTTGAACTTTTTTTCGTAATTCTAGAACCCTTATAAACCTTTTTAACAAATATTTAAAGCGATTTTGAAAAAATAAATTTCACAAGTTTTTTATACCTGAAATTAAAAATTATGGTAGAACTGCCCATATGTCTATAATAATAAAAATGAAGTTTTGTATGTATGTGTGCGCCTTATAGATTCATAAACTAGACATTTGTTTGACTCGTAACTTGTCACAAATGCGTAGTTCATACTTAGATTTTGATTTTTGAACTTTCAGGTTTCAAAATGTTCTATTTTTAGAGAAATTTCGAATTTTCTGAAAAAACGACACCACTTTGTTTCAAATCCGATCTTTTTTTACTCTGCTGAAAAAAATTACATAAAACTTTTTAAATTGAAAGTGTTTATTATTTTTGCCATTACCTTCAGAAACTTGTGATCAGAAACTAAATTCATTATTTGAAAAATAATTTACATGTTTCAAGTGACGTAATTCCGCCAGTCTCCATTCCCGGATTTTACTGTGGGTTTATTTGATGATTTATTCATTGGGGGGGGGGGGGGATTTTTCTGTTGACTGCATGTATGCATAAGCAATAAATGTATAGTTAAGCTATTACTGAACTATGATGGTTAATAAAGGCCATCGCACTAGAGCTGCATATTAGTGTTTTATGTCTTTATTTTTTCGCCAAATACGTTGCCAAACTCGCCACATTATTAACTAAAACTCGCCAAATGGGCGATTTCTTTTATAAGAAGATATTTTAGATGAAGTTAAGTTTGAAGTGTTTAAATGGAAAGGTTGAAGTCGGTTATTTATTTTCTTTGTTTCTTATTTGAAATACTCATTCAAAAGCTCTGTTTTGTGGTATTTAGTACAATAAATATACACATATAAAAAAAATTCATGTAATATGTGTAGATTGCAAAATGATATGTCAATATGTATAGATATATATTTTTCAAATTAATATGTTAGCAAACGATAAATTGTTTTAAATCGTTTTCAACGTCGGTATTTTACTATAAATCTAAACTCAATTGCTACAACTTGACTGTTTGCGATATAAAGTCAGTGAATTGAACTGTATACTTAAGGTATGAAGTATCCTTACAACTTACTTTTAAAATGTAAAACTTTTTTTTTAATATTTTCATGAATTTTAAAATGATTTTAAAATTTTAATAATGTTTCAAAATTTATTTTTGTTTTAATTTTAAACATGATACATACTAAAAATTTAGATTGAAAGGTTTTTGTAGAAAAATGTGAATAATATCATTTCTTATATCTTGTAAGTCCTGATTTTGTAAACGTAATTCGTTTCATAACATCTATTTTTTTATATAAACAAACTATTAGGATTTCAATCATTGAATATATTAAGTTATAAAAATAAACAAGACTTTAAAATAATATCGTAATTACATGATAAGAGATAAACCTTATTACATAAACTTCATTAAATTGGTTAAACAAGCTTTTTGTTAAAATTATTTTTTACAAAAATATATTCTTATTGTTGATCAATATATTATTATATTATAAAAATACATTAAGTAAATGAGTATTCTTCATAAGTATGTTTCCTTAATATTTAGAATGAATTTAGCAGCAAACTTTTTAGGACCGGTTTTCATAAGAGCCGTTTAAAGTTTTGGTAAAAATTCGAATTATCACAAAATCGTTTCAAATCAACCTAGAACAAAAATATTTGGCATGGATATCAGTTTTATGAGTATCAAAAGGTATGCATAGTCATTTTTTACTTTAAATTTGCCTTTGCTGAGATATTTTCAGATAGGTCTTTCTTTCGCGAACAAAATCTTTCAAATTTGTACGCGAAAGAAAGACCTATCTAAAAATATCTCAGCAAAGGCAAATTTAAAGTGATAAATGACTATGCATACCTTTTGATACTCATAAAACGGATATCCATGCCAAAATTTTTTGATCTAGGTTCATTTGGAACGATTTTGTGATAATTTGAAATTTTACTAAAACTTAAAACGGTTCTCCTGAAGAATGGTCTTTTTCGCGATAGGTATCTTTTCCGCGTACGGTGCGATATGATCTCAGAGTCTACTTGGGTTTGAAGATTTTATTTAAAAAAAAATTTACACATTTTTATAAATATATTGGTGTTTTAAATGACAGGTATTGTCATTCATTGAGGAATTGCACAAAAGTTTAGGAATTTTATAGAATTTTTTAATTTGAAATATTTGTTAGTTTTTCGTTTGGGGTGAATTTTATGAGCTGTTTACCTTCGAAACTAAAACCATAAAAGGAGATAATGCACTGTATAAGAAATATTAAATTAATTAAAACATTAGAATCTAAATTTTTGTTCAATTTAATAAACCTATATACTACTTTCTATTTTTTTTTACTGGAAAAAAATGAAAGGTATTAAAAAACCCTAAAAACTAGGAAAAATTATACTAATTATTTTATTGAAATGTATTGGGCATGTATCGCATCTTGAGAATGTGCTACAAAAATAATTTCTTCCACTTTCTCGATTGGTAAACCAATGCCACATGTGCACAGAGCACCAATCAAGAAAGAGGAAAAAAAATATTTTTATTCTGTATTTCTGTTGTCACTCAAGCCAGGAAACAAGCCCATTGGGCATTGTTTAGTTTATTAAAAAAAATATTTAGATCTATTCAATTGACTTTTTTAAATCAAAAATGACAGACTGGTCAGGTTTTACACTTAATGAAGTTATTTGTGGCGGGCGTAAACATGCACTTTTAGAATTGAATTTGTAGTTTATTTTTATTTTTTCTATGGAACTCTGACCTAATTTTTTTATTAAGATTTATCATTCATATTTTGGATAATTAAAATTATCAAGTGTTTGGGTCATGTATCATTAAAAATAACAAAATCCTACAAATATATTATTTTATAAACACTAGCAATTTGATACTTTTCCTTCACTGGGTACAACAATATAGAGCTCGCTTTGTAGTTTTGTATATGTATTTGAAGTTAAAACAGGAATTGTTTTTGAGCCCGAAACCATATTTATCCCCTTTGAGGGGTTATTTGCCAGTTTTGTCCATTTGACTACATTGTGGCTTAAAAATTATATTCTAACCAGGAAGTAAGTTTTTATCACGTAGTTTCTAACATGATTATAATTTTTCACTTAACCCTCTGTCTACCTAGTAGACACATAATTCTAAAATAATATTATTTTAAATCAAAAGCTTAGTTAAAAACTAATATCCTTTTGCTCGTTTGCATAATATTTTGGGTATTTTAGTGAGATTGAGACCTTATTTGAGGCCAGTGACTTAGTGATTGTTCTTCGCATCGCCATGTCACAGGTCCGGGGATGGAATCCCGGATTGGGCGAGGTTGACTCATCCTTCCTTCCCTTAAGTGGGTCGATAAAATGAAGACCAAGTATGCTTAGGAACTAAACACTGGAAGTTCCGCGTGAGGTTGACCAGCTAAAGGGACATATGCTTAGCACCCCAGAGCCCTTGAAAAAGTAAGCTGAAATGGGCACGGCAGGTCTTGGCGCACTAACGGGCTGTTGCGCCGAGGAATTTAGTTTAGAGACCTTATTTGGCAAGACAATACAGTATCCATCTATGAGTTTTTAAAATTTCCAGCATAATTTCTACCATCATCATAACTGTTCAATGTTTATCTATCCCAGTATAGCTAGTTGATACATAATTAGCTTGTTCCAGGGGCTGTATTTCCTTCCAGCTTTCATTTCAAACTTTCCTTTGATTAGTGCTCTTCTCACATGATATGGATCCATCCATCGAGGCTCGAGAAATTATTTTCATTCGGCATTTCTGTTGGCTAAAATCTACTCTGTGAAAAATAACTGTTCTTTTAAAAACAGTTTTTAACTGTAAATATCTGGTATTTAACGGTAAAAACAAGTTTTTTAGACGATTGATTTTTTTAGACGATTTTTTAGATGAGACCAGTTTTCGAAGATAAAACCGGTTAAAAACTGTTTTTCTTTAGAAAAACAAGAGACCTCTGATGTACTAGCCTGCGTTTGTTTAAAAATTTAAAGCTATTATTTCGCATTTAATGTTTATGTATTTTGTTTTATTGGGAAAATGAAATGAATTTTTCTCTCTCCAAAAATTTAAAAAATTATCGTCATCGCTATTTGATTTTCAACATTATCTTATAATTCTTCTCTAGTACCTAAGGGTTAGTTAATTTAGTACTATACTATTCACTTAAAATAATTAACATTTTTGTGACGTCATGTCATTATATTTTCGTTCAGAAGATCGTAATATTTTCCCTGACAAGATATTTCATTAGTTCGTCTTCGTAAACTAATTATTTATTAACCTTCGTTAAATAGTTCTCAGGCATACGAAATGATTTGTTAAGTGTTTCTGATTGAATGACACGAATACTTAATATGGTGATTTTTTTTATTTTTTTAAACTCTCACGCATAGCGACCCTTCGGAAATATGTCTTTGTTTGGATAAGGGATAATAGAGTTATTTGAGGTAGCATTGGAAACGACCCTGGGTGGAGCTTATTTTTTTAGCCTAATCATGTTAAGTTGAGTAGGGAGACTGTTTGAAAAAAATGTTAGAACCTTGAACTTTAGCTATGCTATTTTTTATTGTCATAAATAGAATACAAATTGATGTTTTTGAATATGTTTTCAAATGTATTAAATTTATAAAAGTTTCCTTCTTAGTACTGGTGGCAATAACGTAAATAATCGATAGAAATTAATATTATTTTCATACAGAAAATTTTTGTGTTCTGAAACTACTGCAGTTTACTGTAAAATTAACAGATAAAATCTGCAACCACGTATACAGATTGCTTCTGTTGAATAGCTTTTTTTTTCTGTGTGTCTGGCTCCTATGTTATCGACAAGGGTTCGTATACGGGTCACGAGTTCACTTTTTATATTAGCATACCCTACGCTCAGGCGCGGATCCAGTGTTCCTCAGTAGAGTGGGGTTATGTCATGCAAATAAATTAAACAACTGTATGAGAAAAACGTTACGCAATTTCAAGACGTCCATTTAATAGCCCTCGTGTAGCTCTAGTGCGACGATAATTCAAAACTAGCCTAACCATAACGTCAATTTTTCAGAGATCAGGTCAAGCTTTACATTTCCATTAAATTTCATTTGTGTAAATGTTACAATCTTATTTTAGCATAACGTTTGTACTAACCGTTTAAAGCTGTAAGTGTTGTGTTAATAATTGTCTATCAAATATTTGCATATATAGGTGTTTTTATTTTAAAAAAATCAATTTTGTTAGTAGCATCACTTTTGTTTTTCTTTTGACCGCGATTCGGAATTGCGACGCATCACCAATAGCCTTCGTTTAGCTCAAGTGCGACGTTATTTAAGCAAACATAACCTCTTATATTTTATCTAGACTTTTCTGATATCAAAATGTATGCTGACATTTTTCAGTATACTTTTTTTTCAAATATTTTTTTCCTTTGATATATTAGAATTATGTTGATGGAATAACTGGAATATTGCATGTCCGCACATTTATGGCACACTGGGTTCAAAAATGATGGAAAACGAGCCGAAAATGGAATAATAATGAATCTTATTAAAATAATTAATATTAATTCATATTTAATTTTTTTTATTATTATTTTCCCCTTTCTGTCAATTTTTCGAAGTTTTCGACCCGACTGAGAGTATCATAAATGTTCGGTCAGACAATAGCTGATCGATTCATGTTGTTAGCGCTTGAATACCGAATTAGTAAATTACTTTGTTTTCTTTTCTTCATGGCAAATTGATCCCGGCCGCCCTCAAAATTTTGCTAAGACCATACATAGTTAATGTTAAAAGGGAGGTTGATTGAACTTTAACAGTGTTCTTTTTTTTAATGTGGATGGTACAAATGATATTTTTTTTTATTTCCAGAAGTGTTAAGTTTATAAAAGTTTTTATTTATATTTTGTGTAATTTTATTCCAAGTCGTTTTTAATATTTCTTTATGTTGAACAAGTCGGTTTAAGCTTAGTAATATAAAAAAGTACAACTTATCAAGCAAATAATAATTCGTTATCATTTAGAGCAAAATATTTTTTAGTATGTATCTAATACTTTTAGACTTGGCCTTCGAATCAAAAGTCTTGGAGAACAATGCCGTGAATGGCTCATTTAGCAATAGCTTTTATCTTTTAATTAAACTAAACTAAACTCTTCGGCGCCACAGCCCATTAATGGGCCAAGGCCTGCCGTGCCCAATTCAGCTTTCGTGACCAAGGGCTCTGGTGTGCAAGGCATATGTCACGGTTAGGGGGTCAACCTCACGCGGGACCAGTGTTTAGTTCCCAAGCATGCTTGGTCCTCATTTTATCGACCCAATTAAGGGATGAAAGGTTGAGTTAACCTCGCCCAATCCGGCATTTGAACCCCGGACCTGTAGCACGGCAATGCAAAGCACTACCACTGCCTCTTATCTTTTCATTGGAAGTGTTAAATCAGGTAACTTTTCCCAAGCGTAAGGAAATACTTCTACTAATTTCTTACTTCACTAACTTTTCTATTTGTCAGTCAATTTGATGTTGATTTTTATTGAAAACATTGTGTATTTAATTTTATGAGTAGTTCCTGAAAAATAGCTTACGTAAAAATTACCTCAATCGACGTTAGTTGTATCATTTAAAGACTGGGCTAATAATTTATAATTTGGTTTCTGAATATTTTTTTCTACGTGTATATTATTGCACAAAGCTAATGTGTTTAAAGTATAATTTAGTTTGAAGCTAGCTGTACGCTCCTCAACCTTTAATTGGTATTTATGTGTTTAAAAAATAACTATACACGGTGTGCTGTTAATTAAATTAAACCTTAATACCTTAGCTTTTCCTTACTCAATGTAAATGGGGAAAACACCGACCTTATAAATTAATTACTAAAAAAAATCCAATTCGCATATTTGAAGATAGATTACGGTAAGAAACGCCTAATATGCATGTCTTTCATTGCTATTTTTTTTGACGTTACTTAAAATGTGCTCATTTATTTTCACGATCAAAATATTTTCCATAGAAGCACATAAATATTTAAATAGCCATTTGTCAACGTGTGTGAAGCCGTGTGCAAGGCCGGATTTCTGAATAGGCCTTTCTAAAAGGCCTGTAGCCTAGAGCGGCGAATTTTTTGGGGCGGCAAATTTTACGACCAATTAAAGCGGCATTCGACATAAAAAAAATTATTATAAAGATACAAATATTTTTAAGAAAACAAATAATTTACATTAATGCATAAACCGTAAACGTATGTATAGTACTAATATTTCGTAGCAAACATGGTCGCTGCGAGGGCAATTGCACCCCCTCCTCCCGGATTTCGAAGTTGAAAGAAAAGTAGTAGAACAGTTTAAAAAATTCGCCTATTTCGCTTTAGTGTGTAAAGGTACATAGAATGATTCTAATATGTGTATCTATTTTAAACAGCACACACCACCCTATATTGCAGCTAACCAGCTTCCTTTCCCCAAAGGGGGGGGGGGGGATATTGTGACAGGGGCGGCAAATCAATCGTAGCCTAAATTCGGCAAATTTTTAAATCCGGCCCTGGCCGTGTGTAAAAGCCAGGGGTTACTAAATCAAAAATCCTTGCTCTTTCCAGTTTAGAGCTTTCCGTCAACTGGAACTGCATATTTAATACTTACTTAGATTATTATTTTATTGCATATAGAATGAAATAGAATATCGCATTAGAATATGTTGCGGTTTTAATAATAATACTCAAACTAAAGTCGCCAAAATATATTTGGTTTGTAATAACCTGACAAATCTTTGTAATTTTTTTTTATTTTACCAGCATCAAAATCTTTAATAAAAAAAATTCATATTACAATAGTATAAACCAGTTTTCTTATTTATTCTATCAACATATAATGTACATTTTTATAAAAAAAATTACTTAAGCCTTTCTTTGTTAACCTTAATCACAAGCATCCCTTTGTCACACTATCGATTATGGCAGCTAGCCACTTAAATGAATTATGTCAAAATAGCCCGATAATGTAATTGGTTATTTTCTCGGTGTGTTTTAAACAAAAATACAACAAATATAATGTATAATGCTTACAGATAAAAAATTTATAACTTTTTTCCCATTACGTACGCTAATTCAAATATTTTCTATTAATATTTTCTACGTCGTTGCTTGTTTAATTTCTTTTTTGAGGTCATACCTGATTTGTAGTTATGATTTTTAAGAAGTTGATTTATTTTTTTAAATCTCTCCTAACTTCAAAAGATGCTGACTGAAGTTTGTAAAAATTCGATAAATGGTGCTGTTCTACTCAATAACAAAAAAAGGTTTTAAAAAAAAGTTATTAAAATAACAGTAACACCTTTGAACTTATCATTAAATGCACTTTATTATGAGACATGTATGCACTTTCTTGAAACAATTTTAAAGCTAAATATATTATTTGATCATATCCCTAAATTATTGGAAAGGATAAAAATGTCCACCAAAGCCTTAAATAAATATTGCACCATACTTTTTAATTTTAATGACTCTGGAGGCTTTCAACTGCTGCCAAGTTTCTCTTAGGCCTAAATTACTGACTTAAAGTAGCACTGGCTAAGAGTTATGGTTACGAGTACTACATTAGGAATGGAAACACTATTTGGAACTCTCTAAGGCACATAAGCCCAAACCGCAGAGTATATCCACTTATAGCGTTTTATGTATGATAGTCGCTTTAAAATGTAATGTGTAATGCATCAGACTTTTGAGAGCTATTCTGTTTGATGGATTATGTATTTACTTTGTCTGATAGTAGCATGTAATAAAATGCGTCGTGACACGTTGCTGATTAACTATATGGGCGTTCATCGTTTTAGAAAAAGAAATATTTACCATCGTTTACCCACCTTGTCAGTTTCTATGTTTGAGAAGTTTTTCCCGCTCATCCTAGCAATATCATTAGAATCTGCTCTTTTCATATAATG
This sequence comes from Oedothorax gibbosus, assembly GCA_019343175.1. Lineage (NCBI taxonomy): Eukaryota > Metazoa > Arthropoda > Arachnida > Araneae > Linyphiidae > Oedothorax > Oedothorax gibbosus. Next base: position 11,146,387 of record CM033282.1, on the reverse strand, counting down.
CAAAAATGTTATAAATAGTCTTCACGTCATAAATAAGCACAGAAGATTGTGGAAAAAACGTCACCCCGTGGTTTACGCTGACATAAATAGACTCTCAGAAAGTAAAATAGACTGTCGCATCTCTGTTCTAAGATTAGTCAACTCTAGCAGTGAAAAGATATAATGAAAAGAAAAATGCCATTTTGCGACTTTCGCGTCACTGAATGTTTTGCCGTCTCATCATTCAAGCCAAACACATTTCGAGTGTGAGGCAAGCATTTGAAGCAATTGAAAAACTTTTGAGAAAAAAAAAATGTTTTTGTAATAAATCATTCTGGATGCTTTCTAACTAACCTTTGTTTTATATTTTTTTGCGTTTAGGATAGATATGTCTCGTTAAATTAAAGTCGTACTAGTATGCAAGGGCTACAGAGCAGGCAAAAATTTTAAAAGGCAATATGAAAATCGTTATTCCTCGACATTTTTTTAAAAATCACTTTAACGATTCTACTGACAGTGACATACACTTTTGATAGCCACAAAAATGCTTCCGAAAATTTATATTTTGTTAATTTATTTTCTCTTTATATTTCTCAACATTTGGAAAAAGTTAGAGATTGAGTCGTCGCGGATTTCGGTGGATTTAAACTTAATTATATATATGATATTATTAAAATAATAATGAGTGTTATTGTTAGGTTTTCATGACTGACTCTATAGCTTAGTTATAATGGCAAAAAACTTGCCATTTAAAAAAAAAATCTTTTAAAACATATCTGTATGTGATTGAAGAAGGATTCAGATTTCAGCCAGGACGTTTAAAACATTGAGACTAATTTATATGTCCAAAAAATGGTTAAAATTACTTGAAAACATAATTTTAATTTAATATTTTTCCAGGTTTAAATCTTCGATGGAACTATAATTTTTTTCCGAAATATAAAGTAGTCTAAAAAATTAGAATTAAAAAAAGACTGTATTTTTTGGAAAAATTTCTTTCAATAAATTTCTAATGTTTTTTTTTTCGATTGTCAAGAAATTACGGTTTGTATTTTTGCCCTCTTAAATTTTGCCGCCGTAAAATTACAATTATTTATAACTTTTTTTTGTTATAAAATTCGAAGGGGGATAAATGTAACTTCTGTAATGGTGTATAAAAACATTTATATTGCGTAAATTTGGCCCCCCCCCCCCCATCTTCCAATTCGTCACCACTGACATAAAAAGCCCCACTAGTCCGGGACAATAACGATCGGCCTCGCATATAGTCTTATGTAAATGCTAATTCGTTATTGCTACAGAACAATTCTGGGGTTTACTTATTAGCAGGACACAGTCTAGGGTCCACTTTGGATTCTATATTTGGCGATTGTCGAGGAATGTGCGCCCAGGTGATGCAGGAAGCTGATCTGCGTTGATCGATAATGCGGTCAGGAAGGAGTCGACGGCGCTGATCGAAACAGTTCGTGGCTGTAAACAACAATCACGTGTTGGAAATCAAAATGGCGGACTTTTGAAATCGTGCTTCATGATCATTAGTCGATTTTATGTTTCAGAATGGAATAGGTCGATTATGTTGCGAATATATTAAAATTGTGCGAGTATTACTTTTATTGGATTCTATGCAACAAAGTCTTTTTTTACTCAAAGGCATGGGTGTGCAGTGCATGTTTCCAGTGACTTATTTCACGGAAGATTATGATTTTGAATTCTAATTTGTTTTTAATTCAACAAGCGAAAAACAAAATTACTGCTTTGTAGTTCCGGGAAGACAAATTACAACGGTTCCCTTGTAACCCTTTAAGGGGACACAGTACCACAAAAATAGCAAAATTTTCGATTTTTTTTTATCGGCTGAAATTAATTTTTGAAATCTCCTAAACTTGTTTGCAAAACTTCCAATGTGTAACTGTTTTTTTTAAGAAGTTATTTGTATTTTTAAGTGAGATAGTAGTATTGAAAACAAAAACGGAATCATCAAATTTAGCCCCCTTTTCTTTGATAGTCTGCTGGCGCTTGTCGGTGAACTCACATTTGAATGCTTTATTTTTATTTCAACAAACATTTTTAAGGAGGCTAGAAATAGACAGCCGGAAAGGATTAAATTACCCAACAAACGTGTTTATAGACGACTTCAGGAGATTATTCAGCTTTTTTACGATTTCGAGATAATTATTAGGTGTTTTATCTACTTAGTAATTTATTTCTAATTATACTGATTCATTCTTTATTTTATTGAAAATAATTTATGTCAATATGGCAAGAATGCTGAATAAATTGCCCAATATTGAATGAAATTTGTATAAAACTACGTAATAGCTTTTTTTTTAATAAAGTTTTATGTTTTCTTTTAAGTAATATAGTTAAATTTATATTTAATTTTTAAATAGATGTATGAAAATTATATTTAAGTTATATGGCTGTATATAATTTTATAGTTTGTATTTACGGAAATGGAAACTTTAAATGCATTTTTCTCAGGGTTCAGTTTTCCTAGATGCTAAGTTTTTCGAAACGCTAAAACTTTTTTTAATTATTTATTCAGTATAATTTATTTCATGTGAGTAGTTTAAAATCTATGTGTTTATTATAAACTAGCTTTCATTATAAACTAGCTTTCCAATTAATTTTTCGTGTTATAGTTATTATTATTTTTAATTTTAAGTGAGAACATCTTCATTTTTAGAAACTTATCAGGGCTTTTTCAAATATTTATTTTATACAGAAAAATTACGTGTGCATGATGCATCAAATTTGAAAGCTAGTTTTTATTTATCATAGCTTAAAGTATCTGGGGGAAAAATTTAGTTATAAAATATTAATATTTAAAAAAGTTTTAGCATTTTTTAAAAATTTAATTAAGAAAAAATTAAATTAAAAAAACTTATCAAACATTGAAAGTTTTTTTTAATACATTGTTTTTATGTTTTAATTCACATAACAAACCAATGAATTTTTAATTAAAAATCTATAAATAAAAAAAAAGTTTATTTAGTACTGAAAAGTGAAAGGTGACACTTGGCGTCCCCAGGAGTGAATGGCGGTGTCCCGACAACGGGACCCCTAGGCGATTCACAAGACCAAGATTCATTGACCCAAGGCGATTCAAAGCCTTGAGGTGCCAAATGCAGTTTCGTTTGGTTGCTAGATCTACTCCGCACTAGATTAGCAATGGGCCGTTCCGGGAGCATATTGAAGACAGATTGCTGTTGTTTGTATCTACACAAAGTTGTTGGACGAAGTCAGATAACCCCGCTTAATTTCTTGTGTGTATGATAAGAGTGGTCAATTAAGCCAGTAATAATAATGAAATCATCTGAGCTGTTTGGTTTTTTTTTTGGTTTCATGGTGTTAACATTGCATTATGAATTACGCTTTGGACAAACGGCAGCTTTTTCAAGCATTTACTTTAACAAATCAGCAAATTAAACATTTAAATAATTACACAGAGGAAAAAATTACTTCAAATATATGCGTTTTATTATTTTTATGAGCTCAATTAAATTAATGAAAATATCCCATTTTGGCTTTCTAAGTGTAAATGCCGTGTTTAGCTTTTTTTTTCTAATGTGTATAAATCCTGTGTGAAAGTGGTTCTATGTGACAGTTACTGTTACAAGCATACTTGTTTTTTCGATAAGAATTTCAGTGAGTATTTAAGTAACAGGAAAGTGGGCTATTTTAGTTCTTTAGAATTTCTGTTTATTTTTCGAATACCTTCGTGATTGGTGAGAGCTTTGGCTTTAAACCGAATCTTCTCTTTATCGTGAATGAAAAGTTTGTGTTAACTTTCCCCCCAAGTCGCATTTCACACCCGCATCATTTCTACGGATTCTGAACAGTCGCCAATTACCATTTGAGTAGATCATTCGCGACTTGAATGAAATCAGCTTCTTTCTGGAGTTTTTCTTAAACTGAAACGCTAAATTAATCAAAAAAATTTCAAAACCCTATAAGTCACAATTTTATGAAAATTGAGTTTTTGATGTTAATCAATTCATCCTATGTAAACACACATTCTGTAAAGAAATCCTATTATTTCAGTGGTTTGCACTGTCAGGGGAAGCAATATGAATAAAGCGTTTCGAGTGAGAAATTTAATAAGTCATCAACCTTTCGACTGTTACAAAAGCGCGAAACACAATATATTTTTCTTTTTCAGAACCGCAAGCCAATGTTGTTCGATTGTCTGATTCATTTTTACTTTACTGTCTTTTGGGCTAAATTGTTTTGAAATGCAAAAACGAAATTTTAACTACAAAATCTGAGTTAGCATAATTTTTCTTGGTACTTGAAGCACAAATATTTTTTTTTTCAGAAACCCCATAAGTCCAGCAACTTTAAAATTAATTTTAAATATTAAAAAATAATTTTTACATACTCTTTAAAGTTGTAATAATCCATCCCGCTCAAGAATTTTATTTTATTGATCGTAATTTTCGATGCAGTTTTCTGTTAAAGTTTTTTTTTTACAATTTCTGAAACTAAGGTTTAACTTATGGGGTTCTGAAAAAATTGTTCTTAATGTAAGCAGTCAAGTGCATTGATCTTCCAGTACCGCTCTTCCTTTTAAACTTTTTATGAAAGAGAAACTGGTAAAAATCTTTCTGTGGACTTCAGATATTCAGCTGTATTGATTTTTTTAAAGCCCATTCTTTCTTTTGTGATAAAATCGCATCAAAACTAGCTTATGGAGGTGTATTGTAAAGTTTGACCGATCAAACGAAAGATTTAAAGAAAGAGAAAAACTATGTTTTTATTGAATTTTAAAAGTCGTAGTGCTTTATTTTCTATAATAATAGTAATGTACCGGGTCGTCCAAAAGTCTTTAAACATTTCAAAGTTTAGTGCAAAATCGCCAATGCCATTTTTTCTATAAAATGATATAAGATCTTTTATTTCACATCATTCTATTCTTGAAAATACTCGGAAGAACTTTTGGACAATTCTTATTACACAAACACACTTACGCACAAAACAAAACTTACAATCACTTAAAAACTACTCATTTTTTATTGTATAACATTTTGTAGCATGTGTTTTGTGTATTTACACTGCTCAAAACAATTAGGGGAGCACTTTGCGTACTTTTGTTAACCCTTTCAGTCCCAGCTTTTTATTTTTTATTCTTAAAATCTTAAATTTGTGAAATAGATTCATTATGCATCTAGAATGAAATGGTAATAAACAGGGAAAAAATCTTAAATTTTTTAACTAAAATTTATGGAGAAAAAAAAATGGGAATCATAAATTTTGGATAAATAATAACAATATTTTTTTCAAAACTTCAAAAGAGTTAAAATCAATTTTAAACTTCTAAAACGCAAGCATGAAGAATTTAGGGTCAATTTATTTAATAAAAGTGTTTAGGAGTGAATTTTATTTTACTATGTTTTTCATATTTTCATTTAATTAAAACAAACATTTAATTCTTCAAAAGATATGATTCTTTCATCTAACGATAAATAAGTGCGAGCTTAACTTTGTGAGAAAAAAATCGCAAGCTGATGATTCCAAATGGAATCATTGGGGGTGAAAGGGTTTAAACCATGCGCTCCCCTAATTGTTTTGAGCAGTGATGTAGTTTTATTCCATTATACAGTCGTTTATATAGCATTATATAATAACACTACAACCCTTTCAACATTAGTTAAAATATAAGTGTCGTAACTGTGCATTTCCTTTATTTTAATTATTTTACATTCAGTGGTTAAAAGTATGAAGTTAATTAGTAATTGAAAGTGCTGGAAATAGTATGTTTCTGATTGAGGAATTTTACTTATACTGTCATAATTTTCAGAAATGTTTTATATGTACATATTAGTGTCCATTTTGAAAAATGAGTCTTGTATTATTTTATGATTCGGTATATTAAAATGTGTTTCTTTATAGGTTATGTCAACTACACCCCAAACAATATTCAAAGTATAGGAGGAAACATGCAAGGTAAAATATTTTTTTTAATTCAAAATCAACGTATAAGTAATGGTGAACAAATACGCCCGTGCTTTGTTAAACGTTTTTCTATTTTGCTCAAAGTTATATCTTTAAATAGATATTTGGCTCTGGTATAAGGCATTTGAAAATTAGTCATAAGAAACAATAATAGTTCATTAACATTATAGAAGCATTTAATTTCATAGTGCTTTTTAAACGTATGGTCGACGGATAAACGTAACGGACTTTATAAGTATTTTAAACATATCTACACTAGTTAGAGAACAATTTTTTTTATTAAAAAAATATCTCGATTTGATTTCAATTAATAACACTGGCCAACAGGGAAAATATTATTTTTTTACAGCTGAAACAAAATATGTTCATTAAAAAATAATTTGTGCAATTAATTACTTCAATATTTAAAAAAGTAATGGAACATAAGTTATGATAAATTAACCACAATGACAATTTTCAATGATTTTGACTTATTTTTGGGGATCTTATAGTACTAAAACCTATTTGAACAACGAAAAGCAGTATCCTCGACCGTTTTTCTATTCATACAATTAATTGAAAACATTCAAATTTTTGTCATCTTAAGACATGGTTATGGCAAATAATGAAAAAAAATTTCAGAAATTATCTACTCTTGTATTTTTCTTAATCTGATTTCAATTCGATTTATAATTTGTATTTTTCACAGCAGTTTCAATATTTTAACCACAACAATTGCTAAGATCATTAAAAATAGAATATTTTTTGCTTATTACATGAATGAGATCATTAAACACCTATTGTAACATTTTCTCGCATGTTTCAAGATTTTTGATTCTTATTTTTTTTTTCAATTGACTTTTTCACTTTGGGTAATCGAACAAAACCTAAAAACAGATACTACTCAGTTAGCCTCCTACATTATTTTAGAAACGACTATTAACGCGTTGAACACTACGGCCCAGGCGGCCGTACAACTAAGGATTCGATAATGATATTCCTATCACATATTACGTGGAAACAAAAATCCTGCTTAGCTATAGTGTTAAAGGAAATTATATACCCTATAAAGTAATTTTAATATTTTTTTTTTCCAAAAAAGTTATATGGCAACCAGCCTTTGCGCATGCGAGATTTTCTCGAAAACCTTATGGCGTCCGACTGGTCTAAGAACTCGTGGTGCCAAATTGGAGTCCGTAGCTCCTTACTCACAGAAAGAAAACACAAAATAAGCATTTGCATTTATGACTCCATCTCTATACTTTTATTACCTTATATTTCATATTGGGTAATTAAAAATTAAAAAAAACTTTAAAAATGCAGATTTTTTTTGTTGGCTTGTGTTATTGTTCATATTATAGGTATATAAAATTATGTTTTTTAAAAGCTATTTGTGTTATGTATGATATATTCTATGAAACATACCTAATTTCATTGCATATTTCAATTTTTTAAGTTTTTATTTTATTTGTTTGATATTTTGTGTGCACATTAAAGCTTGCGATATGCTTACACCATAACAAACACTTTTCAATTACCTACAAAAGGAAACTTTGTTAAACATTTTTATTAATTCTTAATTTTCAGATGTTATTCTATTCCTAGATCGTGTGTGATCAAAATACATTAACAATCTAGTTAATCTGCTTTAATATTTCCAATTGTGTGTCTACCTCTAAAATTCCTTCAATTTTCTTTTGCCTTGCATCTAATCTCATCAACTATTTTGGTTATTTAAGTCTAATTTCCGTTTGTCTCATCATATACTAATTGGATGTTTAACCTTTTAAGCTGCTTTTGTTATTGTCACTTAACAACATGAATTTTAAGTGTTTTCTTTCCACTCATCGCACTATTAGTATTTCCAAACTTTTTCGCACTTGTTCACGCTTTAGTTTCTGAATATTATATTTATGGAACTTTTTCAGAACTCTTGCTTCTTTTTGTTGGTAGATGGTCTTTATGGATTTACTTCCTTTCATTAGTAACATTTTCTTCTTAGAGGCAGTCGCACGCTTTTATATAAAGCTTTATTTTAATTTGGTTGTTTTCTATTTATTAGATTTTTGCATGATCACGCATATGAAAATTGGACGCAAATCACCTTTGTCAGGTTTCAGGACCAATGAATTAGAATATAACAAAGGAAGCAGAAGACATTGTTTTGTAGGGGTATAATAAAAGTTAGATGTTTTCTTTTTTAAATATTTGTAACTATTCGAATTCTGCCATATTTTTTTATTTTTCAGAATTTTTTTTATTTTTCAGCATAAAATATATATGAATGTACATATCTGATTTATCAGAAAACTTAGTGCGCATTTCGACGTCATTTTGATTCCGTTCACAAAAGAAAAAAACTTGTCTGTGATATCACAAAACACTTTTTCTGGTGCTTATATGATATTAAGCCATTATATTAAAAATATATATCTTAAAATAGTCATATGTGGACGGTATAGTGTAATTTAGGGTGTTTTTTTTTACTTAAATGGTCGACGTTCTTTAAGAAAACGCACTAAATCGGTATGCACCGTCGTGAAATATTAAGTTCATAAAAGCCTTTATACGCATGAAAAAAAATTAAGACTCAATCAATTTGCATTATTTTTTTTTCTCTTATTAAATACCCAAATCAATGTTGGAATTTTCAGTCAAACCTCGTTAAAACAAATCCCAAGGGACCTACAAAATGTGTGTGCTTTAAGAGGAGTCGGATGGTTCTATCTCGCCCATGTTAACGGGAAGGAACATTTTAACCGTTAGGAACATTTTTCTCAGGAACTATATGGGATATCATTATGAATTTTTTTATAGTTTGTTCCTTACATATAGCTCTTTGATTTAAACTGAGGATATTTCAAAGTATACAAAAATACTTTTACAGTCATTTTTTTAAAATGTGTATTAAAAAAACCAAAAAATCCTATTTAAAGTTGTATAACTTTTTTGAGAAGAGATTTAAAATTCCTCAGTTTAAATCAAAGAGCTATTAATGGGGAATAAATAATAAAACAAAACATGTTGATGGGTCATTCTCTGTAAAAGAGACAAATCGATGCCCCGGATACTTTGCTCTTTATTTTCAAATTATATATACATGTTTGTGATTTATTAGTGTAAACTGGCCCACAACCTAACTAGCCCCACTTAAAAAATATAAAATAATTATAATTTACTTACATAAAATTTCATTTAAATACCCGATTTGTCACTCCCTCACACTGTCCCTGCATGCTTTTACAACTTTTAACGTCCTAAAAAAGTCCGTTTTAAATTTGTAATCCTTTTTGGCGGAACTATTTATGGTTAATTAGTTTCTGTAGTTTCCGAAAATGTATCTGATGTTTTTCTACCATCAATAATTTTATGTAATTTTATGAGTATGCAATGTCCCTGGATTATAGAGTCACTCCTATAACACTGCTTTAAAGTTCAATTAAAAACTTACTAGACGACTAAGAAATCGAATTTAAATTGGCAAGTTATTCTTAAAGGATTGAGGCTTCTAAATCAGCCATCAGTTGTTTTGATCCATGAGTGATAACGTTTTTACATTACTTTTAGTATTAAAAATATCATGGGAGTCTTTTACTGTCGTCACTCACTCAATCTCATTTACTGATTATAGATAAGTGCGAGAATTATTTTACTAGTCTCAAATTGTGGGCATTTAAATGTAGATTAACATACAATCTGTAAACCTTATAAAAAATTCTTTGAAAATGATGTTATTTGACTTTTCCTACGGAATCGTCACTCACTCACCCGTCACTAACTCACATATCAGCCTTGAAGGTCAGTCCACATTGTATAACTTCATCTTGGATCTTTCTTTCCAAGCGCATTCAATACCGATCGGTTGTTTCGCTTCAACTGTAGATTTTTTAAAAACGCATGCCTTTAGATATTTCACGAGAGTGATTATTCGTATCTTCTTCTACGTTATAATCAAGAGTTAGGGTTAGTTTTAATTATCCTTACGCTAGAGCTACACTAGGGCTATTGATGACGGGTATCGTAATTTAGAACCACAGTCGCGTTATCATCAAGAGATTTATGACGAATAACTGTAAAATAAAATGCGGTTGCAATTTTTTTCCGCTCTTCTCGACCAGGAGTCGTTTACTCTAATCACGTCATACGCATATTATACTTATTTCACACAATTTATTCCATTGAAATTATACTTGACAAAATGCCAACATTCAAGTATGGTCGGTGTCGACCTCATCACTTGACCAGGGTTCTAAATTAGGGGGCTTGTATTGGCTGCGTAGAGTCAATATAAGTAAGATGCATACTCAAAAATACTACGGATGATATATGGTGTAAGCAAGCCTTGAGCCAAGCAATAAACCAGCTATACAAACCCATCCAATCAAAGTGTGGTTGTGGCCGTAACTAGATTTGTAGTTGATTCGGGACACAGTTCTAAATCTCCCATAAATGTTGTACAGTTTCATTAAAGTGGCTACAACTTAATTAAGAAATAGTAAAATTATTTTTTTTTAAATTTATTATAGATGTTTTAAAATAGATTATATTATTTATGTAGAAAAATGACACTTTAATTGCAACCACTATTCTTTCTATAAAATGCATATGTGTTATCACTCAAACTAAAATATTACTTAGCGAAATACATCAAATATTGAAAGGAGTGCTCTTAAGTCAACTTATTTGAAAAAGACCTCTTTATGGGTTTTAATTTAGTTAAATCTTATCTACATTTATCAGGCGCCGGCTCGACTGTGGTTCTAAATTACGACGCCATTCGCCAATTGGCCCTCATGTAGCTCTAGTTTGATGGTTTATCAAACTAATTCAACCAAACTTTCCCCCCATTTAAAGAAAAAAACTCGCATTCCTAAAGAGGTATATATCGTGTACTCTGTCTACTGTAGGTTTAGTGCGCCTTTTATTCAACCAAACTTAACCCCACATAGATTTAAATCATGCGTTTTTGAACTGAAACACCATGCGTAACTTTTGGGGCAAGTCAAAAAGGCATGCAATGTTTTCGGTGTCGCATGCGCATATATATTCTCTGTTGCGCATGCTCAGTATCTAAAGAAGTTTACGTCAGTTGTCAAGTATGGAAAATATGTATTTTTTTAAAAAAACATATCATCAAATGGATCTGAACCTTTTTTTTTATTATATATGAATGTGTGCAACGCATATAAAGAAAATTATTCAATAAGAAAAATAATTTTTTTTCAGTTTTTAAAAGTGCAATTTGTCCCATTTACAGAGAATGACCCTGATATATTTTATAGTTCCTGAGAAAAATGTTCCTAACTGTTGAAAAACCTTATATTTCAGGAAACGAAAATTAAGGTATAGGTAAGATCTGATATACAGAGTTTCTGAAAAATGCTTATAAAAAGAAAACTACTAAACAGAAATCGATAATTTTGGTCTTAAGTTAAAGCTGTAGATGTGCAGATTAAAAATAAAAGAAAAACAGAAAATCGGTATTTTTGACCCAAGCACCCATCCGACTCCCCTTAACACTTTTACTTCTAAAACAGCCCGGGCGGACGTACAACTAAGGATTCGATAATGATATTCCTATCACATGTTACGCGGAAACAAAAATCGTGCGTGGCTAATGTGTTAAGCGTAATTCGTTTTATCCGAAGGATTCAAAAGCATCACGGGGAATGAAATTTATAGGGCTCAACCGAAGCATCGGAACTGATTGTTTAAAAAATTAGCCATCGGCCTGAAAAAAATTTAAATTGCAGATGTTTTGATACTAAAATAAAAATTAAAAAATCTTTGAACGTAAACTTTTTATATTTCTGTTTGCCTGCGCTTAAATAAGATCGTAACACAGTTTCTGTAATAGTGGCTAAAAGGGTAGTTTGTCAACCGTTATTGTTCTTCCGAGTGAAAAGGGGCTGGGGACCCCAGTCGGTTAGGCATTCGCCTAGCATGCCAAAGGTCCCAGGTTTGGGTCCGGGCATCGCCAAAATAACTGCCGACCTATAAACGGCCCGTGCAGCCAAAAATTTCCGACGACAACCCCGTGTAGAGGGAGTGCACGTTAAATATCCTTCAAAGTCCTAACGCTGCGTACGATGTCGCCCTTAACGGTTGCGTTGGGTGCCTACTCAGGCGTCGGCTCGTCACTTGACTGTGGTTCTAAAATACGACGCCCGTCGCCAATAGCCCTCGTGTAGCTCTAGTGCGACGATAATTCAAACTAAACAATCTTCCGAGTGAAAAAGGTAACCTCAAAACGAGACATGTTTAGGGGTCGATAAGAAATTAAAAAACCAGAAGCAGAAAAACCGAAAAACTAGTTTTGGGTGGAATCGGTCCATCGGCCAAAAATGCCTTCGGTTGAGCCCTAGAAATTTAGTTCTTTATAACGGTAGTTTAGTTAAACCGTGTTCGTTTTAACGAGGTTTAACTATACAACAGTTAACGCTCAACAGTTTTCACAACAAGGTTTAAATTTATAAAAAAAATACGCTTGGGTTTTTAGATAAATTGAAAATCCTAGATCACAAATTGATTCATTGTTGCTTAATTTTGCATACCAGAACTATGAAATAGTCGAAGTTAATTTATCAATTTCCTCAACACCTCAACAGTATGGAGAAATACTCATGAATTCTTATTTCCTAAGTGCAATATAAAATTAATGTTAGGCTAAACTGTTTAGTTTGAGGTCAAAATTGGATTGTAATATAACGCGTCTAAAATCCCTCTTACAAAAATCCCCATTCATTAAAATTGTTTGATAAGGTATTGTTTGTGGACTAAAACGATGGATTTTAGTAGTTGGCTTTTTCATGTTTAAGAAAGCCAACCATGTTGCCACTTGTTATGCCACGAGGTTTGTGAGTATTTTACCAGAAGTGATGTATCAATAATTTAAAAAAAACTTAGAAACCTTTAAAGCTTGAGTATTTCTAGTTTTAAGTGTGCTTAATCAAGGAAAAAAAATGTTTTTAGGCTGTGCCCTGACTACGACATCAAATGCAACAAAACTTGGCGACCGCCAAGGGCGCCAAGCGATGCAATAGCTTGGCTGACTCTGCCAAGTCGCCAAGTTTTGTTGCATTTGATGTCGTAGTCAGGATACAGCCTTAGAAAATGCTACATATGTCTATTGTATAATATTGTAAAGCGCTACATGATTACCTGGTCTTTTTTATACTAAAGCTATTATAGATTTAAATATATAAACCTGAAAAATATTCACATCAAACATAATATTCCAAATTCAACTTAATATTCATAATCTTTTGTTATTTCAGTTTCTTGTGCTTTGTTAGGTTTTTGCCAATTATTATTTGTTTTTACCTGCATGTTATTTTGTTATATTTTAATGCTTTTTTTTAATGTATGAGATATTGACATTTTATTGATATGCCTGACTATCAAGTATTTTAAATCCATTATTTTATTAAAATTTCTAAAGAAAAAAATGCTTTTTACCACAAGGATACATTTATTTGTTGCTTTTGTGTCAAAAGAAGCAAAGTCAAAGAAAAAAGTAGCTAAAATCACAGAATCATCACCAGCTTTTAATTTTGATTTTTATTTGCTTTGTATTTTTGGTAATAAAAATTACTGGTAGTATTCATAATTTTGTTTTGCTTACAATATGTATTCATTGGTTTTAAGTAGTTGATAAAATAATATTGTTTACCCAGATTTTACTTTTTGAATTAGAAACACTTTATGAAGGATAAATGGGTAATTTTTCAAAAAAATGCCCTTTTAAGATTTGCACAAAAAATATTTAATTTAGATAAAAACTAAAAATAGACTTAGATATAAATGTAACTCTAATAAATGATTGTTAATGAGTTTCTTTATAAATATTTAAGAATGATGTGCAAACAAACATAAAAATAAATATTAAGTTTTTTTCACTGAAATTCCAATTAAATTAATATTTTTAGTGTCACATTAAAGTTTAATTAAATCAATTAACAAATTTATTTTTGCAACGATGACTTTTATCGATAGTAACAGTCATGAGATACAATATTACTCATGAGATTAACATAGATAATAGATTTATTAAAAAAAGGGTGATACTTAGTAAAGGTAACACTCATGAGATTTCTGAAATTTTTAAGCATATTAAGTGGGAGGGCCTAATGATTCTTTAAAACACACAAACAATATATACACTCTTTAATTTATCTTTATTATATTAATAATTTATTCTTTAATTTTTAAATTAGTAAAGTCCTTATATTTAAAGATGTTTAATTTATGGGTTACACTCATGAGGTGCAATAAAAATACTCTCCATATTTGACTTTTAAATAATATTGAGGGGGGGGGGGGGGAATCAAATTTCTAGCTCTTTGTTCTCACTAAAGAAAGTTGTAATAGGGCTTACTTCGACACGTTAACTACAGAAATAAAAATATTTAGAAAAGAATAACAGTAACAGTTCTGAAGTAAAGGAAATAAAGTCTTATGTTATACACGAAGCCGGTTATCTGACTGGTTAAATTTGACCGTGCACGAGGCTATTATTTTTGCTGCCACTGAAAGGTATTAACTAGCGGCTAGTAATAATAAACATTAGGGAAAATAACGTAAAGTTTTAACTTTTCGATGTAATTTTTTTTATTAAATCAGGCCATATAAGTTATTGTCATTCCGAGCCTATTGGCCCTTGAGGCTGTGATTTTTTATTGAAAATCTATTTTTGTCACAACTTGCCCCACCAGGTGGGAAAAGATAGAACAGCTCAACTTTTACTCCCACTACGTCATCTCGACCCACCATTCGCTATCATTGTGGAAAAGATTTATTTGTATTTCTTTAAAAACATTGACAAATAATTGTTTTGACAATAATAGGTATTAACCAAAAAAAATTAAATATTGCTAATTCAAAGTTTAAAAAAAATCGATAAACATAATAAAAACGTTTATAATAAGAACTTACTAACTGTCCTAAATAAAATTGCTCTTAAAAGTTCCACCCCACGAAAAAAATTCTCGCGGCCAGTAGACGACATCAATTAACAATGTTTTAATTTTGCGCCTAAAATTATGTACAAACAATACAGCAATGTATTCAATAAATTATAAATATATTAAAACAATAACTAGTAGAGGCATCGCCTTCATTATTAAAGTGGATAAGTGCAAATATTTTACATTATTGCTTGCAATTTTGTTAAAGATATAATACGTCATTGTAAATATCCTTGCACTTTTTCAATATCCAATATTTCTTCGACTCAGAACACTACTCGTTCACTTTTTTTTGTAATTTCTATCAAACAAAACTAAATTAACAACTTTGATATTAAGTTATTTTATTAAGTTTGTTGTATACTCAATATTAAAATTAAATACTTCAATTGAATTGACAATATTTTTAGTTTTTTTATGTGTCGCAGAATATTCTCTAAATCATTTACGGACAGGCAGACAAAAAATTAACACCGATAAATACATTTTTGGTTTAAATAAGTAAATTTGCTGCGTATAATGCTACCAGAGGGTTGCGTTGGGTGCCAGCCATTTTTCTGCGTTTCAAAATTGCTTAGCCCGGCTCAAAATAGCTCTAGTGCGACGTTAATTCAACTGGAACCTAAAACACCCATCGCTCTTACCATAAGTAAGGCACGTCATTTGATCTACAAACCTCTCTCTAGATAATAAAATCAAACCTACTTTCCTCTTCTCGTAGCCAGTCCGTCTATTACTAGCCTCCATGAAGCTTTAACACAGCCAATTACGCCTCGTACTTTAGAACCGGGGTCAAGTGACCAGGTCGACACCTAGCGGGCACCCAAACCAAGCCAATAGTGCCAACATCTTATTGTCGAAAGCGCCGGATAGAAAAAAAAGTGGTTGGCTTTAAATGCTTCGCACTACAGCTTCACTTGACCATGTCCGTGGATTTTCTATCTTAGCTATTATAGTAGAGAGCGTGTAACGTTGGGAATAGTCAAAAGGCAATTATTTTGAAAATCATCAAAATACTACTATAGTAGAACTCCAATTATCCGAAGTGTTTCTGATTATCCGAATTTCAGAAGAAAAATAATCCACCCGGCCTAAGTGTTACTGTTCGTCTTTAATGGATGCCATGCCTAGTAATTTTTTTTGGACCGATCAAAAAAAATTACTAGTCGTAACTTCCAACAGAGACGAACAATAACAAATAAGCCGGGTATAAAAGTGTATACAGTAACACACCAATTATCCGAACTCCAATTATCCGAAACGTTGCTGATTATCCGAATTTCAGAAAAAAATTCCACCAGGCTTCTCTTACTGTTTGTCTTTGTCGGATGTCTTGGATGTTTAGTAATTTGTTTGGACCGACCAAAAAAATTACTAGGCATGACATCCAGCAGAGACGAATAGCAACAAATAAGCCGAGTATAAAAGTATGTCGCCCTTAACGGTTGCGTTGGGTGCCTACTCAGGTGTCGGCTCGTCACCTGACTGTGGTTCTAAATTACGACGCCCGTCGCCAATAGCTCTCGTGTAGCTCTAGTGCGACGATAATTTAAACTAAACTAAACCGAGTATATAAGTTTAGAGGTCGCATATAAACTTTAGTGAAACCAAGATTCTTAAGGCTATGTCCTGACTACGCCACAAAGGCAACAAAACTTGGCGACTTTGCAGAGTCAACCACCATGCTATTGCATTGCTTGGCGCGCTTGGCGGTCGCCAAATTTTGCTGCGTTTGTTGCCTTTGTGGCGTTTGTTGTCGTAGTGAGGACATAGCCTAACATAGTTCAATAAACAAATTATTACCAAAGGCTATAACTCAAACTGCTAAAGCAGCACCTTACACTTTGGTTTTGGTTGGGTTGATGATTACTGAAACTCGAACTACATGATCTCACAGCCCAATAATGCATCGACAATTGATTGAATATACCGTTTCATCCAATTAACTACGATTATCCGAAAGTGGTTAGGTCTCTATTACTTCTTATAATTGGAGTTCTACAAACTTTTCTTAATTACGGGGTTCCCCGAGTACACCGGGACTGACGTGCTCGTTAAATATGTGGAGTCCAAAGTCCCGAAGGCGTTAGCGTGCGATGTCGATAGAAGTCTGCTCAGGTGTCGACCTCGTCAGTTGACCGCGGTTCTAAATTACGAGGCGTAATTGGCTATGGAAGAACTCTTAAAAAGGAGGCCAGAAATAGACAGCCGGTAACGATTAAATTACCCCAATTACAAACTTTTGTACAAGCACACAAACCTGAATATATATGTCTACCAACCAACCAACCAACTTTTGTACTAACTAGCTAAATGGTCAGGCAGTCAGAGGCGCGCATACCGTCATGGGATGGATATTTGTGTTGTGTGTTTGTCTGTCTGTATTTATCCTGATACACTGCGACATACGTGCTTGTTAAATCTGTGGAGTCGAAAGTCCCGAACAAGCTCACGATGGCACCAGTGGTTTGCTCAGAACAATCATATACAATATTGGACTTAAGGGGTTTCTGAAACACCCAACAATTATCTATGTCTCGCAATGTAGCAATTCGACGTTGCATCAACAAAATAAGTATAGTTATAATTAACACACTAACGACCCATTTGTGAATACCTTTAACACCTTCCTTACCGAATAAAAATTTTAACTTTAATTTTTTTTAATTCGTTTTTTCTTGTAACTTAATTTGTCCTACATAAATTGTTTAATATTATGGTCTTCATTTGTTTTTTATATTATTTATTTAGATAAGCTTGAGCAGAAAGCTTATTTTCGGGTGGTTAATTTTCCTGCCAATCATCTTTAATGAGTTAAATATAACACGTGATGTTGTCGAAGGCAGTGATTTTTTTGGATATCTGTTAGTTCTAAGATAACCAAAATAGATTGGAACTGTTTATGTACTAGTAATATGGATTTGGAATTTTTTGTTTTGTGATCGAGAGAGATTCAGTTTAACTGAAGTTGCCTTCTTAGTGAGTTTCGTGAAAGAAGCACCAATATGAAGAGTACAGGGGGGGGGGGGGAAACCCTTCATGGACAGGGAATCTGTCCAAATTGAGGTCTGCTTGGTGAGTAGTGGTGATCGAAAACCGGTTTCTCCCTTGGTTCGTCTGCGGTTCAAGCTTTAGACTATTGTCTGGAGTGAATCTCGATCAAGGCAAAATTGGTTTCTTCACACCAGTTTAGGCGATGACTCGCTATCTTGGCCAAGCAGACCTGATGCAAACAGATTCCTATGCAATGAAGGGGTTCTTCCCATGTACTTTTCATATGTATTGCCGGGAAAGAGTTAACAAGAGGGCTTCGTAGCCCAGTCGTCAGGAAATCGGCCTCTCATACTGAGTGTCCCGCATTCAAAACCATGTCATTATTATATAGCTGGATATTTGTTGGCAAACGGTGCGTTTGACGTTAACGTACGTTGACATGCTCGTTAAATCTGTGGAGTCCAAAGTCCCAATGGTGTTAGCGTACGATATAGCTCAAAGTGCAGTTGGGTGGCAGCTTAGGTGTTGACTTCGTCACTTGACCGCGGTTCTAAATTATGAGGCGTAATTGGCTGTATTTAATCTCCTAAAGGAGGCTAAAAATAGACAGCCAGAAGAGATTGAATTACCAAAGTCTTCATAAGTTAGGGCAATATTTGAAGGTTCTGTGAAAATGATACTAGTTTATTCGAAGATAGTTTATTCTGGGTGACTATTTCTCACGAAAAACGAATTACAAAACTCTAATTATGTTAACGTTTTTATTCTGTAAGGAAGGTGTTAATGGTATTTTCAAATGGTTCTTTACTGGATTTACTCAAATTTAAAACCTTGTTGGTTTCAACACTTTCTGCATCAACGCCTATTGTTTTGAGAAGTAAATATGGACCGTGGATCAAAAGTAATTACATTTTTCAAAGAACTTACATTATGATACACAATAAAGTAAAATGCATTCTATTTCATTTACCAAGGTATTCAATATTAAAAAAAAGATTCTTAACCGAATTTATATTAGCTAAATTCTCTAATTATTTCTAAGCTAATCTCAAATTATTTCCAAAATTCTTTTTTCATGTAACTTAGTTTACCCTACATAAATTCTTTAATACTGTAATAGAATAGTTTCATCAAAGAAACGCCAATTTTTTTAAAAGATGCCTCATATTTGAAAATAGAAAATATATATTTCCATTTTACTGGGAGATAAGTCTTCTCTGGTAGAATTTGCCAAATTAAAGCATCGATTCAAGATTTAAGCCGACTAAATCAGTTGTGTGAAAAGCTACAAGCCAATCTTTGTTTAGGTTCTACTGTGGATTTTGCATCTCAGAAATACAATGCTACTAAGAAGTTTCCTAGAGGTAAAATTGTTGACATAACCCAAGTTAATTTTTCTTCAGATACTATTTTTCTTGCATGGGTATTTTCAAATTCCACATTTACACCCAATTCCAAAAGTGCTTTTCACATTTTGTACAATTGCGTATTAATCAGCATGCTTTAACGTACCTTTAACTGGTATTTATTGACCTACATAACTTTATTTGATCTGGATAAAATGCTGATACGAGAACAACTTATGTTTAAACTATATATGATTTTTAAAATGAAAATTTTTAATTTCGAAATGTTCACTCCCTCTACCTAATATTACATTCAAGAACTGCAATTTTCAATAAGCTTTAAAAAATATTTCTGATATAAATTATGTTGGAAATCAACAGTTTTTCTTTTTTTTTGTTGAAGTATCTAAAGTTTTGGTAGTCTAGTAATTATTTTAAAACTAATTGTATTTATGTTATCAATTTAAGAAAGTATTAATTAGGTATTCTTATTTTTCTTGGCATGATTACTGTTTTCGAAATCGCATCATTTAATCTTTTTCATTATGTTTTCTTACATAATTCAATAAAGTTGTATAATCTACGTATCTGAATTTAATACTAAATTTGACCATATAAATTTAAACGATGGTTCTTAGAATTTGATATTGAGTGTTTGAGTAAATTATCGATAGTATAGTTGCTTAAGGCACTTGGCTTTTTACCCCTCTCTATTGCAAATGTTTTAATTTCTTGTTTTAGCATGCATTTATTTCTATTTCTACAGAATTCAAAGGTGGACTAAATTTTTGTTAATTCGACGACTTTGATAATTTTTTACACTCTTCATTCTTAAAAGCTTCAAGCTGTATTTTTCATTCAAATTTCGTTACTTCATAATCCTTTTTGAAATTTTACTAAACGCTGTAAAAATATTTCTCAGTAACTGACTGTCAGTGAACTGACTGTCGTTTTTTTCTATTAACTGCACTTAGCAAATCTCTTGTTGGAATATAGTTTTTTTTTAATTGCTTTTAAAAAAGCAATTCACTGCTTTCTCTGTTATGCAAATTAAATCTAGCACTACCAATTCTTGTTTCATCCATCTCTCTGTATAGTTTTTCTATTCTCCTTTTGTTATTTAAAAATTACTCAAAATTTCTTTGTTATCATAATTATCTTTGCATGCAGCTCGAAGCTACGGGAGACGAAGAGGTATGTCTGCGTACGATTTGAATAGATTTCTTAAGTAGTATTATCTTGTATTCCTTTGAGTTAAAATAAACCAAAACTACAAGATATATTAGAAAATTGTTTGCCTTCCTTTTCTTTAAAATATTTATCAGGGTAATTCTCAAATTCCAAACTCATAAAAGTTTAAATTGCCCCCAAAAATATATATGTTGCATATTGCACATATTGAGGTTCTCTGAAAAACAAAAATTAAAAACATTTTTACCATATATTGGTTAGAAGTGTGGAAAGTTGTATTGTCTTCTAGACGTAAAATCAGCCTTATAAAAATGAGTTTTTGCATCATTTTAATGAAAAATTAATCATGTATATTTATTTTAAAAATTATGTGTTTTATTAGTTTATTATTTATTAATTATGTATTTATTATTTTCTAAAAAGAAAAAATAGATAAAATTATTTTTTTTTTAATTTTGTTTCGATATAATTTTAAATATGTTAATATATTAAACCAACACATGCTTCTTCTTCAACTTGAAGAAAGTTTCTTTATAGTTTATATATTTACATTTATCATTAATTATTTATTTTTTTAGTAATGTATTGCTTTACTGTATCAATTTGAATGAAATTTGCTTTATAAAGTTCTTTTCAAAAGAACTTATAATGTCATTGTCTTTTGATTATGTGTGTAGAAGGGTTACAAAACTATGTCATTGCTCTAAAAGAGAGCTAGGGTGTTTTTTAAATGGCTTGTGTTTTGACATAATACATTGCTTGTGTGTTAATAATTCATACCAACATAAATCTCACCAATCGGGCGTTTTTTTTTCAGTTTCACTTATATTGAATTAATACAGAAATGGCGCATAACAGCTATTACTTTTATTAACTTGACCCTTCAATTATTTTGAATGGATGCCATATTTAATGTCTTATTGATCCTGACATCCATACTAACATAATTTCAGTCTTGCAAAAAAACAAAATATCTCATGTTTGTGTTTAGAAAATAATGGCATAGAAAGTGATTAAATTGCATATGATGCTTTTTATGCTTGAATATGCGAGAAGCATTTTGTATTTTATCAATTCTTATAATAAGTTTGAGAATACTAATGAATGTTACAATAATAAATGAAATAAGTTAGAATAATAGTTTCATGGTTAAAATAATTTTAATAAAATTATATATATAATGTGAATAAGTCTCAAGTTAAATTTTGAAATCCTGCTAAAACAAATTTGCTTTTACATGAACGCTTATGGTTGTTAATTGAGGATCTCAGAAATGAAAAATTGGAAAATCAGTCTATCATTCATTAGGTTATTTAGTTCTCAATTTAAATAGCGGATGTAAGCTTGCTCACATGTGGTTTTTCTGGGATCTTATCTCACTATGGCGTGTGTTAGTTTCAGATCAAACATATACTTAAATGCAAAAGAGAACAAGAAATTGCATTGATTATGAAACTGTTTAAACTAAAAAAGTTATTTATATTTTGTAAAAACTATATTTATCTTTTATATAAATGTGCATTTTTTAAAATGAGTTGTCAGAAAAGCAAACTCCAAATAAGTTAAATATATAAATTTTTTAAAGAAATAGTGTGAAAATTTCTAGAATTAAAAATATTAAATGTTTATTAAAAACATTGTGAAGATTGTTTGAAACACAAAGGTAAGTAATTACTAAGGAATTTGTATCCGTTTTTTTCTGATTCCATTATCAAATTGTCTTGTTTCAGCTACCTAGTTCCTTCCACGTGACAATGATTCACCAATTGAGGCTAGATAAAGAATTTATTTTCATTCAGAACTTCTGTTGCCAATCAAGACCTGAAGCATGCCTGTTAAGGAAATATACTTAAAAAATAACTATAAGTGACTAAGAATTAAAATGATCTATATTCAAATTTTAGATATTCAACATGGTAGAGTCAGAAAATGACTTTTGAGTATAAATATGATGATCATTTAACTGTAATGGGCATGCTTCAGTTCAGGAAAAGAAATGCTGAATGAAAATAAATTCTTTCTGGAGACTCGTTTGATGAATCAATGTCACGTGGGAACAGAGCACTGATCAAAGGTAAAGCAGGAATCAAAGCTGAAAGGTACTACATCACCTGAAACAAGCCAATTTCATCGCCATCTATCTATCCACTTTAAGACTACCTATTCGAAACTAAAGACTATATCCTGTGGAAAAATTCATTACATATAACAAATCGATTTGTTGGTACTATATATATATCATCGAACCATTATTTGTAAGAATTAAACAGATTATAAATTTAGTGCATAGTATTTCTGAACCTATGCTAAATTTTCGTGTGTGTTTCCTAACAAGAAGTATTTTTCAAAAAATAAAGCACACTCCAAAATTCATTCGCACTTCCAATGTAATATTTTAGCTCGGCTATAAGAGCGTCCCGCTTTTTTGAATTGGTACGAATATTTTGTGTAAGATTTTTTTTTGAGATTTTTTTTAGAAATATTTGAACCAATTTCAAAAAGTGTGATTATAGAGACCTGTAAATCAGCTACGTTTATCATATTAAAAAAAACGTTTGTAAAAATTTTCAATGCAGCCAAAGAAATGTGGCTTAGAAAAAAAAATTCTATTGAATTAACACAAAGGCACTTTGATTGGATTACATTTACTTTGATAATAATTATTGTTATTATTTAATTTCTTAAGATAATATTCATTTTCTAGTATTTTTCATTCATGTATCTTTAGTTTTCCTCGCTAAAATCCAATGTAAAATCTTTCAGGTCGCTCACCCTTTTTTACTGGAATCGAAGACAATCACTTGCTTGATGATCAATTAGATCAAATAGTCACGTCGTTTAACTCGCTCCACATGTCACCAAATGATGGCAGAAATACAGAAAGCAACGAGAGATATTCTCGAAAAGTATTTGTAGGAGGTCTGCCACCAGACATCGATGAAGGTATTTGGGCAGTTTAGTTATTACCTGAGCACATGTCCACAAAATAACTACCTTCTTCTAAATTTGAATTAGTGTTCAAAATTGGATAAGGAAATTTAGTAGCAATCTGTACTACTAACTTAAAAACTAGGAGCAAATGCACATTATCTAGGAGCATTTTAAAAAAAAAAGATATTTTAAAAATTACTATGAATTCTCCAAACTGGGCGATTTTAAAATTGGAGTTGCGTGCTTATAGAATCACCCAAGTTTTGCAATTTTAAGATAATTAGAATTCTCTAAAATTTAAGAAATCCCAATTTATGATAGCCAGAGTACTGGGATATTATGGTAGCCTCAGTTTTGAATTGTTAGAGTTTCTAAATTTTTGAATCTCCGCAATATTGGGATTTTTCAATATATTTGGGGATTTTACAAAGTTTCACAACTTACAGATAGCTAGAGTTATGTGATTCTAGGACTGCCGAATTTTTAAGATTTTATTATCACAGTTAAAGTTTAACAAATTTAGAATAGGTGAAGATTTATGATTTGAAGATTATTTTTTGATGAGATTGTTGGAAACCACGATAAAAAAAACTAGTATTGACGATTTTAAAAAGTAGTCGCAATAACTGCGACTAAATTTATTTTGTTGTCACAAAATGGAAAGATTTGATCGCATTTTGCGACTAGCAACCATAAATTTCGAACCCTGATTTGAATATCGAGAGAAATGTGATTGATATTAAATTATATTATATTATTAGTGAGGTCAAAATTTTAAATCAATGAGTACAAATTATTTAACTTGTGATAACTAACAATTCCGGTTGAACCACTGTTATTCTTATCGTATTAATACTTGAGGCGATTTTTTTTCCATGTTGTGGGTGCCTTTTTCTAACAGTGCACTTTTGGGTATTGAAGGAACTAAAGAATAACATTGGAACCCATTAGGGTTAAAGGTTATTAACAGAAAAGACATTTTCAGTCAAATCGAACATGCTTGCATTCAGCTATAAAACGATTTAACATTTTGTTTTTGAAAAAAATTGATTTGATGGCTTTCAGAGATGTCACTCTTCAATTTGCAAGTGCAAATGGAGACTCGTACATATTTTTACTGATTTGTACAGTATTAAAATAACCCCCATTTGATTATATCCTAGTTAACAAAATTCAGAAAACAATTTAAAACATTGGGATTTTCAAAAATGTTTAATTAATTTAAAAATTATTACAACCACCCTTTTATGTTTATTTGCGATTTTTTATAACAAATCTATATGTATTTTTATGTAGAGGAAATAACAGCTAGCTTTCGCCGTTTTGGACCACTTGTGGTTGACTGGCCCCACAAAGCCGAAAGTAAATCTTATTTTCCACCAAAAGGTAAGTTTTATGATTTAAATTTTGCAATTTAAAAAAATATAGTAACTGTAGATAAGATCAACATAAACTCAAGCAAAACAAAACATTGTTCTAATTGTCAACATATAATTAAAGGAAGTGTTACTGCTGATTGAAAATAGATAAATAACTAATTTACTTCAAAACCAACCAGTTTAATTATTATTTAACCATGAATACCTATAAAATTGAAAACCAAAACTTAATAGACATTAACATTCTTGGAAAATCGGTTTTACTTTGAAACTGCGAATTTTTCTAATAACAATGTAAAAAAATATGGGAATTTCTGATAATTTTTTATTAGTAATGTCCAATTTTACCAGTAATTTTCCTAGAATATATCAGTAAATTTCCAAAAATATTTAGAAACAACCTCACAAGTCAGTAACTTTCCTGGAAATGTCAAAAAATGTCCATTGGTATGTAAAAAGAATCACACAGGATGGTGTCATTATTCTTTTTACTTTCTCAACTGCATCCTGTTTTTGTTGTTTCTGCTGGATTCAATCTACGAACATTTGTGTCCATTCGTTAAACCAATTCATAGCTGCGAATCATGTGTCACGGCCATGGTTGCTTGTTAGAAACGATGCCTTATATTTAATTAACGAAATTGATGTATATTACAATATTAAACTTCTGTTTCTGAGTAAAACCGGAAAATCCCCAAAAACGATGTAAACTTGAAAAAGCTAGGAATATTTGTGATGAATAAGAGTAACATAATGAATTTTTTTGGGGTGAATAATTAGAAAGACAGGTCTCATAAAACTTTATTCTTTTTGTAGGTTATGCTTTTCTTCTATTTCAAGATGAAGCATCTGTACAAGCTTTGATTGATGCTTGCATACAAGAAGATGATAAATTATATTTATGTGTATCTAGTCCGACTATCAAAGATAAACCGGTTAGTATATCTTCATTTATAGTTTATATTTCAATATCTTTTTAATTAACGAGCATTTTGTAATGTAAAATGCTCCATGACTAATTTGTCTGCACATATAACTTAATATATGTTTGATACAGTAGAACCTCTATTATCTGTCTTTCTTTAAACTCTTTTTCTTAACCGACCCTCCATGAGTCAACATAAAAAAAATTATCTAACAAAGTCATTCTCGATTGTCCACAAAAGAAACCGGTCTCAGAAATCTACAGTGATTCTTGTCATCTCCATCAATCCTGAAATCGCCAAACTTCCGGGATTTAAAAATTGGGACTCTCCGACGATTTTTAAATCTGAATTCTTTAGTGTTTCTGCAATGCAGAATCTACCCAGATTCTGAAATCAAGAAATTCCAACTTTTTGGAAATCGGGAATTTTTTTTTATTGTAAGATAGCAAAAATTCAGCAACTCTAAAAATTGAAAGCACATTTCTGACAATCCTAAATTTTTGGGAAAATGCAGGAATCTTCTAAAATCGTGAGACTTCAAGTGATGTCTACTATAAAACAAAAAATAAACTTTTCCCAGAACCCCACTCAGATATTTTAAAAATAATAGTACTACTACTAATAATAGAAATTTTAAAAAAATTGTGCACATTCTCAGTTTCTCAGAAGAAGTCTCAGTTTCAAATATAACTTAACAATAAAATCCAATGTTTACAACTGCAAAACCAGAGTTGATTTAGGGTCTGTGGACTTCTGGCGCTCCTCCGTACTAGAAGTTTTAGTATTTAATTGATTAATATTAGTTAATTGCTTAAATTGTTATCCGACCTACCTCCGTTCCCAATCACATCGGATAATCAAGGTTCTACTGCATTTAAAATTATTTATAGGTTCAAATTCGCCCGTGGCGACTAAGTGATGCAGATTTTGTATTAGATGCTTCAATGCCTCTGGATCCACGAAAAACAGTTTTCGTTGGTGGGGTTCCACGACCATTAAAAGCAGGTAAGTGGTATTTGAATATAATAGAGATAGATTTTTAACTAGTTTTAAAAGACAATCAGTACTGTTTAATTTTTCCTAAACAGGAGTTTGAAAACTAAATCTCTGCTATGACAATCGACTGTGTTACCACAATTTTAAATATTGGTGATTTTAATTTTGTATAATTTTATTATTGAAAAAAATTAATCATAATTTTGGATGGGCTAAAAGTCAATAAATATGACAAGGAAAATTTAAAAAAATTTTAGTTATATTATTAGAATAATTAACAAAATATTTAGTAGAGAAATATGTAAAAAAAAACATTAGTTAAGGTATCACAGTTACGGTCACAGTGGGAAAATTGATGTGTTATACCATAACTATTTTTTACATAATTATCGAGCCCCCTGTTTTCAAATAGCGCTGCCTCCAATTTTTAATTTCCTCAAACTGTTTAGTCGCTAGAGCTTGATAAAGCGGGTAACTTACTTTATAGCCTCCCTGTATGTTGGAAAAAAAATTATTTAATGAGCAATATTTAATTACTCAAGCCCCATGTACGCGAAAGAATATCAATCTTTAAAAAAAATTCTAAACAATACTTTTAAAACTGATTTAGTTTATCACATTATGCTCTTTGAAAGCAAGTTTGTTTTATTTAAATTAATAGTTGATAATCGAATTTTCTATATAGAAATCAGGAAAAATTGTATGTAAATTGAAAAGTGTAGAATTAAAATATAATCAAATGTGTAAAAATTTTAAGAAATTAAAACTTACTCTCTGAAGGTTTTAAACTATTTTTATTAGTGTAAAGTAACTGTCAAACTAGATCCTTTACAGGTTTTATAATATTTTTTCAGTTAATTTGCGATGTGTTTCAGCTGCGTTTTTCTTTTAAGTGAAGAGATACTTTCATTTTTTTACTATATATTTTTAACCTTTTATTTTGAAATAAAATTTTTATTTTCCTTAGAAGTAGTGAACGTTTTATTATTTCAATCAGACGACTCATTTAAAGAATGTATCTACATTAAACCATAATTAAATAATCGCTAACAACCAATTTATTAAAGTAAAAAATATATTGATATATTGATTTCCCAAAGTCTAACTTATTTATTTGTGTTATTTAAAGTGGAATTGGCTATGATTATGGATCGTTTGTACGGCGGTGTGTGCTATGCTGGCATTGATACAGACCCAGAGTTAAAATATCCTAAAGGTGCAGGAAGGGTTGCTTTTTCTAACCAACAGAGCTACATTGCAGCTATTAGTGCGCGGTTTGTACAGTTGCAACATGGAGACATTGAGAAAAGAGTAAGTAAAGTTTTAATTGGTTTCCAAAAACTTACTCCTTTTGTCCAAGTGTATAAGTCTTCTAATGCCTCAAAAAGTTTTAACAGTAGTTTCACAGTGTATGCCAAAGTAAAGTTATTTAAATCTTCCAAATCGCCAATAAATTCAAAATATTTACAAAACACTCTTTCAATATTATTGATTAGCATATTTGATGAATTATAAAATCTAATACCGTATATACTCGTGTATAACCCGACTCTGTGTATAAGTCGACCCCCCATTTTTAAACCAAATATCCTTCCAAAATCGATAACCCGTGTATTAGTCAAGGTAGGCCAGAGCCTTTTGAAGAAAATTAGAAGAAACCGGTTCATGATGGGACCATAATTTTTTTTTTTTATTTTACAAGCTAAATTTCAACCCTAATGAAAATAAAACAGGTTTCGGCTTTGAGTATCCTTAACATTGCTGACCCTAAATGGAGAAGCTTAGTTAAAACTATGTTCAGTGAAGCGTGAAGACCATGCTGCCAAGGTCACAAACCAATGTTTTTGTTTTACACTTTGAAGATTGGTGTACTAAACTGCCCTGTGCCAGAGCTACACGTGCAAAATACACATCACGCCGAGAACTAAGAATTAAGTATCATTATGGTGGATAACCGTGAATGGATACCAATCTTATTTTATCTTCAAAATTTAACTTTTGTGTCTTATAATTTTTAATAGATAGTATTTAAACCTTAAGTTTGATTGAAATTTAGTTTTAGTTTAAGGATTGGGGATGTTTTTTTCGGAAATTTGATGTCTCGTGTATAAGTCGACCCCGATTTTTACGGCACTAAATTTGTCCAAAATTTCTCGGCTTATACACAAGTATATACAGTAAGTTATTCTGAAGTTCTAAAGAATATCTACAGAATTAAGTAAATTATATTTTTCTAGAAAATAGTTTTGAGGTGAGTACAACGACAAATTAACGGAAATAAAAGGCAAAATAGTGTTAGTCCATAATTAAGATGAGGTTCCATTTATTGATTTTTCTTGTCATTCCTAATATGTTCTTTACAGAAATATTTTACATACGATGTATTGACGTAGTTTTTTTAATTAAACTCCCTTAAAGACATTATACATAGTATAACTATGAGTGGGGTCTTGGTTTTTTTCAAATAGTAACAAATACTATTTTATAAAAGTTTTAAAAATTAGAGCTTTGGAGGAATTTTAAACGGTACTATATAATTATGCTAGTTCAAAGTACATAAGAAATTTTGGAGTCGTATGCAGCAAAAATCATAGGCAGTAATTTTAAGCATTATCTTCAAAAGTTCCAATCATATACATGAATTTTTTTTAATTTTTTATCAACCACGTAAATATTCGGTAGACAGATTTTTAGGGAATTTATTGTACTTTGGGAATGTTGTGGCGACATACCTGCGCTATAAGTCCTAAAAAATATATGAATAGGGGAAATGAAGACTGACATCTACCTTTGAAAAATCGATTTCTGGAATTAGAAAGTTATATAAATGCGGAATCGTGACGCAATTGAAAAAGAAATGCCCTTTTGTGTTAAATGCTCTTCTTGTAATATGCAAACTTGCTTTAATGCATATAACCTGAAAATCTATCGATCGTTGAAAAATTTTAGTTTATTAATCTAATATATGACTCCGTCGTGTCCTGGGAGTTGAGGCGTCAGTTTACGAAGGCTACATTCACTGGTTCTGTCCTCGTCCCAACATATAAACAGAATCCTGTAAACAGATTGTGCAGGGGAAAATAACGCCGTGCACATGGTACTGATGTGCATTAAATCTACTTGATGCCACTCTTAGGATGTGCTCAGGTGTTGACCTTGCGCGTCGTCCAAAATTACAAGGACCACCAGGGATTACAAGGCACAAGCTAGAGTTACTAGGTATTGGATTGGCTCTACTTACATAGAGAGGGTCATGAGAACCTTGGGATTGGGTTAATACGTACGGAAGAGGCACGACATGTAGTAGTTGTAATATGCGGATTGATGTTTCATGTTTACCCAGAACTTAAACTATGGGCGCTAAATTGCCTCAGGCGATGAAAGGAAGCCAACTCGTCAAAACTTCTACTTGTTGTGCCTGTTACATAAGTATTAACCCATTAATTGGCAAGAAAATTTGCCTCGTTAAAATGATCTTCCTGTCTAAGTTTATCTGAATAAACAAAATATAAGACACAGTACTGAACAATTTATATAGTATAGATTAAGTTGCATGAAAAACGAATTTAAAAAACGTTTAAGTTAACCTTTTTATATTTGGGATTGGAGGCATTAATGGTATTCCCAAAGTCGTCGCTAATGGGTTAATGCAGGTCGATATTGAATAACTCTTATAAGGTGCAGAAGCCATGGGGTACAAGTGCAGTTTATTTAGTATTGGAGTTATTATTAGTTAGTTGCTGTTTAGTCAAATATTATTTGGATAAAAGGATACAAGTGAATCATTCAAAATTGTATGATGCCGCTATGTAGCGAATGGTATAACTGCAACCTCCAACAGCAGTTACTTCCCTGAGACCCTACTAAACTTGTGTTTCTCATCATCAATGTTTAGTCACTTTGTATCCCTTGTCTTTTAGGCTCCTCATTTTTTATGCCATTTCAGGTTGAAGTGAAACCGTACGTTCTCGACGATCAAATGTGCGACGAGTGCCAGGGCTCTCGATGTGGCGGGAAATTCGCCCCCTTCTTCTGTGCAAACGTCACGTGCCTGCAATACTATTGCGAGCACTGCTGGGCTACTATCCACTCCAGACCTGGCCGGGAATTCCACAAGCCCCTTGTGAAAGAAGGTGCTGATCGGCCGAGGGCGGTTCCTTTTCGTTGGTGTTAAGCTGATAAGAAATTATATTCTTCATGACGATTGAAGAAATATATTCATTATTAATGTAGGAGTTTATATAATCCGATGCATGCTAAACCTATTTTTTCAAAACTTTTATGTTCCTATATTTGAGATTTTTAACCGAGAAGAATTTTTTATTTAAGTAAAAACTAGTCATGATTGAACTTTTTACTTTTGCCAGCATACGTCATGTTGCTTGCATGTATGCATGTTTTATTCATGTATGAATATAAATATATGAACATTTCATGTGTCGTAAGAATTGTTTATGCAATTGCATATGCAAATATGTTTGTGTACATACACATCAGTGGCATTTTTTGTTGACTTTTCCTGTTTTTATCGCTAAATTCATTTTTGTATCATTTAATTGAAGTATACTATTACTTTTAACCTACTGGAATGACATCCTATTTTTGTAAATGTACTTTTTCGCATGCATCTTAATTAAAAATATCTTCTCTTTAACCAGCTATTTTATTAAAAACAAATGTACGTAAGTAGTAACATTTCAAGATAATTATGTTCAAATTATAAAAATGTCATCAGGCTTTTTTTCCCTTCTAAGCTATATATAAATAGTTTTTCGTTTTTTTAATGTTTTTTAAATTAGTACATTTTTAAAGAGTCATCCCCTTTCTTATAAGTGTGATTTTTATTACTTTTATAGGTTCTTACTCGTATTATTTTGAAATTTTCAATTCATAAGTTTTAAGACTTTTTATAACTTAATATATACACATCAAAATATTAAAATATTTTTTTATAATGAGTGCCACTCCCACACTTAAATATGTGTATACATATAATAATGTTATGTATTAATCTATGTGTTTTTAAGTGTTGGTAAAAACAATTATGCAAAGCGTTAACAAAATTCTTGGAGTTTACAAAATTTAGGGGGGGGGAATGTTTCCTATGAAATGTTTCTATTTGGTTCTTTAAAAAAGATAGTCAATTAAAATTTTTACAAATATATGTGGCTTGTAAGAGTATATAATAAGATTCAATGATTGGTTGTAATGAATACAATCACATGAATGAATAATGAATATAATCACCACTAAAAACTTTATATCTTTTTGTAGCTTGTTGCCATTCACTGTGATGTATTATTTTAAATTATTATTTTTAATACTAGTTAAAGAAAAACCATTCAGAAAATACATGTACATAATTAGGCCATCTAATTATAATAAGGGAAAATTTAATATAATGTAATACGAAAATCACCTATCACATTTGAAGGGTGAAATTCGATTAATGTTGTATGATATATAACTAATAATGATGTGCGTGCAATATTAAATGGCAACATAGTTTAATATATGAATTAGTGTGTACTTTCTTTACTTTAGGTCTATTTATAAGGCATATTAAAATTTGAGTCGTGTTTGAAAGTGTTATTTTGTAAATACTATATGCATTAATTTCATAACTTATTTGCATTTAGTAGTAATAGTGTTACTCTATTGAAATTAAAAATTTAACTTGTTTTCGCCAATGGTCTAATGTGTATATGAACTGTTTTGTATCATATTTGTTCCTTGCAATTATTAAAAGTTTTCAAAGTTTAACTTTAATTGTTTTTGTTTGATATGTTTATTTCAAACAATTTATTTTGTTGTCTTAAAATTACAAATTGTTTACAAAACTTTTTTGTAAAAAAGTATTATATTGTATATTTTTATTTGGTCATATTTTTATATTTAGATTGGTGGTTAAGAAATAGTTTTTGCTTTTATATGATTGGTTGATTTGTTGTGTATTGCCTTTAAGACTAATAATATATTGGTTAATTGGTAATTTTTATACGGCGTGTTCTATTAAAGTAAAATACCAATTACCGGAATTCAGGATATTTAAAATTGTATTTATGTCCTGATGTAAGAACTAAACCACAATTTGTGTTTTAGAAAATTCTATTGTTTAGCACCGGTTTTGTATGCAACTATCAAAGTAAAATAACTTGAAGGAATTAAAAGAATGTATATTATATCTTATTTTGCTTGATGATATAATTGTATAAATTAACGTGCAAAAGAACGCCTATATTTTTTAGATTAGTAATAATCAAGCAATAACACATTATTTAACTAGTTATTTTACTTTTATTAAGAAAGTATAGAATAGAAAACAACTTTTCACAGTAAAAATTAGATTTACTCTTATATGCGTTTATGCATAATTATTTTTCCGAAATTGTTAAAATCTGAACTGAAATTTTTTATTGTTATCTTTTTTACTCTTCACTCTATATTGTAAGCTGATAATCATAGTTTCAGTGAGTAATACTTTTTCTATTTTAAACGTAATATAGTTAATAGAATACATCAATATATGAAAATGCTCTTTGGAACTTCTATATTCAATGGGTGGTATTTACTGCATGCTCACTAATACATTTTATTAGTCCCAGTTTACAAGTTTAATATGCATTAAAATATAGCATGAAAGGATTTCAGTTACATAGATCTATTTAAATGGATATACATTAAATGATAATATACTAATATGTATAGTTAAGTATTTTCTAGAGTAATTTTTTACTGTTATTAGACAATAATTAAAGTTCTACAATTTTCTCCTAATAAGATTGAGATGTCTTGCTAGCCTATTATCAGGTCAATGAAAGCTAATATAATCATTCTATTGTTTAAAGGTTTGGAGTCTGGTGGTGAATAAATAGTTGGTAAAAGCGTAATATTATTTAATTTGATAAGGCGATCAACATGAAACTTTATTTCAGTTATTTGACAAAGTTTAGTTTTTAACTTTCATTTAAATTTAAGGAACAGGTTTAAATAATCTCTATATAAATTTCTAACTAATTTTCCCATGCATTGAAAGTTAATTAATCAATACTAACTAATTACAGAGTACATTTTCTATCTTGAATATTTTATGAATCTTGTTTTGAGTCGTTATAATAGCAACATGGTTTGTAATTCAAATGTTCTATTTAAATAATGGATTTTTAAAAGATCAGTTAAAGTAAAACCAAATAAAAAATCCTAATTGTGGGGTTTTAATTTTCTTAATTAAAAATCTTACAGGCAATTCTCTCCTAATTAAAGTAACTACTCATTAGATTAAAAACTTAAACTGAATTTATCATTTATTTCAATTAAAAGAAGCAAAAAAATACTGACTTGTATAAATTACCAATCTTATATTCTTTCTTAAAAGTCCAATTTCGTACATATTTAAACGGACTTGTTATATATACATTTATCAATATTTTATTACAAATTTGATATTTTGGCTTTATATGATCAAATAAAGACACATAATATTCTTATTTCAAAGTGAAACTAATTATAAAAGCCCATAGTGTTGTCAGATAATTGTGAATTTCATAAAAATCACTTAAATTTTTTTACAGTAGAGTTAACTAACTTTTGCTCCAATAAAAGAAAATAAACATCACATTTTAAATATTTTCTATATCTTGCATCAATCGATTCTATACCGACAATCTAGAATGTTCAAATTGAACGTGATTTTTGTTTACCTATGAATCTTGCCAATTTTAATACATATAACAATATTTTTAAAACATGTAGACGTAGGTGGTATGTTTTCTTCATATCCATTTGAATTTATATACCACATTTTTACCACTACTTTTTCATTCAAAACTTCATTAAGGTTCTTTGTAATTTGTATTGCTTAGTCCAATGTTAAATTTTCACTAACAAATTTATGCCTTTTAAATTTTATCTTTCCTCTGAAATGTGATAAATGTGTAAAACTTTTCTAAGCACATTTTAAACTCCGAAAATCAACATGTTTCTCTTTATGTCCAAAACGAAATAAGCATAATGGTTATTCATGTTTATAAAAATAGTATATTTACATAAAGTACGTAGGTTTAAAATAGGCTGACTCGAGTGCAATGTATTGTA
Organism: Oedothorax gibbosus; assembly: GCA_019343175.1. Taxonomy (NCBI): domain Eukaryota; kingdom Metazoa; phylum Arthropoda; class Arachnida; order Araneae; family Linyphiidae; genus Oedothorax; species Oedothorax gibbosus. Next base: position 11,111,651 of record CM033282.1, on the reverse strand, counting down.
CGATTAATTTTTCCATACCAAATACCAACGTAACCTTACATATTCTATTCTCTTACTTAACTTTGAAATTAGTCATTTAGGTCAAAGTCACTTCTACTTTAATATTGAATTTATAGACATACTTTTTTTACAATGCTCTGACATAAGCTTAAATTAACAAGTACCTGCTTAAATACCGAAAATATAAGTATTAATAAATATTTTACTAAGTTAATAGGAGCATTTCTAAACAATGTCAAATCATGTGTAATAAATATTAAGAAGCAATGTGTAATGTGCAATATGTAAGAAAACATGTAATTAAAATACATTATTGGTTTGTTATTGTTTAATACCCAGAACTGGTATTAAATATTGAAAATGGTTTAATATATTTTATTACTTTCATTGAAAAACGAGTGTGTCCCTTGTCTCTCTCTTTGTTGATGCTGATAATTTTATATGTGATGAAATGTTCTTTATCGAATATGGTTTTAATTGCAACTATTTACTTAAACGTATAGTGTAATTCACCAAAATGATCGGTAGCTATTCGAATTATAGCTATTGAATATAATCTTTTTTTATTTAGAATTCAAATTCATATCTTTATTCACAATTTAATTATAAAATATTTATGCATGATAAATTAAGCTATTAAAAAACACCCTTTTTACTACACTTCTAATAAGTATTAATTGTTCATTGAAAAATGATTAAATTGAACTAATATGAAGATTTCTTCAAAACTATTTTTGCACAAAACTTTAAGTTTCATGAAATAACATAGATACTAATTGCTAGATCAATGTATTGTATAAATATTTTGGTGCACACAAAAAATATTTAGATGATTAAAGTCCTAATTTACAAAAGTATAATTTACACGCTGAATTCAATCTACGTAATTTTTCGTGACATTTCTTCTAAATAGTGTAAGTTACAGTAAAACTGTTGTCAGATGTTTAACTAATCAGAAATTCGAGCCTGCCAATTCCTTTTCAAGCTTACAAAGTAATCGTTTTAAAAGTAACTAATATGTAATGGGGTAAACAACTATTTTCATTTAGTGTGCAATATAAACAAACATATCATTCTGCAATAACTTGTTGAAATTCAAATAATTGGTTTTTGTTTTCCATTTAATTCATTGTAAATGTATTGTAAATATAATACTTTTTACTGTATTTTCAGTTTATTGGACATTTCAAAAAATAAATTTACACACTTCAATTTCATATGGCAAGAATCATGTAGTGCTGCTTTTATTACACACAAAAATATTATGTAGTAAAAAAATAGTAAGATTTTATCTAAGTCTAGATATGTGTTACTACATTTGAAAAAATTAAAGAAATCATGTTTGCTTACATTGAAAGCTCAATATTTATTCAGTTTAATACAATTATGCTAAAATAAAAATAACAAATATATTTTTAGTGCAAAAATCTAGTGAACTTTGCAATCATAACTAAGTATGATGTTTCTAAGTAGTAATATTAGATTTCAAAACAGTTTACTTTCATTTAAAGAGATTCCTACATCACAAATGTGTTCACATGCGTTACAGATGAGAAGTATTTTACTAATTCAGAATAAATAATAATGTTTAATACGGTTTTAGTATAAATAATAACGTTCTGTAAATAAGAAAAAAGTTATTTCGACATCTGCCACTTTAAAGTAAAAATATATATTTTTTGTAATTCTAAATATTTTAATCATTTGGAATAAACAATAAACTTCTAACTAAAAATCTGCCGAGTTACTTTTAGGTTTGAAAAATTTATTTACGCACCATACACCTAGCTATGAATAAAATTTATTACTATCAAATTGTCCATTGTTGTTAAAAATTGTTAACTGAACTACATATAAAAATTAATTTTATATATGAATACAAATAACAAGACCAAATAATCTTTAAAAAAGTTTATAAAGTTATTAAACTTTAATCGAAATTTCGCTAAATATTCCACGACGAATAATATTGGTTATTTCTATCTTCGAAATCTTTTTAAAAATATTGTGCACTCAGTTGGGTTTAAAAACTGTAAATTTTTGTCAGGCAAAGTAAATTTTATTCATGGTATAGACAAGTACATATGTTTAAGCTTTAAAAAAAACCGACCGGTTTAATTATATTTTAAGGTTAATAAACGATTATGATGCTACAAATAATATATTTTTCTTAAAATTAAAAAAGATTTAAAATTATTATGTAGTTATTTGAATATTAAAACCCAATGTCAGTAAGAATTAACTAAATGAATGTTTTGGAATATTTTATTAATATTAAAGTAACTTTTTTGTAATTTTAAGCTGTGCCAAAGTGTTTTGGTTCCCTTTGTGTAAAAGATTTGATTTATTCGTGACATCATACGGGTTTTATAATTGCATGCTTTTTACATCAACAAATTTAGAGAACATAAATGTGGCTATGTTTTATAGTTATCTTTTGTACTACTAACAAAACAAATTGTATGAAATGAGAGATAAGGGTGAGCTTTTTAACAAAAAAAACTTTTTTATTGTCATAGCAATGGATAACATAGGAAAATACATCTTTTTAATAACTCTTTTGTATGATGTAATGTTGAATTTTTTCAAGATTTATATCAATTACCATTTTGTATTTTCCTGATTGTTATAATATTGCTTGGTGAATGTTACCATTTCTTGATCCCTGAACGTTAGCAGCACTATAGATTGGACTTATTTTTTGTACGGTGCTACACTTTTACAAGCATAGCTTCGTATGAAGCATAGAGAAGGAACTATTTTGCTAGTGCGGGTGAATGCAATCACATAGGAATCGTTCACAAATTCGTGTGGGTATAGAGTTTGAGATGGTGAAAAGGGCGTGGACATTTGTATGACATCAGTCATTTGGCTTGTGATAAGTTGTGATATTTTATAGAAAAAAAATAATGTATATAATCTCAATCTTTTGTATAAAAATGTAAGTAATGATTAATATATCTTAGCTTCTATAACTATTATATTATCGCATATTACTATAGTAATCATTACAAAAAATTGTGTTCATTACTTACTGTGATTTGTTGGACATTGGATGTTTTGTGAAATTCTAAAAATATTTTTTTAAATTGAAAAAACTGTAGACTAAATTAACTTTGTAATGTTGACATGACTGTTATAATTAATAATGTTGCATCATCAATTATAACTGATGGTACAATCATTAACTAACATCATTTAACTAAAACATATAACAATGCATCTTAATTATTTAAAAATAATAATTGTTATGGTGCTTTTACATGTTAATAACGAAGCAGTTTTTAATTACTATCTAAATTTTAATGCAATATCGTATTTGTTAGCTGTAAGGCCATTATGTATATGCTTTGCAATAGTAATTTTGTATATGTTGTGTTTTTGTGCATCTAGTCTTTCATTCTACATATATTTTTCTGTATAAAGCATTTTTGTCCGTATAAGGCGTGTTTGTGAAACGATTGTGTTGGACATGTAAAGGAAAGGATAAGTGTTGAATTTGTGAACGATTCCTATAGTCAGAAATAATATTTCTCTAGAACCGTAATCATCCATATCGCAACTAAATTTTCACTGGTAGCAATCTACAATTTCTTTTGACCAGTAATGCTGCTACTAGAGGTAATAAATTGTAAAAATATCCTCCATTTCATTTGTAATAACAATCCCAGTTGGTAAAATTACAATGAAGTTGGGTGGAATTTTTGTTTCTTTCAAAAGTGAAATTCAATTAAACAACGTGAAAATTGACTGCTTACATTCTTCAGCTGTCTATTTAATAGATAGAAGTGGACATTTTAGGCTTTTGCGAATTTCTTAATACTTAATATATATTAGATAAGCGTATGCATGTAACGAACTATTAGTTTTACTACTACACACGTATGACTTGGATGTCTCAGGTGAGTTTTTTAGCTTAAATCACCAATGAAATTGGAAATTACTAGTAGCTGAATGAGAAAAATGTACTATTTAACCTTAGTTTGCTTATTATAAGAAAAAAGTATTAGAAAATTGTAGGCACTAAATTATTATTAAAAAAAATCGAATGAACAATTATTAGCATGTTTTAATTAGAATTTTAATAAATCCTAATGTTAACTTTTGAAATTGCTTAAACACTGTATGTATTTTCACTTTTTCGAAATTAAGAGACTCACCATTTATATATGCGTGGTAAATAAATAGTTTATACATTTATAACAACAATGTTTAAAGTACTTTCTAAAAGGGAAAATATGTATGATCCTATACAAATGTTTGCTGTAATAAAATGCATAAATCATAAAAAAAATATAACTTGCACTGCTTAATTTTTGCATTCCTGCAATTATTCCCCTCTTCGCGTTTCTTTTTCGCAATGTGTTCTATTTAATATTTAATTATTCTATGTTTGGCTTTTTTTACTTAATGTTCAATTTAATCAATGAAGGAATTTTTGCTTACCTTATCACATTAAAAAAAAATATCCCCACATTACTAATAAAAATTCCTTAATACAAAGTTTTTAATGCATTAACATCGGGTTGTGTTTTTCATATACAATTATCTTTAAATCAAACATCTTTATTATAATACCATTTCAGTTTTAATTGTATCGTTTTACAATTTTGATTCATAACTGACATGACACAATCGGAAAATGAAACTCGAGTATACATCGATAAACAGTTTGTTAAAATATTTTTATAACATAGTTATTAAAACATATCACTTTTTTTCTTTTCCCATTTAGCTACTACTAATACTTAGTTTTTTATTTATTTTAAATAAAATTGAAATTTTACTTGCGTGATATTTTTCAATTCATATAAAAGCGTTTTGTCTTTTTATGAAGAAAATTCATTATACGTCATTTCTTGTAAGAATTGTATTTAGCAGTTTCTAGGTAGTATGATAGTGTTAATTTGTGTTACGCAAAATGCACTATTATTAACGTTTTTTAAAAAAGGATGTTTCATAACTGTGGAATTATGTGTTTTGTTATTTTATACAATACAACTTTGTATATTATTTTGTTATTTTTCACAAAAATAAAAATGGAAAAATAACTGTTTTTGGTACTGAATATTACTAAATGTGGTTTGTACTCCTGGCAGTGAAAACTGTGTGATTGTAAAACTTTAAAGATGATTGTATGCTAGTTATCTATTGTAGCTCAAATAAAGGCACTAAAATATAAAAGCGTTGTGTTATGTCATAAGGTTTGGAGGATTTAGGTTTGGGGGGTTCATCAATTACGTAATGCGATTTTCACGATTTGATTTCCCCTCCGCTCACCCCTAAACGCATTACGTCATTTATGGACGCCCCCTTTGAACTTAAATAGTCGAACCAGATTACATGGTCAGAAATTTCAAAAATATCCTGCTTTGACGGCGAAGGAGGACGAATGCCCGGGTCTCCAAACCTAAAGTGCCTCTGTGTTGGGGAAAATTATTTTCTAAGCCAATTTCAAAAAGTGGGATTATAGAGTCCTGTGTGTCAGCTACATTTATCAGATAAATAAAATCGTTTGTAAAAATGTTTAGTACAGCCGGAGAAATGTGGCTGAGAAAATCATTTTTTCCAGATTACCGGATTAACTCATTCATTTTTGTTAGGAGACCCGCGGTCATTCGGTCTCATTTGCCGTTAAAAAAAAGAGGTTCTTGTCAATATATGTGGTTGCCTTGGGCGCCATTTTAAGTGTTGTCCTCGTCACTTGACCACCGTTTAAAATTACGAAGCCTATCACCAATAAACTACATGTAGCTTTAGTGCACCCTTAATTCAACCAAACCTATTTTTCATAGCTTCATGGCGCCCTATTGATTAGGTCGGCATGACAAAATTTAGCTACACCTGTCAATTTTTTGCCCATCTTTATAAACAATTTTCATTATTATCATATGATCCATTTCATATCGCACCGTACGCGGAAAAGAGACCTATCGCGAAACAGACAATTCTTCAGTAGAGCCGTTTAAAATTTTGGTAAAAATTCAAATTATCATAATCATTAATCGTTCCAAATGAACCGAGATAAAAAAAAATATTTGGCATGGATATCCGTTTTATGAGTATCAAAAGGTATACAAAGTCACATTTACTTTAAATTTGGGGCCGTAGTGAGCCTAGTGGTCAGCGTCTCGGTCTCGGAAGGTCCTGCGATCGAGTCCCGGTACCACTGAAGACCTACCGAGTATATGCGGAGTACGTGCTCGTTAAATCTGTTGGGTCCGAAAGTCCTCTAAGTTCCCATACCAAATCAATACCTCTGGGGGTGACAAGCCAATTCTGGGGATCCTCTAGTTGGCCTCTGTCTCTAAAAATTAGATGGATCCACTTACACCCATCATAAAAAGTCTGCGTACAAGCCAATAAAAAACTTTCTATCTTGAAAAATTTGTACAAAATGTTGATCGATGCAGTTTTAAATCATGAATTTGTGTTAAGCACACCTATATGCGTTTTTTAGATGCAGTTTTAAAGTCTCGCAGATTTTCGATCTTTGATTAGCCAATGAAAACCAAGGTCAGACAGCGGCACGTGTCAGAAAAAGTCTGCATACACCTTTAAAAGGGATTGATAATTAACACGTTGTTCATTAAATTCGCAGTTTTGGTGTCTTTGTAAGACCTTCAGGATCTTTAAAGTATATTTTCTAAAAAAAACCTGAAATTTAACTGTAATAATTGTGTGATGAATTCCACGAATAAAGAAATATCTCCGAGCGAGAGAAAGATTATCCTAAAATTGCGTAGCGAGGGGTAAATAATTTCGTGAAATAGGTCGAATAGTTGGCAGAACTCATCCTTCAATTCAAAAAGTGGTGAAAAACTACGAAAGAAGTGGATCCCTTATATCAAAGCCCCGTTCTGGACGCCCCTCAAAGCTGACCCGCCGAGAAAAACGGAGTGTGGTGAGGTACGTGAAGATTAATCCTCGTGTTACATCCAAACAAATTAAAGCTTACATAGAAAGTAGTTTTGGCAAAGTTTTGCAACGAGACACTGTATGTAAAATACTAAAAAAAGCTGAATGGCACTGTCGAGTCGCTCGTAAGAAACCATACGTAACTTATAATAAGAAAAAGCGTATGGCATTTGCTAATCAGCATGTAAATAAACCTCCAGAGTTTTGGAAAAAGGTTATTTTTTCTGATGAAAGTCAATTTTGCATATTTGGTATGAAAGGCAAGAAGTTGGTGTGGCGAAAGAAGGGTACAGCATTTGACCCACGGAATGTACTACCAACAGTGAAACATAGTGGTGGTGGAGTAATGGTTTGGGGGTGCATGGCTGCCAATGACGTTGGTAATCTTGTGTTTATTGACTGTATAATAGACCATAAGGTCTATCTAGACATATTAAAAACCAATCTAAAACAAAGTTCTCAAAAATTGGGTCTTAATAAGGACTTTTGCTTCCAGCAAGATAACGATCCGAAACATACTGCTCATTTGGTCCGGCTGTGGTTACTGTACCACACTAAAACACAGTTGCATTCTTCACCTCAGTCACCGAACTTGAACCCCATTGAACATTTGTGGGACTTATTGGAGCGCAAGATTCGACAGCATGACATAACGTCCAAAAATATGCTAAAAGATGTTATCCTCCAGGAATGGGACAAAATAACCCCCCAGGAGACATCCAAATTAGTACTATCTATGCCAAAACGACTTAGAGAGGTTCTTAAACGTAGAGGCCATTCGACAAGCTACTAAAGCAGTTTTCTTCTAACTGGAAAAAAATAATAAATTACATTACCTGAACTGTACGCAGACTTTTTCTGCACTGTTTTGCAACCTTGCTTCACTTTTGATTTTTTAAAAAATATTTATGTTTTATGTATAAGTCTACTCATTATATATTTTCATTATCATAGTATAATGTACACAAATAAAAAAAATTGGATGCAAAATGACCTATTTTTCCTATATAATTTTATTTAAAATGTTTTAGAATCAGTCTGTACGCAGACTTTTTATGATGGGTGTATGTGTGTGTTGTCTGTTGTGTCTGTCTTACTTGACGAAGGTTTATAAGCGGGTCGCTGACCAAGCACACAAACCTGAATATATATGTCTACCAACCAACCAACCAACTTTAAATTTGCCTTTGCCGAGATATTTTCAGATAGGTCTTTCTTTCGCGTACAAATTTGAACGATTTTGTACGCGAAAGAAAGACCTATCTGAAAATATCTCAGCAAAGACTACTTTAAAGTAAAAAAAAAATGACTATGCATACCTTTTGACAATCATAAAACGGATATCCATGCCAAATATTTTTGATCTAGGTTCATTTGGAACGATTTTGTGATAATTTGAATTTTTACTAAAATTTTAAACGGTTCTTCTGAAGACCGGTCCTAAAACATTTGCTGCTAAATTCAGTCTAAATATTAAGGAAACATACTTATGAAGAATACTCATTTACTTAATGCATTTTTATAATCTAAAAATATATTGATCAACAATAAGAATATATTTTTTAAAATTTAAATTAAACAAACAGCTTGTTTAACCAATTTAATGAAGTTTATGTAATAAGGTTTATCTCTTATCATGTAATTACGATATTATTTTAAAGTCATGTTTATTTTTATAATTTAATATATTCAATGATTTAAATCATAATACATAATTTGTTTATATAAAAAATAGTTGTTATGAAACGAATCACTTTTACAAAATCAGGATTTACAAGATATAAGAAATGATATTCACATTTTTCTACAAAAACCTTTCAATCTAAATTTTTACTATATATGTTTAAAATTAAAAAAAATTAATATTGAAGCATTATTAAAATTTTAAAAGTAAGTTGTAAGGATTCCTGATACCTTAAGTATGAAATTGAATTCATTGACTTTATATCGCAAACTGTCAAGTCGTAGCAATTGAACAGGGTTTCTGCCAAAATGAAATGTCCCAAATTCATGACTGAAATTAATAATTTTCATGACTCCAGGAATCGGTTCAAAAATAAGAAAATAAGAAAAATTTCAATTTGAGCCATTATGAAATTTGATGTGTATAATGCATTATCTTCTAATATACTTTTATATTGAGTAAACAATTATTTCTTTGCGTATCTAAACCAAGAGTAGGAAAATTAGAATATAAATAAAAACAAAAACAGCAAACATAACTACTGAACTGCTACACAAATCAATCTTTGTGTAGCAGTTGAGTAATTTTGTTGAGCAGTATAACTTAATAATACATCGATAAAAAAAATTTATGAATCACGACATGACAAATTTATATATAATTATACAATACAATACTACTAAATGAACTTCCTAATTTTTTATAAACACTTTAAAATAATTACATTTACTTTTATTTATAGTGTTGAGGGGGTCATTTTCATCAGATTTGTCTATGTATGTGTGAACATGTTTAGCTGTTCATTTTGGTATTGCTAACAAGTTTTGTTCCTTGGCAGTTCCATTAAGGCTAAATATTTAGTCGCTGGGTTTTTAAAAAAAAAAATTCTGTACTGCCTCTTTAGAATTGAAATCCCCAACTTTTGGTCTTTCAATGCATATCCTTATTAACATGGTTCATACATTTGTTAGGGAAAAAAATTCAAGGACTCGAAATTTACTAACAATATAACATTTAAATATATAAAGCGTGTATATACTGACACGCCATTTTTTTTTAAAACTAAAAATGGTCTAAAATCAGAAACCCCATTATACGCCGAAGTAGAAAAAAAGGTCAAACGTAAACAAAAAGTTTTTTTTTTCATTCAAGGTATTCATGTGATCACGACTCACGGACACCGCAAGTCGGACACTTAATCGGAAGAAAATATTCTGGTTGGTCCGACTTGGCCTGAACCGGAGCTACAAAAATAAAACGATACACTCTTCTGATCACGCAGAGCCAGAGAACTGTCAATCATTCTGATGCAATGTGACGTCATCGACAGATTTCGTGAAAATACGAGGCAGCTAAATAAGTAAATCAGGATAAGCCTTATTGGACTCCTCTTCTAATGGGAGATTGCACTGGCTGGTTGAGATTTGAAGACATTTTAGTGTGTAATCTAATCTTAGATCATCTTTACTTTTTATTTAAAATTTTTATCATTATTAGAATATGTTATTTGAACTTATTGTTTATTGAAATTCTACTTTAGTTTCACCGAATTACGGTGCGAAGAAAGCAACAATATATAATATATATATATTATTATATATATATATATATATATATATATATATATATATATATAATATTATATATATATATATATATATATATATATACATATATACATATATACATATATCATATATACATATATACATATATACATATATACTATATACATATATATATAATATATACATATATACATATATACATAATACATACATATATACATACATACATACATATACCATATACACATATACATATATACCATATACATATTATATATATATATATATATATATATATATATATATATATATACATATATACATATATACATATATACATATATATACATATATACATATACATATATACATATCACATATACACATATACACATATACATATATACATACATATACATATATACATACATATATATAGCGGCGTTTATGGCGACATATTACGTAATTTTACACGAGATGTTTCGAAATTCATGCAAATCTACCGTTTTTTCATGACTTTTGGTCATTTTTGGCTCAAATTCATAACTTTTCATGACAAAATTTACCTACAGTCAAAATTCATGACTTTTCATATGCGCGGAAACCCTGAATAGTGAATCAGGTTTAGACTTATGGTAAAATACCAACGTTGAAAACGATTTAAAACTATTTATCGTTTGCTAAAATATTAACTTGAGAAAAAAAATTATATATATTGACATATCATTTTGCAATCTATACATATTACATGAATTTTTTTCGATATATTTATTGTACTAAATACTACAAAACAGACCTTTTGAAATGGGTATTTCTTTTAAATGAGAGTATTTCAAATAAAGGGACAAATAAACAAATTAATTACCGACTTTAACCTTTCCATTTAAGCACTTCAAACTTAACTTCATTGCCGTGTGGCAGCTGCAAAGACATAGAAAAAAATCGCCAGATGCGATAGATCTTTCTTTTCCGCTCATTTTCATCCAAAAACGAACGCGGGAAAAAGACATATTAATTGCAGATGAACTAAGGCTTGGATCGCTATGCCGATTGCACCAATCGATAGATATCGAAATTTTGCATCATATAGTAGTGTTAACTCAAAAAGTCAATTTTGGCCGATAGGTCACTTTTCCGCGTACGGTGCTATATGAGTTTTTAAGCAAACTTTTCTTTAGTACATTCACATCTAAAATTAATTTAAAAATTTTTTTTTAGGATTTTCGACACTACAAAAAACACAATTGTTAAACGAAAGACTTAGTATGTATTTAGTAAAGCCTATACTCAGACTAACATCTTGCCACAAATTTAATATTGTTGCTGCTTCATTCTAGGGGGCCAGCCGCTTGCATCAAGAAACAAAGTAGGAAACTGACAGTTAACTTTTTTTTAAATAATTGCCCTCACAAATGCAATACAAATGATATAATATCAAGTATACAAATGTAACTTAATATTTATCAATTTAAGCTTACTTTTAATAAAATAGAGATGTAAAGATTTTAAACAGTAAAATTAAACAGAAAACCACCATAGAGCAACAATACACAATAAAAATCTTTATTTCAAAAAGAATTATTACAAAAATCGAATTTATAATTAACTATTTTGCATGAAAACCATTACATTAATATAAATAGTTCTTGATTGAAATTAAAAAAATACTATCCTATGATTGAAATACAAAGTGACTTATCCCAAAAGCTACAAGTATAATTTTAATACTTTATTCGTTGCCAGTGCAAAATTACAAATTGCACTTATTAAAAACAGACTTCAGAGTTCAACATTATGACAAAATAAAAGTTTATATTAAAAATTATAAATACCATAAGGTGGAATGAATTAAATCAGTTTTACACCATAAGAAGCTGTTGTTTTTACTGTGGAAAAATGATATTTATTTTCTTCAATTTCTGACTCTTTACAAAATCACTTTTTATATCTTTATTGCAACCAACAATTTTACATATAAACATTAATAAATGATTTCAATAATCATTCTGAATGAATTCCGATCTCTTAATTGAATTCAGATATTCAAGATTCGGGCAATTTAATTGCAATGTTTTTACATTTTATTTTCTATCTTTTGCTACTTTCTTTTTTAGCATTTTAAAGCCAATAAGGTTTTACACCTTACATATTGAAGTTGAGAAAAATCATTGAAAACATTATTTGTAATTATATTGTGCTCATTTTGTAATCATAATATACTAAATAAATATCTAACCAAATTGAAGTATTGAATAAAAATAGATTAATATTTAAGTGTAAATAAATAATATAAATTCAAATATATTATGAAAAGTATAGATTGTTGTGAGTAAATATAAATAATGTAAATATAAATAAAGGTATGTAAATAAAGGTTTAAATAATGTAAATATAAAGGTAATTGAAGTGAAATTCATAAAATCATATAATGCATAAAAACTAGCTGCCTTATTTCAAAATAATTTATATGTAAAGTTTAAAAAACCTTTTCGAAAATAGTCTTTAACTTAAATAAAAACATAAAAGCCATTTTTTATGTAGCTAAATATATTCATCATACATTAACAAAGTCTTTACCCGAACAAAGTGCAAAAACGTTACAGGAACTTATTCCTTCTTAAAAGCAAGGGAGTACTTAGTAAAGCAATGAAAACTTAAAACCAAACAATAAAGTGCATTTTTTCAAAAATGAATTTTAATCACAATATGATCAATCCTCAATGTAATGCCCTTTCAACACTTCTGCTTAATAATTTTAATCAGTTTTGGAGGACAATGTCTTTTTTTGCTGAAGTGAATTTTTATAAAATAGCCGATTAGTATTACTTTTGAATTTTAAATAATTCTTAACATTATTATTGAATTTACCAAATCTCTTTTCAATTCACCACATTTAATTGTATATAAACCAGGCAAATGTTAAGTACGTGATATTAAATTATATGCATGTAAAAATATACAATGCTTTTCATCACAGATGCTTAAATTAACTAAAAGTATATAATCATAATTTTGCCTTTTCTAGACCACACAGGAATGGCGAAGGAATTTGAATCCAAGGAGTAGGTAAAGGATATAACCCTAAACTATTCTTGAAATTTGTAATGTCATCTATTTTAACAGGAGGCTGAAAACAACAATAATAACAATTAATACAGCAAATTTATAAAAAGAAAATAACAATGAAATTTAACATTCTATAAACATGCAGTAAAATCTTCATTATTCACGTAATTGGGTAGTGTGGCCATCCAAGGATAAGCAAATTTGCAGATAATCAGCAAATGTTTAATTCAAATGTTTGAAAAAATTATTTGCTGAAATCCCAAAGTAATTTATATTTTTGATTATAATAATTTATTTTATTAATTTAAATACCACTTAAATGTGTTTAAATACATTGTCTTACTTACTCTGAAGGCAGGAGGAGGTGGAATTAAACCATCACCAATTGCATCTTCTTCTGGTATGTATGGATATTGACCATCAGTGTTTTCGTTCAGGGATTTGCAAGATGATGACAGAACATGAACAGAGAGTTTCTTTCGTTTTGGTGCATCATAGGAAATTAACTCCTGGAAAAACATTTTAAAAAGTCATAGAAAATCAATATTTAAATTGCTATGTATGGTAAATAAAAACGGACCACAGTTATTAAAATCAAAACAAACCTTAAAGTAGGAGTATAACTCATCCTTTGTAATAGTAGCCAAACAAGCGACTTCAATATTGTCTAAAAAGTAATATTACATGTAATAAATGTACAAAAAGTTAAATATATATATATACTGTGTTCGTATAAACTTAATAAGCCAATGTAACAAAGGAACATATCTACAGAAACCCTTTTAATCTCTCATTTGTGGCTAGTGATAATTTATAAATTTACTCTAAGAACATCTTATATTTAAAAAATCAATTGAGTATTCAAAGTTGTTTTATTACGGCAACAAGTGTTTGCTTACAAACTAAACAGGGACCAAAAATTAACATACACAGACAGTAGTTTTATCGGAATGTTTCACACTACTATTTATTTTAAAAAAAGGTTATTTTTATTAATGAACATACAGCTAAAATTCAACAAATTAGAAGCATACAGTTCTTTTGTAAATAGTAAAACAACCTTATATGTTTAAAAAGATTGTATAAATTTTCCTGAAAAATACTTTCAGTAGAATTTGATTTAATTATAATTGCATCAGGAAAAAAAAAGGAACACAATAAGAAAGATACAATCAGCTAAACAGGCACAAGCAATTATTTGTATGCAAATTGTCATGCTACCAGAAGCAAGCATGCTTTAAAATTATTATACAGTTTTTATTATTTATCTCTACAATTTTGCAATGCCAGCTCATTTTGAAAGCCAAAGCTGTTAAAAAAGCACATAGGGGCACACATTGGACTTGCAATAAGCAGATATGACACTTTTAATTGCTAAAAGAGATGGATCGATCAGCAACGTTATTTTTTTCTTTGCTCAACAGGCTATAATGCACTGCATCTAATTAAATTTGATGTTGAAAAATTAATTTCTAATCGGAAGTTATTTTCTTCGGAATTGGATGGTGCAGCATCCCCAGATAAGCGAATTTGTTGATAATCAGCAAAAGTAAAGAAAATATCCCCAAGATTGCCCTTAACTGGAGTTTTTATCAAAGTAAAGTAAAGGCAACTAGATATTTTTTTCTGGGGGGAGGATTTCAAAAACAATTATTTTAACGTTATTATTTAATTCAATTCAAAGTCACACAAATAATTAATGCAAATTATTTAATAAATACACATTATATTGATTTAATTAACATAGTTAAGACACTTAAATTAATTCAATACAATAAAAACTAATTTAAATACAATTAAAAATAAAAAAATTATGAGAGCAATAAGTTGGTAAATAATTAGATGGTAATAAGTTTAGGGTAAATAATTGTCAGAAATATTCTTCTAGTAGATGCCATCTCCCATCATCTATATATTCCTTTTTCTAATGTTAATAAGAATATTGTGGTCGACCCATACTTATTCTTTACACTGCAATTCAACAAATGTATAAAATGCAAGCACTTTTAATATTTTTTCTCCAATTTTTGAGTTTTAAACCAATTAACAATTTACATAATACAAGTCCTGGGAGGGAGGTTATGAACCTACCACCACTTTTCAGCAATAGTGCTATATGATCGCACCAATCAAAATTAGAAAGTCAAAACCATGTAAAAAGTGCATTTTAAACATTTAAATTTTAAAAACTATGCTATACCTCTGTCAAAATTAAAATGTTGCGAATGTATTTCAAGCCAGTATTTTGCATTTTGAAGGAATAACTTCTTTGGTTTCTCCAGACGTATTCCAGTAACTGACTGCACATGATTTTGATATTCTTCATCGCTTAATTCTTGCAAATATTTCTGCAAAAATTATTTTTTTACAAATAATTATACAAATACAAAATACAAAAATAAAGGACCAATAACAGGCACGAAGCCCAACAAGATTGGTCCTGTTTACAGTCCCCCGACTATATCCCAGTGTCTGTCCAGCTTCTTTTTAAAAATATCAACACTGTCAGAACTCACAACATCCTCTGGCAGACCATTCCACTTATCCACAACTCTAACATAAAAGTAATGTTCCCTCAAATCCCTATTAAAACGTGCTTTTCTCAGTTTTAAACTATGACCTCTAGTCCGGTTATCAGAATAAAAAACAAGCAGGTCAGCATCCAATGACCTAATAAATTTAAAAAGCTGAATCAAATCCCCTCTAACCCTTCTCTCCTCCAACGTGTACATGTTTAACTTCTTCAATCGATCCTCATAACTCAAATTCCAAAAACCATCAACCATTTTAGTGGCCCTATGCTGCACCCTTTCAATCACATCTATGTCTTTCCGCAGATATGGAGACCAAAACTGTACGGCATATTCCAAGTGAGGCCTTACCAGCGCTTTGTACAGTGGCAGGATAACGTTACTAGACCTTGAAGAAATACTATTTTTTATATAACCCAATAATTTATTTGCCTTTTTACTAGCAACTGAACACTGGTACCCCATTTTAAAATCATCACAAACCAAAATCCCCAAATCCTTAACTGAATTACTAACCTGAATTTCAGCACCTTTTAAAAAATAATCAAAAATCCTATTATTCTTTCCCATGTGTAAAGCATGACATTTCCCAATATTAAAAGACATCCCCCAATTATCAGCCTAATCTGATAATTTATCCAAATCCCTCTGTAGCTCATCCCTTTGTTCCTCAGAATTCACATTACCCATAATTTTTAAATCATCTGCAAAGATACTAATATGGTTATTTATTCTCCAGCTAATGTCATCAATAAAAACAATGAACAAAATTGGCCCTAGCACAGAGCCCTGAGGGACACCGCTTCCCACGTCAGCCCATTCAGAATATCTACCCTTAATTTGAACTCGTTGCCTCCTATTTGTCAACCAATTTCTATCCAAATCAAAATTTTCCCACCAATTCCAATCCTCTCCAATTTAATCATGAGTGCCTCATGAGGGACCTTATCGAATGCCTTTTGAAAGTCTATATAAATTAAATCCACACTATCTTTCCTATCCAAACACTCGGTAACCCTGTTGTAAAATTTTAAAAGATTTGTGTTACAAGATTTTCCTTTTCGAAAACCAAATTGTAGATCTGAAAGATGTTTCCCCCCCTCAAGGAATGCCATGAGATGATGTTTAATAAAAGTTTCAAAAATTTTACATAAGACAGAAGTTAAGCTAACAGGTCTGTAGTTGCTAGGATCCCCCCTTGATCCAGCTTTAAAAAGAGGGGTAATATTTGCTAGCTTCCAATCAAAAGGTACACATCCCGAATCATATGATGAAATGAAAATTGTCAAAACAACGTCAGCCAACTCTTCCGCACATTCCACAAGTATCCTTGGATAGATAGTATCAGGCCCCGGAGCTTTATGAGGTTTAATTCCTCTAAGATATTTAATAACATTTTCCCTATTGAAGGTGCATTCATGAAAATTACTTATTTGTTTAACCAGCTGAATACCTTCACAATTAAAATCCTTGTTAAAAACATCACAGAAAAAATCATTAAGAATATTTGCCATACCCACCTCATCAGAGATAAAATTACCAAACTTGTCCTCAAATGGACCCAAATTAACATTTGAAATGTTTTTTCCCCTAGCATATGCAAAGAAGTCTTTAGGATTATCATTAATTCCCCTTGCCAATCTCTCCTCCAAACTCAATTTTTGTTGCCTTTTCATATATTTAAACTTTTTTCTGGCTATAACATAAGTCTCTCTATCAGTATCACTGCCTGAACTTTTAAACAACCTATAGGATTTCTGCTTCAATTTTAAGGCCTTCTTAATATCTTTAGTAAACCACAAAGGTGAAAATTTAATACACAAATACTCATTAAGAACATAAATTTATATGCACTATTAAAAACTTAAAATCAAAGTTCTGCTTACATTACATTCAAATATGAAATTACCAAGAAGTTAAAAAGCTGACAGCATGTAGAACACAAATTCAGGGAATTTGGTTAGGCTTACGAGGGTTATTCTTTAAAAAAAAATTCAAAATGTGTGATACTCTGGTGCTCTGAAAGGGTCCTCATAGGGTTTTTTTTTGGGGGGGGGGAGGGGGGTAGTAATAAAAAAAACTGAAACACCTAACGATATAGATGTTCAAACCCGCCTATACTAAAACACAAACTTTCTTTGCAGTGGGATTAAACAGGGCGCAAGAAAATAGTCAAGTATTTTTTATAAGGTTAGAAGCAAGATTTCTTTTGTAGTTTTTTTTATTGGCGCATTTACCTAATTTGAGGTTATCTCATAAAAATTATTTTGAAATTTAATTTTTTTTAACCTCAGAATTCAGAAAACTCATTCAAATTATTCAATTTTGTTTATTTTTAAAATTGTTAAAGTGAAAAAATAGTGAATAAAAAATATATTTCATCTAAAATAAGTTCAGAATATTTCAGACTGATTTCAAGTCGTGGCACTTTGTTTGGAAGAAATAACTTTGCACGACAGCTACACTTTGACTACTGGTAACAGATCCCGAAATTTTAAAAATTGTGGTCAATTGACTAGACCAACCTAATAGTGACTCAGCACACAGAATCAGGACATTGAACCACAGCAGCTTAACTCAAAATTGCTTATCTTTCAAAAAATTAGAAATTTAAAAGATACTATATTTGGGCTAAGAACCAACATTAGAATGAGAAATTACTAATAGGTTTTAAAATATTTTAAATGAGTAATGAAATACACACAAAAAAGGTAGAATCGCATTGTTACTTACATCAAAATACTGTATAAAGGCTTCAATCCTTCCATCAACATATGATGGTGATTTATCAGACTGAACAATAATTCGAATTCCCTGGGCACCACTTGAGCGCCTAGTGCTACTACATACAATATAACCTATTAAAATTTAAAATTTTGTTAAATACTAATATAATGCAAATAGTAGGAAAACATGCACAATAACTTTAATATTTTCACATATCTGTATAAATAAACTTGGCTTATTAAGAATTAAGAGCCAAAAAGACATCTTTATTTACTACAGATACGCTTATTATTGCAAGCTGTAATTTTCACAAAACTGAAGATACTGATGATTTTCGCTAAGAAAACTTGGCGACATATGTATGAACACTGCTGAAAGTTAAAAAATCATAGTAAAAATTTGACTCTTTATCTACTGACAGTACTTATAAGTATCACTTATAAAGCTGCTGCTTTACTTTTCATTGTACATTTGGAGAAAATGGGGGAAAGGTAGAACTTCTTGATTGAATTGTATGGCTTTAGCACATGAAAGTCTACAAAGGTAAAGTAAATTCTTCAGGAAAGTTTAATTTTAGTTACCCACACCAAATCGTTATGCCCTGACGGTACTTATCAAGTGTGTGTGGTCATGAACCACTCTTAGATACGTGTCACAAAATTTACATGCCCCATTGGCATTTAAAGGAAAAAAATCAAGTTCAGCTGATAAAAATTTGCTGTATTTCAATTTTAAATACACACAAAATCAAATAATTACAAGATATGATTTGATCAAGGTCCAAAACTTTCATTTACTTTCTGAGATGCAACAAAAGTTTGAAGCAATAGTTTTGAAGAAAATGGGTTTTGCAATAAAGTAATATCATAAAAATCTTGTTTTGAGGTAACAAAATGTAATTTAGATGGAAATTTTAAAAAAATTATTTCTTAACTCCTAATCACATTTAACTCTTTTAATGTGTCGATAAACACACAAATATATTATCCAGACCATATTTTATGTTTTATTTGCAATCGATGATTTATGAAGAAAATGAATCACGCTTTTGTGAAATTTGAACAAATTTCATGTATTTAACGCAGAGCCTGTTCTTCCATAAGGCCCGGGCCAAGTGCCCTCAAATTTTAGGGGCCCCTAAATTTCAGTTTCTATTATGCTAAATGCTGTAAATCCCCAAAATATCAGTAAACTAAAAAAACATTCGGAAAATCCACTTTGTTTTTTGCTCAATTTTGACTTAGAAATTGACCTAACGTGATTGTTTTAATCGATGTTTATAAGGAAGCCTATAAAATTGTATCAAAAATTTGATACATAGGTCATATAGCATATCATTACTGGAAATCATACACTAAATTTTCCGTAAATTTTCGTTTCCCCAAAATAGATTGTGCCTATAGTCTGAGATTTCCTAGAACAGGCCCTGGGTATACAACTACCTTAGGTGTTTCCACAGAAACTGCAAATTAGCCTAAGCTTTCTTATTTCATTTAACAAGTGAGCAAACATAAAAAAAAATTCTACCTATTTTCAATGGAACACAATATTTAAAATTGCTTCTGCTGAAATAATTAAAAGTATTGGCCACAATTTTTTATTAAATTAATTAACTTACTTTATTTACTACCTGTTTTATTGTTGAGTAGGGTTTGAAATTAAAGGTTGCTAGCCCCAAAATGAGACTTAATCCTTCAAAAATGCAACAGCAAAATATTTGAATTTCAGTTTTTGAGACTAGTTTTTCAAAATCCTCAATATCATTTTTTTAATCCCTGGTTTCCAAAAATTTAAGAGGTAAAAAAAATCTTCTTGAAATTGCAAATCGTCACCTATCCTAAATTTGTTCACCGTTTTATTGCAAGCCCAAAAACGAAAAAAATCAGCAGTGCTGAAATCGCACAATTTGCAACTATCTATAAATTGCGAAACTTCAGCCATCTTTAAATTGTGATACCCTGTTGATTCTTAAATATCAAAATTGCAGCTATCATAAAATTCAGAAACTCTGACGATAAAAAATTTTAGGAACTCCCGCTATACTAAATTGTAGTTAATAAAATCTCAAAACTCTGATGATTCTATAACCACGAAACTCCACAATATTAAAAAAAATTACATTTCAGCACTATGGACTTCAGAATTTGTGGATAAATAAACAAAAACAAAAAATATTTTAATAAAAATATTTTTATTAAAAATGCTCTTTGATAATGTGCATTTGCTCCTTGTTTTTTTAGTTAGTAGCACAGATTGCTCCAAAATTTCTTTATCCAATTTCTAACACTGGTCTCTGATACTAAAGTTCAATGTTTTACAATATTATTGTAACAGTTAGTTATTGAGATGGAATGAATTTGTCCTCACGAGTTGAAAAGTTTGCAGCTAAATACCTTGAGCATTTTATAAAACATTTGTAAATATTGTGTTCCTGTAAATATTGTGTTCCTGTAAAAATAACAAGAATAGTTAACACTTGTTTCATTATTACATAAATGAAGCCTGTTTAACTTAAGCTAATTTGAGGTTCCTCTGGAAACACTATATAAGTTGACTAATCAAGAATAACTGCTTGGTTCATAACTATTACGCACAAAACAAACTTTTAAATATTGCAAGGAAACTTACCAAGTTGCTCCTGTGTGCGTAAGTAGTTAAAACAAGGCTCAGAAATTATATCAGCTAATAATTCTAACAACATATTAGCTCTTGTTTCATGTACACCACATTGATAGTAAGTTTCTACTGATGAAGAACTATGAACTTCATTGACTGCTTCATATACATAATGATATGCTAAAAATAGATTAAATAAATTAGTGAAAAAAATTAACAAGCTTTAACACAGCACTTTAGTTTTCAAAAAATTGATTTTTATATGCTATAGAAATTTTGTGCCGAGCCTTAAGTGTTTGAAAATATGTAGGCATTATAACAGCAGAAAATATATTTATGGGATAGAAGGTTTTAAATATTTTATAAAAGAATTTTTTGGCAACTGTTTCAATAACAATGGTTTTTGGTGAATGAATTGGTGTTTGAATTATGTTTCTTTATTTAAAAGAAACAGTTTTGCCTTTTTTTATTGTATATTTGTTATTGTATATATATTTGTTTATTTTATAAATAAATAAAAATCTGAAAATTTTTCAGATAATCACAAACTCTTAAAAGTCTATCCCAGAACATTCTGTATCCCAGAACATTCTAGATATTGGGTCTTCAGATTAAAGATTTTACACTGCGTTGTGTATACATGTATCATCCCAAGTTTTCCCACTTGGGATAATCTAAAATTTATTTTTGTGTATTTCCTAAATAAAAACACTTTGGTGATTCATATAATAATAACAACAATTAAGCTTGTCCCATGCAAAAAAAAAGGGGGGAGGTATAATTATATATCAAACTGCAAGCAGAAAAGTGTTATTTTAGCAAAAACACAATAGTTGAATTAGAATCACCTGAAGTTAAACTTTTTGGTTGCATTTCATCATAGAAAATAAGGGTTCTGCTAACTGTATCCTATGTTAGTTCTGCTAACTGTAAACAATCAGTTTAGGATGCTTCAATTTCTAGATCTACAAATTTTGAATACTTTAGAATGTTTTAGCAAAAAGTAGTATTATCCTATTTATTCATTTGACACTTTTCCGCACACAATGCAACACATGGTAGATTGGTAGTACCCATTTAAATAAAAGTACAAATTCAAATAAAATTTTTACCATCAGAAAGCTGAACTTCTCGTTCTCGAGTCAACTGACTAGCCATTAAATATTTTGAATCCATATTCTTTCTCAAAATACTTTCCACAATGATCATTAAATCTAAAGCTCTCTAAAACATAAAATAACGTCAGTATTTATCAATTTAGTATTGTTCAAATCATAAAATGCACTGCAAATTTTTAAAATTAGCCATTAGATACAATAGAACAATAAGTATCACATATAAATTAATTACCCAAAACTGTTTGGTGAAAAGTGTAGGTCATTTGTAAGTAGAATGAAGACTATGTGTACTAGAACCGCACAAGAATTGTTTGAAAGGTTTAATTGCTTACTCCTCAGTGAAATGCTTTCAAAAATTGAAAGATAACTAGATTTTAAAGGTTTTTCATTTGTTTGAAATTTAAGTAAGATTGATCTAAGAAAAAAAAATATAGCATGATACATAATCTCTGTACTTTGTTTTGCTGCTAAAACTTTTTTTAAGATTAAAAAGTTTTCTCAAATATAAAGAAATAATAATGAAAACCAATAGTTTTTGTATTTTTGTTTGCTTGCAACTTCTTTAAATATAAATATCGTTATATAATCATGTCATAAAACATAAAAAAAATATAACATAGGTCGTAAAAACCATACACTACCGTACCATAACTGTATAAATACGGTAATTTAGTAACACAAACCGTTTAATAAAACTCAAAAATATAAGTTTACTGACCATTATTAAGGGAGAAAGAATTTTTTGGGTAGAAATGACTGAATTCTAAAACCAATTCAATATTGTAGGACTAATTCCTATTTTTTTATGTACAAATTAAAAACCGTGACATATTGTGTTTTTCATAGCTTTTCATAAATAAAATTGTTCCTGATGCTTTAAAAAGGTGACAAAGTTAAGATTCATGTTCTGAACCCTTAGAAACATATATAAAGATATCTAACTCATTAAATCAAAAACTTTCTGCTTAAAATTATATTTTTACTGAACTTTGAAGAAAACTTATTATAGTAAATTATTCCAACAACTTTTATGAACAAATGAAAAGCATAAATAAACATAATGCAAGTAATATGAACCTGTTTTTGAAGATTGCCATACATCAATGCCTCAATATGAACTCTGGAAAATAATCTTGGAACAATTTCTTGAACAGATTCAACGGTTGCTTCTAAAAAGAAATGGTAAACAATTAGCACCAAATTTCATTTGTATTATTGGCTACATCAATTTAAAGTTAACTCAACAACGGTATGAATACTTTAAAAAATAAATTGTAAGAAAAACAAAATTATGTTTACATCCAATTATCTACAATCAAATATAAAGTTTTTTTATGAAAATTTTTGAGAAAATACATACCATCAAGACAATTTAACAATTCTTCGTTGGTCCAGATGCGTTCAGCAAGCAAGAGTGAAGTATAATAAATTGCCTGTTGATGTGGCTGTTCAGCATGAAAATTGCTGATACTTCTTCGCAACTAGATAAGCAAAGATTCATTCAATAATATTTTAGCAAATCAGCTTTGATAAAATCAGAATCATAAAATAATGTTTAATTTTTATTGAGCACTTACTCCTTCTTTTAATATTTCAAATCGCTTTCTATCAACTTTCAAACTAGTCATACATTCCAAAATTTTTTCAAGGAGAATATGCTGCTTGTCATTATATCCTTTAATTGTGAGCTACAAAAAAAAATCAAAGTACATAAAATTAGCTATTGGATAATTCCTATCAATGAAGATGTTTGTAGCGTAGGTCACAAGTTCAAAAAAGCTTTTGAAATTTTAAAAAAATCAAACTAAATAAAACATATTTAACTGCAGAAAGTATAGATTGACTATACCACTAATTTTTTTTATTTAATGTTAAAAGTTGTAGCGATAACTTTTTTAACACTTGTGACTAATACAACAAAAAGGGTAATTCTACAAGGAATTTGCCTATTAAGTATGCATAAAGTTTAAATTTGGTCATATTTAATTACATTCCTTACCTTTATTCACTAGATGGCAGGAATCAAATCTTGTCTTCGGCAATTTAGGTATGTTAATTTTACTTTTAATCTTAAAAATAGTTCAGTTGCAATTTGTTAGGCATTTTAAATCTTAATTCGCATAACTTTAAGTGTTTAAAACTCAATAAATTAACATAACAGTTAAAACAAATAATTTCGTTTAACAATATTTTTTAAGGAGATATTGCCTCAAAATATCAATTCTTAGTTTTTAGCACATTTAATGGAATTTAAGATAATTAGTTAAGAAATAAGCAAGAGTAAAATAAAAGTTGCTTCTCTATACCAGGTTGAGTCAAAAGTTTTTCCGTATTTTACCCTTATTTGATTAGAAGGCCTGTAGTTAACGTATGCAAATTACAGTTCCTGCACAGACTATCTAAAATGGTAGAGTGGGGTTTGACCTTGATATTAGTTCTCAATTGGTGTGATTCTCACACCTGTGTAGACATTACAGTCTCTTGAAATGGCGGACAAAAAGCTAGCAATTTGTGTTATTTTGCATTTCCTCTTGAAAAAAGATCTTAACGCAAGAACAGCAGTGGAAGGGAATTAATGATGTTGAGGATCCAGGTTCTGTAAAACTGCACACTTCTCAAAAATTTTTTAAGCGTTTCCAGTAAGGTGACAAAACCCTTGAAGATAAACCAAAACCTGGGCGGCCATCTGTTGTCGATAACGAAGTCCTGCTCGAAGCTGTCCAACACTAGCCGAGTTCTATCACCCGAGTATTATCAGCAGAACTTGGTGCTTTCCAAGTACCACCAATCGACACCTCCACCAACTGGGGCTCGTTAATAGGCCCTGTCGATAAGTTCCTCATGAATTGACTCCATCCCAGCAGCAATGGAGAGTGGAGGTCTGCAAAGACCCCAAGATTTTCTCAATTTGGCGCAGAATTGCAACCTTAGCTAAGAAATGGATCTTTTTCTAAAATCCAGACAAGGGAAACAGTGGCAACATCCAGGCCAGCCCCCAAAACCTTTTGTAAAACAGGGCTGCTGTAAACAGAAGGTCATGCTGTGCGTTTGGTGGAATTTGGAGGGAGTGATTTACTTTGAGTTTGTTGCACATGGTCGTGCTTTGGACGCTGACATCTCTAGTAAGCAACTGCAACGAGTATACGATATTCTGAAGCCTCGGTATAAAGCACTAGTCAACAGACAATGTGCACTCTTACAACATGACAACCCGCCAGCACACACAGGCCAGATAGACCAAGAAAAAGTTTAAGACCTGCAAGGTACCGAAGTGTTGCCCCATTCTGCATACAGCCCAGACCTTATTCCGTCGGATTACCATCTTTCTCGGTCCTTGGCTCACTTTCTGTCCGCACGGCAGTTCACTATTGTGGGTGTGTCGAGACGGGGTATCGCGAGTTCTTTGCATCAAAGCCGGCTGAATGGTATAACCACGGAATTGAACTTTCGGTAGAGATATAGCATATAACCATATTTTATAATGGAATGTACTGCGAGGAATAAATCCTTAGCATTGTGTGACTGTTGTACATTTCTTTTGTAGGTGAAAATACGAAAAAACTTTTGACTCAACATGGTAATTTAGTAAACATGAAACACTTTCTTCTTTAAAGGCCTTATCAGATGGTTCCAACATCTATGTGTTGAACAATTTCTGGATGTTCCGAAACGTCAACAAGAGAACGGTCACGTCATATGTGACATCACACATTTAACAGGGCTACTTTGAAATTGTGCAAAACTTAAGTAATATTATCGTGGTATTAACAAACTAATTTCACTCCCTTTAAATAAAAAATTATCGCCTAGATAATCAGGTTAACACGTTACTTTGTTTAAGCTCATACTGTTTTCAATTACAGTAAAAGCCCGTTTATCCGGCTCCCGATCAACCAGAATGCTCAAATATCTGGAAAATTTCAAATTCCGATTTGGCGACAAAATTGGCGATAAAAATGAATGCTTTTGCCGAAAGTGCAATTTCTTGCCAAATATTTTCAGATTTTTTTTTAAGTTAATTTGTTTTGGCGATAACATTTGGCGCAAAAATCGTTTTTGGAACTGGAAGTGTGATTAAACGCCTGGTATGGCGCTCCCTTGGGTTGGATTTTGGTAAGTATGAGTTACAATAGGATCACGGAAGTTTGACCTGGTTTCAGCATTTTTACATGATTCCACTATCTATACGGAATCTGAAAGGTAACTAGAATTAAATTCGTGTTTTTGGTTAACAAGTACACTTCGAAACTTATCTAGAAGTAATTAATAAGTAATTTATAATCGGTTTTAACATTTCTGAAACTGATGTTTTATCTAGAACTGAATTAGTTTTATTCGAAATACTATTGGAAATGTAATTCCACTTCTTATTATGAATTTTTAAAAATTATTTTTACTCTCAAGCATTTTTTCCAATTGCCGTATATTGCTAGTCGGAAATTAAATAAGCTTTATCCTTACTGCCACGTCTACGGTTGCGTTGGGTACCAGCTCAGATGTCAGACTCTCACTTGATCGCAGTTCCAAATTACGAGGCGCTAAAAATCCTCATTTACCTCTATAGTGCGATGTAAATTCATCCTGGAATGCTACCGGAATTAAATTTTTAGTTCTATAATCTATCCGGAATTTAATTTTTAGTTCTTTATTCGATCCGGAATTTAATTTTTAGTTCTTTATTCGATCCGGAATTTAATTTTTAGTTCTAGATTCGATCCGGAATGCAATTCGTTTTTTCCACATAAATTTTATTTAATTTAGCTCTATCCGGATTGCTACTGATGTTTCTGTAAGATTGCTTTGGGTGCCAGCTCTGATGTCGGCCTATCGTCACTTGATCGCAGTTTAGTTCTATATTCTATCCAGAATTTAAATCTAGTTTTCGACCAAAGCAATTGTCCGTTATTCGGAATGTACCCAATTCTAGTTTTATTCTAAATAAGATTATGGAAGATATTTATCATCCATCAAAGCATTTTTCCGTTATCCGGAATAAATCAATGATACTTTTTAACTCATTCGCTGCGAATTTTTAATGTTGAGGCGTGTTCTTCAAAGACCGTTAAAAAAATGGCAGAGCGCAGTGGGTTAAGGCATCCTCGATAGATACCCCCTGCAGGTTCTATCTTCATCTTAGTCATATATAAACCGATCGTTCTAGGGAATAAAAGAGCAATAAATAATGCCGAGTACATGATAATGGTTCACGTTAAATCTGTCGTTGTCTCTATAAGTTTCCGTTAGATGCCAGACCAAATTTCGGCTTCAACCTCAACTACGGTTTTAAATTATGTGGCTATTCGGCAATATCCCTTCTTCAGCTCTAGTGCAACGTTAAATTTGCCAACTAACAATATAACCCTTTAGGTCAAAATAGTTGGCCGCGAATCACAAGAACGACATTATCTTTTCAACAGAATAAATTCCAAAGATTCGGTCGAATTGCCAGACTTGAACCAGAACTGCAAAAAGATTACGAGGTTGATACATAAACGATCGGCGTGCAAAACTGTAACAGAAGTCATTTTTAAAGCTGGGCTCCAGCGCAACTTTAGTGTGACATAGGTAGCAGTCCGGATAAAAGTAAATTAAATTCCGGATAAAACTATTGCGGTTACCGGAAATGCTTACAACGATAATACAAAATCTTTATTTATTCCGAATAGAAGTAGAATTCAATTTCTGATACAATTCCGTATAAACTAGTAACGAAAATGTTTTAAAGGTTTAAACCTCTTTTGCTTATCCGGAATCCAAAATTTATACGGAAAGTTAGGATGTTCCACCACAAATAATTAAACGTTAATAGGCTTAGTTTCTCAAATTCGTAAGATCCAGACGTCCGCCATGACAAGTAGTCGTCGAATCACCTGATCTGTTTCTAACTTACATGGTGATATTTCTGATTTTTAAGTCTTCTTAAATTGTTTATATTAATTAACTATCCCGATACCTTAAAGTTTGTTAATAGTTTTCTAGCATAATTTAAACCCGGTTATTAAAGATCGAAAATGCATTCACCTCGAATCAATGCTAAAAAACTAACACAAAGATTTTAACCTGAGCAAATGAGAATATTTAGTTAGAACCTTTAAACTGTATTTGCAATTATAACAGAAAATCAGTTTTTCCTAAGCATCATTAGCATAGTTAGATAAGCATCTTTGTAGCTTAAATACAAAAATACAACGTAAGTTATGTAGAAATTAAAAGTTACAGAGCTGGGAAAAATGCAAACCAAAATAGTGTCAATTCAATGCTCGTTTCAAGTAAGGACGTTTTACTGCAAGGCCGCAGGCAATGAATGTTATCAGTAGAAGGGGGGGATCAGGCATCAGGGATTAGCGCGGGGTCTACAATGGCCCCCCAATATTTCGGAGAATCCCATCACAGTAGAAAAAAAGCTGCTGTATTAATAGTATTGTAGCTTTGAACAACTGCCTTTTTACTGCTAAGATACTTGGATTTTTTGCTGTTTCCACATGGTTACATGAAATTCTGATACCTACCATTGGAAGTAGTTTGCGCCAAGCTTGACAGCTAAAATTAACAAACATTCCGTGATGGTGGTCAGTTTCAGCTTGTGGCGTCGCTCATTTAAGATTAAAATAATGATTAAATACCTTAACAAATTAACTTTAACAAGATTTTTTTAAAGATAATATAAAAAAATTCTCCGATTTGACTCAAATAACATTTTTCAAACATTGCAATGCTTTGGGATTTTCTAGAAATCGTAAACAACCCCAATCCAAAAAAAGTTATTTTTATAATTTAATTCTGTAATTATATCATCTCTAGATTTTGTTTATGTTTTGAAATATCCAAAGGATTAGACGATTTATGTATTTAGATTTTTGGCATTTGAAAGTAAAGATCGAAAATCATATTTTTTAAATCAATAATTATTCAATAAATTAATAATTTAATATTACTATTTTTTAATGCAAAATATTCTAGTATCTATTATATATTTTTTATTATTATTAATATATATGCAACGCTGCTCATTTGCATTATATAAGATGCAGTCATTATCTGTTATATTATAGTTCCGGAAAAAATCAGCATTTTTCGGTAACCTTATTTGGCGACTTTCGATTCACCAGAAAATTCGATTATCCGGAAGAGTCCATTTCCCGAGCATTCCGGATAAACTCCCGTTTATTCGGAAACAAAGTTTTTTATGCTGTTGTTTCCAAAAACAAAATGGATTCAGATGTTATTGTATTTGCTGCAACAATTACTCTACTTGATGCATTAACTTTATTGGGTTTTAAACTGGTTAAACCCTCCTCCAAAAAAAGAACAATTTGGAGCAAAAAATGATTTGAAAGAAATCTTGCCAATAACCAGTTTTGATATGTCGTACACCCGACTTTTGGCGAATGAACAGCTAGTGTGAAAGGGGCTTAAATCTTAGCGTTGCTTCTTAAATATCTTAAATCGAATATACTAACAATTTAAAAGTAGTCTAGATACTGCATTAATTTTTATGTTATAAAATATTTACAACTGAATATATACATAAAGTATGCAATTGGGTATGCAACAACAAAAACTATGCCAAGTCCATACCTGATTGGGATATATTTGTATTGAAACTAATTAATTTCTTCAATTTAAGTTTTTGTGTAAGAAATTTTTACTTTAAAAAATTTTATGCAGTAGTACACATAAGGTTTTTTTATTTTACATAATCAATTATAAAGATAACAATTTACGTCTTAATTAGTACTTACAGAGATTCCTAGCCTAGCATTTCCCAGAGCGTATGAAAGTCCAGCTAATTCTGCAGCATATGCATACTCATTAAGAGAATCTTTTACTAACTGCACATAAAGGTGACATAAATTAAAATGAAGAGGATCAACATATGCCATGGGACTAAAAGGAAGAAATTTCTTTATTATTACAAATTGTTAGAGATTAAAACATTTTTCCTGAAACTTGTAAAGATTTATGTATTAATTTTAAGAGAAAGTCATGTTTGATTAATCTGATGTCTAACTTTTAAGAAAATTATTCGGGGTGTAGATAGCATAGGACTCAAGGGGGTTACAGTTCACTCTAAAATCTGAACTTTTATCAAAATAGTTTTTTTTTAAAGTTCTATTTAAAATTGGATTGGATTTTTAAAACTCATAAAATTATGAGAGCTTTCCCAATTAAAAGTGTGAAGGGCTTAGTCCCAACCCAAAAAAAATTCTGGCTGCACCCCTGCAAATTATTTATATAAGGGGCATGCTACATGCAAGAGCTATAAGATAAACTATATTTACCTTTCAATTGAAAAAGTTAGATTTGCCTTGGGTAACAAAAACTTATCATCTTGCTTAAACCATAGGCGACACATTGGAGTATTCTAAATGTTTAAAATATAAGGTACATTAAAGTTATGTTAAATAATATAAACAAATATTGCTATAAATTTAAGAAAATGCCAAAAAAAAAAGTATATTATACCTTAATAAGTACAGGATATTTTGTAATCTGAAAAATTAACAATAAATAAATCCTACAATTATATAAAATATTTATTAATAAGTAATAATCAACCTTCCAAATTACCTCTGTATCTGGAGTTACAAGTTCAAAGTTAGTTGGTATTAAGTCATTAGGAGTTGGAAGTTTTAACTGGGGATGTGTTTTAACTGTCTTCCATTTCTTAAATGAAGAAAAAGCACTATTTTAGATTTTATTTTACAGAATAATAAAACATAAGTATGTCTATACAATTTGATAATTTAAGCTATTACAATTTTACTATGCCTTATTTTATGAAAACATTTACTCTTTAAAATTCAACAATGTCAAAAATATTTTAGGTGCATCGATTTGCAAATTTAAATATAATCTACATGTATACAGTACATGTTAAAAGGATAATTAAGCTTTATACAAGTTTTTTCATTAATGACTAATATTTAATAGTTTTGAGGTAAGTAATCCAGTATCAAATGCATGTCAACAAAAATTTACTTAAAAATTTAAAAGAAGTAGTAAATACATTGAGTCTTCACGGTACTTTTTTAAAAATTTATCTTAACTTTTGCAAGAAAATATTGGAGAAATGAAATATGGCCATATATATATGTATGCATTACTGAATGCAAAAAGTCTTACTTCCAACAATTCACTTTCTATTGGTTCCAATTTGTATTTAGTGCCATACCATTTTTCAGTTTCACAACATGTATCTTCAAATTTTTTACCAACAACTGCAATTCTAAATACAACATAAAATCAGTATTGTGCATGAACCAAACACTCTAAATATTTGTATATCAAAATTTAACAAATAAATAAGATAGGTTTATTAAGAAGTAGCTTAAACAAAACAAAACAAAATCAGGATTGAAATATATTTTTTAATACATCTAAAATAAATATACTTTGTATCTTTGAAGTTCAAGTATTATATTTTACTTTCATGAATGAATTAATACCATTTTAGTTATTATTATTAACTTCTGACTGTGATTGCTTGAATTTTATGATTAAAAATTATAATTTTTACATTATACTTGATTTCTTCACATACACAAAAAAAACATATGCAAGCAACAAATTTTTGTGGACTTAAAGGTTGAACTTTGTTGGACTTTAAGTTTCTTTAAGGTTGAAAACAGAAACAATAAAGGAATCATTTTCCTGTCAACTACAAAACTTTAAGAATATTGGAAAAGATTTACTGCAAGTTTACAAAAAACAAAATTTAAATAATTTCCCTATAAAAGATTTTCAAGAAAAGGCATTTAAATTTCTTTTATTTCCCTCCTAACGCAGTAGTAGTTATTTTCACAGTATACAGAAGCTATAGATAATCAGTATTGGTAAGTCAGTATACATTTAAAGATTAAATTTTGTGTGAAGCATAGTCTCGACACTGAAGTTCCCAGAAGCAGCTTCAACAACTAAAAAACCAAATATCTAATACCTTAGGGTCGAAATCAACATGGCATTGCCTGCCTACAGTACAAGCAAACTCAATTAGCTGAGGATCCCAGGACCAAATTTCTTGTCTATATTTGAATAACCTTATTATTCAGTTGTATATCGAAGAATTTGGTTGTGTAACTATATTCTTTTATTTCTAATCAAATGGAACTTCTTAAAGAAAATATTAAGTTAAGTTATCTTTCATTAAAAATATAAAATTTGGCAATCTACGAGAAAAAAGTTCGTAATATTTAAGTGAATTTTTGTGCTTTGAAATTGCATTAGTCATGATTAATCTTTGGCTTTTTAACTCATGTCCAAATATATCAACTGCAAAATAGGTTTGACCAAACAACAATAACAAAAGAGTAAAATAAAAGTTTTCACATTGATATGTAAAAATTAATATGTTACAATTGATTGTCGTAAAAGTAAAGTTATAAAAATTGTTCATACTTTAATAAAACAAGATTGTTGACAGATTGAAGAGGAACTTTATATGCAGCAAGGCAAAAATAACCTGTTAAAATTTCAAGCTGGACAGGATTTACCACAAAGTGAAATACAAAATTGCCTGGTATAATAAAAAAAAACATTGTTTACAGAATAGAAATAACTGTAATAAGAAACGTTTTTAGGATAAAGGATTCCTTAAGGAGAGAGCTGAAATAAATATTCACGTCATAAGATCAATATTCATATTACCTTATATTTTCAGGTGTCAATAAATTTAGTAATTGTTGTATAAGTTCAGGTTTATAATCTTGAATCAAATATGGACCAGAGAGTACTTCGTCCATTGGATACAACTAAAATATAGTCAAAAATCAAAATATTATTCATTATTTTTACTATGAAATAAAATATACTTTAACACAACAACAAACTTAATATATTATAAGATTATAGATATTGATTAAACTACAAAGGGTCATAATTTTATATACCTTTTGGATAATCATCAAACATAGTTCCTTTTTCACTTTAAGGTTAGGTTAGGTTAGGTTTGAATTATCGTCGCACTAGAGCTACACGAGGGCTATTTTTTCACTTTAAGGAGAAATCAAACACAACCGGCCCTTCTTTCACTTCCAATGTAAAGTCTATGGGACAATTTTTAAGATAAACTGCGTTAATTTGCATAATTTAATTTTTCTTTCAAACTCGTCTTATTAGCTCTTTAATTAGCTAATTTAAAAAAAAAGGTTGTCTATTAACTATTGGGACACAATGCATAGACTAGGAAAACAACTGAGGAAAAAACTAGATATAGTATTGAAAAGTTTTTCAAAGGATGGTTGATATAAAGCTAGTATATGGTATAAAATCATCATAAAATGTTTAAAGAGTCTCATTTCACACTGTATATGATTCCAATCCACCCGATTCCAACATTTACAAGCAGAAACTTTAATGTGTTTGGCATTTTCTAAAAATCATTTGATTCCTGTAGGTCTAAAGACTGAAGAAAGAGATGAATTCTGTCTAGTGAGCCATTAAGCTGTCTTACTTTATAATCTGTATAGAATAAGTAAACATTTCAGTGTATTTCAACCCCAAACTAAAAAGCTTCACATGATGGTAAAGAGCAATTTCTATGTAGAAGTCAAACTTGAAGTACCACCATTTGCAATACAGAATGTAATTACACTTTACAATGCTAAAAATATAAACCATACATTAATAACTTACAAATAATCTACTAGCTAAACTGCAAGTGTATGTTTGAGGTTTTTCTCTATCTTTAAATCGAAAAGTCATTTCAGCAAGCATTTGACATTCTTTGAAAATCCATTCCTTAGGCCCTTCTTCTTTTAACATTGCCAAATATTGAAAAAGCAAAGTTACGATGTCATCGACATGTTCTGAAAATGTATATAATGTTCAATTATTAGTTTTATCATATAAAATTATATTTCAACTTTGAGTTCAAATTGAAGAGAAAAACTAGACTATAGTCCATTCGCAGAAATGTGATAGCCTGAGTGAACAAAACCATGGGATATTTGGCGATATTGGTTTTTAGACATAAAAAATAGCCAACTGCAAGGAAGTTTCTCTCGAATGTTGTTTTTAGTTTTGGTTGGAATAACACTGCCCCAGACTACAACTACCATGAAACCCATTATTACTACAGTAAAAGCCCGTTTATCCGGCTCCCGATTAACCGGAAAGCTCAAATATCCGAAAAATTTCAAATTCCGATTTGGTGATGAAATTTGGCGAAAAATTTAATATTTTTCGCCAAAATTGCGATTCCTCGCCAAATATAGTAAAAACTTTTCATATTTTTTTTCCAAGAAAAATTTTGTTTGGTGACAACATTTGGCGATTTAACGTCAGGTATGGCACTATTTCGGCATTTTTTTTATGTTTCATTTCATTTACATGTTTCCACTATACGAAATCTTAGTGTTAACCGGAATTAAATTAGGGAATCGGCATACCTGCCAACATTCCTCTGAGCTCTGTCCGTAGTCCCTTCGGCGGGGGCGGGCGATTGTTTACTAATCACTCAAAAATAATTGATTACCGGTTATTTTTCTCTTAAATCGTCCGATTCACGATGGGAGAAAAATCAAGCACCTAAGTTGGTCGTTTCGTGGAAAATTTGTTTGAAACACGTAAAAAAGTACGATTTCACTGCGAACCTTCCGAATTTAAAAACTTTTATTGCATTAAAAATTTATTGTTTTGTTAATTCTTGGTTTACGAGCACTTCAGTTCTATTAAAATTAAGTTCTATTAATTATACTAAAGTTAAACAGCAACCTTCATATTTTGTGTGTGGCAGACGTAGAATAAATTGTGTTTTGTTTCAATTAAAAACACAATAAGATTCCCTCACAGGCAATCGTAATTTTTGAAACTAACAAATAACCTGAAATTTGGTTGACTGATCTGTCCTGAACTAAAACTAAGAAAGAAATGGAACCCTGATCCTATACCGATTACACTGCCAACTAGCAGATATTACGAGGAGCTGTGGTTGGTTGATCGACTTTTTAAAAAACCAAAACCCTGCTACGATTACGTCTCTAACTAACTACTAGGTGCTGAGGCTGGTTGACAAATCTCATCATAGCTAGAACTATAAAAGGAACACCAACGTACTGCGAAATTGACTCTATAACAAACATTACTAGGCGCTGATGCTGGTTGACAAATATGATCTGATCATAACTAGAACTATAAGAAGAACACTAACCTACTGCAATTACGCGGCTACTTAGCAAATGTTACTAGTCGTCATGGGCAGGTTAAGTTTACTTTCCACAAGAATATTAAAAAAAATACTTTGATCCGCATTTGAATCTTTTATTTCCGCGAATGAAATATGTTGATAAAATATTTGGATTTAAAAAAAAATCTTATTAAAACCATGAGCATTGTCTTTCAAGGCCGACGAACCGATTTTTTCATTAAGTGCTATAGGTCACTAATACCAAGGCAAAAAAAAACTAAAAAATAAATTTTTAAGAAAATATCGAAGCTTATCCGTAGTTTTGACTGTTTCCGTAACTCTGTATAGTTTGATACCATCATCCGTAGAAACTACGGACAATCCGTAGTAGTTGACAGGTATAATCCTACTGGTTATAGACCATGGGATGGACGATTTATGTATTTTAATTTAGATTTTTAGCATTTGAAAGTAACGATCGATTTTTTTCTTAATTAATAATATTAATATTTTTTAATACAAAATATTGTAGTATCTATTATATATTATTATTATAAATGCAACATCGCCTATTTGCATTTTATAAGATGCAGCCATTATCTCTTGAATTTTCCGGAAAAATCGGTATTTTTTGGTAACCCTATTTGGCGACTTCCGATTAACCGGAAAATTCGATTATCCGGAAGAGTCAATTTCCCGAGCATTCCGGATAAACGGGAGTTTACTGTATTTAAAGTGCAATGTTATAATAAATATTTAAAACTATTCTTTTTAAATGTTTTATAAATTTGTTTGTATTTAACACATGAAACTATAATTTGTTACGGTCATTTATAAGGAAAGGAAAGTTGCTTATAAAATAGAACATATTGTTTTAAAGAAACTTGGGAACAGCAAAGAAATCAGATAACTTGCCAATTCTGAACACACAATGTAAAAGTAGAGTGCTTTTTTGTGACAATCTGACAACCTGTTTGTTAAGATGCCCTATCAACTTATCCCAATAGACTATAAGAATTTTTCTACAAACCAAATTTTCAATGGCACAAAAAAACTTTGCTAGTAATATTAAGGAGTTTGTGTTTACCGATTCCTTCAAGAGTTAATTGAAAATCCACAATGAAGAAAGCAAATCCCCTGCATCCTGGCTTAGGACCAGAAACAATTGTATTTGCCCAACCTAAAATATTATAAGAGAGCATGATTAAATTGATAAAAAAATTAATCAAAAGAAAACACAGAGTATGTTTATGTCCAAGATAGTAGAGTAGCTATGACAACTTTTTTTATTAGAAACTTTGGTGGAATGTTCAAATGCCACTTTACATCAAAATCATATAGCCGTTTCAGAAACTTAAGATACACATAAAAAAAATTTTAAAGGTAGTAAGTAAAAACTAAGACAGATTAAATGGACTCTTTTTGTAAAAAATATCATTGTATTCATTCAAGAAATATTCAAAACCATCATAGTCTTGAGTCACAAAATTAATAAAAAAAAACAAATAAAAAAATATATCAATCACAAAAGTTTAGAAACAATTGTTATAATTAATATAGTCTTGCTCATAAAAAAAAGCTGTTTCAATAATTAATTATATTTCACATAGTTTTAGATATTAAAAAATCAATTGAGACAGATTAAAAAATCAATGTTTCGGAGCTCTTTGGGTTTTATGCACTACATCATATGTACCAACACTACTTTAAAATACACACTAAAGATAAATAATTCATAAAATATAGACAGCAAGGTAATATTAAATATGTAATGTCTTAATGGTGAATGCTCTTAACTTATATGATAAAAAAAAATAACTCTAAAGTAGATATTGTCTAAAAGTTAATTGTTTAACAATCTATTACTTCTATTTTAGTAACATTTAACCCATCACTGCCCCATTTGTGAATACCATAACAGCTTCGTTAATGAATAAAAACTTTAACCTTAAGTTTAAAAAAAAAAAAAAAATTGTGTGTGTGCTACTTAGTAGGTCCTGCATATTCACGCACTATGGTCTTTATTTATCTAATATTTTGTTTATTTACAAAAACTTAACCAGAAAGGAATAAACAAGTGTCTTATATTTTAGATACTTGGCACAAATAGGTTGAATGTAAGAGACATAACATCTTGGCATAAAATACAAGTCAATTAAAAAATAGAAATTAATCATTTTTATTTAATAAACTTACAACAAAAAGTTTGCGTATTACTAAATTTTAATGCTTACCGCGGGATTTCAATTCAGATAGTAAGCTTCCTGGGCCTTCATGACCAATTAAATGCCCTAAATAGGAACCAGGCTGAAATAAAGCAATTAAGATTTAAAAAGTGACTGCCACTTAGAACCTTTTTCAAACAAAAATTTAAATGTTTAAACATAAAATTTGCTGAATAAAACAGTTTACATTAAAAAAATACTAAAAACACACTAAATTGACTATCATTAACATAAAATATTTTTTATTGCATTATTTTAATATGCACTAGATACAAC
This sequence comes from Oedothorax gibbosus, assembly GCA_019343175.1. Lineage (NCBI taxonomy): Eukaryota > Metazoa > Arthropoda > Arachnida > Araneae > Linyphiidae > Oedothorax > Oedothorax gibbosus. The sequence goes on along the minus strand of CM033282.1, from coordinate 11,073,796 downwards.
ATGTTTATTTGTATAATACACTAATTGTAACTAAATCTTGAAATCAAGATACGATTAATTTTTTTATTAAAATGGTTAAGCTTCAAATTGAGACCATATGTTGACAATATATCAGTATAATTTAACATGTATCCCACTTGTCTGTGCCATTTGTGGTTTGTAAGCTGTGCCTTGCCCACAAATTCTACAGATATACCTACCACTTTCTAGATTATTAACATAATGTAGAAACAAAACAAAAAAAAACGAGAAACCTCTTCAAAGAAAGAAAATTGTGTGAAATGGGATACATCAGCATACATATGAAGCATATTTTTAAGTAATTGCCATTTTAAAATATAATAAATTCTTTTTTTCTATCCTACATATGGAAGACTATGCCTAAATATACTTTTCTACATAACTGCCATCAATATTTCGGCACTTATAGTCCAATCAGCTTTTAAATCCAATCCTCATAATGTCAGCTTTCTGATTTGATAACTACTGCAACAACACTTTTGGTTTTGCAATTGCACTGTTTTTTACTTCCAAATTACTTAAAAAACATGCATCTTTCTTCAGAAAATATTTTCTTGAAAATCTGAAAACTAAGAAATATTTTGCTACTACCAAAATCAAAATCGTAATGCAATTACAGAAAAATTGTTTATAAAAAGGGTTCCTGTTTCTTAACACGTTGACTGCCACGATAGAGATAGACAATTATCATTGAAAGCAGCTGATGTGAAGAAGAACAACCTGTTTTTTAAAACAGTTTGTTACAATGAAAGGGAACTTTTTTTCATTTTTGAAAAAGTAAAAATCTTAGTTCGAGGTCGTAAAATTACAAGGAAGTTGTAAGGAGTAGTCAAGGATTACGTTGAATTCTCAGAAGGTTCATAATCGCTACTGTCCTAACTATCCAAGACCATCATGCTTATTGAATTTGTTATCGAATTTTCAAAAGAACTTGAACTCATAAAAATGGTTGACGAAATAGTACCATGAATTTTATGAGAATGTTCTGTTATCGGTGAATCGGAAACCAGTACAAGACATCTCATAGTTGGCTGTAAACGTGTTAACTATTTAAAATATGCACACATACTGATAAATTCTTTACACAATATTCAAAGTTAAAAATGATCTTACATTTGAACGATATTCATGGTTTAGATCCGGTATTGGAAATGATATACTCAGGTTTCTTACATCTTTCACTGGAAACACATATCCTTTCAACTAAAATATAAGAGTTTGAAAATTTTCTAAAATTCACGCTGATATTCAAGCAGATAGAAAAAAAATCAGTACATCAGTAATCATGAAAAGATATTTTAATACATCATTTAAAGCAATAAAAGTTAATACATCTAAAGCAGTCAAACCTTGTAAATGTGAACTCACTTTAGACAAAATTCTGCTTAAGATGAACTAAAGGTATTTTCTCTTTTTATTAGGTTTGAACTAATACTAAACATTTCCCATAATATGGAAAGAGATGAACTTGAAATCCCTCATTAAAACTGAAGTTCAATTTTTTTTCTCCAATTACATATATCAGAATTCTTAAATTAAAAACATAACCAAAATTCTACCTATAGTGAAAGTCAATTCTATTATATTTCTCTAGGCTAATGATTATCAGTTTTAATTAAAACCAACAATAGAAACATTGAAGTAAGTAGTCTGATCCTAAAGTAAAAGAACAGCTGCAAATTTTTAACTCTAAAGAAGACAATGTCATAAAAAAAATAGCCAAAATCAAAAACATTAACAAAAGTTATTTGTTACCTTGTTTTAAGAATTTTAACTATGATGAACTGAAAAAAGCAATTCTTTTGAAAAAAAAAATATATGATAACATTTTTTAATGATTTTTTTAAATGAAATTGCCGATAAATACATAAAACATTGTGAAAATTATATCTTTTTACAGTATAAATTATTGTGATATAAAAAAAATAACAAATACCTACTTTAAAGACAATCTTCTTAACAGATAATATAAAATTTGGTTAGGGTGAAAGGTTTTGGCGCCCTCGCTAATCGAGCCAAATCTCACGAAATAAGGGGGTCAAAATAGCTTCACGTAATTTATTATTTCATTGCAAAAGCTAGGGGATAACTAGAAAATGCTTCAAAAATAGCTTAATCAACAAATGAAAGTTGAATATTATAAAATAACATAGTAAAAATATTAACAAAAAAATGAAAATACAAACTGAAAATTCATTTCAATGGAAAATTATTCTTACTCTTAAGTGATTAGAATCAAAAGGATGATCCTTCCACTGAGGCATTTCAACATTCTTATTGACAACATTGGAAAATAAAGGTACAACTGTATCTGCCAATTCATCCAAAGTTTCTAAATAAAAGAAAGACATCCTAAACAATCACATATGAAACAAAATATGTTGAATAAATTTTATTTCAGTACTTTACTCTATATGTTGTATCTGTATTCCCGCACATGGGGCATTAGTTATCAATATTTTGGTTTATCCATGTTCATTCTAATTAAAATATTAATATAAAAAAGTTTATTTCATGTTATAAAGCTTTAATATTTTAGCATGATGCATATTTAAATAATAAAAACCAATTTACTTTTTTATATTTTAAAGTTCAATTTAAAGCAAAAAATACTGTAAAAAATTCATAGATGTTTTATATTAATAAAATATAAAGCAACTTTGCATTTATAGATTTTTTCATATTTTTATGAAACTTTTGTTTAACAACTAAGTACATAACATTTTTAATTTAAATACTAGTTGTTATCTCAAAATAAAAATGCTATTTAAAAAATTTTGATAAAATGTACTATTACCTTTGCCATAAATAACTAATCCCATAATGTTTGAAGAGTAGAGTCCGTCATGAAATTTTAACAATTCATCTCTAATATTAACCCCTCTAGATTTAGGATCATTGTATAAAGTATCAATAGATCCTAAAGCAATGAAGTAAAAAATATTATAAGAAACAAAAAATATTATAGGAAACAAATAATTGATCAATGATATATTTTAATATGAATAATAAAGAAATCACTGTAAGAAGCAACCTTGAACCTACCACTGCATTCCATTTTTACATCCCCCTCCCTATGCACTTTATGCTGTATATGTTTATTTTAAAAGTTTACATTAAAATTGTATTTTAAAAACATGTTTTAGAAAACTGCTGCATTACATATTGTTAAGGAATTTCTCTACAAAATATCACAACCCTTAGCCTTAATCCAGTTGCTGATAGATAAATTTTACAGATATGTAATTGTAAAAAACTAACCAATTAAAAAAAAACTCAAAACTTGTATTTACTAATATATATTGCTTAGCTATCCACCTTTTTTAGGTTTTCAATACCCAAGTTCAGTTCAGTTAGAAATTTTAATCAGAATACTAAAGAAATGTATAACATTTTATAAGAAACAATTTTACCTGTTCCAAATTTGCTATAGTCGTGATTAGGATTACAAGTTGCTTTTTCCAACTGCGTAAGTCTCCAAACATCAATTTGAAGATTTTTTTCATGTTCCGAATGCACAGCATTAACTTCTCTCTCAGTTGCGCTTTCCGTAAATAAAGGGCTTAAGAAGAACTGAGAAAACCTAGAAACAAACATTATAATTAATGATATTAAAAAAAGTATATTTTCAGTTTCTAAATTACTTTGTCTAAGTTCCAAGTGTCATTTTTAATTATTTATTCAATAATCTCATTAAAAAAATGTTTTAAGATCAGTAAAATAAAAACATAGTTTAGAAAATTAGGTCAAGAAATATGGAGAGAAACTTTTTATTAAATACTATAATTGCCTTTTAAAAATACTAAACTATCCTTTCAGTATGCTGCCGCTGCAAAAAAGACCGTAACTGTAATTTTGTCGTTTTTGAGTTATTAACATCAATACACATAAAAAGCAACAGTTATATATGGGTCGGAGACCTGGACATTGAATCAAAAGCAAGAGAAGATGTTAATAACTTGGGAGTAAAAAATTTTAAGAGCCATATTTGGACCTATCATAGAAGGTGATGTTTGGAGAAGGCGATACAATTTTGAAGTGGCTGGACTATTTGGAGAGAAAGACATTATTAACATCATAAAAGCAAAGAAAATTCAATGGCTGGGAAATATGGAAAGAATGGACGATAGCAGAGGCACAAAGAAGATTTTCAAGGGACAGTGTCAAGGAGAAAGAAGAGGAAGACCCAGAAATAGATGGATGGATGAGGTGCAGGGCTGGGCCGTTACTTGTTTGAATGTAACTCTTTACAATTACAATTACTTTTCGTAAAAAGTAACTAATTACCTGTAAAATTACTAATTTCCAAAAGTAACAAATTACAATTACTTTTAAGATTACTTTTACGACACAATTTCATATTAACAAATGTTTTGACAAATAAAGTATGAATAAATGATTTTTTTTTCTAAAATCGACTTTATTAGCAGAAAATCTACTTGTTGGGGTACAACAAGAGCTGCATCTAAAAAAATTTGTCGCTTACACAGCTACGATTGGGTCCGAGACACAAACCACCAGAACTAACCTTTCAACAGCCGTACTGGCTGATGAGGAGGTATTATATTTTTGAACATGCTTTTAACTGTTAGTTGGATACAAAATACAGTCATATTATGGTCGTTACTTTGGAAAGATATGTAAACAACTCCAAATCGGCTTTGGCTGATTGATGTCTAGTTTTTACATTCTTAAAAAAATCCTCCTCACTGCTAGAGGAGTGTTTATAATCACTGCAATCAGTAGGGAACATTTCATTTTTGTGGAAACAATATTTGTCCTCTAAACAACGAGTATGTGAAAGTTTTTTTTTAAGAATTTTTTTTTGGTTTGGACATTTATTAGAGTGTTAATGATAAAATTAATGAAAGTAACACATTACTGTAACAAAGATTACTTTTTCGAAAATTATGTAACGAATTACCTGTAAAATTACTGGGTTCTCAATTGTAACGAATTACCTATAAGATTACTGTAAAAAGTAATTATTACAAGTAACGTGTTACTTGTAACGCATTACCGCCCAGGCCTGATGAGGTGGGAAAAGATCTGAAGGCCATGAAAATCAAGAACTGGAAAACGAAGACCAGAGACGGACAACTTTGGAGTCGCATTGTTAGAGATGCCATGGTCCAGCATGGACTGTAGCGCCATGGAGTTAATTACACATAAAAAGGGATAACCTATATTATTATAAGCCAAAATACTTCATATGATTCATAGTTAAATCCCCATATTCAATCAAACTTATGAATGTATGTTATACTTGGCATTTGATGAAAAGAGTTTTCTTCATTTTCTCAAAGCTCAATTTTTGCAGATACAGTCTTTTTTCTTACGCAACAGTATGGACTTTTATTCATAACCAGGTTTATATATATCTAGCTAATTCAAAAAAAGTCATTTTTACTTCAATATTTGAAATTAGTATTTTTAGCTTACCTATCAAGGGCACCCATAAGAGAAGGAGGTGATACATCAAAGAAATAACAAGTATTATCTCCAGCTGTGTATGCATTGCTGCTTCCTCCATGCTCATGTAAAAACTATAAGAAATTCAGTTAAAAAGAAATGTAAGACTTAATACCAAATTATAAGAACTACAAAAAAAATACTTCCAAAACAAATTGTGAATTGAACAATTAGTCCAGTAACCAGGTTGTCAAAAAGGGGCGTTTTAGGAAAAAAATACAGGAATTGTTTTCTCAACGATTTTATATGTTTTCGAGGGTGCTGAATCCGAATATCAACTTTGTGAACAAATTCGGGCATGGGAACATTAAAAAAAATAGAAAAAATCCCAAAATGTTACCCCTTTTTTTTGGTTTTTTCCTTCTTGCAGGAAATGTATTGATTTCTCAACAAAACGTCAATACAAAAGTTAAAGTACTCTAAACAAGCTAAATAAAAGTCAATTACACTATTTATGTCAGACTAATAGTTTAGTTGCTACAGCGCGCTGAAAATCAGGCAAATTCCGCCCGAATGTGGAAAGTCCAAAATTTTCACTTGCAGCTCGAAAAATAGTGTAGTCGAAATAGAGTTAAGGGTGAAATTAATTAAGCCAGAAACTATTTTTGTTACAATTGGTAAGAAACATGCTTCTAATTAACATACTAAAATTTGCAACCCAAAATGTTACGCAAAATATGTTTATTGGCCGCCATCTTGAAAAAAACACAATTTTTTTAAAAATAACAAGAAACCATAATAAGTCGAGTTTGATATCAAATTAAAAGAAATGTTATGTTGACAAAGAATATACTATTGGTTTTTTAAAACTTATATATTTACAAAGATGATTTTGGAAGGAAACGATGAAAAAATAGCCGAAATTTTTCACTGCACCCGACGGAACCACCCCTTGTAATTATTGAGATGTCCAACAAAAGTTTGCTGCTTTGTGACTCAAAGCCATGCTTCAATGAATAACAAACATGGAGTCCCCAATAATAAGCAATATTGAACAAACTGTCATGAAATGTACTAAAAGAATGGAGAATGAATGACTGAAAGTCAACATGGAACCTGGATCATTCAAAATGCAGTGAAATAACTTATGCAATGAGTTTGCTGACCAGTGTTTCCGGTTGACCTAACTCATGCAAGAATGACGAAAAATTTTGTAGGTCTAAACAAGGTAATGCAATTCTTTATAGACCACAGTCCATTTACTGATATTTCAAGTGCTTTGTGGAATTCTGTTAATTGAATAACAGATAGCGCATACAAGGCTAACGTGACATGTTCGGGAGAGATATTCAAAATAAACTAACATACCTTTTAGAGATGGAACTTTATTAAAAACTGACTAAGCAGTTACGAAGAAAATAGCCCAACAAAGGCAAGTAACTGTAGTAGTTGATGATACCGATATTTTAATGCTACCTTCTACACCTTTCTTTTCTTCTTTTTTTCCAATTGCTTAAACGACGCTTTTTCAATATTATGGAAAGCCATTTAAAAGAAAGAGGTCATTCTGTTGTTCATGCAGAATGTGATACAACAAATACAATAATCGTCAAAGAATCCTTAAAATAGCCCCATAAAGGCAAGTAACTGTAGTAATTGATGATACCGATATTTTAATGCTAGCTTCTACACCATTCTTCTAGAATACTTATTACATTCAATTCGCCACAAAATAATATAAAAATCAGGATATTCAAGCTTTTTAAATATCTATTACGGGAGGAAGATTTTAAAACCTGCCCTCGTCTAGCTCTTATGCGACGATTATGCAATCTAAAAAAAACTAGTTTTGTCAACGCATTAACTTTTAACCAGCAATAACTATTCCTTTTTTCAATATTTTCATCATAACTGCATGGTTCAGTTTTCAATATAGTTCCACCTCTAAAAGATTTATTAGCTTAGTTTGATCTCTTTCAATCATGTCCCTTGTCTGCACTATCTGTTATTCCATTAACAGAATTCCACAAAGCACTTGAAAAATCAGTAAATGGACTGTGGTCTATAAAATAATTGCATTACCTTGTTTAGACCTACAAAATCTTTCGTCATTCTTGCATGAGTTAGGTCAACGGGAAACACTGGTCAGCAAACTCATTGCATAAAGTTATTTCAATGCATTTCGAATGATCCAGGTTCCATGTTTGACTTTCAGTTATTCCTTCTCCATTTTTTTAGTACATTTCATGAGGGTTTGTTCAATATTGCTTATTATTACTCCATGTTTGTTATTCATTGAAGCATGGCTTTGAGTCACAAAGCAGCAAACTTTTGTTGGACATCTCAATAATTACAAGGAGTGGTTCTGTTGCGTGAAGTGAAAATTTTCGGCAGTTTTTTCATCGTTTCCTTCCAAAATCATCTTTGTAAATATTTAAGTTTTAAAAAACCAATAGTATATTCTTTGTCAACATAAAATTTCCTTTAATTTGATATCAAACTCGACTTATTATGGTTTCTTGTTATTTTTTAAAAAATTCATGTTTTTTCAAGATGGCGGCCTATAAATGTATTTTGCTCGACATTTGGGGTTGCAATTTTTAGTATGTTCATTAGAAGCATGTTTCCTACCATTTGCAACAAGAATAGTTTGTGCACTAATTAATTTCACCCATAACTCTATTTCGACTATACTATTTTTCGAGCTGCAAGTGAAAATTTTGGACTTTCCACATTCGTGCGGAATTTGCCCGATTTTCAGCGCACTGTAGCAACTAAACTATTAGTCTGACATAAATAGTGTAATTGACTTTTATTTAGCTTGTGTTTCGAGTACTTTAACTTTTGTATTGACGTTTTTGTTGAGAAATCAATACATTTCCTGCAAGAAGGAAAAAACCAAAAAAAGGGGTTACATTTTTGGATTTTTTCTATTTTTTTTTTATGTTCTCATGCTCGAATTTGTTCACAAAGTAGATATTCGGATTCAGCACCCTCGAAAACATATAAAACCCTTGAGAAAACCTTTCCTGTATTTTTTTCCTGAAAAAACTACCTGGTTACTGGACTAAATGTCATTTTGCTACAAAAAATTCAAGGAAATGTACAAAAAAGAAACTTTTTACTGAAGGAGAATTTGGTGGCAAGCAAAACTACAGGCGAAGGCTATCTGGCATATTCCAGGATCATATAAATGATGTATAAAGGAGAAAGCCCTTGAGTTTGGGATCAGTAATTGCATTATTGAATGCCAAAACCATGTAATAAGTTGGAAAAACAAACATGTTGTTAATAAAATGGAATACTAAAAACTTGAACAAGAGCCTTATTATGGACTCACTAACCTTTTATTTTCTAAGTACATCAAATATCAGTCATATAAGTTTATGAGGATGAGTAAGACATAGTTTTCTTCTCATCAAAATCAGTCAACAAAATTAAAAAAAAACATATGCCTGTGATAATTGGAGAACTTATTGCAAAAGTAGGCAATCAGGCTTCCAATGCTAAGAAAATTAGTAAGTTAAAAAAAATTATAAGCAAACAATGGTGAAATTTGTTACTAAATAATTTAATGTATGTGCTTTGATAAACAATTTCCTTTAAAATTCAATTTCTTAATAACTTCCTTTTAAAAAAATAATTTTCTTTATCAGCAATTTTGTCAAAAAGTCTTTTAATGTATAATAAAATTCAAATTTTATAAGGAAAAAGCATACAAATAATTTTTCATTAATTTTTAAATTTTAAGGTATTTTTAAATAATGGTTCGTAGGATATTGAAAATTTCTATAAATATTGGGTATTTATTGATATTTTAATTTTTAAAAAAATTAAAACCATTTGCAACACTTTAACATACAAGATTGATCAATAAATGTTTCTTAGTATCTGATGCTAGTGGCTGAGCTCATAATTGTGGAGTAAAATTAAACTCGTAGGGCTAAATGCATCAGAGTATAGGCTTTTCCTAAAGTTTAACAAAATGGTTTAGGGTAACACTTATGCCTAATGTAAAAAAAAATATTTACTTACTTTGTTATACTCATTTTCAGAGGGATACTGAAAGAGAAATGTTTTGTTAGAATTGCGTAACATACAACACACTTGAAAAAACATCAATTTTGACATTAAATTTTTTTTTTCTTTTGTAAGACAAAGAGCATCACATTTAAACACAAACAGCATGAACATATATTTTTTAAATAATAAAATGATAAACTGTACACTCATGCAGGGCATATCAACAGATATGTTATAATTAGGATGATTAGGGGGACCTACTGTATTTCGCAGTACAGGTTAGTTTGTTATTCAACTATTCAGCTATAAAAATGTGCAAATAGTCTCAGTTTTATTTATATTTTTTTTAGTTTATTCATTCAAACAAAAACAACAGACATTTTCTATGATTTATGTAAGTTTAATGATGATTCCATACCTTGAATTACAAAAGTCTTTAAGACATAAGATGAAAGTGATTATTTGTTATCTTTTATATCATTCATTATTCTCTTCATTTGTTTATAATTATCATTTTGTTATGTTATTTGTAGTGGATAATATAATGTTCTGCTTATATTTTTAATTAATATCTATTTAAATAGGCACTTAGATTTATCCAAGGCACATTACATTTTTGTTTGCTAATAGTAAATTATTAAATTTAATTAGAAGGGGTTTAAGTGTTCATTAATAATTATTTAAGTTAATAGTTTAAAAACATTATAATGAAATGATTTGATTTCTAATAAATTAATTTATATTTAATCTTTAATATAATTATTAATTAATAATTATTTAGCTTTAGTTAATTATAATTAATTAGCCCTTTAGTTAATTATAATTAAATATCCCTTTAGTTAATTATAATTAAATATACCTTTAGTTAATTAACTATAATTAGCTCTTGATTTTTAATTAATCATAACTAATTTAGTTTTGGCTAAGCTAATTCGGCAACATGAAACTGTTGTAGAACAATCCTGGCTACGCCACTGATAGTGTACATCACATTTTGACATTTAAAGTAAAAATTAATAAAATAATATGTCGTACATACTTTTAAGATATTTTATTTAATTGTTGCATAGTTGTGAATAATGTATAATACTTAGTACAATATAAAATAGTTGTATTGTTGGAAATAATGTCTACATGTACTACCTTTTCAGTTCCAAGAAACAGCATGTGTTCACAAAAGTGAGCAAGTCCAGGAAATTCCCTAGGTTCAGATAGGCTACCTAAAAGAGATTGTTAAAGATTTTATATTTCTAACTCTACTCTCCAAAACTATATATGTAGAATGAATATTGCATTCTTCTACCTGTAGTATGTGCACAATTGATTTTTATTCAGGGAAGAGTAAAACAAACTTTACCATTCACATGGCCATCTTTCATTTATTTAAAAATCAGAATTATGAGCAATTTAAAAAAAAAACAGCTTAATGTTAGTTCAATGAACCAAAGAGAGAAACATTATTGAACAGGGTTTTTTTTTAATTTATTGTTGGGACCCAAGAGATAGACCCAAAAACTGTGCTGTATAATTTAAAAGAATGATTTGTTAGAAACATAAGTGGTTAGAATTATTAAAAAGGTTGGCATTTAGACCATACTTTCTACATTCTCTGGCAATCTTTATGATACATGTGTGTAATGTGCAATCCTTGAACTATGGTCTAGGCTGCAGGCGCTGACATTACTTCTGTATGATTTTCAACGGACAGACAAAATCTTTTCGGAATCAGTTTACTGGTGGTCTAGTAAGTCAGAAAAAGTCGAATGCTTCCCTGGACAAGTGCCAATTTTTTTTAATTGCGGTATCATCTTAAATTTCATTAAACATTAATAACATGAAGGTGAACCCGATTGTTATGCGAGGTATCTTTTTTTTATAAGTTTTTGATGCATTTCAAAAACATATAAAAATACACCTATAGGGTACAGTTTCAAGTTTAATTAAGTTTTAATAAACGAAATTCAAGATGGAGCCATAATTAAAAAGTTGCCCTAATCCAGGGAAGCAACCAAGTTTTTCTGACTTACTAGACCACCAGTAAAGCTGATTCCGAACATTTCTTCTTTGACCATTAAAAAGTCATACAAAAGTATTGCCAGTTTTTTGTATTACTAAGTTTTATTGGATTATCACAACAAAAAAATCTAAGTTTATAAATACCTTTTCATTTGAATATGATTTAGAAAAAGGGAGGAATTTTAGTGATACCAATTAATAAAAAATATGCAAGATGAAAGTGACACTCATAGTTCTTTAAAAAAAATCCTGTGCTAAGTAAAATTATTTATTTAAAATTTACTTTGAAGTATCAAATAATTAATATTACTAACTTTATAAAATGAAACTTGATAAACATCTTGAGAAAGATTTTTTCAGGCATATTATTTAAATGAATCATAAAAAATTTAAAGGACAATATACTTTGAATATCAATTATAAACATACCAATTTGAACATCAATAGCAGCTGCAGACTTATCTGTAGACGGATCACTAACTAACAGAACTTGCATCCCATTTTTCAGTTCCAATCCTCTGTATGCTCGCGAGTCTTCATGTGATTTTCTTATGTTATTGTACACTTTAGAAATATACTGATTTGGATCACTCATTGCAGCAGTATGAAAATGACCTGTTAAATTATATTGGTTAAACTATATTATACAAAAAGAGAACTTCAAATATCCTATTTTTTTATGTATTTAACAAATATCCTTTATTTACAATGGAACTTTTTTCACAGTGTTTCCCAAAAATATTGGGGCATAGATGTTTGCTGAAGTGTACAAATAATTCTGATGGTGATAGTGTACAATCTGGCTCAAAATTCTGCCAGCTCTGGTGTCAACCTTGTCACTTAACTATGATTTAAAATTACAACCATACATGTATGGGTTAAAGCTCTTCGTAAAGGCTTGAAATATCTGTAAACCGAAAACAAACACTTTTAAAGCAGATAAATGTGAAAGATTGCTAAATAATATGCATGTAATTTGTTTACAACCCCAATTTGCTAAGGATATAATGGAAATTTATAAAACTTCCAGAAGAGCTTTTAATCTTTTTTACTTGATAGCAAAAAAGTAGTTAAAGTTTAAGAGGGGAAGTCTATCTGGTAAATTACATGAAATCCGAAAATTGATAATATTTTATATTTTATCTCAAACCAAAATTTTCTTTTATCTAATTTTTTTAGTCGATAAACTCTAACTTAAAGTATACCGTATATTTTTAGAAAATAGATTTTTTTTAAAGTGAAGGGGATGAGATTTATATGGGTTGAAAGGATTTAAAACTTTTTAAAGAGAAAATATTTACCTACTATTGAGAGCAGAATAAAGTAAATGAATTCGTTTACTCAAATTACAACGTCGTTTTGTTTTTCCTGCAAGTGACAATGAATATAATGTTTGCAAAAAGTTTTGCAAAACCCATAAACAAATAAAAATACGAATTGTTTAGGCGTACGCCTGGCGTATAAACTAGCGTATAGAGAAGTGTATGGGGGGAACAGCTAGCGTGTCTTTAGTAAAAGGTACGCCTGACGAAACACGTAGATCTCATAAAATATATATTTTCACTACAGCATTTGGTATTAACCTCCATGAAAGTGAAAGATACCCGAAAAGAAGACTTGTATTTTTAAACTTTTTTTCAGGGTTTTGGATCACGCTCATTTAGTGTGCGTCAGAATTTTATACAGTGGTTTATAAATTCATTCAAACCACGAACGTGCCCACATTTGAAATTACACCAAATAATGTAAAAGAAAACCTTGAAAGTAGTAAAACAAATTTTGTTGTCCACTCAATAAAATCGTGTTTCTATTTTTAGGTCTTTCACCGGATATGGGGTTGTTTCAAGTCGTGAACGGCAACAGCTCCAGTGGTCTTGTTTTCATTGTTGTTTGGAATTACTTTTGTTTTGGTATTCGAAAATTAGTTTTCTAAGAATTTTTTCCTTACTAATTTTTTTGAATGTTAATTTCTTGCTGTGCTATTGGTTTTTCAAGTCATTTGTTAACGAAAGCTTGCATGGGGTTGTTTCACGGAGGATCTGGCAATAGCTCCGCGGTCTTGTTTTCCTGTCTCTCGAATTACTTTTGTTGGCCCGTCCGTGGCCGAATGGTTAAAAACATCAGCCTAGAGATTCAACCTTCTCAGGAGTGTGGGGGTTCGAATCCCACCTACTGCCAGTCATCGTATAAATCGGATCCGTGCTGGAAGTAGTAGAAAAATCCTCATCACGGATGGGCCCGAGTACATACGGACAGACGTGCTCGTTAAATCTGTGGAGTCCAAAGTCCCGACGGCGTTACCGTACGATGTCGCTCGAAGTTCCGTTGGGTGCCCGCTCAGGTGTCGACCTCGTCAATTGACCAGGGTTCTAAATTACGAGGCGTTATTGGCTGCGTTAAAGCTCCTGAAGGAGGCTAGAAATAGGCAGCCGGAAACGCTTACCTTACTTTTGTTTTGGTTATTTGGTTGGTTGGTAGACCTATATTCAGGTTAGTGTGCTTGGTCAGCACACAAACCTGATTATCTCTACCAACCAAAACAAAAAGAATTCGAGAGACAGGAAAACAAGGCCGCGGAGCTATTGCCAGATCCTCCGTGAAACATCACCATTGAAAGAAATGTTTCTTTTCATCTATGCCGGTCATTTTGAGAGTGAAACCGAAACAACCAATGAAATCGCAGGACACGGAAAAAAGAAAATAAGAGTGTTATATCAACCACTGACTATTATTATTATGACAACCATTATTATAATTATTATATGGTTACATGCTAAGGTGTTTATGTCAAATGTTTTTTCTTTAATATTTATTTTTCATTGTTTAAACCATAAAAAAAAGTATCTGAAGATAAGATAGTAGGTTTGCAGTTAACTACGGCGCTTTTTTCTTCTTTTTTTTTACTGTTTTCGTCTGAATGCTAAATATAAATTCAGGAATAGCTGTTTAGTTCTGTTTTCATTAAATTTTAATTGTTTTTAAATATTTAAAACAAGTTTTTTATGAACTGGTTGCGATTTTTATATAAGAACATGAATGCAAATAATTTGTATAATTATTTCACTTCGTCGATTGCGTCGTAAATTCAATTAAAACTTTGAATTAGCTTCGGTGAAGTTAAAAATTATTTATGATAAAAAAACGATTTTAATTAACAATTATTTTGATGAAAATAAATATTAGAAAAAAAATAATTTCAATTAAAATTAATTTTAATGACAATTTTTTAATTAAAAGTTATTTTAAAATAACTTTAATTAAAAATTATTTTAAAATACCTTTAATTAAAATAATTTTTAAATAACTAATTTAAAAATATTTTTCAATTAAAAATTATCATAAAATATCCCCCCCCCCCCCCCGAATTGATTTTAATTAACAATTATTTTAATGAAAATAAATATTTAAACTAAAAATTATTTCAATTAAAATTAATTTTAATGACAATTTTTTAAATAAAATTTATTTAATTAAATATTATTTTAATTTAATTACAAAATATTTTAAAATAACTTTAATTAAAAAATAATTTAAAATAACTTCAATTAAAAATTATTTTAGAATAACTTTAAATAAAAAATATTTTTCAATGAATAATAATAAGAAATCCAAGTTGAGAATGCTGAATCAATACGCTTTAATATTTATATATATTTTTTCATAACATATTTTTTTTTTTCACATGAACTCATTGTCATCGTTTAGGATTTAAGGAATTTATATTCACAGTCAGTTACAATCTTTAAATACAGTCTGATTTTTAAAATTAACTTTATTAGACGTTCGAAAAAAATTGAAATTTCGAAAAACATTGTAATATGTAGTATGTCATCATAAAAAAAAACCTTGTGAAACTGATTCCTATATTTTGATTAATTATAAGGTAAGGAAACTATGAAGTATAGCGCTAGGGTCGAAAATCCAAAATGGAGCTTTTCTGTTCCCTGCACGTTTTGGAGGGTGTCGATTCTGAAAAAAGTCAGACTGACTATCTGAAACCAGTTCGAACTACAAGAACTAAAGAACTCAAATTTGGTACGCTAGTAGTCCTTAGTAGGGTCGTCGCGAGCGGTGGGCGAAGCCCCCCCCCCCCCAAGTTTTTTTTTAATGGCCATTTGACAAATTTTAGATTTTTTTTTAAATCTACATTTTAATACATAACGATGAAATTCTTTAGTGACAAATCAAAATCCCGACACAACACAATTGCCTACTTACGAAGCTCCTGACAAACCATACGGCAACTTTTAAAAATTTATTGTTGTATTTTTTTAACTAAATATGAATCACTCAATTGAATAAAGATTTCTATAATTGTAAAGTGTTATTCATATTTTCTTTTGTATATATCATTTATCATGTAGTCACATATTCACATGTTTAGAAATCGGCATTTTATTTTCAAAACTTGTAATTTGTTAATGTAGAGGAAGTTCACAGGCAATTTTTAATAAACTGACTAACGACGAAAGTATCAAAATTCTGACAGGACGCTAATGGTGACTCACAAAACTCCTAATAAGTTATGACAACAACATAGTTTATATCATCAAAATCTAGGGTAAAGGACCATTTAAAAATTTATAAAATACATCATAGTATAGTATTTATTTAAAAAAAAAAGTAGACGCATCCTCTCGATCACTTTGGGACTAAAATATGTTGATAACAAAATCCGATTGATAACAATAACCAAATCGTAAAAATGGCTGATGAAATTTTAATTATAAAGTCATTGCCATCGAGTTTCCAGCTACAAAAGTGAAAAGTCAGGCCAAAGCCATATTTCTCGCCAAAATTCTCTAATACTATTGCATGCAAAAGAAGATATTGTAGATAATATAAAATTGGACGAATTTTTTCAGAGATGAGTGACTTGAAAGCAAAGGCGGATTAAATTCTCAGTGCTTTCCCAAGTGTAGTCAAGTCTTGTAAATAGTGTTTTTAAGGTTACTTTAATTAATGTAATAGAATTTATTTTGGGGAAATATAGTTTAATGGACATTGTTGGACAAAGAGCATTGTTTACAAATCTGAGTATTTCTTTAGCAGGTAAAGACGACTTTTTAAAAAAATGTATTCAGATAATTGATCTCAGAATTAATTACACTTGACATTACCAAGTTTCGTCGGTGAAGAAAGAAAAGATGTATGTTTGTAATTGTATATCAATGCCTGTGTTAATTAATGTTAATTAAATCAATTACAATTATTACACTTTCTTATTTCATAACATCTGACTGGTCAATTGGTCTTTTTAAGTAATTTAAGTTAAGTCTCTCTTATAATTATAATATTTTTCATTTAGTTATAATTATATTTATTTTTAAGTTTTATACTACACTGCTCAAAAGAATTAGGGGAATCCATGGTTTAAACCCTTTCACCTTTAATGATTCCATTAGGAATCATCAGCTTGCGTTTTTTTTCCTCACTAAGCTGAGCTCGCACTTATTTATCGTTGGATGGAAGAATCATGTCTTTTGCAGAATTAAATAATGTTTGTTTTAATTAAATGAAAATGTGAAAAACATGGTAAAATAAAATTAACTCCCTAAAAATTTTATGAAATAAATTGACCCTAAATTCTTCACGCTTGCATTTCTTATATGTTTAAAAATTGATTTTAACTTTTTTTTCAACAAATAAAGTTTTGAAGAAATTGTTATAATTTATTCAAAAGCTATGGTTCTAATTTTTTTCCCCTTAAACTTTAGTTAAAAAATCCCCCCCCCCCTGATTTTTACCATTTCATTCTGGATGCATAATGAATCTATTTCACAAATTTTAGATTTTCAGAATAAAAAATAAAACGTTGGAACTGAAAGGGTTAACAAAAGTATGCAAAGTGCCCCCTAATTGTTTTGAGCAGTGTATAACCAGCTTAATAAACCCGGCGTTGAGTTACGGCGTTAGCTATAAGTTTAATTAAAAGTAACTATAATAATTTGGATTATTACTCTCATTACTGTAAGTTGAATTAAAAGTAGTTAAATTTTATTTTTTGAAATCCACGAAAATTATAATTTTTTTTAAATATTTTATTCGGCAAAAGTGTGCCAAACGCCTCCGTAGTCAATTTTTGTTAACGACGACCCAGAGTCTCTTTGTTCTTTGGTGTCGGCTTCAATATTCTTCCATTCCTCATCAGACAATTGTAAATTTTTAAAGAAAATGTCCTTTTTTTCTTCAAACAACTTGGCGTCCACATCAGGTGTTTTTCGGGGTTTATTCCGTAATTTTTATCTTTCCCGGATACCCGAGTCGATGAAAAAAGCTGTTACGGCGGAATTTTACTCGATGTTTTTCCGTTGAAAAAAGAAATATACAAACCAGTTCAAAATTTCAGAGCAAACATTTTGCATGCGCTCTCAACACTGAACGGTTTTAGCCGACTTTTAGCTCGTGGAGAGAATTCGTGGAACTGGCTACTTCCACTCCCTCCGAGACGAAACCCTTTGTCTACTTCGGCAGGGTAGGTCCTCTCCTTGCAATTAATCAATGTCAGAAGCAATACAAAGAAACTGGCCAGTGCCTTCGATCTGGAGAAAAAGGGATGGGACGGCTCCTCCATTTCCGAGAATTTTGTTCGTTTATCTTTTATTTTCGTGTTGGATAAAGGATTCGACAAAGCCACCTAGAGAGGAGACCACCTTTCTGAGGGGTATTATATAATTGATTTTTTTTTTTACTAGAACTCTTTCTTTTTCTTAAAATTTCTCTCCCCATGATTTCTTGGGGATATTATTCGCGCAAGCTGGTAGACTTCTAAACAGCGCTATTGGTATCAGGCTGAAACTTTTACGGCTAGCATGGTGAAATAAACACACCTAAATTAGCAAATTCGCGTGTCGATCCTTAGGTTCAGTGGCGGATTTATGGGGGGGGGGGGCTAAGGGGCTTTAGCCCCCCCCCCCATAAATCCGCCACTGAACCTAAGGATCGATACGCGAATTTGCTAATTTAGGTGTGTTTATTTCACCATTCTAGCCGTAACAGTTTGAGAGACCCAGTTGATGAGACCCAAACTTATACTAGATAAATCGATTTTCGAATGACAAAATTGAAAAAAAATCAATTTTTTTTTGTATTATCCTAAATATAAAACCACTTCACCTTAAAACTACTTCACCTCTCCTTCTCTACGCCATCACACTGAAAACCTTATTTTTTAGCAATTTGCGAAACCTCGCATTTTCATAAATAAGCAATAGTTAATAATTTATTTATATATAACAGGTAAGAGGCTTAATAAAAGTTATATTCGTATGTAACCCGTTAGGAATAAATGAAATCTATAGCATGCTATGCGCAGTAATGCAGTACATTTGTTATGAAAGAAAAAAAATTAAAACAAAATCGGTTCTCCTCTCTCCCTTATTAATCTGTACCATATAACTATTCTACAAATCCTCTTACTTTTGACAAATTTATTAGCAGGAAAGAAACCAAACTTGTCAGATGTAAAGTTCAATTCATGTATCAAAGTTATAACAAACATTTTTATGTGCTCAAGCTTCAACAATTTTGCATATTTAACCCATTAACAATGATTGGCAACACAATTTGAAAACGTGAACTTTCTGCTTAAGTTTATCGTAATATAATCAAAATGTAAGACAAAAGAAGACCCTAGTCCTGAAAAAATTTTGTCGAACAAAATTTGTAACGAGGAAAACATTCTTAACTGCAGCATAACTACACTCTTAAAACAAAAGAGTGAAATCCACTCCTATAGGGGAAGTGCATTTTCGGCACCGGAAAGGAGTGGAAATTAACTCAGACTGAGTTAAAACCGCTCGTTTATTTTAAGAGTGTAGTTTTCTTTTATATTGTATCTTTGCATATTTTACAACCAAAAAAAAATTTTAACTGTCAAAAACTTTTTACGCCAATTTCTCCTACTCAAAAAAAATCAAACAATGAATAGCTAACAGTTAAGTAAAATTTATTAATAATTAAAAAAATTTAAATATCGATTAAGAATTAGCTGAAAATTTGAGATGCGCCCAATAGCATAAATTCCGGGCTTGGGTTCTAAAACTCTGGCCTACTTGCTTAAATGCATCCAGAAACGTAATTAAAAAAAATAAATTATAGCAGAAAGTTGCAATTTAAAAATCGATCCTGGACAGTCGGAATTCTAACATTTTTTCCCCCTCTTGACAGCAAGGGCGGATCCAGGGTGACAATTTGGGGGGGGAACTTATAATAAATAAAAATTATTTTTAGTTAAAATTATTTTTAATTACAATTATTTTTAATTACAATTATTTTTAATTACAATTATTTTTAAATACAATTATTTTTAAATACAATTACTTTTAATTACAATTATTTTTAATTACAATTATTTTTAATTACAATTATTTTTAATTAACATTGTTTGGATTAAAATTAATTTTTAATTTATTTTTCCATTGTAAATGCAGTTTTTTACTATTAATTTAGTATGTATTACTAATTACTTTTTATAAGCATTAATTAGTTTGTATTTTACATAACTCATTTGTATTATTTAATAGATAATTAATGTCTTATTTTTTTAATAAAAATGGGGTTGTTTCACGGAGAATATCTGGCAATAGCTCTGCGGTTTTGTTTTCATGTCTCCCGAATTACTGTTGTTTTGGTATTCGGGAGTGAGATTCCGAAGAGAATATTTTAGTTGTTAATTTTTTTAAATTCCAACTTCTTTCAATGCAAATTTCCTTGATAAATGATTAAAACAACCAACAGTACAGCAAGAAGTTGTAATTTAAAAAATAACAAAACTTAGAAAACTCAATTTCGAATAGCAACAAAAGTAATTTGAGAGACACGAAAACAAAACCGCAGAGCTATTGCCAGATCCTCCGTGAAACAACCCCATTAATAGTAACAATTAAGAAAAATTTAATTATAGAATATTTTTATTTAAAATTTAACTACTTAGATAATTTAAATCACCTGATTTGTTGTACAGAAATTAAACGACAAGCTTCTATTATTAAATTTAATTGTAAAATGATTTGTGTATAAATCATTTTACATTTACTTAGTTTATAAAAACAGTAGTATATATAACATATTTCAAAACTTAATTATTTAACTATACTGCTAGTTAATGAACACATTTAATTAAATAGTAATTATTAAAATATTAATCAATATTCTATCTAAATTTTTTTTTTAAAAACCTTCTTGATTTGTATGAGAAGTTTATATATCCATTTTAAATAACTACAACTATGGCAACCAGTCGCCAATAGCCCTCCTATAGCTCTAGTGCGACGATAATTCAACATAACCCTAATCATTTATGTCGTTAAAATATATAAAAATAGTAGCTAGTTTTTATAAAACATGTACTTAAATTTTAAACAGCAATTAAAATGTAATGAAAACAGAAAGCTTATTATAAATATTAAATACAAATACATCTCAATGAAATAAATGTTAATCGTGCAACAAATTGCAGTTTTGATGCATTATCATTAATCTCGTTAATCATTTTAATATCATTGAGTACAGGAAATGTCAGAATTTTTTATAAATTGGAACTTACTCATTGATTAGATGAAGAAACCCCCTATAAACTATCTTTCTTACTCTTACTCGCATGACTATTTTGCTCCTATGAAATGTAATTGAGACATACGAAACCGAAGGCGCGAAAAACTCCGATTGAAGCATTGAGTCACCTGCTTAGACGCCACATTTATTCCAAAAGAAAAAAACAACCACCCGTAATATGGTCTCTTTGGTTATCAGTTTAAAAAATCCAAGTAAAAAAATCAAAATCTTGTTCGCACGAAACAAGTAACTCATAAAAAAAAAACAGTACAAATGAAAAAAAAATCGACGCCACACCACACGATATATTTTCAGACTTGCCGTATTCTTATTGTAACCGATCCGACGCGTTTTTCCGTTTTCTTCAAAACACAAGCTTTAAAAAAAACACAAAATTATAGTGTTATACAAAAGCCGTAAGATTTATTACGCCAGCTGCAAATGTTTAGACATTTTTATAATTTTATAGAACGATTTTTAAATGAAATTCATAATATTGGTCATGTTGGCTCCACCGTTCGTCATCGGTAGTTTGCTTTTTAAGTATACTATAGTTTAGTTTAGTTTGAAATATCGTCGCACTAGAGCTACACGAGCGCTATTGCGACCGGCGTTATAATTTAGAACCACAGTCAGGTGACGGAGCCGACATCTGAGTAGGCACCCAACGCAACCGTTAAGGTAGACATCGTACGCAGCGTCGGGATTTTGGAGCATATTTAACGTGTACCCCCTCTACACGGGGTATTATTCGTCGGACATTTTTGGCTGCGCGGGCCGTTTATAGGTCGGCAGATATTTTGGCGATGTCCGGACCCGAACCGGGGACCTTCTGTATACAAGGCGAACGCCTTAACCGACTGGGCTCCCCAGCCCCTTAACCTTAAGTATGCAATAACTTTAAGGTTTCGGTTAACCGTCTTTATACCTTTATGGTCAAAACATATATTATTAGGGCTCTTTGGAAAATTTCTATTGTTGACAAAATTTTAAATTGACTACATTAATTTGTGTCTGACGCGTAACAATAAACATACTCATTACAGATACTTTACAGTAGAAATTACGATAGAAAAAAGCGCGAAAAACTCCTAACTTATAGTACACTTATTTCACTTGTATTAAGCAAAATAAAAACCCTAAAAATGAAATTAAAAAAATAGTCATAGTGGAATTTCTTTGATTTATTAACGAACAAATTGCACTATTATACTTGAAAACGAATTCAAATATATCTGTCAATATTTTATTTCTATGTTTTTTTTATACTTCCTTCCTATTCGAGAGGATAGCCGTCGTTTATCGGCGCCATAAAAAATGTATCTAAAATCTTATTCCCGCCAAAATTGCGATTGGCTTAAAAATAAATCCGAAGGGAAGGGGGGGGGGGGGGATAGTTTTTATTTCTTTTTTTTTTAACATTGCGTAATAACCTGTTCCCCCAAAGCGCCCGAGCTGTAATATTTTTTTCATGTTCTAGTTCTAAGTTGAGAATGCAACGAGTTGTAGTATAAATATAAATATTTGTAAAAAATAAAAACATTTCTTTACAAGTCGATTCTATCTAGTATGAATTTTAAGATTTTGGGGGGGGGAAATGTCCCCCTTTCCCCCCCCCCCCGTGGATCGCCACTGCTTGACAGACACAGGACATGGCAAGCTTTGCTCCGGGCTCTAAAAATGGTCTGTGTGGTCCGATTATCAGTGATCTGCCCCCGAAGTTAGTCTTGAAGAAGGGTATTCTTTGTATTTTCCACCCATGTGTTATATAACTTGGATGCTGGACACACAAAAGACCGTCTAGACATGAAGGACACTATTTAGGATTTTCTGTTCTGTGTGGGGGAATCCGTTATCGTGAATTTGATAACACTAAACAAGAGAGAATCTTTCTTTTTCTTTTGAAATGGACGAAAGTGATTTTCAACGAAAGTATAGAGGCCGAAAGGGACTGCAAATTGATCTTATGTTGAGACTCTATGTGTTGAGCCTTATTGTTGTGTGTGTCTCTATCTTTTAGTAGTCAGTGCAACTGCCAGAGACCTACGGTGGTAGCTAAGTCGGCCTTCCGTGCTCTCAAGAAAATTCTTTCTATTTTTTTTATTAATATAGATCTATTGTTCAAGAGAGCAAGCTAATTTATCCACATTTTTTTTCTTTTTGCTTTTCTCATGCTTATAATTACGAATAACTTCGTAATAAGTATACAGTAGGTTATATGTATCTTTTAAAATAAGTTTTATTTTCTTTGGAAATAAGGTAGGAAATTACTATTTTGTATTTAATTTATTATCACTATATAAGTTACTTATCTAATTAAATGTATAATTTTAAAGAGTTAAATTACCTATTTTTTTTTAACAATATGTACTTGTACTTTAAAAGAATTTAAATTAATAAAAAAAACGAATTTTATAATTATAAATAGAAAATGGCAAAAGTTAATTTTACAATTAAATTGCGTGTCAAAGCTACTTTTCCATAATTTCATGAAGTAATAAAAAAAAATTGCTTTGTACGATCCTATAGATATTCGTATTATTACTATTGAAAAATGTATAAACGATCAATTAGTTTTTTTATTTAATTACAATTAAATAATATTGAAGCACGAAATATGCATAGTTGATGTTAACAAATAAAATTACAATAAAAAATCACCAATTTAATTTGCAGTAAAATAAAAAATATATACTAATTATGTACTACTAATTAATTTACATAAACTAGTTAATAATAGATTGGCAGTTGTTTCAGAAATTACTAATTGATTCACAAATTGTTGTAAAATAAGTGTTTCAAAATGTCATTCTTGAATATGTATCAACAAAAAAAATCTAAAAACCTGATAATTTCCTAATATGTATTAATAACAAAACTACCCCTAACTGCACTAAATATAAGAAATGTAAATTTAAACTAACCAGTTTTTAAGCAAATAATACAATGCCTTGCCGGTTTCTTAGCAAACAAATAATGTCAATGAACAATCAAAGAATCACATTGCGTTATATTTTATGACGTCCAAATTAATTTGACAAAAAAAAAATTGCTTCAAATATTATTTTTAAATAAAATTTCTCATGCCACTGTTAATGTGGCAACAATGATTTAAATGACTTAAAATTAAATTCTAATTCAAAAAATTCTTAAATTCAAAAAATCATTAAATGCTAATTCAATGGGTAATTCACCGACAGACAGTAGAAAAATGACCGTCCGGACGTATAGACAGACAAAAAAAATTATGAAAAATGGTTATCTGAGGTCATACCTTTCTAATAAAAAAAGAATTTTTAAGATCCGATGGATAGAACCGATTTTGATAGGGGAGTACGGACGGACGGACATCGTTAGCATGTCAATACCCACTTTTTTTTTCAATTCTTAATAATTTAAAAAAAATAGGCTAAAAATACTCCAGGATTATGACTGTGGTGTAAGCTACTCCTGTAAAGCAGTTAACCAGATACAAAACCCAGCTAAGTTAGTAATGAAACTTATGTTACATATCGATAATATTAAAAATATCTTGAATCAAGTTATTTTTAAATAATTGTGAGGAACTTACATAAATGGTGCTCTGCCGATGCCACGATAATGCTACAACTACACAATGAATATTTGTTAATAGTTAGAACCCTATACATTTTAGTTAGAAAATTTGTCCTAATGATTTGTTGTTAACATCTATTACATAACTTAAAATGTTTAATACATAAAAAAAGGGAGAAGGTTGAAGAACTCCCATTATAACAATCTTTATTGTCATTCTTTTAGCAATTATTTTTTATATACATACTAATATTTGATGATACTTAAAAAAATTTTAGTAAAGAAACAATACGTAAAAGTGCAGAAATTTTCCAAACATGGTATAAATTCTTAAAATTTAAACACAATGAGGTGAAAATTGCTATTAGCCACAAGTAAAAGATTATAAATATAAAAAGTAGTGTGGTTTAAAACAAAAGTAGATTTTCCATTAAAAGGAAATCTATAATATGAATGGAAAATATAAATGTTTGTCCACAAGATATCCAATATAAGCTTCTTTTTCTTCATTAAATGTTTACAGAAAAATTAGATGGCAAAAATACTGGGATACCTGTATAATAGGGTGTCTCGATATCTTTGTTTCAGACAAATTTTCGAATTAAAAAACGCTTGACTTCATACAAGTTTCCTTTTAGGACCCTGAATATGGAATGAAAAATAACTTCACATTTAAACAATTTTTAAATATCCCACACTCGTTTTTAAATTTTCAAGAAAAAATTGATTTTTTGTACTATACAGTTTTTCAAATTTGAAAACGCCTGACCATTCAAACGTTACCTTTAATAAAACTAAACATGCGTTTAAAATAAATCTACATTTAGAGAGTTTTTAAATATCCCACACTCGATTCGAAAATTTCCCAATTTTTGACATGAAACTAGCCGCTAGCCAAGCCCTCAACAGCTCGAGACTATTTCGAATCTGAAAACGCCTGGCCCCCAAAATTTCCATTTTAGACCTTGATTTCGGATTAAATAATAATTTTCAATTTCGGCATGTGTTTAATATTTCATACTCTATTACAAGTATCAATTAAAATTAATGATAATTGAAACTTGTAATCGAGTGTGAGACATTAAAAACTTACCAAAATTGGAAATTATTATTTATTCCGAAATCAAGGTGCTAAATAGCAATTTTTAGGGGCCAGGTATTTTCAGATTTGAAATACTCTTGAGTGCGAAGTTCATTTCTAGCGGCTAGTTTCATGTCAAAAATTGGGAATTTTCCGAAGCAAGTGTGGGATATTTAAAATAATTCTACATTTGAACAGTTTTTAAACACATATTTAGAGTCCTTAAAGGAAACGTTTGAATGGTCAGGTGTTTTCACATTTGAAACAGTCTTGTAAAAAAAAATACCTTTCTTGTCAAAAATTTTAAAATTTCGAAGCAAATGTGGGATATTTAAAAATTACTTAAATGGGAAATTATTTTTCGTTTGATATTCAGGAGGGTTCTAAAAGGAAACTTTTCAGAGGTCAGGCGGTTTCAAATTCGAAAATTTGTCTGAAACAAAGAAATCGGGACACCCTACTGTATAATTACAATACATGGCTATTCATAATTAATCCTTTCATAACTAACAGCACACTTTCTTCTTGAACAATGGGAAAAAACCTTCTTTCAAGAAATTAACATCACATAACCTTTCAAAAACATATAAAAGATAAGTAAAAAAAAACTTGGCACAAAGTTTTTTTTAAATAATGATACTTAAAAAAAATCACAAAATACTAATTTTTAAAGCATTTTTAGCTATTAGTCAAATAATATTCATTATCTAGTTTCCATATTAATATTCATTTAAGTAGTTTTAACATGACTTGTAAATGCAAGTCATGAGTTTTAATTAAAAATAGGAAGATTCTAAATTAGGAGACAACAATTATTAAATGCATAAGAGCACATAGAAATAAACATAATTTTAAGATAGCCCACTTCTAATACATGCAGACTGTTAAAAATTGAATACATAACATATAGAACATGTTTTTACACATAACACCATCACACAGTTATTCTGGTCACAGCAATATTTACAGCAGTTAATCAAATTTTAAATGACATAACAGTAATAAAGGAATGGGAAAAGTTCCAGTTCAGTGAATCGACATCTGAATTTAAAACATATCGATAGATTATGAAGTTGAATTCTTGAACTGTTTAAGCTTAAATTGTATTATAAAATTATTCAAATCTAAGATGGTGAGTAGCATAAGTATTTATTTACAGCAAACAAGAATTAAAATGCTAACTAACACAAGTTTACTTCAGTAAGGATTAAAAAATTTCTATACATGTTTTAACTGACACTTAATTTATGCCACAAAACATTAAATGTATCAAATGGAGAGAGATGCAATATTAGTTTGCATATTTCTTTTTTACTATGATTAAGTTTTAAAACTAATGTAGATTTTAACTAATAAATAATATTTAAAATATGTTTAACACAATTATTACCAAATAATGCAGGTTTAACAATGCATTGTTTTGGAAATATCGTGATGATAACATCTTAATATCGTCTCACATTTTTTAACTTTAATAAAATATATATTTCTATTATTTAAATTTTCTGTTATAAATGTAAAAATTACAAAATATTATAGATTTTTCTTTCAAACAATTGAATTACATTTCAAATAGCATAAAAAAATTCCTGTTTGCTAAGAAAATACAGTGATGCTTTGATGAGTACAACCAAAGTCATGCTGTTTCATGAAAATGACAATTAACAGACACCCTTAATTATAACATAAAAATGAATTACAGCGGTAGAAATCGCAATAAACTCATTTTTAACTAATAGCTATAAATTACATTAGTCAAAAATAGAGCAACCAAAATTTTTCGGATGATATTTGGTTAAGAGATTCCAGTAAAGTAATTGCACTATTTAAAAACATGAGTTTTTTTACAAATCATTAGCAACGGCATTAAACAACTCATAGGAACAAAAAAAAAGCCATATACAGTAGAGAATCACAAATCTGTTGTCTTAAATCTGTACTGGTTTATAAATGTAAAACCAGTGAAATTCTAAGGATGCAAAACTTCCATACTGGAAAATATGGCAAAAGTTATAATTTTAATATATATTTAAAAATACCAATGATTAAATATTCTACAATTAAAGTTTACATTTTAATCCAAGTTTTGCAAAAAAAAATATCCCACCTTAGTTTCTTCTCTGAAACTTGCACAGACCCTTTGGCAAACAGTTGGGATTTCAGATTCTCTACTATGTCTGAAAGACAACCACAATTTCTAGACTATATAACAAATAACACACACCAATAATAGGGTAGACCGGGGGAATCGCGCCACTTTAAGGAAAATGGAATTTTCATGTAGAGTTGTGTTAGAATAATTGTAAATTGTAACAAACATAGCATACTACATTTCATAACCTATCTTGTAGTGATTTTTTAAACTTGAAATCTTTAATAGAAACTGAATAAAATTGTTTTTTTCTAAAAGCTTGCAGAGTGGCGGTATTACCCCTGTACCTGGGGTAATCCGCCACACCATCAAAACACAGCAAATAATCTATGAATAATGGAAAAGGATGTAATAAAGCACAACATATAGCACTAAAATAGGTTTAATTAAATGAAGAAATTAATTAAGAAGTTTAACAAAAATCACACACATAGTAAATGGCTATTACTTGTCTCTGCCATAGTCTTACTATTCTTAACAAAGTAACATGCGTAATAAATGACTATTAGTTAGTCTATGCCATCCTATTCTTTAAATAAAAATTGTGTTGGCCTAGTAAATGGCTATTAAGTCTCTGTAGTTCTAATCTGAGCAAAAATCTGCAAGAAAAGGATGGCAGCATAACCCCGGTAAGAAAAAAAATGCGTAGACGGCTTGTTTAGGGGAAGGTAGATAGCCTAGTGTCCAAACTAAAAACGTGATAACATAGCCAAATTTTTGCTCTTTTCAATGATATGTAACTTATTTATCTAACTTAGAGATAACAGTCACTTATTTCCGAGTTTCAGAAGACTCAAAATTAGATGAAACTCAATAAAAAACGTATTTTTTTTATAATGTTACACCAACACACTGCATGGCCATAAGCCTCTCTACTACTGATTACCGTGTTTCCTGCTACAGGTCAGTGCTTACAGGACCACCTCCACACTCACCGCTGGCGAGATACAGGGGGTGGCGGCATTGCTCAGGGTGGCGCGATTCCCCCGGTCTCCCCTACTAATGAAGATACGAAACGCCAAGTAGTTTATATACAGCTGTCAAAACAACAGTAGAAATGTTATAATGCACAAGTATTAAGTAGATAATGCATGACAGACGTACAAAACATTTAAGGACAATCATAAACAATTCATAGGAACAAAAGAAATTTATAGTAGAGAGCCATAATTAATCTGTACAGGTTTGCGATTTTGAAATTAGTGAAATTTTTAATCAACTGAATAACATTTTTTAAAATTAAGCTATAAAACAATTAGGTATGCTTTTATTTAAGTTTATTTTTATTCTAAACTTTAACCAATTTCTATTCTGAATTTTAAACTCTCCACAGTACCAATCTGCAAACGGTTGACATTTTTGTCTCTCTACTGTATCTAAAAGACAATCACAATTTCTAGAATATATAACAAACAACAATCACCATTGACACTACAGGATAGATAAAACTCAATGTACACCAATAAGAAATTCATATACAGTTAGGCTGTAGGAGTATTATATAATGCATAACAAATTATTTCTGGAATATATAACAAATAGCAATCACCAATGATTCTACAGGATAGATATAACACAAAATTCGCAGAAAAGAAATTCATAAACAGCAAAGCTGTAGAAGTATTGTATAATGCTTGAGAAATATTTATATAAAGTATAGCTGAGTAGTACAAGACTCAAAATTATAACAATTCATAGGAACAAAATAAAAACGAAATATATTGCAGAGAGCCAAAATTCTTAACTGGATTTCATTTGTAAAATCAATGAAATTCTTAATATTTTAGCAAGAATGAAATTCTCCCAGACAGAAAATGTAACCAAAGTTCTATTTTTTTTCTTTAAAAAAATTTTCAAGTGATAAACAATATCCAATATTAATTTATGACTATCTGCACAGTGCTTTTTTGCGAAGAATTTTGATATTTGACTTTCAACTACATTAGAAGAACAATCACAATTTCTAGAATATATATATAAAAACAATAACTACTGACACTACTTTTGCCCGATTTAACGCAAATAAACCAATCAAAACTTTAAATACAGCTACTTATAATCTAGGAGTATTACATGCATGAGTATTATTAACATAAGTTCATCAGTATTTTCAGTAACTTTAAGTAGCATCTCGCATAACTTCTCATAGGAACAAAAAAGCAATTTACAGGAGAGAACCCTAAATCTGCTGGATGGATATCACACAAAATCCATCAACAGAAAGTTCAAATACATACAACTAGGATATAGGAGTATTATAGTCATGAGTATTATTTATATAGGTAATGTATGAGTATTAAAATGCATAAGAATTCATAGGAACAAAAAATAAGCATTTTACAAACCAGAGCCATAAATCTGCTGCCTTGAATATGTACTGATCTGCAATTATGAAACCAGAGAAATTTATAACTGAAATACATAATTTTAATTTAGTTAAGCATTTTAATAACATAATAAAATTTTATTTTTATTCTTAGTAAAAAAATATATTTATGGTTCATTGAAAACCTAACAATCTACATATACTTTCTCACAGACAGTAGGGATTTATGACTCTCTAGTATATCTGAAAGACAATTTCTAGAATATATATATAAAATAAAAATCATAAAATCACAATAGTGGATGAATGAAACTCAAATCATTAAGGATTTCCTATTCAGTTAGACTGTAGGAGTATTATAATGCATGAGAATTATTTGTATAAAATAGATGAATGGTACAAAACTAAAAAACTTAAACAATTGATAGGAACAAAAGAAATCTGAGTATTGAAATAAACAAGCAGTATTGATATAATAAATTAGCAGTACAAAACATGCAATTTCATGGTGTCAAAAGGGACATTTTAGTTAAAATTAACTTGTTTAAAGCTTATGAAATACAATTATCACCCGATTTTTCTTTACTTATTCAGAATACATCAATGAATAATTTCATTTTTTTTCACTTAATATATATATTTTTTAATTCATTCACCAACACCATAGAATTTTCAACAACTTTGACACATAGTTTTCATAATGGTCAAACAAATAACATTTACCTCAAAAGGTAGTACAATACTGCAAAGCAGAATTTTGAAAATGTATGTATTTTATAAAGTTAAGTATTTGTTCATTAGTTAACTTATTGGATATTCAAATATTTTTGATCATTATACAAAACAGAAAAATTGATCTTTCCTCAAAATAATATATACAGATTAGAGATTTTGCTTACTGCTTTTGTTATCTCACTGAAACTGTGTCTTACAGAATTGAAAAAAAAATATTGGTTTTACATTTGAATTATCTGAACAAGTCTTACCCCTAAACAGCATATCATTTAAAACGAACATCTTCAAACACTGTATCCAATGTAGATCTGTACTCTTCTTAAGAAACAAGCTGATTCAGCGATACTAGACATTTCAAAATGTTTGTTTTTAGTGAACAATCTGTTTTGTTTCAAATTACTAATAAGTTCCTTACCCCCAAACCAAGTCTTTCAAAGATGAATGACTTAAAACACTTCCAAAGCAGTACTCCAATTCATACTCCCTTTGAAGAATAGAAGTGGGTCTAATATGATTTTACTTAGTTTCCAAAATGCCTTGTCTTTAAAAGTTCAAAGTGGGTCGACATTCCTTACCTCAAACCATGGAAAAACCGACACTGAGGAAATATTTATTAAAATCACTTCGATTCTTTGAAAGTGTAAAAGCACCCGCACAGAAAAGTGACCTATCGGCAAAAGCTAGTTTTTCAGAAAAATCATCCGAAATTTATTTTCTCCATTGCATTTCATTATATAAAAAAACTAGGACCCGCTAACTGTATTCAACTGATCAATTTAAGATTGGCTCTAATTACTAGATAGTTAAATGTTTAAAATTTTAGTATTTATAACTGTCATATTTGACCGATTGGTCACTTTTCCGTCTACAGTGTGATATGTAATATGGATGAATCTTGATAAGATTAGTTAATCACCTGCAAAATAGTTTCATACTCTGCTTAAAAACTGAACTGCTTCTGCTCTAATTTTATTCATTTTCCAAAATGTTTGTTTTATTCTTTAAATTTGTAGAAGTTCCTTACCCCAAATCAAGTCAATTTTAAGATTAACTTATAAACACAACTTAAAGCTATTTCATTGTCCTCAAAATCAGATGCCTATTTCAATAGAATTTCTGAAATGTCCTAATGTTTCATGTAAAAGTATCTAGAAGTTGCTTACCCCAAACTAAATCCATTTTAAGCTGAATTTCTTGAAGCACTTAAAAAACTTAAATGTGTCCAATTTTACTTGGAATTCCGGAATGTCTTTTCTTTTGCTACTAGAGTATTAGAAAGTTGTTGTTTTTTTTTACCCAAAACGATTCTTCTAGAGAAATTCCTTAACCAGTTCCTGTGCAGATTTGTTCAAAGTAGTTCTATGATTTTAAAAAATGTTTATTGTTCTGAAGTTTTTGTTTCTGAATACAGATTTCCCCCCAATTTTGTGATACATTTTAAAAATATTGCAGAATTGTACTCCTTTTCATCTAAAAACCTGGATCCAGCTAACCCACGAATAGATTTTGCAAAACTTCTATTTGGTGAGTGACCCTTTTAGTGTCTGGATGTTCCTTACCAAAACAGTCTTCCATTTTAGGAGCCAATTCTTCAAACATATTCAATGCAGCTTGATACTTTCTTTGATCCATGAGAACATAAGCGATTTTACTTTGGATAGTCAATAAACTTGGGTGATCAGAACCATGCTTTTTGGACATCTGTTTATAGATTTTTTCATATTGCTTTTTAGCTTCTTGGTATCTTTTTTGACGAGAGTATACCATAGCTATATTAGTTTGAGTTGTAAGTGCAGCTTTACTATCAGGACCCATACATGCTATCTGTATCTCTAGAATTACAGCATAAATTTCCAACGCTTTATCATAATCGCCTTTTTTAAGATGTATTCCAGCAATACTTGATTGAGTAGCCAAGGTTTCTTCATGATCATCTCCATGCTTTTGTTCTTGAACATCAAACACCTCTGAATAAACAGCCAGGGCGTTATCATAGTCACCTTTGTAAAAATATGAATTGGCAATCAGACTTTGAATTTCTAAGACACGAGAATGATCACTACCTAAAGTTGTCTTCAGTGCTTCGTAAATCTCTCTGAAAATAGCCACAGCTTCATCAAATTTCCCTAAGTTCTTTAGTACGCTACCAATACACTGATATGTTAACATAGAATCCGCCATAGTAGGATGCTTTCTTTTTTCAATATCATGGACCTTTCTATAAAAAAATAATGCTAGATTGTGCTCACCCATTAAAGAATAAGTACCAGCTATTCTGGATAGGGTGACTATAGTTTCCAAACTTTCTTCTCCGAAAAGAACTTTCTGTTTATTGTAAATTATATTTAAACTCTTCAAACCTACTTTATAATTATTATTGTAGATGCACAGGGTTGCAATACTACTTTCTGCATTTAATGATTTTGGATTATTTTCTCCAAAAAGTTTATCATATTCTTTTACAAGGTGTCGATAAACTTCCAATGCGTCCCTCGATTTGCCTTGCTTAGAGTATATATCAGCCATTAAACTCAGAGTTTGTAATAAACCTCGATGCAAACGTCGATTCTGGCGTTGTGTTAAAAACATTTCTTTAAGCAAAATCATAGCTTCATCTTGCTTGCCTTTTTTTACAAGTTCATTACTAATATTCCATCCAGTAACAAAGGTAGAAGGATCCAATGGATACATCTCTTTCTGTGTTTTATAAATCTCATATAAAGTTGGCATGACATCTTGACCTTTCTGGGCAAGAATAGTTACCATGTAGTTTTGTGTAAGTAATGTGTCTTGGTGCTTTTCGCCTATAAGGGGTTTTCGCTTGGCATAAATTTCTTGAAATATTTCCAATGCTTCATCTGATCTACCAAGCTCACAGAGTACCGCTGCCATTGTATTCCAAGTAGTCAAGGTCTCTTCTCGATTTGGGCCAAAAGTATTCAGTTGATTTTTATGCAATTCTTTGAGTAGATTGTAAGCTTCATCTTTCTTTCCTTGGGCTTCATAAATTTGTGCTAACAGAAGCTGAACTTTAAAAACATCTTCGTGGACCTTACCAAAATAGTTCAGGCTTTTTTCATAAGTTGCTTTTAGCACGTTTGAAGCTCGTTCATAACTACCAGTTGCTACATATTCAGTAGCTCGCTGATAGTCTGCCTCCGTATCCATGACGGAAAGGTAATTTTAGGAATTTTTGAAAGTATCAACTTCGAACTTCCTTCGTGTATTTCGGATTAAGAGTTTCAATACTGTGCAAAGTTAAAAAGAATATTGAGTTTCAGACAGTTGAGATAACGAGATCGAATCAATGCGGAATTTATCACCCTTTTTCTCAGGTCTAGCGTCTTTTCGAGCCGGTAGAGAATCAAATTTCTCTTTCTTTTTCTAGTCCACTCAACCAATCAGAACAAAGAGCTTTAAGTTCTCGAACCCATATTTTTTTTCCCTTACAGATGTAAACAAACATTCTATAGGGATGTTCCAACGATGTAAATTGTTGAGGTGGCGATAGATGGCAGCATCTGTCTTGTATGTGTGTGTATGTCGTGTTCGTCCTTCTTGACGAAAGTTTATAAGCGGGTCTCTGTGACCAAGCACACAAACTTCATCAATCTTCTTTCTCAGACTTAATAATTAGACTTTATCGTTTGCTAAATTCGTTTGAAGTTCGAAGAATAATGATGTAATCTTTTTTAATAAATATTTTTGCGTTACCACAATTTCCCATTTATATTTCTTTCGAAAATTTACTTATTTATAGTTTGTTAAATTAATTTACAGTTAAAAAAATGTATAATTAGTACAATTGATGCTTTAAAAATAAAAGCGTAACTTTGCTTATTTTTTTTATGCCAAGTTAGAATTCTCTATGCTTCTTTCTTCATACATATATAATGAACCCTCAAAAGAACTCTATTGTGATATTACAACAATCCAAACTGAATTATATCACATAAATAAATATTCTTTCAAAAGTTTTTATTTTTATTTTAAATAAAGTTTCTCGTACGTTTAACGAAATGGCAACAGTGAAAATATTGAATAAAAATGGAATTTGCATGTTATTTCAATGTAGATTAAATTTTTAGTTATTTAAATTTTAAATAAACTTCTAATTTAAATTTTTTAATGAAATTTTAAATGTAGTGTAATCTGATATTTTGCATCAAAATGACGTATCCTACTTGTCTGTGGGACTTGTGCTTCTTTCTGTGAAAGTGGGTGACGGACAGACAGACTGACAGACGGAATGAACGATTATAAAACCTTCCACTTTTTACGTTATAAACGTAGTGTGGAAGCTAAAAATTAAATTTGGTTAGTATTATTAAAACTCAGTGTAACAAATTTAAACCAAGCACACAAGCCTGAAAATATATATCTACCAACCAACCAATTAACCAACAAATTTAATTGTTGGTTTTAATAACATAGATTTTTAACTTTTATTACATTTGAATTGGAAATGTTTTGAGATTTTTTAATTCAATTTTTATATTTTTTCATACTAATTAAGGTTTGCCCAAACCTAATAGCCATTGTGCCTACACGAGCGATATTGATTGTCCATGCCAAGTGACTAGTTCAACAATGGACCTTCAGTTGACTTTCCAATCAATCAAGCTTAGTACTCATTGTGTAGAAGGTGGTCGAATGAAGAGCTGAGTATATTCATGACCTACCGGACCCGTATACGAACCCGGGTCTACGGAATAAGAGCACGAACCGGGTGGCCTAGTGGGTTTGATTGCAACCCATTACGCAAACAGTCTCTACACTGTACCAGTTGCGGGCTCGATTTCCACCTTTGCCCTGGGTGTACTTTCTCTGTGTCAGGAAAAATTCTCTCTGTTTCTTTCTATCTTTTTAGTGTGATTATAAGAAATATTAACTAAAATTTATTTTGTTTAAATTCTGAAAAAATATTTGGCTGAGCCTTGAGCCTGAGTTTAGCAGCTCACGGCCCTTAGTAACTCCTTGAAGCTTGAAGGCATCTTGAAGGACCAACAAATCTTATCTTATAATTACGTGACGTTATAGTTTTTTTTTTTCTTTCAATGCGGTTGTTTTACGAGTTGAACGGCAACAGCTCCAGCAGTCTTATTTTCACTATTTGTCTGGAATTATATTTGGGGTCCGGATGGCCTATAGTGGTTTGGATAGCAGACCATTACTCTAGCAGTCTGCGCGGTGTAACGAGTGCGAGCTCGATTCCCGCCTTCGCCCTGGGTGTACTTCTCTGTGTCAGTAAAAATTCTTTCTGTGTCTGTCTTACTTGACGAAGGCTTATAAGCGGGTCTCTGATCAAGCACACAAGACGTAATATATATGTACAGCTGTGGACAAAAAAAAGTATCCACTATGATTATTTCGTCCGTTAGTCATCCTATAGAATCGGACCTTTTTGACTTTGCAAACAAATAACATTCTAAGTTAATTGCATGAAACAAAATTTTCATAAGGGGCCGTCTTCATATTAAAAAAGTTATCAACTTTGAAATTTCCAATAGTAACACCAAAATTTGATAATTTAGAAATGTTAAGCACCCTCGAAAACCCCTAAATATAAGTTTTTGTTACATTTGGATGAATATTTAAAGAGTTATTCAATCGAATCACTTGATGTCCTTTGGGGGACCATCTCTAAAATAACAAGCGTAGTCTATAGGTTCGTCCGAGGGGAAAAGCGAAATATTGAAATATAAGGTAGAAAATATGTTGAGGAGAATGGGGATGAAGTCTAATTTTTCCCGCCTTTTTGAAAGTTTATTTCAACTGTATAGTTAACATTTTAAGTTTATTTATTAAAGTTTCAATTTTAAAATGATTGTATGCCGAGTATTCCTATACTGTGCGCCTTTGAATAACAAGACAAAAATATTTATTTTTATGGTAGCCACGATGTGTTTTATGTTTAGGTATATGTTTTAGTTTTAAACTTGTTTATAAAGATACAATTTTTAATTTTTTTTGTTTAATATTATAGAATATTAATCATTCGTTGGCATGCTGAAAAGTGGCATGTGTAGCTCTAGTGGGACGTTATTTAAACAAAAACCAAATGAACTATCGTTAATCAACCTTAAAGGCGCCTCTTGTGTGATTCATCAGAATTTTCAAGGTTGTTGGTTTAATGTTTTCTTCCTTCTGCAAGGCTTTATTTGTTTATCAAGTTGACATATAATCTTATATACAGTCCCCTAAAGGGTAATTAAAAAGTATTTTGTGATTTACTCAGCAAATTATGGATACATTTTTTAAAAAAATTGGGATTTCGCTTAAACTTCATGTTTTAAATGCATTTCTGTAAAAATATTAAGGGGTTTCTATTCATAATTTTTTAAAAAATTAATATAATAATTATTTAAAAATATAAAAAAAATTTTAAAGACCCCAATAGTATATGCATTTTGTTTGGGCTATTATAATTACTATTCAGTAAAAAATTCGTTTCATTATCTTAATTATTTATAGATTGGGATAGTTATTTATGTGCAACTCATTTAACATTACGGCTCCTAAACTTTGCATGTCTCTAACTCCACTAATAATGCTTAAAAACTAACAAAACTTGGTATTTCGCTTTAAAATATGTCATAGATTTGAAATATGGACTCAAAAAGGGGTGTCGCTATTGAAAAATTTGAAGTTGGTAACATTTTTAATATGAAGACGGCCCCTTATGCAAATTTTGTTTCTTGCAATTAACTCAGAATGTTATTTGTTTACAAAGTCAAAAAGGTCCGATTCTATAGGTTGACTAACGGCCGAAATAATGATAGTGGATACTTTTTTTGTCCACAGCTGTACCTACGCTACCCTATAATCCTTGTCTGGAATTACTTTTGTTTTGGTATTCGAAAATAAGTTTTTAAAGAATATTTTACTTATTAATTTTTTAAAATGACAACTTATACTGCGCTGTTTGTATTCAAATCATCTGTTAAAAAAAGCTTGTATAGAAAGAAAAGTTTCTTTTCATCTATGCCGGTCATTTTGAAAGTGAAACCGAAACAACCAATGAAATAGCCGGACATGGAAAATTGAAAACAAGAGCTGTACATCATCTGGAATATTCCCATTATAAGATTTTCCTATATTTAGGTTTGGAAGATGTCTAATCTTAATTTTTGTATTAAGGAAAAGATACATTTATAAAATTCTACAGTTAAACTGTGTGGATTCATAGGTTTGATCGGAAAATGTTAAAATTGCACTTGAATTGTCTTCCAAAATTGATATAGGGGGATAAAGTTGCTTATTTAGGTTTCTACAGATGTCTTTTGCTTCATTAAATAAAAAGAAAAACGAATAGGAATGACGAAAAAATTATTCCAAGCTTTGTTTTGAATCTGGATGTGACCCATATCATGCATCGCTTCGTTGGTTGGTTGTTAGACATATATTCAGGTTTGTGTGCTTGGTCAGAGACCCGCTTATAAACCTTCGTTATAGTGGCGACAGACACACACAACATACACACACATAAGTGACAGATGCTGCCATCTATCACCACCTCCATAATTTAGACACGTCCCTGAAGGGGAGATCGCTTCGTTAAGGCCTTATCACACGAGCGTTTTTCCCCAACCCAACCTCCAACGCAACTTTCTCCCCCCCCCCCCCATTTCGGCCCCCCAAAAGGTGTTAAAGGGTTGCCAGAGAAGGGGAAGATTTCTCTTTTCCGACTGTCATAACTAAAACGGTATCTCTACAGTAGGCGACAATTTATAAAAAATCGGACCTTTGGATTGATTTGAGTTTTATCTTATCGCATGCGTAGGATTTCTCTTATAAGTATTATTTTTTTTTTCACAGTTTTGTTTAGTGATGGAAATGAACACTTGATGTATATATTACAAAAACATATTTTTAGTCTTGGGGTTTGGTTGTGGAGGCTATTTCTTTTCTTTTACATATAATCCTTCAGTGGTTACATTAAAAAAATAAGTTGTGAAGAGTATATAAAAAACAATGTTACAATTTAATAAAGATTGCTCACTTTTGAAAAGAATTTTATAAGTCAAACTGAAATTGTCATTAATATATATCTGAATTCATTGATGATTACATACTAGTAAAATCCTTATTCTGTAATAAAACAAATAAACACTGAGAGATACAAGTTCAAAATTTTAATTTTCCCAACTAGATTGTTAACCCTGTGAGCGCCCTCCTAAGCTAGCAAAGAATACTGAAAAGCGGCCGCGATTTTCTACTAAAAAACGGGATCGTTCCTACCCCCATTTTACAATTAGCGCTGATGACAGTGATGCATCGCTAAGTACTGTGTGGTCTTTGTGCACCTGTAGACCATTGCCTGCCGAAAGTATAACCCCTCAAGGAACTCCTATCTCAGTCAAGTCATTAGCGTGGAGACGGGTTACCTTGAAAATAAATTATCGACCCCAAGAAGATTTTTCCCATTTCTTTCTGCTAAAATAAGGTTAGCAGATGGTTAGTTACTCTTGGTTGGATATTTAGATGTGTTTATAAAGTGTGCATACCGATTTTATTTTTGGTATATACTAGTTTTACTCACCATAACTTCTTGAGAGTGTATTATTATAGATCCATATTTCATATATTATAGTTTTTATACTATATTTCTAAATTGTATAAGCAAAAGTTCGGTTACTATCCATTTTATTCATTTAAATAATGGATTTTTAAATTAACACACTTGCGTTCAGAGATATCTTGAAGGCTATACATTGTTGGAATTTTGCTTAAAATTGCAAATATTTTTTTTACAAATTTGAAATTAAGGCTGATATACAGTTTAGCTTTCACATTTAGAACAAAAGGGGAAATTTTACCCATCTACTTTACATATTATAGCAAATGATCTATAAAATTATTGAATTAACGAAAGAAAATCCATAAAAATAGCTTATTTCTTACACTTAAAGTTGAACTAAAAGCTGTGCTAAATGATTTTTTTCTAAGATATATAAATAAATCTTGTGTGGAATTGGCTCTAAGTAACAATTTTCGTTAAAAAAACCCACAACTTTTCAAAAATTTTTTTTATCGAAAAATAAGACGAAATGTCAAATCAAAGAGTTCTAAAAACTTACGTTGAAAATAAATAAAAAACAACAGCTTGGCAATTTGGCGCAATATGCCATGAAGATTTGGCTTCAACCAAAACAGAACCGTGACGTCGTGTAGCGACAGTCACCGATTCGAGGTCAGTGGTCGCGAGAGATTGACAGAGTTGGAGAAAATTTCTCCAACAGCTACGTCATAGCACGTGGCAATTTCCGCCAATCATGGTCGGAACAGCGGTTGCGTTGGGAGTTGGGTTGGGGAAAAACCGCTCGTGTGATATGTCCTTTTTTTAGTTCTGCGGGAATCGGTACTTCTGACAAAACTTCTACTCATGATTATTTGATTCTTTGCATGATTAAATTTAGTTTAGTTTAGTTTGAATATCGTCACACTAGAGCTACACGAGGGCTATTGGCGACGGGCGTCATAATTTTGAACCACAGTCAGGTGACGAGCCGACACCTGTGCATGATTAAGACAGTACTGGCCATTGTGAAAATTACAAGATATTATGCCTCAAAAACAGATTTTAAATCAAAACTAAGAAGCAAGCAGAAGAAGACCCATACTCAGAAAAACTTTATATATTTATTCTTCAGCTTGGCAACACTTTCGTATTTGGTATCATAGCAATGCATTGTTTATAAATAAACAGCTGATTATTTCTTCAAGCCTTTTGCTAAATTAATATTAAATTAAGCTTAAAAAAAATCAAATATTTTCAGCATTTCTTATTTATTAATATATATTTACACAAATAATTTTTTTTAGACATGACGGATAAAGTTCTTCCTATAATATTTTTTAATTTGAGTGGAGAAATGATTTATGTTATACAGCAGAGACTTGAAGCGCAAAAGATTTCTCAAGACAAATCTAGGAAAGGTAACAACTTGAGCCTTGCTACAAACATATACAGTGTCTCCCAAAAGTTATCGTACACCAACAAGAATCAATAAAAAGCCTCACTATTCGTCATTATAAACTTTTATTTTGGCACGAAAAATTTTTGGTATCATAC
Organism: Oedothorax gibbosus; assembly: GCA_019343175.1. NCBI lineage: Eukaryota > Metazoa > Arthropoda > Arachnida > Araneae > Linyphiidae > Oedothorax > Oedothorax gibbosus. The sequence continues at coordinate 11,032,845 of CM033282.1, read as the reverse complement.
TTAAACAGTTCTTAACGAAGCAGTATAGAATTTTTCGAATTATAATTTAAATTATTCTTTAAAAAATGACAATTAATAAAATGACACAAAAGTGATCATACACTTTAGAAAAACATCACTAAATTTGAAAATTTCATTTTTTTTTTAATAATTGTTTAGTATTTAGTAGGATTACCTTTATTATTTATAACAGCTTTTAAGAGTCTGGGCATACATTTAAGTAAATTTCTGCGCCAATCTTGTTCCATTCTTTGATCATTACTGCTTTCAGTTGAATTTTCGATTTAATTGTGATGACTTCTTATTAGCACCGCTAATTCTTTCCAAATCTATAAAATAGGCTTTTAATCCAAGGATTGAGGTGGGATTTTACGCGTTTGAGGGCAATAATAGAGGCACCATAGACGAACATTCGAGGTCGTATGTTTGGGTTCGTTTTCTTGGTAATACACAAAGTTGTTTAAAATACTCAAATTTTGTGCCAACACTTTTAAAATGTTGTTGAGAATCGTCATATAAAATCTAGGATTCATTATACCATTGATGAATACTAAAATGCCTACTCCAGCCGCTAACATACACTACCAAACCATAACACCTCCATCGTCATGTTTCACTGTTTCAACTAAGTTCTTGGGATTAAGTTTTTAATTGATTTTTCTCCATACAATTATACGCTTATCAGAACCAAAGATGTTGAATTTACTCTCTTCTGCAAATGAGACACGTTTCCAGTAGCTTTCTTGGTGATTTACCAATTTTTTGGGAAAAAATGCCTAGAAATTCTGTTCTTCCAACTTACAAAGAATTTTCCACATGCAGAGTAGCCATTTATACCAGTATTCGGAAGGAATCTATGAATAATTTCACAGGAAATAGTAGTTCCATGCGTTTCATTATAATATGAAGTAAATTTTACTGCACTTAGACGAGAAATTTACTCACAATAATTCATTGATCTCTGGCTGACAAAAGTTGAGGTGACCATTTAGCATCTTGTTTTCTCTCCTTTTGCTTCTTTGAAACGTTTTATTATGCTTTTCACCATCAAATGAGGTAGATTCATGATAGTAGCAATTCTTCTAAGTGATTTTCTAGCTTTTAATTGAAATATAATTAATTTTTGAATGTCTAAACTCGTTTCTTTACAAACACGCTTCATGTCTAAGAAAAAGTAAATATAGAATAAATAATTACAAAATCAAATGCTAAAATCAAACAATTTTAGTGTATTTTTCAGTTAGAATTATAAAAAAATCTGCAAAAGATATTTTTATAATTGAATTTAAAGTCCTAATGTTTTGGTGTACGAAGACTTTTGTGTGCTAGTTTTGAGACATTTTTTATTCATTTATTTTTCTGAAAAATAATACTTGCTTTTTTAAAAAAAATATTGCTCAGTTTTATTAAGCACTATTTAAAGATATTATTTAAAAATATTCAACTGATAAAATTGTTTACAACTAAGTATATAGCACAATTTCTACAAATTTCATTGGTGTAATGAACACTTTTGGGAGACACTGTAGGTACAGATGCATTGTACGCGATGAATTTTGTGGCTGTATGTTCTCTTTATTGTCCTGCAAAATAAATTCTTACTTGCAAAGTAAAATTTACATTTTCATTTTTAAAATGGTCTTTTTTTAAAGAAAAAGCTATGCAAAAACCGATCAAATGTCAAACAACATTTTACATTTTAAATATTATAATTGAACAATATGCTTTTTTTTCTGAACTATTGATATTTCAGTATAGCTTACGCTTGGGTAGAAAAAAGGGTAGATTTCTGTCCTGGCACCATTTTTAGAATATGGTTTTATTTATGTTTTTTTCTTGATTATGATATTATTTACAGCTTACAAAATGTGCTCATACAATTTAACATTTTCTAACAATATTATTTAAGAATTAAATATTAAGTAAACCAAGTGAAACCTCTCCTATGTGTTGCGTCCTTTCTAACATTTTTAAAAGTTCAGCATTTTTGAAGGAGATTAAATTAAATACAAAGTATTTTTAATTATAACTTTCATTTTGAATGAATATATTTGCTAAATAAAAAACAAGCTTCAATTAATTAAATGTTTTGCACAAGCATATTCTTAAATTTAAAATATGTCTCTGATAAGTTCTCGTCTTCACCACTACATTTTAGTGTAAAAAACTTCATAAGAGTATTTTCCATTAGTTTGGCTTTAAAAAAGGAAAAAAACTTTATGAGTTATGTGGGTAAAAAAAGTCAGATTCATTAGTATTAGGTTCATTTTGCTTAAGTAAATGTAATTTAAGCTTTTCATTTTTAAAATTTTCTTTTTTTAAAGAAAAAACTTACAAAAACCGATCAAATGTCAAACAACATTTTACATTAAATATTATAACTAGATTTTTTAGTTAGTTTTTTAGTTAATTTTTTTTTTAGTTCAGTTTAGATTTTTTACTTTGGAATACAAAGGAAGTAACAACACTTACAAAAGTGGCATTTGTATCAATTAAAATATTTGCAAGTTATACACTATTATGTGAAATATTCTCAACTCTGTGTACTTTCACCTCCATTACCCACACTATTCATGTAACCGAGATAAGGTAATGGAGCTGAGACTTTTTTAAATCAAGTATCCAAACTAAAACTTTGTTTCTAATTTATTAATTTAATTGTTGTCTACAACTTGTATTTTTTGGAGTTTGTTATGATTAATACATTGTCAATAATACTGAAAAATATTGTTCAATTGGCTTGTTTCAGATGACATAACTTTCCAGTTTTCATTCTTGCTGTTCCGTGATTTCATTGACTTGCAATTTGTTTTTTTTTTCATTCTCAATGCACGGTCTTTTCATTTGCTGTGTTCTATTTTAGAGTTCTCTACTTGCAATTAGTTTTTATTCTTGCTATTTATAAAACTTTAACAATATTAAAACTAATATTAGCAAGTAGTGTTTATCATGATGAAAAATCTTCTAAATGTTAATGAAACTAGTAATTACTTTCATTCATTCTGTTACATTTATCGATAGTAAATAAAATTCATTTATGAAGAAAAATGGAGATATATTATTGAAAATTTTGTTTGATTGCATTTATCATGATAAATGCTTTAAATGTATGCAAATGGTCAAGCATTCAAATGTCAAAGTTGAAATAAACCTTATTTTTATTATTATTTAATATTAATGACTATTTATTAACTATAGCAAATGGTATTCCAGCCTTACCAAAAATGAAAACAATGTCATTGAGACTGTTGTCACTCAAGACATGAAACATGCTCTTTTCAATTTCTTTCCAGTTTACTTTAAAAAAAAAATGTTTTTAACTGTATAACTTTTTTATTCTAGTTGTTAAATTTATTGGTTCCACTATAATAAAATTGCAGACCTTTTGATTCAATCATTAATTTGCGATATTCGTGAATAAAAATTCTGCAAAGAGGTGCAAGAAGAAACAGTGACATTTTGTTTGATATATCTTCATTATCCTAGAAGATAACACAAATTTCAAATTTATGACCCATAAATAAAAATCTAGTCAAAGAAAAATTGACTGAAATTATGCTTTTTTTATTTAAATGTAGGCAATTTTTTCATTTGATTTGTTTCTTAATCTAAATTAAATTATTTTTTTCTTAACTGAAAGTTTTAGGTAACGGAAAATTAGCTGGGATATTTTCTTATACTCTATCAGGAAGATCAAACCTGAATTAATACTCCATTATGTCAATGTTAGATTTAACGATTTTGTTGTTGTTCAAAGTGTGTGGAGAAAAGGAGCATTTGAAATTATATAGGACTGATAGATCAAAAGATGGTACTGAATACTCTGTTATGTATTTTTTTTAAAATATCAGCATAAAAGAAATTTGCATTCCCAGTGTTATGAATCAGTAATTGAAGAAGGTATTGTTTGCACACTAAAGCAGCAGCTATTGGATCAAGGGTACTGTTATTGGAGACTGGGGAGCCTTGTCCATAAGGGAGATTTGGACCACCTTTAAATTTTAGTATTTAAAAATATTTTAGCATGTTCTCAATAGATGGTACTCAAAGCTACTGTTGTCAGCAGATAGCCACCTTAGTTTTATTGAGCTACTTTTTTGCATTGAGGAGAAAATAAAAAAAGAAAGTTTCTCACCCCAAAAAGTAAACATTTTAGACATAATTTGTAAGATTTTTTCAGAAAAACCAATTTAATTAAGTTTAAGTATATGGTATTTTTAAAATACTTTTATATTAAGGTTTTATTTTAGGTATAAAGTTTGTGCAATGAAGTAGGCTTCAAAGCACCATGTGCTATTCTTTACGAAATGTCTAGGTGGGGAGGGTTGGCCACTGGACCTAGGCTCCCTAAGTGAACTAGTTATGAAAATCTATACATAATGTTTATCAAATACACGGTTAATAATAACGTATGATTATAACTTTATGAAGGTAATAGATTGATTATTAGTATTTGTACTTGTTTAGAATAAAAAGAAAAACTCAACTCAATCAAACTTATCATTTATGACCAAATATCAAACTTTTTCTGCAAAAACTATATAAGTTATTAATTTAAGTATAAAAATATTCCAGATTAATATTAAGATATTATCATATTTTTTCTTTATAGGGGGAGGGGGGACGAACGAGTAGCTTTGAAAGTGCGCTTTGACTTTTACAGTTTGTGCCGTTAAAATAAAAAAAATTCATACTGAGGTTTATATCTTGTGCATTTTAATATGTGTACAAACTGGATAAAATATATTTAACATAAATATAAAAAATTATTTGTTATGGACAATATTATAATTTTTAATTCATACAATACTAGAAAAATGTATTACTCTAAATATTACAGTAAACATGATTTTTAAATGAGTTCCAGAGTGTTGAATTATAATATAATTCTTTTTTACATTTAATGCTTACAAAATTAATTTGAAATATTTATTATTTTGCCCTTTAAAATTAGGTATTTTTGCATAGGCCAAGCCTCCCTTAATAAGGGAGACTTGACCAAGTTTCTAAGTTTTAAAAAACAATAAATTTAGAAAAAGTAATTATTTATAGTATCACTACTATATCCTTGTTGCCAATAAAATTTCCTTTAACATGTGCTATCATAGGAAATTTTTAGTGTAAAAATTAAATTTATAAAAATAAAATTCTGAAACTATGGCCAAGGCTCCCCAGTCTCCAATATATCTTTGTTCCAAATTTCTTAAAAGTATTAAAAACCTCTATTAATTTTTTATCTACTAATTATTCCTTTTATAATTTTATATAATTTTTGCATTGTTGTATTTACTTAAATAAATTTTCTCTTTCAATTCAAATAAATTATAGTTAAAAATATATACCTTTAAATTAAACTCTTTAGTCACCATTCCGTTACTGAAGCCTCAACTCCGTTGCAAGTTAATTTTTAAATTATGTGATATTTAAAAATTAAAAAGAATTGAATAGGACAACAGCTTTTAAGTGTTTCTACATAACAGGAAAAAAATTAGAACAACTGAATAATTTTTAACTTAAAAATAAAAGAAGTAAGATCTGCCATTTTTTTAAAGAATGAACTGCATTATTTTTTTCTGTGTATTATATCCACTTTCATAATAAAAAGTATTTGGTTCTATATACTTGTTATAAAATATATAAGAATTTCATGCATCAAAATTAACACATAGTTTATCCAAATATTATATTTATGTAAAATTTTAAAATGGCCAGTTTTTTTAGTCTCGAAAGTGATATTTATTGCATAATACAGATGATATATTTTATGCTTACAGTTCTTCAAGACATTGTTAGTACAATGTTCAATGATCAGTTTATTGATGAATTATTCAAACCTCAACACATGTACTCCAGATCAGCAATGCAAACAGTATTTGAAAAATTAGTTCATTCATCTATAATGAGGCTTAACAGCAGTAGTATGGGAAAGGTAATTATATGCAATTTTATCTTTTTATATCTAAACATTCTTAGCCTTAATGTCCTGTTTTCCTAGCCTAAATTTACATTGCAACTGTTTTAAAAATAAATATAAGCATTTGGTATGTATTTTACAATTAAGCCAAAATTTTTAAAATCGCCTATATTTACGTGAATAGTCCTATGGCGAGATAATACAATAAACAGAGGGAAATATTACGTTCTTACGTTAGAAACATACTGATAAAGGATTTATAAGAATCCGAGTAGGTATGGGGGCTCCATAAAAATTAATTGATGCAGTTTCAATGAATTTTTGAACCCACCTCCCTATTGACATTTCGTGATATTTGGCACGACCCCCCCCCCACCCCCATAATCTCACGTGAGAGATTTTAAAATTAGTATTTTTTTATTTGAAACTTTTTTTCGTTCAAAACTTCTTGATACTCAGAAAATTTCAAAATACGTAATAATCAACGTCCACCGACCAACCCCAAACTTGAATAGTCCAAACGCCAGGTGGGAAAAAGATGGTTGGAAAGTGCTTAAAAATCACATATGATGCACATTTTGTCTACTTTTTCTTTGTTAGGTGTGCAAATACTTTGAACATGTGTCTTCTGGTCAGAATTTAAACTAATAAGGAGAACAAGAAACGAACGCTAATCGAATCTAGATAAAAGAAAGAGCCGTTTTTAACATTTATAAGTATAGTTTGGAAAGCCACAATATATATTATCTTGTAAGATTTTGCCAAATTTAATTTCAGAAACAAATTTTACTGGATTGAACTCCATTTTTTGTAATTGTAAGTTGAGTTTTTAGCGGAAAAAAATCATGCGACCTCTCTCCCCCTACGTGAGATTTGGTGATAATTGGATAGACCCCCCACTAAACATGTCACATAATTTTCGAATGACCCCTATCTGCACGACTAGAACTAGGCTCGTACTGTTATAAAATATAAATGTTCGTCTTTTTGAAACACAAAGGGTAGTTAACAAAAGATTTTAAAATATTACCTAATTGTATTCATGGAAAATAAGGTTTTAAGTAAATTGATGTATATAAATCAAAAAGTAATATAATTTTTTTTTAATTTACAGCTCTATGATTTAATGCTGATGGTATTTAAATATCAAGTGGTTAATTGTCCTAGTCCGGAAGATATATTATGTGTTACTCTAAACCACATGGATGCAATCAGAAATTGTGCTTTGCCATATCCTGACTTGAAGAAAAGAACCGAATCTGTTTTCTCACTGCTTATTTCAGTAAGTCATTTTTTTCACTCACTTTACTTCACTATATGCAATAATTTTCAAGGAAATAATTTTAATGCATCTGAACTCTTAACATTTTCAGACATATAAAGATTTATCTCACGAAGAATACAAATGCATCTATGAGTGCATTGTTGCATTCCTGAAAGACCTCAACATAAGAGTAAGTCTCCTTTTTTTCACCAATAACTTTTTGAGATTCATTGGTAGAAAATATGCATTGTTTAAATTTACATATTCAGTTACAATTTTTTGACACTGAATTGTGTGATAGTATTTGTGTAGAAAGAATAAAAGTTTAGGCAACTGAATTTTTATTGAATTCACTTAGAATATTAATGGCATGTTCGTGTCAAAAGAACGTTTGCTTGTAGGGAGTGCAAATTAATGGCTGTATTTAAACGATATTTAATTACTTGGATTAGTTTATCCTACAACCAATACTAGTTTGACACTTTTTCACCTGCTAGCAGAACAGAGTTAAGGGCGAATGAGCGCTATTGACTGCAGGTCTCCAAGCCAAAGTGCCTCTGTGTTAATTCAAAGGAAAAAATATTTTCTAAGCCATATTTCTCCGGTTGTACTGAATAATTTTGCAATTTTTTTTTTCATATGATAAATGCAGTTGACTTACAAGTCTCTATAATTTCACTTTTTGAAATTGGTTTGAATATTTTGTTTAAAATTTATTTCTTGAAAATTTAACAAAATATTTGAACCAATTTCAAAAAGGGGGATTATAGAGACCTGTAAGTCTGAGCTACATTTATCATATAAGAAAAACTGTATGTAAAAATATTCAATAAAGTCAGAGAAATATACATAGCTTAGAAATATTTTTTCCCATTAGATTACAGAGGCACTTTGGTTTGGAGACCCTTGGGTCAACTGGGCTCATTCGCCCTTAAAAAAAAGCTATGAAAAGGGTGTTGACATGGTTTTGATGCTATTTGTAAATATAAACATCCATTTTATTAGACAAAAGCAGGAAAGTATATTTTTGTGGGATTGGATTGGCTGGCACAAAAAATTGCTGCATGGGTGTTTTGGCATGAAAATATCCTTCTTTAAGTATATTTACACTTTGCTTTTTTAAAGTAAAAATTTTAACTCAAAATATTGCTTATAATTTAATTTTGATAGGATGCAATTCCAAAAAGTTTTCTGAAATGGTTATATGCACACCTTATTTTATTGATTTATTGCAAGAATCAGCATAAATTAACCCTCTGAGGGTTAGACTCGATTTTTTCTGTATTTGGTGCATCACCCTTTTTTACAATAACCTTAAATTTTAAAATTTTATAATTAATAAATTTTTATTCATAATGCACTTTTTTTCATTTGGAAATGTTTTGATCATTTCTTCAACAATGAACCCAATTCTGTTTTTTTAAATTAATACTTTATTTGAAATAAATTTAATTTAAAATTTATGCAGTGAAAATAACCATACATATTTGCCCTTTTCCAGGCTGTTCATGGTTAAAACAGTTTTTTTTCCTATTAAAAATATTTAAGTTATGAAAATTTTGCAAAATGGCAATACAGATGCAAATATTGGTTCTATTTTCTTCACCCACAGGCATGACCTGATCTATGATAACACAGACTATAGGCATAGAAAATTTTGGGGGCCCCCTCATGAAACTTTTGTGTATGATTGATCAAAATTAAGAGCTAGCACTATAAAAACCTGGAACAATCATTATTTAACCTAAATTTATTGAACTAATGTATTTGAACTCCTTATTTTATTTTCTGGATTTAAAAATTGCTGAAATCCAAAATAATAAAATTTACTGAAATTTCAATTGTCGATAATATGTAGCATAAAACTAATAAAATTTAGGGGTATTTTAAGGGCTTTAGGATTGGGTCTAACCGCATTGTGGAAGAAACCAGGCAAGCAAAAAAAGTTGTTAGCATTGGCATGTCACACAGTACCAGGATTTTGGCTATTGAAAGCAGGGAAATTTGTTTTCATTGTTTAATTTGAAATAATCCTTAACCTGCTTGTTACAGGTTAGTCCTTTTCCAAATTGGAGATACTTTTTTTCAAAAAATTAATTAAACTTTCATATAACAATAAAGGAAAAAAATTAAGACAAATAAAAGGGTAAAAAGGTGTAAGTCAACAAAAAAATATAGGAAAAGGGGTAAGTACATCATATCGCACTGTACACGGAAAAGTGACCTATCGCACAAATATGACTTTTCGAGTTGTAAATGCTATAACATTCAAAATTTAAATATCAAGCGATTAAAGCAAAAATTGAATCAATTGGTAGAATAGTTGGAATGCAGTAAGCAAATCGTTTTTTTTCTATAATGCAATGAAATGGAAAAAATGAACGTTATAGATTTTTTTGAAAAACAAATATTTTTGCGATAGGTCTCTTTTCCGCGTACAGTGGGATATGTTGTTATCCATTTACTCTTAGTTTGTTTGTCATTGAAATACTTTTGTTCCCATTGTTTGTCATTTACATCTTAATGATTACTTTTTTGATAATATTTATACTGTCATTCATATAGTAGAAAAGAACTTTCCAAATTTTTGTTTACCTTTTTTTTATTCCTGACTATTGTAATTTAAATTTAGTAAAAGTAATTTATCTATTTTTAATAGGTTTCTGTCTTAATGAAACTTGGTTTACAATTACAAACTGGTGAAATCATCATACAAAATAGAAATGAATTGAAATCAAACTTAGAGAAGTAAGTTAAATTTTTAATGTATTTGAAATGGTTTTTTTTTTACAATTATGCTTGCTGATACTATTAGCAATGATGTTATCATAAAACAAATAAGGGTATTTATTTTATTTCACTACAATTGTTTATTTAGAATTCATGGTTAGATTGAGAAGAAGATAAATTTTCAATTACATAGCCTTAACCTTGAACTAGTAAGCAGAATTTGTTTATTCCAAAACAAAAGTAATTTTTATTTTATCATTATAAAAAGATATATTTAGACTAATTATGCTTAAGTTACTGTTGTAAACTAGTGTCCAAAGAATCACACACAGATAACACAAATACATCAAACTGCCAACCAAGCCACCTTGGTCAAACCCTAAATCTTAATAAATTCTAATGTTTAGTGGATTTCATAATTAGTTCACAATTATGTTTTATGCCATGCATAGTTTAAAAAAAACACCCTTGGATATTGAAAGTAATTTGTTTAGAAATGCCTTTGGTAAAATATTTAAATTCATTTAACTTAAAATACTTAGTTCCTTAACCTTTTTTTCTTTCGTTTATATTGTTTCAACGTTAATGTACCGTAAGTTTTCAAAATTACAATATGAATTGTGAAATGATACTCTGTTGCATCTTGCATACAATCGTATTGAAAAAACATTGTCTAATCACTTAGATGTCTAATACTTTCCTTTACTTAAAGTATACGATTTATTATGCACATGGATGTAATTAAAGTGCAAGTGTTCAACAAGCAATCGCTTTCTTCAATTGCGATGGACTCCTTCATCTTGAATTTCTTCCTCCTAACATGACTTTCAATGGAGAGTTTTACACAGACGTTCTTGACCGACTTCGAAAACAAATTCATAGAGTGAGACCTCATTTTCAACAAAATGGGAGTTGGCTGCTGACAAGGCCCACCTACACATTGCGTTGCCTGTGAGGTGATTATTTGCCCAGCAAGATAATTTAATACATAATGTATTGTTGTAAAAGATGAGAAATGCAGCACCAACCATACTCTCCACAACCAGCACCTGCAGACTTTTTCCTATTTAATAAGCTGAAATATTCGCGGAAGGGAACAAGGTTTCGGGATTTCGAACCCATCAAGAAAACTGTAATGCCACTATTAGAAAGCATTCCAAAAGAGGGCTTTAAAACTTCTTTCTGAAATTTGTACAGCCAAGCACAGAGGTGCATTACGGCTGATAGGGATTACTTTAAATCATATTAAAAGGCTATGTGTTTAACTTTATTTTCTTTTGAGTTATTCCATGAGTCCTGGAAATTAATAGCCAGGCCTTGTATATTTATTGGATATATCTAGCTATTGCAAATACTAGCTAAATAATATTGGTTTTTCTTTTAGAAATATTAAATTTGTTTAAAACTAGCTTACAATTTCACTTTAAATACATATTACCAAAGCCACTTATACTTCTTTACCTGGAATGCGTTCAACATGTTCAAATAATAAAATAGGTTTTCCCATTAAGAATAATAAGCATAAAAGCTGTACATTTTGTTATGTAAAAATTTCAAAGTAAAATAAATCTTACTAAAATGAAGGGAAAATATCTGATTTTAGCTTTCACACTACGTTTATAATGTAAAAAGTGGAAGGTATTATAATCGTTCAGTCGGTCTGTCTGTCACCCACTTTCAAAGCCCAAACTACAAATGCTACAGGCAAGTGTGATACGTCAAAAAATTCAGCGCATCGAAATTAGAAGACATTGAAAATCTCAGAAAAAATTCAAATTCTAAGTACTTTAATTATTTAAAAAATTTCAAAATTTAATGCTCATTTAAAAAGCACAAGAAGCCATTTTTAATAGAATTAAATCACCATTGCCATTCGCAACAATCACTCGAGAAACTTTTTTATATAATAAATTAAAAGAAATTTATTTTTGCGACATCAATCAATTTGAAATGACGTCAAATATATTTCACTAAGAGATTCTTAGTTTGTATGTTGATATGAAATGTTTTGGTTCAATTTAAAAGAGAGGAATATTACATATTTATTCTTTGAAATATAAATTAATTTTTGCAAACGATAATAATTATTGAAGAAATAATTATTGAAGTTTCGAAATAAAATAAATGAAACTAGCCAAATTTAGCGTTTAAATGTTTGTAATGGAATTAATATTGTGTTTGGCGACTTTTTTCCTGTTGAACACAAATGCTGTGTGGAAGCTGGCTGAGTGACAGATTCTGTTACAAACCTACTTGTTTTATTTTACAGCAACAATTAAAACTGTTTAGATAAAAGAAAAATGTATAGAATTTAAGAAGCTTTAAATAGACACACAAAAAAACTAATTTTAAAAACAAAAATATTTTTTTTTCCTGAAAATATTTTTTTCACAATATTATACTAATTTAAACACATATACCTGTGTTCTAAATTCCTTTTCCGTTTTCAGCAATATATTTAAACCAATTAAAAATCTATTAGCGGCCATCACTTGTGTGTGTGTCATTTTCACAGTTCATAAATTCTACATTTCTTTATTCACTGTAACGTTTTTCTTTCAAGACATTACAATGCAAAATAAGTACATAATTATTTTCTTCCATGCCTATACTAAATGAAAATAAGTCATAAGAGAGAATAAAAGTTTTTTAAACTGTTCTCTTTAATATTAAATATTTGATTGAACAAACATTTTATTCTATCAACACATTTTAAGCTTTTATTGATTAGTCTGATCTGTTTTAGTTTTGAAGCTTACTTATTAACTTAATGTATGTATATTAATTTCTTAGAGTAAAGTCAAAATATAAAGAACATGCATCCAGTTTAGAAGGTAAAGGAACTCTGCAGAATGTTTCAAGTGAAAATCGTTTCGATCTTGATGGAAAGAGAGGAATTTGTCTTGGAACTAATATGTATGTGTTTTATGAATAAGTTAACTTCATTTGTAACAGTTTAAATGTATGAAATTAGAGCAATCTTATATATGTTTGCTTAATTTATACAGAGCCTATCTGCTAAATTTATAGGGTTTTTTAGACAATTTAGGTAAAATATAGTGTTTTAATTGTTTAAGGGCACAATGGTTATTATTTACCAACTTTTTACATTTTCCGTGAAAATATCCTTTTTGTAATTTTAGATCTGATATTACAGACCAGCCTTCTTAGACCAGTTTTCTTAGGTTCTAAGTTTAAGAATGGTCATTGTGGTCAATGTTTAGATATTATTTCCAAAGTTAATTTGGATATTCCTTGAAAGTTTGTTGGAATATTAGTAAAGGTTAACTATTAATTATACTCTAGAAATCATGCCTTTTTTAGAAACTGTTCTTTAGATTATTTGAGCCATCCTTTAAGATTTTGCTTATCCTCTCAGGATTGCATATCAACCTTAGAAAGTTAATATTTGAAAGTTTTATTGTTATTAGTATTATTCAACTAAACTCCATCTTTTGTTAAGAAATTAGATAATGGAAATAAAAGTTATCATAAATAATTTTACTTATTTTATATCTGATTACATGTTGAAAAAAATACTTGGATAAATTTTTCCAATTGAAGACAAAATGAACACATACACACAGTTGTTCGTTTAAGATAATGTGGGGTTTCAATCTTAAAAGAGACCTCAAAACAACGAATGAATTTGTTTTAGGGACTGTTTTGAAATTGCCACCCTGTATCACTTAACATAACTCTAGTGAGGAAAATACAGGATATTTGCATACCCTTTTACATAATTGAAATAAAAATATCTCGATTTGTGACAGACCCACAATTTTGTGTTACTGCTACGTTGTAATGCTGTTCTAGTGAGAGTTAAAAAAGCAATGCATAAGACTCAGATAAAAAGTTAAAAAGTTTTTATAAAGGCATACAGCCATTTCGAGACTCAAACAAAGTCCTGTCTTCAGTGCCATGTATGCCTTTTAAAGAGCTTTTTAAATTTTTATTTGCATTTTATATGTTGCTTCTTAAAATCTTATTAATTACTCAAAGGTTTTTGTACCTTTTTTATAGCAGTTCTAGTGGTCATGCTTTTTTTGGTAACTCTTGAATCACCCTTCTCCCAACTTAGGTAACTGTTGAAACCATCTAAGTATGTAAGAATATCTACTGTACCTGGGAGTCCAAGTATATAAAAAGCTCATTAAAGTTAGTTTCCAATAGAAGGCTGATAACATAAAATACGTAACGAATTAAAACACTAAAAAGTAAGCTGCATGCTTCTAAGCTCACACACACACCAAAAGGAAATATGAAATTATCCCTTTTTACTGCGAATACTTGTTTACATTTTGTTCTGATACATATTCAAAAGGTCCAGTCTTTCTAAATTTGTTGCAATCATAGATATCATAATTAAAGTATTAGATTGGCTGATCACGTGACCTCCAATGCTAACGACGGGATGCGCATGGAGGCTTTTTTGGTGGGCATAATGGCCAGTGTTGCTGCCACTTTAAGGAGAAAAATACTACGAAAAAAATACTATTTAATTCTAAAATTACAAAAAAAATACTAGAAAAGGATTTAAAGTCACTATAAATAATCCAAAATGCAGCTAGTATTTTTACGATATTTTTTTGTAATTTTAGAATTATTCTAAAATACTAATATGCTCTTTAAACTTTATAACTAAACTTTTAACTTAATTTTAGAATTATTCTAAAATTAGAAAAAAATATCGTAAAAATACTAGCTGCATTTTGAAATATTTATAGTGACTTTAAATCCTTTTCTAGTATTTTTTTTGAATTTTAGAATTAAATAGTATTTTTTTCGTAGTATTTTTCTCCTTAAAGTGACACCAACACTGGCCATTATGCCCACCAAAAAAGCCTCCATGCGCGTCCCGTAGTTAGCATTGGAGGTCACGTGATCAGCCAATCTAATACTTTAGTTATGATATCTATGGTTGCAATAGTTTTTTTTCTTTTGCATTTCCTTTACATTTTGTAGGTTTAATTTTTTACTTCCATAAACAAAATGCGTGCAATAATAATAATAATTTCCTAAATACCTAATATAAATATATTTTAAGTATTAGTATTCCAATTTCATTATTTTAAATATTTTGAGTGTTGATGTTTTATGTTTTGTTATAGTAATAGTTAATATGAATTGAAAGGTGTTTTTTCTCTTTACTCTCTGACGGATAAGCAAATTAGCTGTGTAAGTGTAAATATATTTCAATGCATGAAAATAAAATTTTAATATTTAATTTCAATTTTTTAAATTATATTTCCGTAGATGATTATAAATGATTCCTTCATACTTCAAATTTTAAAGTTAAGTAAAATTATAAAATTTACTAATTTTTAAAAATTATATGTGTTGCCGGAAAAAATGATTGTCTGGTTACGAGTTTATGCATCTGTATCCCTCAAAGGGTTAAGGAGAACTATCAAGTATAAAACTATTGTTTAAATTGCATCTTTAAATATAAAAATTATGTTTGCTGATGCATGGTTGCTAAAAATACATGAAATTTTTTTTAGATATATGCAAAGTTCACTGATACAAACCTCTCAAGAACAAGATTCCTCTACTATGAAGAGTGCAGCTACCTCTATTGTAAGCAAATATTTTTTTTAAGTATTTGTAAAAATAGTGTTTAATTATTAAGTCAACTCTCAACAAGTATTTATTTTTGTCTTATAGGAACTTGAAAACCCTCAAGTTGTTGAAGAAATTACCCTTCTTGGACGTCTAATTGGAAAATTAGGTTCTCATGATTTTGTTCCTGAAATAATACTTTCCACTAACGAGGAAGAAGAATTGTAAGTTCTTTACTTGTAAACTTATTATAAATAATGCCTATTTTTATCCTAAATAATAATTTTTTGATTAATATATCTATTTTTTATAGTTGTCCAGAAACTTCTACCAAAGAAAATTGTTCTTTTGTGAACATTGATGCAACCCAGGTAAATTGTTGACTTTAAATCATTCAATTAAAAAAAAATACTACTTACAGGATAGGATTTTTTGTATTACTGCTCCGTTCAAATAATTAAAATATCATATTTCATAATTTTATATAACTATTTAAAAAATTAATTATATGTTATATGCATCTTTTATGAACACTTCAGTATAAGAGAGTCTGAAACTGTGTTACAACTATATTATTTTCAATACCAAAACGAAACAATAAAAATCAAAACAATCACTATTTATGCTAATTTCTCAGGGCGACAGAGCCTGAACAGAGGGGGTGTTTCTGTTTGCGGTAAATCATAAGATCAAAAACCGCAACTGTCCCCAACTACAAAAAAAAGCACTCTAACAAACTCGACATTTCAAGACATAAGAATAGAAATGAATAATGAGCTCAATATAAACACCAAGATCAAATTGAAAGTAGAAGTAAATGTTTTAGAAACAGATCCAGTTACTCTGCCAGCTTTTCTAGGCCTCAATATCACCTAAAGTGGAACAAAAGACTAAAATTAGTATACAAGATGCCTACTCACTTCTCAAGTTCATGGGAACATTAATTTTGCTCCTTTGACACAGTGGCTAGCGGAAAAAAGACATGAGAGTGTAGGAAACAACATAATTATTGGCGCAAATAGTTTATTAGGTGAAAATTGTACATGTTTCGACAAGATCGAGGCTTGCCATCTTCAGCAATATACACATACAAGCTGACAGTGGACGCGATGGCTAGAAGCTTTGTAACATGATATCCGGAAAAGGGGGTGGAGAGGGTGGGGGAATGTGAGTGGGGAGAAAAGTTACTCTGTTACTATGAGAACCTTCCAAATTTGAGAAAACTTTGGCATGTGGGAAGAATTAACTAAGTTATTGTGGTTATTAAGTATATAGTAGGATTGGTAAAAGTCAAGTTCCCCAATGCTAGAAGGTTTGACCAAAATTGAACCAGAGAAGAAATTGAAACGGTGATTAAACTCCCAAGAATGTGTAGCAACTGAAGATTTCTGACATTCTTGTTTTTAACATGCGCAAAGTTGAACATATTTTCTGAATAGAAGGAAAACAATAAATAGAATTTTATTTGACATGGGCGCCAGGATCGTGTTTTTTTTGTCATCATGTGCCACAACATCCCATACCTGTTTTTGACAATAGAAGTCATTTCCCAGAATCTGCAACTGCTTTTATGTAAAAAATGACCGTTGGTAATGATTTTTTAAAGTGAAGGCTTTGAAATTTGACATTAAGGTGTTTTAAAGGTAATGTTTTCAAGATAAACATGTAAAAATACCTTAAATTTAGCTTGTAAATGCAGAATTTTGTGAAAATTTTTTTGGTTTTAAAGTTTTTCCAGAATAACAAGTTTGAAAAAGACAGGTTCAACCATATTAAAAAATTTGAGGCTAGTTTTTTTTAAAATTATTGTTTAATTTAGATAGTTCTAAATGAAAATTTAAGTTATAAAAAATTTTGAACAACCTATCAATTTTTTAAATATGACAACAAAACAAAATATTACTCAATGTTTCAGTCACAGTCACAATCTCTATCAAAGTATTCAATCGTTAATATCTTGCTTATCTTAAAAACTTGAATTTCAATATTGTATATTGAAAAATATTTTGCTTTTAAATGGTATTTTATCAAGCAGTTATTTAAATTTTAGGTTCGCCAGTCAGAATTAGGTCAAATTTCAAACGAATTTTACCTTGCTGAAAAGAAGAATGAGAAATGTGATATTCTTGAGCTTTTAGATATCGCAGAAAAAGATGAAATATAATATGCTATGTTTGGTAGAAATTTTGAAAAAAAAATGTATTATTTTAAGCAAATTTATGTATAGTGTACTTTTTCTCCTCTGCTAAACAAATTACTTATTTGCATTTTTAAATTTAAGCTTTACAAAAAATAATGGATGTTTCCCTTCGATTTACTCACATTATTAATTTATACTTTATTTGCTATATTTTTAGAAATTTAATTAAACCACAAATTGTGTCATTTTTATGTAAAACTCTGTACTTGTTGCAGCTTTATATTTATGATACTACTATTGGTGGGAAATATATCAATAAGATTAATATGTATTTGTTTAGCTGAGAGAGTTATAAATGCTATGCACTGTGATAATTTTCTAAACAGTGTTAAATTGTTTTTGCAATATTTTTTTTATACATTTTTATTTAGTTAATGAACAGCACAAAGTTTTTGTATTTTCTTTAAAAAAGTGATTTGTGATATACACTAGCTTTTGAAGTAGTATTAGTATGGCATTCCATTTCTTTATAATTTTTTTTATCATATTATCTCAATGCATTACCTTTCACTGAGCAAACCAACTGGAATAATTGATTGTTTCTAAGAACTAGTCAATTAAAAAAAATGTGGATTTTCACTCACACATGTGTAACCAATTTTTTTATAGCATAATTCAGGCGATTTACATAGAAAATATATATATATATGTATGTATTATATGAAATGTATTATATATATTATATTTGTAAATATATGATGTATTGTATGTATGTTGAAATATGTATGTATGTGTAATGTATTTATGTATATGTATTATTATATATTATATAATATATATATATATTATATTATGAATTAAATTTTAATTATTATTCTCAACCATTCCCTCTTACTTGTTTTATTTTTTAAATTGACAACTCACTTTTTTCTAATGTTTTAAATGATTACAGTTGTTCATGTACCAACAGTTTATTTTCTGAAATGTACCAGTGACAAATTAGGATTTATTTTAACTCAGAAGAACATTCCTTTGTACTGTTGAAGCACACACAAACTGAAATATTTAACACACAAATAAAAAATAAATTAGTGTTGAAAAGTTTGATAAAATTTAATAAAGAATGTTAGATATTTGTCTTATGGTAGTTTATTTTCTTTAGATAGACATCAGACTTATTCAGTATTAAGCTTTTGTCCTAATAACAATGCTAGTACTAATACAGAGTTTAAAAAATGGGCTGGAACTAAAGTTAAAAAAAATATTAAATAAATGTGATGCTTTGTCACTTATTTAATCACAGTTTAATCATAATTATCAGTACTTGTAAATCTGGATTTTAGATTTATTTAGCCTAAAAACGTTGAATGGTACATTAATTTTTTTAGGGACCGTCAAATGTGGGTAACTTTAGTCCAAAATCAGTTTTTTACAAGAGAAGAAAAAATTAAGCCCAAAAACTATTCAAACACTTTGAAATCACCATGCAATTCAAGTAGGGGAAAATGGGGACTAATGGGACAAGGGGCCGAAAGCGGAGAAAAATATACTTTTTTGCAAATATTTCTACACTACAACATTGTAACAGTTAGACTTCATATTTTAACACCCAAAGATCAGCCATTAAAATCACATGTTAAAGTGGAGAGAAGAATTGTTGTTTTGGAGGATCCAAAGTTAAAAGCGTTTCTTTTATTACACTTTTAAAGTATTAAATAAACACTTCATGAATTAAACTATAGTTTTAGGTAGAAGACATATCATAGATTAAAATATTGTACGTCAAATACTGTGGTGAAATACATGTGGTTCTGTGTTGGATCATTTATAAATAATAACACAGTGGGGTCTAATGGGACAGAAATAGTGGCGTCAAATGAGACACAAATAAACCTAGCTTTGTATGCTCTTCTCTTGAAGAAACTATATAACTTTCTAATATCTTATTCAGTCAAGAGTTGCTCTAAAAACTTTTTCAAACTAATTTTAAACTTTTTGAACATTTTTTGTTGTATAATAAATTAAAGTTCAAGTAGCTTTATTGATGACACATTTTTCCACTTGCAATTTCATTAATTACATCTAAACAGAGCTTAGTGGAGATAAATGATTTGTTGTTGGTAAAATTTTATAGCAAGCAAACTATTCTTTATTCGTTGGAAAAATTGATTTCTGAAATAGAAAGCGATGAACTCCGGGTAAGCTATTTGAAGATAAAGACGGTCTTTTTAAATTCACATACCCTGAAAAAGAAGACAAGTTTGGGATAAATTTTTGAAGATTAGTTATGAAACTGAAGATTTAGTTGTAAAACTATCCTTTCCAGTGTGATTCAACAACAATTATGGGATCTTCGATTTTAAGTTTTAACTTTGATATTTTACCTTTCAATGGGAAATAATTGTTTTAAAAAACTTAAATTTCGTTATGTATACATTATGTAAATGGTGTTTGCTTTAAAATTTTATTTTCTGATTCCTTTTCCCTTTTTTGAAATTTTAATGAATTCAACATTTAACATGTCCCATTAGACCCCAAATATGGGGGCTAATGGGACATTTACATGTTTGTTTAAAATGCCCAGCAACTAAAATATGGTAAATGTTTTAACATCTGTCGAATGACTTTTTAAGTAAACGAATGTAAAGTTTATGAGCTTGTAAAAAAAGAAATTTAAATTCTTGTATTTTTGATGAAATACAGAGGTTAATAAAAATTTGTCCTAATTGCACCCATTCTCCACTATTGAACTTTTAGAAATAATTTGTAAGCTGAACATTTGCATTGCATTGCATCTAGAATGACATTACGCTATGAATAACATGTTTGATCGTCGCTTAAAAGAAGAAATGTAAACTTCAATTTTAAAATTGGAAAATTAGGTAACTTATTTTTATAGAAGCAAGATTTAATAACAAATATCTTTATAAAAAGCAAATGATTTTATTAAAAAAGGTAAACAACAGTATTTTCGTAATTAGGAATTTGAAAATGTTTACACTTTGACATTAGTGATTTTGAATGTTGTATGTTTCTTGCATTTTATATTTTTAATGTTTAAAATCGTTTAATTAAAACGCTGTGGCCAAAGTTACCTGCTTCTAAGGGAGTTCAAAACCATAATATATAATGAATTTCCAATTTTAATTAGCATTTGAGAAGTTTGAAAGCCAAAAATTTTGAGTCATTATATAATATCAATATACTTTGATATTGCAGCCTTATTCTAACATAATTTAAAATAAATCTTATAGTCTACCTAGTCTTTTTTGATTTTTTGTTACCCTCTAGAATTAAAAGGTTTGTAGTAATCACAGAACTATATTTGCTTTTAATATAACTTTCACCGGTATTTCAGCATTAATGTGCAAAATATCTATCAATTTTATAATTATTCTGAACATTCTTTTTTAATGGCTTCAAAACACATTTTTTTGTTGCAATTAAAGAAAACAGTCGCTATATATTCAACGAAAAATTTGAAAGCAGCACACACCCTCCAAATTCCTTGAAAATTTAACAAGTAAATTGCAAATGTACTTTGTGCACGCAACCACATAATGTCCCTTACCAAAAATATAAATCGCTAATTCCATGCAAAATTGCCCTTTCTGTAGTGTAAGTCACTGTGTAAAAAGTGATTATCATGTGTTACATTGTTAAAAATTTTTATAGGAGAAGATTGTTAGAAAAAGATACAAGTTAACCCTATCTAATACTATAGTCTAATTTTTTTTAAAAAAAAGAACATGTTAACATGTTAGTAAACAAGAACCTGTTAAAAGTGTCTCTAAGGGTGACATGGCATGGTGTTTTCTTTTAGCATAGGCATTGTATAGGTAGAGCCTCGAGTTTCTGGGATGTTTTCAAAATAGTATTAGTCCTGAATATATTATAAAATTTTATTACCACTTCAACATATTACATAAGTGAATATTTTATTAATTACTCTGTTAACAAAGTTCATATCAAAAATTTTTGGAAAAAAAATTAATTTCAGCTATTCCGTTGTCATCTGTATGGTCTATACTGCAATAGTGGTGGATTCTAGTTTTTGTTTTAATACTGAACAAGTCAACTTTTTGAATGATACTTTTCATAATTAAGAGTGAAATTTTACAGTGATTACAAATGGAAAAGGGAATAATCCAGTTAAGCTATTCGTTTTTTAAATCAATTTTAAAAATATTTTTTATTGAAAAGAAAATGTATGAATTA
Source organism: Oedothorax gibbosus (assembly GCA_019343175.1). Taxonomy (NCBI): domain Eukaryota; kingdom Metazoa; phylum Arthropoda; class Arachnida; order Araneae; family Linyphiidae; genus Oedothorax; species Oedothorax gibbosus. The sequence goes on along the minus strand of CM033282.1, from coordinate 11,011,017 downwards.
TCACTTTGCGTGCATGTGACATTGAGTTCCATAGCAAAGTAATAGCAAATTCATGAACTGTTTAATAATGCAAGTATGGTTTAGTTTGTTTGTATATTTTGACCCTAAAAAGTTATATACTTCGTAAACTGACACTGTTAAATGGTTTAAAAATTAAGTAGGACAGAGTAAAATTTTAAACTTTTTTTATTGACTATATAACAACATATACAGCTACAGATCTCATTAAAAAATAGTACACTGTTTTCAGTGATGTATTATAAATGCACAAAAATGAATAAGGCACAGATGAAATAAATACATACTTGAAGTTATTTTTAAAAATAATTTTCATATATCAGTGTAGCCTTCAACTGCAGCTAAATTCCACAAAAAATTTTCAAGAGCTGGAGCAAACTTTCTTTCTTTTAGAGCCGAAAGTGTAATTGATTCTTGTCCTTTGTCTTTCTTCACTGTTAAGCTTTTCAAGCTCTTAAGAAGTTCATTTGTTTTATTAGCTATTTCCTAAAATACAGGGGAAAAACTATTTTTAATCATTTTCAATGTAATAAGTATTTTAACTATCTCTATACCTAAAAGTTAAATTGATATAAGCATGCAAAGCAAATGTTTGAACTAGCTTGTAAATTTAATGTATATAACTGTAAAAATATACAACCTATTCCAAAAATTCACAGTTTCTCCATTAATTCCAGTAAAATATTTTAACATTTGATTTTTAATTTTTGAATGATTATTTTCAATTATGAGTGTGATTACTTAATAATCTCAGGAAAGACACTACAGATCTTTTCAGATGCTATTTAGTTAAAAAAAAACTAAATTGTATATAATATATGTATATATATATATGATTGTGATAGTAAAACAGCTACCACGGAGAAGAGCATACTTTTTCTGAATTTAATTCTAATAAAGGAGAGAGTTTGGACGTCCAGGGGTTTTATTAATTCAAATCAAATATTTAAAGTATTAAAATATAAGCCTTTACGACTATTAGTAAAGAATGTGCCTAGAACGGCCGCTGTGAAACACACCACCTCACATGTCGAAGTCTAATTAAAAAGTGTGTCACAGCTACAGATTATTATTGTTTTTCGATTGACCAATTTGGTTGAGCATCAAGGATGAGAAGCTTTCAAAGGTCAGCTTTAAAATGTGCTGAATTAACACTTTATGTGGGAACGGTTACTTGGTATGACTAGATGAGGCTGTTATTGGGATATTAAAGATATTAATAAGTGGTATTAAGGATATGTGAAAAAGGTAATTTAAGTTATTAAATTTAATTGGGGTTAAATAAATGATTTTGAGGGGGTTAAGTTATAATATGCCATATCCCCCCAGCAAGTCTGCTCGGATGGGGAACGAGGGACAAAAAAAATTGAAATTAGGTTTGCAAAACCGTGAGTTGCGTACCTCGCGACTAAGGACGACAAGTTCAAAGTTATTGTAAGAGTCAGTGAAAAAAGGACAGAAGAAAAAAAAATTAAACCACCAATTGGTCAACCGAAGAGAGTATTGTAATCCAAAAAGATAGCATGAGATGAGTAACATTGCAAATTAATACTAAAACAACAATTAATTCTGTAAAATAATAACAAAAATAAAACATGAAGTTATGTAAGTAAAAGTAACATCTCAAAAATGTGAAATGCTATAAGAATGTAAACATTAAGAAAATACTGGAAATTAGGCATTCATAAAATACAATATATCAAATACGAAAAATGTGTAAATATAAACAAAGTTAACACATACTTGCTATACAATATAAAATCGTACAGCAACAAAATTGAATTGAAAAAACAATAAAAGTATTAAAACATGAAAAAGTTTCAGATTTGAACATAAAACGTGCATTATTAAAAAGAAATGTAAAAAGTTCAAAGAAAATCTGTGTTTTCTTCAAAAATAAACTTGTCAGTTATGTTATCGAGTGATGTCAACAGTGTTGAAGCAAGTTTTTTAAAATTCACAAGCAATTTTAATTGCCAACTAGGATAGCTAATCACATGTAGACATATTTGTTCATGACCAAACATGTGGAAAAATCTCTAGGTACACACCTTGTCGAAAAGTCTCTAAAAAAGTCTTTCTTAGAGTTGTATCGTGGAAATTGAAAGGTAAAAAAAGGTGGTGCAAACGTTTGTAAATGGTCAAATTCAAGAGTTTTCATAGTCAATGTTTTGTGGAGTTTATAGGGCGATTTTTGTTGTCATGATAAGTAGCTCAAAGTTTTGATAATGAGAATAAAAAACTTAGTGCACTTTAGAGAGTAAATTAATAAAATGCGTGTGGGGGGTTCAACCACGTCATTGATTAACTGGGTAACCCTAGCATTGTAATTCAATAGTTCAAAATTAACAACATAATAACTGTTTAGTTTTCATGTGGTTTGTGTGAAAATATCGAAGACAGTAAGGCACCGAAGTTGTTTGTAAGAGATTGTATGTAAATAATTTCGTCTTGTAGTAGCAATGGGTAGTTTCTGCTTGAAATTTCTTTGAGTTGAGCTGTAGTTGACAGTTCGTTTAGTATTTTAAGTGCATTGATCAATTGATAGTTGTTAGAGTACGATTGGAAGAATATCCTTTTGTTGCCTGAGATACACACCACCTCACATATCGAAGTCTAATTAAAAAGTGCGTCACAGCTACATATTATTATAGTTCTTTGATTGACAAATTACGGTTGAGCATCAAGGATGAGAAGGTTTAAAAGGTCAGCTTTAAAATGTGCTGACTTAACAGTTTATGTGGGTACTTGGTGCGACTAGATGACTCTGTTGTCGGGATGCTAAAGATATTAATAAGTGATATTAAGGATATGTGAAAAAGGTAATTTAGTATAAAATAGATTTGAGGGGGTTATAATATAATATATATAATATATTATATATATAGTAGTATATATATATATATATATATAAATATTAGGGTGGTCCTTAAAAATAAATTTTCGATTTCAAAAAAGTCCCACCCCCTCAATTTGTTCATTCATGTGAAAAATAATTCTTGCAAAATTTTAGCCAAATCAATTAATAATAACACAAGCCCCACGGGGCTTAAAGTTTAAAAAAAACAATATTTAGGGGGTGTTTTTAATAATTCCATTATAAATCAATTCCTATGCCAAATACGAAAAACCACTCAATACAAATGTTATGGAATATAAAATTTCCTACAACTTTGTAATTTACACTTTTGGTCTATGAGTAAAAGGTTTCAAGTTATAGGGAAAAGAACGAGCGATATTTTACGCGATTGTAAATCATGGCCACACTACGCTATCCATCACAATGGGGCGACGTAAAACTGATTATTTAGATAACTTTTAACTGTTCTGTCTAAAAATTAAATATAAAGGGACAGCTGCAAATATTTAAATAAAAAAATCATTTAAAATATACCACAATTTAAAGTTTCTTGGCTGTCAGGGCCATATATATATACACACACACACATATATATATATGTATATATGTATATATGATATATATATGTATATATGTATATATATATATATATATATGAAAAGAGCATGGTGTTGATAAACTCTTGAGAAAACAGACATTTAAGTACCACCACATGCAAAACTTTTACTAAGTATTTAAACAGTGGGATTATAAAAAGATTTATATTTCCAACAGCAAGGAAATTATATATTTTAAAATTAGCACATGTTTTGAGTTAGTGATGGAATATATGCATAAAACTGGCCTGTTTTGATAGGAAAATTTTTAAGACGACTCTCCTTAACCCTGAAATCATAAATTTTGTTAAACAGAAAGAGGAATGCGAGAATGCAGAATTTGATATTGTATGATTGACCAATTTTTTGACTAGATTGTTATGTAAGTAAAGGAGAGCAAAAATTCAAACAATTTATCTTATGAGCATAACTTTCTTTTTTGTTATGGCTTAGATTCTTAACTTTATGCTTTAGTTTATTTCAAATATAGGCAACCAGTATGAAAAATATAAAGATAAATATGTATAGATATTTTGTGCACAATTAAGATTTTTTTAAAGCAACAAATAGACCCCATAAAGAATGTAAAGTTATCTATTTACGTATAGTAGGTCTTTTAAACACCAAAAAGATAACTAAAAAATAAGTGGAATAAATGAAAAAAAATGCAGAGGAACTTTGGCCTCGGTTTATAAATTAACTAAATAATATAAAAAATTAAATATGCAGAACAAAATAATAAAAGAAATTATAAGTCATAAAATATAAAACAATTTTTAGAAATTTTCTTGAAAATTAAATATTTGGGCCATGTTTCATAATTATTTTTAATATCTTTTTGAAATATACGTTTTTTGTTGAAGTTGCAGGCATTCAAATTACAGCTAAGAATCCATGCTACAATATGAAAATATAGACAGCAAACAGTTTAAATTTTATGGGGGAAAAGCTGAAGAGTAAAAAGAACTGTTATAAACAAAATTAATAACAAAGTTAAAGAACAGTTATATTGAGAATTTTACTATAAAGTATGATAGATAGAATATTAGACGATGAGAGCATACATTAAAAAATGCTTTCATGTTTAGTGAAAGTTCTATTTTAAAGTATATTATCCCATTGTATCATAAAACACAATGCATCACAAAACAAACATTTTAATCTTCTCATGTCACTTTAGCCAGTAAACATAATTCAAATAATATGAGCTAAACATTATATTTCTGGCGTAAATATAAAATGCAATTCCAATGTATAATCTGAAAATGGTACTGACCGTAATAAATAATTTATCATTTAAATCTGTGTTTTCAGCTTGCCTAGTCATAAAAACTGCTATTTCTTTATGAGTCTTTGTCATAGTAAATGTTTCTAAAATAAAAAGAATGAAAAAGAATTAAAATACTATTACATTGGACATACATACTATTATTATGGACAGAATTTTAAGAATGGTTAGTTAGAAAATTCTGGTAGAAAAAAGATTTCTTGTATAATGTTATAACATTATTAATAATGTATTAAAACATTTTTAATACCATCCCAGGTAGGACTTCAGTTTTAAAATGTTGCAGAAACGTAATCAAGAAAGTAATAAAGTTGCAAATGTGTCTTGCTAGAAATATTAATTTGCAATATTTAAATATGGATACACTGGAAGATTGTTACACTGGAAAGGTGTGCTAGTTAAATCTGTGGCACCCTCAGTCCAGCTGTGTTAGCATACAATATAACTTCGTACACTAACATTATTCGACTGAAGGTTCCACACATTTAACAAGCACACCTGTCTCGGTGTACTCGGGGAACCCAAAGCCGAGGTTACTTTTTTGCTCGCACTATAAGGTAAATGGGTGTTTAGAACCCAGAACCTTTTTGATGAGAAGCAGTCATTATGATAACTCTGTCACCATAACTTGTTATTTAAATGTTTATATGCCTATTTGTCACCAGCATTGATATTAGATTTATAAAAAAATATAAAGAGAAAGCCTTAAACTATGATGACTTGGGTACAAGGTCTCCAGCAAACTAAGATTCCTTTCGAAATCATTCCAACAAAAAAGAAGTTGAGATACTAGGTTACAACCAATAAAATCCCAAAATTCAACTTACAAAATGTTATTATTGCTGAAGTGCAACCAATTTTTTTTTACATCAAAACAATGTTTTTTCAATGACATTTATTTACCAAAGGGAAATGCAACGAATTCAACAGTTTACAATATTTGAATCCGTTCAATGCTACTTGAGATAATAACGTTGCTGATAATCCAATGGTATAATATTGGACTATGTCCTTTTATCTATCAAGGTATAAAAATAAAATATCAGGGAAATATAATATCATATAAATATAATTTAAAATACTGGATGAATCTATTATTATAAAAGACAATGGGTGGGATAATAGCTAAAAATAAAATGCAAAAAAATAATTAAAAACAAACAAAAACAGAATGACTTATTGTAAACAGAATTAGAATACCAATGCATTTTATAAAAATTTGGTTAATTTATTTTTAATAAATCAACAGATCTCTTTATATTTTTAGTGATAATAGGCTTAAAGTGTAAAATATAACAGTTTTAGCTTAATAAACTTTGTACTATGGTGGATGTATTATGCAAGGCGGAATTAGACAAAATAAAACTTTAAACTTCCAAAGGCCTTCGCCAGATAAGACGGTGAAAAATGCCCCCATTCCAATCGGGCTAATTTTTTTCCTGAAAATTCCTCATAGTATGGACAACTTCTCAGCCAAGTTTCAGTTCTAAAATATGACGCGTTTTTGAGTAAAAAATAAAAGTATTTTTATTTTTAAATTGAATATTCCCTGAATCTGTTTGATAATATCCAAAAAACTGCTCATGAGTTTTTAGATATTATTGAGTAGTATTCTCAGAAAAATCCGCTCATAAATCTGATCGAGTGATCATTGTTAAAAATGCGATTTTATTTTTAAAAAAACATTTTTATGCCAAAATCGTTTGGTACACCATAGGTTTCTATCTCTACATGTTCCTCTAACATCAATCTACAATATATATTTTTTTCAGATTTTTTAAAATATTAGATGATAGTTGAAAAAAATAAAATATTCTTAAAACCTGATTTTTCGCACTACTTACTCGGCAGATGGCACCCCTAACAGAGGCGGGGAAATTCAATCTGGTACAATTTCTTCAAGAACAGGAATCGCACTAAAATCCTTTAGTACAGTCACATAATTTTTTTCTACATCATCCTCTTGTTTTTAATCTTCTTGTCTCATCATCTACTTTTTTAAAAATGTTTTTTAAGTAATTATTTATTTTATTAATAATCAACTTTTATACATTTTTTCACAACTTTTAAATTTTTAAACAACGAAGTTCTATCACTTCCTTTTCTTGAAGAAATTGTACCAGATTGAATTTCCCCGCCTCTGTTAGGGGTGCCATCTGCCGAGTAAGTAGTGCGAAAAATCAGGTTTTAAGAATATATATATTTTTTTAACTATCATCTAATATTTTAAAAAATCTGAAAAAATTATATATTGTAGACTGATATTAGAGGAACATGTAGAGATAGAAACCTAAGGTGTACCAAACGATTTTGGCATAAAAAAAATTTTGAAAAAATAAAATCGCATTTTTAACAATGATCACTCGATCAGATTTATGAGCGGATTTTTCTGAGAATACTACTCAATAATATCTAAAAACTCATGAGCAGTTTTTTGGATATTATCAAACAGATTCAGGGAATATTCAATTTAAAAATAAAAATACTTTTATTTTTTACTCAAAAACGCGTCATATTTTAGAACTGAAACTTGGCTGAGAAGTTGTCCATACTATGAGGTATTTTCAGGAAAAAAATTAGCCCGATTGGAATGGGGGCATTTTTCACAGTCTTATCTGGCGAGGGCCTTTAATACCTCACAAACTATTTAGAAATTTGAAAAATAAAGACAATAAGTTCTTTGTCTTTATTTAAAAAAATCGGACTCTAATGATTACCCTATTGCACTGAATGACCCTTATCACACCGGGTGCAAGAAATTTTACGTAGAAAAAAAATTCTGAAATTTGACAAACTTTATCTCCAAAACTATAGCAGTAACTATGCCATATTAGCCATGTTCCCCAACTTATCCATTATAAATGTGCCAATAGTTATAGATATGTCCACTCAATAGTTTTTAATTAAGACTGTGAGAAGAGCGTCAACCAAAAATTGTTTTGATAGCGGCACTAACTATTTTTGTATCTATGGAGATACACTTTATTTGCCCATTCTAGCAAAGCAGGGACTAGACAACTCAGTCCCCTCCACCTCAGAGCTCACATACCTTGAATTATTCGCAAGGCAAAAGGCCCAAAACAAACAAAATTGGTTTTAACCTCCTACTCACTACTGGTACAAAGCAAAAAGGTCAGGACACTCTCTTTATCTTCCTGGAACAGACAGACCAACATCTACTTGTCCAGACTAGGCAGCAGACACTTGAAAAGTCTTATTTTTTCTGCTAATCAAAAGATATTCCCTCCTTGCCCTAAGTGCCAGCAAAACCAGGCATCACCTGATCCTGATCATATCCTAAACTGCCTAGGACTGGACTGGGATGACATACATTCTTCTCCCCTTTTGTTTTCGGACTTCCTAAATGTCAACGGACCAGGATGGGAATTAGCAACAACAACAACTTTATTTGCCAGAATAAAGTAAAAAACCCTTAAAAATGAAACAGGAAATATTTATAGAAAAGAAAACTTTTACATTGATTCCCATAAAATCCAAACATTTGGAAACAGAAAAAAAAATCATTGGGTATAGCATGTGACCTTTTCAACTATTATTTTAGTATAAAAAATTGATATGTCATCCTAGGAATAGATAAATATTTGAGGAATAACTTTTAATGTAAAGTTGTTCTTATAACCTAATCATTCAATTAAAAATGTCAATAGTTTCCAATTGTTTATTGAGGTGGGTTGGGTTAAGCAGACAATTAATGAGGATTACAGTAAAGTGACTGCTTAATATAACTTTAAATGTTATAGACACCTCAATATGCAGAACTTTACTTAGATAGGAACAAAGATTAAGATAATATAAAAAATACTAAATTAGAATTCTATGGTTTAAAATAATTATTAATAACTTTGAACTGTGGTCAAGTAATAAGGCTGTTACAGAGCCACACTAACTCCTTATTTAAAAAAAATATTAACTGGAAAATTAAATTTAAAGGTAATTTGGGAAAGCTTAATGGTCAGGTGCAAAACTCTCTGGACCTAACAATGCAGTTTACCAACTACCATTGACAATTTATATATTTAATTTGTATAGTGACAACATTTTAGATTTGCATGCTGAATAAAGATAATTCTATCAACAAATAATAGTATTGAAATTCAGAAAATAAGCTTCCAAGTTTTTTTTAAACATTATTTTAATTTTTTAAAATTCAATTACATTAATTAGAATGTAAAATGTATGCTCAATACGAAGAAAGTATTATTGAGAAAATTTGAAAAATATTTTCAGGTTTATAATGAACCAAGTTATGTAAATACCTTTGGCATGGGCTGCAATAGTTATTTCTATGGCTGGCAAATTCACAAATACATCATAAAGTTCTACTCTTCCTTCTACAGCTGCATCTTGAAAACCAGCAATATAGGTAGGCAAAGCTGACAATTCAGAAACTTCAGGATTTGTCAGTTGCATATATGGATAGATAATGTTCCAGTCTTGTCTGTGCCACATAAATGCAGGAAGTGATCTTAAATATTAAAAAAATGCTTTCTTTAAAAAAGAAAATAAAAAAAGCATACAATTAAAATTTAAAGTAATGAACATTACAAGCATTTAACAATATTCAGTTTAAAAAAAAACAAAAAACTACTACATTTTTATTTATGAAGCTTCAGACACAGGACAAACATGACTTCAATTTTAAACAAAACCAGGGGCACCAGAACTTATCCTTTGGAGTTTGAATATTATAAAACATAGTTTTGGAAAAATTTGCAGTTTGTGCGATATCGACATCACTGACAAAAAGCATAACAATATAGGAATTGGTGCAATTTTTAACGAGGTAAAACAAAAAAATAAAAGTATTGACTACCGTCAGTGCGGGTAACTTTGGTCCAAAATCATAGTAAGTCTATAGTCTATAAACCATAGTAAATATAAGTATTGTACTGTTAGGAATAATTTCCAAGCACTTTTGTTAAATTTAATAAATTAAAAAAATATTGGCGTTTAAAAAATTAGGACACTGTTAGGATCCGGGCGGGTAACTTTGGTCCACCCATGAAATACATAAGAAACATACTTTTACATTTGCTATTTAATTTGGTAACACAGCCTTTAAGGCTGTGTTACCAAATTAAATAGCAATATTAAAATGTTTAAACCTAAAAATAACAAAGTTATAAGACACATAGTTATTAAAAATGGTATAGTATAACTTAACATTTACATTGCAGTGCATCGTGGAATGACATTACACAATGAATACCAGTATTGATTGTTGCTTAAAAGAAAAGTAAACTTCTATTTTAATAAGGGAAAAAGAACTTTTTTGAAGCAAGATTTAATAACAAATATCTTTATAAAAAGCAAATGATTTTATTATAAAAGGGAAAATAATATATTCGTAATTAGGAATCTGAAAATGTTTACCTTTCGACATTTGCGATTTTGAGTGTTGTACGTTTCTTGCATTTTATCTTTACTTTTTTAATGTTTAAAATCGTTTGATTTTTTGAAAAAAAATTATCTAAAAAATGAGTAATCATAAAAGTGAGACTTTTTCAAAAATAGTTAAACAGAATACACTTTTACACACATTTTTTAAAGTGTAAAGTTCCTTAAAGAAATCTTTACATCTTGGACCAAAGTTACCCACATTTATCGGCAAAAGCTTCCCAATTACCAATATTTAAATACAGCATAAAAAGTATTCAACTTAGAATAAAACAAATGGTGTAATATTCATCCCCATAAATAAAAAAATTGAATAGAGTGTTTTATTTAAATATTTTTTTAAGTGTTCCAGACAAAAGTTGGAAGAGATGGATTTTTGTCATTGCTCCTAAGAATGAAAACAGCATTTGTAGTATTGCCAGGATTAGAATAAGAATTTTTTTACATGAAATGAAAGGCGATGTTTCCACCTTTCCAAAAATGTAAAACAATTTAAGATGACATCATTTTATGCAGAGATATTAAGAAACAAATCTTTTTCCGACGCGTGGACCAAAGTTACCCTGGCAAAAGATACCCGCTTTGACGGTACTGAATTACTTACCTTTGAAACATATGATACTTTGAAGATTACCAACTATATAAGAAAATCTGATTTAAAGCAATATCATTTTTTAAAGTTTACCGTATATACTCGTGTATAAGCCGAGAAATTTTGGACAAATTTAATGCCGCAAAAATCAGGGTCGACTTATACACAAGACATCACATTTCCGAAAAAAAAAACTCCACAATCCTTAAACTAAAACAAAATTTCAATCAAACTTAAGGTTTAAATACTATCTATTAAAATTAAAGACAGAAAAGCAATTAAATTTTGAAGATGAAATAAGATTGGTGTCTATTCATGGTATCCACCATAATGATGCTAAATTGTTAGTTCTTAGCGTGATGCGTATTTTGCATGTGTAGCTCTGGCACAGGGCAGTTCAGTCAACCAGTCTTTAAGGTGTAAAAAAAACAACATCGGTCCTTGACCTTGGCAGCATGGTCGTCACGCTTCACTGTTTCAACTAAGATTCTCCATTCAGGGTCGGCAATGTCAAGGGCACTCGGAGATGAAACCCGTTTTACTTTCATTGGGGTTGAAATTTAGCTTGCAAAATAAATAAAAAAAATTATGATCCCGTTATGAACCAGTTTCTTCTTATTTTCTTCAGAAGGCTCTGGCCTTATTTCCTACCTCGACTAATACCAATTACCAATTTTGGAAGGATATTTGGTTTAAAAATGGGGGGTCGATTTATACGCGGAGTCGGGTTATACACGAGTATATACGGTACTTACATTTAAAGGGGCTAGTTTCAAAACTCACGTTCTCGAAAGTATAACAAAAATATTGGCAACTTTTGACAACCATAAATTCAAGTTGACAAAGTCGCTAATGAACTAAATCAAACCTTACCTCTTATTTATACTTTGGAGGAATGCAAGTTTTGCAACTAGACCCTTCATTTTATTTAACCATAAATTTTGTCCTGATTAAATTTTATATGATAAAATTTAAGTAATAACTCTTTATTAATTCTACATACCTCACAAACCAAAGTAGAGTGTCTAAACGATGATGATAGACAACAATGCGTTTCTTTAGGAGCAGTGCAGTATAAATCAAAATTGTTTCAAGTCCAAATGTTTTAACAACATCTGTAAAAAAAAAAATTCACTACTTTAAAAATAAAGCAAGGATATTTTGTTAAGATGTTTTACTTTATTATTGTGGAAATAAAATTTTTACAGAAACAAAACACTAAAACCTTAGAAAAAAAAGAAAGCATTAAAAGTATTGGGGGAATAATTGGTTACAACTGTTGTAGAAGTTTGTTGTAGTTGTAACGTTTAAAAAATAGTCGGGAAATGACAATTACTGACTATTTTTCAATTTGCACAATTCTCTACTGATAGTTTGACTAAACTTCTTTCTTTCACAAAAATTCTAAATAAGGTATTTGTCCATGTTTCAGATTCTCTGCCATTGCTGAAACTCATCTTTTATAGCTCATCTTTAAAACAGCACATGCTTCAATTTAAAATTTTGAATAGAAAGAAAAACAAATCAAGGCCCTCATACAACTATAAACTCCTTCATGTGAATATTTTTTCATAGTTCTAAGTTTAAAATCAAGACATTCAAGGCCAGCATTTCAATACAACAAACATTGTTTGTAAAATAGAGCCGGTTTTAAAGAGGGATTCCAGCAAATCATTCAGGAATGGGAAAAGAGGCTGAAACAAGTGCACAATTTTTAAAGAACACACTCATGCAAACTTTGTGTGATTGAAATGTGGATTTACTATCAAATACAGACCCCACTACAGCGAGGCCATCAACCTTGGGTAAAAAAAAGGCATTAAAATGAGGCGCCTGTAAAAATTATAAAATACAGTATAACCCAACTATAGCAAATTCAAGGGACTGTGATGTTTATTACATTATAAACATGGTTAAATATTTAGTGTAGGAAATTGTGTAAAATACGTATATATGGGTCATCTTAAAAAATGTTACAATTCCAACTTTCAATGTTCAAAAATAGTCGGGTTTTATTCAAAATATTTGTTACCATTACATTAAGAATTCACCCATCTAATGGTACTCCACAAAATCTGTAAATTTTTAAAATAATTTGTGCCTTAATTAAAAATTTTCACTAACCGCAATGCGATTATACCAAGAGTAAGGAAACGGACGTGATAAAATATACGTACAGACACCACACTTGAATTGCCTTCAACTACAAATTTTCTACACTATAAATATTTTCAAAGATAGCAGTGCTCCTGATTTCTTAGTTTGAACTACGTTCAACGACGCTTCTTATTGGATGGTTCTTCAACGGGATGAATCGCAGGGGTAACTAATTGGTTTAGCTTTTTTTAACGAATATAGTTGGAGTAGTTCAGGTTGTGGTCAAATATCATATCCATAATAATAATGTAAATTTCATATTTCTGTTTTTCATTCGGTAAAAAAGAAAATCCGGTGGAATTTGTTTGAATTAAGATGACTTAACAATTTCGTTAGCAGGATTTTTGTTTCCGCGTAAAATGTGATAGGAATATCATTATTGAATCCTTAGTTGTACGGCCGCCTGAACTGTTTTAGAAGTGAAAGGGGCAATGGAAAGTTTCTTTAAAGAAACACCAATGTACCAAAAGTACCAGCAATGAAAGATTTGGTTCTGCAAAAAAAAATTAGCAAGCTTCAGGCCTTGAGTGGCAACAGGTCTCGAGTGGTTATTTTATTAATTGTAAGGGGCACGGATGGCCTAGTGGCTTTGATCGCAGCCCATTGCGCTGACATCTGCGTACTGTATCGGGTGCGAGTTCGATTCACACCTTTGCCCTGGGTTTACTTTCTCTCTGTGTGTCAGTAAAAATTCTGTCTGTGTCTGTCTTACTTGATGAAAGTTTATAAGCGGGTCTCTGGTCAAGCACACAAACCGGAAAATTCATGTACCAACATACCTTCCTACTATGGCTACCTAAAACAAGTTTTAATTAGTTTCAAGTTACAAAAAATTAAGCTACACAAATCCACTGTATACTGATAATACAATCCATGCTTGCTAATCCAAGATTATTAGCTACAAAATATATTTTGGATTTTCGAAGGATGTGTGGTTGGTTTTAAATTATGTCTCACTAGTGAATACCAGAGGATACCTTTTCATCAACGTGATTATGTGTCTTCTGAGAGATAATGATTAAGAGCAGTGATCGTAGACTCCGAAAAGGTTAAAAAATTGTGATATGATTAAAAACTCTTATCTTCTATTTAATTAAATATTCAATAATATGTGACCCGCAATTGTTCATATTTAGGAATAAGTAGCCATGTCATCTGAAATTTCGCATACGTCAAGCAACAATCAAAACTTTTATGTCATATTAGTTCGTAGTTAAGAATTGGGTGAGCTGTGCTCATCAAAGAGTTAGCGGTCTAATAGCTTCTTTTTCTATAGTAACAGAGTGGACAAAATAACTATCATTGCTTTTTGCCATGAAGTTTAGTTAACTTAAAATTGTTTTTAGTTTATCGTAATCAGATTCTTAAGGACTTTAAACAGCACTATGACTTTATTCTTAAATAATTTCCAGTTTAACAAAAAACATGGTAACATAGTAGTTATTGAATAATTCCACTCACCTTAATTTTTTCAAACTTTTGTCTTTTCCTCCGTAAACTACAATTTTATAAGAAAATTGTCAGTCATTTCAGAAATAAGTGTCTATGGTGGTACTTATTTCAGCAAAAAACTTCTTTTTTTTGTTGCATTTTTTGTCGTAAAATTTTGGTAACAGTCAACAAAAAAAAATTCTTAGATTCTGTGGGACAAAATATATTAATCTACAAAAGAAAACTTTTTTTTAATTAAATGGGGGTTAAAAGCTTATTTGATAGCCAATATACTTGTTAATCAATATACGCATCAATAATTACAAAATATTTATTTTAAGTTGCAATTATCTTCTCATATTCTTAAATTTTTTTGTCATGGGATATGTGAATTTTACCGACTATGATCCTTTAAATGAAGTCTCCAACTTTCGTTTTAGAATTTTTTGTATTTTTAAAATATTGGTACAATATCTTAAAAGTGCTTTCTTTTATGCATTACAAGCGAAAATTCCGTAACAATAAAATTAAAAATACTACAAGCAATGAAACCTGGGGGACACCATTTGTAAAATTTTTTGAGTATGACCCATATACTCATATAATAATTTTCATTAATCATATAATAATTTTCATTACAAAACACCCAATCAAACGGCAGCAAAACATATTTTTTTTAGGATGAATTACTTTTGAATGATTCTTTGCCGGCTTGAAATGTTAAGTGTTTTGAAACTAGAATCAACCACAAAATTCTCCTTCTCCTGTCAAATATTTTTTCATTCATAATAAAACATTACAGATGTCAAAAATTCCCATAAATACAATTTTATAGAGTTTGGAATTAACATAATACACTTTTCTAACTCAATCTATTTAAGCAAAGACTTAAAGTATTTTATAGCTTTAATAGTCGTGTTTAGACGACCAGATAGGGACACCAAATTTATTTAATCGAAAAAAAAATGTATTTCTATTTTTTATAGGCAAAAAAATAATAATAAAAAGAAAATAAGAGGTGAACAGACAAAACCATGTATCCAAATTTGAAAAAAATCGCTTTGCAACTGAAATATTAACATCTAGAAATAAGCTTTGCTTATCATAAAAACAGAAATGGTTTTGTCAAATTAAGAAATTTGTAGTTTTGTTCAGCGCCATTTTTAAATTTGAAGTTTAACTTGTATGGTTTGATAAACTGATTGATTAAACTTATTATCATACAATTCTTTATTTTACTATAGTGGGCCCAAATGGATAGTATTTTTATATAATAGAAAAAAACATTAATCCTTAGGTTATAATAGAAGACAGGGGTCAATTGACTCCCTCCTGAATCACCCCAAAATAAAACGAACATTAAAAAATATAAATACCAAAAATACCTTTTGCAGGTACACACGAATATGCACTTGTTTTATCAAACTGCCTAACTGTAAAAGTTCCATTATCCTCTGTAAGGCATGTTCCTTTAACCAATACAGAAATATATAGCTTTAGCATTTCAGCTGGATTCCCCGTCTTACAGTAGGTTTTGCTTAATATCTGAGATAAGCTTTCATACTTTTCAGGATTGAAATCTTGAGTTTGAAGCACAAGGACAAACTGTTTTACCTATTCAAAATAAAGTTTTTGAAATGAAAAAAGTTGAAAATAGATATTTTATATATTCAAAAAGCAATTATTATTTATACTTTGCATTTTATTCATTAGTTTAAACAAATTTAAACTGTAACATTAAAAACCCCTCTTAAACTTAAAGATAAAACTTTAAATGAGGGCTTAGACTTCTCCACTTTTTAAAATTTTAGATAGACCACAAAAAACTGCAAGGTACACTAAAAAGGAACTAACGTAATAAAGATATAAGCTTGCAGAATGTTTTCACACTAATCATATTTAAATATGGATTTAAAATAAAATTTAAGAAAATAAAAAAATACCTTTAACAGTAGAGAATATAAGTTTTGAATCTGAGTGAGGATAGGAGATGATCAGGAGGTAAATTAAGAAAATAAACGTTGGTTGTTTTGTTTTTTACATAATATAGATATACAAAAATAGCCAAGTTAAGAAACTTTAAGACATGTATCATATGACTAAATGTACTTAATCCAGCTGCATCTTATGTATTAAGTGTTAAGAGGTAATTTCAACTTAAAGGACTTAAATTTTTAAACTAAAGCACGTCCGCGATAAGAATGAGACAATTTGATTGGCTTTAAGCTAATGTGAAAAATTAATAACATGCTTAGTTTTACACTACCTCTAGAAAGTAGATCATGCACACTTTAAAATAAGATATAATTTTGGTTGTTGCTGCTGCAAGGTTCGCCATGCCACCTCATTTACCGAATGCTATTCGAAAATAAATTGTACAATTCTGATTTCCATGCCAGAAGATGCAAGAATGTAGTCTTTAAACATATTAAAAAGCAGAAAATTTCAAAAGCACCTATATATCGTCTTTTAAAACAGTACAATGAATAATTAAACATCTAAATTTCTCAAAATTTTGGAAAAATAATTCGGAAAAGAACTTAACTCTTGTAACGAAGGTTAAGAAAGTCTTGTAAAAGAAATCTGATAGTTCAGTGCGCCAAAGCGTCCGGAAATTGATGATATCTAAATCTTATGTGCTCAAAATTATTCACGAAGATTTGAATTTAAAATCATTTAAGGAAAAAACGGTTTCAAAATACATTAAAAAAACAAAAACAATGAGCAAAGAAGAACTGCTTAAACATTTATCGGAAATTGATTCCATTTGGATCAGTGCTGAAACTCGTCCATAATGAAGAGTCTTATTTCATGCATGATCCCAATGTTGCTGGTGGTAGTGAGTACTACCATTGTGCTTCATTTGATTCTGTTCACGTAAAATATAGAATCAAACCTAAAGAGAAATTCGCCAGAAAAGTGATGGTGTGGTACGATATGGATGAGGATGGGAATGTGTCCAAACCAGTCTCTTTGAGGGAACTGCAAATGGTAAAATTTACCTGTAACAATGCATAAAGAGAGTATTGATACCTTTCATCCTCCAACATAATCAGAAAGAAGATCTTTTGGTCTGGCCCGATATAGCTATCAGTCATTACACGAAAGAAGTAACCGAGTATCTGAGGAACCAGAATATTGATTTCATACTTAAGGCGGACAATGCGCCTAAAGGGGGTATCACACGAGCGTTTTCCTCCAACCCAACTCCCAACGCAACTTTCTCCCCCCAATTTCGGCCCCCACAAAGTTGTTAAAGGGTTGCCAGAGTATGAGAAGATTTCTCTTTTCCGACTGTCATAACTAAAACGATACCTCTACAGTAGGCGACAATTTATTAAAAATCGGACCTTTGGATTGATTTGTGTTTTATTTTATCGCATGCTTAGGATTTCTCTTATAATTATTAATTTTTCTTTCACCTTATTTTGTAATAAAACAAATAAACACTGAGAGATATAAGTTAAAAAGTTTTATTTCCCCAACTATAGATTGTTAAATTGCGTTGAGAGATATTTTGAAGGCTATAAAATTGTTGGATTTTTGCTTAAAATTTCAAATATTTTTTTTACAAATTTTAAATTAAAGCTGATATACAGTATAGCTTTCACATTTAGAACAAAAGGGGCAATTTTATCCATCTACTTTACATATTATAGCAAATGATATATAAAATTATTGAATTAACGTAAGAAAGTCCTTAAAAAGTAGCTTTTTTCTTACAATTAAAGTTGAACTAAAAGCTGTGCTAAGGATTTTTTTCTAAGATATATAAATAAATCTTGTGTGGAATTGGCCCTAAGTAACAATTTCCGTTAAAAAAAAAACCCTCAACTTTTCAACATTTTTTATCGAAAAAAATAAGAAGATATGTCAAATCAAAGAGTTTTATTTCCTCTTTGTGTCAAATAGCTTATTATACTTCAGATTGAAAATCAAAATATCGTGCATGTAAAATAAATAAACAACAGCTTGGCAATTTGGCGCAATATGACCTGAAGATTTGGCTTCAACCAAAACAGAGCCGTGACGTCAGTGTAGCGACAGTCACCGATTCACCTGATTGGTTGTTGGGACCAAGTTGATCAACTCCGTCGCGATGAAACGACAGAGTTGTAGAAAATTTCTCCAACGCCTACGTCATAGCACGTGGCAATTTCCACCAATCATGGTTCGAACAGAAGTTGGGTTGAGGGTTGGGTTGGGGAAAAATCTCTCGTGTGATATGGCCTTAACGCCCGACAAGCAAGAGGGATAGAAAATTTTTGGGTAATTATGAAATGTAACTACTAGTACGAGAAAAAGGAGCTAAAAAACTTGGCCCAATTCAAGAGGGTATATCATCGTCGTCTTAAATCAGTATCGGAAGAATCTGTACTAAATGTCATGACGACAGATAGAAGAAATCTTTGCAAAATGGGACATAAAGTTGTATATTCGTCGATTTGAAGTATCAAAAGTAAATAAAAATGTTTGTCAAATTTGATGCAAGTAATATTTTGTTGAATTTAAAAGAAAATCAAGTTGTTTCATTCTTATCGCAGACACCCTTTACAAACATAGAATAGCAACAATATCTAATGAAGAAAACCAATAGAAATTGATTATGAAATTAAAAGGGAAAATCAAGTATCAGTAAAAATTACATACTCTGTGTGAATTAGGAAGTTCTACCATATCTGTAAGATGCAAGTAAAACCAATATTGATGATGGTGATAATAACAAAATGGAACGAGATGTTGGTCATGATTCAGATCTAAGCTATTTAGAAGGCCACATTTGTTGATTATGAGAGATTTAAGCTCACACGCTATAGAGGGGTAACTCCAGGTCCATAAAACATCATTACTTGCATCTTTTTCTAAAATAAAATAAAATCAACTTTAATCAACCCAAAAATGTTTATTTATAACAATACACAGCTACATATTTCAAACAATAAACCATAATTAAATTTTTCAAGGGAAAAATTAGAAAATATTAATATGGGAATTTAAAATAACTTTAAATTGCAAAGAAGAATTTATTATCAAAACTATCTTAGTTTTGTTGTTGTTTCTAAGGTCCAGACCGGCAGTTGCTAGTCTTGTCTTAGGCAGCAAATCGGACTTCCACAAAGGAGCCAAATTGAGAGGAACTCTGTCCTTGATCAATGAACTTCTTGTAATTCAGAACCTTGGTAAGTTGATGAGGTTTTGTTCACTAAAGACCTAATTTTTTTTACTCCATCAATTTAACGAGTGTGTCTGTCCTACTCTACTCTGGTCTTTCTTTGGTATCAGGTATCAAACACAGGACCCTCTGATACAGAGTCAAAGTTTTAGTCATTGGGATACCAAAGCCCAAAGTACATTTTTTCAAACTGTGTAGTAACACATAACCGCCAAACTGCACATTTTTCTAATCTAGTGGTATCTAAGACAACATTTTAAACAAACATACATAGAAGTAGATAAATGTAAGGAAGTACAATTTATGTTTGGTAGGAAAGTAAAAATTTGTAATGCTATAGCTAGCCTTGGAATATTTTTTTAATAATAATTTTATTGCACAAAAACATACAGACATTAATTTGAGGAAAAAAAAAAGTAATAAAGTAGACAGAACACCAAGGGTCACAAGGACCATATTGGCGAACGTAAAAAAGTATGAGGGCTGTTTTTTTCAACCTCCGATGGGCTGTAACAAAAAGACAGGTCAAAATACAAAAAAGATTTTTTTACCAAAAGTAGTGTACAGTACTGCTTATTTCTCCACATAATCACCTAGACGATTAAGGCATTTGTCATACCTATACACAAGTTTTGAAATACTCTCTTCATAAAATGTAGCCGCCAATGATTGGGAGGGAGTTGTGACCATTTCGTTTAAAAAAAGCAAATTTGGAAGCTTCACATCAATTTTTTTCTGTCCTCCAAGCCACTGCAAGTCAATAATTCACTTATCGTGAACCTTTGAGTTTCCCTAAACACTTGGTCAACTCGCTGAACAATACCGTCTGTAGCGACAGACTTGCTTCCCTGGTTCCCCTCTTCATGAACATCAGTATTGTTCAGCCAGTTGACCAAGTGTTTAGGGAAACTCGAAGGTTTACCATAAGTGAATTATAGATTAGCATAGTGGCTTGTATTGCAGCGCTTCCAAATTGATATGGAACTAAAAAAAACCATCACAACTCCCTTCAAATCATTGACGGCTACAGTTTATGAAGAGGGTATTTCAAAGCTTGTTTACAGATATGACAAATGCTTTAATCGTCAAGGTGATTATATGGAGAAATTCGCAGTATTTTACATTACTTTTGGTAAAAAATTTTTTTTGTATTTTGACCCGTCTTTTTGTTACAGCCCATAAGAGGTTGAAAAAAAAAAACAGCCATATGACACATAGTATGAAAATATATGTATAATTTGTAAACTTGTCTTTTAAAAATTGTCCCTTATTTTGATTGCAAATTTGATTATCAACTGCAAAATCAAACCTTTAGGTTAATTTGCTTAATACATACCATAATCAAATTAATCTTATTCCATGACCAAAAGTAAAACAAGTGTTTCTTAACATATTACATACACATCCATAATACAGGTTTAAATGTTTTACACATTTAATTGTTTTAAAATATTTATGTAATGAATTTTTAGTTATAAAAAGCACTATGGTATATACTAAATAGTTGGCTATAAAAAGCACTATGATCTACTAATTCTTTTCATATAGAATTTTTAAATATTTTCCAATTTATAAAATACCATGCATAAAAAAGGACATGGTTTGTACCGGAAACAAATTCTGGCAATCAGGCGCGGATCCAGAGTTCATCCATAGGGGGGGGGGGTAATCCTGATTTTTTTTAGGGGGGTGGGGGGATTTTTTTTAATAATTTGTAATAATTCTGAATTTTTAATAAATCATTTTTAATAATTCATAAATTTAATTAAATAATTAATCTTAGCAACTCTTTTCAAATACTTGTGTGAAAGTATTATTTTTTAAAGACATCTTTCTTTTATAGATGATTTGATATTAAAACAAATGAAAAAAACTGTACAAAATGTTTTAATAATTTATATCAAATATTAAAGCCCCTAAAGAGAGTAATCTCATATGTTTGAAAATGCAATGTGCAAAATTTTAATAATTTTCATAAGATTAAGATCTGGAATTTAACATTATGAATTTATTTTAACGCACGTTTAAACTCAGATATTGCGTTTATTCATAAAAGTATGTTAAAGTTTATTAAGAATTTTTAGTTTATTAATCGTATAAAAGTCTAAAATGCAATTTTAGATTTAAAAAAAAGCTTATATTTATAATAGCATAAGAATGGCACAAAAAACTCATTTTCATACTAAACACGTTTAATTTTTCGAAATCTGAACAAAGCATTTCAATGTTGAAGTAGAAAATATACATTTATTTTGCCGAAGTATAACAGGATTTTTTAAATACATTGTATAAGTAAACATATATATAAATTTTATGCAGCAATTAAAGTAAAAAAATCTAATTTCCTTTGTTTAATTTTACTAAATCTATCAATAATTTGCTGGACATCCAAAGGGAGATCTCTGTGTATATTTAAAAGTGCCAATCCCGTTAGACGATCTTGGGTCATATTGCTTCTTAGCCAAGTCTTCAGCCTTCTTAAAGTTGAAAAGCTTCTTTCTGCTGAAGCAATAGTAACAGGAAGAACACTTAGAATTTTTAATATTTGATTTATGAGAGGAAAAATATCTTCATCGCATTGGGCAAGGGCTTCCAAGGCGGAAGCAGGAATTATTTCCCCTTTAGACTTCTTTTTTTCCCATTTTATTGTCCACAGTTTTATTTCTGACTTTAATGCAAATTCTGCTTTATCCTGATTCATACGTTCTAAGTTATATATACAGCAGGGGTCGTAGTGGGGCAATTCAAAATTTCAGGACAATCATTTAAGAAAAAATCAGGACATTTTCAGGACATTATTTATGCAATAAAACACAGTAGAATTTTAAGCAACGGTTTTAATGACACTGCTATACACGGTTCATACACTTGTTAGGGGGAAAAAAATCAAGCTTTACTCAAGTACTATTTAAAAAAAATTCAGGAAAATTAAAAAAACTACAAATTACTACCAGTATAATATCTGAATACTGAAATCGTATCTAAGCTGACTCTCAATTTTTTGTATGTGAAGCTAAAACCTGTCAAAAATTAGAAATCAATCCCAGTATAGGCCAAAGTAATAAAAATGCTTAAAAAAAGTTTCCAAGAGATAAACCAAAATATTTTATAACATTCTATTTAGGTCTTGTTATCACAAGCTCATGACGCACGGATACTTGATCAGAAGAAAATATTCTGGTTGGCCCAACTTAGATTGAACAGGAGCTATGTAAATAACGAACAGTCTTCCAAACACATAGAGCCAGAGAACTGTCAATCATTACGATGTAATGCGACGTCTTAGGTGGATTTCGTGAAAATTACTAGGCAGCAAAATAAGTAGATCAAGAGCATTTATTAGACTTTTGGTCAGGAGAAGATGACCTGGAGGATTACACTGGCCGTTGGCCGATATTTGAAGAAAGCTTAGTGTATCCTAATCTTAATTAATCTTCAAATTTTAATTAAATTTTTTACCTTTATTATTAAAATTAAATATTTAAACTTGCTTTTTATTTAAATTTGAGTGTAGTTTTCATTGATATATACCGAGAATAGAAGTTTTTTTCGGTTGCGTTAATGTCGTGTAAAATTTTGGGTCTCAGTGTAAAAGCCAACCACTATTTTAAGTGCTATGTTCAGAAGTATAGGTTTAATAATATCATTATATTATGTAACCAAGAATAAATATCACTTGCGGTTTCACTTGCATTGGCAATCGCGTTGAGAAAATTTTGATATCCGATTTTGAAAATACCGACCGAGAGATAATGTTTTTGTCTTACTCCTGTTTTTTTTGACACAGGAGGAATAAAAACAAAAAAATGCTAAAATAGCCGCTGATGGTTGAAAAAAGTAGATGTTTACACAAAAATAGTAGATTTTAACACTCAAATTTTCTCAAAAAAAGTCTCCTTCCCTTCAAAATAATCGCTTTAGTAGGCTAAATAGTCTCCAGCGGCAGCCCTGTAAACATATCAAAACATATTTGTTTTGCTGAAAAATTACATGAGGGAGGGTTCACAGGGGCAGGTTATTTCTCGTTTCTATCGGCCTATTGATGATGAGGAAAGAACAAAATACCAAAGTCGGTCATTTCTTGGGAAATCAAACAAAAAAAATCGATTTCCCCGTGAACATACCGAATTTAATAACTTTTTTATTAAATATGTTTTATTGTTAATTCTTGGCTAATGAGCACTTTAGTGCTATTTTACGTTAAACATAAACCTCAATTTTTTTGTATGGCAGACTTTAAGAGGGATTGTCAGTCCCATAGAGCTAATGCATTAGTTTTCTAATCATAACTTCCTCACAAGTATTGCTTTGCCATGTTAGCCCTTTTGTCCCAGGTTTGAGAATGAACATAACATCGAAATGAAATAAATTTTGAAACGAAACTGTTATCTAGTTATTAAATTATATTTTTTTTAGTTTTAAAATGCCACAAATTACAGCAGATGGCGACACTATTTTAAAACTTTATCAATTAATAATTAAATAACCGGATGTTATTTTCTTTTCAATTTTGTTTTAAATTGATGTTATGATGATTCCCATACCTGGTGAAAATGGGATAACATGGCAAAGCAATTCTTTTGCAAAAATTATGATTTCAAAACTAATGCATTAGCTCTATGGGACTGACAGTCCCTCTTAAAGATCTTGTCTTTAGTTTCAATTAAAAACACAATAGAATTCACTCAGCAACAACAACAAAAAAATCCTAAGTAGCGGGCCTTGACATCAATCACAGGCCATCGTAATTTTTGAAAGTGCCAAAAATTTGGTTGACTGATCCGCCCTGAACTAAAACAAAGAAAGAAACGGTACATGATCCTACGACGATTACGCTATCAAATACTAGTAAATATTACGAGGAGTTGTGGTTTGGATAATCGATTTTTTCAGAAAAAAAACATTTGAAAAAAATCCCAAGACAAAATGGCAAGTCCTATGGCAAACTAGCAAATATTACTAGGCGCTGAGGCTGGTTGACAAATCTGATCTACTGATCATACCTAGAACTAGGAACACTAACCTACAGCGATCACGCGGCTACTTAGCAAATGTTACAAGTCATCGTGGGTAGGTTAAGTTTAGTTCCCTCACGAATAAAAAAAAACTTTGATAAGAATTTGAGCCTTTTATTTCCAGAAACCATTGTTTGGATTTTTAAAAAAAAATCCTATTAAAACCATCGGAATTGTTTTTCAAGGCCGAAGAACCGATATTTTTCATTAAATGCTAAAAAGTCACCAATATCAAGGCAAAACAAATCTCAAAAATAAATTTTGCTGGAAATAAGGAAGCTTATCCGTAGTTTTGACTGCGTTTCCGTAACTCCGTAGTTTGATACCCTCGTCCGTAGAAACTACGAATTCGTAGTAGTTGGAAGGTATGAAATTATGTTTGTTAGTACTTTTTTTAAAAATTTCAGGAATTTCAGGACGATGTGTGAAAATTAAGGACAATTCAGGACACAAATTTTTTTTTCAGGAATTTCAGGAAAATCAGGACAACTACGACCCCTGATATACAGTCACATATATATTCTATATATACAGCTTCCACACAAGGTAAACTTTTCAACACCCTAATGCAAAATAATCAAACCACTAATTATATTTTTGTTTAATTGATGCTATAAGAATATGAAATTTTGTCAAATAAAATCTATCATGTTATCTATTCATTTAATGGAGAATGTACCGAGATGTCAAAATCTAATAAAACAGGAACAATTTTAAACTAAAGTTGCAATACAGTAATATGAAAGAAGTCGACTTTTTTTTAATTGACCTTTTCTTAAGTTGATTTCTGATTTTACAGGAAATCCCATAAAAAAAGAAACTGATTTAAGTTTTATATATCAAATCTGCAAATATACACACACAGTTTTACAAAATTTTCAAACTTTTTATATTTTAGAAATTCAATTTGTTAAGGCATTTTTAGACACAATAAAATATTCTAATTACAATGTTTTCTTTTAATATTCTCTTTGGAAAAAGTAAGTATTAAACTTAAAGACTGTAGAGCAGAAATTAAACTTTTAGTTCATAAAATACCTTTATGAATTCTTACCTTTATAAAGAAAGACCAGTCCGAAGCAGGAGACGATGTAACTTAACACACCAATTCAAGTGAATCTGTCTTGGATGTAATGGTATGTCGCTATACGCTCTATATATAGTATTTTTGTAGGGGAGGACTAGGCCGACGACCAATGGACTAATCATCTAAATATTAGTTTGTTTACGCTTACTACAAAGAGATCGATGGCTTTACTTGGCCAACCGGTTTTTGTCCAGTAGCACCTCTGAGAAACATACTTGTGACTTTTAAATAATTACATAGTGAAATCCTCAAAAGTGGCGAAGCTTATCTTTTTTTCTGAGGGGCATGGCAGTGGCACAAATTAGGGGAAAATGACAGTGACACATGTTTACACTTGGACTTGGACACTTCTCCTTTACAATCCTTTCTTTTCTCTCACAAAATGACAGACGACCCCATACACGCATCACTGACTTTTTTGTACTGAGGGGCCAGGACTGTGTTTGTTGTACCGAACCTAAGCACGCATGGTATCCCAATGGTTATTTCTTGTTTCTTTGTCTGGCTTTCCTTCTATACACTCCGTAGCGAATTCCTGGGAATATAACTACAACTATGACTCATCTGTTCTTTTTAAAGAGCGAGTATTCTGTGTTCCAATTTGATTTAAAAAGAAAACTTGTTTTCTAAAAAAATCGCAGGTGAAGTACTCTTTTTCGGTAAATTAAAAAAAAAAAGATCTTGGGGGGGGGGGGGGGTAATTACCCGATTTACCCCCCCGCTGGATCCGCCACTGCTGGCAATAAATGTGTAGGTGGGATGGTATACATTAATAGACATGTTCCTGTATTAACAATCCATAAGTCACTGTTTTGTATGATAGACACTTTAGTCACTATCATTGTATTCTGAACATCAAGCTTCTTTTAAACTACTGGTTTACCACAGTTTTTCTGCCTTGCTGCTCTAAAATGAGGTGTTTTAAAAGCTCTGTAATCAAAGGCTAAAGATAGGCATCTGGAAGTGTTACCAATACAAATATACAGAAACAAAGGAACACCGACCTGAACGTTAATAGGTATATGTTTTTAAATTTAAGAAAAATAATTGAGCTACAACACATTTAGCTACTTACTTTCTGACTCATTTAAATAAGAAAAAAATGCATTATTCAAAAGCATGATAGGAAACAGTTTATCAAGAGTTTAGAAAAATCTGCAATAAAAACTAAAAGATAAAACTGATTTGGGGGAATACAGAAAGAATGACAAAGTACAAAACCCCCACTTGCATTTAAAAGAAAGAACAGTTTTACCACAAAATGTAAGAAAATTTGCGTTATGACACTTATTATTCAAGCTTTGCAATATAAACTTTACTTTATTATCTTACCTATAATACCGGCAGATACTAGTTCTGATAAACAAGCCATCCGCAATTTTGGAAAATAATTTCGTATTTCGCGTACGAAATATCCCAATTGAATCAAAACAAAACTAAAGAGACTTTTAAGAAATTACATATTGCCAACTGTATTCTACAAAAATATATAAATTTGGATATCTTAATTAGTGATGCCTGGTTTGGTTTTGTTTAACTTCCAAACTTTAGTGCCTTTGGGTAAATTTAAAAGCTTTTAATTATCTGTAAGTATGTACTTATTGTACTTTTGAAGAATTTAGATTTTTTAGTTTTCTCTGGACGTCCAGGACTGAAAACTACTGTTCTCATAAAAAAAACACATGGAATTTCTTGTTTTTTTTCTCTTTTACATTGTTGAATCGTTGTTGAACATTGAGCTAGAAGAAACGTGGAGTGAGGTGTGTGATTCACTGAACAAGGCAGCAAACGTGCCGGTTCAATAACGAAACGCGGAGGAATACACGGCACTGCAGCAGAAACGAACCGGGCAGAAAACCTAGAAACTTGCCTATTTTGCTATTGGGTTCGTCTTCGCTGGTTCTTAGTTAGTGATCCACATGGTTATTTCTTAAAAAAGTTGGAATTTAAAGTTAAAGAAAGTTAATTTCTTTCGAACTAAAAATGTTAAAATACATTTAGGAGCCCAAGTCAATATGATAGAGGGGTCTCATACAAGCATTGCATACAAGTGTAGGGAAAATAGTCCTTTTCTACCCTGTTCGCTCAAAAGAGTGTGAGTGGGTTTTCGGCTCGCTGACACCTCACTCCAGTTTCCCTTCTAGCTCAATGTTGTTGAATGAAATATATTTAAAATTTCTAATTTAATTGAGATGGAATTTTTTTTTATTCAAAGATTTTCATCATTCATTTTTTTTATTTAACTGGGAAAGCGCACTTGATACTTTTAACTGAAACATACTACATAATTTTGATAAAAGATTTAAAATGGTTCAGAAAATACCATACAATTTTTCCTTTGTTGTACTAAATTTAACGTCGAAAATTAAAAGAAATATTAAATATGATAAAAGAATTTATACTTAATTTGCAAAACCATAACCAATTTTAAAAACGATTTGTTAATAAGCCAAATCTGATTATTTAATGATACGACTAACAAGTATTATTAAATAATATTATCAACTTAAATTAAATGCAAAACAATGTAAAAAAATAAATGTAATGTCTCTGTGCTACAGAGTAACTTTTTCTTTCTCTCAGCAATAATAAAATATGAAATTTAAAACTTCCCTAGTAGCATTGTTTCTCGAAATTTGTTCGATCGATTATCGATCGTTCATCGGATTCAACGAAAACTCACCGCACGAGGCGATATCGGCAATCGGTGAACGAAATTCTATCGATAAAAGTCATCGATTCGATATCGGTCAAAGGTGAAAATTCAATCAATGTACGTTTCATCGGAAAATTATGACGAATCGATATCGCAACGATAAGAAACCGAAAAATGTGGCTTTTTTTATTTTAGTACATACAAATTACGTTAAATTATTTCGAAAACTTCATATCCGAAAGCTATTATGTTGAAACTGGTAATAGTTATTTTTTATTTACTTGCACACAACATTTTTAATTGCTTGCGAAGATAAATATTTTTACTGTGTGATAACTTATTTCTTTTATTTACTTGGAACTTAATTTTTAACTTTTTGGCCTTGATTAATTTTTGAAAAACTTAACTTAAAGAAAATAGATTTTTGAATAAATATTATGAACCAAACAACTTTTCAATACGTAAATTACCAAGAGATATTTTTAAATTAAACGTATTTCTACTAGTATTGTTAACTTAAATTAATATTTAAAAGGAATTTGCAACTTGCAAAAGAAAAATCAAAATTAAAATTTCTTAATCAATAACATAAAACTTCTTTAACGATCAACCTTTTGAGCTCTTTATTTAAACGGAATCACCCTGCAAGCCTCCATAGCCGAGTGGACTAACGCCTCGTTGCAAGTCAAAAGTGCGGATCCCGAAATTGTTAGTTCTGTCCTCCTCCTCCTAAAATTCGAAATATTACCTGACTAACAGAAAAAAAATAGTGGCGCCATCTCGTTTAAACCTTTTGTACTAACATGACGGAAAGTGTTCGAAATTCCATCGGACGATGAGATTTCGATTACTACTCATCGGATTCTTATCGATTTCTTCTTGACTTTTGATCGGAATCTCATCGGAAAAACTCATCCTAGGCTGCTCGATCAAGCGGACAGAACCGAACAGTTATCGAGCAATCGGGCAATTTTCAACGAAAATCCGATATTCGAATTCTCATCGGCTCACCGGTGAACGATGAAAATTCGATTATCGGTCGATGAAAAATTGCTACTAGGGTTACTATAGATGTTAAAAGCAGTCGAATTAAAACTCATTTGTTGAATTATTGTTCTGGTTTATGCAAGCGTTATTTGGTTCCACGACTGATAAATTATTTTACTGAAAAATGTACCGTTTTTTTACTACAAATTCCTTACCCTCATTTACTATTCATAAGTAAGTGAAATTAATTTCTACTGGTCTTTACTAATTCAGAAAATATCTTCATCATTGCCATTATACATGAGAAGATTCTTGAAGTAAACAACGTATATTATTGGCGCAAATATTTTATTAGTGCAAATTGATAGGTTTCTGTGGGATCAAGACGCTCACCTTAATCAAAATAGCACAGACACAACACAAACTAACAGTTGGCTACGCGAAGGAGAAACGAAACGTTATTCCTTTTGACATTCTTGATTTTTAACATACGCTTCGTGTTCTTTAAGTTTTAACACGAAGCGCAAGTTATTTCAATGATAAATTTATAAGACATTTTGCATTAATAAAATGTTAGAAAGGACAATTAATTAGAAGAAAACTAACAGAACTTGTTTGTTTATTCATTGCACAAAAAATTTGTATTTTTAAGGGTCAAAACCTTTTTTTTCACTAAATAATTGACGTGCTTTTGAAAACTTCTAATTTTTCAAGGCTAATAAGCCCTGTAAGATATTTTATACATCTTTATTAGGGCGGTGCGAAATAATTTTTTTTCGATTTTGCTTTGTTAATTTCCGCTGAAAAGTTGTGTACTGATAGTTATATCACGTAGTTATGCAGTTTCACGTAGTATCACTGGTATGTTATCACGAGTAAAATTTTTTGTAAAAAACTATGTATATCTACTGGTTCCATTTTGTCCGGCGAAAATAAAATTTCAACGAATTTTACTGTTGAGTAAACATTGAGCATTTCCCTTGTAGTTCAGGGGAAAAACGTGCTTTTTGACCTGAACCCAAAATTTTGGTATATTCAAAGTATTTTGATTGCTTCTATGTAATTCAAGGGTACTGAATCCGAAAATGGCTGGTAAATTTTTAAACACCTTGAAGATTTTCTGCTATGACGTCATCATAATGGCTGATTATGCTTTTAATTAGCTGTTTAATGTTATCTAGGTTTAGTGGAAAACTCACTTTCATATTGGACAGTTTTAATATAATCAATGTTACTTTAAAGGAATTTTATAATAATGAATAATGAATAATGAATAATGAATAATGAATAATGAATAATGAATAATGAATAATGAATAATGAATAATAAAATGAAAATGAAAATGAACAATAAATGAACATAATAAAAATAAATAAACAATAAAAATAAACAATAAACAATAATAAATAAACAATAAAAATAAAATAAAAATAAAATAAATAAAAATAAAAATAAAATAAAATAAATAATAAATAATAAATAATAAATAATAAATAATAAATAATAAATAATAAATAATAAAATAAAATAAATAATAAATAATAAATAATAAATATAATAAAACATTCCCTTATAGTTCTTGATGCATATAATACTTAACGGGATATCAAGAAACGAATTCAGAATTCACTTTTATTTTTTTTTATCTAATGAAATTTTTTTGCGTCAATTCGTATCCTTTGAAAGAAATGGAAGGTTAAATTTAGAAAGTTACAGAAATGATATTTCACCAAAGCATATTTTCAATTACATATTAGATGCTTGCTTAGTGTAATTCTTTCCCGATGTTTTGAGTGGCCCCCAATAGAGGCTTTAAAGTATATCTCTTACGTATCGTCATTTTTATTCGAAACGCATAAAGTATAATCTGATTTTCGCAAAGAGTGTCCTAATTCGATCAGGACGAATAAAAAAATCCATCGGAAGCGATATATTTTACTTTATTCCCAACATATAATAACAATTTTTTTTGTTCGGTTTTATGTATTCTATTGATGCATTTTTTGCTTTTCCAATAAAATAATCGAAAGATACGTTAGATTTCAAGATGTTATTCTACGTATTCTTTTTAACTCTTAGTTTGCATTTCAGAATAAAATATTTCGATAATGTTTCTTGTTATGAAACGTGAAATAAACGAATAATTTATAATATCGTCTAACCGCCTATTTATGGGACTCTGAGTTGGGTCAAAACATCCGAAAACGGGCCGAAAATTGAAACTAAAAAAATTAAATCGGATTAATTATTATTAGTTATTTTAACATTATTTATTATTTTTATTGTTTCCTTTTCTGTCTATTTTCCGATGTTTTCGACACGACCCAAAGTGCCCTGAATGCGCGTATGATATCCGTTCCTATTTTTTAGGAAGGGCACATGGGATTGTACCACACACCATTTAGTGAAATTTAGGTGCACAACCAACTTACATTATTTTAAAAGCGTTAATTACATGCAAAGCGCTTGCGTCCTGCAAAAAGCATGGAAGTATGGTTATTTCAAAATTTTATATTTGAATTGCAGTTAAGAATTCAAGGTTTAAATAAAATCATTATAATTATAAAGAAATAGTCAATGAATTTTAAGTATAGGTTCACAATAATTTAAAGTAACAAGAACCAATATCTAGGAAACTATTAAAGCATTACCTTCTTATGTAATGCAGATAGAAATTTCCGATATTAAACATTTTTTTTTAATGTGGTGCCTTGAAACAATTAAAATTAAACAGGTCTTACTTATTTTGTTTTTTCCTTTATGAAAATTCAATAAAAATAGCTGCTTAGAAATAGGTATGAAGAGAGTAATTAAAAAAAGTAGCTAAAAAAAGGAATTTATAGAATGAAGTAAAATTCTTATGAGTAACGCGAGCTTGCCACTTTTTGAAAACTAGAATACCTATTCCAAACTAAAGGAAAGAGTTATAAACTTTATACGTTTAAAGATGATAGTCAGGCTCAATTATTGAGTGTATTAGAGGCTACATATAAAGTCTTAAATTATCTCAATTTAATTATATCTATATTTTTTTTAAACATTGAGTTGTAAAATAAGTTGTAATCAATTTAAATTAACATAAAATACGAAATAAATATTGGGATTTTTTTTATGAAATTAATTACTTGAAATAAAAAAATAATAATTTAAACTAAACGTTCGGCATAAGATATTGTTAAGAAAATAACGTTAACTTTGTAAATAGAGAAATGAACAGTATACATAGTTTCAACACATTGTTTTTTTAATAAAATAAAAAGCATCATGTCAAGAAATATCAAATAAAATAGTAATTTTGATCGATATTTTAAATATAGAATATAAATGGGAATAAGGCGAAGAAAAATAAGTCAATAAGTTTGAGATTAGGGGTCTATATGTTATTAAACAGATTAAATTCTTTTTTCACAAAGACACTTCTTACCCCTGAGATTACATTCTTGATTTTATGCATTTACAAAGGACGCATTAATATAAAATAAGTTCTAGATATCGTTCCTAAAAAGATAATGAAACACACCTTAACAATACATTTCGCAAGATTTAATACAATTGGAAGTTTTATCTTGCCAACTATTATTTGGAAGAATAAACACAATTTTGTGGTGAAACCATAGCTTTGATACACTGCAACAGTGGTAAATCAAAGCTCCAAATAGTGGTGGCAGCTAGAAAGTTCCAGGATTCCGGTGCAATCTTGCGCCGAAATTTTTAACAGTGCATTTCAAGCCTTAACAATTACATTTAAATTTAATACAAGTTGAAAGTTTAATCGTTGCCAACTAAAGATTTATTATTAGTTTTGAAGAATTAAACAAAATCTTTTTTTAAAACTTTAAGTGTTTTTCACAAACAACTAAAATGATTAGTAAAATCAAAACACTTTTTTTTATTGGAGGGGTTTCCAAATTATCAATTTTCGTTGCGAGTTTAACTCCTTAGTTAATCAGGAGACATGAAAATCATGGCAAAATGCGTGTCTGGATTTGATCTTTAAGTGGTGATGGAGAGTGTCTGGATTTGATCTTTAAGTGGAAATTAAAGAGTTTATTCGGCATGTACATGTTTTTTTAAAATGTCGTTTAACGAAAATTGTCCGTGTATTCCTCTCGATTTTTACACCCAATGTCATCATCGTACCCTGTGTTGATTCTTACTTTTAAATATATACTCCATATTTTTATTCTGATAAAATTTATCTTAAGAATTCCTTAGATAAAAACGTAACAAAGAATTTGGGATAACTTTAAACTTTTTGATAAAAAAACTGTCTTCTTGAAGTAAAAAAAAATGATACTCATAACCGAAGTTTGACAAAGGGGAAGACACAAGGACTAAAGGACTTTTTTTGCCTCTTGAGCAAAAAAAAAACCCCAAAAAAAACGATAAAACAAATCTGTAAGTGTGTGAAACACGTCAGATGCTCATCGAATTTTTTTATTGGGTTTTCGGAATCTTAAGAAATCAAGTGCTTTAATCAATATTCTGTTCTTTCCATAAGTTCTAACGATTAACTTGGTAATTTCATGGTGATCTTATTAGTTTTTCATCTTTTTAAATTCAATTATTGCAAAAAGGTGGTCTATAATTTGAAGAAATGATGTTATAAATTTGGCATGAATCGACTATAAAGGACAGGAGAAAAGCCTAAAGTAGAGTATTTGACAGAAAATAATTAAATATTGTTTTCTCTCAATCTACACTGACCAAAACCATTAAAGGAAAATAACTGTATTAGCGAGGCTTCAATGAATAAGTTAAGAATGGTTACGATCCTTGTCATTTATTTGCAAACTAGTTGGGATATAATAATTGAAATGAAATTTTCGTGTATTATTTGAATTCTAAGCTTTACAGCTCACCAGATTTGTAAAACACATGGCATTTTAATTGATATAAAGTGAGTTATGGTAACGGAAATATAGTGAAATTATACAAGAACACTACTGTAAGTCATGGCTAACTTTACTTATTCTTCTAATTTTGTCACCTTACTTTTGAAATAATTTAATAAATACCAGTCAAACCGCCAAGTATTTGAGTAGTTCAGAATAAGAGCTTTTTAGATGATGTATTTAATTTAAAATTTACCAGTGTTTCTATAAAGACGTTAAAGAATTTCACAATTATATACAAAGAAACGTTCAAAAGTTTTGACTCAGTAAAAGTATCAGTTGACTCATCAGCTGAGTTTTCTGACATACCCACATAGTCGTTTGATTAGTTTACAAAAAGGAAAGCGAAGTATTGGTTATGGTCAATTAGATCTTACTCAGCAATCAGCAAACGAATTAATTGTCATTGCATCTGAAAGTCAATTACAATCAAATGCTCAGATGACTCAGTTGCCAGGCAATTTAAAGTGTGTCAAAAAATTTGATAGACCGGGTAGCTAGTCAAATGACTCATAAACAAAAAAATAGTGTACATCAATCAGCGTTTCGAAAACTGACTGGTTAGATGTAACTACAAAATCTCATCTGAAGAGTAACCTGAGGAGTTATCAATTTCTTATCTTAAAGTGTTTCGTCATCATGGACACTCCCTTGGATAACACGTGATTTTTTGCCCTCATGCAAATTGACATATCTAAAGAGTAGCTTGACTAGCTTGGTTAGACAGTTTCGTTGTTTGTTAGTCAACTGTGAGTAGGCAACTAACTCTTTTGGTTAGTAACATACTCCTTTATTTTTTCTGTTCATGGAAAGGGCTAACTTCTGATAATTTGCTGCGCAGTAGATAATTTTTGGGTTCTTTGTCTTCAATTTATAGTTCTACCACGAGTTATTTTTAGGTAGAACTAACAGTTCCAGAGATAGTTGCCAAGACGATTGGCACATTTAATACCATGTTTATTTGATTAAATAAAATGATTTAAATATAATTTATTTGTTTAAACTGGGACATAGGAACCGTATGTTTAATTAAATAAAAAAGTGTTCAATGTAATTAAAAATATGAGGGCTGTTTTTTTTCAACCTCCGATGGGCTATAGCAAAAAGACGGGTCAAGATACAAAAAAGATTTTTTTACCAAAAGTAAAGTTACAATACTGTTTATTTCTCCATATAATCACCTTGACGATTATAGCATTTGTCATATCTGAAAACAAGCTTTGCTTATCAATAATTCACTTATGATAAACCTTCGAGTTTTCCTAAACACTTGGTCAACTCGCTGAACAATACTGATGTTCATGAAGAAGGGGACCAAGGAAGCAAGTCTGTCGCTTCAGACGTTATTGTTTAACGAGTTGACCAAGTGTTTAGGGAAACTCAAAGGTTTACCATAAGTAAATTATGGACTAGTAGTGGTTTGGAGGACAGAAAAAAATTGACGTAAAGCTTCCAAATTTACTTTTTTAAACGAAACCGTCACAACTTCCTCCCAATCATTGGCGGCTACATTTTATGAAGAGGGTATTTCAAAGCTTGTTTACAGGTATAACAAATGCCTTAATCGCCAAGATGATTATATGGAGAAATAAGCAGTATTGTACTTTACCTTTGGTACAAAAAACTTTTTTGTATCTTGACCCGTCTTTTTGCTATAGCCCATCGGAGGTTGAAAAAAAAAAACAGCCCTCGTATATGTGTAGTAAACTGGCAAATTTTATTCCAAATAATATACGGCATATTGTCTTAGTCTAAAATACGGTTTATTTATTATCTATGGTAGTATGGTATCTTTATCGTAAAAAGTTTTTTTTAATTATTCTTTTAAAACTTCAATACAAGTCTATAGAAATATCAACGGTTTAAAATAGTAAATAAATGGGTTTCGAATTTCCTTACTATTTATCTTATTTACACACTTTGAATAGAAAAACGGATGAGAAAACAAGCATTCGAGGCAACATTTATTTGGTAACTTTTTGTGACATTAAAGTATGTATTTATTTATTTAGAACATGTGAACAAAAAAAATAAACCCTTTAATCAGAAATAGGAAATACTATAACAGAATGTATTTTGGAAACCTGCGAATTTTGGTATAGTTTCTTAAGTAAAGAAAACAATAAATAGTGTCTGAACAAATTGTAGAATTAATTCGGTTAATACTCTTTGATGTGTACAATAAAATATGTATGGTGAATTTATTCATCAGAAAAAGGAATATACACTGATTAATTGGAATTTGAAATACTACTAAATAAATATTTGCTTAAAAATTATGTAAAAAACCAAAATCACATTGCCGCGGCCTAAGGTTTTTTTGAAATTAAATATAAAACGATGTTGTTTAAATATTCTGAAATGCCACCGATAAACTATTAGGCATATTTTTTATAGCCTAAAAATTAGTGTTAGTGGTTCCAGAGCTTGTAGCAAAAAGCTAGTTAGTAATATAGTTAGTAATACGCTTCGTTTCCGATTTTTGATGCATATAAAGTATAACTGAAAGTTGCAGGTACAGCTGGGGAAAAAAAAACGATCCACCCTTCGTTTTTCGGCTGCTATTGATCAGGGAATTTTGTGAAAGGTGTCATTTTTCAGGAAATAGCGGAAGGAATTCAGAACTGGCAACCAAAATTGTATAAGGGGTCGTCTACATATTAAAATGAGTACCAACTATGAAAATTCCAATGGCAACACCCAATTTTTTTTATATAAAAATGTTTATCATCTTCAAAATACCCCAGATCCAAAAAAAATAAATTATTAATTTGCATTATTTGTTGAGATATAAGCATTCGAAGTTGAAGGCCCATAATGTTAAAAAAGTTTCACAAACTTTTATTCATACCTCCACAAATAAAATGAATTAAACTAACATTTTTTTTTCATTATATACTTCTTAATCTTCCAAAAACAAATCACACAAGTTTTTTCATCAATTTTTAATTATTATTATTTTTTTATTTAAATTTAAATAAGAAAAAATAAAACATGAATAGCAACCCCAAATTTTTGTTACATAAATCGATAAAATAGATCAAGTAGAACCAAAATCCCGAATTTTTTAATTCAACAACAATTATTTGCCGAGTTATTGTAAAAATACTGAAAAAAACGAATTTTAGGGACCGTGTAAAAAATTACTTAGCAAATTGGATCCTAATTCGCATTATCGTTTGGTGGTTGAAAAGCGTTTTTGGTAAATGTTTATTCAAATTATTGATGTCTGTCAAATGTCTAAAAATCTTTTCTTGTTTCAAGTGCATACAATGTATTTTGTTTGTATAATTAACATTAAATTATATCGATTACTATGTTTTTGAATGTATGTTATTTCCAATATTATTTATAATTATTTTATTATAAAATTTCCAATAATATGTTATTTCCTCGATTTTTTTTAATTATTAGAGATTACTTATTTATTTAGTTATTTAGTCAGTTAGTTATTTAGTCAATTAGTCAGTCCGTTAGTTAGTCAGTCAGTTAGTCAGTTAGTCCGTTAGTTAGCCATTCAGTCAATTAGTTAGTCAGTGAGTCAGTGAGTAAGTCAGTTAGTCCGTTAGTTATCCAGTCAGTCAATTAGTTAGTCAGTGAGTCAGTCAGTTCACTGACTAACTAATTGACAGTCAGTTAGACTAAGTTAGTCAGTCTGGACTAACTAAAGGAGTGACTAACTAACGGAGTGATTAATTGACTGACTGACTAACTAACTGACTGACCGACTTACTACTAACGGACTGACTAACTAACGACTGACTAACGACTAACTAACGGACTGACTGACTGACTACTAACTGACTGATTAATAATGACTGATTAACAGACTAACTGACTGACTAACTAACTGACTGACTGACTGACTGACTAACTTACTGACTGACTGACTGACTAACTAACTGACTGGCTAACTAACTAACTGCCTGACTAACTAACTGACTAACTGATTAAATAACTAAATAAATAAATAATCTCTAATATTTAAAAAAAATCGAGAAATGGACAAAAATCTATTTTCGGGATTTAGACCCATTCGGGATTTGACTCATTCGGGATTTGACTCATTCGGGATTTTGGCTTGTCGGAATTTTGGCTTGTCGGGATTTCGGCTGTCGGGATATGTCCCAGACCCAGTGTGCCGAATTTTAAACCAACCTTTTGTAGCAATATGAATGAAACAAAAATTTGCATAAAATGTAAAACATAAATGTAATAATCATGTTTGTCTATCTGATTGTAACTAATCGCATTTGAAAATCTGTTCGTTATAAATAATCGTATATGTGACTTAATTTAAAATTAAAACTTTTTCTCGTCTACCCTTTATTTACCCTATACCTCGTCTACCCTTTTTAAATCCAAAATTTAAAAAAAAGGTAAAAACATAAAAAAAAATCACAATATTAGTGAAGAAGGTTTAATTCTAGCATCCTTTGGCGAGATTATGGTAACCCTTTTGCTAGCTTGTCGTTTCGAAAAAACACCCTAAATATTACCTTTATCAATTTGGAGATTTCCCCCCAAACGAATTGAAAATTAATGCTTTAATATCTCAGCAAATAATGCAAAATGAATAATTCTTTTTTATACCTGGGGTATTTTGAAGTTGCTGAACATTTTTATGTAAAAAAAATTGGGTGTTGCTATTGGAATTTTCAAAGTTGGTACTCATTTTAATATATAGACGACCCCTTATACAATTTTGGTTGCCAGTTCTTAATTCCTTACGCTATTTCCTGAAAAATGACACCTTGCACAAAATTCCTTGACTAATAGCAGCCGAAATATGAAGGGTGGATCGTTTTTTTTCCCCAGCTGTACTTTCTGAAATATTTTTTAAAAAATCTTTATACTGGTTGGTCGGGGTTATTTAGAAAGAAAAAATATTTTTCCTTTATATAGGGTGGGCTGCGGTAATTTCGAGCCAGTATTAATTGTTGTAATTTTCAGGTTA
This sequence comes from Oedothorax gibbosus, assembly GCA_019343175.1. NCBI lineage: Eukaryota > Metazoa > Arthropoda > Arachnida > Araneae > Linyphiidae > Oedothorax > Oedothorax gibbosus. The sequence goes on along the minus strand of CM033282.1, from coordinate 10,971,887 downwards.
TTTGTAGATAAAATTGATTTTAATAAACCAACAAATTAGTTAAATGTTTTCGGCTTTTATTCATAATGTAAAAGTATAAGTAAATTTTTTTTACGAATAGGTAACCGCTATTTCAAACAGTTTTTGTTAATTTCGATAGTTTTTGGAACTTGCACCATTTGATATTTGATGACTTAACCTGGGCGATCGACAAACCTCAATCAATATTAAGATTCAAAATACGGTAATTTTAAAAAATAACCTCGATGTTTACATTAAATAAACGAAACTTAAGTGAAGTTTAATGGATTTTTTTGCAATTGAGTTATTGCCATTGCTGTCTCCATTATCTAATGGTAAGACAAAACTTTTAGTAGACTGTTATTTTTATTATTTTAAACTGGAATCATGTATATTTTAAAAATCACCTTTCCAGGTTAAGCCTTAAACATTTTGTTTGTCAGAAAACAATGAGTTTGTCATTGCTGTCTCTTTATTAAACTCATAAAATGATGACAGCAATCATAAAAAAAGGATAGTGCACAAACTGTGGGACGAATTTTTTTTTTCAAAAATAGAAAAATAAAATTGTTAAACTAATTTATTTAAAACCAAAAATCTCAGTTGACATAGAAGTACCCTTAAATTAAAGAAGTTTTATTAAAAACATGTGTATAGAGTTTATTAATTTTAAGTTGAGTTGAGGTGAATTATCGTCGCACTAGGGCTATTGGCAACGTACGTCATAATTTATTTATTAATTTTAATGTAAACAATGTTATAAAATAAGTTCCCGATTCTTTACATTTATTACTTATATCTTATATTTTAATCACCCATCTTGTATTTTTACTACAAAATGTTATTACTAATTTATTTTATATTCATTATTTGTTTTGGAACTATTGCTTATTATTTTTGCTATTTATAAATTGTTTTTTTTTTAATATTTATCACTTATCTATATTTTTATTTTCTCTCATTCATTTCCCCCCCCTAAAGAACTTTAATGCTTCTACAATAACAAAATATTAAAAAAAAGTATCGGAAGTAACGGATAATATGCACTTACATTTCAATAACATAAATCAACACGACTCACTAAACGTTATTTTATGCCCCAGTGAATTACCTTCTTCCGGCTAAAGAGAACTCAATCTCAAAACCTCTAATACCTTATTTCAAGATACAATAACTGGAAAAGATCAAATGACTTTTTCTTTTGTGTGACGTGCCGAGTGGAAAGTCAATATTTAGAAAGTCATTTCACTTAAGCGACAAACAGCGAGGAATGAAACTCCGATGGGTTGCCAGACTTTCCAAACTTTTGAGGCCCTCATTGAAATTTCGAGAAAGAGTTGCGTTCTTTTGTGAGACAGTTATTAACTGTTCCTGTTAGGTGCGAAATAAATGTTTTGTAAGGCGTTGTTGTGGAGTGTATGTGATAGAGAGTGGGCGAAGAACGTCTTGAACAACACACAAGGAACAAGAAATAAATGTTTAAGACATTAATTGTGAAGTGAAAGTTCCCAATTAGCATATCCCTCTGAGGGATACAGACGTATAAACCCGTCACCTGATTATCAGGTTTTTCAGCAACACCATAGATTTTTAATTAATAAATTTCATAAATTTACTAAATATTAAAATTTGAAGTATTGAGGGGTCATTTATAACATTCCGCTACAGAAATATATTCTAAAAATTTAAAGAAAATGAATTTTCATTTAAAAATTTAAATTTTAATTTCATGCAGTGAAAAAAGTTTTCACTTCAGCTAATTAGCTTATCCCTCAGAGGGATATTATTTCATGAACTATTTAATAACCAGTGTGTCACTATAATCATTTAGGGGTCAATTAAGAATGTTTTGACAAAGAGAGCCAAAGGTATTGAACCATTTCCAAATCAGTTTATCACAAAAAATTATTTGTTTTACAGTAAATTGGTGTCATAGTGAACATCTCCAAATATAAAAGTTGTATTGATATACAACTAAATTTTTTTGTTGCAAAATAAGAATTTTAAGCATAGTTAAATATCCATTCATAAATTCAGAATGACAGGGATATAATTGTGATTTGTTGACCGATTGATCTTCTTTTGGAACCACCCCTTTAAATATATTCTAAAATATTAAACAATACTGTTTAGAATACTCTTTTTCACAGAAATTTAACACCATTTAAATGCAACGAAGTAAATTTTATCTTAATAGAGAATAACATATTTTAATCTAAAAGCGCCAGAAAACTTCTATTCCGGTATTAGCTTTGAGACTTAATTCAAAAGTCGGCTTCACTCAGATTCAGGGTAAGCTTTTAAATTCTTCTAGATATAAAAGTACCGACTGTATACGTTCATGGTTATTTCAGGTATTATCTATTAATTTATCATTTAAAAAAAATTATACAGAAAAAAATATTTAAAGTTAAAAAAAAACAATTAGCATAGATATACTTCAGGAATGAAAATGATAAAATAGACACCAAACACTAGTTATACAACCCAATAAAAAAACTTAAGAAGGAAAAAAAAAGATTATCTCAACAAACAGATTTTCGAAATTCACGCAACAGGAAATGTCGCTTCCTTTGAAACAACCGGTCAAGAATAACAAACCTTTGTTTATGTCATATCCTTCTATGAAATGCAGGTAAGGCCGCTTTGGCGAGATTCGTTCTATCCGGCTTGGCGAAAAGTGTTTGAGTTGAAATCCACGTGGCAACCTGGCCTGTTTCAGAACGTGGTTTGGCACTCGATCGGCGGACTGCGCTTTCAATCCAAGTGGAAACGGAATCAACTTGATAGTGGTTTCACCTGCCGTTAAGCGGTACTTTTGGACAGGTAAATTGTTTTGTGGTTAAGTTACTGTTGGCATTATGGGCTGTCATTTTTTAAAAATATGTTTTATTAAAGTTTATAGTTTTAAAAAAAATTAAATGTTTGGGTATTTTTGAAATGTGCACATATTGTTTTTGAATATGTTACACATTTCTTTGTATTGGATATATTGAATTTTGTGTGTGTAAATTTTAAAAATGTATTTTAGTTTTATTGGTTGATCCTTTATTTTTCCCATAAAACTATTTTAAACATTTGTAAAACTTTATTAGCGTGTTCAAAAACTTTTTTACTGATGACAGTGAGTAATTCTTAAAATATTGTGATGGTATTTTTAATGGTACAAATGGTGTTTATTTATTTAAATTAAAAAAAAGTAATATGCTTTGGATTAGTTTAAAATTTTTTGTTTTTGGCTCAACTATTTGTTAATTTTTGATTGAAGTTATCCAGTAAACAAAATTTTTTATTAGAAAGACAAAGAGTACTTTTTAAAAAAATATTTTACAATTTTATTGCAAATAAATACTAATGTTGAACTTTAAATGCTAACGACCCAAAAAAGCCACTAAAATCTTTAATATAACATTTTTAAGTTATACTATTATACTCTATATATATCAAGTTATACTATTATTCACTTATAGCTATACTATATTTTTAGCATGCATTATTTGTTCTGCCATTTCTGTTGTACGTTAAGATAAGACCAAACTTTATAACGTAGAATAAAATACTTTAAAATTATGCTATTTCAATTTAAAACACAAACTGCCTTCATACTTCCAATATACATATTCACAAATGAAACAGGACAACTTAGTTGAATTTTATACAATTTCTGTGTAGAGGATTATATTATGTTTATTATATCGTAGTTAAACAATTGGCAATAAATAATATACTATTGCCGGCGATTTTTATAACTGCCGAGTCATATTTTCTTTCGGTACACGAAAAAGGAATGGTTATATTACATATTTATTAAAGACTACTACTACTAGAAATACTACTAGAAATAATAAGTAAAATTAAAAAGAAACATTTTATTGTTAATATTTATAAATTTTAAACACCTTTCCTACTTATTTAAAGACTTAACATTAAAAATTATTGGATCATGAAACAATTTCAGTGGAAAATATTGGCATTAAAGAGTCTTGATTCTGACGTAAGATAATAACCACAATAAAGTTATTATGGTTTTACGTTACTGATTTTACTTTTATTGGAGGTAGTTTTTATTTGTTGTTATAAAAAAGGCTATTTGCAAAGCTATCAATACAATAATTGTGTTTTGCACAATAAATTAGGACTCTTTAAACACACAAATAAAAATCTATTTTTAAACGTCATTGCAATAGAAATATGATATAGCGTTTTAACATTGTGTAAAATAATACAAAATGTTTTTAAATATTTTTTCTTCGTAATTCGAAATGTCCCAATTACAGTAACAGCTAACATTTTATTGACAATTCGAACATGTTTTTCGCGTTATTTTGTCCTGTGTTTATGTTGCTATAATTTGATTTTCTTTAAAAGATTTTGAAATGTGACAGTATGTCGATAATTCATTTATTAAAAGGAAAATTCGTTAATGCAACTACTTATGTAAACATAAAAACATCTAGAAAATATTCGATTTGAATTTAGAACTTTTAATTTCTTTGCACCTCAATCCCTCGTGTGAAAATGTCTAGACAGCTGCTAATGGAATAAGAGTGTAAATATTTAAAACTACGAAGCCTTTAACTTTCAGTATGCAACAATTAAATTTTAATCAATTAAACTATTTTTAGAAAGTTTACACAAGTTAGTAAACGACAAGTCAAGACAATCAGCAATTATTGTCGTAATGTTGTCATTTAATGTAATGGGTTTTGTTTTTATTTTAAAAGTCCTGATCGTAAAAGTTGTAGGGGTGGATGGGGGGGGGGGGGGGGGGATAAGTTCAAAAAGCCTCCAGGACTGTTCCGATCGACAGCTTATTGTTGCAATTTGCCGATAATAGGGTATCTCGGTATATTGATTGATTTCCTTACATTCTTACCCCTATTTATTATTAAATATGTTTCTTTTATTCCATATTTTATATTTTTAAATTAGAGTATTTTTGCATTCATTTTTCATGTTAAGATTTGAAATTTAAGAAAAAAAAAATCAACCACAATCTATTCGTTTGCAACATTTAATTTTTTTTATAACAACATTTCTAAAACAACCGTATCAGCTCTTTTAGTAATTTAAGCAGTATTTCTCCCAATTACTTTTAGAGAATCTACGGTAATTGTATTCTAGAACGAAAAAGAAAAAAAAAAAGCGAAAATGTTTTAGAAAAATCCTTATTTGTCAATAATCCGTATTTGTCATTATAAACGTTAATCTTCCGGTTTGTAACATTATTTTACGTGCTAATGAATTCCGATCAGCTTAGGAAAGGGGGAATACTCAAGTTATTCTTTCCCAGAGAATGACCTTTTGAACGGATGAGTAACTCCACTTGCAAACTCGAGCATACCACAATGCTTGAAGCTATTGTTACTCAGTCTCCATTACTTACACGATACATAGCGGTAGTTTTTAATCCTTGTTTTTTTCCCGTTGCCTGAAACAGGAGAACGTTTTGATAGGGCTATAAAGATAATTTCCATTAAAGGTTTTATCTATGAGCCATGTAATGTTGTTATAATGACAGATATATAGACTCTTTTATGTTAGTTCGTTGTAAGTGTATTTTTAAAAATATACATATTGCAGTAATAAATAAATGCAAAACCATATTTATATTGAAAAACAAGTAAAGATTTAAATTACCATTTTTCAACGTAATTAATTCTAAAATTGGTTTTGCCAACAGATAAAAAAATGCTACACTAATTGCAGTTTATGCAAATGTCTGTTAAAACATTATTGGTAAAAAAAATAATTTATTCGTTTTGAAGAGCAATGAAAAGTATCTGAAGTGCTGAATAATTAAAAACGCTCATAATTCGATTTCGCTTATAAGTATAAGGCAATTTACGTTATGATTCCAAACTTATGTGGTTCAATTTTTTTAATGTAAGAAAATAATTCATATGATGCAACATAACATTTTATTGGCAGTAATTAATGACGTAACTCAAATGCATTATAAATACAATTAAAATGATTAAATTTTTTTCTAGTCTATTTTACGAAATAAAAATTAATACATTTTAACGTTTTTCTCTCTTTTGTGTTTTACGAAGACTAACAGAATCTGTTCTAAAATAAGTGTAATAGTATAAATATTAAAGGAAGACTTAATTAAGTCACACAGTTTGTGTGAGTTTCAAACCAAAAAAAAAACTCACTATTTATTTTGTAATCTAAGAAGTGATAGTGCAATGCTATGTTAAAAGTAAACTTTCAATTTGTTCATCTTTTAGAAAATATATTTGAAACTGGAAGTATATAAAAATCTGCTTATATGTATTCCTTTAGGGATAGTTTTTATAAATAGCTAATGTGTGTTTAAATGAAAATCTAAAGTGATTGATGCGATTTTGATTTAATTTTGGATAATTTCTGAAACTTGTTGCTTACAATTTAATGGCGATTGATTATTATCAGTTCTATTTATTTATACATATTTTATTTCTTATTTATGAAGCAAACTCATTGTAGTAAATGTGAGTTTTTTAAAAATTAGTTTTTATGGTAATTTGTTCAAAACGCTACAATTTCTTCTGCAAAATTTTATTTTTCAAAACTAAAAAATGGCTGTCAAACCACAAAAAATATTATCTCATTTTTTCCCCTCCAGTTATTGGATATTTATACAGTACCTAAATTTATTAAGTTTAAAATGGAAAAGGTGATTTAGAGAAAAAACATTATCTTATTGCTGTGCTGGATTTTGTTATTTTATTTCGAAGACAAATTTCTAACGAAAACCAAAAGGATATTTGTATAGGAAAGAATTTGAATTTTACTAAACGACAATAGCGATCTTTCTTTCTCAGTATCTTAAAGCTTTGTGTATCATTCTGTCCGTTCTTCCTTCATTTTTCCTTTAAGGAAATTCCTGAACGGATGGTATACCTTTTAAATTGCTTTGCAATCTTTCCTCCAGCATTAAGGACTGTTGAAAACTCTTCAATCAAACTGATGTAAACTTTAGGTATTGTATTGAAGGACACTGCGATTTATTAAAAATATAATGACTTTTTTTCATTATTTGGATACATAGCAAATAAAAAATGGAATTTTAAACTTCATTAAAATTATTGGTTTTAAATAACATTAGAGTTTAAAAAGGCTTTTTTGTTCGTGATTCTTAAAAATCTAAAGTATCTATAAGAGAGGAGGGTTATATAATTTGTTTGAATTTTTTATTAATCTATAAAAAATTATGTATAATTAAACATTTTTTTTCGTCACTTGACTGCGATTCTAAATTATGAGGCATGCCACTAATATCCTTGCGTAGCTCCATTGCGGCGTAAATTCAACCAAAACCAAAACAGTGCTTCTTTATAGAAATCTTATTTTTTACCTACAATTCCAAATTTCACTTACATGTGCTTAGGGATGAAATTAAGAAGACTTAGCTTAGATGGTGTTAAGTATAGTTCCAATGGCAATTATTAAAATATTTATGCAAACTCAATTTCCTTAGGAAACATAACTGTTACGCAAATTTTTCCAAAAAGAAACAAATTCTAACATTTCGGAAATCACCGTTAAACATTCTTTTATTTTTCTCATTCTTTGCGGAATTATAATTATTATAAATAAAAACAATTTTATATATAGCGACATTTAAAATTTCATTTTTCTCCTTTATCAGTCCACGAGTTCCTTCCCTTAACGTAAAGACTTGTGGTAAAATACAACCTACAACCCTTTCAGTAATGTAGTATGTTTAATATTGTGCATATGTGTTTTAAAACTTGTTCCTTAATTTTTTCTAATTTTACTTCTTTTGGTATTTTAGCATTTTGGTACGATGTTTGTTATTAACTTTAAGAGTTTGCTTCCAGATTAACAGCAATACTAGGTTTTCTAGCTTATATTAAAATAAAATATGAAACACGCAATATTTTCTGAATATCTGAGTCGATAAAAGATTTCTTATGCTGAAAAAAATATCCTAACTAATCCGACCTATCCTCTTTTTCCCACTCCAAATTCTGAAATTATACTATAAATCTCCAGAAAAGAAAGCATTCGAAGAGTTATAAAAATTCTTAGAATAAAACATAAATAAAAAAATATCGTAGCTCAATAAAAAAAATCACACGTTTAAAGTGCGGCTTCTTTCAATGATCTTGGTTAATAGACCTTTTGTCTAATGTGGCAACATGTACTTTCTTGCGGATTGAACTGTATATGTATAATAAAATATAGCAAATTATTATTTTTACTCATAATAATTAGTTGTTTCTCATAAAAATTAAATATTTTAGTTTAAATTAGAATCATCATTAACAGAATATGGGATTTTTTTTATTGTTATTCTTTTCAAATATTTGTAGCCATTTGTGGATTTGCTTTACAATTGCAATTCTTTCTTTGCTAATCTAATTTGTTGGATCTAAATCCAATAGTTTGTAGAAAATTTAGTTATGTAGGTAGAAAGTGTTTGCATTTTTCAATATGTGAAATTTAGTTTGCTCAAAAAACATAAAAAGAAATTGATTCTTAATGGAAGAAATACCGCTGCCCTCTTTGAGTTAACACGGTTAAATCATAAGTTTTATACGTATGATTAGGTGTATTTATTTAAGGATGAATTTTTTAATTAAAATTTCCATAGTTATCAATAAAGATTTTTAGTTCATGTTTTAAATTAAACGTGAAATTGGATTAATTATACTTCCAGATACATAGCTATATACAGTGTAAAAAAATGTGTAAAAATGCAGCACATTTGCTGCATGTTCACTTCCCATTCTGCTTTATTTTTGAAGCTGTTGCTGTAATCACAATTCCATAGTATCATTGTTGTAGTTTCTAAGCTTGAGCACGCGTACACGCCATGACATTTGTCAGTGTTCTTTATTTACCAGTCGTAATTGAACCGTGGCTAAAGCACATGTGCTTGAAAACTACAGCACACCTTGTAGGCGTTAGAATACAGCACACGTAATGGTAAACGTGACAAACGTGAATACAATTTTTTTACTATGTACTGATGCAAAAGTAAAACACTAAAACACTTTATATTCCTCTAATGCATTTAGGAACGAACCAGAAGACTCTAAAAGCCATTTTCTGTCTTAGTGCACATCCTTGCTTTAACCAGGATGAACCAAAGAAAGCAGTTTAAATATCGATTGAAAAATATAAACAGACTTAGAGCTTAAGATATCTCTTCGTAGAATATATGCTCTAAAGTAACTTACCTTAGAAAGTCTCGGCATTCCTGTCTTTCAAAAGTATTCTCGTGTTGTATTTCCTAGAGTAAAAGCGTATTCTATAGTATCAGCTAAATCACAGTATGCAGAACGTAAGAAATAAGCCCTTACAACGTAAGCTGTAACGAAAGCCGATTCTTAAATCGAAGACATCGAGACTTTTCTATTTCTATTTCTTTCAAAACCCGTAGGTTTCGAAAAAAAAGTAATAGAGTGAAAATAAAATGAAAAGAATTTTGAGTTACAAATTATATGGAATTAGACTAGTAAATTCCATACTATAATGTAAAGTTAGAACAAAATTGTCTGTATTTGAATTAAAAAACTTTTATATTGATCACAACATTCTGTGAAATGATAAATTTAAATAAATTGCAAGTTAAATAACAAAATAAAGCATTTTGTTCCACGAAAATAATTAGTCGAATGTGTTATTGTTTTTGGAATTTTGTGATTGACTTTGTGACAAGTTAATAAATTAAAAAAAGATTATTTTTTAAAAATATCTATCAAAACCTTGAGAAACAAAAAAAAAACCTAATGATTAAAAAATGTGATATGACGACAAAATTTTTTATAATGTGTCAAGGAAAATAACGTATCGAGTTTCAATGGGGATTAAAAATCACTTAATGAACTATGAAACTGTTAGTTTAGAAATCAATATTTTTTTGAAAATCGGTGAATAAATTATTTGTTCTTGTAATTTAAGAAATAAATCTAAATTTTACTCAAGCAAAACTCAATCAATTATAACGCAGTTGAAATTTTATTGATAGATTTGTTTTTAAGTTCAGCATTTTTTTAAATTAATTTTTTCTTATTGCAAATAATCTTTTAAATAATGAGATAGTTTTTCAAATAATGAATCAAACCAAACATGTTTAGTTGTTGTTGCATTTGATATTTTTAAAAATAGTTTAATCATCGGAATTTTTTTATAAAAAATGCAAGTTTCCATAACATATTTCATTAAATTAGAATATAATTAATGTTTAATGTTGCATTTCGAAACGTAGAGGAGGAAAAATACAAAGCCCAAAACTATTTATAAAAGAGTTTTATCATTTTCGAAGGAAAAAAACAACAAATTACATAAAAATTTATTTTCACGATATAGTCAAGTATGACATAACTTCAAACGTGTTTTATTATAATGCATTTTTCTCATAATTTTATGGAATTTCTTTTGCATGGAGATCATAATAATAAATCCACCAGATTTCGTGCACTTCAGAACAATGTAGATTGTTTACGGAAAAATATCTATATTCTGCATTGATTTATCAGGCACGTGTCTTGTCAGCGGTGTTACAAGCCCATAAACAATCTATTCGTGAACAATGATCAAAATAAATTACTTTTTTATGCATATTTTCAGCTAAATAGTAAAAATAAAAATAGGATAAAAAACTGTCTTTTACTCTTCTTAATTCGTTTTCATACAAAATAAAAAAAATCGAATTCAATCCCACAGAATAACAAAAGACGAAATCCTATCAACTTCATTATTATGCAGGGGTAGAGCAAACTCATCCAGCATAATACAATTCAACAACGAAATATTGAAAAAAAAAAGAAATCCCCCCCCCCCCCCAATAATATCCAGTGACTGATAAAAGCGGAAAATCCAAAAAGCAGCTAGGCGATATAGAAAATGATAGGCAAACTCGCATTCATGGAAAAATTCAAAACCTTTCTGCGATACTTTTGTTGCTGCTTTCGACCACAATTGATAGGAGGACAGCCAACATTGTGGAGAGACTATATATATCATTTTTCGATACCATGCACGTCGTTACACTTTGTTGCTCATCTAAGCGGTCAACAAAGATGGAGGCTAAAAATGAAAGCGTTTATGCTTACATTAACGGGTATCGGGGATTAAATTAGAATAAATGCGTTAGAGGTCGGATAATTAATAAACTTCTTTGTTGCGGTGAGGCCGTGTTTTGAGGTAGTTATTTCCGGAAAAGTTTTATCAGAATTTGAGAAACTTAAGCATAATATGGTTTTGGTTGTTTTTAAAATGTTTTGCAGGACTGAGTGCTGATATTTCTACGTCTATTTATTAAAGTTTTTGCATTTTAGTTTCATTCAACTTTTTACTCTACACAAATATAAACTAACTATACTTTCGAAAAATTTAATTGAATAAAATCAGCAAAACATATATTAAGTAAATATCTTTATTAAGATATCGTAAATAGTTAAATGAGATTGGGAAAAAGTTCAAAACATTTTAAACTCCATTCTCCAAATATATATGTTTTAGTAAAGTTATCTAATTAAAACTTTTAAATAAAGCTTTCTTTCAATTTAATATGCAATACTTTTTAATTGTGGAATTAAGTTTCATCGCTAACTTGAGAAAAATAAAAGTATAATTTTAATACTTTTAATATCCCTCTTTGTTTGATAGCTTTTATTGCTTTTGAATTTTACAGCCTAATAAAATTTTAATGCTTTATAAAGAGATTTAATGTATAATAACGTACAATAACATAGAGAGACTATTAACAGCTTTTTATAACTTGCACTTAATTCAAGGGCATGAAGAGAATAATTCAGATTACATTCAAAATAGTGATGCGATAGTTTATTACTTCTATTGATCAAACGTTAAAAAAGTAATTAGAGTTATTTTTATTATACATTAAACAAAGTGCTTCGAGTATAAGTTTTCGTCATTACTTATATTTTTAAATTTTTTTTGTCGATAAGATATATTTAAATATTTCAGCATTATCGAAGCACTTTTGTTTCGTATTAGAATAAATGTAATTTTTAAAAAGCTTTTATTTGGTACAAATTTATATATTCGCCAGAATGTAGCCTGATATAATAATAATAATTTGAATATATTCAATTAATTCCTACTTTTACAATATTTAGTTGAATTAAATTCTTAAATTTGTTTATTCAAACAAAATCAATTTCATTTCCTTCCAACCAAAATGATTTTTCGGGAAAATCAGCCATGGGTTAAAAAATTTGTTTATGATATTAGTTTAGTTATTTTATTTGAATAGCATAAAATTGGCTACTGAAGCCCTTTGGGAAAATGATTTGTATGGATCAATATCAAGCAATATAGATTTTGTGTTGAATCAAAATAAGAATTGTATATGAGGTACGAGGCTCCAACTTATGGAAATTGCGTTTTGTATGCTTTTCTCAATTGAATTACTGCCAGCAGAAAGGGTTTACGTCATTTTTTAAAAAATCGAATTGAAATTTTACTTTAAAGATTTCTGATACATTATTGTTTAAGAAATCATGGTTCATTTTGCATTTTCGTTTTTGTATCAGTGTTTATTAAAACTAATATTAGTGGTTTAAGCACTCATAGGTTTTTTAGATTGTACTTTTCAGCAAGTACACATGCATATTGATGGGACATCGAATCAAATCTGAATAACATTAATGCCCAATCAGTATTAAAATTATTAATCCACTTTGGACAAAATGACCGCAGATCTTACTGCATACAGTTCTTCAACTGTAAATGCACGCATATGGTTTATTTTATTAAAAATGAATGATTATGATGGAAAAAGGTTCAGAACACAGTTTTGATTTATCTAAATTAGTACGATTTCCAAAATAAAATAGTAAAATTTGAAAGCGCTTTGCTGATATCCCAAACTACCATGGTACCAAAAAAATATTTCAATAGAATTATTTGAACATTGGATTATACTTGAATATGTTTGAAATCTTTTTTTAGCTCTTGCTACTTTTTATTGCCGGCTATTACATCCGTTCCTGATATAGTTTTTAGAGTGACATATATTGTTTCAAAATAGTTCGAGTTGATTCAGCTTCTTTTTTTATTACTATGCAGACAATTTTGAATCTAGAGCAATTTTTTTTTTCATTACGTGTTCATACGATAATAACAATTTGGTTTTGGGACTATTAAGCTTAATTTACAAAAGTTAGATCACGCTTTTCTACAAGGCATTGTTGGAAATCTTGCCCCGTAAAATTTTGGAAAACATACCCCGCCGTCATATTTTAACTTTAATAGTAGGGGAGACCGGGGCTAGTTTTCCATGTTTTCTTCTTTTTGATTGTATATTATTTTCTTTTATTTATTTTGAAGTAAACAAGTTGTCATTGTCACATGCCTCACATGCTTATCTACAAATTAGCATTACTACTTTTCCAAAAAGTAAATTTACTTTTTGGCAGCAAATGGTTAAATGCAGGCATGTTGAGCTGGAAAACGTGCCCCGTATGCGGGGTAAATTTCCCCAGACTGCCAAAAAGTGATGGGGCAAATTTTCCAACTATTTTTTTTTTTAAAAAGTTTTAACACATTTGAAAAACATTTTTTAAATTTTTTTACGTAGATTCAGTGTAAACTAAAATAGCTCAAAAGAGTATACCCAGAATATAGCTTTAAAAAAAAAGCCTGTTTATTATAGCAAGCTATTTCAACCAATTTAATTGAAGGTCATTATCATCTGGATCCCTTTAAACTTACATAAAACTTCTCCTTTTGCTCTACTTTGCTGCTCTTTTCTAGAGGTTGTCTAGTGAATGTCTACGTATTGTTAAAGATTAAAAAAATTTATTGACTAAAGTTTGGTGTGATTGCTTCCCCCCTTCCCCTTTTTTGAATGACAAAATATTGACTCAAAACTTTGGGTGCAACATTGCACATTACTACTTTACAGTGTAATTATTCATGATCTATTGGGAATATTTAAGTTTCTGGATGCTTTTCGGCTACTATATATCCATTCCTGATAGTTTTATAGTTATATATATTATTTCAGAATATTACGAGTTCATCCAGCTTCCTTTTTCATTACTATGCGGGTAATTTTGAATCTAGAGCAAAACTTTTTTCATTACGTGTTCATACGATAAAAATAATTTAGTTTTTGGAATATTAAGCATAATTTACAAAGGTTGGAGCACACTTTTTTACAAGGCATTGATGGAAAACTTGCCCCGTGCAATTTTGGAAAACATGCCCCTTCGTCATATTTTGGCTTTAATAGTATCTTAACGAGTGGAATTTTAAATTATTTTGAAAACGAATGTATAGTTACGTTGAGTGAGGAGCCATCTTTTAGTATACGCAATTTTACACATAATTTAGTATACGCAATGATAAAACTGTAAGTTTAATAAAAGTACGTTGGATTTAGGTTTGAATGTAAGCATGAAAATTCACTCAACTTTGAAAATATCACAAAAACAGCTCTAAAGACAATATTACAACACCAACTGAGCAAAAATTCTCGTGGGTGACATAAACCAAGCAACCAATTGGCGCCTTCTAATGGCTCTTTTCTTGTATAAGGCCTGGTGGAAAAATTACCCCATGGGAAAACTAGCCCCGGTTTCCCCTACCTTGACGAGTAGAATTTTAAATTATTTTGAAAACGAATGGTATAGTTACGTAGAGAGAAGAGACACCTTCTAGTATACGCAACTATAAAACTAAGTTTAATAAAAATACGTTTGATTTAGGTTTGAATGTAAGCATGAAAATTCACCCAACGTTGAAAAAATCACAAAAACAGTTCTAACGAAAATATTACAACACCAACTGACAAAAATTCTTGTGGGTGACATAAAATGGGTTGTTTCATATACCAAGCAGCCACTTGGTGCCTACTAACGGCTCATTTCTTGTATAAGGCCTGGTGGAAAACTTACCCCATGGGAAAACTAGCCCCGGTCTCCCCTATAGGAATTTAACAGCTTGATTTTCTAGACTCAATTATAAATTAGTCGAGAGTGTCTGTAATGCTGATTAACAAGCAAACATGATCATAGGAATCAGTGCAGATGCCTTGAATTGCAGTTAACTTTTAAACAAACATCATTTGAAATTATGTTTGATTAAAGTACAATGCACTCCAAGTTCAAATAAGTTCATTATTTAGGGATTAAATCTATTAAAGTCTAATTACGAGAAAATAATTAATATTTCTTAAATACAATATTAGTATATGTTACGTAATGTTGATTTTGTATATCTGAGTCATTAAAATTCCGTATGTCACAGAAAAGAAATACAACATTTTGAGTATTTACCTTACCCCCATAAAATACTCCCCCCCCACCAAAAAAAAAAAAAACGTGGACTGTATCAAGAAAAAAATTTCCTCATGCTATGCAAAAGTATTATTTAAATTAAACTAACTTACAATTACTTTTAATCATTCTAGGATATTCTTGAAACTTATTAAATCTATAACCGATGCTTTGATAAACTCAATGGCGTTTCAGACGACACTGTGTTTACTGTGTGGACCCAAGTCGTACGTATTATGTGCGCTGTTTCGAGTACACCCTTTGTCCACGGGCTCGTGCCTTGGTTATTGTGAAGGAATCAAACCTTATAAAACACCTTACAAAAAGAAACCTACCAGAAATGTTGGTACAGACCAGTACAAAAGCACCCAACAATTCACAACAACGTCTGGGAAATTTCATAGAGGACACTATGCCTATCGGGGTCAAAGGGAAATACAGATGCCATAAAATAGTTGTAGAATTCTCGTAATGGATTATTTTGGTAGTTGAATGCTTTTTACTCTGTCTTGTTTGAGTATTTCTTCAAAATATAAGTTGCTTGTTCACCAATTTGGTCAGCAAGAAGGAAAATGTTTGTTTCTGAAATGTTCTGGCATGTTCATTATTCGTTAAGAAATACACACTTATAAGTTTTAATATTAGACCATCATTTACTAATATTTGCACTCATCTGAGATAAAAATTAAAAAGAAACTTATACAAATTTTAAATGATATATAGCATTGTGAAATGGGACCAATGAAACCTTTTGTAAATAAATCATAAAACCCTTTAAAATGTGTAATTCCTATCTTTAAGTTTCATGTTTTTTCAAAGAGATATTTTAAAATATTAGAACTTTAAAACAAGTAAATTAAAGGCAATAAATTTATTCCTATGTAAATGATGATCTTAAAGAAAAGTAAAAAAAAAAAGTTCACACAGACAACTATTTTTTGAAGTAGCAATTAAAAAGAAACTAGAAAGCCATGATTGATTGCAGGGAAACTTATTTCATTATTTAATCTTTTTTTATCGAATAGTTGTATCGACATTTCTAAATTAAATAGCTCCCCATAAGTTGTTAGATAAAAAAAATGAAATTTATTTACTAATTTTTTACTTTTCATTTATCATCTGAATTAAATATGACAATAGATCTACTTATTCTTTCAAAGTAAATAAGGCGAGAAAAGTTCGAATTATTTTTTATTGAAAATTTATAATGGTCACTTTATAACGTGATTTCTAATTTTTAACATAATAATCATTATTAGTAGTTGATTCTTAATGCTTAATTAATTTTAAACCGTATTTATCTTTATTATAAAGATTAAATGTTTGTTATTTTCAAAGAAGAAGTTTTTTAAATGAATATCGAACTTATGATACACAATTTATTATATTTAATTTTAATTCTTGCTAACTTCAATTATTTATCATACAGATAGAAATTGAATACATTACACACTACATTGAACCTTAAATCACCAATAGTGATGTACTATACAAGACAATTACACCCCATATTTACTGTCTACATATAGAATCCTTCATGCGTTGCTGTTGGTTACAAATTGAAGTCACTAGCCTAAAAGGGTTAAACAAGGATCTTCGAGTATTCCAGTTACCTGATGAAAACTGACAACTACCTAAAAGCATATGTACACCTCCATTTGCATTAAAACGCGTGGTTAATCATTAACTTAGAAAGTTTATGGTTATGTATAATCCTTGTATTCCGTCAGACCTTAATTTGCAACTACTCGTAAACCCAAATATTGCGAATTATAGCCATGAGGTTCTTGTTATAATATCATTATTAACTCTGTGTTCAGTTCAAGATAAAGGTAAAATAATATTGATATGTGTCGAAGTAGATAATAGAAGGGAAGAGTATATCATAATCATGATAATTTCTATTTAAAATATAATAAAATAGAACTTTAGTTTGATATTAATATTTTGGTTATAATACACAGGGTAGATAAAATAATAATATTGCCATTACAAACATATATAACTATTAAATGGAATTTTTTTTTTGAAAATATTAATACAGAATGTAGACGGAACTTCAAAACCGATTTGTTATACATACATTATAGATGTCTTATGAGACCTTTGTATTTTTTGTGTGTTAGGATTTTGTTAGGAATTGGCACATTACTGGTAACACATTGCCAAAAAAATCGTGTTTCTGAATAGAAATTTTTAACTTAACTTAATTTTTTCTGGAAAATATTAACGCAGATGTCGACCGAACTTCAAAGTCAATTTGTTATACATACATCATAGAAGTACTCTGAGACCTTTGTATTTTTTGTGTGTTAGGATTTTGTTTGGAATTGGCACGTTACTGTTACACATTGCCAAAAAAAATGGTGTTTCTGAATAGAAATTTGTAACTTAACTTAATTTTTTTGGGAAAATATTAACGCAGAATATAGACGGAACTTCAAAATCAATTTGTTATACATACATCATAGATGTCTTATGAAACCTTTGTATTTTTTTGTATTAGGATTTTGTTAAGAATTGGCACGTTACTGTTACACATTGCCAAAAAAATCGTGTCTGAATAGAATTTTTTTAACTTATATATACGTTAATGACAAGCGTCACTCTTGAAAGTGATCAATATTTATAAATACTTTTGTTTAAAGATTTAACACTTTAATTATTCTTCCGATAACTTAAAAAAACACACCTGCAATATATTAACACATTAACGGCGAATTTGTGAATTCCATTAACACATTCATTTCCATATAAAAAAGTTAACTTTAAGTTTTTTAAATTCGTTTTTCGTGCAACTTAATTTGTCTGACATAATTTTTTTAGGAATATGGTCTTCATTTGTCTTATATTTTGCTTATTTGGATAAACTTTTGGAGCAGAAAGCGCACTTTACATCGGCAAATTTTCTTGCTAACCGTCATTGATGAGTTAACTAAACTGTGTTATTTTACTAACCCATTAGCGACAACTTTGTGAACAAAATTAACACCTTCAATTCCGTGTAAAAACGTTAACTTTAAGTCTTTGAAATTGGTTTTTTGTGTAACTTAATTTATCCTTAATAAATTGTCTGGGGCAATTGTCTTTGTTTTGTTTACTTAGATAAACTTAAACAGAAAGCTTATTTTCACGTAGAACATTTTCTTGCAAACATTCGTTAATTAGTTAAAGGCAATTTAATTCATTCAGGCAATCAATTAATTATTATTGGAATTATTAGTGTAAAATTTAAAGAATCTTTAACTTTTTTGAAGTTAATCGAAAATATTTTCATCTGTATATTTAAATATTTCCTTAATACAATTAAAATTTTACTTACTTTTATAATAAAATCTGTAAGCAAGTTTTAAGCAGTTCTTTAATTAAAAAAGTACTAAATTAGTATTTTGATGTTTTTAATATGAAAATACATAAACTAGTAATTCATACAATAAAAAAAAGCACGAAATAAATTATATTTAGTTTTTTATTAAATTTGCGTCTTCTAACCATTATAACGATAATATTAAATTATCGACAGTTTAATTACACTTCACACGTGTCGTATTAATTCCTTTATTTACAATCGGAACTGAAACCCTAATTTCAGATAAGCCAATCAAACCACTCAAGCATCGAACATTTTAATCCATTTCATTATTATCTAAGTTTAATTCGTTTCTATACAACAAGAAAAAAAATCAGACAATCTCTTTTTAAACTGTAGAATTACAAGTAAATAAAATAAATTGATAGATATTTTCTTCAAACATGACACTTAACAAGATTTTCAAATAAAATCTAAAAATAATACTTGCATTTTCATACAATATTCGACGTTTTTAATAATTTTTTTTGGCTGACTGTTCTTTTGTCGAGTTTCGTCATGCAATGGTGTTACGAAACTAATGCAAAGGCATAAAAAAGTATCTTCTGTTTGATGATTCTTAGTGCGGGTGCCATTGTTCAACTGTATATTCAGAAAAAAGAAATATTTTTTTTTGTAAAGGATCCAGTATCCCCTTCATTATATCATTAGGCCGCCTTCCATAGGCCGCCCTCCAAGCAATTCTAAAAGGACATTCTTCTATCACCCAAGAAATCATCTCAGGTCTTCAAGATCTTCAGACTATAAACAAGACCTGCATCCTCCAGTGGATTCCTGCACACGTCGACATAGAAGATAATGAAACTGCGGATAGATTGGCCAAGGAGGGCAGAGACCTCAACACTAGCTGCAGTGATGTTTCTCTTCAGGATGCGAATGCAGTGGCTAGATATAAGCTTAGAGAAAAATCCATTCAGACCAAACATCTTCTCTCTGAAATAACTGCGAACAGATCTACTCTTAAAACCATAACTAGGCTGAGAACCGGACACCACAGGGGTATGAAGATAGATGGAGATGGCAAGAAGATCTATAGAAGCTGTGAACATTGTCCTGATACACAGCTTACGCCTACTCACATCTATGAGTGTCCGGCTATGAGCGCCAGCCTGAGAAAGATTGGAGTACTGCCGACTATGCTAGATCCGTATGGAGACAACATCAAGCAAGTCGTAGAAGAAATTATCAAAATTCACGGACACATATAGAGTTCGACTCTCATGGACACGACAAAAAAAAAATCATTCGTTGATAAATACAGCAGGTGAAAATATGAATAAAAAAAATTGCTATTTAGATAAATAGACTTGTTCTTTGTTTTATCACAATAGGGGCCCGGATGGCCGAGTGGTTTGAACCATTACGCTAGCAGTCTGCGCGCTGTAACGGGTGCGGGTTCGATTCCCGCCTTCGCCCTGGGTGTATATTCCTTTCTCTGTGACAGTAAAAAATTCTTTCTGTGCCTGTCTTACTTGGCGAAGGCTTCATAAGCGGGTCTCTGATCAAGCACACAAGCCGGAATATATATGTACCTACCCGCCCCCCCCTTTATCAGAATAAATTATAACACATATAATAATACTTTTAAGATAGACCTCATTAACTGTTCTAAAACAAAAGTACCAAAAAAAGTTATCACATCGGTTCCTAACCCAATTATGCCCAGTAGCTAAAATGTAAGACGCTTGTTTGTTCGTTTTTGATTAAATTTATGTAAATCAGCAAAATATAAGGCAAATGAAGACATGGCCTACTCAACTTTAAGGCTTTCCATGACGTCTTACTTTCCGTCCTGTTCGTAGTGTCGGCTGTTCCGAAGAAGCAGACCGAAATCTGTTTTCGCACGGCCGATTATGCTTTTCAGGTTCCGAACAGACTTCGTTCATCTTTAGCATAGTATAACTTCCAAACCTGACGAAAAGCATACGTCACGGGAAGCTTCTATAGCCTTATAAGTTGAGTCACCCGTGATGAAGACCATAGAGCGGGATAATTTATGTATGGAAAATTACGTAACACAAAAAATGAATTGTAAAAACCTAAAGTTAAAACTTTTAATGGATAAAGAAGGTGTTTCTGAAGTTCACAAATAAGGCGTTTAATGGGTAAAATGAACACAAATACAAAGATCGTTAAATTTAATTTTGTTAACGGAAATTTTTGAACTTTTAAAATTGTTTTATTATCTCCGTCATTAAATTAATTTGTTTATATAATATGAGCTTGCTCGTGTAAACAACTGCTGTCACAAAAAGTGAATTATTTACAATAAAGATAATTTATAGCTTCCGACATTGTCGCTATTCCATTACATTTTCACCACATTCAAAGATTTAAAAACAATTTCTGGATTAAAATAAAAAAATTCGTTTTGGCGGTTTACTGAAAGATCCAGTGAAAGTTCGCTAGACATTATACTCCACACTGGATTCTATCCAGTAAATATAAAGTAAATAGCAAATTTTTTCTTTCAAAAACTGAGGTTATAAAATTTCAAACAACGTACATTTGATAAGTTGAATTTTTATTCTTATCAATTACACATATTTGGTGTAACAATAAGAACGTTGAAAGACTTCTCTGAAAGCACTTAGAAAAATTGAGGAAATTTGAAATCTACTTTTTTTTCTGTATTCGCATTCTGTATTATTCAGACTCAATAACTTCAACCTTCTAAGTTAGATGTTTTTGACTTCAAGAAGGCGGATTGAGATGGCTTTTCAATGAAATATTTTAAAAGTAAATTTTCATTTTTTCGTCGTTATAAGTGTCTTAAAAGATTGTGAATTTTTGTGCCGATCGGGAATTGACTCACGTGAATCTCCGATTTTTTTTGTTGCCTAAAACCTTTATAGCGAAAAAAAATTCGGATACTCCTGGTTGAGACAACCAAAAATTTGAAAATCCTTTTTTCAAAATGTTGTTTCAGGGTAAAGTTTTTATTGTTTTTTGTGCAAGGAATAAACTAATCCCCGCCGATATTTTGAAAGAGCTGTTTTAGATTAAAAAAATCAAAATCAAGCTTTTTTTAAATATCAGAAAAGCTTCCCAAATAACCTTTGTTTGTCCAAAAAATTCCATTAACTAACTTTTGCGCGTTTTATATTTGTACTTAAAATGTAATAAAACTTTCACTTGCTTACTTTCATGACAATACATTTGACGTGTGTAACTGAAATTGAAATTACAGCTTCTGTTTACATTGTCAGACTTAAATTTGCATCTAGCAGTTTTAGCTTTAAGTGAACCCAACCTGTTTCCCAACAGCGTTTTCCTTTTTTGTGCGTTCGCATTAACTAAAACTAATTATGCTGTAAATTAATTTCACAGAGTTACGGAATTCATTTTCTCAAAGTAAAAGTTATTAACACAATCCTGTGTAATCTGCATAATAACTATTTACTACTGAAATTGATGTAGGTATTTTCTGTATGATGAATTTTAGTTTCTTTCTGCATATTTTGCCTTAAGAAAGAATTTAGTTAAACCCGTTTTGGAGTCTAGCGTATAAAAACATTAGTTTTAAGTGTTATAACTTAACGAGTTTACTTAAAACTTGCCGGCAATTATGTATTTATTTCGGAAAACAAATGAACTTACTGAACAAATGTAGCAAGTTTATTTTTACCTTTTCACTACCGAAAAAAGTCCTACGCAGATATACTTTATATTAACATATTTTTTAAATAATTATATACATTAAAAAAAACATTTTTCAAGCAATTTTGAAAAAATTAATATTTAATATTTGATTTGGTGGCATTTGAGGTTTTAAGCGGTAAAAAAAACAATACAATTTCTATGCTATGAATAAACAAATAACCTTTATACTACCCCAACTCTACAGTCCCTGGACAAATTATTAGACGCACTGAATTTTTTTTAGTAATTTTATGTTTCTTAGGAGGTTTTTATGCAATAATGGTATATTTAAACTACAATATTATTGATTTTTATTTAAAAGAATTGTTGTAGACTACATATTTGTATTTATTTTAAGATAATTATGATTAAGATTAATTTATATTAATTATTTATTATAAGATTATTTATGTGTGGAATCATCATCCTCAAATGCAGGAGACGGTACAGTCTTGCATTGATAGCATGCCGCGCAGAATTAAAGCTTTGATAGCGACTAAAGGTGGCTCTACTAAATATTGACTTTTACTAACATTAATTTCACTTTTCTTTAAAACTTAATAAACTTATGCTTTTCTAAATTAATGCTGTTTTATTTATGTCAAATAAATCGGTAATTGATTGGATAATATAAAAATAAAAAACAAATCAATTTAAAATAATAAAACGGTACAATATCACCCGGTAATTAATATTTTACATGAAATCTTGCAGTGCGTCTAATAATTTGTCCAGGGACTGTATATACATAAACTAAAATAGTCTACTCTAACCTTTGTTTTAATCTAAAATGTCTTAATAATGTCTAACTAATAAATTTACCACTGAACAAAGTTGCAAGACTTCCGAAATCTGCTTGACCCTCTTGTTACGACCATTTTTAATACAATTAATAAATCACCTTCTTCTGTATCGGTAGTTTTTCAATGCTTGTACATTCTACTTTAAAATAGAAAGTTAGTGTTAAGTAAATTGTAAAATGAAGTTGTGAAGTGAATTCTACAAAAGTTCACGTATGTGTACATCTGGAGCGCCAAGAGGGACTAAATTATAAATATAAAATTTTTTCAAATACATTTTCAGTCTAGTATTTTTCCAATTTCAAATATAATCATTACCTACAACTAAAGTGGGGTGTGTGTTTTTGCAATAAATTTTACCCCTGAGTATTTTTAACTTTAATATGTAATTATCTTGTACGGACGGAAAATGATTTATGAGCTAATAATTATATCACGTCACTTTTTAATACGTCTGTGATCGCTCTGCAGTGTAGAGAAAACCAGAATTTTTATTCGAAAAGGAAAAATCTTTCAAAAAATAATATTTTATTTTTCGGGACAAAGAATTCGATCGCTTTGTCGAAAAGGAAATGTTTTTTTTAGATTTCCCATGCTTTTTATTCTTGAAACTTCTGCATTTCATCCGATTAATTAGTTTGCGAGGCTTAGAGTCGAAACAAAAGAAAAAAACTCTTATGATCTTTTGGATAATTGCTATTTTCAATTAAAAATAAAATCATTAGAACTACAATTAAAAGGCTTTGAAAATTTCAAAGACTTTTTAAAAACGGATGCTTGTATTACATAATATAAAAATATTTTAATTAATAATTTATTAGTAATAATGAATTTTGAAATTTCTAACTTATGGGTTTGTTGTACACAAGTCTTACTTTCGAGTGCAAAGAATATAATATAAAGTCATACTATAAAGTCTCTCTAAAACCAGTGAGCAAAACTGTATATTTGGTATCAAAACATGGAAATAACAATATTTATTATCCCAAATTGAATAGTATGGATAAGTTTTGGGCTTCGCGTATTTTTTTCATTGTTACATTTTTGAATCAAAGTCAAAACGTGAGGTGCCTCTTCTAGAAACGTTTAAATCTCGACTTTCTGAATTGAAATTTTTAAAAAGACAAGAATAGTCGTGACGGTATAGATCTATACGAATTCTTTCTTCCACTGAAATTTTAAATCTGTATTTATTTAGGCTTTCAAGGGCCCAAATATTTTAAGCATATTTTATTTATCACATTTTTCACTTTCCTCTACCATCTGTGCAAAAGTAGTAACTTTCAACAAAAGACTATGCCCCATATTACCGCATAACGTCGCCGAAAGATTTTTTGCCAAAGCTCTGAATCCTGACACTTTATTCCTTTTAGCTTACCTCAAAGACATGGTTTCTTTGTCTTCCAACTCCCCAGCTTTAAGTCCCTTTTCCTGTCAAAATTGATATTCGTTTTTCATAAAAATGATTTATGTATTCGAGTTTCCATTTGAAATTCTATTTTCGTTCAGATATCGTCTCTCGATATGGTTTTGCTAATATTTTTATCAACTCGGTTTTCATCGTTCTTTATATTTCATTCTTCAATTGGGCATTCTATGTTTAAAGAAAAATATATATCTGTATCAAGCTGATAAGATGTGACAATGAGCAAAAAGTACTTTGTGTGGTTGAATGCGATGATCAAGCAGCTTTTTTTTTCTAGTTTTAGAGTAAGTGTTGCACACAGCCAAATGAAGTTAAAACTATTCAATAAAAACAACACAGAACTTGGTTAAACCTAATGGGAGGTGCAAAGCTTTTATGTAAATAACACTTTAAAAATTTTATCTATGATTTAAAAAAAAATAATTAAAAAGACCTCGTATTCGTACTTAATAATTTAAGTTTCGAATTTTGAAAAAAAAATGAGAGTTATACATTAATTTCATTAGACTTTTTTTATTTTGATCAAATGAACATGTTTACAGATTATCATAAATATTTTAATAAATAGGCGCACCTATAATACTTAAATTTTAAACCTCAATTTCAATGGGAAAAAGTATAAGCAAAATCTGTTTATTTTATAGACCCATTGAATTGTGAAAGGTAAACAAACAAAAAAAACACATATTTTTTTATTGAATTGTGATTTTATTTCAGTATATGCTTATGAGGAAGTGCTGCTGGAAGTCATTATCTTCCTTCAGTTAGCCGTTATGTAATTTTATCGAAAACTTATTTCCGTTTCAAAAACGTGCTCATTCAACATTAAGTTATGGATAAAGTTGTGTTTGAAAATTGTTGTACAATTATATTCGGGTTAGGGTTAGATTGACTTATTGTCGCACTAGAGCTACTCAAGGGACATTAGAGACGGGCGTCATAATTTTGTACCGCGGTCAAATGACGAGGCCGACAACACTGTTACAATTCGAACTACTGCTCACATCAAATTTGACGGAAGCACTCTGAGAGAAACATAAACTTTGTTTCGCGAATGTCTATGGAGCAATGGAGTAATATAGCAATGCAGTAAGTTAAAAATAGATGGCTTCACAACCAAACAGGACTCGTTTCATGGATCCATATTGGACATTTCTACTTAACCTAAGCGATACAATTCTATAAGTCGGTGGAAGTTTTGCCCTTATTCTTCAATTTATCACCCTAATGCTCCATTGTTCAATGGATTATTTTCAAACAGATTATTTATGATTGCTCCCCCTATATTCCGCATATTTTTAACCAGTTGTTCTCATTTTGCAATCATTTTACCTCGTAATTGCAAATTTAATTACAACCATCCCGCATGTGAACGGACCAATGCATTTCCACATTGGGCAATGTATAAGGGTTCCTGATGGGAAGGTAAATTAACTACCGTTGTTAATATTCACTATTCGCTTAATTATTACCAATATTGGAACATTAAGCCACTGTAGTATTCCTGATACAGATTAAAATAATATACACATTGAGTGTAGTTCAACCTTGATTAGTAGTTTCAGAGAGGAAACGTACTTAAATAAACAATTTGATTTTATTAAAGATAATGTTTATGATTCATGTACACCTGTGTTACAAAAAAAAGTTAAGCCCAAAACATAATATTAAGATTAGAGAAATTTAAAGTATGGTGATTAAATAAGAGAACCACTGGTATTTTCTACATATCAACAGAAACTTCCTAAAAGTCGAAATGAATGTTTGCTCGTGTTGAAGAGGTAGATGACGACTGTTTATCATCTTGTAGATATTAATATTTGTGAAGTGTTGCTTTGGGAGTAGTCAGGGATATTACATATTTGAACCGGGCACTTTTAATGATTTCAAGCAGTATTTCAAACTAATGTAGAGGAAGCTGGGACTTGTATTTCCATTTTTTTTCCTTTTGGTTGTACATTTTTTGCTTTTATTTATTTTGGGGAAAAAAGGATATCATTGTTTTTCCTACTCTTTTATCTAAAAATTAGCATTACTTATCTTCCAAAAAGTAAATACTGTTTTTGGCAGCAATTAGTTAAATACAAGCATGTTGAGCTAGAAAATATGCCTTGTATACGGATTACATTTTCCCAGCCTGCTAAAAAGAATAGGGTAATCTTAACGCAGGTAAAAAAACAAAATTTAGTGTAACATATTTTATTTACAATTTTTTTATTAATGACAAATTTTGCTACAATTTTTTTTTATTCATAAAAATTTTGCGTTGTAAAAAGAACCTACATGCAAACGTACGATGTGCCCACATGTCATAGAAAATTTTAATGTGATAACTTTAATTTCGCTAAGTATATTTTTTAAATGTCAGAAAAATAAAACTTCGACCTAAAATATATTTTTACATAATATTCAACTTACGACAAACAAAAATGGAAATCATGACATTATAACAATGTAATTAAATTTATCAAGATAAAGCTACAACAATTCACTAAAACTAAAAATATAATACAGCAATAAAATAATATTACAATATACTAAAACTTATTCTTCGATTACTCTACCATGGTTTGTTCTTTTATCTTCAAGAGTAACGTTACTGTCAGTGAATACCCCTTTTAATGAATATATTTACTAAGCGCACAATCAAGACGATTAATTTTCCTCAATTTACAAATGCGCCAGTTAAACGTTTAAGCCATCTGATGAGCATAATTTTTGCATTAATTTTAAGAAAATCAATCTCAGAAGAGAAATTCGATCCGTGCTCAGAACTATTGATGAAGTTTGGGCAAAGCCCTTTGGGTATGTAAACCTATTCATTGCGTCTGAACAATGAATTCTGAATGAGTGATGACTGAAAGGTGTCATTGCACAGGTTGTCACCAAATGTGGGTAGGCGATTATTCATAGTATGCTTTTATTCAGACATCACATATCAGTTGAAACTTTTTTTGAATAGTATTACGAAAAATATTTACAAATACTTCACTTAATCCCTCTGAAAATCAAATCATTCGAAAACTAGGGATGTGTAACACTACACAACTTTCAATTAGTATTCAATAAATCAATACACATTTATAGGTAGTTATATACCCTATAAAGTAAATTACATACCTTTTAAACAAAAAGTTCTATGGCAGCTACTCTTTGAGCATGCGCGATTTTCTCAAAGACCTTATTATGACATCTACCAGGCACTAGAAACTCGTAATCTAAAGTCCGTTGCTCTGTTAGTTCGAGCTATAGAGAGGTTTTAGACAGTAACACCGTCGGACTAATGTTTAAAAAATACTTTTTTACAATCAGCACCCTCCAAAACGTGTAGAAAACACAAAATCACCCTTTCGCATTTTCGACCCCATCGCAATATTTTATTTCCTTATATTTCACATTAGGTAATTAAAATAGTCTAATAACACCACTAAGGCTCTGACATGACTGTCTACACTGAGAAAAAAATACTGTAAACATACAAAAAATGTTTTTGTAACGTTACAGAAATAACCAATTTTACAAAAAAAGTTTTTGTAATTCTGAACAGAAATCCTCATTTCTACAGTTACAGGAAATGTTCTAGTATTCGCAATTTTTTTCAACCAATGATCTCCGACTTGAAGTTGCGCGCGCATCGCTTCTAAAGTTTCGTTTGTGATCTGGATCAATTCATCGCCATTTAAAAATGATATAACGTTTTAAATTTGATACAGGTATAAAATATAGGTGAGTAACTTTTATTTCTTTCTATTATACTATTTATAATTCTTATTTTTGAATTCGGCATTGTTCCGATTGTTTAATGTTTGATGTTCATGAACATTTCGTTAACATGTAATGAAGCCGATCCGGTGGCGCAACGGTTAGGGAGCTAGCCTTTGGAGCTTCTAGGTTCGGGCTCGAATCCCGGTAAATGTTTCAATAAATCTCAATAAATGTTTCTCAATAAATGTTTTTATTTGTCTAAGTGTTTGTGTCGTCTCTTTATTTGTGTGTCTCTTGTGCCTGTGTCATTTCTGGGGTTGAGTACAATAGACTTGAGGTCGCAGTGCTCGGCGAAATTGCCCCCCACCAAGACAGTCATAAGTCATAACATATAATGAAAATTGTTCTGTTTTGCTAGAAAATAAGTAATAATATACATAAAAAAGTCTTGTAAAATTACAAAAACATTACATGTATAGCATACATAAAAAGTCTTGTAAATATACAAGATATATATATGTAATGTTAACACAAATATATTAAGTGTTTTTACAGTTCTATTTTTAGTAGTTATTTACTAGAAATTTTCTAGGAAAAGTTTTTTACAAAAAATATTTTTGTTATGGTTACAGATTTTTTTTCACAGTGTACGTTAGTAGAGCAAATATCTTGTGGCTCTAGTACTAGCTTGTCTTAAAGCACATATAGCACACGATGTGATACATATTTATAAATATTTATAATACATTAAAAATATTTTAATAAAGTTCCCTACTTTAAAGGTTTAGATTTTAAGACAATTGAAGAGCTTAATGGAAGAACGTGCTAAGTGACATTTTTGAAAAAAAAATGAGTTTTTTGTGTTAATGATCGTATTACTAACTTCTTGAACGATAATAAGTTTCCACTTTTTCATAAACTTTAATTTCATTTAATTTTTTAGGTTTGAAGTTCCGTTTTCAGAAGATCTGAGTGCAAACGAAAAATTTTAAAGCTGATTTTCTCGTTTTCACCTTTTTGTCACTTAGCACGTTCTTCCACTAAGCTCTTCAATTGTCACTTGTGATTTTATTTATTGAACTGCCTTTCTGTTATTTTAGCTTTTGTATTTCGTTACTAATATTAAAAAAAGTTTTTTTTACCCAGAATCAAAGACATTTTATTTAAACTAGATTTTAACAATTTCTGATTTTTAGTTGCATCATGGTTCCATACGTGTATAAAAATTTAATTTTACTGTTCCAAAATGTTAAAATTTAAAAAAAATGACTTTGCGTAAAACCTACGCAACAAGACATACTTTAACATGCACAAATGTTTAATGAGTCTGCACCATAGTAAGAAAATATAAACAATAAAGTTTATAAAGTACGCACCAAATGTATATATTGACACACATAAAAAACCCTTGAAAGAAAATAAACGTAAAAAAAAGTTTATACCATGGCAATGTTCAAGATAATAGCAGTTTTAATTGTGTAGTTACATTCACAAATGCCTTTACTTTTTCGACAGTGAAATTAATTTAAAATTTATAAAAAATGGACATTGAGTTTTCCTCTAATAAAACTCTGAGAGAAAAAAAACTTTCCCCTCTATCTCAGTGGAATTGTAAAAATAAACTTAAAAGTGATGTAGTTTAGCCTTTTGTTATTTTTTATAGCAACGCATTTTTCTAATGGAGGGCCATGTAAACTGTTTTTTACGAACGACATAAAAATTCAGTTTGAAATGTGCCATTTTTATTTTAAATTTTAGTTCTTTCTCTGTTTTATTTAATTAGAATAAATTCTTTTTCGATACTATTTAAAGTAAAGTACTTAAATGGATTACTTTGAAACCTATTTAATGTTTCTGTAATAAGGTTCTAAACATTGTAGCAAGGCATTTCTGTACAAAACTATCCATTTCAATTTTTTAAAGTTCTTTCACAAAGATTAATTTTTAAAATTTACATTGAATTTTCTAGGATTATAAATAAAATACATCGCAGAATTATAATCATATTTAAATAGGATGAAACGCTGTACTTTTCTATTATATTTTAAAAAAATATTAAGTATCATGCAGACCAAGTTATTTACCATTAGCCGTTTAGGATACAGATCCTTTGAAATGCAAATGAATCGAATAAGATGTGTTATTTTTAGGGCTATGTGATCATGCAAGAAAATAAAGTTTTGTTTTATTAAAGAAAATTACTGAACCACTTGCGAGGGAAGAGATTGTTCCCCAAGGCCCCTTGATTTTCACTACAATTGCCGCATGATATCTTGCATCAATATTTTCTGAAGGGTTTCGTTTATTTAAAAGTTTAATCTAAATTATACATTGTTGAGATAGTTTGCTTTCTCATGGAAATCCGGAGATTTATAAAGAAAATAGATTTTTCGAAAAGTGTGTTAGTTTATTTTATCTACTCTATTATCCTTTATTATATACCTACCTTTAAAAATATTTTTACAAGAATTGTTTACAGTCGCAAAAGTTAATTTATTTTCTTAAAATATTACAAATGCTTTTTGGCAAACTTTAATTATATTTTACGAAACAAATTCTACTAAATTTATCAAATTATAAATATTAAAAGCAATCTTATTTTCTTATTTTACACAAGTATTTTTCCACTTGCCAAAACAATTACTGAATTATAATTGTTATACTAAACAGTAAAGTTATAATCACATTACAAGCTACAACAACTTGCTTATGTATATTTTTCATTTGTAAAAGCTTAAAAAAAGTTGTGTTTGATGAAGATCTCTTTAGAATTTTGTTTTTGAATTCGAAACTCCTATTCTTCTTCATCATCTGCTTATTGATGTTCCATTACTTATTTTCTTACTTTCATGATGGATTACCAAAGAGAGTAATAAATCTATAATATGATTATACTCTTACATAATGTGACAAGGACAAACATCAAAGTCAATTTTTATTTATCCTACGTCAAAATGGTTGATCTATATAAATGGTTGATATAAATGACATAACAGTTGTAGAAGAACTTTTTTAAATGTGGTTTGATAACTTATTAGGTACATATATTCCAAAAAATTTTTTTTATCGTTAATATGTTTTCGAATATATTTGTATAAAGTTAGTTTACATTTGTTTAAACTTTCGGTTGTTAACTTTTTGTAACAAAGAATTTTATCCTTCAAATCAACCATTCGAACATTAAACTTACTGATATGCTCAGTTGGCTTCTTTGTACAGATATACAGTCCCTGGACAAATGATTCGACACACTGTTTTTTTTGTTAGTAATTTTATGTTTCTTAAGAGTTTTTATGCAACAATGGTATATTTAAACTACAATATTATTGATTTTTTAATTAAAAGAATTGTTGTAGACTACATATTTGTATTTATTTTAAGATACATATGATTAACTATGATTAAGATTAATTTATATTAATTATAAGATTATTTATGTGTGGAATCATCATCCTCAAATGCAGGAGACAGTACAGTCTTGCATTGATAGCATGCCGCGCAGAATTAAAGCTTTGATAGCGGCTAAAGGTGACTCAACTAAATATTGACTTTTACTAACATTAATTTAACTTTTCTTTAAAAGTTAATAAACTTATGCTTTTCTAAATTAATGCTGTTTTATTTATGTCAAATAAATCGGTAATTGATTAGATAATATAAAAATAAAAAACAAATCAATTTAAAATAATAAAACGGTACAATATCCCCGGTAATTAATATTTTACATGAAATCTTGCAGTGCGTCTAATAATTTGTCCAGGGATTGTATGTCTTACATTTTGATTATTTAAATTTTAGATATTACTTTTATTTTGACTTTTGTAAATGAGTAATACTAAAAATTACATTATTATTTTAAGAGTGTTTTTAATTATGACTTTTATTCGTCTATTATCGCGTTAAGAACCTTTATCCATATTATCTGATAAATATATTTTAATTTTAAGAAGATATGGGAAAATATATTTAAATTAAAATGCGTTTAAACAACGTTAACAAGTCATGAAATGTTGGAATCTCATGTATTCATTCGTTAATAAGGCAATGACACTCAAAAACATGATATTGGATTACGATAGCATTTTTCAACAATGCTTTAACCCTCCCCCCCAAAAAAAAAACCAGACTGTAAAACATAACTTAACTTAAAAATGTTTATGATTACATCACTACATATTTCTCATTAGAAAAACGCCAAATCACTGACGTATTTCATCATTAATGACAGTGAACTTTAATTAATTCAACAAAAAAAACATTAGATTAGACAAATGAGATTGTGTTCAAAGCATACTGTAAACTCCTAACACAATTTATAAAACATAGACGAAACAGGGACAGTAGATTTAAATTAAATTTTTATTAATTTCAATTGGTTTTATAGGAAAAACACACGGATATAATAGCCATCTATGTTTATAGATTTTGATTATTTTTTAGCGAGAATTTCGGATAGATTTAAATTATTTTACTTCTGACTTTAAAAAACCCTCTTATCTTCTCCATGAATAATTGGCAAAAAGCTATTATATTTTCTATGATGTGTCCATTTTTAGTAAAATGAATGACATATTAAATTAGCTAGAAAATAGTTTTTTCAGTGTCTATATATTGCAAATACGATGCAGTTAAAGTACAAGTAGCAAATCAATATTTTCCTTTCTTTTATTCTTTAACCACCAATTGAAGCAATTTTCGAGTTTAATTAAAACGCTAATTCCACGTACGCTTTACTGCAAACAATTTCGTGAAATTAGATTTTAAGTTTACTATTTTTTATTTTGGATTCCCCCTCGTCAGCGGAAGTTTTAACAAATTAGTTCGCAATGTCACGTGCACTAGGATTCTTCAATTGTAAGGTCCTCAAAGATTAGAAGCAAGAAACCGTTTTTTATTTCATTATTAAATCAAGAGAAGCAAAGCGTATCCAGTTACGATTGTTTGAATTAGAATAATCAGCTCGATTTTGAAGTATTCCACAAATGCTTCTTGTTAAGGCGCTTTCTTCTCGTTTTAGAAGAATTAACTCCATCCAATTAAATTATTTCAAGTAGTGTAAAGAATACAATATAAATTTGTAGGTTTGGGAAAAAATCAGAGTTATATTTTTATAATCCTGGGCTGATTGTTATAAAATACTTTCACTTGTAATATGTAAAATTGCCACTTATAAATAAAGAAATAAATATAAAATCTTATTTTGATGTCAGAAACAAATCTTTTTTTAAAACATTGAACATTTTAAAGATTGCAGATAAGCTTGAAACAAAAGTAAATTTATGAAAAACTAAGATTAAATAGCATCGTAGATAGATACATTTAAAACTATACTATTAATTTTATGGTACTACGAGAAAAAGAAATACAAAAATGCACCACTGTGAATTTATATAGTTTCATGTCCTGATAACAATGTACCGAAAACTAACACAAAATTATACATATGTAATTATAATTCCCTATATAATGATCCCATTAATTACTGACTTCTACCATGGTTTGTGTGACCCGATCTACATTACTTATTATTTTAGTAACAAAAAGTAAAAATATGTACAATTTAAGTTTCTTAACAACTATTTTTTTTACAGGTGCTCTTTATAAAAATGTTGCCAAATGAATTATGTGGAAATGGGGCGGACCTGGAAAAGAAAACACAGATTTGATAAAATTTTCAAATTACCTTATATTTCATCTATCCATTTGTAAGAATGTAAAACATATTCTATAGAATAACTAAAACATCTGCACCGAAACAGGTGTTTCAACACGCATTTGTAAATTAAGTTAGTATTTGTATGAATATTTATTAAACTGTTGAATGCACGTGCTAATTCATTACTCAAAGCCCAACGTAGTAGCTTCTTACTAGGAGAAAGATAAAATTTGAAAGGAGGCTATTTTTCCATTAACGGATATCATCGATTTTTATCAGTTTTTGACGTAAAGTTAAATCCAGCTGATGCTATCATTTTAGTTGAAGGAAACATAAGTGAGCTTATTGAAGAAAGATTACTATAAAAAAACTCAACGGAACAAATATACGAAAATTATCTTCGAGTGCAGTTTGAAAGAAATTTGATACTAATTTACTATATTTTCTACCTAGTGCCACCTTATTTAAAAATGAATATCATTGGTGTTCAAATTTTGAGTCTCTGCCTTATGTTTTTAGGCATGGTAGGCATGTTTATTCTTCCATATTGGTATGTAGGTCGAAAACCCAACAGCTTTGGAGGAACTCGTTACCAAATTGGACTCAGTCTGGCTAACTGCTTGTCTGGTGGAGTTTTTATTGCCACATTCTTCGTAGGCCTCATGCCTGAGGTCAGAAGTATGTTCAAAGAAGTTTTCGACACCTATAAAATAGATACCGACTTCCCTATCACGGAATGTGCCATGTTTCTGGGTTTTATTATAGCTTTGGGCATCGAGCAGAGTGTGCTAGAGTACAGAGAGAAGAAAAAAGGAATCTACTCATCTTTGCCACAAGGATTTCCAGAAGAAACCCCCAAGCCAGACCACCCAAACCCAGCCTCTTTCCCACTAAAGGACGTTTGTGACTCTAACAACTTAGACTATGACAGTGACAATGCAACTAGGACAACTGTCTTACCAGCAAACAATTCTAGAATGGACAATGAATCTATACTTGGTTCACCAATTCACAGCCACAGCCATAATCACCACCACCATGGCCATAGTCATGACATCGGAGATCTACTAACTGGTGACAGTGAGATCCGTCTTGGTATGCTGATGGTATCTTTGGGCGTCCATTCCATCTTCGAAGGACTAGCTCTAGGTCTTCAGACTTCCATTCCGACCCTTATAAATCTAGTTGTTGGAGTGGCAGTTCATGAACTGTTAGTAGCTTTTGCAATGGGAGTCAACGTATCACGATTGAGGTTAAAGCCACCCACAGTCCTGAAACTGGCTTTGATTTTTTCTGCTTCCATCCCTGCGGGACAGGTATGTTGATTTCTTTTCTTCTTCCTTTCGATTTCTTTTGTATTTATGAGCACATTATGGCTTAACGTGTTTATGTTTTAAAATATTACATAACTCTGTTTGGTATCAGATCATGAAGTAGATTGTAATGAAACAGTACACTAAAATAACTACAAATAAATATCGATTAAACGCATTTAAAAATAAAGCATTAAAATAATTAGTTTTAGATGCATCATCGTGTAATGAATGTTTGGTTCTTTTTCATTCTTCTTTGGATTTCATGTTGTTAAATTAATCAATGAAAATAATTTCAAGGAATTCCCCTTTAAATCAAAATTCATTAAAGAAAAGTTAAATCATAATTATTCTCTGTAAGCAATGTACAGATAAAAGTAAAAAAAAATATGGTGGTATTTAATTGAAGTTACTGCTAAGGATTTTCTTTAGTGATCCTTGGTTCTCATTAGATACATGTTCAGCCATTAAAAAGCGCATAGCAAATGAAAGCTTAAGTAAGATATAATAATCATTTTACGCGATTCTCATGAATTTACGATATTCTTTAAATATACTAATATCGTTCGAAGTATGTAATATCACGCAATGCATTAACTTGATTTAAGGTACGATAGAGGCCAAATCTCGAATTTCTATGCAGCCAAACTGCGTTCGACGCAATGCGAATGCTTAGGGATCTTGAATGTCACGCGATACAGTGGAGTCACGACAATATTTTATGAACTTCTAATGACCTTTTTGCTTGGTGATTTGGTACGCTGTTTTAATTTACGAAACATCACGTAATAACAGTTTTTCATTTACCCTATAACATTGGAAATTATTTATTCACCTTAGTGTAGTACTTGGAAACTTAGCACTAAGTGTTATAGTAACAGCATAAATACATAATATTCTGAAAGTGATAAAAAAAATTCTGAATCTCAATTAAATTTAAACTAAAAACAAACTTTTATTGTAACCATTGTTCCGATATTTAAGTTTGTTTCCACATGAGTTCGAATTTTTTAAAAAATTAAATAGTTAAATATACCTAGCTCAGAAAGCTAGTCCGCTGAGCTATTAACTCTTTTATCCTCATAATGAGCATGTTTCGCGTCGTGAGTGGCAACAGTTCCATTGGTATTCTTTTCATTTTTGGTCCTTCAGGAATTGCATTTGTTTTGAACAATACACTATTTTCTTCTTACCTTACTAAAACGAATGTTATGCAAAAACTTTTCTTTGTTCCTGAATCACACTAAATTGCTGTCCCACAATTTCGCTTAATTTCTCCACAAAAGCCAAAATATCATCTAAACCGAAGTTTTCCAACAACATTGACGATTGGTAATGCTTTGCATACTTGAAATTTAATTCAATAAATCCCAGTAAAGTTTAATAAATGGCAGAAATAAAAACAAGTTGCACGTAAATAACTCTAAAAAATAGAGGATTCTCTAAATTGAAGCAGACGAAAAAATTTTCATTTTGACAGTGAAATCGTATTAAGATTAAAAAAAAAAAACAGTAGTGTCACACATCATCTGAAACAACCTCTTTAATGCGTTTTTATGCATTACAATAAAATTTATGTTCTAAACGCAATGAGAAAAAAATATAAATGTGTTTTTGCTTAGTGAGCGAAAATGACAGCACCTTAAAGGTGTCCAAATTTAGGGGGAAACGTAATAGACATTGGTTATTCGAAATGATTTACTTTTTTTAATCGTGTATCTGTCATTAAATATTTTTTTATATCAATAAACAAAACTTGAATTTTGATTTTAATTTTGTAATAGATTTTTTTTTAATTTTAAAACTAATGCGCGTACCCCCAAAGATAATTTAGATATAAATTACTATTTAAGTACAAAAATTGAACTGTCACAGTTAATATTTTTTATTTATTAAATTAAAAATTATTCTCATTAACTGAACAGATAAACGCAGTTACCTTATTATGAATTGTAAAAAGTAGCGACTTTTAACGGTTAAATGTCACATCGTTTTCCCCATACCGTTGTATTTGAAGATGAGCTATACAACGGGTGAATCTCTTTTTTTTTTCTCTTTTTGTAAACCTGTTCCGCTTACCTGTTTCAAATGACCTTTAGTAATGGATGAATACGTGAACTTCTTCCTGTTTCGCCCATCCTGTTGTATTTTTTTTCAATGGCGACTTTATGGTTGCTTCCTAACCCCGTTTGAATTGTGTTAGAATGTAGACAGTAAATCCTCACGAAGCTCTGTTGGGCTTTCTCTGCGTATTATTGTCTGCCCTAATCACGATTCTGCGATTTGAATTTCGTCTGGGATTGAAAGAAGTGGATTTGTGTTGACACAGAAGGAGGATTTGCGTTTCTTTTTTCTTTTGTTTGGTTATTCATTCTGAAGTTTTTGCTGCATACTTACTGAAAGCAAAATAAATTATAATGGAGTATTTTCTATAACGGCAATTTCCTCCAAAAATTGTCTCAATTTATTAAATAAACCTACAATGGTAAATTTATTTTCTCCAAAAACATTTTGCATGCGTTAAAAAATCATTGCAAAATCAACATAATTTTTTAAAAGTAACTATACGAGCATGACAATAAGCATGCATAGCATTTAACAATTGTCACGTGTATGATTTATGATTGGTAATGGTAATTAAGTATTGTGAATTTTAGTACTGAATGGGAAAAAATATGAATCTATTACAATTTATGTCAGTGTTAAACATTTAAGACAATATTTTTTTGTCACATAGTTTATTGTTTTTTTTGTATCGCAGATAAATTTAGAAGTTTCAGTTTGATTCGCCTAGTTCTATATCTATTTTCTGTGTTAACGTGACTGCCCAGTTACCAAAGTTTTAATTTGACCAAGGTGACTCATGTATTAGTAATTCTGTTCTGCTCCAATAACGGATGCAGAGCAACATTCCAATATGTAATTGTGTAAAGCTATGAATTCAATACTAAAAAAGTTGTTCTTGTTTATAATTTTATTTATTATTATTATAATTTTTATTTTTATTAATTTTTTTATTAAGTTTTATTATTTTTTTATTATTATTATAATTTATTATTATTTTTATAATTTTTTCTCATTTATTTATACTATAGTTTGCCAACTAATCATTAAGGTCAACAATCGATTGATTTAAATCAGATTTAGTGAAACGTATGTGCATTGCTGTTTTTCCCATTCATATAATAGAAACTATGAATTTTCAGCATTACACCTAACAAATTAAACTAAATAAATTCGCTCCAATTCTTCAATTTCGTTATATAAAGTTTAAGTAACAATTTTCTGCTTAGAAGAGCAAATCCAAGTCCTTAACAAACCCAATGCTCAACCGTAATAACTCACCACTTTAATATTGAGTGGAAGAAGTTGTTCCCCCATACTCAAACGAACAATTACTTTGAATCCCTTTGGAAAACTGCCAAACGCCCCGCCATTGTTTCCTAAATCCTGTCACTTGTCCGACACAATAATCTCATGTTTTTGTCGTCTGGTTCGATGACAGCTAGAGGGGCTCTTTGCAACGCTCGCTTCTTGAACTACAGTTAAGGAAACTTTCCAATAGCACTTTTATTAAGGACACGACATGAAGAAATAATATCGGTGGAAGGGTTGGGACTTTTATTTTCTTGGCGGAATCAAGGGGTATTGTTGAGAGGTGAATAAGAATGCGATTATATATCTACAAAGTGATGGATATGACTGTATTTGACGTTTTGATTCATTTTTTAAAAATTTCTGTAGGATTCAAGTTTTGAATGTAAGAATTTTTTCTCGTTATTTTAAATTTGATAAGATAATCATTATCATCTTATCATTGCAAATATGTAGTTTGTGTATCGTGTAATAGTTACGCTTCGGAATCTATTACATGCAACAAAATCCAATAGAAAATTAATAATATTCCGAAATTTTTAGAAAAAAGTATAAGTTGGAAATCTTACATAAAAATCAATTATATTAGAAAAATAAGTTTTTTTAAAAACAATTTTTAAAGAAAAAAAAATCAAACAAATATCCATATCTTTTCAAATCTAAATTTAACGAATTTAATTACGACAGCCGTCACCAATAGCCCTCGTGTAGCTCTAGTGCGACGATAATTCAAACTAACCTAACCTGAACAAGCCAAGTCCAGTTGCAGTTGAACCAATTTTTTTCACATCGTGGATATGATTGCGAATTTTCGATCGTCGTGATAAGAAAATAACAAACTATTCGTTTATACTGATTCTTTGAAGTGAACAAAAAGAACGTTAGCTAAAATCTGCTTAAACAATAAGTTTAAATAGGGGCTGTTAATTTTGGGGGATTAAAGTTTGCCCTAGGACTTGGGTCACTTCTGGTAGCGTTGTGAGTTTCAGATCTTGAGTGGCAACATAAATGCTGAATGAAAATAAATTCTTCCTCGAGCCTCGATTGAGGAATGTAACTTGGGAGGGGCCCAGATGGCCTAGTGGTTTGGATCGCAGACAATTACGCTAGCAGTCTGCGTGTTGTAACGGGTGCGGGTTCGATTCCCGCCTTCGCCCTGCGTGTACTTCCTTTCTCTCTGTAAGTAAAAATTCTTTCTGTGTCTGTCTTACTTGACGAAGGCTTATAAGCGGGTCTCTGATCAAGCACATAAGTCGGAATATATATGTAACTACCATACCCTTCCCTTACTTGGGAACATATCAATCGGATTACAGGTCGAAGGAAGGTGCTCGTCACACGAAACTAGCCAATTGCAAACTACATAAAAAATACATACATAAAAAATATTTCAGTAATAATTGCTGCGGTACTACAAGTAGATATTGTTCTGTAGTTATATGTAGAAGTTGCACAGGTTTAGTGCAACAACCACTCAACCTGTTTTGTATAGTAAATTATTTTTAGCAGACTTACAAATAACAAAAACAAATAATGCATATTTTGTAAAGATAACCACTAAAACTTTTTATTTTTCTTCGATTA
Organism: Oedothorax gibbosus; assembly: GCA_019343175.1. Classification (NCBI taxonomy): domain Eukaryota; kingdom Metazoa; phylum Arthropoda; class Arachnida; order Araneae; family Linyphiidae; genus Oedothorax; species Oedothorax gibbosus. Next base: position 10,931,747 of record CM033282.1, on the reverse strand, counting down.
AAAGGAGTTCCAGTGTGTTTGAGAAGAAAAATGGCCTCCTTGAAAGTGCATTTGGCTCCTTCTTGTTTCAGCCCAATCCCATAATATATGGATTTCTTTTTTGGCATTATATTAACAAACAGCATTAACAACAATGTGAAATTTACAAATAAAAATTTTTACTAGATCACGTTTCGAATAGTTTTGAATTTGAAAGGTATACGGAGATATTAAGAATTCCAAAATATAAAAAAATAAACAATCTTTCATGGCTGTCAACTTATCCTAAATGTAACAAATTAAATTTTTGGGAATAACATAATAAAGCAGAGAAACAGAGAATTAAGATTTTTAATCAAATGTCTTTTCGTGAGAGAAATTTCGTCAAGACAAACATTAAAGTTAAAAAAAAACTGCATTCTTAAACTTTTAATATTAAATTTACTGTTCTACAAAAATTTAATTATCCCTTCACTTTTAAATGTAATTAATAAATATTTTATAAGGTTCCACAATATTAAATTTTCATTCTTTTGACCATTTATATCAGAGAAAAACATCTTTATTATTTGTTAAAAAGGTGAAAGCAATTTCACCTTTTCATTTTCACAGAAATTTTGAGGGAAAAAACTAGAAACGTTTTCTTTGGATATAATCAATTTGATAGAAAAGAAGGCCTCTTCCATCATGTTGAATCGGAATTTTCTCTTTTTACCCTAAGGAATAAAATATCGTGTAATATCATTTTCTGATATGTCCTTTCTTCTGAAATATATATTTTGCGAGAATCTGAAATATATATTTAGCGTATATCATGCAATATCATTTTCTGATATGTCCTTCCTTCTGCAATATATATTTTGCGAGAATCTGAAATATATATTTAGCGTATATCATGCAATATCATTTTCTGATATGTCCTTCCTTCTGCAATATATATTTTGCGTGACAGAACTCTCCTGGGGGGTGGAGAGCCCATTCGGTAAGGCTCTTGCCTTGCATGTGGTAAGTCCCAGGTTCGGGCCCGGGTATTGCCAAAATAACTGCCGATCTACAAACAGTCTGTGCAGCCAAGAAGTCCGATGAATAATAACCTGTGTAGAGGGAGTGCACGTTGAATAAGTACCGAAGCCGACGATGTCGCCCTTAAAAGTTGCGTTGGTGGCCTATTGTTCGTCACTTGACCGTGGTTCTAAATTATGATGCCTGAACCAAGAAAAACACAAAGTTGAAATCTATGTTATAAATACGCAAACACTATTTATTTCGGTTATTCAGTTAAAGTTATTTATTTGATTGTTCTCTGATCAATATACTGATGACGAAAAATGTACAGGTCATTTTTATTATTTAATATTCTTAGACGATTTAACAAAGAAATATGGATTCTTATAGTATAGGGAGTATAGTTACCGGTTGTGAACTGATAGCAACTAATGGTCTTTCATTGTCATTATAAACAACATGATTTAAAAAAATTCCAGTTGATAAAATTATTTAATATTGGAAAAAAAATGCAATTAGCTCCTATCATCCAAATTTAGTGACATAAAACGACAAAAATCCCGTGGATAAATTTTACTGATTTACATTTACTTAATTTTTTTTTTGGTATGTACGTGACAGGTTTGAAGTAAAAAATAAAACTATGCAACATTAGTATCATTCATAAGTTATATTTTAAAGGAATATAGCAAAGAAACGCAAACTTTCAAGAACAGATATTTTTTATTAAAAGAGCATATAAAAAAAATCGTTGTTTTGTTTACAACTCAATTCATTCGTTTTCTTTTGATGTTGAAGTTGCTCTGGCATTATAGACATTAATCTTTGAAAACTTAATAAAAATTCTTCCACAATTTTTTCCTCATACATGTTCAACTTTCAGCTATATGTATTTACAATCTTAACCTTATTCGACTACTAATCTAAAACTTTATAAAACAATCGCTATAAAAATCACTACATGTATTATTATAAAATTTGCTCATGCGATTCCTATTAAGAAGCAGTATTCAAAAAACTAAACAGATGTTCTCAAGTGGTAACCTTACTTTAAGCCAAGATAAGCAGGTGCCGTTCTCACATAAGCAATTTTGCTTCGCAAACAAAACATCCACGACATCCCTGGCAATATATTCTGTCTCACGACATCCACCAATCTTTTAGAAGCATTACCTACTGATAATATCTCTTAGTTCAGGATCTATACCGGAACGTAATGACATTGAACATATTTTTCTAACTCGTTAGATATAGGCGACAGGAAATCGGGATGTAGACAGCTTCTAATGAGTCTACATGTCACCGATATCAGAACCCATGCTGTTGTCTTTTCCATGTTTATTTGATCAGCCAGCACTGTCTTTATATTAGGTATATTTTTATGAGTACATAATCTAAAAAAATGGGATAGATATGTTAAATTTTTAGAGGAAAGTTTGTCTTTAAAAAAATATTTTAGGGAAGGCTTGTTCTTGAGATGAGTCTCTTAACTTTTTCAAATATTTTTTTCTAATTTACTCTTAAAAATCAAATTATCAATGAATCAAATCAAAAATCTTAATGAAGAAAACACATGAATAGTAAAGAATTTTTTGAATGGATTTTTGAAATATTTTAAAAATTATTAAATCATAACTCTTTAAAAATAATTTGTGTTAACATATGTACTTGAAAAAACAATTGCCAGATTTTCCAAATCACTATTACAGAAAACCCATTAAAATATATGACAGTAAAAAAGTGTTTTAAGAGAAATAACAAGGGTTTAAATAATTATGCTAAAATGGGGGCCTCAAATTAATCATTACCTATTAATTCTATTTGGAATGATTTAAAAATAATAGAGTTGACGGATTGTGAAAGTTCATTGGAAAAAATTTCTTATTCGAAAAGATTCTTCCAATTAAATTTAATTGTCAAATTCACGAACTTCCAATTGGACAATTTTTTAAAAAAAAGTATCATTAAGTAATTTCTTTTTTACTAAACAAATAAAATGATTGAAATCAGCCTTTTAAAGGAAAGCGCAATACAGGTAAAAAAAGCGTAAAATAATTAAAACGGTTTTTATGCGTTTTATGTTTAATGTTTTGAACTTAAAGATGCCAAGGAAATATGGATTCTCAATTAAATAGCATTTAATGGAACATTAATACAAGTTATCGGAAATAGTATTAGAAAGGTATAAATTTTTTTCTCTCTTTGAACTCGTGTTTTAAAAATTCAGCATGAAAGAAGAATAAATGATGTTTTTTTTATATTTATAATCTAAATGTTCTTTGTTACAATTCTTGTAATGGGGACTTGGGAGCCAAGTCGGTTAAGGCGTTAGCATTGCATGCGAAAGGTCCCACGTTCGGGTCCGGGCATCGTCAAAATAACTGCTTACCTATAAATGGCCCGTGCAGTAAAAAATGTCCGACGAATAATACCCCTTGTAGAGGGAGTGCACGTTAAATATGCTTCAAAGTCCCAACGCTCGCCATTAACGGTTGCGTTGAGTGCCCACTCAGGTGTCAGCTCGTCACTTGACTGTGGTTCTAAATCACGACGCCCATCACCAATAGCTCTAGTGCGACAAAAATTTAAAAAAAAATTCAAATCAAATTTGCGTCATAAAAGCGGCATCAGAACTTTGGACCACGGCCGATATAACATGCACTAGACCCATATACACACGGTGCTATTGGAGATTTTGTTTCGTCCGTTTATAGGTTGGCTTTGGTTGAATTACCGTTGCCCCAAGGCTATTAGCAATATGCCTCGTAATCTAGAACCGTGATCAAGTGACGATGGCTAAGACAGGGATAGAATCCTGAAAGGTTTGATCCGCTGCAAGACGTCTCAACCTACGATGCCACGCCAGCGCTCTGAAGTCCATTGGTTAATTTCCCCCTACATATACTATACTACTACACATATTCTTTTCGGCATTTTAGTGCAAAATGCGTCGGATATAAGCGAGGGTAGACTGTACACTACTTCTCCATAAACCCTATAGTTAATTTTCGTATTCATCGCAAAAAATGTGTTTTAATGAAGTTTAGATAATCTGCTTTGAGCCTCACTAAGCTTTTAGCACTTCATGCATTTTTGGTTTTCAATTATGTTAAAGTAGAAATAATATTTTTATGATGGGAAAACTGATAGTTTGGAAGAGGGCGCATACTTTTCCCGCAGATGTACAATTGTCTTTAACATAGTAATCCTCTAAAGTTCAATCTAAGAGTATACATTTATTTGGTAGTCCACTGAATGGTAAAGTGCCCACTTTACTGTGTGTTTGTTCTTATTTTTAAATAGAAACAAACATTGCACATTGATTTTCGTTCAATTAGACAAATAGTTAAAAATATCAAGTGATCACTTGATATTTTTAATTATTTGTCTTAGTACACGGTTATTTAGTATCACCATCTACCGTTACAACTCGATATTTGATAACAGCATCTTAAATAGGGTGACCAGACGTACTGCATTTAGAAGTATAGTTTATTATTCACCATCTAGCTATAAAATTTGTGCAAGCAGTTTGTTTTATTTTTATAGGTTTTTTTCAAACAAAAACAACGTGCATAAAATATAATTTATGAAAATTTAATGATAGCCGTAAAGTTAATCACCGTAACAAATCTTTTCAGGCGAACTAGTTTATACTTGAATTTATAGGCAAGACATTTTTGCAATCTAAATTTTTTTGCTTAATTTTAATCAAACCATTCACTTTTCGTTTGTTTTTTATATATACAATAAGCATTAAATTTGGTGATGGAAAAGAATAATTATACTTTACAAAATTAATATTTGAAGATAGTTTAAAGATCTTTAAAATCTACAAATTGTATAATTACTTCCATAATTTAGTGTAAATTATTCTATAAGCTGGAAAATAATAGAATGGTCCGATTAGTACTCAACTTTCTTTGAAACCTACGGAAGTAGTAAATTAGGCTGAACACAAAAGGAAAATATTGTCTTAGTCAAGTTTTGAAAGTCTTAATTAAACCTAGAAGTACAAGCTTATTTTTCTTACCGTTAAACTACAAACCTGAGTAAATGTTAAACCACAGGATTTTGCTTGTAAAATCATTACGAAAGCAGCAATTTGACAAATTACGAATAAGAATTGTTTTTCTACCGAAGATAGTTTTGACGAGCAAATTCCACTTAATCAGTTTATTTTGCGTAATATTTAAATAGCAGTCGATAATGTCACTGACCAACTTAATTCTAAAAATACAAACCTACATGTGGTACAGCTGGGAAAAAAACGACCCACCCCACGTTCCTCGGCTGCTATTGATCAGGGAATTTTGTGGAAGGTGTCAATTTTCAGGAAATAGAGTAAGGACTTGATAACTGGCAACAAAAATTGTATAAGGGGTCGTCTACATATTGAAATGAGTACCAACTTTGAAAATTCCACAGGCAACACACAATTTTTTTTACAGAAAAATGTTCAGCACCTTCAAAATACCCCATGTATAAAAAATAATTATTTATTTTGCATTATTTGCTGAGATATTGAAGCATTAATTTTGAACTCGTTTAGGGGGAAATATCCAAAACGTAAAAGGTAATATTTAGTCGTGTATTTTCAAAACAACAAGCTAACAAAAGGGTAACATAATCTGGCCAACGGATGCTAGAATTTAACCTTCTTCACTAATATTGTGATTTTTTAAATGTTTTTTTTTAATTTTGGATTTTAAAATTCAGAAATAAAATAAAGGCTAGAAGAGGAAAAGTTTTAATTTTAAATTAAGTCAGATAAACGGTTATTTATAACGAACAGATTTTCAAATACGATTAGTTAAAATCAGATTGACAAACATGATTATTAGGTTAATTTTAATTTGGATCTGGGGTATTTTGAAAATGATAAACATTTTTGTATAAAAAAATTGGGTGTTGCCATTGGAATTTTCAAAGTTTGTACTCATTTTAATATGTATACGACGCCTTATACAATTTTTGTTGCCAGTTCTCAATTCCTTACGCTATTTCCCGAAAAATGACACTTTCCACATAATTCCCTGATCAATAGCAGCCGAGTTACGAGGGGTGGATCGTTTTCCCCCCCCCCCCCCCCCCCAGCTAGTACATACTAATCATAAGTCTGGTTAAAAATTGATGAACAAATAAAAAATGGTTTCTTCTTATTAATTTAAACATTACAATGACCTGAAAGGTTAATTTTAATTTGACGTGCTTCTGTCGCCAAGGATTTGGCGCTTTTAGGGAGCGATAAAAAATTTTTTTGGTGATACGACATTTTCCGGTGAAATGCTTGTGGCGTTCTTGTTGTGGACAGGTGCGCTGGTTATACTATGCGCGAATGTTATGCGCGTGGGATTTATTTTGTTCTAATTGTCCAATTAGATGTTTTATTAATTTTTGTCCAATCGCCGGCGCTGGTAATACTTGCGTGGAATTTAGGTTGCACGGATGATGTGCGCACGAATGTTTTTATCTATACGTTACTTTTTGTCTATCGTCATTTCGTGAGGTTTCGTTTGCGGTTGTTTGCTTGAACATCCGATTATTATGGATGGTACGTATTTAAATTCTGATTTTTAATCGATTTGAAGAGGGCTGGGCAGCTAGCTGTCATTCAGTTTGAAGGAATACAAAACTAACTTTTTTTTTTGGTTTTGTTCACAATAAGCTAATTTTTAGTTTTGCTTGCGAAACATTTTTGTTGCTTTGTAAAAAACTGCCCGGGCCCCAAACCATATTTAGGCTTTCATGGCCCTACAATACTGCCCATGTTGGATACTGATGTTTTTTAGAGAAACAAATTGCCGGAGCCCCAACGCGTGCGTACTGATTGCCCTCACTTGTGTAGCTCTAGTGCGACAATAATTAAAATAAACTGGATTGCCACTCGTGTAGCTCTAGTGCGACGATAATTCAAAATAAACTAAACTGATTGCCACTTGTTATCTCTAGTGCGGCGAAAATTCAACGGAACTAAACTGGATTGCCATACTAGCCCATTGTGTAGTATAAGTCGTTTGTGTTGCCCAAAGCAAACAAAAACCCCGAGTCTGGGTTTTTGTCAAAAGTAAACTAGGGTTACTGCATCGCGGAAAGGAATCTGGCAATGGGAACACGCGAGTTTCGCCAAGTTGTTGTTGTTTTTAGAACGCGCCAAGCAGCAACCGTGAAATTAAAATTACCATTCTACAATTATATTAAAATTTTAAAGCTTTAAGTACGGGATACGTGATTTTTTTTTTATGTTCACGTCTAAACCTAACTTACGCTTTTGATGTCCACAATTTAGTATTTAACAACAGAATCTAGACGCAGGAAATAATGACAACAAATTGTACAATCTCAAGATTTAATAAAAATATAAATAAGCTTTATCATACAACTGTATACAATAATAAAATTTCTTCAAATAAATTAACTATGAGAATTAAAACACTAGCATAGTTAGTATAAGAATAACTTCATAGAAAAAATTAGTAACCCAACACGAATCCACTGAGAACATGTAATACAAATTGAAAAAGTCTTCGGCAGTTTAAATTAGGAAGAGTCACTCACAGTTCTTGACTGCTAGGCCCCTTTTGATGGTCAGATTTCGGAGCCCTCTTGGGCAACAACTCCTTGTGAATGTTGGGCATAGCCCCTCCTTGGGCAATAGTCACGCTGCTTAGCAGCTTGTTGAGCTCTTCATCCTGCCTGATGGCCAACTGCAGATGCCTCGGGATTATCCTGGATTTCCTGTTGTCTCTTGCCGCATTCCCAGCCAACTCTAGGACCTCTGCGACTAGGTACTCGAGTACTGCAGCCATGAAGATGGGTGCCCCACCACCCACACGTTCGCTGTACTTTCCATTGCGCAGTAAGCGGTGGATCCGACCTACAGGAAAAATAAGGCCTGCCTTAGTTGAACGGGAGATGTTTCTAATATTTCTTGGCTTGCTCTCGCTTCGGCCTGACATCGTAAAGTTTTGATTTAAAAAAAAATTGATAGTGCTAGAAACTAAATTCACTGTGCTTAAAGGTGGGATGGTAATTGAACGTTTTCCGGTTGCCTATTTCTAGACTTCTAACAAAGCTTTAACACAGCCGCGTACGCCTCGTAATTTAGAACGCTGTTCAATTGGCGAGGTCGACACCCGAGTGGGCTCCCGCTGAAACTTTAAGGGCGACATCGCACGTCCGGACTTTGGAGCATATTTAACGTGCACTCCCTTTAAAAGTTAATGAAAATAGCCAATTTCGGCATTAAATTAGAACTAAATGAGATTTTTTTCAAAGGTTTCTAAATCGTCTGAGTTCTAGGTGACAGTTACTGTTTAAAACCAACTTGTTTTAAGCCTTGCAATGCTTGAAACGAGGTTACAATACATTGAAGAAGTACACCCGTAGTTCTGTTAAATTTTAACGAAGAAATATATATCTGCGACGCCATCGCCATTTTTGAATTCTCATACCGTTTCATTTTAGATAAATCATCATTTTATATTAAAAATTTAAGTAACAAGTTAGGTTTTATGAATATTTCTTTTTAAACAACTTAGAACAAAATGCAGTCTTAAAAATGGTTTATTGATGTTTTATGACAGAAAATAATATACTAAGCTTTTGCTATTAGTATTTACTACTGATCTGAAACCACAAACCAGTACATAAATTGTTGTAAGCTGGCAAATGATAAGACGATATTTAATTTTTAAAATTATGTCTTTATCGGGAAAAAATTCATCCATTGAAAATGAAACGAACTAATAGAACGTATGGCAAAGAACACAGACATCAAAGAAACAAAGAGTGTCCAACTAGGGACAGTCCATTGGAGGTCGAGAAGACGAGCCCTGGCTTCCAGTAGAGCTGGCACAGGTTGCCTGTTATCACGGGCATCATGGTTTAGTCCATAATAACCAATAAGGTAGCAATAAGTAATAAGTAAGCAATAAGTAATAAGGTAGCCAGAATTCAGAGTGTATTCTCCACAGATATATAGCACGATATTTCATACTTAATAACTTTTTGTATCGATTAACTAGTCAAGTTTCAACAACTTCAAAATAATGTAATATTTTAGGTTTTAATGGTTATTTTACACTCTACATAAGCTACTTTTACTCGACATAAGACAACATTCTTTAATACATGGGTTTTTTTTCAAATTCAAAACTTGGTTTCTCATTTTATTTAACATTTTTTTAAAATTTGCAATTGCACTTTTTGAACTCATTAATTAGATTTATTCGTTGTTTTGTTTTTTAAAAATATTGATTCATAAGAAAAGATAGTTAATGCGCGTATCCTTTCAATTTGGAATTCTTCAGATTGATTGAAATCAGCAACTATTTTCTTGGCGATTTTGCTGTGCAGGTCCTTTTCTTACTAACCAAAACCGAATTACCAACTTCAGAAACAATTAAAATACTGAAAGTACTTCTCAATATGAAAACATGGATAATTCAGCGCTCCCCTAACGAATAAAATTACACCTCTATAAATATAAGTCCTTCAATTTATCCACAGTGGTAAATGAGTACGCAGATTTTAAGACTTGGTTGTAGGGGACTAGAGGCCACCTTAGCTTCCCGGTGTCATAATTATGCTGTGATGAATATTCAACGAGTCTTGTAGTAGGGATCCCGTCGCTTAAACACGTGTCTCCTCATTAAGCAGAATGTTTATTGCTGGGATTCGAGTTTGTGGCAGCCCTAACACCCCAGGTACGCACCTATTCAGAAATTTAAGTGCTATTTACTTACAAACTTCATCAACGTTATCAAGTTCCAGATGAAGTCTTGCTTCAGATTGATTTTAATACAAATTTATTGCGTTCGCGATGATTACATTCACTCGGGATCACGTTAATTGATTTTATGTAAGGACACGCAATTGATGTTGATGAATATGAAGCCCTTGCATATTTTGCCTTAGTTTTAATTAAGTTAATTTTGGAATAGGTTGGTTGAAAATATTTGTTCATTATAGGTGGTCCTTTATAATTGAATAAATTATAATGAATGTGGATAAAATTATATTACTATATGATGAAATATGCTTTTACAACCTTAGAAATAATAAAGTGTTTATAGTTTTTTCAATTTTAAACTGATAGAACTACAATCGTAATGTAATAAGATTTGTTATTTAAAAGTTTTTAGTGGTTTAAGCTTGCTACTAAATATTTATTAGTTGTACATTTTTTTTTAGTGTTTCGTTGAATTTTAGAAAAAAATACTACATACATTAAGCATAATTCCAAGCAATATGCATGTTTTTTTTAACTTATGAAATTAATACAACTGTACATTTTATTCCAAACTTAATGAAATTCTTCATACTTTAACTTTTTACTGTAGACGAAGGTCATAGGGTACCTTTAACAACTTGAAAAGTTCTAATTTTTAATAAATTGAACAAAAGGATGGATTGATGGAAAGCTTAATAATTGCTTCTGTCGAGTTAAATTGCCGTTACACTAGAGCTACAAGGGGACTATGGGCCCTACAAGGTAAGAGTGTAAGCTATATAGCCCATTGCTCTATACGCTGATGCCAGATCTTGTCTAACCATCGTCATTTTACTACGGTTAAAAATTAGAAGATCCACCGAATGTTGATATTTTTTAAATCTTATGAATTCATATATAGCTCTAGTGCGACGTTAATTCTTAGCTTTGAGCTCTATGTAATTTTTGTTTCTTATTTTGTTTAAAAAGTAGAATACCACCTTCATGATTGAAAATTGATAGTTTGTTGCTGTACCAATTGTCTTTACCATAGAATTATTTGGTCGTCCACTAAATAATAAAAACAAATGTTACATTTTATTCCGTTTTATTTTGTTTTTCACTACAAGCAAGCATTTCAAATAAGAGTAAAAAGTCGAAAACTTTATTAAAAATATGCATGTCCATCATCAAGCTATCACTTTATATATTTAACTATTTGTTAATTATTAACTATTAGCTAACTGTTATTTAATAAGCAAAAGTTTGATAACCTGCATTATAAAAGCGAATGAACCGGAAGTCTTGTCTCCAAACTGAAGTCTTGCATCTATATTTCCACTTTTTGAAATAGTTTTTACAAGAAAATATTTAATTTGAATTAGATATTTTAGAAGCGCGTAGAACTCGTCAACTTTCTTTGAAACCTACAGGAAGCAGTTAATTTTGCTGAAAGTAAAGTGGTTAGTCAAGATTTGAAGGTGTAAATTAAAGCTGGCGTACATAGATATTGGGAGTTTTATATTATTAATTAAGCATTAGAATGGAATAGGTATTCATTCACTGGGTAATATTTATAAAATAAATTGAAAAACATGAAATTAAAAGTAAGTTTGTGTTAATTGAAATTACATTGCAGTTTTAAAACTGGTTAGTACATGGTATTCAGTTTAAGCTCAAAACTTAACCTTGACTTAGGCATTTGGTGTTTACCAAGAAGTATTTGAAACCAGATGCTAGCGCAATAAATGCAACAAATTGTACAATCAAGATTTATTAAAAAGTACAAAAAAAAGCTTCAAGCATAAAACTGTATAAAATAGGTACATTTTCTCAAATAAATTACGGATAAAAACGCTGGTACATATAGTATATAAACAATCACAAAGTAAAAAAAAATCTAAAACCACACACTAATCCACTGAGAACATGCAGTAAAAATTGAAAAAGGCCTCTGGCAGTTTAAATTAGGAAGAGTCACTCACAGTTCTTGACTGCTAGGCCCCTTTTGATGGTCAGGTTTCGGAGTCTTCTTTGGCAATAACTCCTTCTGAATGTTGGGCATAGCCCCTCCTTGGGCAATAGTCACGTTGCTTAGCAGCTTGTTAAGCTCCTCATCCTGCCTGATGGCCAACTGTAGATGCCTTGGAATTATTCTGGATTTCTTGTTGTCTCTTGCTGCATTTCCGGCCAACTCTAGGATCTCTGCGACTAGGTACTCGAGTACTGCAGCCAGGAAAATGGGTGCCCCGCCACCCACACGTTCGCTGTACTTTCCGTTGCGAAGTAAGCGATGAATTCGGCCTACAGGAAAAGTAAGACCTGCCTTTGTTGAACGGGATATAGATTTCATATTCTTGGGCTTGCCCTTGCCTCGACCTGACATTTTGAGGTTTTGATTTAAAAAAAAATGAGAGATTACGAGAAACAAAATTCACTCTGTGTAAAGGTTAGGGTGATAAATTTACTTTTATAGCATTTTGTTTCTAAAAATGTTCTCAAAGTTATTGCCATAATCCGTGAAAAAGTTTATTTGATTGCTGATATTAATGGTTCATTGTGTAACGTCGCACTAGAGCTCTGAGCTATATTGCTTGAGCGTATCATAAGAGAAATATCAAGTAGTTAGGTAATGAAGGAATATGTCACTTTGCTCTGAAAAGTTCTGTATCGCAATGTTTTTTTCCGAGGAAACCAAACCAAAGTGTATTTGATGCTGCTAAGCTAATTAACGACATTAATGAAAACTCTGTAAGGGGCCCGGGGGCCTAGTGGGTTTGATCGCAGCCCATTACGCTAACTGTCTGTCCACTGTACCGGGTGCGGGTTCGATTCCCGCTTTCTCCCTGGGTGTACTTTCTCTCTCTGTGTTAGTAAAAATTCTGTATCTGTCTTACTTGACGAAAGTTTTTAAGCGGTCTCTGATCAAGCACATAAACCGGAAAATACATGTACCTACCTATTTACAACACTGTATGCCTTGTAATTTAAACAGGATTTTACTTCCATAAAAACCAGGTTATTTTTTATTTACATTTTATCGACCATGGCATCGTTGGCATGTTTCAGATTTTGAGTGGCAACGGAAAAGTGGAATGAAATTAATTTTTTTTCTTGAACCTCGATTGGTGAATCTATGCCACATGAAAACAGAGCTCCAATCGGAGTACCGATCGCGGAAAGCAGGAATTAAAGCTGAAAGAAATACGTCTTTGAGACAGGCCAATTGTACGAATATGTCAAATACAAATTATTCAATATGATTTTTTTCCGGTTTTTTTTAGGGTATATGAAAGTCACAGCGATAGTCCATTATTTGAAGATGATATATTATTATTTTTTTCGAAAAAATTAGTCATTATCTGATAAAATGTAGACTAAAACTTAATGATAAATTTTTGTGTTCCTTTTTAGAGCAAGCAATTTTACATAATTATTCTTCAAAGTGCAAATAAATTTAGCTAACTAAGAGTATTTATTAAATTTGTCTTAAAAAATTAAAGAAAATAGGCAATTTTTGCGTTTAAAATTTTAAATTACAACTAAATATTGTGCTTGACAATTTGCATAGAAGGTGTATAAATCATGCGTGGAAGCGGTTCTAGGTTCAGTAACTTTTAACGATTGGTATTTGGTTTTTCACGTGTCATTGATTCACCAACGTAGGCTCTTGAGAGAATTTATTTTTAGCATTTTGTTGCCTCTCAAGACCGGAAATATGCTCATTGGAAAAAAATGAGCAGATATTAATGCGTTGAATTTTCGTTTGCATGTGAACAGAATAAGAATGATGTGTCAGCCACATTGATAAATTAACGTCTTTGTTGATAAATGTGTGTTGTAAACCTCTTTCTTAACTGGTAAATTTTTATTTAATCTGCAAATAAAACAATAAAATAAAACAGGTTTTCTGTATCAAACTTAGTAACAAAAAGTTACTACTTTAGAGTATGAAGTTTATAATATAAAAGATAAATAAGTTTGAATTTGAGTAAGAATCATATACCAATTATTTTGTGTTAAATAATATTTCGGATAATGCATGTAAAAACTATATTTTAGAATTTTAAGCATCATTATTCAGCCATATTTGTCATTTGACTGAATATTCTTATTTTATGGGAGGCGGTTTAATTATTGAAATATTTCTTTTTACAAAACTATTCAGAGTAATGACATGGATTTTTCAGACTACATTTCAAACGTGCTTGATTTGTTACCGATAGAGTCGGTTATATTTAATGATTTATTGCTGATGTTAAAACGTAAGACAATCATTAAAAGTTTCTGGATTTAAAATGCATTATTTTACATTTTAAAAGAGAAAAACATTAACCAAATTTGATGAAAATGTTCTTATATTCATTAGTTTTATTTCAAAGGATAAGATTTTCCGAAAACATTACTTCAGTGAAATCAATGTAATCAAAATATTTTTTAATAAAATCTCTTACGACACAAATATATTAACTTTTTATTGACCAACTGAGCATAAATACTGTTTTACTGGATTTAAAATATTTAAGTAAAATTATATTAAATAACTTAATTTTATTTATTAATAGATCCAAAACAACTTACAGACTTTATATAAAAATAATTTTTCCGTGGACACATTCAAAATGTACTTTAGTAAAAAAAAAAAAAAAAAAAAAAACAGAATAATTTGCAAAAAAAAAAAAACTCTCACAAGAACATAAAGTATGTATCATTAATACTTGTAAAACATTAGTTGGATATTAATCAAATTGAGGGTTAGTGGGAGGAGAGAGGGGTAGCTAAATGTACAAAATTTATGACTTCAACAATCATTCGTATTCCGAAATGTCTTTAGAAAGGTACCAGTCCTACATGAAGACTTAAAAATTGATTTCCGTTATTACTATTTCATTCTTAAAAGATATAATCAGTTATAAGGCATTTGTTTTTTATTAATAGAGATCTAATTGCTAAAATTATTTCCATTTCATACTTTTAATACCTATTTTTATATTTTGATAAATTAATAATTTTAGTGCTATAAAAGTGTACTACAAAGGCACTATATAACTTTGATTTCTCAAAACTTTGGCACTCTATGTAGAAATGTATCAGAATGGAGTTTGAGCCACTTTAAAGGAAATTTTTTATTTGTAGCACTAAAAATATTTAAAGCGTTATTGTAATAAAACCTGCATGATGTTGATTTCTTTAAAATATTAAAATTGAATTTTCGGCAGTTTTGTGTATGAAAATTTTGACCATTTAAAACAATAAATTCGCCAAACGTCATTTTGAATGCAGGAATTTTTAAAAGCTATATAACAATCCCGAAAATTAGAATAGTAACAGTATAATCGAATCATTATAACAATATTAAGGATATTAAAGTATAAGTTATTAAAGTCGTTCGATAGTCCATTTGCCAAAATATAATATTCTGAGTAAACAAAACACGTGATATTTGGTGATATTAATTTTAAGATTAAAAAAATGTAGCCAATGCACGGACGATTTTC
The DNA here is from genome assembly GCA_019343175.1 of Oedothorax gibbosus. Taxonomy (NCBI): domain Eukaryota; kingdom Metazoa; phylum Arthropoda; class Arachnida; order Araneae; family Linyphiidae; genus Oedothorax; species Oedothorax gibbosus. The sequence goes on along the minus strand of CM033282.1, from coordinate 10,916,552 downwards.
TCTTAAGTGTTCTTTTTAGTTTTGATTAGTTTAACGTTGCACTAGACTAGAACTACTTTATAACATACACTTAGTTCTTGAAAATCAATGCAAATTTATTATTAATGGACATTTAAGACATTATTTGAACTATTTTTTTTATTTTTCTTTGTTTTAATTAAAACATGGAACTATGATTTTTCATGGCACCTCGTCACTTTACCAAGGTTATAAATTACGAGGCGTAATTGGCTGTGCAGGCTCCAAGGAGGTTAGAAATAGACAGCCAGAAACGTACAACCTAACCTAACTTGATAATTTAGCGATAGCAGCATAAAAGTAGAGTATGTTTGGCAATCTGGTATACCATTTGTTATCATGCACTATTAACGTATCGTGAATGGCTTGTAAAAGAATCCAAGCATACGAGCAATACTTTTGAAAGATCCATATTCTAACTAAATTACACAAGAAGGCAATTGCGTTAAAATTTAAAAACATTCCAAACATCAGCTCAAACGATAAACCGATATGTTCACCTTTTTATGAACAAGTAACGCTGCATTTTGTTTTTGGAAAACTACTTTTCAGAAACAGGTATTTTAAAGTGACCAGAAAATGTCTTGGTAAAACAGACACGCTCTACTGAGGAAGAAATATTTTCACGAATAGAATCCTGAACATGTCCTTGTTGTGATTACTACTAATAAAATAAAACATCCTATCGCACTATTCACCGAAAAGTGACGATTCTCTTATAGAGTTAATAGGATAGAAGCTTCACTTTTTCATATAATGTGCGATATACAGGATGTGTCTAGAATAAATGCTTCAAATTTAAATGTAACAACATTAAAAATATGACAAAAAGTATATTTGTGGATCATTAATAACTGATATTCAGTGAGTAACACTTCGTTCAAACATCGAATATACTTGTAGTTTACTATAGGGGTAGCTTTAATAATTGCCATTTTAGAAAATACACTTTATGTTTAAAAAAACATGATTGAATGATTAAACAGTATGTTCAATTAAAATTATATAAGCTCCAACAATTCTACTGTATTTCTGTACTTACTAAAACAAAATATAACTGCATTAGTTAAAAATTTGCATATTTAAATTCAATATCTATTATAGTTCTCTAATAATTTATTTTTAAAATACATTAGTTATCTTTAGGATAACCAGTATCAGTCTTTTTTTAGTTTTATATCTCTAAACAATACAAGAAGTGCATTTGCACTCGTAACAATATTTTAATGAAAATAATATCATAAATTGTTTTCGAAAATAAATTTTGGTATTTTATAGCATTTTTTGAAAAAATATTCTTATGGAGATTTTTTTAAATATTCGTTTGTATACATTACGGCAAAATAAATTTAAATACATATCCCTAAAGACAAGTATTTGCGTACTTTGTTTTATTACGCATGGATACATTTTTTGAAGTTTCCCATAAACGATATTTATTGGTTTAACAAAAGAACGCAGAAGAAAATAAATTTCTCCGGTCTGGCAACAAAGTAAAGAAATTCCAAATAACCGTTTAAAGCTTTGATTTCAATTCAAAGTTGCTTTCATAAAAATCTGTCGAAAAACGAAATCTATTTTCTCTATACTTCAATCATTTTTCGCGTGGACGGACCATTAAACATAGGAGCGAATGTCTTAAAATATGCTTGTAAACATCCAAAAAATAGTCACATTTTCAGGCATTTTACCAAGTTACATAGAAAGAGCTTTCAGATAAAACCTAGTCCCAAAGTTCTTTCAACATTATTTGCATAGCTACAACATTTTTGAAAACACTGTTGAGAAATACCTCCCTTTGAAGCTTTTGCGGAAAAGTTTTTCTTTTTTGTGCGTTGAAGAAATAAATTATTATTTTGATACGATTTTTTCAATGTTTTTATGCCTCTAAAGAAGTTTTTTTTCCCTAGACAGTTTAACTGACACCCCAGGCTTAACAGCCAAAATTGAGAATTAAAATAACGCCATTTGTCATGAATATGGCGTTTTTTATTTTTGTTTTATCAAAGTTTTGCTCAACTAAACATCTTTCAAAAACAGAAAATTACAAAATATGATAAATAAATTAAGTATAATAAAATAAGTTTCTTTTAATAAAAGGTAGTGCATAGGTTAATTTTATTTTTGTAATTGTAAGAAGCTTGTAAATACATATTAAAAATCAATGAATATTTATAAAGGCCGAAATTTTGATGCACAATTTAAAAATTTAAAAAACAGTTACTACAATTTAAAGTTTTGAAAACAGTTACTACAATTTAAAATTTTCAAAACAATTACTACAATTTAAATTTTGTTAAACAGTTACTACAATTTAAAATTTTCAAAACAATTACTACAATTTAAATTTTGTTAAACAGTTACTACAATTTAAAATGTTTATGTAATTTTTCCAAAACCAAAAACGATATTGAAAATAATTGTCTTTTTAACGTTTCGAATATTACTTGTGAAGTAGAGTTTTTATTCTTAAATCTGCACAGATAAAACTGCTTCCAATGAGAAATGGTATCATTTTATTTAAAATATTATCTGCAAAATAATTCAAAAAGTTATTTTAAACTTCGTAAAAGTTACGAACAACTTTATAAGAAAAAAAACGTATAAAAAATTGGAGAAACTGCGAGTAAAATATTGCTTCTTAGAAACCTTTTATTAAGCGCAAGCTGTTAATCTCTGAGTTTAGAGTTAAACTAGCATAAGAAAAAAACAGGTGAGTTTCAGTACACAGAATACTGAATTAAGTACTTAACGTTTCTTGGGTTATATAAGCAAATGTGGTGATTAGTAACTTAACTACAAGGGTCCCTGAGTACATCTTTACGTACAGCTATTTTATTATGTTATAAGTCATTTAATTTGCAATTTTCATGCGTATTTTATTTTTAAATTGGTAAACATTAAAAATATTGGCAGATAATTTTTTTGCTAGAAAATAATTAAAAAAATTAAATCAATTAAACACAATGTTCTTTTGTAGCTTAAATAAGCATCTATCCAAGTTCCCTTTAAAGCTCAGTTAGAGTCTAACCAAATTTAAAGTACCTGCGTGAGAAAGTTGGAGCTTGTGGGCAAAATAAGTTCATAAAAACTGTTGAGAATTTTGCGTTATTAAGCGATTTTCATACAGATAGCATTATATCTTTTGAGTTTTTCTTCCATTTTCAAAATAATATGATGTGACTTACACTACTCTGGTCCTCAATAGCAGAAATAAGGTAATTTTTTACACTGAATATCGTATTATGCATTCCAGTTCTCCAATAACATATTGTAAAAATTCCTTTCTATTTCACGCATGGATGCCAGAAATTACGTATCTTTTAAAAAGTTGTTTATATTAAAGTAAATAAAAAAAATGACTTTCTAATAGATATACACATACAAATGCAGCTTCTAAAAAAATCTCGCTCTGTCAAGGCATTATCGAAAAAACATTTAACAATGGGATATTGGATCCGTACCTTTAAACAAAATAAATTGCAGCATATTCATCAAAGGGATTCATTAGTGACTTGGGGATTGCGGTAAAACGTCATATCGCCGTGACTACGCACATTAAAAATAACGATTTGCAAAAGTTCCAGTACTTTTGATAGTAAAAAATGCAATGGTTTTAGAAAAAAAACGCTATTTTGTAGGGTCTTAAACATTTTTACAACGCAGGTTAAATTGCTGACATTTGCATCGCCGTATACATTAAGCATCTGTTAGCCCGTGGTTAAAGTTATGTCGTTGAAGTTTTCCCCCAAAACTTTAGTTTAAATGATTCAGTTTTATTAAAAGCATTTAACAATGATTTTTGTTCAATTTGTCTGTAGGACGTAGGAGAGAACAGGGAACATTTGTGATAGGGACAGGTTTCAGGTTTGTTAGCTCTATTTTTTATTTTTAAAAATTGGTCGTTAAAGGGCGCAAGCTGCTAAACTAACTGAACACTGTTAAATATTTGGTGTAACTTTTCTCCATAAAAATGGTAGCAACATGTGATGGACCCAGCTTTGTGTGGTGCAAACAAATAATATTACACCCCAAAAACCAAAATTGAAGTAAGCTTACTTCACACAATGAAGTTCCATTTTTTTACGGAGAAATACAGCTGACTTTACTAGTGTACCACATTATCTATCAGTTTCCCAATGTGCAACGTCTTTTCTTTATATTCAATATAAACTTTATCCTAAGGCAAGAACTCGACCTTGCCATCTTTTGATCACAAAAACGTAACGTTATCCACTTCAGAACACCGTCTTGGGATAATCCCCATTTTTTTTAAAGACCCATTTCGTTTTAGAACATTGTAAATATTTTTACAACATTTATAATTGTGCATGCGCTTGCAATCTGTGGAAGGTTCCAAGGCGTTTTGTTATAAGTTCCCCACATAATTTAAGTTTACTTTTTATATTCCAGATTTGAAAAATTACAATCAATAATCATGGTAACATGGTAAACGCAGCTTTTTAGGGTGGAATACCAACCCATCACACATCTTCTTGGAAAGTTTTTGATCAGTAGGTGCTCTTGCATCGAAAGAGCTGTTTAAATATAGAAAATCAGTAAAATGGATTTGTCGTCGTTTATTAATTATTAAGTACAAAAATATGTAACTAAAATTATATATACTTTTTGCCAGAAAATGTTCTTATTTTTTCAAAAAAATATATGCAGATGAATTCAAATTTTAGTCTTACGCTTAAAAAACTTGTTGCCTGTGTCATGGTGCATAAATTTTATGCATAATAAGTAAAGGTTTCAATTACCCTTCAACGTAATAATTTTGCTGCACTGTTAAAAATTTTATGTTTGGTTTCACCATGATATTGGTTCCTAGTAGCTGCAACGGCTGAATGGTGAAACGTTAAACCATATTTTTGGTATTCGGTTGAACCATTTCTCAGGTTTTTGTTTCCAAATCCAGAAAAATGGTTCAACCAAACACCGAAAAAAAGGTGAAACATTTCACCACACAGCCGTTGCAGCTACTAGGAACCAATATCATGGTGAAAAGAACCAATATCATGGTGAAACCAAGCACACAATTTTTAACAGTGTAAAAAACATTTTAAAACTACTAGCAACTTTTATAACTAAAAAAATCAACTTCATTAAACATTTAAAATTAAAAAAATAACAATGTATCACACTTAGGAAATACAAAACTCAAAAGTTCCAATATTAAAAAAGACAATTGACGGTACAATACATATACATCGATAAAACGACGTATTTAAAAAAAGCAAATGGTTACTCAGAAGAAAAAAAAGAACTGTTTCCCACTTCCCGCCCTATTTTTCAAATTTATGGCCCATATATTTATCGTTTAGCATTTCCATTCTTCCTACGGAATCCGCGCTACAATTTTTCGTTTACTTACCTCTTAACCGCTACGACAAAAAAAGTTTCGTTTTTTCTTGTTCAAAGGCACACAATGCTTATCCCTTGGGCATACTTACTGCCTCGCGATATCGTCCCGAAATTCTTAAGAGACCTGGTCCAATCATTTTCGATATAACTGCCTAACGGACATCATTTTTCAGCGGCAGCAAGTTTAGGTACTTGAAATAAATGGTATTCTATTCAAGTTTTTACGTATGACAGAAGAAATCGAAAATGTTGGGCGTTTTAATCGCGTTTCGTTTTTTTTCTCCTTTTCGATATACTTTTTTATAGTTTTTATTACGGATATAAGGAATTGGGTTATCAATCATATGCTTTTATTGTATCCATTTTTGAACTATAAATAGAAATGCAAAAGAATATTTTTTATTTTATGTTGCGAGAATTTTTAATGCTATATTACTAAAATTAGTTTTTAAAACGGTTGCATTATATCTTAATGATGCATGGAAGAAAAAAAGTTAAATATTTTTCAATACATTTAATTCTCTAATTCTATGATAGTTAAAATGTCGCAGCATGTCCTGTGTTATTTCAAGTTAAAACTTATACTTCGTTTAGTTGTTTTTGTTAATTTTTTTTACTTATTGTTGTTTACTTTGTATATAATTGATTTAGTTAGAAATGCATCAACTTTAAAAAGGGTCAAAATGTAATTTTTATTAATTAAAAGAATTTAGTTGCTTCCGTAAAATGAAAAGCTTGAATGAATATTTTCCTTTTAATTTTATTTTTTTTGTAAAAATTCATTTACTAGCCCACTTTGCTTTTTGGAAAATTAGACGAACTATCAAGTATGAGCATTAAATATTAAAACCCAATTTAAATATAAAAAGTGCAATATCAAGATATTCACAAATATGAAGCTGTATTACAATTTTAATAGAATAGTATTTTTGGATGACATAAATGATCAAATTTTTAAAAAAAAAATTATTATATAAATTTCACAGTTATTATATAATAAATGTAATAAGGGCAAGATTAAATTAAAGAATCGACACAAATAACTTAAAACATATCTTTTCAAACTATATCTATGTCTGATTTCAGAGGAGTCTGACATAATTTGACTCAAAATACACCATTGGTACCTTTCTTTATTTTAAAGCTTTTAAAAGTTCTTTTGTGACAATAACTGGTTTATCGACAGAAATAACACACTTATCCGAACTGGTTTAGCCCTGAATTTCCCAAATAAAATAAAGAACACACTATCAATTCCCAGTTGCTTCGATAAATTCTCAGAATTTTCTTTTTCTTTTTGAAATACGGTTAGAAAGCAGAAAATACAATACTTTGTAACTTAAACCTATAAAGTTTTAGGTACTTACTTCGCAAGATTTTTTTAACAAGCTTTCGAAGGAGTTAAATTTCTGTCTCATAAGAAAACCAGTAAATTGAACTTTTTAATATTGAAATATCTTTTTAATGTACTCTTCTATGTAGGAAAAAGGGATTTAATAATTGTCCATTATAAGAAGGAAACAAAAATTTACTATCTTCCAGTAATGGCTAGTATTGGATATTGATTTTATTTCCTTATTTTTTAAAGGAATATCAAGATCACTGACAGAATCTCTAGTGGTATGTTTGATTTTACAAATAACAGGAAGGATTCGCGAATCCGTAAAAGATTGTTGAAATAAATTTCTTGGTCGAATATAATTTGTCTCATACTTTATTTGTTACAGATAACATTTACCGCACCTCTAACACAAAGCAGATGTTCACCATTCCAGAAATACTTTAATTAAGTAACCATGGGAGTATAAATTTAAAGTAATAAGTCGGTTGTTTAACGCAAGTTCATAACCTAATTATAAAATTGTGGGAATATGAATAAAAATGTTCATGTTATTTAATGTAATCCATTCAAGTAAAAAACCACACAAAAATGTTTTTGGTAGATATGTATAGCAGGTATCAATATAATTACTCTTGAAATTTACTACGTATTGTTTGTTATAAAAACACAGAGAACTGGCATTTAAAGAAAAAAACCTTTTATATTGCTGATACAATTATGTTTTTAATGCGATCCATGTTAGAATTAATAATAAACTTAAGTAAAATATTTGATACATTCGCAATATAATGCAAACAAAATTAAAAGTCTGTAAGCACATACCTTTTAAGAAAAATTACTGTGTTATCATTTATATTAAGCTACCAAATTCTCCCAAAAATTGGACAAAGATAGCTTTACGTTTCGAGATCACTATAGACATTTTAAATTTTTTTAATTTGCACAATTATTTTACAAAAATTAAAAAAACCCATCGTTTTCCAAAGTTCTTAGCTCTAAGAACTCTATCTCTTTGGAAAACAACCATTTAAATATTATTCGCACTCTTGAATATTGATTGGTTAAAAAGTGCTTACAGGTTTATAATTATTATAATTAAATGAAATATCTTTAAATTTTTTTTTATTCATCTGGGATTCATGGAAACTCAAATAGTAAACTTGTTTTTCGAATATTGATATGAATTTTTTAAATATTCTTCTGGTTTCGCGCTAAGATTTTTAGCTATCTTTCAGGTTTGTAATTCAAAAATTAGAAGGAAATTTCAGCGCTAGCACATCGCATAAAAGCACGTGGGTTTAATTTATAGGATTATTATTTTATTTATTCATTTAAATTATTTATTTGATTTTTAATGCTGGGTCAGATTTACTCATCACGATTCCAATTACATTTTCGAAATCCACTTAATCTTAATGTTAACAAATGGAAAGATGGAGGAATAGTTATAGCATAAATGAAGAGTTTGCTTATTGCTTTTCTAAAGTGTGTTATATTTTTTATTAATTTAATCTCACTCAAATTTCAAATGAGTTATATAAATGGATAAATTAGTTTGATGGGTACTTTAAATTTTATTAAATGCCCAAATTTCCTTTAAAATACATTCATTTATAATAAACCTGAAAATATGTGTTGTTTTAACAAGAAATAGTAGTGAACCTATAGTTTAAGAAGTTTTTTTTAATTCAAAATTGGAATTCTCTGTCAACGATGTTTTATTTTTTGTTTTAAGTAAGATTGAATTGGAAATTAATATTTAATGATACTCTAATTAGTTCAAATCAAGAAAAAAGTTTTTTTTTGCAAAATTAAAACAAAAGGATTTTTGCGAATTAGAACAAAAAAATAAAACAATTATATTTAATACTTTTAATAAAATTTGCTTAAAAAACAGGAACCATTAATGTATAATGTATGTTAAATTAATATGAAAAAAATCAAAACATATCTATCTGAATTCAAGTTTTTTTAATCACGTTACTATTACATATTTTTTAATGAATTTTTGATAAAGTTTCTTTTGATCAAAATTATAATAAATGTTCTAAAAGCAAAGGTACTCATTTTTGTCACTAACTAAAATTTTAGCTCTCATTGTTCATAGTTATACAATATGATGGACAATCAGATAGCCTTGCATTATAAATATATGCATTTGTAATAAACACAATTTGCGATAAAATACATACTAGAAATAGTCTATTCTTAAGTTTTTTTCAAGTTACTTAAATTATTTCATGCACTGAAAAAAAAATCATTTTTCAAATCAATCAAAATATAAGAGACCTCTTGTTAATAGCATGGTTCCAATCAGTTGGGATACGTTTACTTAATTTTCTAAGTAAGGAAGCTGAATGCCTCTGATGCATGCGCAAATGTTTCCATCCCATCTCTGTCAACACGGCATAGAAACGGGATACAAAACGCCATCATGATCCAATCCGTGGTCTAGTGGTTAAGGCGTCTGCCTCGAGATTGAACCTTCTCAAGAGTGAAAGGGTTTAAATCCCACCTATTTCCAGTCAGCCTATAAATTGTTTATGTACCAAAAAAAAAATTATACGTTTCTTAGATTTGGGGTGAGTTTCAATCTTGATATTCATGAATACGTGTGTTATTCATAGCTAAATTTTGATAAAGATTATCTGAAATTCAAATAAAATATATAAGCTTAAAATATATCTAGAACATTCAAATTCCGAAAAAGCAAAAAATTTACCTATCACAATTCATGACTAGAATACAGTGATTCATAGCTAAATTTTGATGAAAGAATATCTTAGATCTAAATAAAATATATAAGCTTAGAATATATTCAGAACATTCAGATTCCGAATAAACAAAAACTTTACCTATCACAATTCATAACTAGAATACAGTGAATCAGCGAAAACTCAGATAACTTTGCATCATAGATGTATGGATTTCGCATGGAGATAGTTTCCATGCATCCTAGAAATAGGCTATCACGGCCACGCACATCTATGTGCAATTCATCTTCGACCGCTTTGCAAATAGGTGGAATGTCTAGACCAGATGCTAAACGCGGTGTAGTCTTTCAATAGCATACGGTGGCGATTTAAAATTGAATTCCGGTAAGGAAGAGGCCGATGTTAATTGTAGTTCGCTTTTGAAACTTTGATTAAAAGGTGATTGTAATTAACGATGTTGAAACTCGTGGGAAAATTAACTAAGATTGCCGGAATAACAAAGTTGTTTTTACTTCAAACGGTCAATGAATTCAACTTTGATATTAGTTTTGTTTTGCCAAATAAATCTTATCCAGCTTAACATGGTAACTAGTTTTGTGTTTTTAATACTTCTTTTATTTGTTATCTTATTTCTGTTTAAAAATAAAAAAATGCATGACTTCTTATAATAATAAATAATTATATATCCTTATAACATTAAAATAATACAAACTAGTAAGACATTTTTGTTTTTTCAAAGCAACGAACAGTTTTGATTTAATCTGGTATGATAAAATTTGGTAAAATAATGATTAATAATAATAATATTCTAAAAATTCAGTTGTAGTAATGTGTAAAACGATCTTAAGTTTCTTAAAAAACAAGGATTATAGAATATCATAAAACTAAATAAATATATTGAAAACTTTTCTAATTAATTTGCAAAATACACATAAGTAAATCAATAAATATTTGAAGTTTTTGCTTTTCCTACATTTAAGTAGTTAACTGATAGATGGTAGAATAAAGGTTCAAAAGTTTTAATTAAAGAAACTTAGGATTAAGTTTTCAAAAAATAATATATTTTGCACAAGATTTAATTAATGATGAATTCAAATTAATGACAAAACTTTTAGGAAAAAATTATATTTGGGTTTTAAATTAACAAAAAGTTGATATAAAACAAAAATTTTTAAGCACATGCGATGCTTAAATCATAACTAAAGGTATTTCCATTTTAATTTATATGTTTTGAAAGGCATTTAATTAGGAGCTGAAAGATTAGTTGCTATGACAATCTGGAGGCGTCGATTTTGATAGTGAATTTACTGTTTGAAGTTTCTAAGACAACAGAGCAATATGGATTTACACATGAGTATTAAATTATTTCTTGATGAATTTGAAAACTCTTTGGTTGCTATACAGAACTGTAAACATGTTTGTGGAGTTATTTTACAGGGTATACGCTTACATTTTGTGGCTTTAAAAATCTGTAATTTCTTTTTAAAGTTAAAATTATCTTAATAAAATAAACTTTAATTTTACACAGAAATATGAATTTACATTATTTTATAATTTAAAAAATAGAACTGTATTAATAGTTGTCAATGTTAAGAATATTCAATGTTACCAGAATATACATTAAAAATAATCATTTGTCAAATGTAGACAAGTTTAGGACTATTTAACCAAACAAAGTTTAACTTAAACACTATCATTAAAAATTTTCATATAACCGGAGGAATAATTTAAAATATTTAATTTTAGACATGAACGCGAACAACCCAAAATTATCATTTGTTAAAATTTAGAAAGTCTTTATTTTAGTAAAATGAAAATATAAAAGAAATAGTTATTATTATAAAACATTTTTATCTTTTATAATTTTGTCTTATAATCATTTTTATCTTAAAAATTATATTTCATGTAACTTATATTTATAGCCTAAGATCATTAAACCATCACCATCATTAGACCACCGTTCTTTAGTTATAGATTATATCCCGTTTTAAATTACGAAACTCAACTTATGCTCTAATTGGGTTCTGAACTCATTATCACCAAAATAATTACATGAGATTAGATTGTGCTTAAACATTAAAATACACCTGATACTTTGCAGCAAATGTCTTATTCAAATTCTTGCTTCGTCAAATGGTTATAGCATTTATAACATTTAATATTGGCTACTATAGAACGTTTACAGTTCGAGTATTAACTTCTTAATTATTATATTATTTAACAAACTTCCATTACAGGTGTATACGATCTTATGATGTAATATTACCTTATAATTAGCTGGTCTCTTCAGAAATTTCTGTAATTAAGTTAATGCGCATCATTAGTAGTAATAACCTACTAACTTCATTTAGCTCTAAAATTGTTTTGGATTCATTAAAGTCATAAGGCTGTTTAGCAGAATAAGCAACTATAAAAAGTAAATGCACAAATTTACCAAAAATAATACAATTTAACATTGCCGTATTTAGATTTTAATAGAGTAACTACAGTTACTTATTATTTCTAAATGGTATGAGATTATAATCGTTAGTAATATATTAACAGATTGAATATAATCAACATTTTTTTTTCGATTTTATAGCTATTTATTTTTAAGGACAATCATTTAAGAATCCGTAAAAATAATATAATTAAAAAATAAACTGATGATTTTAAATATTTATTAGTAAAATTATTGGGTCACTAGTTTAACAATTTAAAATTTCATTTCTAAATCCAAACAAATTTGTTATAAAATGGTAAAAAGGAACCAAAGTTATCGCAAAACCCGATGAGAAAGTAGCACATGATTTGAAAATGTGCCAAGATATGTGTATCATTAAACAAGGGCTTTTATGCTACGTAAGTTTTAGTTTTATTCCGCGAAACATAATTGTTTTAACAATTGTCTGCTTAATATAACACCTTTATTTTAAATTTCAGCTTGGAATAATCTTGTTATTATCGATCTATATTCAAAACTATTTTCATGAATATTTAAATGGTCATAATTTAATAACTTAGTTTATTGAGATTTTTTGGCATTACCTATCAAACATAAACGTTTATACAATTTGATTTTGATTGACCAAAATCTTTAATTTACATATTTTTTTACATTTATGCAAAAAATGTGTTAAAAAACATTTTAAATTAATTCTCAGTGTTTAAAAAATTGTTCATTTATACAGTTATTAATTGTTAATTTATACAGTTATTAATTGCTCATTTGTACAGTTATTAATTGTTCATTTGTACAGTTATTAATTGTTCATTTGTACAGTTATTAATTGTTAATTTATACATTTATTATAGGCGAAATGTGTTTAAAAATACTTTCTGTACTTAACGGTGTTACAAGTTTCTAAAAAGAGCCTTAGTAATAAATACAAAAGTACTGAAAAATTTACTATTCTTTTTATTCTGTCTATCGATTTGTACGTCAAAACGTGACGCTTACTCGATCAGAGAAGTTTCACTTTTAAACGTTAAGTGCTATGCATGGTTTTGCTTAACTAATCACATACTATTTTTTTAATATAATTTTTAAATGTATTCCTAATAAACTATGATGTACAATAAACTTTTACTTTGTCCTTAATCATTATATAAGATAAACCCGATTTAAATACATCCCTAAAAACATTTCATTTTATGCATGTGCTTTTTTCTTATCACTAACTCATTACACAAAAAGGATACATTTCTTTCGGAAATGTAATTTTGAAGTTGGAATCCATACATTAGCCCAACAACGTGTTCCTGAATTCTTAGGCAGTTTTTTTTTATGTTTCTCACGTTTACAATACAAATGAATTCACGTACATACTCCAGTATTGATCGTGTGTGGCCTAGTTATAATCACTCTTATATGTGCCGATAATAGCCATACTGAAAATAGATTATTTTCATAATTATTGCGGTGAATTATCGATAGAACACTCAAGCTAAAGTTTTTTTGGGGGAGAAATTAATTATTTGCTTTTTGTATTGGAATTCAGTTTTTTTTTGTAAATTAACTTTTTTGTTGAGTTAAAGATTTAGAAAATTGGGTATGTGATGCTGAATTTTTATTTAAAATATGGATTTTAAATCTATTTTAAGTGCACTAGCTATGTTTTAAATCTTAAAAATTTTTCAATACAAAAATAAAATAAATATGCAACAAAAAATAATGTTATAGAAGAAATATTTAAAAAAAACTTCTTTTGAATTTTTTATAAAGGAATATTTGACAAATATTTAACTATACATCAATTTCTGTAACTTACTTGGGAACAAATATATTCATTACCAATATATTTATCTTCATTAAATCTTTTTTTTAAACTTTTAATGAGTTTGTTATTTAAAATTCTGCCATATAAATAAATACGATATTGAAGATCTTAAAGAAAAAAACTATCCTTGTATAAATCTACACAATAAGCTTAAAATAATGCATAATAATAAAAAAAAAGTTTATTTCAATGACAGACTATTTAAATTACTAAAATTAAAATGCATGACTAACTATTTTTTTTGTCATAGTACAAAAAGAGTTAAACTTTATATCTTTGTTTAGTTTTATCGAAATATTTTAATATAATGACATTGCGATAAAAATCTTTAAAAATAGATTCACATTCAAAAGATTGTACCAAATTATCTAGGAAGTATAAAAAAATACCCCCAAAGCCTAAAAACAAAATTTCTAAATCGCGCGGTTTATCGGAAAAGTTTAGTTCGAAACAAAAGCCTGGAGTAAAACAGATAGGAATCATGCACTAACGTAAAACAAAAAGAATTTCAGAATGAACTAATAAGATTCCGCTTTAAAATCGAATCGGAAAAAGTCAAACTTTTCCTCTATTCCATTCGAATTTTTACAACCAACGTCCGATGAAGTATAAACTAAACGCGTAAAAAATCGCTGTATCAGCTTTTTATACCAAAACTTCGAAACCTCTGCCCTTGTGTGAGTCTAGTATGCTTTGTTATTCAGTCTAGCTCAGGTGCTGTATATTTCGACAGTGTATTGGAGCAACTACTCATGATAAAGCGGCTGGAAGCGTTGATGTAGGAATAGTCAGGCAGAGAAATTTCTCATTTGTGGTTTGATAATAATGTAACTGTTAAATGATTTATTTTGAATAATGTGTGTGTACACTGTTAGAAATTCCGTGATTGGCTTCGCCATAATAATTGTTCCTGGTATCTGCAAAAGATGTATGATGAAATGTTTCACTATATTTTCGGTATTAGGTTGAACCATTTTTCAGGTTTTGGAAACAAAAACCTGGGAAATGGTTCTACCAAAAATATGGTGAAACATTTCACCACATAGCCGTTGCACCTAGGAACCATATTTTTGATGAAACAACGCTCCATATTTTTAGCAGTGTAGACATATAATTACTATGGATACAAAAATCTCAACTTTTTGTATTCCTTATTATATATATTTTTAAAAAGAAGGTGTTATGTACACTATGAATGTATAAAAACTTAGATTGATTTTTCTAATGAAGTTAGTTTTGCTATTGTTCAGTAATAAAATTTGAAATAACGACAAGAAATATTAGACACTGAGCTGATGGTAGATAATAGGTTATCTGATTCAATATATGGATGTTTCGTGTGTTTGTATTCCTGTCAGTAAATCAGTTTTATATTGCAACATATTATTAGATGGCATAAATATTTAAGATAAGAATTTTTCGAAAATGTTTTATCCTAAGTTGAAAAAAACGCCAATATGAAAAATATACATACTCGATCCGAGTTTTTGTTGTTTTCCGCATGCTAATGGATACAGAAATAATTCATGATTGATAGCTTCGGTGTTTTCTAACATCTTTTATTACATATGACTAGAAAACTTGATGTGTTTTTAATGAGCACATTCAATACCGTCTATACAACTATTTTTTTAAAAACTATAATAAACAAATGCCAGTTACAATTTTGTTAAACAAAGACAGCAAAGATAAAATAAAAGGGTTGAACGATTTTTGTTAAAAATTCTAGATACACCAAGTGTTAAAACAAACTTAGACTATATCAGTTATTATAAAAGGAATTTAGAGTAAAATTTCAATTCAAATCTTGTTTTTAAGGCAACAATTATGTTGTATAAATTGTTAAGAAAGTAACTAAAACACACAGAAATTAAATTATTAAAATAGTAAAAAAAATACGTTAACAAGACGGTATCTAAGAATCAACAAAATCGTTCAAAATAAACATTATCTAGATTACAACATATAACAAAAAAGTTATAAAAGATTTTTTAGAAGAACAATGCTTAAAATTAATTGTATGAAAAAAATACGAAACCTTTCTTGAAATTACTTTTATAAATGAAACTTATATTGCTTTGGAATAGAAAAGCTCCTAAAAGCTGACGGAAGAATACTAGCAGTCTGATGTAAAAGGAAAAAAAATATATAATGGAAAGACAAGGCATCGAAATTTAGAACGATTTGTTGAAAGCAAATGCACGAAGTGAAAACTAAAATGCAAGGACTACTTAAGTAGAAAACATTCGAAAGTAAAATCCAACTTGGCATTTCTTTTATAAAAAAAGGTAGTTTCTTATGCATTGATGCACCAAACAAGAGGAGATTTTTTATTGTATAAAAGTGATTATTTCTCAATGAATTAGATACAGTGTGCATTTAACCGAAATTTAATCACTTTAATTCGAGGGTTAAGTATTTTAAAGAGGCCCAGTGGCTCAGTGGTAGTGCTTCGCATTTTGCCACGCCACAGGTCCGGGGATCGAATCCCGGATTGGGCGATGTTGACCCATCCTTTCATCCCTTAAGTGGGTCGATAAAATGGGTACCAAGCATGCTTGGGAACTAAACACTGGGGATTCCGCGTGAGGCTGACCATCTTACCGGGACATATACCTAGAACCCCAGAGCCCTAGGTCACGAAAGCTGAAATGGGCATGGCAGGCCTTGGCCCAGTAATGGGCTGTTGCGCCGAGGAGTTTTAAGTATTTTAAAAATTTAGGTACTTTAGTGATTTAAAGGTGATTAAAAGTACATCTATTTTATCGAGATAAAAGGTATTTATGGAATTCACTAGTTTGAGTTAGAAAATCAATTCATTGGTTTGAATTCGAAAAATAGGACTTAAATGTAACCAAAACCGTTTAAATACATTATATAGCAATAACAGATGACAGAAATTTTTCTTAATAAAATACACTTTTAGTATAAAAATACACTTAATATAAAATACACTTTTATTAGAGTTCAAGCGTAAAATAAATGCCATAAAAGATGCTTCGAAAAATATGGACGCTATATTGTAGAGTAGACTGAATTCACATAAATCATTAAATAATGCTCAGAAAAACTTTTTAATAATTATTTAAATTAGGGTTTTGTTCGTGCCTAATGGTATTCGTAGAGTCAAGATAAAATATAAAATAAAAACTGAATTTATCCAAATAGAGTATCATAAATGATATAAAGTAACATTTTTAATTGCCAATTACAAATTTTAATATTCTAATGACACTTTAAATGGCTTTATGGAAATTAAACTAAAGTTTATTTGAATATAATTCCAAAGAACTTTCCAAAGGATGCCTTCTATCATTAGAAACAAATTACCCAAAACTTTAATTTAGAGTTAATTACAGTAAATTAATTTCACAAAGTCAATTGAAAGTTACAAGGGACATACAATCGATTTTTTATTATACTTTTTCAAAAAGCGAACGAAAAAAGAAGGTTTTCTTTAGATCTTCCTATCTCCATGATAATATATCAGCTGTCGATAACTATTCACCTAAGTAGCGATAACGAAAGTTTTAAACAATGAATGACACTTCTTATTAATGTAAGAAGTGGGTATAGTCTTTTTTGTATTGTTTCTTTGAAAGGGAGCGTTATTCAAAAGTGAAACACTTTGCATCATAATCAAAAACGGAGATGAGTTTGTCGATTTTTATTATCGGTAAAACCGCAAATGGCTTTTTTTTGTTTGGCATTAATGAGAGGTATACGATAATGGGAAAACTTTATAAATGATCATATCATCAAATAATGATATCGTTTGAAAGTATAAGATTCAATTTTAGAATATATTCATGTAAAGATTTTGAAAATTTAATGCTATATAAAAATAAAATTAGTTTGCACATATATTCCAGAGCAGATTTTGGATGTCAAGAATTTTAAAGGTATTTGTTGGTTTTGTCGCTCAAATATTAAAAAAGAATTAAATACAAGTTGTTTATTGATCCTATTTAAATTTGAGTTTTTATTGATTATTTGCTCTGTGCTTGCATTGGACATAATTCCTGAAAAACTGAACGAAGTTCAACTATACCAATGTTATACCCTGTATCTCAATTTGCAACAAAGCGATAAGGGTTAAGTTGTTATTATAATTTCCCGAAATTCATAGAATTTAGAGAAATAGAATTTTTATACTTAAAAATAAGTTAAAGTTGAGTATTCACGTCAAATTGACAAATTGCTACGTTTGTTAGTAGTGAAACTTTCTGTACTGCTTTAGGCATTGCTCAGACTCAAGACTTGATATATAACCTGTCGTATGTTTCGCGACACTTATGCAACTCTGAAGGCTTCTGTAATTTTTTTAAGGCTCTACGGATGTTTCAGTCATTAATAACAAGACAAACCGATCAAAAAGTTTAGCTTGGGAGAAACTCAAGTTTCGTTTTAATTTTAGAAGAAAATTGTTTCCTTAATATCTGGGTTATTTTTTTCATTTTCTATGCTATCTGGGTTAGTTTTTCATTTTTTTATGTATGAAAAATGTTCATTTAACAAAATAAAATGCTATAATAATAAATAATTCTCACAAATATAGTTCTGCAAAAAAATTCCAGATAAGTTTGAAACTAAACATTACATTAAATATTGCTTTTCCTGAGAAAACTGTGTTTAAAATTAGTTAATGGAACTTTATTGGTTCAGAAATTAATAGTTTGTACTTTTGACATTTAACATTTTAGGAATGTGAAAATAACAGTAAACTTTATTTGCAGCTCGTATATTTATTTAGAAACGAACATTTTGTGCATTTGAAATCGATAAATTGAATTAAAGAACTTCAGAATTGTAACAGAAAAAAGTGCATTATCTGTTCTTATGTTGACTAAACATAAACAAAATCCTTCTTTAGACCTACTATATATACATGCTGCCACATTTCAACATTTTGTAAGAGTGTAATTAAATCTGTAATAATGTTTAACACTCGAAAAACATTTTAAATTCAATAAGTGCAAAGTAGAAACGTTAAAATTTACCTGAACAATGTAATAAAATGAGAGCTTGCAATTCAAACACGACTTTTAGTTCTTTACAAAAATCGAATACGTTTCTCATTACGAAAAACAAAAGTTTGAAAACAAATCAAGAAATAATAAAGCATTCTCCCATGGTTAAAAAGAACTTTTTGCGGATGTAATTATACTAACAATGTGTCGGCAATCTGTGTATCTTCAGTTATTACATTATGCAAGAGCGCCACTAAATTAAATTTTAATGATGGCTAGAAATTTTAATCAGTGTGTTTAATGTATTATAAATCCCATTTAAACATTACTTACTGATGAAACAATAGAATTTCTTGAAATTGTTTTATCATTAATCAAGATTGATAACAGGCTCTAACTTTTATATTAACTTAAAAAATCAAAAAATGAAATAATGTGAAATAAATGTTTTCCATCTTATCTATGTGCATTTTTCCCCTAGATAATTCTATGAAGTTTCGATTTAAAAATAAAAAGCATTATGCAAAGTCCGAAATATTTCTACAATTCCATGAATGAATTTTTTTATTAGAACTTTTTCTACTGATATATATCTTTTATAGATTAAAATGTTTGTTTTTGTAGTTTTTATTAAGTATCGGTAAAAGCTTATCTTTTAAATAATTTTAATTTTTCATTCAAGTTTTAATTTCGCGTGATATTGTTCGCTACTTATAATAGTTAAAGAAAATATCTTTACCACAAAATTGTAACAATTGCAATTCTTAATTTTTTGGGGATATATTATTGTTAAACTATGTAAAAACTTTAGATTTTTTTAACACTCCGAGGCAAAAGTTCGAACGTTACTCGATTTGGTAGAACGAATTTCAGAAATGTTTAATTAAATATCAGCGGTTAGTACATTTAAATGGTTCTTTCGTTATAAATAAAAACAGTTTGATATTTATAATTACAATATAGGTAATAAAAATACTTTCCAAGTAGTTACAAAATCCTTCAAATCATAGTTAGATATGCGTACATAAATATATATAAAACCTTTTACAACGCTTCCCAATATAAACTTTCCTCGACTTATATATTTCCTCTACTGTTGTCCACATCAATCGCATTTATACCGGATTATCTTTTTCAATTGTAACTCATTTGATGAACAGCCTTTTGTCCCAATAAACGCCACAAAGCTATTGAACAAAGAAAAACTCTCCCCTTATGACTTGTTTTCTTGAAGACAAAGATGAAATACCACCTGAAGCGTTGAAGTTCCCTAATCAACCCTAATTCAACTCAAAGGGACCTCAAGGCAAACGCCCCGCCTTTTCCGTGCTATTCATTTTTATACAGGCTGCAAACGAAGCCTATTGACATCTAGACACAAATGATTGAAGAGTTGCTGTTAGGTAAATTACGTCTTGATATCTATAAAACAAATTCAGTTAGTGTTAATTGATGCATCCAATGATTTCGCAGCGTTGCTTATTTTCTAGCAGTAGTAGTAATGATTTACAAAGTTCGTTTTGCTGAACGTATTTTAAATGAAATTGGAAATATTGTCAGTATTTTTCCATCAAAAGTTTAATAAGGTTTAGCAATAAAATTAATCAGTTTATTTTATATATACGAGTCCTTTTAACTTCAGCGTTATAGTCTAACTTTGAAATACATCGAAATAAATTTGTAAAACGCTTTAAACTTTTGATCACGTTAAATTGAACTTAAAATAATAGTAGAGCTAATTATTTTTTTAGAAATATTAATTTATAATTTTTAGTTTTAGATTAAATAAAACATTGTATTGCAATTATAAAGAAATAATTCTACTTACCTAAAAGAAGATAAGTTACTAAATTCAAAATATAAGCAATAGTAAGATTCAATGATAAGCTTCAGACGAAAACAGTGAAGACATGTGATGAATTTCGATTACCCCTCAATACTAATAAATAAAATAATGTGTAGGATTTTCCTAAATGATAATTTATAACAACACACAAATATGCGTTTAAAATATAAATAAGAATACATTCGAAAATACAAAGTAGATATATTTCAACGCAAATTCACACATTTTCTTTTTAAGAAGAAAAATATTATTTGTTTTTTTTTCATTTAAATTCCACCATTATCATGAAATGATAAAATCCGCTATCCAAAATGACGTATTACTTAGTTTGAATTTCAGGATATATATTTTCTATTCTGAAAATAAATAGCATTTGTATTTGAGTGACGAAAGCCTCATCAATAATTGATGAATATTATGTGCATACGTTGCAGAGAAAGATGCAAAAGGAATGTTTTGCTGATGCGTTTGAATTTTAGAAACCTCGAAAAATTTCCCTGTGATTTAAATTTTTAGACGGTTCTAGAAATGAGATCCGGGTGTTTTTTAACTATTCAAGAAACAAATGTTTTATAAAATAGCTCTTTTTGGAATCATCTAACTATTTCGTGTGAGGAACATTTCAGAGATCTTTGAGGTAGAATATGAAGTTTTTGAGACATCAAAAATGTCCAACCTTTGGTCGTTGTCGATATTTGTTTTAAGTCAATTTAGCGCCATTATTAAGTTGTCTACTTGGCGTCTTTTAGACAGAAAACTTCCAAGGCAGTTTCAATTGAAATAATTTACACCATAAGGACTTTTTTCCTGACCTATTTTTTCCTTCTTCGTAATCTTCGTTAAACGGGAGAAGCATTTATACATTTTTTACATCAGTTTAATGTAACCGGCTCTAAAATGGCTAATTTTAGAAAACTGTAGTTTACAGTACTATACAGTAGAAAGAGGCAGAAAAGTACTTTTCTTCTGAAATAACGCCGATAGTAAAAAGGACGCCCCACTGAAAGGCCACTTAAAAAGATGACTAAATGAGGCATGAATATCAACCTAAATTACTATTTTAGATACTATATACTATGTAGATATATTAGGTACAAGTAATTTTCAGTTTTAAGGACTTTTTCTGACTATTCTGAAATTCCTGACCTTTTTATGACATTTTATTAGAAACAGCTTGTGTGAAAGCCCACTAAGGGCGGTCCTCTGCGTCTTTTCCGACTAGTTTGCGGAAACTTAAAAATCTTCGTGTATTCATTTGTTTGTTCGGATTTTCAAACTTTTATCTGGTTAGTTTAAAGTAGAAGACCCATGAACCTGGAATCCCGTCACCGCATGAAATAAAGGCAAAACCCAATTAGTTTCGTATATACTTTGACTGCAGAGCTTCATACATTATTCAAAAAGTTGCGATGGGTTGAATTTCGCTTTGATTAGTTTTTCCGGATACCCGAGGATTTTCGATAGCATTATAGTCAACTCTAAAGGATTTAAATTTTTATAGCGTCTGTTATGCGCATCAAAATAGCACGTGTATCTTTTACAAAGACTTACCTCTTACCTCAAATAGTTACAAATAAGAAAGGATTAAGGTTTGTTCGAATTAATGCACCTTGTGTCTGCTCGAAAAGTTGAAAAGTTTCTATAAATATGCTAAATCGAACCAAGTATACGTATCATTTAATCTGTTATAGGGTAATAAGGTTATTATTTCCGTCCACTATAAAGAATTATATATAATTATATATAATAACTTTTAGTTCCAAATTCTTAAAAACAAAAACCGTTTTAAATAAGAACACACTGTCATCGTTAGTTTCAATAAAAATGTGTACTAAGCCATAATTGTATACTGATGTTTTTTCAAGTAAAATTCTCTATTTTGCGCATTTGGTCCGCTATATGGTAATAATTTGGTTAGATTGATCACAAATTTAGTAATAAAACTTAGATAAGCACAAAAGGCTCTTAATAAAAGCTCTATAGGGATGACTTCCGAACAAACAACCTGCATAAAAATCACTAAAAAACATTTTTCGCACATTTGGTAACTTTGGGTGAGCTTGTCTAAATATTTAGTCAGGAAATTGCCATCGGCACAAAAGTTCACGTTAAAATCTTAATTATGAGACAAAAGAAAACACATTTCGCACTTTGGAATATATTTTGGTGATATTAGGAACAAAATTGGTGAGAAACTTTAGATCGCCTCATTTTAATTTTAATAATTTTTTAGTGTTAAATTTATTCAGCTGATAACAACACTAAATAATTTTTTTTTTGAATTTGAGCGAAAGTAGTGTATTTTTTTTCCAGATAATTCAAATTTTCTCCAAAAATAGAAAATTTTAAACTCTAAAAGTTAAAAAAAAACGTAACTTAAGTATGAACTATAAATTGGTGCCAGAAGTCTAAGAGTCTGTAAGGTACACACATAACTTTTATTTTTTTGTTATAGATTACAAATAAACTTTGAAAACTGTTATCCATAAAACAACAATGATGTTTTATTTTTGTTAGATCAAAAGATATTACAATTACTTTTTGTATTTAATAAGTTTAAAATTGGTGCTTATTCATTGAACTTGTGATTTCTAACCCTGTTGCACTTAGACGTACGTTCTGACGTTCTCATAATTCCCTAACAGTTTTACTACGTGTAGGCCTTTACTAGTTACTGAGTATGTAACAATTAATAATGATGATGATAATTATATAACTCATCGTTTTATAATGTGGGAGGCAAGGGGTACATGTTGCTTGCACTGTTTGTTTTATATAACTTGTTATGCAATGATAAATTATCTTTCGAATGATAAAGCATTTTTTTCTTATCTACATTAATATTTTTACGTTTCTTTAAAACATAAACAATGGAGTTATCGTTGAGGCCTTGGATTTGAAGGTTTTTCTTAGTATTTTTTTTACATTATCGCCCACTTTCCAACCATACTAAAGTTCTAAATCCATTCGAAATAGATTTTTAAGAAATCGTTACCCACAAAAAAAGAAGTAAACAATTTGAATTTCACACCATTTTTCAATTTTTTGGTGTGAAGAATGTATTTAAAAAATTGTAATAAATTAATTAAAATTAAAACAAGTTGAGTTCAAGCTACCCTGTTGCATCAAATAATGTTTATACACAGTAGTTTTAACTCACTTATGTTTATATTTTGTTGCCACAAACCATTTTAAATGAACTTTTTATATTTTCAGTTGCTTGGACTTCTCATTGGTCACTACCAATCTACAGCTGCCCTCGCTGTCAGTGCGACACTGCAAGGTTTGGCCGCTGGTACCTTTATCCACGTCACCTTCCTGGAAGTGATCCCAGCAGAATTTATAGAGGCTGGACCTCGATTGCTGAAGGTGTTTTTTGTGGCTCTAGGTTTCACTCTGCTGTTGTTTTGCCAAGTTATTTTGATGAACGATGGAGCCGGTCAAAAGCATCATTGAAAAAAGGCCATATATCAACAAGGCTATTCTGTGATGGTTATTTTAAAGCTATATGTTTATCTAATTGTCATAAATTGTGTACTTAAGTATTCTGCGAAGATTGTGTACTTTGTGGGCCCACTGCGATAGGCCTTTTAAAAAATAAATAGTTTATCTGTGTAGTTATTTCATTTTATTTGCAGTATTTTCTTATTATAACACAAAGAATCAATCTAAATTGTAATTTTATATTGTAGAAGAAAGAAGCAACAAGATTAAAACTAATTAATTAGTACCATGACACACCATTTCGTTTATTAGAAGTTAATTTGTACATAGGAACAATTGCTAAAGTGTCATTTTAACAAATGCTTATAGTTGTAGTCAATTTTAAACACTTATGATTCACACTGCTAACTTGGGGCACACATTCAAAACACATGTAGCAACTTTCATCAAAAATGCCATGTGTATTCCAGGCGCGTTCCGTTTACAGAACGCTTTCAAAAAGTGTTTAAGAGCCGTTCAAAAGTGTTCTGAATATGTTCTGCTAAAAGATTAGTTGCATACGTTGAGTTGAATTCCAGCTCAGATCAGGGCCTGACCAATCATGACAAGATGGGGCCCTAGGTCCGGATATTTTTGAGGGCCCTTTTTTCCGAACGATATTGTTACTTAATATTAATTTACGTACTGCAAAGTTATGACCTTTGAAAGTAAAAGATCCATCATTAAATATAATATTAAAAAAACAATTAGGGGGCTTATATTTGCAGAAAACTTAATTATCTGATTAATTCTAATTGAGTTTGCCATAAAAGCAAACACAATTGTGAGGTATAATATAAATTGTGTAGGTTTATAACCAATTTTGAGGCCCCCTAAAATCGTGGACCAAAGGCCCGAACCTGGCTCAAAATACGAGTCTTTTCGAAAATCAGTCCTTAGGTAGTACTAGTGTGCCACGTTTATTCAACCCACACAACAGTATATATGTACCTACCCTATCCTACCCAACCCTATCATATGGGCGGGGGGGGTTGGTACATATATATTCCGGCTTGTGTGCTTGATCAGAAACCCGCTTATACAGCCTCCGTCAAGTAAGACAGACACAGAAAGAATTTTTAACTCTCACAGAGAAAGGAATATACACCCAGGGCGAAGGCGGGAATCGAACCCGCACCCGTTACACCGCGCAGACTGCTAGCGTAAAGGTCCAAATCACTCGACCATCTGGCCCCCCCCTATCATATGGGACAGTCCCCATGTTTGAGATTTTGTTTCCTATTTTAAGGAATTAATAGTGTTTCGAATAGTGTTCAGAAAAACGTTTCGCAAAGTGATCTTTAAAGCTTTCCTACATGTGTTCCAAAAAGGGTTGCTAAATGCGTGTTAAAAGTGTTCTGAAAAAAAAAATAGTATTCCGCAATGTGTTTCAAAATGCGTTCAGGATAGTGTTCTAAAAAGGGAGACAAAATCTACATTCAAAATGTGCTCCAAGTATGTTCTAGAAAGATTTCTACAATGAGATTTTAAAAGAGGAGATATAGTTGTTTTGAAAAGCGTTCATTATGTGTTTTGATATTTGCAGTGCACTTTAGATTTGTATATTTGACCTAAGTCCTATAATAGTAAAAACCTCTATAAAGGCATTAAAATGCAAATAATTTATCGGTAGGGCCAATTGATTTAGAGTAACAGATAGAAAGTTAAAGAATTTTTAGTAATTTGTTTGTTAATTAGACACATTTGAAGACAAACAGTAAATAATATTTGCAACCAGTAACGAAAAACCAGGTAAAATTAAAAAGAATTGTTTTAGAATAGAAATTTATGTTCCGAGTTAAAGTTATATATGTTAAGTCAAACACAAAAAACCACTCTAAAATATTTATCTTTTCTCTCGATTTTTTAAAAATTATCTAGTGAAATACAAACAATTCTTAAAACAAAATACATAACAAAAAACTTTTTTCCCTCTTATATTCATTCTCGACTCATTAAAGGTAAAGGGGATGACACAGCACACTTTAATGATCCATTGTTTTTGTAAAAATCAGTTTGTGTGTTTGTGTGTGTTTTATCTTTTGTAAAACAAATCTATATTTTGAATATTTTTTAAAATGTTATAACCAAGTTTATTTTTGATATATCCCGGCTCTTCATGGAAAAATATGCCTTTTTTATTCTCAGTTTTTTCTCCCATGAATTGTGAATTGTCCTAAAACGTTTCCTAATTGAGACGAGATTTCTTATTCACTGCCGTTTATCCGAACAGCATTAATTTGAAAAAATTTACTTCATCAATAAACAGACTTACGCATTTCATTTCATAATAATAACAAATATTTAATTTATAAATCAAAAACAATATTTATTACATACAATCAAACATTTGATTATACATACTATCGAACAATGCAAATATTTGACGTGTAGTAAAAGTAATATATGTGAACTAATTAAAATCTTACAGGGAGAGAAATGTATCATCTCTATGATCTTCAAAAAAATATAATACAACTGATAAATGATTAATCAAGCAATTATATTAATTGCCTTCAATTTTAGAATGGTATAGGAACTCCATTCCTGTCCAAGAAGTCTCCTTGGTTGTTTTCATTCAAAGTCAACATGGTCTTCAGCATAGCCGCAATGCTGTCAGGAACTTCAATTTCAGCTGCCGGTGACCCCATATCAGTTTTGACCCAACCCGGGCATATCTGAACATTCAAAACGCCATCCTTTTTCATGGCGCGGGATACAATTCGCATAGCCATGTTGACAGCCGCCTAGAATGAGAGGAAATTAATCAACGTTGGTTTCAATTGGATTGGTTGGTTGGTTGGTAGACATATATATTCAGGTTTGTGTGCTTGGTCAGCGACCCGCTATAAACCTTCGTCAAGTAAGACAGACACAACAGACAACACCACATAAGTGGATCCATCTAATTTTTAGAGACAGAGGCCAACTAACGGTTTCAATTGGATTAATGTCGAACTAGAGCACTACTAGGATGCCAACAAAAGTTAAGAATCTGTGAGAAGTGATTTTGAGCTAGTCATTGATTAGCAGGACAAAACCTAATCAATCCAACGTAAACTGAATAAAATCAGGAGGTCGGATTGCGAATATAAATGCAAAATATAATACATGATGTTTTTACCAACCTTTCTTAGAAAGTAATTTTATGTATGGGGTTTTATTGAGGCGGTACTATTGTTAAAACCAGTGCCTAACACTTTCTAGGACATAATCCTAGCACTAATATAGGGTAGCTTGGGTTAAGTAATATACACTTTTATAATTGGTAATAAATATGCACCCTTTAATAGTACTAAAATGCTTTCATATAAAATCAAACCACTCTCAACCCAATTGAAGTGCTGAAAAAACATTATGGTTAAAAACAATGCTAATGGTTTAAAAATTTTTAGGGTATTTGTAAAAAAAACCTATTATCATGTAACCCATAATTTTTACTGAATTTATTAAGAACTTAATTCGATAAAAAAGATTCCCCAAAATGAGTTTAGTTTGGAAGATGAAGTAATTGGTAGACAGTGGTTGGGATAATGCGTAAACAATTGTTCTTTGGGTAAAGTCTAGACAGGTTTTTCTTGAGGTAATTTCGAGACAAAGCGATATTAATAAACAAATATATTATTTTAAGGTATAATTTAAAATAAAGAAATGTAAAAACTTTAAATTGAATCGCATTTACTGTCGATTCAAAGAGTAGCAGTTTGTTTTTATAAATTTATGTCAAGAGTAAATGGTTTAACAGTGATAAATTTTATGGATTGTAACAGAAGACATTGGGACATGTCCCTATTTTAAACTTGATGTACATATCCCAACTTTTTCCGATAACCTTTTCCATAAATTGTACCTCTACAGTCGTTGCAAAAAGTTTTGGCAATTATTTTTGCAATTTGCAGAACTTGGTAATCTGATAATTTCGGAGCTTCTATGATCAAATGATAATTAACCTAAACGATTGACTCGCTCCAAAATCAATAAATAATTTTAATTTACTAACCCTAAAATATTGTCGTGTGTTCTAAAATTATTAAGGGTTTTATGACGTTTCATCGTTGCCTTGATCGCAGAAAACCTACTCTTGACATAAAAATGTAGTTTATAAATGACATTTGGGGACAAGAAACCTTACAAAATCATTTTGAATCTTTTATTAGTTTATTAATTCCCGAAGGTGTCTATTAATTACCCCGATTGTAATCATCAATGATACATATTTTCTAATTTTCAGGAAATTTTATTAATTGACATTAAAAAAAACAATTCTATTCAATTCTTGCAATAGAGAGGTTCTCTTGAATTTTTAAAAATAAATTTCTGTAACCTTTCTTTGGTTATGGGGAAGATTCATTTTTTTGTGTATCAATCAGCCTAAGCTACCATACCCCTATTTTTCTACCCTGATTATAAACCTTGTGTGCTTGATAAAATGAATAACAATAGCAACTTATAAATAGTATATATGCCATGGGCAGGTAAATTGCGGTTACTTCAGCAATGACTTGAACCATTTATGATCTAAAATAATCAGTCTTTCAATATACTTTCCTATGGGTGAGAGTTATTGTGTTTTACAACAATGGTCCAAGTCATCAGTCTAGATACTGCAGTTTACCTGCCCAAGGCAGATATACATTTCAACAAATGTAGGGGCTCACAGGGTGTATAAAACAATGACCCACCAACACACTGTTTTGTGCTGGTCAACCACAGTATCTAAGAAAATGACTAGGTATATTTTTGTTCTCGAACACAAATTCATTACTACACTTTAATTATTGTTATTTATAAGTGTTTTTAAAAAAATCGTCCAAGTCATATTTGTAGATACTGCGGTTGACTGATTCAGTGCAGCATAGTAATATGTTGAAAACGATAGCAGGCTTAATTTCAGTGTGAGGCAGGGGCACCCAGTAAGCAACATGCGAAAGGTCCCAGGTTCAGGGCCAAAATAACTGCAGACCTATAAATGGCCTGTCTAACCAAAAAAAGTCCTACGAGGGGAGGAGCAGGGGGGTGCACGTTAAATATGCTTTCTCATTAAATATGTTCCGACGCCGCGTAAGATGTTGCCCTAAAAACTACGTTGGGTGCCTACTCAGGTGTCAGCTCGTCACTTGGCTGTGGCTATAAATTATGACGCCCGTCGCCTGAGTGTAGCTCTAGTGCGACGATTATTCAACCTAATCTAGCCTAATTTCAGTGTCGTTTGAGCCTGTGTAAAGCGAACATTGTGTTTAATGGTTTCACCGGTTTTGGATTCAGAAACATGTATAAGTAATCACAAAATCCAATCTTACTATTCTATCCTATATTAGCTTTGTATCAATAAATACGGAAACAGGTTAACATGTTGACTAAATAATATTTCCAAATTCCATGCGATTTAATAAATTGCAAAATGATGACTAACCTTACTAGTTCTGTAACCAACCGCTGCATCAATAACTGGGACTAACCCCATAGCTGTCGTTAAAGAGCCGTTTCCGGCAGATATGTTGATTACTGCTGCTCTAGAGACGCTCAGTTTCTCACTTTCCTTCAATGAGGCGGCCTTTTGCAGCAATGGATAAAGTTCCTGGAAAACAGGTGTAAGAAAAGAGAAATCAGAAACAATTTATATATTTGTATATTTGATAGTTCTACTTGTTTCTGCATGTACTTTAAGCTCATATAACATCTAAACAAAATTAATTATAAGTAAACACTTTATTTTTAATGTATAGCAATTTGTGAGTCTGAATCTGATCACCGATTTGGATATAAAGACAACGGACGAGTGGAACGGCCTCGCCTACTATGACGTCACAGCTCAACCATTGTCTTACTTTCCACAAACAAAAAACACCCGGCAGCTAGTTAGACCAAACTAGAACGGTCCCGCCTAGAGGGACGCCAGCCTTACGTCAAGTATTGTCTGCTATCTATATATTTTCTTCTATAAAATTTTGGTTCATATCGTACTATGTTTGCGGAGAATATATGCTTATTTAACAAGGACGTAGTTTAACAACGAAGAAACGTCTTTTTTTTTAAACATTATAGGTCGCTATCTTGTAAGAGAGCATATAAAACTTTTCATAGCTACTAGGTAAGCTTGGTAATTTACATATATTCACAATCTCTCTTCAAAATGTTTAATATTACAAATATTTGCAGAACATCATTTGCTTTATATATTTTAAACCACAACATAATTTTAAAAAGGAACTTACTTGCATTAACAGAAAGGGTCCGACTGCATTTGTATCGAAATGCTTGAAGAAACTTTCTTTTGTCACTCCTGGAAACCCTTGAAGGGCAGCGGATCCAGCATTGTTGATGAGTAGAGTGAGACCTCGGTTTCCCACGAACTTCTCAACTTCTTTCTTGGCTGCTTGAATTTCTTCTAAATTTGTCACATCTAAACAAACAATAGTATAGTTAAATTAAAAAATAATAATAATGATGTTTTGAAAAGCGGATTTTAAAGTAAATTTCGTTGTTGCTATAAATACATTTAACTTATCCAAAAGAAGTTATGAATACAAAAATAATATAAATTTAGCTTTCTTAGGGGCATCTTAAAATGTGCATAAAGCTTATATGTTTTATAAAAAAAATTAAACATATTTTTTAAAAACTTCTTTTAAAAATTTCTTAATCCAAAAAATACACTGCAACCCTTACATACTATCATTAAGAAAATTGGGAAAATATTCAAAAATGTTTGCGGGTTAATAGTATCTCATGAAACTATGCAAACTCACCCAATTGAATTAAAATTATTTCGGAATTTTTAGATTCCTTTTTGAGATCCAGCAGATCCTGCAAAATATGAAAACGTCAAGAAATAAAACTAAATTATTTATAACACTGTTGTATTCGGGGGAGAATTTGGTAATTTTATTTTTTACGAACATTACTGCATAAATTCTATACTGTATACAGTACTGAAATTTATCCAATGGTTAACCAAACTATAATATAAATATATAACTTTTATTAGCTTCACATGTAATTTTATTTGAGATATTGAGCTAAAAGTGTTTGTTAACACTGGTAAATAAAATGTTTCAATTTGCAAAAAAAATTAGTTTGAATGTTTTTTTTCGAACTTTGAGTAATAATACGTAACATATATATATTTTTTTCATCCAACTGCTATTATTATCAAACTGCTAAAATTTTAAAATTAAGTAAACCGAAATATTTAAAAAATATACATACATAAACTGAATATACACAAAAAGACATATTTGTTTTTACATCTAAATATTTGGATGTAAGGCCATATTTTATAAAAAGAAATACGAAGTTCTAAAAGAATTAAAATAATCTACTTTTCTATTGCCTAAATAGTAATAAAAATTTGCACCTATAATCGCTTTTACATAAGATTTATAAAACTTGTCAAACACAGCATTCAGTTGTAATTTAAGCTTTTAAAACCTCAAAATTGTCAATTTTCATTAATTTTCTTTCGCAAATTAAATTAATAATCTTTATTGTTTATAAAATTCATTTGAAGTTCGAAAAATCATTACGTAAAATTCCTTTATTCAAATCCTAAAATCCGTTCCGATGACATTTGGCGCTTTCGAAAATGTCACCAACACCTTAAATGGCGCGAGCTTCTTATTCTTAGTATCAATATAAAAGTCTATAAAACTATAAAAACCCGATATTTGCGAAATATTTAGCAATAACAAAGCAAGAAATAGCTCCAAATTGCATTAATAAATGACGAAATGTAAATTAAAACTAACCAGCTTTTCTATGCAAAAAAAAATTAACGCCTTGCCTTTTTCTTAGTAAACAAACAATGAAAAATCAAAGAATCGAATTGTACTACATTTTATGACCTCATTCCAAACTTATCTATGTGACAAAAAAAAATTCCCTTCAAATATTAGCTTTAAATAAAGTTTCTTATGCTATTGTGGATGTGGCAACAGCTATTTAAATGAGTATAGAAATTACATTTCAATGCTAATGCAAAGGGTAATTCGCCGACAGACAGTAGACAGATGTCCGTCCGGACGTACAGACAGGCTGACAAAAAGTATGAAATATAGGTCTCTGAGGTCATACCTTCCTAATAAAAAAATAATTTTTTAGGTCCGACGAATAGAACCGATTTTGAAAGGGGTACGGAGGGACGGACATCTTCAGCATGTCAATACCTTTGTTTTCATTTTTTTTAAAAATTCTTTCGAATTAAAAAAAAAGGAAAGTAGGTTAAAAGAACCGTTAAATTAATCAGATTTTACTTCACAACATCAACTGCATCATTAAAACTTAAAATACATAAAATTGTACGCAATAAGTTATAGAGATCTTAGAAAATTTAAGGCCTTGAAGGCGAATCAAATATAGGCCCTTCGCCGAAATCTTAAAAACACCAATATATATCATGAGAATTTGCTAACGATCATAGGAAATCTGTTATATAACAACGCTTTGACGTTATTAAGGGTTTCCTTTTTCTGAAGGTCAGTGTCAATACGTTTTTAACCAGTAATGCTATCCAAATTATTTGCAGTAGCAATTCCTACTTTTCTACTAATTTAAAAATCAAAATTTCCGCGTTTTTAAGGGGTGCACTTATGTGTGTGAGGGCATTTTTGCAACACCCTATAAGGACTGCCATGAGGCCTACTATTAATTATAATAATAACTCACCGTAGCTAATCCAGGATTTCTGCAGGCAGCAAATACAAATCGAGGCGGATCATCCAACTTCAAAAATTGTTTCACGAATTCCAGTCCAATACCACGGTTAGCGCCCGTCACTAAAACACTTTCCACTGCCATTTTAACCGCCCTCTTTTTAACAACGAACTTCTCCTGTCAGAGCACAAAAGGATGTAACAATGTAGGAGTTCCTCAACAACTCATTCATATCTGAAGTCTGATTATATAAGAGTTCAAAGTTGAGCATCTATTTCAGACGTGAATGGAGTTTTTATTACTATTTTTATAATCAGATTAATGCATTTTGAGTTTTATCTCAAATAGATGAGTAGGCGTTTTTGAATTACAAAAAAAAGCTTTCTCGTAGTAATCGAAATTATTTGCTAATATTTGGCGTGGAAACGTTTCTATCGCTCGCAAGTTTCTATTTACTGTGAGGAGATTTAGCTGAGGCTATTTAAATGTTCACAACCAGTCCAGAACTAGTTTTTTTTAGGTAGCCAGGTTGCATGTATTGGCGATGTATCGCTTGTTTGCTCAAAATTTAAATATGATTAATTTTTTTAAATCAGTTCTTTCGCTTTCAGCTAACCTGCTGTGTTCTCCATAAATGGAAGAAAGGTCACTTAAAATGCTAAAGAATTCTTGTAATATATATTTTTTAATTCCGATTTCCTTTGCCATTGCAATGGCTCTCGAACGGGTTTGAATTATAAACAACTTAACAAAATTGGTGAAATTCATGACCCGTAAAATTTTGGAAAACCTGCCCCGTGGCCATATTTATACTTAATAGTACTTTGAAGCGCGCGAGTAGAAGTTTAAATTATTTTGAAAACAATAGCATAGTTTCGTTGAGAGAGGAACCACCTTTTAGTATAGGGGAGACCGGGACTAGTTTTCCCATGGGGTAAGTTTTCTACCAGGCCTTATATTAGAAATGAGCCGTTGGAGGGCGCCAACTAGGTCTGCTTGGTTTATGAAGTAACACGTACTATGTCACTCATAAGAATCTTGTTCAGTCGGAGTTGTGTGATATTTATCGTTAGCTGTTTTTATGATTTTTTCAAAGTTGAGTATTTTTTTATGCTTACATTCAAACCTAAATTAAACGCTTTTTCTTTTAACTTACAGTTTTATCATTGCGTAAAATAAGAGGTGGTTCCTCGCTTTACTTAAATTTGTATTTGTTTTCAAAATATAACTAAAACATTTAATCCTCAAGGCACTATTAAAGTCAAAATATATGGTGACGGGACAGGTTTTCCAAAATTTCACGGGGCAAGAATTACAACAATGCTTTGTGGATAAACGTGCTCCAACCTTTATAATATTCAATAAATGTAATTGGTTTTTAATGTATGACCAAGCAATATAACCATACATTAAGTTCTGAATGTAAAACTGTTTTGTTTAAAAATTGTCTACATAGTAATAAAAAGAAAGCTGACTGAAATCTTACCATTTTGAAGCGATATACGTTGCTCTAATAACTATCAAGAATGGATTGATCGTAACGTAAAAGCATCCAAAAATTTAAGTATTACAATCGATCGTGCATAATTACACCTTAAAACATTAATATGTCATGTTGCACCCAAAACTTTGGAGTAAATTATCTGGCTAAGAAAAAAAAAGTAATCTCAACAACTTCAATGCGTTATTTATAAAAAAAGGATAGGTCTTTCTTTCGCGTACAAATTTGAACGATTTTGTTCGCGAAAGAAAGACCTATCTGAAAATATCTCAGCAAAGGCAAATTTAAAGTAAAAAATGACAATGCATACCTTTTGATACTCATAAAACTGATATCCATGCCAAATATTTTTGTTCTAGGTTGATTTGGAACGATTTTGTGATAATTCGAATTTTTACCAAAACTTTAAACGGCTCTTATGAAGACCGGTCCTAAAAAGTTTGCTGCTAAATTCATTCTAAATATTAAGGAAACATACTTATGAATAATACTCATTTACTTAATGCATTTTTATAATATAATAATATATTGATCAATAATAAGAATATATATTTTTTAAAATTAATTTTAACAAAAAGCTTGTTTAACCAATTTAATGAAGTTTATGTAATAAGGTTTATCTCTTATCATGTAATTACGATATTATTTTAAAGTCTTGTTTATTTTTATAATTTAATATATTCAATGATTAAAATCATAATAGTTTGTTTATATTAAAAAAATAGGTGTTATGAAACGAATCACGTTTACAAAATCAGGTCTTATAAGATATAAGAAATGATATCCACATTTTTCTACAAAAACGTTTCAATCTAAATTTTTAGTATGTATCATGATTAAAATTAAAACAAAAATAAATTTTGAAACATTATTAAAATTTTAAAATCATTTTAAAATTCATGAAAATATAAAAAAAAAGTTTTAAATTTTAAAAGTAAGTTGTAAGGATACTTCATACCTCAAGTATAAAGTTGAATTCACTGACTTTATATCGCAAACTGTCAAGTTGTAGCAATTGAGTTTAGATTTATAGTAAAATACCGACGTTGAAAACGATTTAAAACAATTTATCGTTTGCTAAAATATTAATTTGAAAAATATATATCTATACATATTGACATATCATTTTACAATCTACACATATTACATGAATTTTTTTTATATGTGTATATTTATTGTACTAAATACCACAAAACAGAGCTTTTGAATGAGTATTTCAAATAAAGAAACAAAGAAAATAAATAACCGACTTCAACCTTTCCATTTAAGCACTTCAAACTTAACTTCATCGCCGCCGCAGCTGCAAAACGCATAACGAAAAAACGCCAGGTGCGATAGGTCTTTCTTTCCCGCTCATTTTCATAAAAAAACGAACGCGAAAGAAAGACCTATCTATTAATTGCAGACCTATAGTAGTGTTATCTTAAAAAGTCAATTTTGGCCGATAGGTCTCTTTTCCGCGTACGGTGCGATATGACCTTTATATAACGATTTGGTATACACTGGCTTTTTTTAAAAAACAATTTTACATATATTCTGGGCTTAATCTGTTGGGTTATTTTAGTTTACAATAAAATGTACATAAAAAATCATAAAATGTTTTTATACGTATCAAATTTTTTCAAGAATAGTTGGAAAATTTGCCCTGTCCATTTTTGCAAGTCCTGGAAAATGTACCCCGAATACGGGGCACGTTTTCCAACTCAACGAATCGTATTTAACCACTCGCTACCAAAAAGTGTATTTACTTTTTATAAAAGTAGTAATGCTAGTTTATAGTTAACCACACACACATGAGGAATTAAATGACATCTTATTTTCTTTAAAATAAATTGAGGTAAAAATTATACAATCAAAAAGAAGAAAAGATGGAAAACTAGCCCCGGTCTCCTCCACAGGTCATTCTTCAAAAAAAGGGCAGATTTCACTTATTATTTTTTCAAAATTTAAAAGTAATTCAATTGTTCTAATTTTTTCCCTAGGATGTATAAACAATTAAAGAACATTAATAAAGATGTAATCCTGTTCAATTCCTTTTATTTTTTTTGATTAAAAATTATTTTTAAAAAACTGGTAACGGAGGTGAGACTTCAGTTACGGAATGGAGACTAAAGACTTCCGAATTCATTTACAATCGACATGCATATTTTACAAAAACTAACAACAGATATTTTTATTGACAGAGGAATTTTTTTTAATAAAAATATACAAAAATAAAGGAATAATAAAAATTAAATTAAATTAAAAAAATAGTTTTTCAATATTTTTGAGCTCTTGTGGATCAAATTATGTAGTAAATTTAACGTTACAAAGTAATTTACCTATATTGTGACTTGTGAGGGAAAATAATG
The DNA here is from genome assembly GCA_019343175.1 of Oedothorax gibbosus. Taxonomy (NCBI): domain Eukaryota; kingdom Metazoa; phylum Arthropoda; class Arachnida; order Araneae; family Linyphiidae; genus Oedothorax; species Oedothorax gibbosus. The sequence continues at coordinate 10,880,049 of CM033282.1, read as the reverse complement.
AAATTGAATGAATCTTTTATATATAATGTTCTACATAGTTTATGTCTTACATATTACATAAAAACATTTTAAGAATAAAAATAAAATGTTTAGAACTAATCAACAAACTTAATCAAATTCCGACAATTTGTTATTAATAATAAAGCAAAAGATAAATAAAAGTACCAGGCGTTATTAAAAATATGTATATCAATAAATTTGAAATCAAGAAATAAATTTAGAATGCAAAAAATTAGAATTCGAGAATTAATTTGAGTTAGCAGGGCCGTTTGGTGCTATGATGCAGAGAGGCAACCGCCTCAGGCGGCATTTGAGTAGGGGCGGCAAATTTCGGCTGTACTTAACTATGAGTAAATTCCACTTCTCTCTTTTTTTTTTATAATTTTTTAGTTCCGTAAAGAAAAGACCACTACGCTACGCATGTTACTAAAGGAGCGGCAATTGTGGCGAACGGCCGAAAATGGCGGGATGCGCCCTCCTGTCGGCGGCTTTACACCAGCGATGTTTGTCTAAAGCAGGGGTGCCTACAGGGGGGGGGGGGGGGGGTCAACGACGCAGACTGCGTCGTTGAAATTTTAGGGGGGGGGGGGTCGAAAAAAATGAGAATTTTTTTTATGTAAATGGTTTGTTTTGTCTAAGATAAAACTCTAATGAATTCTTGTTCTTTCTAATCATCTGCCTCCCCCCCAGATACCTAGGTGGGGGGGGGGGGGGCATAACCCTCAAGAATCAAAAATGATAACCAAAATCCTAGAACATTACGAAAAGTAGAACTTTGATAATGGGATATGGCCTCTGCGCCTGACGAATATTTTTGACATTTATTACCCATAAACAACCCACCACTTCTTTAAAGCTTAAACAAAACTCTTGCAGCTGGCCTTCTAATGTCATAAATCTCACGCAGTCTGTATAACATACAACTCGATGAAATGATGACTCCCGCATATTTCTTTTTCACCCAATGACATTTCCTACATATGATTTCAATTTTGATTCAAATCATATTTTATTATTAAATGTTTAAAGTTATTCTTATTTGTTTATTATTAAATTAATCTGGATTTTAAAAAATATCATCATAATGAGTTGTATATAAGCAGCTTTTGGAAATGTATTATCTATTTTGTTCTGGCAGGGTAGCAGGTCAACTACCTTACCTAAAAAAATTACTTAAACCATTTATCCAAACACTGAATAATTACATATTGAGTATATCAAGAGAAAATTTGACCATGCCAGTTTTACTTCAACATTACGTTTTTAACGTTAAGAGTGGAACATTTTATAACGGCTAGCTTCGTTTGTCTGTCCGTCACTTCCTCAATAATTATTTCAAATAGTAGAAATTTGAATGTATACTCAATTAGAAATGGAGACAAGAAACAAAGAAGTGCTAAAAAAATAGCAACTTTTGTCCTCTCTTTGGTTTGGTTAACTACTTTATTTTAAGAAAATTTGGTATTGGATTATAATATTGAGGAATTTTCTGTAAAAGTTTGTAGAGCACAATGCTTTAATTTTTTGTTTAATGGTACACAGTTAAGTTAAAAATGAAGATCTCAAAAATGGGTACTAGAACGTTCTCATTTTATCGTGAGAATAATATTCTCTAAAACAAATACTTGAAATATCAATTTTGGGATCATGCATGTTTTTAAAATTCAACAAATTCTTGTAGAAAATTGTGTAATCGAATAATTTATGTCTCGGATTTTTCATTATTGATTTAGATTGGGATTCATAGTATTAAATATTCGATTGTATAGATGTACGTACATAAAATCTAATTTTAAATGTCAAATTTATGAAAAATCTAAATAAAAACATGCGTGCGTTGTCATCACGGTAATTATTATTATTATTTTGACGTACGGACACAGGTGGACAGAAATTGCTCCAGTTTTGGGTGAAAACATAGTTATTATGAAAGCAATGAAAAAAATCAAGCGCGGCACTTTAAAGACTTGCATCATATGAAAAAAATGTACCACACTGCCCTGTGAGTTAGGATACTACTTAATTTAATTTAATTTCACCTCCATTACCTCGTCTTAACTCCGTGAATTGCGAGGGTAACGAAGATGAAAATTTTTCACATAATAGGATGTAACTTGCAAACATTTGAATTGATATGAATGGGACTTTTGCATAATGTAAGTACTACTACTTACTTAGAATTCCAAAGTAAAAATTATTCAAATTATACATAACTTTTCTTCGCCAGCGGTCACAGAGGAGAGAATTCCAAAAAAAACCCCACTTGGATTAAATTGCATTTATTCGAGAAAAATGAACAAAATACTTTTTAATATGAATTGTTTTACCCACATAACTCATAAGATGTCTTTACTTTTGTTTAAAGCCAAACTAATGGCAAATACTCCTCTCTATAAATTTTAATTTACATAATAAATTTTAAATAATTATTATTAATTGTTTTTATTAATTACGGGTTTGATCGCATCCCATTATGCTAACAGTTTGCACACTGTACCGGGTGCGGGCTCGATTCTCGCCTTGCCATGGGTGTACTTTTTCTCTCTGTGTCAGTAAAAACTCGGTCTATGTCATAGAGATAGGAAAGAGAATAGAGAGGTCCATGTATATGCGCAGTAGCGCACAAATGAAGCAGGCTAGAGCGGTGTATCTTGGGATACCTCAGTGCCAGTTTCGGTCACTATGTTATGCGCAGTAGCTCAAAAAGCCGCTAGAGCGGTGCATCTTGGGATACCTCAGTGCCAGTTTGTTATGCGCAGTAGCTCGAAAAACCTGACAGCCCTGCTTCAAACCATTTGAACTCATCGACCCCTCTACCTCTCCTTCCTAACTCTATGGTCTATGACTGTCATTGGTTGGTTGACATATATTTTCAGGCTTGTGTGCTTGGTTACAAAGACCCGCTTATAAACCATCGTCAAGAAGGACGGACACGACATACACACACATACAAGACAGATGCTGCCATCTATCGCCACCTCTACAATTTAGACATGTTCCTGAAATGTCTGTCTAAAGGCCGTATCACACGAGCGGTTTTACCCAATCCAACCTCCAACGCAACTTTCTCCCCCCCCCCCAATTTCGGCCCCCAAAAGGTGTTAACAGGTTGCCAGAGTAGGGGAAGATTTTTCTTTTCCGACTGTCATAACTAAAACGGTATCTCTACAGTAGGCGACAATTTATTAAAAATCGGACATTTGGATTGATTTTCGCATGCGTAGGATTTCTATTATAAGTATTATTTTTTTTCTTTCACAGTTTTGTTCAGTGATGGAAATGATCACTTGTTGTATATGTTACAAAAAAATATTTTTAGTCTTGGGGTTTTGTTGTGGATGCTATTTCTTTTCTTTTACATATAATCCTTCAGTGGTGACATTAAAAAAAAGGTTGTGAAGAGTATATAAAAAAATCAATGTTACAATTTGATAAAGATTGCTTACTTTTAAAAAGAATTTTACAAGTCAAACTGAAATTGTCATTAATATATATCTGAATTCATTGATGATTACATACTAGTAAAATCCTTATTCTGTAATAAAACAAATAAACACTGAGAGATATAAGTTGAAAATTTTAATTTTCCCAACTAGATTGTTAAATTAACACACTTGCGTTCAGAGATATATTGAAGGCTATACATATTGTTGGAATTTTGCTTAAAATTGCAAACATTTTGTTTACAAATTTGAAATTAAAGCTGATATACAGTTTAGCTTTCACATTTAGAACAAAAGGGGCAATTTTACCCATCTACTTTACATATTATAGCAAATAATATTAAATTATTGAATTAACGAAAGAAAATCCATAAAAATAGCCTATTTCTTACACTTAAAGTTGAACTAAAAGCTGTGTTAAATGATTTTTTTCTAAGATATATAAATAAATCTTGTGTGGAATTGGCTCTAAGTAACAATTTTCGTTAAAACCCCCCAACTTTTCAAAAAAATTTTATCGAAAAAATAAGAAGAAATGTCAAATCAAAGAGTTCTATTTCCTCTTTGTGTCAAATAGCTTATTATACTTATGATTGAAAATCAAAATATCGTGCTTTTAAAATAAATAAACAACAGCTTGCCAATTTGGCGCAATATGACCTGAAGATTTGGCTTCAACCAAAACATAGCCGTGACGTCAGTGTAGCTACAGTCACCGATTCACCTGATTGGTTGTTGGGACCAAGTTGATCAACTCCGTCGCGAGAGATCGACAGAGTCGGGGAAAATTTCTCCAACGCCTACGTCATAGCACGTGACAATTTCCGCCAATCATGGTTGGAACAGAGGTTGCGTTGGGAGTTGGGTTGAAGAAAAATCTCTCGTGTGATATGGCCTTTACTTGACGAAAGTTTATAAGCGGGTCTCTGATGAAGCACACAAACTGGAAAATATACGTATTAGAAAATTTAAAAATCCTTTCACATATTAATTTTTTAGAAATACAGTTTAAAATGTAGAAAACCACTAAGACGATTATTTTATTTGAAATAAATTAAACAATTTTTTTTAAATTTTTACATAAACTTTTCTAGTAAATAAAAAGGTAATTTCATTGGCGAACTCGTAATATTTCTAACCAAACCAAACAAAAGTGTAGGATTGTTCCCGAACAAGGAAGTTTATACTCTCAAATTTGGCAACCGACAGAACAGGTTTTTCTTTTTGTTTATATTGTGAAAGAAGACGATTGCGAAGCTTCCTCTTTGCGTAGGCGAGTTTAGCGTTAGCTTGACAGATTTGCTGGGGCTTCTATATTGCCGGTCAGTCAGTTGTTTATCAGATTCAATGATTTGAAATTATATTCATAGACTGATTATCAAGACTAGCTTTTTAAAGCCTTGTTATGAATTAAGAAGTTGGGTATATTTACCCTGTCAGTTGAAGTGATGTTTGGCCATTTAATAAAAAATGTTCGTTCGGCCGAAGAAATAAGACGCAGGAATCTTCCATCTTCTGTTGATACAGATAAAGAAGATGAAGAAACCCCCGATCCTGATCCTAATGGCATTTTTAAGGGTTTGAGATTTTTTTTCAAGTTTGGAGATAACAGAACTAGCGTACTTCGTAACCTGATCAAAAAACATGGCGGCATCTACGTTTCTAAAATTGAATATGGGCCAACCCACATTTTATTAAGTGACTATACATCAGGTGGTTGGCTGTGTAAGAATCAAAATTGGGAGGGTATACCAATGAACATAGTTGTTGTTTCCGTGAATTGGTTCAGTGAATGCATTGAGGCAAATAGGTTAGTACCGTATGCCGGGTTTTATGTAGCTTGTCCTCGTATACCTCCAAAACCGTTTCCCGAATCAGGTGATACTGAAAATTCACAAGTAGTTGAACATACAGAGGCATCCGGAGAAGACAATTTTATAATTAGAGAAAGGGAATACGCTCATCATGCTGAAGGATTCTATAGAAATCACTATGAGTCAACCAATATAAACAATAGGAAGTTTTGGAGTCCAGTTAATTCCTGTTCCGAGTATGAAGATTTTAAATTTAATGAAGAAACAACATGTGACGACGAGTGGCTCGAAGTAGAACCTCCATCACCCTCTACAGAAACAGATAGTGATGAGGATGAAACAGATAGTGAAGATGAAACAGAAAGTGAGGATGAAGAAGAAAGTGAGGATGAAGCAGAAAGTAATGAGAATGAGGAGGTAAATAATGCAGACAGAATGGAAGTTGACAAAAACAATGAAGAAATGGAAAAAGATGATGATGTCATAATTCTTGATGAAATAATAGCGCCTAATTCTGCCAAGGAAAAGTGTGTTCCAGGCCCTAGTACTTCTAAACGTTCCTCTTCAAAACAAACATCACATCGGAAAAACCTGTCATCTATTCCTGGTCCAAATTTGTCTGAATCGGTAGCACATTGTTCTTATATGGAACCAAAATCCCCGGAACTAATTGTCTTAGACGATACTTCAGAACCAAGCGAAAGTGGTCAAGGAAGTCCTTCGCAGGGTTCCCTATCATCAGCAAGTCGTCCAAAATCTTCTGCAGGAACATTGACTCGGCTCCGCCTAAGAATTAAAGTTGATAAATCGTCAAAGGAAAAGATATGGAAAATTGTTGATAATGATACAGATGAGGAATCTATCGAGAAGCCTCAGTCCCATAAACGTAAAAAAAAGCACAAGCATAATTCTCTTCCGTCTTCTCCTGATCTTCAAAATGAAATTATGGATATAGGAGAAGCAACTGTACATGAAAATATGGAAAGTACCATAACCTTATCTCGCAGAAGAAAGCATAAGAAAAATAAGCATAAAAGATCTTGCCTATCCCCTGTTGCGCAAGCCAATAACGATGGTCCAGAAGAAATGTTGGTTGAAGAAAATTTGCTGCAAGAAATGTCTAGCTCCACTAAGGAACAGTATCCACATCATAAGAAATTTAGGAGAAGTGTATCCACACCAACTTCCCCGATTGGTAATGAGGAACCTAACTATAAGGATTTGGCAGCCTCTAATAGCAGATCAAATAGTATTCCTAGCACATCAACTGCTAAGTCACAATTTGAAATAGATGAACCAAATGTGAAGGATGACTCTAGAAAAATTTACTCTGCACCAAACACACAAACTACATGTTCGACATTTTGCAGGAATATTGATGTAGCCGAAAATATTTTAGTTGACAATATTCAAGATAAATTTCCAGATAAGATGTTATCTAATACAGATTTGCCCAATGAGCAAAATTTAAATAAAGAAGTTCTTGAAGAAGTGTGTGATCCAAATAATACATGTTCCATTGATCTGGTTCCTACAGCTGCAATACCAGATTCTGGAAATAACATATTCGATGTAGGATTAATTACTGAACCTCATATAAATAATCAGTCCATTAATGAAGAAGACTTAGTTCAGGAAAACATGTTTTCTAATGATCTGGCTTCATCAACTGCAATAGCAGATCCAACTTCTGATAAGATATTGTCAGGAGAAGACAATGAACCTGGTTTAGATAGTAAATCTGTTATTGTTCCTGACTATGACTATTATGACCATAAAGATACTTTAGTAAAAATTTCTTGTTCAAATATTCAAGACAATTTATGCACAGTATCTGGCAATTCAAGGAAACGAAAAAGAATCATTGAGGATGATCTAAATAATGGTAAAGAAATTGATCAACTTTCTGAAACTGATGTTTCAAAATCAAATGTCTCGGAAGTGAACCATGATGTCTCTAATAAAAAAAATAATGTGAATTCTTCTGTATTAAAAAATACTGCATCTTTGCCCAATGAGCTCGAACAAAATAATTATAAGGCTGAAGTTTTAGCAAAGATTAAATCGGGTGGTTTTTCCGAAAATTCAACTGCAGTTGCCCCATATCGGTTTAAAGTATCAGATTTACCTAGAGTGGGCATTACTGTTAAAGTTCCTCCACTTGCAATACCATCCACTTCAAGGTGTTCGGTCGATCAGTTTATGTATGAACAGTCTTTACAAGATTCTGGAGTAAGCATTAATGTTAAAGTTCCTCCACTTGCAATACCATCCACTTCAAGGTGTTCGGTCGATCAGTTTATGTATGAACAGTCTTTACAAGAATCTGGAGTGAGCATTAATGTTAAAGTTCCTCCACTTGCAATACCATCCACTTCAAGGTGTTCGGTCGATCAGTTTATGTATGAACAGTCTTTACAAGAATCTACAATTTTTCCAAATGAAAGTACAGTCCCCCAACAGGTATGTACAGTTATTCAAAAGGAATGTGCAGTCCCTCAACAAGAATCTACAGTTTTTTCTAAACAAACTGCAGTTATCCAACAGGAAAGCACAATTCCAGAAGAAAAATCTACAGTTTCTGAAGATGACATTGTGCCCTCTGATTCCAGATGTGCTTCATCTTTTCCTGCTTATCCTACAATAAGTGATTTGTGTTCAAATTTTAATAATCAAATTGATTCAGAAACCAGAGATGAAATTATTAAAAGAGTTATGTTAAAATATAGAATTCGCAAACTTGTTAGTGGAATAGATAAGTGCATTCAAATTGAGCCAATACTAGTAGAAGGTGAAAATAATTATCTATTACCAACTGTTGCACCCACTGATATTGATTTCTTTGCACCTATACCACCAGTTTCACTTGTTCCACCGAGTGATGCATCTTACTTTCCTAAGGAAGAAGATACCTCTAAAGTTAAAAACGACTCATCAAACAAAGATTTGGGACATGAAAATACAGTTTCTTCCATTGAAAACTCAAAAACTGAAAGCTTTAATGGAAATCCAACAGATACAACTGCAACCATTGTTGTTGATGATCTACTTGATGAATTGGAGTGTAAATGGAAAATGGATATGGAACTAAATGATCCTCAAGACATGGATCTATCAAATAACTTTAATGATCTACCTATTAATGAAATTTGTTTGATTCAGGAAGACTTGACAAATAAAAGTATTAATGATCAGTACAACTTGACAGAAAAAAATATTTATGATAGAAGGAATGAAGTAAAGCATGTTAGTGGTCTAAGTAATGTCTCTGAAAGTAAAAAAATTGATAAAATATCTGGAATTTCATTGGATGGAACTGTAGTTGAAATAGTAGAAGATCTACTTAATGAATTAGATTCTGATGTAAATGATTCTAAAAAGTTAGATGCTAAAAGCCATGTTAATCCAACCATTGCAATTGAAGAACAAGCAATTGATTTAACTGATAAATACAAAAAACGGATATGCAACGTGGAATCATCACTTCATATTGTAACCAATTTACTTAAAGATCTACTTAATAAATTAGAATCTAAAGTTACAGATTATCAAGGCTTGGAAAATAAGTGTAATAGAATGCCTCCTAAAGAGATTAATGATATTGACATGGCTTTAAAAGGAGAAATCGTTACTGGATTTGATGACAAAATTAGATGCATACATCATTCCAGTCTTTGTTCAGATACAGAAGAAATGGATTTGGGCGATTGCTCAAAAAGCGAGGAATTCAATATTGATACAGATAAAATTGTAGCTAACTTACTTGAAGATCTATTTGCCAAATTAATGGCAGAATCTGACACAGAGAAAATTGTCGGTAGCTTATTTGAAGATCTATTTGCTAAATTAAAGGCAGAAGCTGATACAGAGAAAATTGCAGCTAACTTACTTAAAGATCTACTTGATAAATTGGAGGTAGAATCTGACCTAAGAAAACCTGAATTTCGTATATTGGAATCACTTAAGTATGATATGTATCCTGTTCAACTTTTTAGCAGGGAAGATTTAATTACTATGAGTCGTATTAAACGACTGAAAGGATATAAACAAACGGATTCAGTCAAAGCCGAAATTAAAAATTTGTATGAAGAATTAGAAAAGGGAACACCTGTAGAAGTTGGTTGTCAAACTGATGATGAATCAGTTGTCGTGCAACGGATTCGTGAAACAGAAGAATTAGAACAAACAAGAAGAATGACATATGGTTTTTGGGGATTACAATCTGAACTCGATAGAACAGTTAATGCTCCACCTTTAAACACTACTAATCCAACGCCAGTCACTAATATAGTCACTACTAATCCAATGCCAGTCATTAATCCAACACCAATAACTTATCCAACACCAGTAAATCTTTCGTTATCAGACCTTGTTGATGAAACTGATTCAAACAGTGAAACTCCTAATCTAAACAGACCTGATGCCTCTCAAAGAGTTATTTTCTTTCCTTTTCCAAGAGTAAGACCAATTTCTGAAGAACGAATTGAGCCAACACCTGCTGCTCTCCCAATAAATGTAAGCCATTTATTAGTTGAATTTTAAACTGTTTAATCAATTTTTGTATCTATAGTTTATTTAATTGCATTATTTCAACAGTTTTAATAAGGTTTTGCCACCAACTTTTCTTTATATGCAGAGGTGCCGATCCCCCCAGAGCTATCGACGCACCCCCCCTAGAAAATTATTACCCCCCCCCCAAAAAAAAAAAAACGGTGAGAATTTTTTATTTATATAGGCAAATGGGAGTACCTAACCAAAGTAGCCTCTAACTACATCTTTACGGTGTATATAGAAAACCTTATAGTAAAATGATATTTCAAGTACCATCGAATCCATCATCCAAGAATTAAACCAGTATGATCTCTTTTAAATATTTTTCAACTGATTAGTCGTCAAGACAGAAGTTTCTGAATCGAAAAGGGAAGCACCTTTTGGAATACTGTTATAAATTAGAATTCAAGCTATTTTAATTTCTTTTAAAAAGGTTTTCTTACGCCAAAGCTATCGGAATTAAATAATGTAAAAAATTCGCTCAAACATTTAATCTAATTATTATTATTTTTAAAAACAATATAAATAGACGCACACGTGATCCATTCAAAAACGGCTTCAATTAACCTCAATTCTTAATGCATAAAAAAAGTTTAATTGGTATAGCTTTTATTAATAAACACATTTGCCCATTATCAAACACATCAGAATTATTTATATGTTTACAGAGATTGCTTCACTTAAAAAAACCTAAAATTAAAAAATAAAGTTAAATATAACAAAATTCTTACCGGACAACTCGAAATTTGCACTATTTAATTATCTTCAATTACCCAGACGAATCATTTGGAGCAAGACGACAGTATTTCTACTGATTAAGCAATCATTTGTATTTTGGCTTCGAGTCTAATTTGGCGGGAAAAGTCAAAAATATTATCCGAGAGTCATTATGCGTAAAAATGTTATCAAAGTTAAGCGTACGAAAGATTATGAGCCAGCTGCAAATATGGCGGAATATTCATTGATTCCATTGGCAAACATAATGCGAACGTCATCAATTCACCGAAATGTTTTATAAACTGCGTTGCGATTAGAGTGATTTACACTTGTTACAGTGATCGGATGTTTATTGGAAAAAATTGTCAAGAAATCGTATCGTCTGGTAGAGCCAACGAATAAGATTTATAACTTTTTCCTGGTTGCTTGAATTATGTGTGCCATCCCTTCTTTTGAAGGCAAAAATATACAAAAAAAATTGGAGCCACTTTTGATTATCTTGCACTTGTGTTTTATTTTACCACCAAATAAAAATTCGCCGCCAGCAGTACAAGTTCTGAGCCCCCTCCCCCCCACCTCACCGGTGTTGCGTCGGCTGGGGGGGGGGGGGGTGGGAATGATAAGTGAACTTAAGAATAAGAGTTAGCTGAGTTTTTTTTTCAATTGGCTGTTTATTCATAATTTTTATAAAAATATCAACCCCCCCCTAAATTCAACGACGCTCTTTTGTTGACCCCCCCTTGTAGCAACCCTGTTTTATTAGTAACATTATATAAGTAATTCATTTGTTACAGGGCTGACTTTTGTATATGCCAAGAATTTAAACTTTAGACATTAAATATTTAAATTTAAAAATCTTGGCCTTCACACAGTTTTAGTTTTTTTCAGTTTTTTTTTAGTTTTTAAAAAGCAACATATTCAAATGCAAGTAAAATATTAAATGATCTTAAAAGCCATATAGCCGTTCCAGGCTTAAATGAATGAAGTCCTGTCTTCAATGTATTAAAACTGATAGACGAATGAAAAACAGAAAATGCTAACATGCAACTGTAAAAAACAACAAAAAAAATTACACACCAAAGTTACAAAGTAGGAAAATCTAAAATAAAAAAATAGACAATCAAAACCAAGAAAATTAAATAATTGTAGTCCAGACAATAAAAAAAATAAGTGCTAGCGGTGCCATTTGCTGGCAGAAATAGGGGTCTAAAAGGAAAAGTAATTTTTGTATTGTTGTTGTTTATTTAAAATCTAAGGGTTTGTTGTATTTCTAATAATGTTGGGCTATAGTATTGTTAGCTCACCTTTTCTTGACATAACTTAACTGTTCTGTGAGTCTGATTGGAAGGGTGCATTTGGTTTGTCCAATATGTGATAACCACATTTAAATAATATCCTAACTACTAATAGTAAATGTTTAAGGTTAGGGAACCCGATTTATTAGCAGAAGAGTTGAACAAAGTATTATTGTGTTTCTGTCGAGGGGGTGGGGGGGGGGGGGTACTCTGTGATATGTTTTTGAAATTCTTTAAAAACAGCCCCTTAGCTGTGGAAATTATTTAAGATATGAAATAAAAATTAGTGACATAAAAATTTTAATATACAGTAGGTACTTAAAATTGATTCTTTCATAACAAACCTCATGACAAAATATTTGCGTTTCCAACTGCTCTAAACAATGTCCCAACAATGGTGGCAATTTTCTTAAGTTATTTGTTAATTCTGAAAAAAAAAATTATTATTAAGATTAAGATATTGCTTATAAGGGGAACCTGGGGAGCGTTGGCCATGTTTTCAGAATTTTATTTTTATAAATTATATTTTTATACTAAAATTTCAGAGAATAGCACATATTAAAAGAAATCTTATTGGCAACAAGGATATACCATAGTGTTATATAAATAATGCCTTTTTTCTTTTCTAAATTTGTTTTTTGAAACAGACACATGGGCCAAGCCTCCCTTTATAAGGGAGGCTTGGCCCATGGTAAGGGAGGCTTGGCCCATACAAAAATGAATAATTTTAAAGTGCACAAAAATAAATATTTCAAATTACTTTTGTAAGAATTAAATGTAAAACAATTATATTATAATTCGACATCTAGAATCACTTAAATTTCATGTTTACCATAATTAATATTTAGAGTACCCTACTACCTACATTTTTATAGTAATTTATCTGCATTAAAAATTCTAAAATTGTCCATATCAAGTAATTTTTTTATTCATGTTAAATATATTTTATTCAGTTTGTACACACATTAAATAAGATTGCCTTAGTTAGATTTTTTTTATTTTAACGGCCCAAACTGGGAAGTCAATTAGATTTGAAATCTGCCCCTCCCCCCCTTTTCTCCCCCCCCCCCCAAAAAAAAAAATTAGATATTTTTATATTAATCTGGAGTGCTATTATACTTGAATTAATAATTTAGTTTTTGCAGAAAAAATTTGATATTTGGTCATAACTGAGAAGTTAATTTTAGTTGAGGTTTTGGTTCCATTCTAAACAGGTACAAATATTGATAATCAATCTATTACCTTCATAAAGTTATTATCATACGTAATTATAAACCATGTATTTGATAAAAATTATTTATATAATTTCATAACTACAAGTTAAGGGGAGTCGGATGAATTTTTGGGTAAAAAATGTCGATTTTCTGTTTTTCTTTTATTTTTAATCTGCATATCTATAGCTTTAATTTAAGACCAAGATTATCGATTTCTGTTTAGTTGTTTTCTTTTTATATGCATTTTTCAGAAATTCTGTATACCTACCGGTTCTTACCTATACCTTACTTTTCTTTTGCATTTCCTGAAATATAAGGTTTTTCAACAGTAAGGAACATTTTCTCAGGAACCATAAAAGATATCAACATGTTTTGTTTTATTATTTCTTCCCCATTAATAGCTCTTTGATTTAAACTGAGGAATTTTAAATATCTCTGCTAATATATATATATATATATATATATATATATATATATATATATATATATATATATATATATATTTGATTTTTTTGTTGTTTTTTTTATACATACTTTTAAAAAATCACTGTAAACATATGTTTTAATACTGTGAAATATCCTCAGTTTAAATCAAAGAGCTATATGTAAGGAACAAACTATAAAAAAAATCATAATGATATCTCATATAGTTCCTGAGAAAAAATTTCATGGGCGGGATAGAACCATCCGACTCCCCTTAAATAATTAGCCTTGATCCAGTGGCCAACCCTCCCTTACATAGATGGGCCATGCCTCCCCACCTAGTCATTTTGTAAAGAATGGCACATAGAGATTTTCAGCCTACTTCATTGCACAAACTTTATAACTTAAATAAAACTTTAATATAACAGTATTTAAAAAATACCACATACTTAGAATTAATTCAATTGGTTTGTCTGAAAAAATCTTCCAAATTGTAAATAAAATGTTTACTTTTTGGGATGAGAAACTTTCTTTTTTTATTTTTCCTTACTGCAGCGAAGTAGCTCAATGAAACTAAGATAGATGTTTGCTGACAACAGTAGCATTGAGTACCATTTATTGAGAAAATGCTAAAAGGTTTTTAAATACTAAAATTAAGAGGTGGGCCAAGCCTCCCTTATGGCCAAGGCTCCCCAGGTTCTCTTAATTTTTATTTGCATCTTTTTGTTGCAAAAGTTTAAATCAGGGCAAAATAAATTTTATAAAAAATTTACATGTTTGTGCATTTATTAAATTTACATTGTATTTTTCACATAGCTTCCGAATCAAAAGTACTACTTAAGGCCGTCATGCCCTAACTTCAAAGTTATTTCCAAGATGCAGGTAAATATTTATAATCTCATATTGTTCTTAGGCAATAAAAAATAATTAATTTTATTAAAGGTATAACACCATGAAATTTAAGGTACCTAATACCTGTATATGTTAAAATAATCATTTTTTACAAAATAGTCATTGCTTAAAATAAATTATTTTCTTCTGAAACAGTTTGCATTATTTCTTGATATTAAAGTACTTATTCCTTACTAGAACAAGGTGTTCTAATAAGAATAGATTGCATTTTTGATGTTTGTTTAATCATAACTTTAACCCTCTGAGGGATACGAAAATTAGTTGTTGTAGTGTAAACTTGTTTTCACTGCATAAAATTAAAATGTAAATTTTTAACTGAAATTTAATTTCTTTAATTTTTTAAAATTGTGTTTCTGTAGCAGATTTTTGGTAATAACTCTTCTATAATTTGAATTTTGAAAATTATATATTTTAAAATATTATAAAACCTGACAGGTTTATACGTCTGTATTCCTCAGCTGGTTAATTTCGCCCTGTTTAAATCTGTATATATATTGTTTTTTTCTCTGGAATAAAATACTCATGTTATATGTCCGGAATGAAGTTTTCTTAACTTAATTAAAGTCCTTACTGTAACACTTTTTGCAGGTTACTTTTTTTACATCGCTGCTAAAAAATTCAATTTGAAAGATTCATATTTAAAAATTTCTAACAATATTTGAAAGTTGGTCGAATGTTTTCTAAAAATTTAAAAATATTTTAACATTTAAGATGGTTTTTATTTTGTTTCTGATTTCCGTAAGTAGTTATACTTACTAAAAGCTTGCTTATGGGCTTACTACAAATTACTTAATATTATGTGCAACACTTGTACATTTTGATGTCCCAAATAATTAAAATATAAAAAAATTTGTTTAAAGATGACACAAATATTGAGTTCTTTAGGGTACTGAATGAAAATTATTGTAGTTTTTTATTAAATGGACACTACAGGATTAAAATTGAAAATTTGATTGAAATGATATTTTATAAAACTGCAATAAAATCATCTTTTTTTTAAACCACTCATGGTTTTTTCCTCCAAAGAAATAAAAATCTCCTATTTCAAGGGTCTACTACATTATTTGTTGTTATTTTAAATAGTAAAATTCTTTTAAACAAATTAATATTATGCAATTAACAAAAATATTTTCAGGAGCTGTATGACTTCATTAAGGTTTTTGAAGGTCCACATAGAGTTACTGCATATGAAAAAGCAATATTTGCCCTGGGAAGATATCATAAGAGAATTGAATCACTAGAGGTTTATAATTTTTTTCTGTTATATATTATGTCTATTTTGTTTACTATATCGAAAAGCAATTTAGTGACTGTTTTTACATTTTTAAAAATTTTAATGTGTAGTTTGAATGCATTAATAATATGAATTACATTAAACATTTAATTGAACACTTAAAATGTCAATGATTTAAGGGAACTAAAAGAATAATTTTTGGACCAAAAAAACTTACTTTTTTCTTTATTAGTACAATGTTGATAATATAAGGGAAAAAATATATATAATACTATAAATACAGTATTTTTTTATTAACGATTTTTTTAGTATTGTGTTATTTTTTTAAATTAACAATATACTTCATTTAATATACCAATTTTCTAGTTCTTTTTAGTTTTAAGAAAATTTAGTTTCTTGCACGCAAATAATAAATCTGAACCCCAAATTTACTTATGATTAAATTTATTTAGAAAGTTACTAAATGATATTTTGATAAATTAAGAATTGAACATAATTCTTCCTAAAAAAATATATTTTTTGTATGTTACTTGCATTTTGGTTTCAATAAATTCCTTAACTTTAAATTTTGTTCAAATGATTGCATGCTTGGTATGCTTTTTCTCAGATTCAAAAAAGATTTTAAAAATTTCAGACAAAATTCTTATGTTTTTTAAAATCATTTATTTGTTGAACAAAATTTAGTTTTATTTTTAAGATAAATGTAAGCACTTATAACTTAATAAGATGAGCAAATACTTATGTTTATTCCAAGCAAAACTTCATGTTAACAAGGTTCAATGCATTTTATATTCATTCTAATTATTTTTCTTGAAAGACTCCACTATATATAATTTGTAGAATATTATTTCACTAATTATCCGCTACTTTCTGACCATGAAATTATACTTTTCCGATAAATACATACATTATTTATGTACTTAGATAACTTTGTTTGTTGATTCAAAGCTTTTGTTATTAAATTAGTAAAGGATAAACGAAATTATTGAGAAAATCTTTAATTTTAGGAGGTACAAAATATTGATGGCATTAGTAGAAAGATTGCCTTTAAAGTATGGGAAATAATGCGAACTGGAGACCTTGAAGAACTTAAATTATTTGGCAGCAGAAGATTTTATAACGCTAAGAAATTGCTTAGAAAAAGCTGGGGAATCACAACTAGAGTGGTGAAAGAGCTGTTCTTAAAGGTATTTGTGCTTTATTAATTTTTTCTATTGGTTAATTTTGGTAAATCTTACTTTTTGTAGACTTTCTTCGGCATTACTGAATACTGGCATGGAACACAATAAATCCGAAAACAAATTTTAAAGCACAAAAAGAAAATTCTTTTTTTTTTGCCTTGAAAGCTTTGCTTTAAATGAGTTTGCATTCTGACCTCATTAGCTCAAAGATACATAAGACAGAACATTCTTACGAAAAACATTATTTGCATTCTCCATCGTTCAGTAATACTGATTTTACTAACTAATAAATCAAACTAAGTTTACAAAAGACTGTTACAAATTTCTCTGATAAAAAAGTTTGGGAATTTTAGTATAATAGGTAAATGTGACAATAGGTAAAAAGGGAGTGTGTGCTAAAAAAGTTTTTAATCTGAGCATATTACAAGACAGTTCAACAGAGTGGAATAAATTGTTAGTTATGGTTTCTTTGGCGAGTGAAATAAGATTCAATTAAGGGGGGGGGGGGGCGACAAGACTTGTTGGACTATCAAAAAAACACATTGTGATACAGAGCAAACAATCTGAATGTCTCAACTTCGATTGATAATGTTAAATGCTATTATGATTAATAAAGTTAAATATTGTTATGATAAATAATATGATCCATCATGATTAATAATTTTTAATAGGATCATGGTTAGTTAAAGGAATCCTCATGACTACCCAATCGAAGCCTCTGACAAACAGATCTCTAACACAACCAATATTTCTTGGTATATGTTTGATCTAACAATCAATTGAAATTTTATTGGCCTTTGTTTGTAAAGACTACATATATCTATCCAGTTAGTTTTTAGTTCATCTAAACTGTTTCAACAAAATGATTTGTGAATTTAACTGGATGGAATTATTATATGGCAACATATCTTAAAAAGTTAAACAATATTTTTTAAAGCTCTTGTGAGCAGTGTGTTAATATAGATAAAATCTGCAAGAAATTTTTAGCACATCTTTAATTTATCATTTGTTACATTATTAGCTTGGTATGTTTCATTAATTTTATATATATTTTTCTTGAACAGTCTATTATACAAGCTTATCATGAAAGTCCCTTGAATTTTTTTAATGTTGTTTGAATGTATTTTTTTAAAAAAATATTTTGACAACTTTAAAAGTTGTTTTCAAGGTAAATTTTTTTTTGTTTAGTTTAATATCTTTATTAGTTGAAGTTTTTTTGCTGATTAAATAAAACATAAACTTTCACATATTCTGAGTATTTTGAAATCTGGAGTTAATAGTTATCTTTTAAATATATAAATACTAAAATAGCAGTGTTTTATAACGTTTTTACAGCATTTGTCACTCGTATAATGTTTAGAATTTTTTTACAAATATTTTTTACATAAAATATTCAGCACAGTTTTATTTGAAAATTAGCTAAAAATATTTATATAAAATAACACAAAACAAAAATACTTATGATTTCAAATTTAATCCTATATTAAGAACTGGAAAAAACTACCTCTGTGCCTTAGACTTTTGTATGTTAATTGAATGAGAGCTTATTTCAACTAAAAAGCAATACTATATCTTAATAGTTAAATAGTTGTAAAAGCTATTTTCACATGAAACATCTGCAAGCTTCTTTATGCGCTCAACAAAATTAATTCATGACTACAGAAAATATATATAAAGTCACACATTTATATCAACACATTCAAGCCAGGCGTAAAAATAAATCCTTATTTGATTGCAAACTTGATAAGAAAGATAACCAAAACGTTCCTATTAACTTGTTTTTGGAAATGAAAGTTAATTTTAGTTTCCAGTTCTTTGTTCTTCCCCTCGACCTTGGGTTAAGTCTTCCATTGAATCTGGGAACTGTGCCTAGTAATATATTAGTTTTGCGGGATTTGGTTTGGATTATAACTCGCATGGGTTAAAAGCTTAGAAATTCAGAGCAGACTCAACTTGTAAGGCCTCATAAGCCTACTGTGACGTCAGGTTTTCTGTGCAGTTCAGAGTGTTAGCTGTTCTGAAGAAGAGTGAACTGAGCTGTTCGGGCACGACTGACCATACCTATCGTGTTTAAAACAGGTTTCGTTCTTCAGAATAGCTGACCCTCCAAACCGGATGAAAAAAAGCTGTACTCTTTAAGACCTCGCCATTCTGGTCTTAGTTAAGTAGACTGTGAACCATTTAATAATTATAGAATATCTTTTGAGTTATGCATTTACTTTTTTTTTTTATCAGTTGCTAATTTGAAATAAGAATTGTGGAAAATGTTTTGAAATATATCACTCCCACTAACAAGAGCTATTTGCAACCTTAATGGTTACTATGGTTCATAATGAAATGAAAACACTTGATTTGCCATGCAACACAACCTCTGCTAGCCTCAGTACATTTAAGCATTTTCTAAATTATTGTAAAAAGAACCAGCAATCTGTATCTAATTGATTTTACGGTATAATAAGGCTATTTATTTTCCTTGCCATTCGATTCTGCCAAAAGTTATGGTGTCTAATTCCATGGTATTTTAGTTAAAACTCCCCTGATTAAAATGGGTTGGATAGCTTATGAAGTTTTATTTTTTAATCTTCAGATGATTACTACTTCTACATACAAAAAGTGTTAATTTGCTTGCAAAAATTCCATTGTAATGTTTTTTTAAATAAAAAAACAATCTTGGTTCCAATTGCAACAAGATAAGTTATTAACTGTTGTCAAAAAATATTTATCAGGCCCTGACTGTTTCGATTAAATTTCTTTCTAGGATGTAGATCTACGCCCTCCCGGCTTCTAACTGTTAAAATGTTTTCTTACATTGCGCATATTATATCAGAATGGTACAATACTTAAATGCATGGTATGATTTTTCAAATGTTATTAATTTAAGAGTATAAAATTAGTTCTATCACTTACTTATCATTTATGTTAAAGGTAAGTTCAGTAAATGAAAGAAGAATCAATTTCAATATTTCTCAATTCTATCAAAATATTTTTTATTGGTTTTTATAATTTTTTGGGAACTTATCATTTGAGAAGGTCGTAAAATCTACAAAAAAGTATGTTTTTAAACTTTTGTTTTATGATTATTTTAGACTATTTAATGCTAAAAAGCCCATCGCTTTGGTGATAAAACGCTAGTCGCATGCCATGACAACATAAGATCCGCTGGAGGTAATGGCTACTGTGGGGCCATAAGAAAAAAAACTAAAGAGTTTCGTTTTCTCCATTATAATGTTTTTTTTTCATTTACATTAAAAAAAATAATTATATTAAAATTATAAATGCTATATATCTGAAGATGCAAAGGTATCCACAGATCTCTCTAGGGATACGCAATTTAGCCAGTAAACATCTTTCCACTGTACCAGTTTAAAATTTCAACTCATTAATCTGTCATGGTTTTAAAAACATTTTATGATACATTAGTAAAATATTTTAAAGGGTCCTTAATATTTAAAACTTAAAAAATTAATTAAAATTATGAAATTAATTTTTTTTATAGTATGTGTGTTGTTGAAAAACCCAATAGTCAGTTGATGAGTTTATAAATCTGTATCCCTAAGATATTAACTTAATGTGGTGATTTAAGTAAACAAATATAACCAGTTTCTTAGCATATTCTGACAAGTCAGGGAAATAAGACTTAAAAGTTTAAATATATATGTATGAAATATCAAGTTATTTTTTATATAATTTTGTTATAATGCTGCTACACATTAAAGGTTCAATTTAAAACCAAAGTCTAACTTAAATTCTAAGTTCATAAAAAGCGTTGTGTATGCAGAGTAGTTTAATACCATGATCAGAGTATAGTAAAGCTAAAATGGCAATTAAAATAGCACTAATTAATTTAATTAAATACATAAAGCCGTACATGGAAGTTCAAAGGATAATGAAACTAAACTTACATAAAACGTTCAAGTAAATATCACTTGCCAGACGGGCCAAATGGCCCCGGCCAGAGTGCAAAACTATAGAGTTAACTGTTGAAATCATTCTAAGTCGAAATGAGAGCTAATCGTGAAGCCCATTAGCAACTATGAGACCAAGAGGTTACGCGACACAAGTGACCCATGTCACCGCGAGGTGATGCCATGAGACCACACAACATATTTTAAAGAATTCAGTGAAAAAAATATTGGAAAATAAAAATTTATTTTAGTATTATTTCCTTACTTAAAAAATAGGCTTTTAAAATAACCATTTTAAGTAATACCACAAATGAAACAAAATTATATATATGAGGTATAATATGAGGTATGTCCACAAAGTAAGTTCCGTTTTGTTATATAAAAAAAACATGTACAGATACAGAAACAAATTTATGCCCGGCAGTTGCTCTTATTCGAGGAAGGAAATTTATGCCATTTTCAAATCGCTGCTGTCGATGTGTTCTTTGTAGTGCTTCTTTAAAATGTCAGCTTTAATTCAAAATGCTACCACTTGTAAAACCAGATCTGTGATTCCTTTTAAATGGCGAGGTTTACAGAAAAAATGCTACGAGTGATTCAATGGTTAGAAGATGGTTCAGACAGTTCAATGGACGTGATCAAGTGCACAAGAAAGAACGCAGTAGACACCTATCTTTGGTTAGTGATGAACTGGTTCACACAATTGAATAGAAGCTTTAGTAAAACTGTAAGTTTACAATTATTGCTTTTGCTGTGGAATTTCCTCAAATCTCACAATCACTAATTCATGAAATTGTTACTGAAAAATTGAAATTTCCATGAAAAAAAACATGTTACCACATGGTTGAAAACACAGGTGGCAACCTTCTATGAGGAAGGAATACAAAAACTTGTGCTACGCTATGACAAGTGTCTACAAAATTTCGGAAGCTATGTAGAAATGTAGTCTAAGAGTTGTAGATTTTTGCACAGTAAATTTGTTTCTGTATCTATAAACCTCTTTTTTTTATATAACCAAACGGAACTTACTTTGTGGATATACCTCATTTTGTAGCTATTTGATAATATTAATATTGTGATAATGATACCTCGATAGTTCTTGAGAAAAATGTTCCTAAAGTTAGTAAAATTAACATGGGCGAATAGAAACATCCCACTCCCCTTAAACAAATTTTGAACAGCCTATTGATAGGCTCCCTTTTTGTAGCTATTTGATAATATTAAAAATTTCTTAAACAACGAATATTCCAATTAACTTCTGCGCTACTTACTCTGATGTCTCTGATACCCGCTTAAATATAAATTGCCTAAAAAAAAGTATGGCAGAATAGTATGGCTTAAATGTAAATATCCAAACAAAACCTTCTATTTGTTTTACTTCTCATGGTATAGATATAAGGTGTTTAAATGTCTTACTGTATCATTTACAAATAAATTAATTTGTCATTAGTAAATGAAGTAAACTTATTTAAATAAATGCTTAACTAGTGTCCATACTGCCAGATTTCTTTGTCGAATTTAAAGATAAAAAAAAATATTTTTCAGATTAAAAAAAAGGCAGATAAAATATTATAATATGGGTTTGACACACTGTACTACATTTTTTTTAATGTGAAATCTATTAAAAATATTTGTTGGTGGTTCTTTCCAACTAACAAAAATAACTGATATTGAAAGAGCATGTATTGGCACAATTAAATAACAGTTCCATTTCATACATTATTCTACACAATCCAACTTTTCCATTTAAGCGAAAGAAACATTTCACCAAATCTAGTCATTTGAAATGTGCTGAATAAATCCACAAAATATTTTCTTGGGTCTAACTGTAGTATCTTTAATATAACCTGAACATATTGCAATCAACAATTTAACATTTTTGTTTAAAATAAAAGATGCTCCCTTAATCCCCAAAAGCAACCTGTTAGAAATTCAAGCTACAATGGAGAAATAAGGAGTTTATGACACCACACCAAACGACATGCCACGTTGGCTGAGCCAAACATGTTTTTCAAACATGAATAACTATGGAAAAATTATGTGTGAAATATTTGGACTCCTGAGACCTCAATCTACATATGTAGTCCATTTAAAAAATGTGATAATTCTCTATTTGGTCTCCTAAGTTTTGAAGAACATGCATGTTTTTAGAAACTCAGCTTCTCAAACAGGTGTGTAATCCCCCAACCAAATGGTGACCTGACCCTTGCTTAATATCAGAGTTCTAATATAATCTGCTGGTTTATTGCAAAATTGTCTGCGAGGCAGGCTGATTGTGTTTTCATTGTAAAGCTGTCACTTTTTAAATTTCAAGACTAACCACAGTCTTTTATTTCTGGTTTTTTAACAAAACCAGTCAAAATTCAATAGTTTAAATTTGGTTGGTTGTCTGACTCAATGTGAAAATATATGAAATTGGTAAGTGATAAATGTATTAAGTGTTCATTTAGAAAGTTGCATTTTTCTTCAATAAACAATGATTATAAAGGAAGAATAACAATATTTTTGTGTCTGAGCTAAATTTTTTTATTTTTCCAAAGAATCATTTAAAGTTTTGCTTTCTATTCTATTTCATTATACAGGGTGGCGCAAATAAAAGTGGCCCCGTCATGAAGATAAGAATAAGATACAATTGTTGCCAAGTCAAATCCCAATGCAAAAACAGGTTTGCTAAGTGAAGCTATTGATCGCTTCAATATTAAGTTAAAAAAACACTTGGCAAATTATTTGCCGGCATTTATGCTATGGTTTGACAAGCTAATTCGAATGCAATGCAAACTGAAGGTTTGTTCAGCTATGCAAAAAAAATTCTTACTAGTGATTATTTCGGCCGTTATTTATCCTAGAGAATCGGACCTTTTTGTTTTTGTTAATACAAAATATTCTAAATTGATTACAAGACCCAAAATGTTGTGTTCGGACCCGTTTCAGAATGTTTTTGGAATTATTTAAAAATATCCTGTCTGACACCGTTTCGTAACTAATCATTGCATAGAACTCTTTTTGGCAGTTTTACACCATTAAATTCTTTTACAAACAACTGGCAAATTTTTTTTAAATAAAACTTTCTACAATGAACGCCCTCTGCTGTACTATGAGTACCATTTTCACCTGTGCAGTGCATTGATCAACTCACACTCAGACAGCCGCAATAAGATCTGAACACGCAAATAGTCCATGAGTATCTCTAATGTGATGCTAATCCAATCCAACCAATACAAAAACAAGTTTGCCAAGAAAAGCCATTGCATGCAAGAATAATATTTTATTTCGACTTGAAGCTTTCAGCCGGCTTCAATAGATTCTCTCGCCAAGCATTTCAACACATTCCTATCTCTTCGCCGGGGCCCCTTTTATTTGCGCCACCCTGTATCAATATGCAGCTTTGTGTATTGCTGCCCAACTTTCAATTGAAAACTTGCATCAATAGATATAAATTAAAAATGTGTGCTTTTTAGTAATTTTTACTTGTACAGTTAGGTTTGTTTGCTTTGCCACTTTTCAGCGTACAGCATCATTTACAATATATTGAAAGCTTTTGCTAGAATTTCTAGTTACTAGTCTGTAATTTAACATATTCAGATGATAAAACTTCTAGAGTTAAAATCAAGTAAGTTAAGTAGTCAGTTTTGATAGTTATATTGAACTCTTGGTCCTACTAAAAATGTTAAAACAACATTGATAATTTTTTTTAAATTTCAAAACATATATAAAATTATATTGGATGTCTAATGATAAGCATTAAAATAAGTTTTTGAAACTATTTAAATGTTCAATTTCTATAGAATTATTTACAGGATGATAATTGATAGTAATAATTATTTATAAAAGATAATAATTAATCGTATATTAAAAAAACGATACATAGCCCAACACAATGCCAGGGTTTGCTGTTATGAAATAGGAAATTTAATCAGTATTGGTTTTTTTATGAATTATCAATAAACCATGAAACTATTTTTAATGGTGTGTGAAAAATATGTAGCTGCTTTCTATGCAATTTACTTTTTAGAACCGTAGTTATTTTCGAATTTATTAAAACTATTTTGAAGTGATAGTGTAATATTGTGTGCTAACAGTTTTTTACATTTAAAATTTTAAATGAATAATTTTAGGATGTGACTACTGTAAAAGGAGCTTTAGAGCATGATTCAGATATTTTGGATGTTTCCCAACGACTATCTTTGAGCTACTTTGATGATTTGAAGAGGACAATTAGCAAAGCAGAAGCCGAAGCAATTGTTGAAATTGTAAGTTTACAAAAGCCAAGTTATATTGTGTGGTCACTAAAACAATTTCTACTAAACAGTAAACTCCTGATAATCTGCAGAATTGGGTGGTACGAAGTCCGCAGTTAAACAAATTTGCGGATAACCCACAATAGTAAAGAAAATATCTACAAAATTGTCTATAAATGGAACTTTTATTTAAGTAAATTAATATTATATAAGTGAAGAAAGTTTGGTGGGCTCAACAAGTATATATAAGTTTAGAAATATGAGAATACACAATTTGACAAGAGAGTAAGTTAATTGTTTTTATATTCTAGTCTTGAAAATTCTCATTTTTTATTTGATTGAAGTTTTTTAGAAACATTTTGTCACAAAGGGTGGCATCATCCTGCTCCTCTAGGTGTGTTCAATTAGAATCCAAATTATTTTACAAGTGATGCTTTTCGACGAAAATTTGCACTTGATGTGTTGAGTAATAGCAGGGGGCGCAGAGCTCCTATTATTCCTATTTTTTTAATGCTCTTCCTTTTTTCCTGTTTTTCCTATTAATTTCCTATTTTTTTAGATATTTTTTTTAAATTCCGGAGTTTTCTTAATGCAGTGCACAGTCTTAAATTTTTTAATCAGGATTGTTCTCCTCGGCAGCTGGTGGGGACCGGATAATATATAATCTGAAGGAGTGTCGGCTCTCAAGGTCAAATTCCACGGCATTGGGACATCTGGCTTTCACCGGAGAGGAGGGGGGGGGGGAGGGGATTCTTTACTCTTGAAAAAATCGTTAAAAAGTCGTTTTCTCTATTCTCGGTCTATATCAATGAAAACTAAACTTAAATTTTAAGAAATAACAAGTTTAAACAACAGATTTTGCTAATAAAGTTAAAAAAAATAATTATATTTTAAGGATGAATTAAGATTATATTACACTAAGCTGTCTTCAAATATCGACCAATGATCAGTGCAATCCCCATTAGATAAGGATCAGTTTCATTTGTACAAAAATTTGCAGTCCAATAATGCTTTCTGATTAGTTTATATTGCTGCCTAGTAATTTTCACGAAATCCGCTTGCCTCGTAATGATTAGGCAGTTATCTGGCTCTGTGTGATGATCCAAAAAGTGTGTGATTACTTTTGTAGCTCCGGTTCAGGCCAAATAGGACCAACCAGAATATTTTCTTCTGATCAAGAGTTCGGGAGGCGTCACCTTGTGAACACAAGAACAACTTTAACTTAGAGAAAACTAAAGACTAAAAGATTTTTGCTTGCGTTTAAAACTTTTTTCTACTTCGACCTATATACTGGGGTTTCTAATTTTAGACATGTTTTTTTAATGGATTTCAGATTTTTTTTTTGTTATTAATTTCTAGACTTTGAATTTTTCTAGTTAGGTTAGTTTGAATTATCGTCGCACTAGAGCTTCACGAGTGCGATAGGCGTCATAATTTAGAACCAGAGTCAAGCGACTACCCGACACCTGAGTAGGCACCCAAAGAAACCATTAAGGGTGACATCGTACGCAGCGTTGGGACTTTGATGGATATTTAACCTGCACTTCCTCTACACAGGGTATTATTCGTCGGACAGTTTTGGCTGCACAGGCCATTTATAGGTCGGCAGTTATCTAGGAGATCGCCGGATCCGAACCTGGGACCTTCCCTATACAAAGCGAACACCTTAATCATCTTGGCTCCCCAGTCCCTTGAATTTTTCTGGAATCGGTCAGTAGTGACAATTTCCACCGTTTCACTCGGGTAGAGCCTGATCTTTCAATTAATGTGTAAGATATGTTTCGGAGATGATAAAGTAGACTGATAAATTTTAAAATTCGATATTTTTGGTAATATATATTTTTTTGTACTTTTTGGTTATTATATGGGCACATTCATACATTCCCTATTTACTCACATATATGCACATACCATATACTCATTTAGTTGATGTGTCCTTCATGCATGATTTCCTCTTTTTTTTGTCGTTTTCAACCCTGAATGTTATATTCCGGGAATACCCAAATTAAAAATCTTGCTGTACAGCGGGATCAAATGAAAAAATTATAAAATAGTTTTGGTTCTAAAACAGTAAATACTCCAAAATAAAGGCAACCGATTGTTTAAACTGTGGTAGGCGTGACATCATGACTTACATTGCCTATTGTACATATGTTGTGCCACATTTAGAAAAAGTTTGTTATAACAAAAAAAGTCTTAAGTCATTCCTATTTTTTCCTTTTTTCAGTAGGTTTATGTTCCTATTTTTTCCTATTTTTTAAAATAATACTCCTATTTTTACTACTATTTTTCAAAAAAATTTGGCTGCTCCCCCTGTAATAGTGCTGAATAAGAGTGTAAGAATAATAAAAGGATAAAGAATGGACAGTCACCATTGACAGCTTAAACACTCTTAAATTTCCTTTCAAATAGTTTGTGAAGCAAAGTACTGTGGTTTCTGGTAGAACAAAGGGCTTTTGACAACTAGGCAAGCAATGTAAAGGTGTTTCTGCTAATTTTTCTTGGAATGCAATTTTGCAACAAGTTTTGTAACAGTTGAGCTGACATTTTCCTAAGTTTCATAAAATATTTTTGAAAATAGGGTGTGGAAATCTTGGATGAGGCGATGATAATCTGCAAAGCAGATAATCAGCAGTTTGTGTTTAAATTTATTTAGGAATCTATTATCACATTAAGAAAGATTTTTTTCAAATATAGTGTATGAAAACTTATTTCCTTCCATTTATTGAGTATAAATGCTAAATATATTATTATTCAATATAATCCAACATTAACATATTGTTTATAGTTCTGTGTTTAAGAATTTCATTTGAAAAAAGTATAAATATATTTAAATGTGTGCTCTATTAATACAACACAAATAATAAAAAAAAGTGTGTATATACCTTTTTTTATTAATATTCAATTAGATGTTGCTGATGTTTTGTTGAACAATCCACGAGAGATAAAAAAAAGTCATGTGTGCACTTTTAGCACATTCATTGTCTAATTTATAAGTTAGACCACTATATCCAAACCCTCATATTTAAGTGTTACAGTATTCATAATGTGATCGAACCTAACTTCATTCAATTTCATCCAACCTATCTTTCTGTATCATTTTATTTCTTGTTTTGTTTGTTTTATTTAGACAGAACATTAAATTAAGTAATTTTTTTTAACCTTGTATGTTTTTCAGCCACCTTTTATTTTTAGTACTTTTTTTAAACATTAACAACATTTAAAAATACATTTACACTTTAATCTTGAGACATCACTGGACCAGGATTACCAGGTGAAATTAGCTTGTCCTTCGTTTTTGGTTTCTAAGGCATTGTATAGTAGAACAGTGAAAGTGTATAGTAGAACAGCAGAGTTGTCACATTATAGAAATAGAAAGATAGAAGTAATTAGATAATCAGAAACTAAAGCTTATTAAAACCATTGGGAGACAACTAAAGGATGACATTATTTAAAATAAATAAAATGCATCAAATTTACACAATATGACTTATAGAAAATTTTCCTTAGAAAATAAATAAAAGGAAGTAACTTGAAGGGGCATATGACACACTGCAAAAAACAGCAGATGTCAGGTAAAGGTATGCTGCAAATACAAGGAAAGTCTAAAAGCAGCAGGGTCACAGCTCAAATCCCCACTCTTCAAGCCAAAAAACTTAATCTTATTATTTGTTAATTTTCAACTCATAGTGATCAATGAACTGGGTGGGGCATCACTCATATCACAGATTGAACACAAAATTGCCAGTAAGTACCAAAATAATAACTTAGTGATAGAACAAGTGCTACTAGCATTTATGTAGCATAACCTGTTGTCCTCTTCTTGCTCACAATTTAGCTACTTGCCAGCTTGCTTCCAAGAGCTACTAAGCTCAAGTCATCCCAAAAGACCAAACTAACAATGGTAATAATTTCTAATTAAAACAGACCTGTTAATCGTGCAAGAGCTATAAGCTGCTTGCTCATTTCAGCATGTCTTAAGTGCGGTTCTCGCCATATCATCAATGATATACAGTGTTTTGTCATTCTCCTGCTGACATATCATGATTATAAAATTTATTATTATGATAAAAAAAAATCAGTAGAACTCTATTTGTGTGAAAAAATGGGATTTCCCATCATTTTAATTGCTTCATAATTTTTTTCTTAGGTGTCTGGTTGTTTTAAAAGTATAAATGACAAACTGGAAATTGAAGCCTGTTCAAGTCTCAGAAGAAATGAATTTGCACATAGCAAAGTTGCTGTGTTGGTAGTTTTAGAAAAAGGTGTTGAGAAGAATCGTCATTTGTTAGATGATGTAGTAGCAGACATGCACAAACAAGGTTAGTAAATTTTAAGAAAATATTTATTTTAAATTGCACACATTTTGTAAAGGTCCTCAGCAGTAGTGCCCAAACATTTCATGTTAATCAGTTTTGTAAAAACTAGTTTAACCCTTATAATCTGTGTTTTCTACATCAAATAGACCAGCTATTTCCAATGTTTACATACATAAATCAGACATAATTCAAATATTTTTTTTGGTTAGAGAGTTATTTTTTTTTAACTGGACCAAATTGAATATGGGCGTGATAGTTGATGTCTTCAATTGTCCTGAAACTTTCAGGATATGTTAGTAGTACTGAAATAAGATAAAGGGAATTTCAGTTTTTCTTAAATCCGTGTTGTTTGACCTTGAGAGAAGGTCAAAGTTTGAGGTCATGGATCAATGGTGTACGTTATATCATCCTTCTACTTCTAAAGCCATGAGTGGCCCATGATTTTTTTGAAAAATATGGATACTACTTAATACTAGGTACATGTCGGCATAATTAGTTTGGTGGGTCACTCATGTTTTGAAGGTCAAGGTCTTTCGAAAAAGATCATTTCCGTAGATTTTTGTCATGTTTCTGCCTAATTATCTGCTTAAGCCATAAGTGACCCACAGAAATAAGTATTGGATTGATTACACACACTAGGGTAGTACTTAGAAAAATGTAAAACACCATGGGTGACCCTTTGCTTTGGTAGTTACAGGGTCTTAAAGCTGAAACCTTAATTCCAAAAAAAAGGTAAAATTCAAAGGTCAATTACACCAGAAGCAAAAAGTCAATAACTTGGAGACACTTGCACTTGGAGTAAATGCACTTCAAATGTTGTAGTTTTAGAGTTTAGACCCAGGTTACAAATCCATGGGACCTAACTTTTTTTTTAAATTACAGTCCATTTTATGTCTTTAATTCATACCTGTGTGCATTCTGTTTTTTATTAGCTTCTTCCCTTTATTTAATTAGTTTCATCTTGTTTAAAAGCTTTACATTTTATATCATAGATTTCAGCATAATAAACAAGACCTTAAAAATTACTCTTTTAATAAACATTGATGTGCAAAACTCTTGCTGTAATAATTTATTAAATACTAATTTTAGTTTATGTTTACTTATGAACTCCAGTTTTACACTTCTATTCAAGTACTTTTTTGAGAGAGGGGTTCATTTTTGCACTGTTGTCCTCAAGGGGGGGGGGGCTTTCAATGTGGAAAAGCATTTAGCATGGTAGTAAACCAATTACTTTGAATTTACGTTGTCCATCTTCATGACGTGTAAATGGAATAATAAGTGCACTGAGAATTAAAAACTTTGCATGGACAAAAGTTGGAAGAAATAGATTTTTGTCATTAAAAGCTCATAAGAGTTCAAACGCCATTTATAGTATTTGTAGTAAGTGGGTGTTGATGACTCCCTCATGGGGTGAAATTCAGAATCTGTCTTTTTTTCTTAGGGGGGGGGGGGGGGTCCGAGAAAGCCTCTTAGTAGGGATAAAAGCTTCCTTCGTTTGGGGAATTCTATACTATTCAGGAAACTTTTTTCTTCATATTTTTTTCCTAAATAACAACTTTCAGTTCTGCCATTTGTTGTTAAGAAGACAAAAGTTAAACGAACAGAGGTATTTAGTATGGCCTTAAACTGTATTAGACTTCTTGATTCCTATAGATTCTGACTTCTATTATGATTAAATTCCACCATAAAATGTCCTTTTATTTATAGCATTTCTTTTTTTTTAAATTTTCATTGTAATGTAGAATTCTATTAAATATGTTACTTTTCAACTTTATTTATATAAGGATTTTTAACTGTACTTATAAAACGTTTGAATATGGTTTACAGGTTATATTATTGATGATCTTAAGCGCCATGAAGTAAATGGAAGTCAGTCGAAATATGCTGGAATATTTCGAATTAATAAGTTTGCACGGGTATGTTGTGAATTTTTTTATATTTTAAAATTTAACTGTGTGAAATTTTATACTATTTAATCAGTGAGATAAAATTGAACTAGGTTACAGCCTCGTTCAAGAGACCACAATAATCTAAACTATAAAACACAAAGTTTGGATGTATGCATGACCCACAAAGGTTCCTTAACTTATAGTAAAAATAAAGCTTTGCAATTTTCTAATCAAACCGTTCTAAAAATAACAGGAAGAATGTGACTAGTTAGATGTTTCTTTATTCTTTTGTTATGAAAATTAGCAGTGTTCGAACTTTGCAATTTGTATGCATTGCTTTTTTCCATAAGTTATAAAGCTGACGTGAACTAAATAAATGTTCTTGTGATATCCTTTAATATCTACAAGATCTCAATGTCTGAGTTTAGTCTTGTGATAATTAAATAAATATTGATCATTGGGATTTTAAGCTAGAATGTTTTGGGATAGTGTTTAGTGCAGAAATATATTAATCGATCAATCTTCTATTTACTATTTATTAGTCAAGATTTTCCTGGGATATATTTATTTCAAATTTTAAAGGCAGTTTAAAATTCTTATTAACGACCTTTGTTCCCTGAGTTAAGCAAGGTCAGTCATCAATAAATAGCACAAGGGATTGTTGAGTTTAGTAACTATTTGATTTAAAAAATGAGTAAATTAGTTAACAAATTTAAATAATAAAAACTATATGTGTGACATCAAGTATTAAGTTACTCCAAAATAGGAAATGCTAAAAAAAATTATTATTTTGTTCTTATTCTATTTTTGTAGTATCGAAAACTGGATATATGGGTGGTCCCATATGTCGAAAAAATATGTGCTACACTTTTTATGACTGGCCCTTCTTATTTTGTGCGAGCTATGGTACGCCGTGCTGAAAAACAAGCAATGGTGCTAGATGAACATGGAATTCGTCATAGAATTCTGAATAAGGTAATTGTATTGTATATTTCATTTTTGTTTTTGAAGGTGCTGAACGCAAATCTGAAGTTTCCCACTTAAAAAAAAAGTGAGTAGGAGCTTTTTTTTAGGGAAAAGCCATGGCAAAATAATGCTTGAATTTTTTGTCCTAAATTAGAAACCTCCAAGTTTTAGTGGAAAAACCACTTATTAAATTAAGCAAGATAATTTTTTTTATAAACGTAATACATATTTTTTGTAAAACACATTTTGTTCGATATACTTTTTTTAATGTCATTATTTTCGCAGCGAGTGTTGAATTCCTAATCCATTTTACAAGATAAAAATATAATCTTTCATATCATAGGAAAAGGTTTTAAAATGTTTTGCAAAGCAGATGCACAGAATTAAACTTTTTTGGTTTCAAAAACTTTACAGACAGCTGCTTTTTTATGTATGTTATTTTATTATATTTGATTTTACTTAGATTTAGATTACTTCAGATTTTTTGTTATTGTTAAATAAATATAAATGCTTAAAAATTCAGCACTGATTACTCTATGCTACAGGTAATATAATTTATAAATTTTAATGGAAGATTTATATGTCATCTGTTTCTCATTGTGTATAGGCTGTTAATAATAAGTCGCATAATTAATAGAAGTGGTTACTTCTTTTAAGTGCTGCCTTTTGTTGTAGGATGTTAATTTTACCTCAAGAGCCACTATCTGCTTTTAATTAATACTTTCATTTCAGAATGGGGGAACAGAATATGTGTTCATGTCGGGCATGAACACTGAAGAAGATCTTTTTGAACATCTTAATGTGCCATATCGTGATCCATGTATGCGCCGTTACATGCCAATTGGCGTATATCGCCATAACTATGATTATCCTGAACCTCAATAATTTTCTTCATTCCCTTTTATACGCTTTATTTTTGTGTTATCGCTTGAAATTACTTAATTTGTGAAATGTAAAGTTATGAGTTTATTTTAAGCTTTCTGGTGATATTTTTTATTTTTAAAAATACTTATATCTATTTTTAATAATTTGTTCCTGTTTTATTCTTTTATATATTTATAAAATGCAAAAATTTAGTTAAGAAGCTCATAATTATTTTCATCATTTCATTCTGTCTGTACTCAGATCTGCTTGGTGACAATAGCAAAGCATCTCCCTAAACTGGTTTCGACGCTTGAATCACGAGAGTAATTGGTTTCTGGTCGCCAAGCAGACCTGCATACGGACAGATTCCCAGTCAAAGAGGGTTTTTTTCCCCTCAAGGCTCTTCATATATTAGTTTTCTAGTTTGTGTTTAATCACCATAGAGGTTTGCTTGTAAAGGCAAAATCGTAAAAGTATGTTTCAAATTACATTTTATTGCAAATTGTTATTTGTTGTAGCTAATGTATTATTGGTAAACAGTTAAACTTTTTACAGAATAGCCTGAAAATTAATTATGTTCATTGTGCATTTAAAGTTAATTTGGGAATATTTGTAACACATTAGTTTCACAAAAACGTTTGTACAAAATTGTTAAGAGTAAAAATGTCATTAAAACAATTACAAATTGTATCAAGCTTTATTATTTATGATATTTACTTTAAAAGTAACACATATCAGATAGAAAACAAATTCTTATGTTAGAAAAATGTACTTAAAAATATTAATATTCAGCTATTTATTTAAAGAGGTGAATAGATAATTAAAATTCTTAACCGCTCACTTATTTTATTTGTTAAATTTCTTGCAAAATATAATGCATTTAGCCTCTTGCAAAATAATTAAACAGCTTTTAAAAGTTTTGTAATATATTCCCAGCATAATTTTATCCCTAAAAATTAAAGATATTTTATAGAAGTTGAAATCATTGTAAAATTGCATTGTCTAATTTACTAAAGTGCATAAAACATATAAGAATGTTAAACATTAGAGTGAAAAGAAATATGTACTATTATCTCCTTTAATTTTTATTTGGATTTTAAAGATAAAGATAGGTATTGGAAATCTTAAGTTTCCCATTTCCTATTTAATAGATTTTGGAAACACAAATTAATGTGATATTTTTCTACATTACAAAACTATTCAAATTCTATATGCATAAACTGTTTTTATATTTATATTTGGGTTAAAATTAAAATATCTAAGAGTGTTTGACCTTTTGAGTATAGATCTTCTGCATTAGTATTTATTTTTTAAGTATATAAACATTGAATGAGCTTTAATGTCATTTAAAGTATGAATAAATTACAATGCAGTGATTATACTAAAAAATGTCATAATTTTTACATTGATATTAATAAATTAATTCAAATTTTGAAGATACGTTTTAATAGTATGACATCTTATTTAGGGATTTGTACATGCATTTAAGGATTTAAGGATGCATTTAAGGATTTGTACATGCATTTAGGGATGCATTTTTATATCTCAAGATGTTTTTAAAAATATCTTCAATCAATTGATTAGATTTAGCTTTTGATAACATTCCTGCTGAATCTTTCAATAGACTACAAAAATGTTGAGGCTTAAAAGGAAAAGAAAAATTTAAATATCTAAAAATTGTTTTACCGAATTATTAAAAACTGTTTTCTTTTAAATATTCTACTTTTATGTTAATCACTTAAGGTTTATAGTTAATTAATATTTAGAAATTCTATGTTTTTAGAGTAGTTAAAATGTTATTCAGGTTGTTAAAAGTTTTGATTATTAATTTGTTTAAACTGATACAAATTTAAAGATATAGAATTGAGATGATTGGATAAAATTTATATGCTTGTTAAATCATTAATATGCTATTGTTATCTTAACTGTAAGTATAGTTTGGCTTATTTTGAAGATGCTTTTATGAAATTGCAAAGGTTTGGTTTATTGTGGTGAGCATATTTTATTCTTTCCTATGGATATTTACTTGGTGATGTGAAAAATGTAGTTTAGTATTGTGATTCAAAGATTTATAAACTTTTTCTGCTTCTCTTGCTATGAAAGGAAGCTGCAAATATCTATGTGGTATATGTGCATTTCTATTAATAGATTACATCAGA
Source organism: Oedothorax gibbosus (assembly GCA_019343175.1). NCBI lineage: Eukaryota > Metazoa > Arthropoda > Arachnida > Araneae > Linyphiidae > Oedothorax > Oedothorax gibbosus. Next base: position 10,844,925 of record CM033282.1, on the reverse strand, counting down.
GGTTCCCAAATATGTTTTTCACCCTCTGCCACTTTTATTAAAATTTGGTATGGCATATTATTGTTTGTAATTCAACCAGATACTTTTTTTCACACAATCAGTAACGTTTAATTGAGAAGGGATACAAATTAAGGAATGTTATTTAGTATAAGTAAAAGTTTTTCAAGTGAAGCAAATCCTTTGGGAATCTCTGACTTGCATAGTTTTCTGTTGTGTTTTTCATAAATTGATTGCCATAAGTATACTTAAAGACATAATCTAGAATATATTATCAGCTAACTCATGTTTTATTATATTGTTTAATTAAAAACTTTATGATTTCATGTGAAATAGTACATATATTGGGAATTTTATTGTTTTGAAATTATTGAACAATATGTGTTTGGCTATTCTCTATGCCACCCTAAGAAAATCATATTAGAATATGTGAATAGTCTGATTAGCAAACTTTTTAAACCTGATTACTTAAACTATTATTTTCAGTGAATTCAGTCAAAACCATGAGCATGAGTTTTTATTAATCATACTATTTTTTTTAAATATTATTGATTTAGTTGTCCTGCTTTTAGATTAAAATAAAACTGTCGTTCATATTAAGTTTTAGTTAATTAATAGCAAATATTATGCCTATAATTGATAGCAAATATTATAATTTTTATTTAATTTTCTTTCCTGACAGTAAAACACAGGCAACCTATTCTGAATCTCAAATTGAACTAGTGTTAGTTGTTACTGTGGAGGTTAATACTAATATAAGTATTTCTATGGCCGTAAAATTTTTAGCCAGGAACCATTAGAACCATTTGTTATTTAATAAATAAGAAAATTTATGACGGCATGGACACCAACCAAACACCAACATAGAACTTTTATAATTATACATCACAAGAAAAATACATTAAAAGTTGTAGCTTTGAGGTGATAAAGTTAGTTCTTATCATTTTAATGAGATGTCAAATTAATATTAATAATCAAATTAAAGAAACAAATGGCAATTTATAATAGTTTTTAATTAGTAAATGTAATTATTTAGTTAGATAAGTATTAGAAAGTCAAAAATGTATTGCGAAAAATTGAATTTGGTTTAATTCCCGAAGTGTAATATTATTTCTTACGTATGATTTGAAACTGCTTCTGCTAGCTAAAACTGCTCTACCTCATTAAAATATACAGTCTAATATTTTAATAAAATAAAATAAAATTAGTGAAAGGAAAAATATATATAGGCAACTTGAAACATATTAATTTTTTTGTTAACTTCCTTCTTATAAATTTCATTATGTAACTACTTGTTCATAAGAATTATCTTGGTAGTATACTTTACCTATGATAATCTTAGGGTGGCATGGAGTATATCTATCCATAAACTTTAAAATATTATCATTATAATATCCTAACAGTGTTGTAAAAAAATGTTTCTTGCACAAAACATATAAAAACTTATTATCAAAATTGCAGTAGAACTTTGATTTAAGTACCTGCTGTTACAACAACTCCCATCTCATTGAGACATATTTGAAAAGTTACAGATGTTGCTTACTTTCATTTAGTATGCTATGAATTTCAGGTGCAGAATTTTTATAAGAAACAAAGATTAAATTGATCTGTGACTTGATTTGTGTATTGCTACTGCATTAACAAAATGGTGCTGGAAGATTTTGCAGAAAACTATAAATACAGAGATTTGTTTAGTATATCTTAAAATATATAATCAAATCTTTGAACAAGGCACACAACTGGCTTTTACTCAAACTGAAAAAGTTATCCTCTAAATAAATGCTTCTAGTATGTACTGCTTTCCTTTGAATGAAATTTTTTGCTGTAATTTATAAAGTTATTGGTCTCAAGTACAGTTGTTATAACAAGGTGAAAGGTACTTATAAAAATTATCAAAGTTATTAAAAAAGCAACACTAAAACAAAATATTTAATGTTTTTGGTAAATTTCATTTAACTATCAAACATTTTATTTTGAAATTTAAATAAATTAACTTTATCTCTAGCTATAGACCTTTTCCAACCCCCTCTTACCTCCTTAGTAATATTAACCATAGTAAAAAAGTCGGCACAATAGAAAGAGAATCTCAATGCAGGACTCTCATAGTAATATTCAGACACCAATTAGATGTTCTCAATAGTATGACGAAATTAATACAAATGTATTCATAAAAGTGCAACTTTGACACTACACTTAAACAGTTGTCAATTGTTTGTCAATAAGTCAAATTCATAGGTTTTCCTTATTCATTTCCTTTATTCATATGGTCACCCTTGTAATGACCTAAATATGTTGGGTTATGAAAAATGTCTATATTTGAATAAAAGGGAAAAAGAGTGCAAAAATTCTACAGCACAAAAATAGCTAAAACTTGTAAACTACTTGAACATATTACCTGCAAGACCTTGTTGCAAAGTTACTGTGGGTTTAGAGCAATATTTTAAAAAATCTATAGGTTTGCCATCCATGCATAGCCTGAAATTGTGTCTCAAGATATACTTGTGAAACTATTCATTGGGTTACATGGTTGGAAAAGGGCTATACTTTTTCAATAAAAAAAAGCTTACTTTATAAATTGTAATTGAAAGTTATATGTTTATATATTAAACTAATATTGAATTAAAACAAATCGCAAGTTGTAACAAGTTTTAATTTTATTTAAATGTATATATTTATACATGTTTAAATCATTTGAAAAATGTTATTAGTATATTAGAATTTTTATTAAGACATTATTGTTGATTTTAAAATTTTCTTTTGTGCAATCATTTTCATTGTTTACAAATTTAATTTCAACCACAAATGTTTTAAAATTGTGGGCTAAAGTATGTATCTTTTCTTTATGTGAAAATAAATGTTCTAAAATGTCGATGTCTCTCAAATAACTGAAAGGTAGCGCAAGGGTGGGCATCTTGCAATTCGTCTCTTAACCGATTGCCAAGCAGAAATATAACCATATATATATACTTGTGCAAGAAAATTTGATTTTTTAAATAAAATATTGATCAGTACGAATGATTATTGAAAACCCATCCTTGTGATTAAAGAGGACAACTCTGTTGTACTCTGTTGCCAACATGGCTACTGAAAGAGGAGCCGATAAGGATGTTGCCACAAGAATCAAGAAAGCAAAATACATCTTTAAAACTCTCTATAAAAACTTTAGGTTAAGCAGCATTAGTTTAAAACTTTTAAGATTTAGATTTTTAACAGTTCTGCTCTACGGTAGCGAAACATAGAAGCTCAACAAGAGAACAAATAACTTTATACTTTTCAAACAAAATGCCTCAGAAAAATATTTAAAATATGCTGGCCAAACAAAATAAATTTGGAAATAGTATGTGAGAAATCCAAAAGTAAACCTACCTCCACAATAATAAGAAAAAGGTGGTAATAGTATGGCATGTGATACGAATGCCTCCATCAAACCTTAATCGCATTGTCCTACCTAATTTAAAGAGAAAAATTGGGACGAGCCCTGGAAACAGATGGTTATAAAAGAAGGAAACAATTTTGAGTACGAAGCTGGGGGAGAGCCGAGCCAGGGATACAGCACGTGACCGGAAGGGTCTCAGGAGATTACGTCAAGTTGTACTGTGTACACGTTATCGCAAGAAATAAATCTTTAAATTAATCTTTCTTAAAGCACGTAGGTAGGTTGGTACATATATTTTCCGGTTATAAACCTTCTTCAAGTAACACAGGCAGAACTTTTACTGACACATATAGAGAAAATACACACAGGGCGAAGGCGGAAATCGAACCCGCGCCCGGTACAGTGCGCAGACTGTTAGCGTAATGGGCTGCGATCAAGCCCACTAGGCCACCCGGGCCTCCTTAAAGCACGTATAATTCCAAACTAGGAGCGTATAATTCCATCTAGGTCAAGTGCTAAAATTTGTTGTCCTATCAAAAAAAAAAAATAATGGGGCGCCAATTTTTCACATTTTGTGGTATTTTTCAGCTTTTGGTTTTTCAAAGGAAACGTGTTCAAAATATTATGTATAACACCTTTGAATAGCTTCTTAAAACACACACACACACACATATATATATATATATATATATATATATATATATATATATATATATATATATATATATATATATATATATATATATATATATATATATATATATATATATATATATATATATATATATAATCAAATGGCCATTTTTAATAGTTATATGTAATAAAAAAAGTAGGGAGAGTGGAACGTGGGGGACGGGGAGGGGAATTGCAAGCGCAAGCCTGTAGCAACGGGATCGCACCTAGTGGATCTATACTCACTGCAACACTCATAAACTCTACCGTTAAAACAGTTTCAGAAGAGCAGGAGCACATCTCTTTAATTAAAGAACCTGCATCAAAATATTTAGGTTATGTAATACTGAAATCAAGCAGCTCTCTGAACACATCACCTAAAGAATTATTCATTTTTTTCAAGACAAAAATATAAATATTAGAATCACGTAGCCATTAGATGCGATGGAAATTGGAATTGTTATCAATACAGGTAATAAGAATGGAATTATTACATTTTGTTGGAAAAGAAGCTAGAAAAACCCTTGGCTTATTTGTTTAATTCATGGAAATGAACTACTTTTGCGACATCTCCATAAATTTGTAGATGGAAAGACTACAGTTCCGAATAGCTATAGGGTAACATTGGAAAGCTTGAAGAAATGTGAAAAACAACCGGTTGTTGACTTTCAACGGATTCAAGAAAAATTCCGGATCAATTGCGAGCACTTCCAGAACTCAGTAGTGATCAAAAGTATATTCTTGATATATGTTTGGCAGTATCAAGCGGTATGTGTGTTGAAATGTAACAAATACAAATGTTTATAGTATATTTACTTTTTGTTTGCATTAATATTATATATAGATGGCAGCACCACTTTAACTATCAACTGGGCGTGACTTAATCACGTCATTATATTTCTTGTAATTCATTAGTGGGACGATAATTCAATCTAACCTAACTTCCAAGGTCAGCTTTACACGAAAGCTCTAAAGAGAATAAAAATTCATTCAACTTGGGCAGAATTGTAATAATTGGTTTCTCTAATGTTTTCAGTTCTGAAATTTGCACTGAATAATCTATCGAAAATTGGAATAGGGAAACCATAATAAATAAAAGGAAAACTTTCAAAAAAATTCGACTGAAATAAACAACGATAACCACTACCATGTACATCATTTAATGTTCTCGCAGCGTAATCCGTTCCCCGACCAAACTCTGCGTTACAGTCAAAGTTTTATTTTTGGAAAAATGCAGTCCAATGTTACTTTAAACAGATTTAGAATCTTTAACAACTCTTTGCCACTTTTTTCTGAAATAAATTTGCAACTTAAAATTGTCCCTTTTATTTCATTATTGCATTTGTAATTTCGCTTCATCAATTTTCATTTTCTTTTTTAAGGATAAACTAGTTTTTTTATGCTATGTATACGGGTAAATACTCTGAAAACGAACGATTAGCTTACCTAATTTCTATCTTAGCCACAGACGTGATGCACCCTCACGACCTTTCACTAAATCTTAAGTTTAATGAACAAAAAATAACAACAACAAAACACTTAACAGCTAAAATAAAACAAACTGATTTTTTGATTTTGCTATACTATATGGCTTCAAATGAAACTAAAATGACATAGACACTGGTTGTACTGCCACCTATTGAATTCAATATAAGTTTTTGTTCATGTCCACGGACGTGACTGCAGTCATTGGGGACATCATTGAATAGTCAGTAAAATAAATGCAAATTTATAAATAAAGATAAAATTTGCATTAGTATTTTACACAAAATGTTCCTTTCTTTAATTCTCTAATTTAAAAAGTGAAGCGCCACCGACAGAAAACGTATGTAACTTCCTCCAGCCACTATGTTCAAGGAGGGAAAAAGCTAACTGAAAAATATCTTATGGAAAAATGGTAGCGCCATCTATTAATGATTTGTGAAACTATAATTTAACGTTTATAATAATTATCGGCAGTGAAAGCTGAAGCAGTGGTTTCTAACCTTTTCCCTTTCCTTATTAGAATACATCCACTATCCGTTGTGGAGTAAAAAACATTCTCTGAGTAAAAAACATTCTTCTTTTTGTGTTTTATTTTTGGAGATTAATGATAAACAAGTGTTCTGTTTCGAATATAGTTGATTGACAAATAATTGTATGTTTTCTTATTTTAATAAATTATATTTGTACAAGTAGGATAGTTTTAACGTCATCAATTCTTAAAAAAAAACCACAGGCTCATTCTTAAAAATTTGCTTGACTGCGGAAAAGGAGGAACTTTATATCGCACCGTACGCGGAAAAGAGACCTATCGCCCAAAATTGACTTTTTAGGATAACACTACTATAGGATGCAAAATTTTGATATCTTTCGATTGGTGCAATCGGCATAGCGATCCGAGCCATAGTTCGGCTGCAATTAATAGATAGGTATTTCTTTCGCGTTCGTTTTTGGATGAAAATGAGCGAGAAAGAAAGACCTATCGCACCTGGCGTTTTTTCGTTATGCGTTTTGCAGCTGCGGCAGCGATGAAGTTAAATTTGAAGTGCTTAAATAGAAAGGTTGAAGTCGTTTATTTTTTTTTCTTCGTTTCTTTTTTTTTTTGAAATACTCATTCAAAAGCTCTGTTTTGCGGTATTTAGTACAATATATATATAAAAATTCATGTAATATGTGTAGATTGAAAAATGATGTGTCAATATGTATAGATATATTTTTTCAAATTAATATTTTAGCAAACGATAAATAGTCTTAAATCGTTTTCAACGTCGGTATTTTACTATAAATCTAAACTCAATTGCTACAACTTAACAGTTTGCGATATAATGTCAGTGAATTCAACTGTTTACTTAAGGAATGAAGTATTCTTACAACTTACTTTTAAAATTTAAAACTTTTTTTTTATTTCCATGAGTTTTAAAATGATTTAAAAATTTTAATAATGCTTCAAAATTTATTTTTGTTTTAATTTTAAACCTGATACATAGTAAAAATTTAGATTGAAAGGTTTTTGTAGAAAAATGTGGATATCATTTCTTATATCTTGTAAGTCCTGATTTTGTAAAAGTGATTCGTTTCATAACACCTATTTTTTTTATATAAACAAACTATTATGATTTCAATCATTGAATATATTACATTATAAAAATAAACATGACTTTAAAATAATATCGAAATTATATGATAAGAGATAAACCTTATTACATAAACTTCATTAAATTGATTAAACAAGCTTTTTGTTAAATTTAATTTAAAAAAAATATATTCTTATTGTTGATCAATATATATTATTAGATTATAAAAATGCATTAAGTAAATGAGTATTCTTCATAAGTATGTTTCCTTAATATTTAGAATGAATTTAGCAGCAAACTTTTTAGGACCGGTCTTCATAAGATGCCGTTTAAAGTTTTGGTAAAAATTCGAATTATCACACAAACATTATCACACAAACGAACAAAATCGTTTAAATTTGTACGCGAAAGAAAGACCTATTTGAAAATATCTCAGCAAAGGCAAATTTAAAGTAAAAAATGACTATGCATACCTTTTGATACTCATAAAACGGATATCCATGCCAAATATTTTTGATCTAGGTTCATTTGGAACGATTTTGTGATAATTTGAATTTTACTAAAACTTTAAACGGCACTCCTGAAGAATGGTCTTTTTCGCAATAGGTCTCTTTTCCGCGTACGGTGCGATATTATGTATACCTACTATTTAAATACGACGGAAATTGCGAGTAAGTCTGCATCTAATCACAAACAAATGATATCTGGAAACAAATGTTTTTATGCTAAAAATTAATTTCCACACTTGCTAATCCGAAGTTGCAAAAAACGTTGGTTTGTTGAAGGTTTCGGATTACCAAAAAAAATGGATTGGTTTTGAATTACGTCGAACTACATCGTCATTTTAGTTTGATTGTGAGTCTGCTTCAAGATTATGATCAAGAACATTAATCGCAATTTTTAATTATGATTGAATTACAAAAACAAATGTTATAACAATTACAACTATGCACGTTAGTAAATGACGTATTTTGTATTGAAATTTCTTAGAGATTTGAAATATAATCTCGAAATGGGGTATTGCTATTGTAGACTGATGTTGATCAACTGAATGTCTAAAATCAAAATTTAAGGATGAATAACGGCTCATTTACCAGGAGTGCTGACTTTTTTTATAGCAAATGTACCTATTTTTTTAAAAAGAATTTTGGTTTGTACATTTATTGTGCAAGCTTAAAAATAGGAAATGTTATAAAAATATATTGATATATTTAAACAATTAAGAAATATTATGTGCATAATGCAATTAAAAATATATTATAATTAAACTTTGTGTGAAATGTAAAGCTAAATTATCTGTGCTCAAAATGTTAGAAAATATAAATGAAACAAAACAATTTTCTAGTACGCTTTTTTAATAAAGCCTTTTTGATTCAATAAAAAAATGTCTATAGCAAAAGCTTGAAGGTGACTACTTATTATATATTAATTGCTGTTTAACGCAACTTTCTTCAGTGTTTATTAGTACATCTATATTTTGCTAATATAAGTGTTTTTTTATGAAAATTTTGAAAAACTTTTTATCAATTTTTCTAGCACTGATTCAGTCTATAGTACTATACATTCTATAGAATATTTATAACAATGGAATGTTGACTTGGGCATTTTACAAGATATTAGATTGAACAAAAAAATAACTCTGTCTCAAAAGTTTAAACAAAAACGAAATAAATTTAGATGAAACAGTTTTAAAAACTGATTGTGCAGCCATTCTTCTTTATTTCTTCATAAATACGAGTTTCCATTGAAGAAACTAAATCTTGCATGATTTGGGGATCAATTTCGTACCATACATCCTCAATAGATCTTTTGAGTTCCTGTACAGAAGTGTAGTGTCTACCATTGTGATAAACTTTGCGACACATGATGCCCCAAAGGTTCTCTATACAATTAGTGCCTCTATTTGCTTCAAATTTACAATTTAACATCTCTAAATCCGATCCCAATGCCTTCCTGTCTATCACCTTGAAGTTTTGCCACAAATTCATGGATTTGGAGACATAGTACAATGTAGAGTCTTTTCTTCAAAAACGACAAAAAAGTCTGTCTCATCAACAAATACAAATACAAAATACAAAAATTGCCGACCAACAACAAGCCAGAGGCCCAGTAAGGTTGGTCCGAAATAAATCTAATACTTTACCAGTTTCCAATGACTATCAATATTCTTCTTAAAATCTTCTACTCACTACACAACATAATCTGGTAAAGCATTCCACTCATTGACAACGCTATTGTAAAAATAATGTTTTCTTACCTCCCTTCTAAAGCTCGATTTATTCAATTTCTGATCATGTCCTCTGGTCCGGCTATTTAAGGTAAAATTCTAGCCCTCCATGTCTCCCTGTTTTATGAACTTGAATAACTGAATTAAATCACCCCTAGCTCTCCTATTTTCCAGGGAATACATGTTTAAAGATCTTAATCTATTATCATAATCAATACCAGATAGACCCTTAACCATTTTTGTAGCCCTATGCTGAACTTTTTCAAGCAACTCTATATTTTTTCTGAGGAAGGGAGACCAAAACTGAACAGCAACGTTAACATTCAACGTTAATTCCCTCCACACCATTCTAAACGTTCCACCTTGATGCAAAAGATTTTGAGGGGAAAAAACTGGTGTTTTCAAAAGCTTATTTTTCAATATTCGGTTGAATTGAACGTATTTAAATAGCACTAAAGAGACCGGTTAAATTTCAACCGGTTCAAAGAAACCATTTTTTTTCCTCAAGAAATTGCAAACAGCAGTATAAAAACGGAACTTTCATAATTATGTGGAGTGCACTTATGTTGAAAGGACCGACTTTTTTTTGCCTTTTTTGAAGAGGTGATTCTCTCTGCATTGTATTAAAGTACAAAAAAGAACAATATGTTGGAATTTTAGATTAAATATGGGAAAGACGGAACTTTCCATCAAGAAAATAGGTCAATGCGTGTCTCCAAATCCACGAATTCGTGGTAAAACTTTAAGGGTATGGACTGGTAGGCATTCGGTTATTCGTATTTAGAGATGTTAAACATGTAAATTTGAAGCAAATATGCAGTAATATTTCCCCATAAAAGATTTAAAGTGGCTATATTGTCTGTTTGGTGTAAAATTGAACTAATATTGTTATTAAATCTTTTTAGTTCACCGGATATCGCGTTTCTTAATTTATCATATAAAAAATACAATTCATCAATAAATATGCGAAATTAGGCCATTATCTACTTTAAATTTGCAAATGCGAAGAAAAATTAGCAAAATCTCGTATTTGTATCTAAACTTTTGAAACTTAAGAATTTCTAGTTTTATGCAAAAAATTATTGTTATAGCAAATCAAACAATTATGTTTCAATTATAAAATTCCAAAATATTCTTTTAATGTGTTTACGGGATTTTATAGAAGAACGAATAATATTGGAAACAATGGAATAAGAAAGGAAACAAGAAGTTCTAAACAACTAAAATAGCCTACTTTCCCTGTTACTTAAATGATTACTAAAATTTTTATGGGAAAACAAAAATAGATCTGAAACAGTAACTGTTACCTAGAAGCACTTCTACACATGATTTATAAACATTAGAAAAAATATCGCCACACGCAGCATCCAATTGTAATTTAAACTTATAAAAGCCAAATTCAACTATTTTCATTAATTTTTTTGCAAATTAAATTAATATTACTATCGTCTGCTTAATTTATTTGCACTTCAACAAATAATTATGTAACTTGTTTTACGTTTTAAGCTGTTAACTAACCAGATTTTCATTCTAAAAACATAATACCTTGCCGCAGTCTTAAACAAACTATGAATAATCACAGAATCACATTGTACTACAATTTATGACGTCATTCCAAACTGATTTATGACAAAAATAAATTTTGTTTCAAATATTATTTTTAAATAAATAAAGTGTCTTTGTTGTCTTTGTTGATTCACCAACAGCGGTTAAAATGACTAAAAATTAAATTTCAATGGGTAATTCGCCGACAGATATAGAAGACTTATGTCCGTTCGGACGTACAGAAAGACGGACAAAAAGTATGAAAAATGGATCTCTGAGGTCACACCTTTCTAACAATTTTCTTTTCTGAGGGATAGAACAGATTTTAGAAGGGGGTACGGACAGCCGGACATCGTAAGGATGTCAATACCTACTTTTTCTTTTTTCTATTCTTTCAAATTAAAAAAAAAGAAAAGTAGGCTAAAAATACTGTTTTTCGTGCATTTAAGGGTAATTAATACTCCATTTTTAACTGTACTTTATCTGCCACCGCCCACTCAAAACGCTTATGCATGCAGATAGAACCGATTTTTGAAGGGGATACGGACGGTCGGACGGACATTGTCAGCATATCAATACCTACTTTTTCCTTTTTAGCCTAAGTTTCTTTTTTTTTAATTCGGAAGAATTAAAAAAATTAAAAAGTAGATAGAGGAGGGGAGGGTATTACGGAATAGCCGGGAATAGGGAACACTGAAGTTTCAGCCCTCTCTCGTGCTGCCATTACGTGGAAATGCCATGAAAGACCTAAAAAAAATCTCCCATGATCGTCGTTACAGTCGTTGCAAAACAAAGTGTGTTTTCAGATTTTTGAAAGTTCTTGTCGGAAAGTTCAAACATTTTAATCTACCTATAATCATGAGACTTGAATTTTGTTGTTAAGAAAAATGTATACTAAAAGAATAGTAGTTTAGTTTGTTATGCTGTAGTCGTTTTTTAGCCATTACTGTTTTATCCGTCAGTAAAATGGCTCATAATCCAAAATGTGTGTCGTGTAATATGAAATACATATCATCTGAAATTGCCTTCATGCAATCAACTAAAGAACCATAAACAAAGTTGCTGAATTTATCTTTTGTAACGGAAAATTTTCCGAAGATCAATGAAATTTGGATTTAACGCATTAGCTGTTCTTTATGGGCTCATTTTGACTGTACTGGAGCAGAGAAAGAAGATTATGTTTGCTATTTTTGTAAATTGACTTAAAAACAAAACTGTTTGAGCGGAATTTTTCAAACATTTTGTTTTTTAGTTAAAATTAACGATGTTCTGTGAAGTAGGGAAGATCGGGTCTAGTTTTCCCATACGTAAGTTTTCCACCAGGCCTTATATAGGAAATGATCTGATGGGGAGAGCCAACTGTCTGCTTGGTTTATGAAGTAACACGGCCTTTGCCACTCACAATAATCTTTGTTCAGTTGGTGTTGTAATATTTTCGTTAGAGCTGTTTTTATGATATTTCATCGTTGAGTCAATTTTTAATGCTTACATTCAAACCTAAATTAAACATACTTTCATTTAACTTTAAGTTTTATCATTGTGTATCATAAAAGGTGGTTCCTCTTTTTGCCTCAATAGGTATTTTTTTCAAAATAACTTCCAAAAATATAATTACTTTTTAATGTATGATCAAATAATCTAAACATACATTAGGTTCTGAATGTAAAAAGTTTTGTTTCTGAATAAAAATTGTCTACATAGTAATAAAAAGAAAGCTGACAGCAATCGTACCATTCTGAAGTGAGCAACATACGTTGCTCTAATAACTGCCAAGTAAAGAATTATAGTAGCGTAAAAGCATCCGAGAACTTAAATATTTCCAATAGATTGTGAAAAATTGCAATGTAAAATATTAATGTGTCATGTTGCACCCAAAACGTTTGAGTAAATTGGCTGGCTAAGAAAAAGACAAGCAATCTCACCAAACTTCAGTGCATGTGATATGATTTTTTTTGCAATCTTCAGCAATACTTTAGATAACCTCTATAATAGTGTAGAGTTGCACAAAAAAAGAAGTTGCATAATTTGCTTGTTTTTAAAGTGATCCAGATCATAATTTCTTTAATAGAACAATTAGGTATAGTAAAATGGTTTTTTTTTACAATTGTACCTATATTCTGTGTATAATATTTTGCGCTATTACTGTAACATAAACAAACTGTGCATAAAATAAACAACAAAATGTTTTTCAAGTGTGTTAAATCTTTTCAAGAATAGTTGGAAAATTTGCCCCATCCATTTTTGATAGTCTGGGAAAATGTACCCCGTATACGGGGCATTCCAACTCAACGTGCTTGCATTTAAACACTCGCTGCCAAAAAGTGTATTTATTTTTTAGAAAATTAGTTTTTTTAGTAAAGTTAGTTTGTAGATAACCATGAGAGGAAGGCAATGGTATCTTATTTTTTTGAAAATAAATAAATGTAAAAAAATACAATCAAAAAGAAGAAAACATGGAAAACTAGCCACGGTCTCCCCTATAATTAAATTTTCAATAATTTAAACAACTATTATATATTATCCGACTATCCTATATATTAACCTACACTTTTATTTTTTCAAAGTAAATTTTTTGATAACAAAAAATATAACTACTGTTTAGTTTCTCCATTAGCACTTCATTACCATTAGTTATAGTATGTACTGAAAATGATTGTGTGGATTTTTATTTAAAACCAAAAGGAGTTATTCTTAAAAATATAAATGGTATTCCATAATACCCTCCTCTCCTCTATCGACATGCTGACGATGTCCGTCTGTCCGTCCGTATCCCCCTTCCAAAAATGGTTCTCTCCGTCGGTTCTTAAAACTTCTTTTCTGTTAGAAAGGTATGACCTCATAGACTCAACTTTCAAATTTTTTGTCCGTCTGTCTGTACGTCCGATCAGACATCTGCATACTGTCTATTGGCGAATTTTCCATTGGATTAGCATTGAAATTTAAATTTCAAATACTTGGAATCACTGTTGCTACATCACCTATGCCATGAGAAACTTTATTTATTTATAAATAATATTTTAAGCAAAATTTATCTATGTGGCATAAATCAGTTTGAAATGACGTCCCAAAATGTAGCACAATGTGATTATTTGATTGTTCATTATTTGTTTACTGAGAAAGCGGCAAGTAATGATATTTTTTTGCATAAAATTCTGATTAGTTTTAATTTACATTTCTAATTTCTTTCGTGCAGTTTTGAGTACTTTCATGTTTTGTGTTATCAATAAATATTTAATTATTCGTAGAACTACAAATAAATCAAGCAGACAATAAACAATATTGCTTTAATTTGCGAAAGAAAATTAATGAAAAATAAATAAAAATTAGTTGATTTTGGCTTTTAGAGGCTTAAAATATAAATGGATGTTGTTTTGGCGATTTTTTTCTAATGTGTTTAAATCTTGTGTAGAAACGGTTGTAAATGAAATTTACAGTTACAAATTTACTTGTTTTCTGATAAGAATTTCAGTAGTTTTTAAGTAACAGGATAGTAGGCTATTTTTGTTCTTTTTGAACCTTTTGTTTTTAATTCTTTCCAAGTGAAAAAAAAGAAAAGTAGGCTAAAAAGAATACAAACACTGTTTGTAAAAATTCTGCAACGTTTCCTGATGCACCACAATGGAGGGATTTTAATTTGATAAAACCTAGCATCACATTATTTTGGTGCTATGAAGAGGGATGGATCAGTCCCTTGACTTTTAATGCACTTGAAATGCTAACTTCTGTGAAAGTACTGCAACTAAACTAATTTGGAGGGAAATATCATCTATTAATGTTACACTGTGAAAAAAAATCTGTAACCATAACAAAAAAAAAATTGTAAAAAACTTTTCCTAGAAAATTTCTATCAAATAACTACTAAAAATAGTACTGTAAAAACACTTAATATATTTGTGTAAACATTACATATATATATATCTTGTATATTTATAAGACTTTTTTATGTATGCTATATACATGTAATGTTTTTGTAATTTTACGAGACTCTTTTATGTATCCTATACAAGCAATGTTTTTGTAATTTTACGAGACTCTTTTATGTATCTTATACAAGCAATGTTTGCAGTTGTCCTTGCAGTGACTTTCAGCAGAAATATAATAGGAAATATAGGAATTTTCAAAGAAAACATAGGAATTTTTAAAGAAAATATAGGGATTTATAGGATTATTTTCAAGTAAATAAAGAAATTTATCAAATAAATATGGAAATATTTTTATAAAAGTAACAATATTTATCCATATGTTTTAACGAAGAATAAAATAATGAAAAACATATGGTCCCTGATTTAGTTTTCAAACACATGATCGTATAAAAATAAAATAAAAGTGCCTTACATGATGCCAGAGGTTATTTCATCCCAATATATTTCTTCTCAATTTTCTAAAATCCCTTTATAAAACCAAAACTGGAAACCTGAACGAGTTTGTAAAAAAAAAAGTCCGGGCCGGATAGATCAAAAAATTAAAAAAAAAAAAAATAAATATGACTAATCGGTCTTTTAAATAAAAATATACCAATTCTTTTTTATATATTTAATTTGCAAACTTTAAAAAAGATCAGGGAAAAATTTATAATAGAATTTTTTTATTAAAATTTCCCGCAAGTTAACAAAAACACTAACTTTGTTATCTAAAATTACATACGATACGTTAATGATATCAAAATAATAAAAGAAAACACCTTTATTATTATATGACCAAGAGAATTTTAGTGAAAAACGGAAATCATAGTGCTAAAATTATTTATTCAGACCATTGTAGTTTGGATTTTAGATTTTTGTAGCTGGTTTACTGCCTCGCCAGATAAACTTATAACCCTTATTTTTACACGACTAACCTGTAAGTTACACTGTTAAATACAAGCAAAGCAGAGTAAGCAAGTGTGTTTTACGAGAAAATCGCGGAATGGCCTTGAAAACAAATCGAAGACCAAACAAATCGGATCGCAAAAAAACAAAAACATACGATGATGTCGGGAATGGCGGCAAAAAGCAAACGGGAGGGGGGAAAATTTCAAAATCGAAAATGAAAGCCTAAAAAAAAATAGGAAAATAAAGGAGCACTGCGAGGCCTGTAATCTATGAATAAAAAGTTACACAAAAAAAGGTGTTAGAATTTTAGAAATAAATCACAATTTACATTTTCTAAAACCTTTATCACTTTTGAACCACACCAACTTCACAAACACAGATAAGTTACCTAAAAAATTTATTTTCGGAAAATTTATTTGTGTCACTAAGATTTCGTTTTACAAAATTAAAATACATATAACTTAAAAAGCTATTTTTATAATAATAAAGAAACAAAACTTATGTTCCAAAATTTAGTTTAAAACGAAAAAATTCGTACCAAAGAATATATTCGATCAAAATAATATTTATCAGTACCTCTTTAGTATAAAAACTAACAAATATATTCATCAATATGTTTAACATTAACCGTAAAACAAGTCGAAAGAAATATCAGCCATCCAGGTTATATTTTAAATTTTTAAAAACAAAAGTGAACTAGTATTGTTAATTTTCTTTCTCATATTAAATTAATATTATTTATTTTCCTTTCGAAGAAATTTTTTTTCAATAAAAATACATGAAACTACTCCAAATTGCACTAAAAAAAGTAGAAATGGAAATTAAACCCGACCAGATTTTTATGCAAAAAAATTTCTTGTCGCGTTCTTAAGTAAACACTGAACAATCAATGAATCACATATTATGCTTCATTTTAAAATGTCATTCCAAATTGATTTATGACAAAAATAAATGTGGCTTCAAATACTTTTAATAAAGTTTAAACAGACACAAGTATGAAAGATTGACCTCTAGTCAGACTTTTCTAACAAACGGCAAATTCTATACGCTTTTATAATACTATCTAGCAAAACAGAACAATTTTCATTACATGTTAACGAAATGTTCATGAACATATTTAAAACGTTATATCATTTTTAAATGGCGATGAATTGATCCAGATCACAAACGAAACTTTAGAAGCGATGCGCGCGCAACTTCAAGTCGAAGATGATTGGTTGAAAGAAATTGCGAATACTAGAACATTTCCTGTAACTGTAGAAATGAAGATTTCTGTTCAGAATTACCAAAACTTTTTTTGTAAAATTGGTTATTTCTGTAACGTTACAAAAACATTTTTTGTATGTTTACAGTATTTTTTTCTCAGTGTAGATGATTATTTAACTATTGATTGATTAAGTTTAAGTGACGCCATCTGTCAATAAGTACACTAGGCAACAGTTAAAAATGTTTAGAGAAAAGAACCAAATTCTGAAAGAATTTAATGTGCTGAAAATGAATATCACAATGACTTATTTTCTTATCTCTAGTTTTTCAGATACTCAACAATGCTAAAGCAAAAAATAGGAAAAAACAAACAAACCTCAAGTTAATTGAAATATAATTAGTTTTTAACAATACCTTAAATGCTTTAAAAATTTTGAAAATGTGATGCCTAGTGTTATACGTTGTTTTAAAGATTCAAAAAATAATAATTTAATATATTGAAATTATTTTTCTTCAAATTTGTTTTATTTTGCTGTTAAGATTTTCATTCCCGGTGAAAAAATGATTTATGGCAAAACAATACTTTAACCTTTAACAGATCTTTATACTTCAAAAATAATGCATTAGGTCAATAAAAATGACTATCTATCTTATTGAGTGAATGATAAACAAGTAAATTTGTAACACCGCTTCCACACAAAATTCATGCGTCTAACAAAAAACAAACATCGAACGCAGCTTTCAAATGTCAAACTTAGATATTTTCTATTATTTTCTTTCGAAAATTGTATAATTATTCTTTATCGTTTGCTAAGTTTATTTGTATTTCGAAGAATAAATACGTAATATTGTGCGGTTTTAATCAGAAGCAAAACATTTTTAATACCAACCTTCAACTGTTGTTTATCAACAGTTTCAATGTGAAAACCGGTTTCTAAAAAATTTGCAACCGCTTTCTAAAAAAAATAAAAATATATGGGAATTTTCAAAGAATATTAATGTGATATTTATTATGACGCTATTTCCCCAAACCGAATTATATCACATAATTAATTTTCTTTCAAATTTGTATTTAAAATAAATTAGGTTTGTATTTAAAATAAATTAGGTTTCTCGTGCAATTGTGTTGTGCTATTTTTTAGTGTTGAAAATCCTTTAAAAATGCACGAGTTAGATCGTCTGATGCGAATGGTCGTAATCTGAAGATAACTACGATTGAGATGTTGGAGAATTGGGAAGAGTAAAATCTTTTGCTTCCCATGCTTCTTTTTACTACATTTTACTCTTATTCATACTTCCGAAGGAGACTCAAAGTTACTGTTTAGGAACGGGTACGCGGTAGGCATAAATAATTCAAAGCCAACCAACCTTCTCTTCATCCCGAAGGATTTCTTCCATCTTCTATTTTGAATTAAAGAGAGAGAGAGTACTTCAGTTAGCTCATTTGTTGGTTTCGTCGTTTGACCGTGGTTCCAAATAACTAAGCCAATAGCTCTCGTGTATAGCTAATGGAAGTTTAATTTAACCAAAACCAAACCGATTTTTTCTTAACAACTGACAAAGCTTTACTAAACTTATCTTTCAATAATCTTTCTTTAAACACCTCAATACGTATAAAATCAAAACAGGGTTTTAGTAGTAAGACTTGTTATTAACGTTCACCAATTCAACTGTATTTCCCGGGTAAACGTTTTTCATTTTCTCACTTAATTATTATGACTATTTGCTCATTCGAGTTCTGAAATACAGATGGCACCACCATTTCACCATCATTAGTCCTAACTCAGTGTCCCAACCAACTACCAGCATTCAAAAGTTACCGAATGCACTCATTTTGACTTAACATACCCCGCACACTTTATCCCTACCACGTGAACATACAAATATCTTTCTCTAAGTGACAAAACACAGATTCTTTTCCGACTGGGATTCTGGCAACGGGGCCAGCCACCAATCGGGACCCGTCCCGAAAATGACGGGGCGCATGCTCGTCGAACGGGGCGCGAGAAGAGCTCACTGTGCGCCCCTAGCAGATCGATTCTAGACTCAGAACGTTCCAATAACGCCACTACCCCACTGTGAGCCATCTCTTGCGCACTCTCCCCCTCAAACTCTGCTTTCATTCACTCTGAAATTCCAGCAAACATGCCTGTCAGAACCGTAAACACGGGGCCCTGCGTTGGAGACATCTTCATAGCAGGTGAGACCATCCCATTCCGATACACTCTTTAAAGTTTCTGTTTAGGTCCGGTATAAGGCTGGTTTTATTAACTTGTTAATTAATAAGTTAGGATGTGTGTAGTGGGGAAAGATAGGCTTTGGGTCGGTAGTCTTTGCAGTTTATTGGGTAAGCCAATGTCGATTGATGGGATTTTTTTTTATGGTTGATGGTATTGGTGTTTGCATTTTATTCTAAGGGATGAGTATGAGTAAACATACCCTCCCCCTCAGCTACAAAATAGGTGCCGCCACCTATTGGATATACAATTGGAAAAAAAATTAATAAAGTGTTTCTATTTAATAATAAGAGATAGATTTTTTTTCTATTGTTGACAGAGGTAACGTAGAGAAAACTCCGCTATTTGACAAAATTTTTTTCAATGTTTTTTTTCCAACGTTTTTGGCTTATAATATATATGTATTTATAATTTAGAATATGATTTTCATTATTGGGTCAGAGAGTCAGCTGATCCTGAACTGAGGGTGAATAATTAAAGACTAATCTTCTGATACATGATTTATCTACCTGTTGATACTGAAAGAGATGAAGGTAAATTTTGATGTGGGAGTATTTCGGAATCGGATATGGTTTTTTCCTTTTATATGATAATCTGGTTTTTTGAAATGCTGGGGAATTATTTGCTATTTTTTTAAAGGAGAATTTTTTTCCAAGTATTATTAAAAATATCTGATTGAGATCAATGAAATAAATTAGAAGAAAGTATTAGAAACTTTCAGTATTTATATATTTAAGTAAAATTTATAGATACATTTTGTATTTATTAAGCAGCATTACTGTGGAGATGTTAACATCATGTTTATTTATATTAAATCAAAGGTACTTCGTTTTATTTGAAAGATTTATTTAAACGGAAATATGTTTATTGAAAAACTGTTAGTACTGTAAGTTATAACTATGTACGATTATGTCGTTTTTGTAAGATTTATTGAACTAGAAAATTTTGAAATTCTTTAAACAGTTAGCTACGTAGTTTGAGTTTTATGCTTTATGAGCTAAGAAACTATCTAAAACATTAATTTACTTCAATTTTTATAATGTTTTTCTAAAGCATTCGTTTTTGTAAATAGCAATAATGTATGGGTTTTGAATAAATCTTTGGGTTATTATATGCTTAGAGTGTGTATACATATTTTTTGATGCAATGATAAATTATTTGTGAAAAATTATACAATAGTCATCATTTTAATAAGCATAAACAACTAGCCTCGTCTTCACAATACTTTACAAATTTTATAAAAATTTTCACTTCACAAGTCAATATTTGTAATTAATAATTAAATAGAGTACTTTTTAAATGTTAGTTTTCAAATTAATGTAGTTTCCTTTGCTTTTATCCCTCATAATACTTAGTGTCAATACTATACTAACCCATTTTGTTTTTTTTTATATATAACAATAAAATTAAAGAAAATACTTCGCTTAATTGTTTATACTGAGTAGATGACGAACTCATCATATATAAACATATTGCAATTCTAATATTTATTATTATGTTCTTCAAATTTTTTCTGTTATACAGTTGTCTCCCACGATGTCAAACGTTACTATTCTTATGAAAACTTATATTCTGTAGAATTTTCTCTGATAAGACTATTTAATATATAAAGGTTTTGAATTTAAAGGAACTTTTCAAATTGATGAGAAAAAAATAAGGCTTAAAAAATTGGTCTAAAACCTTTTTGGCAGCAAAAATAGTTCTGAGTGAAATATGTTAATGATTATTATATTTTTAGGGATCATTTTAGACAAAAAGCAATTTGAAATTTAATTATATATTATACTTATTTTTTAAAATTTATTTTTAAATCACAAATAGTGCATTTTTCACTTGGTTTCGTAGAAATAATCTTACTTGCCAAAAACTGTTTCACAAATAATAAAACATACATAAAATAAAATAGTAATTGCAAATTGATATATATTTTAAAGTAATCTATAAATAGTATTTTGAAAAAAAATCGGCTTTAAATGTTATTGCACATTTTGTGTAAATAAATTATACTCAGCTAATTTTTGTGTAATCCAATAAAATACTCAAATAATTGTGTCTTTCTGTATACTATATTGTAAAAAATTCCTTGGGAATTTACCTTGTATTATAAATTTTATTAAGTTTTCTTAAACATAATAAAAATAACATTTCACAATTACTTCTTAAAAAAGTAGTAAAAGCACGGTAAAGTAAAGTAAGAAAATTACTCTATTAATTAATAATTTTTAATTTTATCCCTAACATTAAGAAAAATGACATTTAGTTAATATTAAGTAAAAGTTCATTTATAAATATAGATTGCTACAATCTTTAAGACAAAATAATTTATTATTTGAATTGAGTTAATATATATGATCGTGATATCTTAATCTAAAGGCGAAAAAGTAGATTAATCATGAATATATATTTGCGTGAATATTTTATCGGATTATCATTGCTTTTTTTTAGTTAAAAAACTATTCTTAAGTAGTTTTGGCTTTCTCATGCGCAGTTTTCCTCCTACGCAACATTGAAATTCAGCAAACTGTAAATGAATAATAAAACTGATTTGTTATTGATCTTATATTTTAAGTTAGTGCAGTTAAATAATAAACTGAAAACAGTTTTTAGGTAAGGACTATTTAAAGTGTACAAATAAATCAACGCACGAGTATAAATAAACTCAAAAAGATAGCCAAACGGATGTATAAGCTCTTTGAGTTGGCGGTGACAGACAAACTACAGTTAAAAATGGAGTAAGGACTACTCTTAAATGCACGAAAAATAATACTTATTAAATTGAATTAATTTTTCATATATCAGGTGGAAACACTGTATTTTTATTGATAATTATAAAGTATAACAATTAATATATCAAAAATGGAAACATATATTCATATTGAAAATTGAGATGGTTTAATGCTTTAGATTTCATAGTTTTTAATAATCTGCCAAGTGTGTTTTTTAAAACTCTAGACTTATATTCAAATAGCGACTTTAAACATGATGTGTGAAAAAAGAAACTTTTAATAACAGCGGGAAAGTATATTTACAAATACGATTTTAATTATAAAGACTAACAACTGTGTAATAGCCTTTTTTTATATAACAAACTCTTTAAAAAAATAAACTATCCTTTGGTTTTATATTAAAAACCTTTCTAGATTTCAAGAATTTTTTAGAAGCAATCTCAAGTTTTAAAAGTACATTGTTCATTTTACTGAAATATTATCTTAAATATTATTGTTTCAAATCGTAAATACCTATAAATACCTCATTAAATATAACTATCATTGAAGTAAACAAAATATTTACAGATAATTTACCTATTTCTTGACTTGAAACACTTATAATAGAGGTTAAATGTATTGGTAAACAAAACTATTTTTAGAGGATTGCTTGATATCTTGCACTCTCTGCTATAGATAATGTCCAAAAGTTAATATTTTTTAAGAGAGGCAGGTTTTTGTTTTTAAGAGAGTTTGGTTAGATAATAAACAATAATAATAATGATTGAAATATCTATTTCTTTAATAAACCAATGCTTAATAAATATTTCAAAATTAATTACTTGCAATTAGACGTTTCATTTAAGACCACTAACTTAAAAAATGTAACGTAATAAACTTATTTCTTGCCTTTTTAACTTTTAAAATGAAGTATCAAGCAAAAAAAAAATAAATAACAAGTAAATATTAGAAATGAAAAAAAAATTCCGATTGTTATAGTGAATTAAAATAAAATAAAGTTTTATATTACTATTATTATTATTATTATTCATGAAAACATTTTCTCAAACACGACCATTTAAAGAAATCCGCAACCCCAACTTGAAACGATTATAAAACATTTATTTAAGATCAGTTGAAGAGAATATTTATCTGAAAGGAGGAATTTAAATAAATACAAATAAAAATGTTGCCTGTCATAAAAAGCTTTCTAGTATTTTAAATAAATCTATGAATATTTTTTAAGACACAATATCTTTAAACTTGTAGTCTGCGACGATTTTATGCGAGGACCGTCAAAAAAATCAATAGCGCTAAACGGGCCATTACTCAAAAGTATCACAAAATAGTCGTAATGACAACTTTTTTGGATGCAGTAACGTCGACCCCCCTTTCCCCCCCTAAAAAACCCTCAATGTACGTCATTGTATTTTATGAAAAACACAAAAAGGCAAATGCATTTTTGATATCACAACCGTTAAATTAACAGCTGAGATTATTGCCTCAAAATGAGTTCCTTTTACGTTTTATTAACGATATGCGTCGTTTCACTTACACTGTAAAAAATCTATTAATTTTTCAGAAAAAAAACATATATTTACAGAAAAATACTGTTATGTTTTAAACAGTTTTTTTCTGCAAAAGTATACTGCTTAAAATAATTTATTTTTTTGTAACGGCGTAAGGAGTATTAGACTGCAACAGAACAAGTACTTTAACTGTTCGTGGAGTCTGTTGTGTGTTCCGCAACAGCTGAGTTGGGCCTTGGATTAGAATCTAAAGGTCGGTGGTTCGAGACCGGAGTCAGCAGTTTATTATTCCTCTGTATAGTGCTATGGTCAGTAACCCCGCCTGTCACTGAGTTGTGCGGGGGATCTAATTCCCACTAGATCAAGGGGAGGTAAAATTTCGTTTTTTTTCAATTTGCCTGTTAAAGCTTAATCCAAAATCTTTAAGGGGATACGGTACCCAAAAATTGGTCAAAATATCGATTTTTCAGTTTTTACTTCTTATTATTTACAATATTTTTCTGAACATTTACTGAAAGTTTCATAATGATATATTTTGTAGAAAAAAAGTTATTAAATATTTTCTGGAGTCATTCCTATAAATTTGAATACGTATTTCGTCTGCTTCCAACCTTTTTTCTCGGTTTCTCGTTTTTCAATTCTTGTGTTTAATAAATCCCTAAGGCCATTTCGCTAATTAAGTTAGAATTTTGAAATTTTTAACCTGTGTTCTTATATAAATGGTGCACAAAATTGTGCATGGAATAAGGTCTACTATGTATAGTTGTTTATTTATTTTTTTAAAATGTTGAATTCAATAATTTGTAATTTTTTTTGTGATTTTCAGAATAAATGCATGTTACTTTTTAACTGTAGCTCACATTTTAAAATCCATGCACGGTTCTTGAAACAATAATGCTAAAAACAAACTATAAAAGTTTGGTGGAGTTATTCTCAAAATTGAAAGAGTAGCGTTTTTAAAAAGTTCAAAATTTTGACTTTTTTTTAAATAAATGAAAAACTACTTGTAAATATTTGTTTTTATTGCTAGAAAATGTTTATTTATAGTAAAAATTATATAAAACCACTATAATGTACAAGTTTATGTTATTATTTCTAGAAATAATGTTTTGGGTACCGTATCCCCTTAACAGCTTAATAATAAAAATCGTTAATATAAAATATATAGATTACATTTGTAAATTAAGCGGTATTTTTCTGGCACACCAGCTGACAGTTTTTTCTGTAAAAACAACAAAATTCGTTTACAGTGTAAGTAACAATTGAATACAGCAAACGTATCCCTTTTATAACATGTAGTGTTAACCAATCAAATTTTGTCCTTCTAACACCATTTTACGACGTCTCAAGACGCTCAAATTTGTTTACAATTCACATCGTATCACTTGTGCATACTAATATTTATGCAAAATGTTCCGATGAAATTTAGAATTTTTATTTTGATAAAATATGGATATTATATTTACCAAGATTTAACGAGCCAATCAAAACCCGTGCCTGACCGGATCTGACTCACAAGTTTGGAGACCCTTTTTATAGACGACAGGAAATGAAAGAGTTTGCGTGTAGAATTCGACATTAACAGTGTTAAACAGTCTGCAATTGCTTGTTTTTAAGTTGTCGCGTTTCCATGACTACATCTGTACCCTTTTTGGACAGTGGTAAGTACACGTTAAAAAAAAAGAGATTTCCCGAAGAACAATATGAACACAGTACAATTACAGTTAACACACATTGTTATGATTGTCTTTATTGAGAGTTTAAAAGTAAATAGTTTGAGACGTTCAGTTGGAATTTTATATTGTTTGATTGGAGATCGTAGTTAGGGTATTATAAAATCTGCTTTAAATAGAAATGCAAAAGATTTATTGAAAGGCATGTGTAGTTTGAATACTTTATCGTTGGAGTTTTATCATGCCAATATTTTAAATGGAGTATACTTTTAAAAGCATGAAAATACAGGATAAATAGTTAAGAGTGAAAGTGAATTAAGAAGTAATTACTTAGTCCACTTCAAAACCAGCAGCCAATGATTTTGTTTTGTGGTGAGGATGGCAATAGACGGGCAGACAAAACGATCATAATACCTTCCTACTTTTTAAGTTATAAACGTAGTAAGGAAGTCAAGCTAAAACTAACATCTTAGTGATGGGAAGTATATAAATCAAGCTAAAACTAACATCTTAGTGATGGTTAGCGACGTTTCGAATGCTTCCCTATCGCATCCTCCTAACCTAACGACATGAGACTTTTGACAATTCTCGTCAGTAGCATCCGAGAAAGAATCAATATCCCGACCGAACTCAAGGTCCCTAACTCAATTCCTGCGCCGGATAAGTCAATATGCCCCATGACCCCCTTCCTGGAACAGCTTTTCCTTTTCACTTCTTCCCGCAAAGACAAATGGTCTCGACAAATTGCTGCACCTTTCAAGACCACCTGATAGGCGGCGCTATCCGACTAAAACTAAAAAAAAAGTCTTCATAATTTACAGCCGCTTTAAAACATCCCGTAAAAAATCCATCTCTCGGTGACTTTTTTAAGCGAGGATAGTGATTTTTTTTTATATATCTTCTTTACCATTTGTACATAGGGGGAATAATGGGTACTTTAAATGTGCAAAACTTTATCGCCTTTCAAAGGCTTGTTGTAGTCCCTCTTTGTGATTTTGATTCAATTATAATAAAAATGCAGAAAGCCTTTTAGGTATAAAATCTTTTTAAAAAAAATTGAATTGTTATTTATAGTTACAGCAAATAACATTTGATGGATATTTGGCACTGCTTTCTTGTATCTTAATTGATTCTGTTTGAATATTTTGGAATGGTATTAAATCTGAGAAGGTGTTTGTTCAATGATGAAAATTTTAAGTTATGAAATATAATTTGGTGATAATAAAATTAATTTACTCTAAGTTAAGGGAGTACTTGGTTAGCTTGATCAAGAAGCAAAATCAAAGCTATGTTTTTTTTTAACATGCGCGTGTGTGTTATTAGATTATTTACAGAACAATAATATATTAATTTTTTTAGGTTCTAAATAAAAATGACGCTGAATTGTTAATATAAAATATTTTTTTGTAAATTTTTTAAATATATAATTGCACTTTTCCAGTACATACATTTAAATGCTTATTATATATTAGGGCGATTCCAAGCGTGACTTACACTACATTGAACAATTTAACAAATATAGTTTGCATAGTTCAAAATAATATTCTATTTATTCAAAAAAATATTGTATGTCAGTTTACCCCTGAACCTATAGTATTTTTAGCAATCAGTAAAAACTTTTTTAATTTAATATTTTACTAAAAAAATAATATTAATGTCCTGATGTGACTTACACTACATGAAAGGAAGTCGATTTTTGGTTACCATTATAAACTTTAATTTCTTCTTCATAGTGCAGTAAATCAACATTCTACCAGTGCTTATTTTAAGTATAAGGATTAAAGCTAAATAATTTAATTGCAAAAAATGTTGAAATGTCATAAGAAATAATTTACAAACATTTTTGTGCGTGACACACTACATTCAATTTGTGACTTGCACTTCATCATGTTATTTTTATCATACATATGGAAATTTAGGCAATAATGACATATGTAAATAATTTTGAAGAGGGTTAGTTAAGAATTGCATACATGGTAGAATCATAGTTAGAAAAAGTTACACAACGCCCCTTAAAGTTAGTTTCCGGTAATTTCTTAATTCGTTCTTCAATAGCAATGTCTGAAAAATTTTCCTTCTTAGACTAAGCAAAAAGACTTTCCTACCATTGCATATGTTTAAGTTTTATTGAATAAGCATCTTTACTTAACATTTGCCCCACAAAATATTTAACGATAACTTTTCTTGCAAAAGGAACTAAATCTCCTTTTCCAGCATCAAATTGATTTTCAAAATTTTGTTAAGAGATATTTAATTTTACAACATTTCCATTTGTTTAATCAGCCGTGTAGTATTTTTGGGGATTCAATGAAACATTGGCAATTTTAAGTAGGATGATGATTAATTTTCAAAAGCAGAGCAATTTTTGAGTTTCAGGAATCGAAAATATTTATTTTCCTTTTGATGAGAAAATATCATTTAATCTACCTATTTCGCAATTTACACAGTTGTCAGAAATGTATAATTATGATATGTTTGGGCAGATTTCTTATGCAAAGTAAAAAAATCTTTAGCAGAATGTGGGTTAATTTTCCTGGAAAGTGTGGCTTCTTTAATCCCCTCCTCACTGTACCACCAGATCCATCAATTAGTCTTTTTTCATGACTGAAGACAAAGATGACCAACATTGGTGGCAGAGAAATGCCATTTAATGTTGTCTAACGGTTGGCACATTGCAATAGAGATGGTATATTTTTAGTTCAAATGTTGTCCGTATACTGGTTTTTGATTTCATTTTCTTTAAAGGTTTGAAAATTTTCACATGATTAAAGTCTTTCCCCTTGCTCTCTTTTTCTTTTAGCTGCTGATTTAGCCATCTTAAATCAAAATTATCAAAACATAAGAAATCTACAAATATTATAGCTAATCTAAAACAGATAAATGAAACAGAAGCTGTGACTGACACTACGTTGTGACACTACAAAGTTGAAATGTTTTATAAATAGCGAAAATGCTGTTTGTTTTAAAATTGAAAAGTGTGGAATTATACAGAGATTAATATAGAAAGAAAATATCTTAAAATTTTTTAAGCAAAGATTTTTTTAAGAAGTTATAGAAACTTTTATATCTTTTCGTGACTTACACTACAGCCAAAAAGGGGATTTTTATCTTTCTAATTAAGTATCTTTTAGTTATAAATGCGGATTAATAATGTATTTTTAAGATAGTTATTATAGTGTATTTTAATAATTTTACCAAAAAAATCTGATAAAAAATAATACTTTACTTAAAATTCAAGAATTTAAAATTATGAAAAACCATAACCCATGTTTTCCAAAAAAGCAGCCATTTTGAAGCTAAAGTGCTGCCACAGATAAAAACAATAATTGGTTTTGATGCAAAATTTTTGCAATTCAAACTTTTCTAAATCATATATAAAAGTTTCAACTGTAATAAAAAATATTTTTTAAATTCACCTGAGGTATGCATTTACATGGAATTAAACATTAACTAATACGATAACTATTCAATAAATAAGATTTATTTTCTACTAATAATATTTTTTAAGAATTACATTATGCAGTTTCAAGTTCCATCGAGAAACAAGTGTAACCATAAGCACTATAAATTCAAAATAAAGGATTTTTAAAATAATTCGAAGCAGCACTTAAACTACAATACAATTTAACGTTTGTTCACAAATATTTGACGTTTTAAAATTCACAGAGAAATCTGCAGATTTTAGTCTTTTAGAACTTCACACAATAGTGAATCAGAATGTAAGGCTGATACAACTGATAGAATTGAATAAATACATTATTAATGAGATAAATGCAAAAGTAAACTTTTTTTTAGATGTCGATCGTAAAGCTGAGTTTCAGACAAAGAATAAAGTCTGGTATAAAAGTAGACAGTTAAATCTTTACATAGAATCCGACCAAACGGTGTTTTTTGTTTGCTTTATTTTTAAAACCAAAGTGATGACTAACGTAAACCAAATGTGCAATTTGTTTTCACCGCATTAGATTTTAACTTACAATTTCAATATTTATTATATATTTTTCTGAATTTCGAAAGTTATGTCGAAATTTTTATGTCGAAAATTATTTCGTTGGCTGAAAAATAAAAAAAAATGTTTCGCGGAAAAATATTTCGTGCATCGGGCGATAGAAAATATTTGGTGTATACTTGGCAGTAGCTTTGGCGATGATATAGATTTAAACATACCCAAGGTTGAAACGCTTACCACATACTAGTACAATTTTTTTTAACCCTTTCGCTGCGAGTTTGTTTTGTTTGAGAGCACTAAGATATGTTTTTACGACACGTGCACGCAGTATTGGCTTGTTTCAGGTGATGTCCTTGTCCTCCAGCTTTCATTCCAAAGCTTTCTTCGATTGGCACTCTGTTACGACGTGCCATTTATTCACTAATAAAGACTTGAGGCAGAATTTATTTTCATTTTCAGTATTTTTGTGGCCACCCAAGATCTGAAACCATCCAATTTACAAGTAGGGGAGAAGGGAATTAAAAATACAATCAAAAATTACAAATACAAAAAAATGTCTCAATGTGCTCCTCTCTCAGTTATTTATTGATAAACAAGTTCTATACGTTTAATTATTATTTTTTTACTTTTAATTACTTAATAAGAAATATAAGGTATTGTGATGGTTTTGAAAATCCGAAATCGAAATTTTGTGCTTTCTATACATAAATAAAAACAAAATAATGGGCATAAAGGAGTATCTAACGGAATATTAATTTTACAGATATTAAATTAAGGATTAATTTTAATGTGATAATTTACTTTGGATGGATTCGCTGCATAAAGTTATTTTCTTTATTATAGCAGAACTTGACTTTGGCTAATCACTAGTATTATCATAAATTTCCTTATCCTATGAACATCATGTTATTAATAGTTATATTTGAAGGAAGTTTTTGTCTTTTGAGCTTAAATTCAGTTGAATTAAATTAAAGTAAAAATAATAACTAAAGTTTAAGCAAATTATAAAAAAATAAATTATAATTAAATTCATTTTAAATATATAACTTACTTTACTATAAACAACAGTTTGTTTACATATATTCCTACTGCTATAATCAATATTTAGTTTCATATGCTTGTCTAAAAAAATGTATGAAAGAAATCTAGCTTACGAGAATTTAAAGTGAAATATTTATATCAATTTCATTATTAATGGCTCGAGCACGAATTGAGTACCTGTATTGTAATTATTTCAAGAAGTTTTAATATATTCTCTTTAAACATAGGTCCTACTACCTTCCATTTTTATTTTGAGAAAAGACATGTAATCCATCGTAAAGAAATTAAAATTCATTAAACGAACAATTTGGCAGTGGCAGTTTAATTAAATAAATAGCATAACATTTATTTGAAACAATATATATAACAGTAAAAAAGAATTTGTAATAATCTGTTTAAAAATGAATAACGATAAGAAGTGAAGTCTCTGTTAAAATGACATGGAGAATTGTTTACATGCACATATCTGTCATCGATATTATTAACTCTTTAATTGAGCTTATTTTAAAATTAAATAGAAAATGAGTAGAAGGCAATTAAATAATTTTTATTTATCCATATCTTTTGCTGACAAAAATATAATAAAAAATAATATAAAACAAAGTAAATGTCCATTATAATATTTGATGCTATTACAAATTATAATTTTACATTTAAATCATACAACATTAAAAAAATACTTGAATATTTGATTTAAAGTAATAAAACATCATACTTAATTTAGAATGTTTTTATTCAGTCCATATTCCATAATAGTAGTTCAGTATAGCAAAATTTCTAACCACTTATAAAAAGTATCCCAAAACAAATTTCCTTACAAAAATCACGAATCAAAGAAAATTATTAACTATGATAAAATCTTTCTACTCACATTGTATATGCATGTTATGTTGCTAATCGTTTATAGTTAAATCTTATCCGCTATAATATACAATGCTGTCCTATCACACTATTTCATTTATTATTTTTTTAAAAAATAAACACGTATTACTAATAAAACATAAAGTATTAAATTTTTTATATAGACAACCCTCACACGAAAGAAAAACTACATCTACCCACACAACAAGTCATACTATTTCTATAGTTTTACCCCATAAATAAAATGTTCAAGTTTGCTTTGTTATTGGAGTTTTCTTTTTCTCACAATATACAATAAGTTATAACTATTATGTATTACTTAACATAAAGCCTTCACATCGGAGTAAAAATAAAAGAAAATCTCACAAGAGCTCAAATTAACCAAAAAATTCATAGTACATTTTTTTAAACCCCTAATATAATATTTAGAATGTAATAGTTTACCCAAAAAAATCTGAGGTTGAAGCGAATATAACAGGATTCGCTTCGAAAGATGGATAAGAAGATTAAGTTACGTTAGTTTTTTTATCGCTTAAATTTCGCTAGAAGTATTTAACAATTAATTTGACGAAGTACTAGATCTTAACAACTGATTTTCTGAAAAAATAAAATGAATTGAACAGAGCCATTT
The DNA here is from genome assembly GCA_019343175.1 of Oedothorax gibbosus. Classification (NCBI taxonomy): domain Eukaryota; kingdom Metazoa; phylum Arthropoda; class Arachnida; order Araneae; family Linyphiidae; genus Oedothorax; species Oedothorax gibbosus. The sequence goes on along the minus strand of CM033282.1, from coordinate 10,813,409 downwards.
TAAATTGATAGTTTTGGTGCTTTTATTTTTGTAAAAGTGATATTGACGTCTTTTGTTACACTGTTAAACCATACTGCGTAAAGTTCCTCCGTAAAATAGGTAGAAGCCGAACTCTCTCTATTTTTACGGATTAACGTTATATCAAATTTACATAGTAATGTTACACAAGAGTGTGTAAGGTTACACATATTTCTTGTGGTGCCATTACTGGAGGCAGCACTTTCTGCCCCTGGTTTGCGTAATGTTACTCCGTAAATTCAATGTAAAGTTACTCCACGAAGTTGTAATAAGGTTACATCAATGTTTTACAGTGTATGTTGAGGTTTTTGAAAAATAACATGTGCTTAAAAATAGTTCACGGTGCTTACAACACGATATATTTTAGGGTAGAAATAGTTCACAGATGTTCCTTAATTTATTTTATGTATTAGAAATTCTTAGTTCTTTGAATTAATATAATTTATAATACAATCTTAGTAAATGTATTGAAAAAAGTGAATCCTTTCATATTCATCAATATTAAATAGAAAATTAAAAGCTTGAAATTATTCCTGTTAATATATGCGCTATAAAACCGTTTAGAAAAAAATTCTTTAGAAAAGAAAACTCTATCTTAAGTGGTGGTTTCTAATCAGATACTTGTATAAAAATGAAGTTAATAGCCTTTTCTTTCATTTTCCCCTTTTAAATAAAAAGTGACACACATTTATTTTTTAAATAAAAAACCTCATACACATATTACAGGGTGTTCCAAAATTGGCCGGAAATGAAAAGGATGCAATTCCGAAATATTTACCCGGCCCCAGCCAATAAAAAACGGCTAAATAATTTGCCGCACTTTCGGTAGGGCATGAAAGCTTGCACTTGTGCTACACAAGAATGTAGTAACTTTAGTTTGGTTTGGTTGAATTTACATATGATTAAAATTACAGGTTCAACAAGTTTTCAACACATATCTTTTTTAGGAGGCTGTTCATTTTGATAGGTTGTTGCATTATTGTTACAAAACTTGATGTTGGCCATCAGTCGATACATAACAATTATTGTAATTTGCTTATTTATATATTTATAAAAGAACAGAAAATCAGTAAACAGCACAAAGAAGGAGGGTTTGTATGGCTTAAAGGTACATGTATGTGTAGTGGTTCTGCTATTGTTTTTGTATGGGTCGATCCTATAATAAGAATCGACCCTTCAAAAAATTTGTACATGTGTTTGCATATAAAATAGCCAACAAACGTAAATAAAGGATGAGGAAAATTATGGGTTGACTCATACTACGATATTTTCTACATGTCCGTCATCAGCAGCAATAACGTGACGCAATCTTAGAGCAAAATTACCAGCCGCCCGTTTGAAAATTTCTGGTGGGATGGCGTCACATGCAGCAGAAATGTAGTGCTTTAGTTCCTCAATTGTTTCGGGATTGCGACGGTACACTTGATCTTTTAAATATCCCCACAGAAAGAAATCACAGGGGGTCAAGTCTGGCGAATAAGGAGGACAATCCATACCACTTCCTGTATGTGTGGGATAGTCCAACGCAATCACACGGTCATTGAAATGTTCACTCAAGAAATTGAACAGGTCGGACGTGCGATGGGGTCGGGCACCGTCTTGCATGAACCACGAGGTGCTTGCAGCGTCATCTAAGGCATTTTGAACCGCCACAAATTCACGAAGAATTTCCAGGTAACGGAGGGCAGTAATAGTTCCGGTTCTGAAAAATGGGCCAATGAGTCCTTTGGAAGAAATGGCGGCCCAAACCATTACTTTTGGTAGATGCAGAGACGATGGAACTGCAACATGAGGATTTTCTGTTCCCCATATGCGCCAGTTCTGTTTATTAACGTAGCCATCCAGCGGAAAATAGGCTACATCCGAAAACCAAATGTTGTCTACATTTATATCATCAACATCAATCATTTGCACAATATCGTTGGCGAATATCTCCCATGAATTAGTTGAAGCAGCGGTGAGAGGTTGCCGATTTTGAATTTTGTATGGAAACACGTGTAAGCTCTGGCGCAGGAGACTATACGTCGACGTTGGCTTGATTTGAACCATAGCTGCAACACGGCAAACGGATACACAAGGCTGCTTTTGTATTAAATTTTCCACCAGCTGAGTATAGGCAGCGGTTGTTGTCGAACGTGGTCTCTCGACATTCCCAGCTTTCTCATCATTCACGTTCCCATTTCTTTGAAATTTCGCAAAAATTTCCGTCATTGTATCGGTTTTGGTCCTTTGGTAACATTAAACTTCTGTTGGAAACTTCGTCTTGTTGCAGGAACGTTGTGTTCTAGGCGGTGAAATTTCAATACCAGAAAAATCCTTTTTTTCTATAGAATAAACCATATCTTCACCGCAAGCTGGCGATTAGTGAACAGCACACGTTTTCAGCAGAAAGGCGACTTACAGGATGGCGATCTCACAGTCTGCGCTATTTTATTAATATCTCATTTCACCGATAGATACAGTTATACAAATACATGCATATCAGTTGTTAAAAATTTCAACAAATTTCAAAAATCTGTCCACCAGAAAGGTGACTGTTGTTCCTTCCCAACACATACACATTTCGACAAACTACATTTCCATCGCAAAAAGTTTAGTGTTTATTGAATTTCCAAATATCTTGCTTAAATTTGAAACACACCAAATCATTTAAATTGAAATCTAAACACAAAAATTCGTTTTTAGTAGTTACTATTCATTTTTAGTAGTTTTAGAAACTGTGATGTAACAGAGTCTGCAAACTGTAAAATTACTGGACGATATGGCAATTCAACCAAACCAAAGTCAAAACGAATGCATTCCTTCGTCAAAGCATTCTTGTGCTGCCCTAGTTCAAGGATACAACCACGGCCAAAATGCTTGACCAATTGGCTGTGTGCTAGTTTTTGGAGGGGTTGGGTAAATATTTCGGAATTGCATCCTTTCCATTTCCGGTCAATTTTGGAACACCCTGTACGTTGACATGCAATAAAAACCTGTAACCCCAAACAAATTCAATAAACTAATATAAGAAGAAGAATTGCCATTTAATTTATTATAACGTTCTGTAAAAAAAGGAAAGAGTATAATTTCAAAAGCTTTGTTTTGTAGCAAAATTATAAATAAGTATCTTTTGAATCTATTGCAATTATGTTAAATAAAAGCGTGACAACAGAGATAATTGTTTAGCAAGTTCTAAAAGAACTAAAATAGCCTACTTTCCTGTTACTTAAATACTTACTGAAAATTTTATCAGGAAACAACTAGGTTCGCACTAGGTTCACTTCAGGAAACAACTAGGTAAATGTCATCTACAACCGCTTCTACACAAAATTTATACACAATAGAAAAAAAATTCCTGACACATCATCCAGCTATAATTTAAACTTCTAAATGCCAAAATCAACTATTTTTATTAATTTTCTTTCGCAAATTAAATTAATAATATTTATCGTATGCTAGTTTGATTTGTAGTTCGAAAAGTAATTAAATATTTATTAATAACAAAAAACAAGAAACTATTCCAAACTGCACAAAAAAATAAGAAATGTAAATTAAAACTAATCAGAATTGTATGCAAAAATATAATGCCTTGCCGCTTTCTTAGTAAACAATGGGAATGTTTCAGATGATATAACGCTTTTGTTTTCATTTTTCCGCGTCTTGCAATTTCATTGGTTGTTTCGGTTTCACTCTCAAATTAAATGACCGTCAAGGATGAAAAGAAACTTTTCTTTATATTCTAGCTGTCTTTAACAAATGATTTCAACTACTACCAACAGAACAGAAAGAAGTTGCCATTTTAACAATTTAATAAGAAAAATATTCTTAGAAAACTCATTTTCGAATGCCAAAAACAAAAGTATTTTCAGACAAAAAATGAAAACAAGACCACTGGAGCTTTTTGCGAACTTTTTGGATTAAAAAATAGAAAAGTAGGCTAAAAATCTTAAAAAGGTGACATTTTATTGGTTTTAAAATCTAAAGCAACACTTACATAAGAAACAAGCGCTTCTAAATACTAAAGACATTTTGGTTCTAGGGGTAAATAAAACAATGCTAAATATCTAACTATCGTACAAAAAAAAAACTCACCCAAACAAATCCAATGAATTACCATCGAAAACTCGAGATCTCGAGAATCACCATCTACTTCTCTCGAATTCCCTGTGTAGAGAAAAAGGATTATCTCTATTTAGGCTAAGTCAACTTTTATTAGGGCTTGGCGCGAACGTCAATTTCGGTCCACTTCCTATGTTCTCATAGTATAGAGCCTAATCGAGTGGAACAGCAATGTCAATGCGCATGCGAGGACCTGATTTGTTTGTTATTAACGAAGCCTTAAGGGAGAGTGGATTTATTATGGCTGTTCTGACTTTATTACTACTTGATAAGAAAATAAGTTAAGATTATTGGTGAATTAAAGATGTGTGTGTGTGTGTGAGCGTATTGTTTTGTTTTGTGTGTGTATTTCAGTTCGTATATTTAAAATTTTTACTTTTTAGGTATGCTGTTGCAATTAAGGTAACATGTTTCAGCTGTTTATTGTAATCTGTTTGTTTGTACCTTAGACTCTTAAACTAGACATCCATTTACGTCTTAACCTGAAACAAATATGTAGTTCATACGTAAGATACCATTTTTGGACTTTCAGAGTTCAAAATGTTGTATTTTTTGAGAAAATTCTAATTAGCTGAAAAAATTACACCAGTTTCGCTCAAATTCGATAATTTTTTTTCGTGTTGTCATCAGCTGAATAAATTAAACAGTTACAAAATTAATTACATTTTAAAATGTTTATTTTATTCTGTTGATGGCCCATGTGCGTATTTAAGCTATTTCTGTGACTTGTAACTATGACTTATGTTGTTCCTCTCAAATCTTTTCTCAACAAATTTTTTATCTGCTCAAAGTATTCCAGTTTTTAAGTCAACTACAAAAATTAAATAACAAATAACGCCATCATATAAATTAAGAATATTTTCTCTAAAACTCTTTACAAAAAAAGTTTTGTTATTCACTTCATGTGAAGTCATTTGACAAACTAAATTTCGCCATCGGATATTCCAGACTACAATTTACCTTCAAAAGTTTTGTTAAGCAACCCCTCACACGCCTCTTTATGCATATAGCACCCACAAATTGATTCCCACCCTCCTTACAGAAATTTTACCTTGTCTGGTCCACCTTCCGCTTCAAAAGACTTCAAACATATTATCAAATTTTTTCCTCGAAATTTTTTTGAAAACTGCTTTCTAAAGTTGGAGGAGGTGGTTTCTCCGAATCACTCTTCCTCATCCCTTCTGGGATCGGTTGCCTAGCAACGGGATGGAGATTAATGACGTCACGTGACCAACCAAGACTTCGGAACTCTTTTTAAAGACGCCAAACGAGATATGGGGGGACCCGGTCTTTTTCGTGAACAGTTAGTTGAGTTCATAATTATGTTCTTTTGTATACAACAGGTTTAGTTTAGTTTAGTTTGAATTATCGTCGCACTAGAGCTACACGAGGGCTATTGGCGATGAACGTCATAATTTAGAACCCCGGTATACAACAGGTAATCTTTAGGCCAATTAACTCTGTACCGTGTCTCAAATGGCTTTGAACTGTCTTGGTTACACAAAGTATAACCAAAACTGTTCAAAGCAATTTAAGATTGAAATGTAATAATTATGATGACAAAAGCTAATTATTAATCATTATAATTATTATATTCTCATATTTACACAAAAAACTAAACTCCTCGGCGCAACAGCCCATTACTGCGCCAAGGCCTGCCGTGCCCATTTCAGCTTTCGTGACCTAGCGCTCTGGGGTGCTAGGCATATGTTCAGGTAGGGTGGTCAGCCTCACGCGGAACCCCCAATGTTTAGTTCCCAAACATGCTTGGTACCCATTTTATCGACGCAGTCAAGGGATGAAAGGATGGGTCAACCTCGCCCAATCCGGGATTCGATGCCCGGACCTGTGGCGTGGCAATGCGAAGCACTACCACTAAGCCACTGGGCCTCCATATTTATACAAGTGAAGGATATTTCTGAAATCGTATACGACGGTACTATTAATATATCACTTATGTGCTTTTACACTTCACAATATTCATGAACCAACAATCTAAAACATTGTTGTGAAAATGCTTGCGTATGGGGCTAGTTATAGCGTAAGTAAAATCAGTCTTATTCCCAAAATACAGACTTCTATTCAGGTTTAGCTAGTTTCTAACATAGATGTCAACCAAGTAAACCGGATTTGAAATCCTGATGTCAGGGTTTAATCTCTGAAACACTAATTATATTCTAGAAATTGGATTTCGAAAACATATCCACAATTTTTTAACTGTATAATAAGCTGTTTTTCTGTTGATAATATGAAAAAACTGGTAAAAAGAGCAAGAAGTTGTTTTCTTTCCCGTCAAACTCCGTTTGTATTATCATTTTGGCGGGGCAAAGGCGCGCTTGTCAATTTGACAAATTTTGAAGTCATTGGAGTTTGGGGGAGATTTAAAAATATCAGGATTAATAATTTATTTGTTGTAATCAAATAGTGGAGATATAATTATCACTTTGAATGAGAAAGGGGAAGATTTACGATATCTAGTTTTGCTTGGATTTAGGAAAATAGTCAAGACTGGTTGGATGGACTAGTCGTTTTAAAATTGTATGTGTCTCAATGTTTTTTTTGGGGGGGGGGACTTATGGGTCGTATTTAGGAAGTTCGTGGATTGATTTCATTTCTCCTTTAAATGCAAATAATATATACTAATTTTAAATTCTATCATGTTATGGGAGATATAGCATGCGTTGTTTTAACCTGACGAATATTCGATGTTGTTAATTTCTTCACATATTTTTACGTAATAAAAATTCATTTCTCTTTCAGTTATTAATTTTTTACACAGTCAAAGAAATAATAAAAAATCGTAATAAGTTTCCAAAACAATTTTCTGGAAGTATTAAATTTCTATTACTCACTCCGTTGCGTAATGTCCTTTAAACCGCACCATCAATGGTTTTGTATAAGATTCTTAAACATCAAACTAATACTATGTTTGGTGTTATAGTTAGAGGTAAATTCAACTAGACACATAGAATGTACTTTGACAGGATTCTACCTGACATTTTAATAATTTTCAAAACAAAATAATATTTAAATCTAAATTATACATAAGGCCTCTGTTTTTTGTTTATTAAATTTGGACGTTAATTTCTGTGTTTTAAGTAATTGCAATTTCATTGGCCATTCTGGTTGTCAACAACTCATAAATTCGTGAACTGATATTATGTTTAAATTAACGTAGTCAAATATTTGATTGCTACATTTACATCATTTCTTTTTTTATTTTGCAAAACTTCAAGAAGTTAATATTAATCTAGATCTACTTTATTATTTAACTGTGTATAGCATCACGCCAAACATTTGACAATTTAAAAATGTACACAATAATAAAGTATTTCAAGATCGTATTGGACAAACCGCTTTGCAGGACACGGTAAACATTGAAAATTGCACAAATTCTCGAAAGCTTCATTTAGCCATGAAGTTAAGTACATAATTCCTTTAAGGCTTGGAAAAATAATTATTGGTCGTGAATAAATATTTTTCCTTACCACTTCTCCATCATAGTGATGACTCCAATGTAGAAAATAATAACGCGCATGCTTGAGCTTGCATGAAACTGTTAGGTAAGCACAATCTTACTTCACTTTCAAGAGTTTTTCTTTCTCCAGAGCAGTTTGACATTTTTCGTGCTTCTTTTAAGTGTATCGTAATTCTTATACCTAAGTGTGATTTTGTGTAAGTAACCAATAGAAAATAAACTGGTAATAACAATCTACGATTCTTCTTCTGCGATTCAGGTGTGTTAATTAGTTTTGATAGATAACATATATAATTTTTCATATATGCTCTTCCTATATCTACCAAATACTATTTTTTTACTGACATATATAAATATAATCATTGGAGATTGTAGTATTATTTTTACTGAATAATTTGTATAAAACTTAATTTTATTTATTTAAAACTTAGTGTTTGTACTTTATTTTTAGTTCCTTTATTGTCTGCTACTGGGTAATTCCATGTAACTGTAGTGTAAGTAACAATTTAAGAGGAGAATAAAAGCTTTTTAAATTTGAAAAATAAATTAAATTAACTAAAGCACGTTACATCATTTAGTTTTAATAAGTGTAGATCAGGTATTCCACTAATTGTTTACATTTAATGTTAAAAGTTGTAGTGATAATCACTTTTTACACATGCGACTTACACTACAGAAAGGATAATTTTGCATGAAATTATCATACTATATTTGTATATATATCTAGTGTTGCTTCAGAGTTTGCACTCGAGAGTTTTTTTTTCAGTTGAGGCCCAGTGGCTTAGTGGTAGTGCTTCGCATTGTCACGCCACAGGTCGGGGTTCGAGTCCCGGGTTGGGTGAGGTTGACTCATCCTTTCATCCCTTAAATGGGTCGATAAACTGAGGACCAAGTAAGCTTGGGAACAAAACACTGGGGGTTCCCAGGGAGGCTGTTCACCTTACCGGGACATATGCTTAGCACCCCAGAGCCCTTGGTTACGTACGCTGGAATGGGCACGGCAGGCCTTGGCCCACTAACGGGCTGTTGCGCTGAGGAGTTTAGTTTAATTGTAATTTCTATTGGACAAAAATTTATAACAACTATAATTTATAATTTGAAATGCTTCATTAAAGTAAAATATCACAATTTTGTTTTGAGTTTTCCCAAGAGTGATAGAATCGGGATTTATTAATTTTATTACCAAATATTCAAAGTGAACAAAACCAAACGTGGCCCAAATTTTTTTTCTATAAATAGTGTGGTTCGTGGCATGTCAACTTTTCACATGTGATTTTCTTTAACTTTAGGAGTTATTTTTTTAATGAAGACAAAAAAAGGTAATTAAATAACTTAATACATAGAACGATAAGCAGAATTGATTTGAAAACTTTTTTTAGGAAAGATTTAGTTTTCTAAACTAGTTTATATATAACTTAATAATTTTCAGTTATAAATAGTTTAAGGCACAATTTAGCCATGCTTACAACTTAACTATGGACCGGAGTTAATAAAAAAATATAGTGGAACAAATTATCTAGAAGGGATATTTTTTGTGTTTTTGAAAATATTTTTTTTATAATTGTTTTATGAATTAGTCTTTTGGTAAATACTAGCTTCAAAGTCACAATGTACTTCATTTTTTAACTTGTTTTTTTGCTTAAGTCAAATATTTTTCAATTGGCGAAATATTCAGAATTTGGAAATGTTTTTTTAAAGCATAATATCTTCATATAATGCATACCTAATCACATTAATGTATTTTATTTAATTACAAGCATATGAAATTTTGCATTATATTCTTATCTTTCGACTCTCCCGCCTAACCCTATTGAATGAAATTTCATTACTTCACTTTAATTTAATTTCTAAAGTTTCTCCTATTATCTTCCTTGTTTAAATTAACTCATGAATAAAGCTTTTCTCTTCCTGAACAATATTAAATCTAAAACTTTATAATTTGAAATTTGTTCACAAACTCGTTCTTACTCCTTTATTTAACAAAGCTCAACAAGTTCTAAACTATTAAAGCTAACTTTAATAATAGAGTATACTTAATTATAATTAAAGGGAAATAGTGGATTAAATTAAGGTCAATACTTTTGGTCGCACGTCAATAACAGTTATTGTTTATTTAAATAATTGAAAACTCAATCATATTGGAATTGCTTCAATAACTCTTTCAAACTTTCTTAACATTTAATATACATATCTCTTTATTAATATAGATTTCAAAAATGTTGAAGAAGTTTGAAATTTACTTAATAATTAATTAAATATGAATTAAGTGACATATTTATATGTGATTTTGGTTTAAAATGCTGAGATTTGTTATCGAGGTTTAGGTTTTTCAACATGTTGTGTTACTTCCTATATTTTGCTGAATTAAGTAAAAATTTCCCTGCCCCTGTCTTTTTCACATGACTAGTAACTGAAATGACAACATCCAACTCTATATGAAACATTAATTTAAGCTCACAAAGTATTACTAAAATATCCCTTGAGGTATACATACATATAAACCCGTCATCTGAGTGTCAGGTTTTCCAGCATCATGGATAATTTTTAAAAAATTATAAATTTTATAATTTTACTAAATTTTAAAATTTGAAGCATGGAGAAGTCATTTATAATCATGTGCTACACAAATATAATTTAAAATAACTTAAAGAAGTTAAATTTTAAATTAAAATTTTAAATTTTATTCTCATGCTATGAAAACAAGTGTACACTTCAGTCAATTTGCTTTTCCCTCACAGGGATATAATTGTCAATACATTTTATTTGTAACTAATTTCAGGAGGTTTTTCAAAGCTATAACTTAAAAACTTGAGGTACAGGAATAGGTTATTACTATTAGGTATATTAAGTGTTTATTCTTTTTAGAGAAAAACATTTACTATTTAGCAATTTTACAGAAGAATATAAATTCTTCAAAACGATATAAATAATTAGCTCTGCACTTTTTACGAAATTATTCACTTCTATAAATTCATATTTTAACTTTTAAAATCTATATTTTGATTCTAAATACTGAGTTGTAAATATCTTAAACTCATCGATTTAAGTTTGGTTAGGTTTAGTTGAGCTAACTTTTACGCTAGATTTCCGCTTTGTGGTAGAGATTTATGTTTCGAAAAAACTAATAGCACTCATTTTATATACGATACTCACGGTACAGCAATGAACTTGTCCATTTACCCAGTAAAGCTGAGGGATTCTGATGTCATAGTTAGCCAGACCAGGTTGGTTTCAGTGATTATATTTTCAACTATGCAATCATCATAATTTGCTCATAAATCATTATTTTTGTTGCTTTCGTTCAAAAAAACTATAACAAATAAAATAAATATCCATTTTTAATTCCATTTGGGTAATTTCTATCGCCACATAGTTGAATAACCTACTCACTTGCACTGCGAAATGCAGTACGGCTGTTCACCCTAGTTATGGTAGATAATTACTCATTGTCATTTGAATTTTTTTTTTATTCCAGGTCGATTCTGCTTCCACCTGAGCTAGTCCCTTCCACACCACAATGAAAGGAATAACGCCTTTCCTGGCTCTACTACTATGTACCAGCATCCCACTGGGTATTGTGCGGGCCGGAATCCCTCCGGCCCCACTTACCCAATCTACGGCCCGGCCCAAGCGCCCGGACACCTTAAATGCGGACGATAAGGTCCGGATTCTGTCCGAGCGCGGCAGTTCGGTTTCCGCTGTCCTGCAGTTCATCGAGAATGTGTCGGCATTGATGCAGCATCCGAATGCCACTTGTAGAAGAATGTCGCTGGATGACTTTGCTGGGTTTGAGTGGAGGCAGACCAGGATTGCTGTTTTTGAAAAGCAGATGATATCGGCTGTCAAGTTCGCCAACATCCTCAACCACTACTTTCTTACCACTCCTAATGACACAGATGTAAGTTGAAGTTTAAGTCATATTGCAGAATTCTTTTGTCGCAGTATGTTTAGTTTTATTTTGTTAATTCTTGAAATTTGATTGAAATAATTATTGATAGTCGGGGTTTTATAAAATAGAAAGCGACAATGCATTTGATTTAAAGTCAAATATCCACTAAAATCCCGCAGTTCACAAGGATAATATTTCAAAATTAAAAGAGTTTAAGTAGTAAGATAAAAGTTTTTTTACTTAATAGGCTAATCGATGAGTCTTTCATAGTTTAAAATAAATCGCATATTTTAGCACATAAATTTCCCATAAAATTCTATGGGTCCCACTTTTTATCACAAATAATTAAATAAATATGCAAACAAAATAGCATACATTAAAGCATGCGTTTGTAGTAAAGAGCCACGAAGCTGACATTCTACACGGCTAAAACGTTACTGAAGTAGATATTTTCATTATAGAATTCACTTTTCAAAATTTCTGGGCATAAAATACTTTTATTTAAGAATCTTTCATTAATATTGCAATGTTTTATATAAATATGGCTAATTATATAATTCTTTTTTTATTTAGATCGACGCCCTATTCTTCTACTCGCTAGTCAAAGCCAACGTAGAGAGCGACCCTTCTTTGTCCAGTAGTACCATCATCCTGCCCTCTGCCACCAGTACGGGCGAATACTTTGTCCCCTTCACTTACAGAGGTAGCGATGGCAAGATTCGGACCCGCAATTTGGCCAACTGGCTGGCCGAAAGATGGTCCGGCACCGAATGGTTCTGGGTCATCGAGTCCGGCAATTATTCAGAACTTTTGGGCCAGGTCAAGAACGGCAGTGACCTGATTGTTACAATCAAAGACGGGTATTGGTCGGCCCCCTATATCGATTGTAATATAACCACAATATGGCATGTGACGTATGGGGTTCCTTTCTTCACTAGGATCGCTGAAGAGCTTTATTTTAAGTAAGTGTTTTTTTATTAAGTGTTGAGAGGATAAAATAGCTAAAAATAAATTGAACACGTCAAATGGGGTACCGTAAAATGGGCTGAATTTAAACGAAGCTTGCCGGTCATTCAAAAGCATTCCTCATAAATATCCAATTGGGTATATAGAGTTTCTAGTGTGTTTTTAATCAGGTATTATCATAAGGGCGTAAGAAGTTGAGAAATTATGTTCTGAACTGTCGGCAGCACCACTGGCTCATTAAAAAAGTCTGCAAGTGGAGCACTAAATAACCTCCTGTTTTAACCAACCGCGAAACTTTATATGACTTTGTATTAAACTTTTCTGATTTGTGAATTGTGGAACACCATTAAAAACAATTAAAAAATACATAATTTTCTTTAAAAGAGTTATTTTTTAATCAAAATTGCAATTTCAATACAAGGCCAAAAACAAAATTAAAAAAATATGTATTTACGTACTTTTTTGAAGTTCAAACAGTTTAAAATCGATTCACCCCATTTAATGGTAACTTTGGCTGTTAAGGGAATCTCAGTCAAGTATCAAGTATTCGGCCCCAAAGCTACTATTTTTACGAACCCTTTAATGAATATTCATATTTTAAATGTTATACACCGTAAAAATCTGTTAATTTTTACAGAAAATACTGAGATTTACAGGAAAATATTTTATTTCCTTTAAACAATTTTTTCTATAAAAATATGCTGTTTAAAAGTACAAACAATTTTTTTTCTGTTTCTAACTAAGTGAAATTTAGTAGACTGAAACAGCACGACCATTTGAACTATTTGCTGAGATTTTGTGTGCTAAAATAACTCAGTTGGGAGAGCGGTTGGATTGGAGATTCGAAGATACATGGTTCGATTCCGGGTTTCCGGCAATTTTAATAAAAGAAGTGTACTGGATAATATATAAAACTGTATTTCTTATGATAGAAGTTTGTTCAATAATTTGTAAGCTTGGAAATGTAATACTGCAAATATTACAATTAAGAATTATTTTAATAAACTTATTTTGAAGATTTTTAACCATATTATGGTTTATTCCCATTTGGGGAGGAAACTACAAATCAAACATTTCTAGATTATGAATAGAAAAATAATTATACAGTAGTTTTCAGGCACATCAGTTGGCAAGGTTTTTTTTTGGCGAAAACAACAGTTTTTTTCAGTGTAGGCCTTTTCAGTTTTAGGAAACACTTCTTTTATTCTTAAGTAAAAGTGAGTGGTTGGATTTTATACTTGGGCCAAAGTTATCCTTAAAGTCTAAAGTTGACGCAATCTACTTTACTTTAGAGCAACTATTTAACAGTCCAGCCATCTTAATAAAAAAGAAAGCTTTATTAGTTAAATTGTTAAAAATTAGTAGAAATAGTCTTAAATTAATAATATATTTATTAATAATACTTCATAAATAATGAAATAAAGTACAATTACATTTATGAAATTTCAACACACATCCCTTGTATTTAGGATATTTGTGCCCTTAAAAGGACGTTTAAGGTTTTAATGGAATTGCGCATCTATTAAATGATTAGTTCGGATTAAAATTACAAAATATTAAATACTTTAATTTTGTGGTTATTTAAAATATATTCTTGGATTAAAATTCCCTCCTCCCCGCATTATTTTAATGCCTATGTGAACATAAACGCACTTTTACAAAATATTAAGGGGATTTATTCGAACAATTTCTAACAACGTTTGACACGTGTACTGCATTTTGAAATTGAATGCTTTTTCAAAAAATAAAAAAAAAAGAGTAGGCATAGCCAATAGCCATTAAGAGCCATTACATTTAACATATAAATAGCCATATTTGGGTATGCTATTTGCTACGTATATTTTATGTAACAACTTTCAAAGGTTTTAAGGAATTGCATTCCAGACTCTACCCAATTTTATGCATACTTATACTTAACTATATACTAAAATATACTCAATAAATTTAATCCGATAAAAGCATTTGAACTTTATAATGGCTGGAACGAAAAGCACCTTATCTTCTTAACAGATAAACGAATATATTAATTTATTATAATGATTTCTAATAGTAATATAATATTGAGGGAATGTTTTCTCCTATAGTCACCTGAATTTTTGTAATTTGAAATAAAAACCCAATTTTAAACTTTTATTATCAACGAAATGCGGGTATTAAAAAAGTCTCTTCTGAAAAGAAATTCGAATGCAGATTTTTGATCTTTTGATTTTAGTCTTTCTTTGGTTTTCAGAACACTTTTAAAACAAGCACAAAAATACAAAAAATTCGTTAAAATATTAAAAAAAGCTTCAATAAAATAACTGCTTTACAGAATCACGTCATTAATATAAAAGCATCTAAGAGAATTTAAAAAAACAGTCGTCCAAAAATAATGATACACGTTTAAAACTACACATCATTAAGGACTTATCATTATTTTTGTATCAACTTGTACAATGTTTAAAATTGTAATAATATACGACATAGCATGTTTCTATTTTCAAGAAATAAACATAAGCTCATCAAATTTTAATGCCTTACAGAAAAGCTAGCTCCGATTTAGATGTGTCGGAAGAATCTGTGAAATCATATTAAGTCAAGTTCAGCTAGCAATGTCATCAATAATAAAGCAATGGAAGAAAAATGTCCGGAAAAAAATCAGTCTCTGAATGCTTTTCAAAAGTATTCACGCAAAAGTCATTTCAAAATTAGGTCAGAAATTTCTCGATGAATATCCTTTTTAATATTTACGATTGAATGAGGAGGAATTCGTGGAATTTGTGCATTCTTTTGAAATAATTATTTTGAGCACACATAAAGGAAAGTTTAAAAAGTTGAAATAAGATCGTTCGATTCATAATTGTTTTTCTAAAAATAGTGGGGGTACGAAACATTTTGCATTAAAAAAGAAATTTACATATCCTATTTTTTATATTTGAACTCGCATTAGATATTTTATGATTTTTTTAATTTTACAATTTTTGATATTTTTTAAAGAAAATTATTTTTTGTACTATATTTTTTTTAGGAATTTAAATGCTCTGTAATTATCAAATCTATTTTAAATTGGAAATATCAAAAAAAATCTAAATTCGCAGTGAAAACTTTTAAAAGTTACTTACATTAAGACTAAATACATTAGATGATTGTTTATAATAAAATTCCGATTGTTAGCCTATAAAAAAGTTCTATACTGTGTTTCGTTTATTTAATGTTTAAATAAAATCTTTTAAAGCAAACTTTTCATGTAAATTTGAATTCAGTTAAAATATCAATATTATGATACAAATCCTACCAAAAACATCATTACGACGCAATGATGTTTTCAATGAATAATTTATATACAAAAAAATACTTTTATAGCCCTTAACATTTATACTTTTTTTATTTAACATTTGCTTTTATATCCAAATCACTATTACCTTCTCATATTTTAACCATAATCGCTTTTCAAATTACTTGCAGCATTAAATCCACATTGATTTATTTACGTATCACTGCTTTTCTTATACTTGCTTATGAAAACTCCGTTAAATGCATTATAAAATTCATGGGATAGGTTTTCTCCTGCTTATCAGCATATGAATAGAGAAGTTGGCTTCGTTTCAATAAATTGTAAATAAAGCCCGCTCTGCTCAATTGTCGAGAAGGAATCGACCGTTTTGTCAGCGTTTTTCATGATATTCTAAATGCCTAAAAGTATGACTTAAGATTTTTAAAAATCGCCTTTGACTCTTCATATGAGTTTTTTTTAATATAGTACCGAATATAGATATTTCTTATGCTTAGCAAATAGTATTTTGAATTTAAGTAGTTAAGGAAAAAGTAATTTATAATATATAGCATAAAAAATTTGTTTTGCTTTGTTTAAATATTTTTGTTTGTTTAAATAAGCACACACATCTTATATTAATGGTACTCTTCTAATTTTTTGCTTGTATCTAAAGACAAAATGAAGTCCGCTGATTGTTTAAATGCAGATGCTTTTGGTGTCTTTGTTATACAAGTGGAAAAAGGACACTTTTTCCATGTAAATTCAATGGTAGATACGACACTTTTAAACTTGTATAGTGAGTGATAATAATCTCTTTTTAAAAAATTAAAATTTGGTTATGAATAGAAATTCTTATCGACTATTTTATAAGTTATGACATGTGTAACCCTGGACTTTAAGACTCTGAATTCCGATTTTCCTCCATAAATGGGAATATCATATCGTAAACGGAAGTCACTGTTGTACTTAAGTATTTGATTTGTGCTATGTATGCTTTTGCTGACTTTTTCAGTATCTAAAGAATTTTAACACAAACTATTATCAAACTTTTTTTCTGCACTATCTTTCTCTATTTTGTCCATTCAAAAGCAATGTGCACCAAAAGTATATGGGTAATTCCATGCAAAATTATCCTGTCTGTAGTGTAAGTCACGTTTGTAAAAAGTGATTATCACTACCACTTTTAACATTAAATGAAAAAAAAATTGTAGAATAGTTGAACTACACTTTTTATAACTAAATAATGTAATATACTTTATTTAATTTGATTTATTTTTTAAGTTTTAAAAAGCTTTTAATCTCCTCTTAAATCGTGACTTGCAACTACAGTTACATGGAATTAGCCATATGATACTTATAAAATATTGCTGAAAAGATATTTTATATCTATCTCGATACGCTGTAAGTCATAACATAGAAAAAGCTTCATTCACCATATTTACCAGGGTACCCGCGCCAGCAGTCTGCGCGCTGTAACGGGTGCGGGTTCGATTCCCGCCTTCGCCCTGGGTGTATATTCCTTTCTCTGTGACAGTAAAAAAAGTCTTTCTGTGGCTGTCTCACTTGACGAAGGCTTCATAAGCGTGTCTCTGATCAAGCACGCAAGCCGGAATATATATGTACCTACCCCTCCCCCACCAGGGTACCCATGAAAATAACACAGAACACTCAATAAAAGAGAAAAGATAAATATTTGCAGCTCTAATTTTTAATCAATTAAATATTACATACAATTAAAAAATTAGTAAACGTCTATAAAATTTTACAAATAATTTTCAAGCATAGAACTTAAGTGTATCTTGTAAAAATGGGTATTTTTTCATAAAAATACCAATTATATGATACTCTTACGAAAAAAAACACATATGTAAAATATATTGAATGAAGTAAAAATGAAGAGCTTAATTTGGATATTTCACCGATAATAATATTTAATATTAATATTATGTTAAACATTTTCATTTAATACTTCTTCAGAATTCAAGTCTTTAGAATTTAAGTTCTTGCAAAGTATGCCTGAAGCAATGCCTTTAGAATGTTAATCAAACATTTCTCAATTTATAAAGTGTTTAGGGTCTTGAATAGACTTTCTATAGCGAACACTCTTGTTGGGCTTCTTGCTTCGATTTCACAGTCCGCTTTGTCAACGAAATTCTAAAGCGTCTGGTTCATGTGTTTCGAACAAACGAAAACACTTGCGAGACTCGTCGAAGATTAGACCCCAATGTACCAATTTTTGGCATAATTAGCAATTATTAACATAGCAAAATAGTTACTTTTCCAGCGTACTGGAATATATGTGTCGTTGCTTTCGTATAAGATAGGATAATGATATTACTACGTATGGATATATTAGTATATATAGTTAGGTTATCCTATATTGATTTTCAAACAAAACTAAAGTATGCTTCTTTTACTTTGGGGTGTAAATCTTATATAGATTTATATTTATTTGTGGCATAATTCGAGTTCTGATTTGGGAAATCATAATTTGATTGTTGAGTCGATTTTTCTTAAATTTGAATTTTAAAACATTTGGATTTTACTCATATAATTGATTTTATACTTTGAATATAAAACTTTATTAAAAATAGCTGTAAAGTTTTATTTTCTTTAATTCTGAATACCAAGTCTAAAAGATTTTGAAAGGTCTACTTTGTTCACACATTTTAACATATAACGTCTCAAGTATTTAAATGCCCTGTTGCAGTTGTAGTGCTTCTTAGTTGCAGTTACTTTTGGCTTCAAAACCAATATATAAGCCTATAATTCTACATATGTTGGCTATAAAATAAATTAGTAACATTACAAAAAAAATACTTTGCTTTTCACGTTTTTAGTATTTCTTAAATCATAGTTTTACAATTTTTCAACATTTGGTTTTTTTTTTAATATTCTAATAGAATAAAAACTTTAAACTAAAAACAATACTTTAAATAAATACAATTGTGAAACATTAATCTAAGTTGTATTTTTTAATTAAAACTTTAGAAAGATGAAAAAAGCTATATCCTGTAATTTTATTAAATAACTAATTAATAATTTTTGATAAACACACAAACTTAAAACATAACTTTACACAAACATAATATTCTTTGGATTTGGTTGAATTTTAGTCGTATCAAAACCACACTTTGGATTTTTAATATTGTGTTGTGCAGTAGAGTTTTGACTTTTGTGTTTAGATGAACTTTCACTGTTAACCTTACGTTTTATATTGTTTAACCTTATGTTATGTCCTCTTTACGTTTTTACGAACATAGAAAGTTAAGATTTAATAAAATTAATCTCTACTATTAATTGAAGTGAAATATACGTATTCTTTCAGGGGTGTTGTTGCTGTGAGTATGCCGATTATCAATGTAGATATAGACTAGTCTGATGGAGAATCTTACCTATCTGCCTTTACGTCTTCTCATCATTGTGATCTTTCAACACAAGTAAGCTTAGACTTCATCTTTTGAAAAAATATCTTTAAGATTTTGAATGAGTGTCCGATTTTTCTTCGTCTTATAATACCGATTCCCTCTTTTAGCTACTAAGATTTCGAAAAATAGCTTTCATAATTCTAAAAAAAGCTCAATAAATCGAGTTCTTGATAGAAACAAGAAATTAAAACCACTTTAACAAACAATTTTGACATTTGATTTTAATATTTGCCAAAAAAAGCATATAGTTGCCATATAGTTGATTATAATTAAGACTTTCACATACCAAACTCTTTTGATGAATTTATTTGTGATTAAAAACACAAAATAGAATAAATAAATGTTGCAGTGAAAATGTGATTTTTTTTTTCATTTCGTTTGTTGTTGTTTCACTCTTTTTAGTATCCAACCCAAAATATAAGGCATATTTCCTACTTTAAAACTGTATAACCATACTTTAAATATTTTTAACTTTTAAGTATTTCATTTTGCACATATAAATAAATGAAGTTTTTAGTTTTTTATTATAAAAACAATTTTATTCCAACAAATATATTCGCTCTTACGAAAATTTTCTAACAGTAAACCAGGAAGTTATATCACAGAACCATTGATTTATCAAATTGAAATCATTAGTTTTCTTATTATCAAAACAATTTTATTTCGAAAAAGATATTCGTACTTCCGTAACTTTTCTTGCAGTAAACCAACCTTGAATGCTTACATCACATAACCATTTATTTACCAAAGCTAATTTTGTCTCTCTGAATAGCGATATTTTATAGGTATTTAAGTCTCCATTCATACTCTCGAGACTTTCGAGAAACGATCTGAAATATAGAACTGTAATTTATAATGACCGCTCAGCTAATGAGCCTGAAGGTTGTGTCATTAGTTCTCAGCCGTTAATGAATTCCATTAAAGTCTAATGATAGTCGTCATTCCAAGCCTAATCATGCCATAAACAACATTCCTCTCTTTAAGTAAAGACCCAAATCTTTTTCTTTCATTTTGCTTGAAAGCCAATGATGAGTGTTGTTTATATAAGGAGAGTAAGTTTTCCGTAAATTGCTCGAAATTACGGCGAATTCTCGGAAGCATAGAAGGTTTCTTTAATATGCATTTTAAAAGGAAATTAGCAGCTTGTTTACATTATTTTAACAAGCGGGGGGGTATTTCTGTACTTCAAAGGCAGAGGGGTATATTGCTATTTACGTGGAATAGTGGCGTTTCCTCATTGGGTTAACAGGGTAGAAGCTTTACTTTTCTACGTAAGAGTGCGATACCTTTGTATGTTATTCTAATGAAAGATATATACTATTCTGGACTCTGAGGCACATATTTTTGCTTGAAGTGGAGTTAGATTCATTTTGAGAGGCAAAATATCGTTTTTGTGCGTCACTGAATGCTGTAGATTGCATTGGGTTACGTAATAAGTACTTAGATACGTAATACTTTTTACTTTACGTAAAGTATTTTGATGATTTAAATTATTAACGCAAATGTCTGTGAATTTGATATAAAAAAAGTTAAATTAAAGTTCTTATAATTTTCTTTTTTTCTTTGAAAGCTATCTTTCTACTTTTAAGCTTAGCTTAATCATAACTTTTTTTATTAGCTTAATCACAATAAAAGTTAAAAGAGAGGATAATTTTACTAAATATAAAGTTTCATTTGATAGTTCAAATATTATTTAAAATTTAATAATAATTGCAAAAGCAATTTGTATCACTGCCTGTTTTATCTGTTTGAGATAGACAACGAAATCGAAAATCTGATTAACAACGCATTTTTTACTGAATAGTAAAATAAAAGTATGTGTCGAGGAAAATTATTTGGAATTAAATTATCTAATGTAAAGCACTTAAAAATCCTAAGTACTTTTTGTGTTTTTTTATCTCCAAAGTATAAAAAAAATTCTTAAATAATTTTTTTATATAATAGAGTCGGTCTAGGTTTATTTTTATTTTGCTTAATTCTATATTCCTAATAGTGAATGAGTTTCTTATAATTTTAGCCTTTTTCTTACTTTATAGCAGAAGTACTTTTCTAAAAAAATTATCGAGTTAAATTGCTTTTTTTTAAAAACTCGATAAGTTATTTTTAGTTTAAATTTATTGGTTGATTAATTATTTAAAATAGTGCACCAGGGTTCAAATATGGTGCTTCAAAATTGTTTATTTCGTCAACTCGTTGCTATACGCTGATCAAATAAATATATGCAAAGTTATTATTCTCATTAGTCTTGGCGCTACTAGTTTTGCGGGGAATTTTATCGTTTTAAAATAATAGTTTGTGGTAACACACTGTAAATCTAGAGTGACACCTTCTATAAATTATCAATGACATATTCAGTAATTACAACTTATGATTGCATGTGCCATAATTAATTTTTTTTGACTTACCAGTTCTTCATTAACTTAGTCGCCAATATATGTGGCATTTGTATGACTTATCTACAATGACTTTTTTAAAAATTATTTTATATAAAAAATTTTAAGAAAATTAACTGTATAATTACAAAAACAACTTGTTGTAGTGCGATTCTAATAAAAACCTCAATAAAACTAATGCTTGTGAGAACTGTGCCAATATTTTTTATTGTATCTTTAGTATAAGCATCGTATGCTCTTTGTCTAAGTAGTGTTTTATGAAGTCGTTTCATTGAGCTTTAATAATTGAGATATCAGTGCTTGATATACCATGGAAACGAGTATTAACTTATTTTGAAGGCATTTTAATGTAATTTCTTTTACAACAATCCAATACTTTGACATATATTATTATGCCAAAATTTAAATTTAATTTACAATGCTAATTTAAAAGGTGCAAAATATGTACTGTTTCGAGCCCCAAATGAATCGAGATTTTCAGATTGGAAGAATCGTAGATATATAATAGTAGACATATTAACGTGTCATATGATTATGTGGCATGCAAAAGATCCTTTGAATACATATTTGGCTTGGGTACTCTCGGCAAAATTAAATTTTGGCATACTGATCCACAGAGGTCCACAGAGAGCTCAGATCAATTGTAATGCTGAGCGTCAAGGTTGCTAACGAGGAGCCGCCTACCACAATAAATGGAACTCAGTTCCAGGACTCTGCACAAGCCTGTTCCACCAAAACAGGAAAATCATACTTGTCAAAAAAATAGGTCGACAGGGGGAAACGCAGACGTTAAAAGTCTTTATTGCAAACTACTCCATCGAGAGAATTTTTTGGCGCGTTCGCTCCTCGGGAGAAAGAGGCGAAGTCCTTCACAGTTGCCGATTATTATTGCTTGTTCCGTTCGATTAATTAGTTAGGAGCGATGATCGGTGATGTGAAAGGTTATAAGGTCCTTTTTAAAAATATTTGCTGACTAAATATTTTCTATGTGAACGACTACGTGGCGCGACTAAATGACGCCACTGGTATGTTGTTGGGACGTTAAAACAATTCTTATTTTATTATCAAAATTTCTTTCACAAGGCCAACTTAATAAGCATCCTTAATACCTTTGCCACCAGTGCGTGCCAATACCAGGAAGGGGGTTCCGCCGAGGCTCCTATCGATGCTACTGCAAGCCCAACTCCTACCCTTCTTCTGGCATAATACAACGGCGGAGTAACTACTACGAGGGTGAACTGATGGAACGTAGCTATGTAGAGGCCATACTTAGTGGAGCCAGCAAGTTCACCAACACATACCAATGCCTGCCATGCCGTGTGGGCTGCGACATGTGTATGGGGGATCATCCGTGCTATGTAGAGTACGGGCTACTGCTGCGTAGCTTGGTGTTGTGCTTCCAAAGCTTCTGCAGCACTCTTGTTATAATACTCATTGTAGTGGTTTTCGTTTTGAGGAAGAAGAGGGTAAGTTTTTTTTTCAATTTTTACCCTTTAGATGTTTATTTGGTTTTATTTCCCTAGAGACCTCCAAATACTTTGTTTCCTTTCCTCCCTTACTGATATACAGCACTTTGCTGTTCCAACAATTGAAGTGGCCAAATATTTCTGCGTATTTTTGTGCTTTCTTTGGTTTGAGTTCTAGTCAGTTAACTTTAACTTTGAAATGTGTGTTTTGTATCGCTAATTGACGAGGTACGTTCTAGTGCTTCGACTTAGAAACTTTTTGTGTGTATGTAAGTGGTTTCGTTTGTTGCGTTTCCCCTAGAGTATTTTGCTCTTGGCATAGCACGTCTCTTCTAGGGGACACGTGGTAGAGAAGAGACTTAAATTACGAAGGCTTCTTTTCCTCTAATTTTTATAACGTTAAACAACAAAGCTAATAGGAAAAATAAAATACTTCTGCGGGGCTAGTATGAAGATATTTGGGGGAAAATATGTTCTTTGCCTTGTACCTACTTGTGGCCGTAAAACGTCATTAAAATCTGCCTAGTTATGACATTATTATCAATGTGCAAGGACCTATATTTTTTTAAAAACTTACAGGTACTCAGAAAATATGAAGATGTGTTTTTGATATAGTGTAGAGATGTAAAACCACTAAATTCATTGCATTGATATATTTGAATAAATTAAGCTGCTTATGGTGTTAGCAATTTTATTACTTTTCTAGATTTTCTCTACTTCCATGTGGGTTATGCTCGAGACAATACTAATAGGAGCCCTTTTTCTATACCAAACTGTAAGTTAATTTTAAATTCTTAATTAAGTATTTACGTAATCTATTTAGAAGGAATATTAAATCTTATTTACTTTGTTTCAGTACATTATCTTTTGATGGTTTGATTTATTCCCCTCAAATAGCTATCAAAAGAATTAAATTAAAAAAAACATACGACTTTGTGTTTCACAATTGTGTATAAATTGTCTTTGCATATTGGTAATCAAGTTACCAAGTGAATTACCATTGCCTGATAAGTAGATATTTAGCGATAATAAGATTGTTACCTTAAGTAATTAAATGAAGTTTTAATCCAACAATTAAAAAATTGTTTTAATATTATTTTGAACGAAATATTAGTTTTATGTTTCTGTTATTAATGGCCAAAAGATATTTAATTTACATTATCTGAAAATAATAATATTGAAAAAATTCAATAATTAATCCCAATAAGTTTGTACTACAAATTAATTGCGACTAATTACCATAACTGCAACTTCTTTTTGAAAACTTAATTCATTAATCGTCCTTTAAAATAATGAGTACAGGATTATAAACTTTTCAAACTTTAAGTGACTATTTTGACGGCTTATAATGACGTCTTTTCCACGTAAATATTTAATTAAGTGTCATTTTTTACTGTCTTCTCGTAATTGAATGTATTTTAAACTCTTTTTTTTTTAAATTTAGACACCGATTTTCCGATTTTCCATAATCCCCTGCAAAAATCTGTTTTGATCCATCAGAACATCATCAAACAAATATTATCCATGGATATTTTTAGATTCAAAATTAATCTTTTATTTTATGTTGACAGGTGTTATAAAATGACTAAGGCTTAACGAAAAAGCTTAATTAGTTTTTCATTGGAAAAAATCATATTTTATGAATTATATATGAAATTTTATTTACAGGTTATCATACGTTATTTTGAACCTACTGTTATAACCTGCATGTTAGAGCCATGGTTTCGAGGATTAGGTTTCGCCATTTGTTATGGAGCTATAACTTTGAAAATATACAGGTATGAATTTATTTAGTTAATGTGGCAGCCAAGTAACGGTAGTTTAAAAAACATATATTTCAAATTAAAAACGTCGTTGTTATCGTTATTAATTTTTTTATATGTTGGTCTAAAAATAACAGTCCTCTAAGTCGATATTTTATTATTTATTTTTGGTTATATAACTTTATAGGGTAAGTTAAAGTGTTGGTAAAAAATATTGACGTAGTTATATCATAAGCTAATCATTTTATGCGTTTTTCAACTTTTAAACTTACAAAGATAAAGCTTTTTAGGATACCTTCTGCTACGATAAGTTTAATTTAAATCAGCATATTTGAATTGGCGTCATTATTGAATTATAAATTTCGACTCTTAACTCATTTTCAACGGAAATTTACCTTAACAATTGCATTTTGTTTCCTTTAGGATATTAGCCGAATTCCAAACCAGAAAAGCCCACAGAGTTTGCGTTCGCGATAAAGATTTGCTCAAATATCTTATGGGTATAATCACAGTAGTCATTGGGTACCTCCTCGCATGGACAGCAGTTATCATTGACAATATGAATGAGGGATACAGCGTTGTGTCTCATGAGGAAACCGCCCTGGGTCTGAAGTATGTCATCTGCCGAGCATTGTGGTGGGACTATGTCACCGAAGTTGGTAAGAAGACAACGTCTTATATTTTTAAATATTAGTGCGCTAATGTATGAAGTCAGCTTTAATGGTTTATAAAAAGTAATTCATTATTCACTAGCTAGCTTAGCAATATTAATAAACTTTTATCTTTTCTTTGTTTTAAGCGTTTTCACCCCAGACCTGACGTAGTTTATGTAAAAATCATATTAATCTGGGTATAACTGTATTTTAACCGAAATAATGCTCTTTTTTCTTAATTGATGCATGCTTGAAGGTTTGAGTTCATTGCAAAAAGATAATCAAAATATTTCCGGAATTATATCTATCAAGCATACAGCCACCAATCTGAATTATCACTTATAGTAAACTCGTACCTAACTATACCTAACTCGTAGTATCTAACTATATGCTGAAAACCTTTATTAGGTAACTTCAGAGTATATACAGTCCCTGGACAATATATTAGACGCACTGTATATTTTTTTAGTAATGATGAAAACATACCAAAGAATGCCATATCATTAAAAAAGATGTCGATATATGTATTAAGTATAGCAGATAGTATTTTCTATTCAATAGCTTAAGTTTAGGAACACAAATGTCCTTCTAAAGGTATTTTGTTCATCATTGATTGATACATGAAATCTTGCAGTGCGTCTAATAATTTGTCCAGGGACTGTAGGTGTTTATATATTTGTAGATTATCAGTCTATTAATTACACAATACTTTTCAATTTCTTAAGGTGAACTCCTGTTCCTGTTATTTGGAGTATTCCTTACCTACAAGGTGCGCAACGCTCGATCAGATATATTTCACGAAAAAGAGACGCTAGCGTGGTCCATTTATGTGGAGGCTTTGGTATCCCTACTTATGTACACAATAAGGTACAGCATGGAATACTTTTTCTTTAAAAAATGTACTGCATCTTCACATGGAATTGCAAGTATTAAAAGATAACTGTGTATTTTTATGCTATTATTAGTTCCAAAAAATATTGAATGTAATATGTTCACTAAAGTTAAGTAATGAGTATAAGTTTATAGTTTTTAGGGAAAATGAAAAACATGATTGAAAATTTTCAGTTTCTCTCCTAGAAAATTATTTGAAAGTCAACATTTTGCAGTTAAAATTGTAATTCATATGGATAGTACTCTATGAATTTTATGATGAAAACTTTGTATTTCTTAATACTTTAAATTCTAATTAAAACAATTTATTTTATTTACAGGCACGTAGTATGGTCGAATCTTCAACCGGACTACATTTATCTTTTATACTTTCTACGCTGCCAGTGTACGGTCACCATCATCTTGTTCTTCATTTTTGCTCCGAAAGTAAGATATTTATTTTTTATTGAACTCTCATTTGCTCAATTTCGTAAAAATCTCTACATATTTCTTCATTTACAAATTTTTAGTATCTGAAAAAGACTAAAGTAACTAAACACATAAATCAAAGGTTTTTTTTTACATTTACGAATGTTATAGGTATAGAATTTCATCAACAAATACAAATTTTAGACAAAAATATTTTACAACACAACTACTGTTACGTCGTCTATAATGAAGACTTTTAAATTGAAATGATCCATTACCATCTTCATTTTTCATGTAAAACTATTTTAATGTGATTTTTATTCCCATAAAAGTTTAAACACTTCTAAGAAATCGTTTACTTTTTAATGAATTAAGTTACTTCTTCGTATTTATGGCTGCACTCTTGTAACAATGTTCTTGCATTTTTTGAATAATTTTGTGTATTGATAAATAATTTTATATATTGACCCCCCCTATTCATATATATTGATCTTTATTATTGTGTATTGATCACTATTTTTATGTATTGATAACTATTTTTATATATTGATCACTATTTTTATGTATGGATCACTATTTTATGTATTGATCACTATTCTTGTGCGTTGATTTTTCTTCTTGTGAATTGATAATGTTTTGTTAATGTGATATACTTCTTTGTGTGTGTGTAGTTGTGGTATCATGCGCGTCCTCCCGAGGTGTTGGATTACCAATCCGGTCGTAACCTATCTTCGTGCGGAGATGTAAGAGACCATATGCCAGAAGCAATGAAATTACACGAGGCTATTACTTCCAATGGAGATGTTGACTTTTCGGACATAAATCTTGGTGACATGGATCCAGAAGATATTCGTGTAAGTTAATGAATCGTAGAATTCTTAAGATCTTTTATTAAATGAGTGTAAGTCTTTTCTTTAAAATATTTTTTTTCTGATGTAAATCGTGACACTTATAAATATCGTTTTTTTTTGTGTTTTAAAAAGTTTGTTTTGGATATCAGGCTGCATGGTTGACACACATAGTTGCTCCACGAGTAGTAAATTTAGCACCCATAGCAAATGTTTTTCAAAATTAACAGCCTTTTCCTTTCAAATCATTTTGGAAGTCTAGTAGTTATTTCTGTATGCGAATTTGCAAAACTTACACATAATAACGAGCACATAATAACGACCATACTCTATAAGTGTGTAGGAATATGGCATGAAGTGCCTCAGTTTTCCTGACTTACGGAAACACTATTTTAATTTGAGGGAACTCTATTTTAAACTCCTTTAGTCTCTCTTTTTAAATTAAATTAAATGTTTCAAACTTAATAAAATTATTGTCACGACTTGGCGATTGTGCAGAGTGTAATTTTTGAACGAGGCTTCTAATAAAGGAGAGTAACAATGACCAGTGAAGTGCTCAATCAACAATTCGTTATTTGTTTTGGGGCTTCTTTTAAAAGTTTCACCCTGTACTATAAATACACTGCTCAAAACAATTAGCATTTATCGCATTTAAACCCTTTCACCCCAAATGATTCTATTTGACATCATCAGCTTGCGATTTTTTTTCTCATTAGTTAAGCTCGCACTTATTTCAAATAAGTTTTATCAAATTCTCCATACATTTTTCTATAAAGTTATATTTTCTTTTTGTATCGTTAGATGGAAGAATCATGTCTTTTGAAGAATTGAATAATGTTTGTTTTAATTAAATGAAAATATGAAAAACATGGTAAAATAAAATTCACTCTTAAACAATTTTATTAAATAATTTGACCCTTAATTCTTCATGCTAGCATTTTTAGATGTTTAAAAATTGATTTTAAATATTTTTAACAAATAAAGGTTTGAAAAAATTATTGTTATAATTTATTAAAGAAAAGTCATGATTCCAATTTTTTCCCTTAAATTTTAGTTAAAAAAATTAAGATTTTTTAAACGGTTTTTACCATTTCATTCTGGATGCAAAATGAATCTATTTTACAAATTTTAGATTTTTAGAATAAAAAATAAAAAGTTGGGAACTGAACGGGTTTCAAAAGTACGCAAAGTGCTCCCCTAATTGTTTTGAGCAGTGTATATGGATGATAGTGCCTTCTTGACTTAATATAAATGTTAATCATATTTTTATATACTATCGAGCCTATGTTATGAAGCACGTCTAACTCTATTTTAGACCGAACTGAGGCGAGTCTACACCCAACTCCAAGTCCTCCGCAATATCACCATGCGCAAGGGCAACCCCCATATTTCTCGACGCAGGGGTGGTCGCAAAGGCACCCACCGCAGATTCTCGTTGCAGACCTTCCACCACCGACACAAGCACCATGAACACGAGGTCACAGAAGTATCCAAGACCCCCGAGGAATCTACAGCCAGCTTCGAAGGAACCACAATTGCCACTGCTGGAGACACCACCAACGATGTAGACCAGGCGGCGACGGTCAGCTTCAAGGATGAATCTAAATGAAAGACCTTTGCCAAGATTTCAAGACATAAGAAGATGGGAGATTTCCCTAAAGATCAAACTAGACTATCAGATATTAGAAATTTCCTCGAAGAATAATAACCATCACTTCAAGATTTACCTAAAGGTGAATATTGACAATTTCCCAAATGAGGACACAAAATACAGTATCTCGTAGTCAAGGGGGGCTTTACGCCAAGTAGGACGAAAAGTATTTAATTTTTTGCAACTTTGGATGAAGAATAATATTTTGCTTCTAAACGCAAAAGCATACTTTTGTTAAGTTTAAAGTGAATGTTTACAATCAAATTATGTATTAGATGTGCATAAATATGTACTTATGATAAATGTGCAGTTTTATATGATCTCCTTGTAAAATAGTTACCCTCTGGCTCTAAGATAACTGAACATCCTATATAAGATTCCATTATATGAGATTGATCTTCAGATACAAGATTTTTCCAAATCGGAAGGTTGGCCATAGTTATTTTCTTAGGGTGAATATTTAGTTCAGACTGGATTTTTACTTCAAATATATTGTTTGTCAGAATGTGATTACGTAATTATTTCATTGCTTTTTGGAGCACATTTTATCTTCAACTAAGCACTAGAACCTTGCAAAGTCTTAAAGTTACAGGGTTATTCAAAACTATGTTGCCAAAACAAAAGCTTTAGTAGAGCTTTTGTAAATATTTACATTGCTCGTTAAAAAATGTATGAAAGAAACAGAAGTTTTACAAGAAATAAAAATCATGCTGTGTTGCTATAATTAAAATGGACATAAATGCGTGTTAAATATGTTTAAAATTTCGATTTTATTTTAAAAATAATAGTTTAAATGGTTCTCAAATTATTTTAGCAAATCAAATATTTTTTATACTACTAATTTTGAAAGGCAAGAATACGATAGAAAATATGAACTTAATTATTATAATTAAAAAAAAGTGAATCATTGATATCAGTTGTCCATGCTATAAACTTCCGAATATGTACACCTGTACTTAAATTTAATAGCATACAGAAATTTTTTTAAATTAAATTTTTCTTAAAAGATTTTAGGAGATTCAGCACATCAAATTAATTGTTCAAAGATAAAGTTTAACTAAATGTACCTGAGTAGTTATAGCTGTTCTACATCTTAATCTACAAGGCTTTTTAATATGTATACATTAAGAACTTAATAAGGTGCATTTTCTTAATCAGATATGACATGTTTGTTAATTGCTATGGTGTGTATTGTTACTTTAAGAAATAACTTATCATTGTAGTTTGCTGAAGTCAACCGTATAATGTAACATTTGCTATCATTGAATTTTTCCTTCTACAAATATTAAGTTATTGATTTTCCTTGTACTGTTTAGTTAAATCCGGTGTTTCAGACATAGTAGAGAAGAAGGGAAAAATAATGATGGACAGGACAAAACAAAAAAAAATATATAACAATTTAATCTATTTAGATGGCTAAAATATCAAACTACTTTTGAAGCCTTATTTATTATTTGGAAAATAATCTAATGCTATTTTTTGAAGTAGTTGATTATTATTTTAAGAACTATATTAAATATTTATGTGAGTTTCTAGTAAGTTCATACATAAGTTTATCAGGTTCAATTTGAGAAACAAATTTGAAATTGATGCTTATAAAATAAGATTCTTTATTTATGTAGTAGCTGTCATACATAAAGTATATGACTCTGGTTGCATTTTAACCACTGCGAAAATTTCATATTATTTAAGTATACTTGATAATGGCGACTGAAAATACCTTATAACGTCTAAAAGGTTTATGAAAAGGACGCTGTCGATGCATATGTATACTAAGCATAAAAGTATCCATTTTAATAATGTGTAACAATAATCATTAATAAGATGCGACTTGATGTAAACGTAAAGGCTGATTCCCTTGAGTAATAGAACTTTACAACCGCTTTGCGCCAGTAAATTAGTATTTAGTTTGTTTTAAACCAGCAGTCGCGCTATTTATGATATATACTGGATGCAGCTGATATAAATATCTTACAGAGTGTGAATTAGAGTCCCTGGATATTGTCTCTACTAACGCAGGCAGATTCGTGACAATCTTGGCAAAATATCAGTTGTCCTAGAGGGCACTAAATTACCTCGATATGAAAAGAAGCGTTCTCCAACTAGACAATGTCGTGAATCTTCTACGCAATAGTACAAGTCTATATTGATTGACCCTAGTGTGAATCACCTCTCAAGCGATGTGTTCTGAAAGCCTTCGGGTGCATGTTCAATGATTTTTATATGCATATATAAACCATGTTTGAACTTATAAACTCTTTGCAACATCTGCTAATGATTGTGTGCTAATTGAGAAAGGGTGAATGGTGTAATGACTTTGCTGAAATGACGAAAGACTTAAAAGATAGAGACTTTCAAAATGAGTGGTTGTGAAATTTGATAAAAGCTAGGGATGCCATATTGCGACTAATGAAACTGTTAAACAGGGTTGCTTTCTGTGTTGATTATTTATTTGTCGTGTTATTCTATTGATGTTGATTTATGTAAGTTACAGCTGTAGTTGTCTATATGTTAACATGTGGTGTACTATGTGGATATGTTCAAAAATACATCGTTTATTGATACACATTTTAATTAAATTGTTTATTGATTAACAAACGTGTTCAAGTTTCGTCATTGTTAACATAATATTAAAGTAATCATTATACCTGCATGTAAAGTGTTTTCCGTTAACACAGAGGTACTTAACATACTTTTTGTAACCTAAATTATTTGTTTTTAATTTTTTGATTTCAAACAAATAATGTTTAGTTTATTTTGATACAAATTATTTAATATTTAATTTACGAATGAAAAACTTATTGATTATATTAAAACTATATAACAATCTAATTAAGTGTTGATGACTAATATACAAATTATGTATTTAGGCTTTAAATAGCATGAAATCATTTTCATAGTTTGCTTATACTGGTCATAAAACAATGTAAGAAAAATATTCAAAATTACTTACCTATTTCTACACTTTTTCAAAGCATTTTAGAAGTAAAATCGTATTTATTATCAAGCAAAAAAAGTTTGCTTTTTCAATATTCCTGTTTATAAAACTAAGGATATGATACAATTGTAAAAATACATTTTTAATATTTAAAAAAATTAAAATTTTAGAAACTATAACGTTTTTATACCACTCTATACATACAAGAATTAAAATTAAACATTCTATACCGCAGATAGCACAAAACGCGGAAAAGTGACTAAAAATTATTAGTTAACACAATAAAAGTGTCACTTGTATTGTGTATAATACCAACAAATTTGCCATATATAATAATTTTATTGTATTAATAAAACAAGCATAATATATATTCAGGTTGCTCAAACTTCTCATTCGAATTATATAAATATTATACATATTATATTGTGCTTTTATTATCATTAATGTATATCAAAAGGATATGTGTTACTGACCAATGTAAATTTCAGGAAATACTTTTTGTTGTCCAACTTTTTTTGTAAACTTAACAAAATCTTGAAACTCTTAATTCAAAAAAATTTTAGTCAATGTAAAATCGATGTGAATATTAAACTAAAATTGCAAAAAAACTTTTATATAAATAACTACATAAATTAATTGAAAATTATAATACACTGCAAATCATAAGACAAATTCATAATGATTGCAAAAGTTACAAATGTCAATATTGAAGAGAACCTTTTTTTTCTTTTAAAATATTTTTACAGCCTAACTATTTTTCGAATTCAATTAAAACTTATTTTCGGTGTGAGTTACAATAAAACGAATCATTTTATACGAACAAAGCTGAGCCAAGTTGTTTTAAACTAAAATTTTAATTAATTTTTAATTGATAGATTAAATGAAAATTGCGGTGCTGTATTATCATATGTTATATAAAACCTAAAAATAGCTAAAAATTAACAATGCAAAATAAAATAAAACTTTTATTTTATATAAACAATGCTTAATAATTTCATTTATTTTCATTAAATCTGTATTTTTTAATTTTTAAAGCATTCTAAAAATGTATTTTTTGCTTCTACTTTCTTTATAAACAGTGTTTTAATCAAAAGTATCAAATTTATCTAAGTAAACATTTTATTGCTGTTTTTTAATAGACAAAATAAAACTTATTTATAAAAACTCATTTTACCTGATTTAAATGAAATTGATGTTTTGTTGCATTTGAGTTTAAAAAAAGTTTGATTAAATAAAGTTTTATATCTCAAATGTTATCATGTGTTGTTAGTTTTGTTTAAAATTTTCGTCTTTAAAACTGCATGCATTTTCTTGTTATCTACACTGAGAAAAATGACAATTTACGGAATTTTTTTTTTGTAAATGAAGCGTGAAAAAAAGTGATATTTTCAATATTTAATGAATTTCTGGAAACTGTGTATGTTATATTATCTATCAAAATAGATTTTATTTTTGATTTATATTACAGTATTAAAAACATTTACGTATCTTTAATATTCAATCTTTATATTCTTCTATAAAATTTTGATGGAAAATCAGTATTTTTTCAATAATCTCCTTCAGTCTGTCCATTTGAGGTAAGAAAGTTAATCTGCACACAAAGTAAAAGTAGGCATTATATAAATTTTATGCTGCAGTAAAATAAAGTAATAACATCAAGGATAGTATATAAAACCTACAATTATTGGAATATTCAAAAGTTAAATTTTAGAAATCAATAAAGTGAAATTAATTAAAACATTTTAAATCAAAAATCAAAATGCTGTATTATGAAATAGTTACCTAAAATGATAAGTTCCTGGTTTTTGACCAAACAAGCATCCTGGAATAACACATACACCAGAACTTTCAAGCATTTCCATTGCGTAAAGCTCATCTGGAGTTTGATTTCTAGCCTAAAATACATGTTTTAAATACACGTGCTAAAATAAAAGTTGTAGTTTCACCATTTTCTGCAAGTTATATAATAAAACAACCAAATTAACAAGCTCCGTTTTGTGTTGTGTTTAAGAGGGGTTGTCAGTCCCATAGAGCTTATGCATTAGTTTTGGAATCACAACTTCAGCAGAAGTATTGCTTTGCCATGTTAACCCTTTTTCCCCAGGTATGGGAATCAACATAACATCGAAATGAAACAAATTTGAACGAAAATGTTACCTAGTTATTTAATTATAAATTTTTGAAGTTTTAAAATGCCAAAAATATACAGCAGATGGCGACGCTATTTTTAAACTGTATCAATTAATAATTAAATAACCGGATGTTATTTTCTTTTCACTTTTGTATATTCAAGCATTGTATTTAAAAATTAAAAAATACAAATTTTTGTCTTACTTCGGCTTCTTTTAAAGCTTTCTGAGAAAGATGTATCCTTGGATATACATACATCGCTCCAACTACTTTGTTGCAAGATAATCCTTGAACACTGTTCAATTTCGCATAACAATATTCCGCTCTTTCTTTCAGTGAACCGAGAATATAACTCTTTTCCTAAAAATATTTTTATCATTTTCCTTGGGTTCTGGACATTAAAATTAAAAAATCTTATTAAATACAAATAAAAGAAAAAACTTCCACAAGCATAAAGTAGTTATTATACATATTAATCAACGTTCATAGTAAATTTAATTTCGGTAAATATAATTAAATAATATAAAATGGGTGTAGCTTTAATACTATAATTTATTAAATCTAATCAATCTGTTACACAATACGCGTATAACCAATCTCATTATTTTCGTCAAATATGTCACCAAGTTCTATAAAATATACTTAAAGTATGCGGGTTGGTTTTTTTCTTTGTAATTGAGATTTTAATTAGAACTTTTGAAAATTTCCATTCTTCACTTATGTCGTCTGATTTACGAAAGTCGCGAAACATTTTTTTAAAATTTTTTAATTTAATGTAATGACACATTAAAATTATCCTTCCTCTGTGTTTATGAGGGAATTACGATGACCTTTTGGACTTAGTTAAGTTAAGTTAGTTTCATTAACAGGACTGGGAAAATAACAAAGGCGTTACCCTATAGCTGACTAAATGGTATGTAAACTGCTTGAATGTATTTTGATTTAAGTTGTTAAGGCAGTACGAAGAACGGGCATTTATTTTCTATTATTATATAAATGAATCAGTATTTAAGAATAATATATTTAATCTTAACTATTTATTTATTTTGTAACATTTAAACCAGCATTTAAAATATTGATTTATTTTATCTAAAGTCTATAATATTTTTACAAATATAAAAGCATTATGTTGGTTTTGTAAAGTGTATCTTAGTACAGAAGATAACATTATTGTAAATAGAAAAAAAGGAGGATGAATCATGGTTATACAACTTTAAGGCTATAAACATACTTATGAAATTTTACCATTTCAAAAAGTTTGTATGAAGGCTCGTCGGGTTGAGGAGGATAGGTTATGCAATACATAATTATCTGTAAAAACATAAATTTTAGTTGTGGTGTTAAAATTCACAGGGGTCTAACAAAATCTAAAATGCTGTAAAATATCTAACATTTATATAAAATAGTTTAAGAGATATGAAAAACTAATTTTTAGAAATTGTCAAAACTACACTCACTTTTTCAAAATTAATGGTAATATTTGTCAGATAAAAGTATAAGGATTTCTTGATTTTTGATTTTTTTAAACAGATAAAAAATAAAATATCTGCTAAAAATTAAAAACAGCCGTTAAACTAGCCCAGTCTCTGTTCTATATTACAAACCCGTGAGTGAAAAATTATACAACTTTCTTAATCCACAGTTGAGTAGCGAAATTAAATTGACATACATCAGAACGTCTTTTCTAGTTTACACTGTTAAAAATTGGCTCAAGATTGCTCCGAATCGTGGAACTTTCTAGCTGCCACCACTATTAGGAGCGTGAATTTACAATTTTATGGTAAAACCATAACTGTGATAAAACTCGAATGTGGTGAATCACCGCTCTAAATGAGGGTGGCAGCTTGAAAGTTCCAGGATTCCTGTGAAATTTTGCACCACACTTTTTAACAGTGTAACTTTTGCATTTTTTGATTTCTTAACATTGAATATATTTACCTGACCAAGCAAAGTTGGACACAGTCTGGCTAACAATAGTTTATATAAGATCTCTTTGATTTCACAATCTAAATTGACAATTTCACAATAACCACTCCTGGCTCCGCACCTTAAATAAAACTGAAATATATATCACTGCATCTCACATTTCATTTTTAATTAGGGTGACACGGGGTAATTATTGGACAAAAATATAACTTTTTCCATAGCTCCCACATTTATGTAATTTTCTAACCAGTATTTTTTTTTTTGTAATGAATATTAGATATATATTTCGGGTACCATTGTTGAAATTTACTATTTCATTTGTAAAAAAATAAACATTTGTCCAAAAATTACCCCGTCAATTGGGGTAATTATCGGACAGTTGTTTTCAACCTGTTCGGCGCAGTATTTAGACTAGCTACAAGGGGTAAATTGTGTGATATTGTGTGTACTATAAGTACTGTGTTTTTGATAATTATTTAACACCACATGGCTTCTGTAAAAAATGTATAACAGTGAAATCTAGTAAAAATGACCAAACATTTAAATTTCTTCTTTTCCCAAGTTAAAACATTGTGTAGATGGTGTTTCGTAATCACACAAACTATACCAAATAAATTTAAGCATATTGCGATACTGTCTGTCTTACACCAGATCATTTCCAACAATTTTCCCACTTTGTCCAATAATTTCCCCGTAACTAAACACGCATGTCATAATGCTACTATTCATCCTACAATGGTGTTTTTCAGCACAAACTGCACTTTCATAAACATATCTAAGACTTAGTATTACAAAATTCAAGATCATGTAAAAGAAAACAAAATTATACACGATTTGTCATCGATTGAACAAAGGTTTAAACCATTTTTTTAAAGCTCTTCGGGTTATTAATATACCTTTTGTGAAAAAAGTACTTATCTCATCCCAATAATCGATAAGACATTGGTGGATATGCAATTAAAAAATTGTGGTTTGTTAGACGCAATAATTATGATGAATTATGGTTGTTGGTCCCTGTCCGATAATTACTCCGATTTTCCGTGTCAAATAATTACCCAGGGTCACCCTATAAATGAAACTCTTACAAAGCTGGATATTTTGAAATTATTTTCTATGGATCTATTAACGCAGATTGGAAAGAAAAATTGACAAGCGAAATGAGCTTTCTGCTTATGTTTATCTAAACAAACACAATATAACACAAATGAAGACCATAGTCCTGGACAATTTATGTAGGTCAAATAAGTTACACAAAATTGAAAGAAAATATTTTAAAAAAAAACTTAAAGCAAACGTTTTTATTCCAAAATGTAGGGGCTAATGGTATTCACAAAGAAGTCGTCATATGGGTCAAAATAGTTTAAAACAGTTGTAAAGGTCCATTTTACAAATTTAATTATCTAATAACTTAAGGCTTGAGGAGTGATTTAATGTTTTATAATACAGGTAGAAAACGGAAATAAAAAGTTTTGGAACTTTCTAAAACTATAAGAAAAATATTAAGCTTTCAATTAGTTTCAATAAAAGTTTTAATAACGAACTTCATAGTGTTTGAACAAATGTTATTTTTGTTAAATTATTTAAGATAAAAAAAGTGTAATAAACAGATAGATGTACAGGACTCACTCTCCCATATATCCTTTTGAGCCAGACATAAACGAAGCCAATTCCATTTTGTCATAAGGAGGCCCCATTTCAAACATTATCTTTTTGAAGGAATAGAATTCTAAGTCTGGATCATATACATTGTACTGATAAACCTAATTAAGAAAAATAAACACTTTAATTTACTTGCCGTAACATAGATCACTAAAAATCACTAGCTTCATAAAAAAACAATAAAATATTTATTTTAAGTTGGTGAAATAAAATTTTAGGTATAATCTTAGTTTTATCAGTTAATTTGCTTACAATACCTTAGCCCAATTAAAAAATGCTTAGATTGAATTGTTTGATTTTATAATTAATGAATGTGTAAAGTTTTACATTAACTGTAGTATTGAGTGTAATAACATCAACTTAAGTGCATGCCAAAATGTTTTAATTTTATGTATGGATGCACAAGATATTACTAATTTCGCACTTAAGGATATTTAGTTTAATTTAATTATTAAAAGTACAATACGGTGCAAATAGCTATTTTTCTAAACGTATGTTTAGCTTAAAAACGTACCTCATCTGCCAAAATAAATAGATTTTCTTCGTATGCAAATTTAATTATATTTTGTATATCTGTCTTGGATAAAACAAACCCTTTAAAAGAAGATACATAAAATTAAATATTACATTAAAATATATTGATGGAATTAAATTGTATTGTAATTAAAACCGTAGTTTTTGTGATTGAGACAAGAACATAAATTAAAAAAGCAAGTTTTTTACGAAACTGTTAGATCGTATTACACTTAATTAATTTTTTTATCCCAAATATTAAATGAAAATAAATACTATTTTTGAAAACCACTGAACATATCGTAAAATGAAAACGTAGCAAAATAAAAATAAGAAATTCAAAAGAAAGCGCTTGATAAAAATTCACAGGAATGAAGAAAGATAAAATATTTGATATCAATTGTTTCTCTTAAGCTTTTTTAATAAGAAATGAAGTGGAATATACTTATGTTTATCAAAAAGATTACAATTATGTTTTTATAAAAAAGACCAGACAATTACCACTTGGGTTTCCAGGATTAATAATCACTAAAACTTTTGGTTCGCAATGTGTTCTAGATTCATTGATAGCTCTTCGTAGTTCGGATACATCCAAAGACCATTGAGCTTCTTCGTTTAAATAATAGTTTATCTAGAAATAAATTATTTAATGTAATTGTAAATAAACAAATATATTAGATATATCTTTGACACGTATGATTTTCTTTCTATAATATTTTCAATGTTGTGCTTTAATGTATTTTTCTTCACGTTACTTGATTTCAAACGGAATAATACGATTTTAAAAATTTCTTTAAATCATTACGATGATTTTCTGTTTAAATAACGCAATTAGAATTTTTTATGACCTCTTATACAATGATGTTCTGAAATGTTTTACCAGACGGCCAGACTTAGAAAAATCAAAAATACTTTTCTAAAGCTATTCAAACTTGAAAGGATTCCCTCCGTTTTACACTAGACATTTTATATAAGATGTTTTTGAATTTTCTGTTATATTTTTGTATTTCTAAATTTCCATTAGACGTTTTCATGTGCAACCATTTTTCTTTTAATCTTAGCTTTTTATGTAATACCAATTGAAATTCTCAGAAAGCAATTATTTTCAGAACTTTCCAGATTTATTTTGTTTGGACACTTATCTGTTACTTTTCTATAAATTTCTATTCACATATATCTTTTAATAACTTTTTATTCGTTTAAATGACTTTATTTGAAATCTTTATAAACTGTCTACATAATAAAGTTATGGCAGATTTGCATAATTAAATTATGGCATCAAATTACAAAATTATAAAATGTGCCTCAGTGTTTTTGTATTGAAATGAACATGGGTTGCAATCGTTATGTAACATTTGCATTAAAATATAATAAAACAGCTACAATCAACATAACAAAGATGCCTGATTTTTTAAACTTTTTTCTAGAATTTAAAGAAAGTGAATAATTTAGTTTGATTCTTAAATTTGAATTCGACTAAATTAAATTTCAATCGGGATTTAAATTAAAAGTTCAACATTTTAATTCATTCACATATTGTCTTTACATTTTACTCTATTTCTCAATAATAAAATTTTAATAAGTCTCTAAGTGAAAAGGCATACCAAATATTATAAAGGGCTACGTCTTACCGGTCTTAAACCCGTACATACCATCTTCAAGCAATGAGGTAAAAAGCTTGCTTAAAGACGGTGAAATACAGTACACATTTGTATCAATGAATAAAAATTCATAATCTAATTTATAAAATTCACATATAAATGTAATTTGTTAAGAAAAACAGGCTCTTACTAACATATAGATTCTAGATAACCACAAAAATAAATTATTGACTAATTTAGTTAATATAAAAGGAAAGATTTGATTTGCGGGTTATTATTTTAAGACTTTTATTTATAAGACTGTAGTACGTACTTGATACATTCCATATTCTACTACAGTAGATGAAAATAATGGATATTGAGGAATCGGTATCATTACTCCTGGTGGCCTGGTAGCATCTCTATTGCTAAACAAATAAAGTACCACCTGTGAGAAACAACCAAATTAATAAACATATTGTAACCTATAGTCTTAATAAAAAGAATTAAGTGATTAATAATAAATTTACATAATATGAGGATTAGATTCCGAATACAGAATTTTTTTTAATGTAGACACATTAGTAATTTTTTTAACATTATTCTGATCCCAATGATCCGCAATATACATCAAGTATCACAATTGAATTATCACCACTAATTTGGACAAAATTCTTAAATTTAGAAAGAAAATAAAAATGAAAACTATTTAATTCGCTTATTTGAGACAGTCCATGAAATGACCAACTGTTTTTGTCTAATTGCGTCCTACTTAATGGTAATTTATACTGTGTATATACCAATATATATTTAATATACATATAATTTTATACTTCTAAGTACTATAAAATAAAGAAATATACAACTAAACCATTGTTATTTGGATTAACTCCAATCGCTCGTGCCTGGGCTACACTCTAACCACATACATCAGATAGACTAATACAGTCTAGTACATATAGATTTTCTTTCTTAGAGATTAAGCAAAATGATCACAATACGGATTAATGTATAATCTTATTCAGATCTATCCTTAGTAGCTGTACAAAAGTCTTTGTATCTGATAAGTTTTATTTCACCGGGAGTTAGTGCACTGTTAAAAATTTGGTGCTAGGTTTCACCATGATATTGGTTGGTTTCACCATGATATTGGTTCCTAGTAGCTGCAACGGCTGAGTGGTGAAATGTTTCACCTTTTTTTCGGTGTTTGGTTGAACCATTTTTCTGGATTTGGAAACAAAAACCTGAGAAATGGTTCAACCAAATACCAAAAATATGGTGGAACGTTTCACCATTCAGCCGTTGCAGCTACTAGGAACCAATATCATGGTGAAACCAAGCACAAAATTTTTAACAGTGTGGAACGTCTATTAATAACTCTTAAATTGGACAACGACATATCTTAACCGTGCAGTTATCTTCTGAAATATTTAAATTTTAACATGCTACTAAAAAGTTGATATTTAATATTTTTTTGCTTTAAAAAATGGGAAGTCGTATTACTGCATTTATGGCGTCTTTGAGAATAGTAATAATACCAACATTTCCGAATAAAACATTTAAGTTTTTAAATCCGTTTTTTTGTGTAACTTAATTGGTCCTGTATAAAGTTTTCAGGATTATTAATTTGTTTTATATTTTGTTTGTAAATTTTAAGCTGAAAGCTCATTTCGTTTGGCAAATTTCTTGCTAATTGGCAGCAATGGGTTATGAAATAAAAGTTTTCACAATACGTTTATCATGGAAAACGTCCTTTCTCAAAAGTATTCCAAAGAAAAATTGTCCCACTCTTAAGGACATATTGATGCAATAATATGGTTGCAAACAAGTGTACATGTTAATTACTCTTTTCCGAAAATGTCAATCTAGACTCGTCCTTAATTAATTTTATTGACTACAATTATTGAAATTTTTGGCTTGTTCCGTTCTTTTTTTGTGTCATTATATATATTATTGTAATACCCATGTAAAAAGGCGATTGTTTTGCAATCCTTTGCACTCTACAGCTATGAGTCATTTAGCATGAAATATTTATCTGAAATAGATGTTCTTTGTTCTTGTTAAGATGCCTGTCCATTTCATCGTACAGCTTAAACTTGTTCAATATTGCTTTGCCTTTTTAATAGACTTTGCATTCGATCAGTTCCAATAAGAATGAGTCATTAAACTATTATTTTAACAGATTCTCTTAGAAAACGTGCATAATCTCCACAATTGGGGAAAAAACGCAATTCTCTAAGTCACGTTAGTTAAATGTAAGAAAATTGCGATTATCTTTCTAAAAGTTATAAATTTGCATAATTTGAAGCAATGATTCCATTTTTCAAGAATTTTGAAAAGATGAAGTAAAACAATCTATGTATCTAACAAATACGTAGCTATTAGGCTAAAAACAGCTTTGTAAGTAGTTTTTATCATTAATTAGCATAGTTCTTATTCTCGAATTCAATTTGACCCAAAATGTCTGTTGGTATTAGATAGTAAATCTGTTTAAAAATTTTATTGATCGCAACTAACCCTATCACAATTTCGACTATCTCTTGAACTAGTTTTCATGAACAACAAAACCAGGAACTTTCGTTCCTTTTTACTTGAAACTCGTGAAAAATATCGAATTTTTCAGTTGTTGCTGTGGCACCGTACGGGGCCTGCGGAGTTTTCAATGTTAATTATTTCACAATAGTTTTTTTCTGTATTTGAGACGGCGGTTTTTATGTAACTATAAAACAAGGGTCTCACGTTTCATTTTTAATATGCAAGTTAAGAGTATGAATTACTTGAGTTTTAAAGATTTTGTGACTTATATATGGGGTTAGGAGTGACACGTGCACTTTCTATTCGATACCTAATTCAATACTTAGGCAAAATTTTATTTTGAATTTATTCAAATTTTTGACTTGATTTTTAATTTTATTATTTTTTTATACAAACCCTTAAGCCATCCGTGGCACCACTGGAAAGAAAAATGTCTTCATAATTTGATGTTACTCCGTCTCGTTGTTGAATGAATTTTGCCACTTGTTTACGAACTACTTCCATGCCAGATGAATCACTGTAAGAACCTAAAATATGGTTAATATGCAAAAATAACTATTTTTTTATAAAAATTAAATAGAATTACATGTTTTTTTTTTCAGTTTTTGGTACCAGTTTTGCATAGTAAAATAACTGTACTAAGTAGTGTAATGTTAATATAGGTGGCTATTTTAAACCTTCAATTTTACCATTGACTAATTAATCGTAATTTCTATTGGACAAAATTTTATAGCAACTATAATTTATAATTGTCAATGCTTCATTAAAGTAAAATATCACAATTTTAGTATATTTATTCATTTTTAACAAAATGCTTAGGCATCCTTTAGCAATAATTGGGAGTTCGAACGCCTGCGGCTGTTCATTTCTAGACTACGTAAGTTTCTTTAACACAGTCAATTACTATTCGTAATTTAGGACCCTGGTCAAGTGACGAAAATCAATACTTTAATTTTTTTATATATAATTAAGTGTAATAACTATACAGATATAAATATTAAAATTCTTTAGTTTTTAAACCAAAACTTGCTAGCATTAGCACTCTTTTTAAAATATTAATTCTTCGTTTATTCTTTTTAATATAAATAATTATATATATATATATGAAAAAACATAATATTTACATTAATTAGTCACTGCATAAGGAAAATCAGAATTCTATGGGTTTCTTTAATGTTTTTTTAAAAAACATATATATAAAAAAAGACTTATTTAGGCCACTTACCGATACTCTGACCTCTACAATTTTGTAAAATTGTCATTGCTCTTTGTTTAACATCAGATGGATAGTTATCACTTTGAAGGAGACTCGGTTCGATACACAAGGAAACAGTCTGAAATACAGTCATTAATATTTCTTAAATAATTAATATTTCTTAATAGTACATTTACTGTTGCTAAAGAAGTGGCAAAATATAGAATTATGAAAATATAGATTATTTTTTTTGAAAACCTGTCTTTAAGGAATTCGACTGTACCCGAATTGTTAGATCTAAAATCGCCAAGTTGAGAACTGAAATTTTAAAGGACTAGACAAGATCGT
The DNA here is from genome assembly GCA_019343175.1 of Oedothorax gibbosus. Taxonomy (NCBI): domain Eukaryota; kingdom Metazoa; phylum Arthropoda; class Arachnida; order Araneae; family Linyphiidae; genus Oedothorax; species Oedothorax gibbosus. The sequence goes on along the minus strand of CM033282.1, from coordinate 10,769,379 downwards.
ATGTTCAATGTAAAAACTATCTTGAAGTACAATTCACGCCCAATTACATATTGGTATTCACAGCTGTTTTTCCAGAAATTTTTTAAAGTTACATTTCTGTTGCAGATGTTTTTATAAATGTGACACCTTCATAATCTAAATTTTAAAATTTAGTAAAATTATGAAATTTATAAGCCTTTTAAAAAAATTATGTATGTTGCTGGAAAACTGTATACGTCTATATTCTTCAGAGGATTAATAAAAATAAGAATAGTTCTACTCTGAGACTTATATTGCGGGAAATCCTGTACGGCCCTGAGGCAGCGTAGGTAGTGGACTTGACTTTCGACGGAATTTAATTGCTCTAATTTCAACCAATTATTAATTCATTTATTTGTATTTCACTGTATCCATTAACAACAATTTTTATAATACTTCAACTACAATATGATTTAAATAAGAGACTGCCAAACTTTTGGAGAAAGAGTGAGAGGACAACAAGATGCCTGTAGACATGTTTGTTATGAGAGCGAAGGAGGTTAGGGATAAACGATTAAAAAAAAATAGTAATAACTAATCAATAATTGCAGAAAAATACTACTTAGACACAGACTAACACCAAATTAAATCTCTTACAATTTACAAATATTTTTTAACATTTAAAATGTATTTGTTAGCAGTTAGTAACAATTAGTTAAGATATAAAAATAATTAAAAGTTAAAATCTATTAATTAAATTGTTGTTACATCTTTGTGTTAAAATGAAGTTTAGATCATATTACTTAAGTTTTACTATCTATACTACCTTTTGAAAGAACGTCATTGGCTTTTGACCCATTCCTTGAGGATCTCCAGCATGCGCATGAATGACTTGTTTGAATGAATATTTTTTGCCCTAATAGAAAAAGCATAGTTTTAAAAAACTACCCATTAGTTTAATTCATAATTTTATGATGGTAAATCTTAGTTGTGTTTATAATAATAGTTTATGCGTTTTTTCTTACTTTTAAGTCATTTTCTTGTATTTTTTAATTTTAATTTTAATTTACATGTCTTTGATTAAACTAGTAGTTCTCAAAAAACGTCTTGTCTAAACAAAGTATTTCACCAGAATCAATTAAATTGAATTATTTAAAAACATGATTATTATATCGGTTTTATCGAAGACATTTAAACATAGAAAAAGTGTCAAAATAATATAGATAAGATAAGAGAAAAATACAAAGTTCTTGGAACTTCAAAAAAATTCGCCTTCTTGGAAAAACAATTATTAAACTTTGTTTAATGTATTTATAATTATCAGAATTGCTTTAGAAAGCCTCAGTTATAAAAATGAAAGACAAACCAACTGGTTACACTTACAAGTGATCCAATTACTATCTTTTAAGTAATAAAATTATTTTCGAAAATTTTCTACCCATTTAGCTTTCTTATCCTCCTAAAAGATTTTATCTTATATTCAAATAAAATTATTTTTTTCAACCTCACGAATAAAAATAATTATATGAAATTGTTAGTGGTAGTTTAATTTTTTTCCTAATGTTTTTAGGTAGAACAATAAGCTCTTTTAGCTTAAATGGTAAGTAGTATTTTTGTCAAAATCCTAATTACCATTTTGATTAATGACAGTCTATATCCCTATTGTGATAACATAAGAAAAATAAGGCTTTAAACATTGCAAGAATTGGGACACACTTAATGCATTAAAAAAGTTACTTTCAATATTTAATTTTAATTTAATGTTTTTTCTAATTTAAATGGTTTGCCTATTTTACATTGAATTTTTTGTTTTGTTTTGATAGTATTATTTTTCATAGATTTATAAGCCTCATTTGTTGGGAAAGATGTATTTTATTGCAGTAAGCTTCCTTCTCGTTTTATACACATTTGCGGAACAAGCTCTAAATTAAAAAGTTTCATAATTTTATAGCAATACGTACCAGTTTTATATCATTTTCAATCTCGTTTCCACGAGACACGACAAGACTGGGCCATGGAAATTCCATGTTTCTTAAGTTTTGATTTATGGTTTCTTGTGTTAGATTAGGAATTGGTTCCATCTTAGTTCCTTTCCTTTTACTGTTTCTTTATCAAAACTTTAGGAAAAACTACAAGGAAATATTGTTATGCATTTTACTATAATTATTAGAATTTTACCACACTTACTGAAATATGAAGATAGTTATTTTACTATCTCCATTACAAAAAATTTACAAAAACATTTTGGGGAAATTACCCATCTATAAATCAATCAAACTATCCAATACAAATAGTTTTTCACTTCAAATAAAAAACTTTCAAACACATATTTTTAAAAATTATTTACAAATTAAAAAAAATTAAATAATATGCTTATGGATATAAAATTAATATTAATGATTCAAATGTATGTAAAATTTCATATTTAAACAATTATAAATGATCCAAGAAAATAATCAATTTAGAATAGTCATCGGGCAATATTAATAAAATTGTGCATATTAAAATGATAAATTTAAATGTATGGATTTGAAATATTATTTTTCAATCAGCAGGCAAAATTAGTGAAAATATAACCTGAAATTTGAAAAATAAATAAACAAAATAATAAATAAAATATTAAATAAAAAAATTTAAGCTTTAGTATCGAAATTGTACTATGACGTCTTAAAAAAACATTCTCATTCAAGTTTGACATTGCAATCACATACCTTTTGAATGAAATCATTCAGGTTAAATCTCCTAACAACTCATGGTACGCTAGTTTCCAGCTTAACTACCTGTATTTGAAGTCCATTCAAATCTTGCTGGCATAGATATCCTGCTCTTTGCAACCGCCCACACTACGCGTTAGACACGACACTCGACTGCTACACATTCTCGTTCAGGATGTAAAAATAGACGTGGAGCGAAAGAATCTGGATAGAAAAACACAGACAACAACTTTAGGTGGTAGGGACACCGCCTTAGAAGTGAAAACATGGGTGCCTAAACATTTTTAGATCACCTGGCTAAAATGAAGCTGGTGTCTACAAATTTTTAGATAACCTGGCTAAAATGAAACTGTTGTCTCGAGCGATCATGACCAGAGTTTTTGGGTTTGGATTGAAATACGTCGGAATAGAGCTACATAGGGATATTAACGACGAGTCTCTCAATTCCAAACAGTGAATTGGCACCTTAGAAGTGGAAACATTGGTGCCTACAAATTTTTAGATCACCTGGCTAAAATGAAACTGTTTTCTCGAGCCATCATAACCAGAGTTTTTGGGTTTGGATTGGCATACGTTGAAATAGAGCTACATAGGGCTATTGGCAACTGAGTTCTCAATTAAAAACAGTCAATTGGCGAGGCTGAAACTTGAGATGGCACCCAACGCAGTCTTATAGCTACATCATACGCTGCGTCAGTCTTCTGAATCTTGACAGATTTCGCGTTTAAAAGTCTCATAAAAATGTTTTTGGGCAGTTTTTTTGTTGTTGTTCAGCGCGATACATTTATACGATGACAAGATAGAACTTGCGATAGTATCTTCCGTGACCTGACGCCCTAACCCAACTCGCCACTGCAGAGCCTTTCAAAACCATGACAGCCTTCAGACAGCAGGAGGTGCGAAAGGTGCCTGTATGGACTTCGCACTTCGAAAACAGATCAATAGAAAAATGAAAATTATATTTCAATTTTTGGATTTTTTAAATTAAAATTTCTAATGTTTTTAATTTAACCTTGATAAACTCATTTTTTTCAGACCTCGCAGTTCCAGAATTGTCTCGGCACTTATCGATAGAAAAATTAAAATTCTATTTAAATTTCAGAATTGTTTTTAGTATAGAATTTGTAGTTTCTAATATTTTTTTAAATTTTTCCATAACAAACTTGTATTTTTGGTATATGTAAATTCGGTGTTTAAAGATGCGCTTTAAGAACGGCTATGGTGATGCTAATAATTTAATATATTATTATTTTTTAATGTTTTTTTTAATAAAATGTTTTAAGAAATTGATTGTGATAAGCACTTTGAAGATAGGGATTCGACCGTTAGGTAACATCCTTCTTGATCTAGCTGAGAGTAGATCTTGTCAGAGTAATAGTTTTAAAAACTGTTGTATTTATTATAATATTAAAATATCATTTGAGTTTGCTCTTCCGATTTTTCTCCAAATAAAAAAATACATTTTGTGAAATAACAATACAACATGCTGGGAACAAATCAAGTGCACCACTTGGAATGGAAAGTTCTAAGCAAATAAAGGACCACAAAATCCCCCTGCTAGTTTCCTGAAAAGTGAAAGCCCAATCAATGAACTCAGCTGTCAAACCTTCAACCACTTGAAAAGAAAAAGGTCAAGAATGGTCTTACAGAGAAAAAAAGAGATAGACTCACAAAGGTAAAATAGGGAAAGGCATAAAAACTAAAAAGTAGGAAAATTGGAAAAATAAGATCATTGTAAATGTTGCCTATTAAATTTTATCTACAATTCAGTTGGTTTTGACATGGATAGAAAAAAATATCTTGTACGAACAACACAATACATTTGTTTAAAGAGTTCAATAAAATCGTTTCTTAGGCTACGATTTTTTTTTTGCTGTGGTTCAAAAAATAAGGCATACACTCAATGGAAAAAAACAGAATTTTTATTTTTGATAACGCACTGAAAAAAAAGTCTAGTCCAACTACCAGAATCTGGTATATTTAACCGTATTTTCTGGCTCATATGGAATACCAAAAAATGTGGTTTATCTACAAGTGTCTGTTTGGTAGTGACTTTATGGTAAAATTACTAGAAAAATATGGTTTCATTACCATGATGTTTGGTAGCGCATTTGGTTTTATTACTTTATGTAGTGGTTTTACTACCATATGTAGTAGTTTTATTACCATATATAGTGGCTTTATTACCATATGTAGTAGTTTTATTACCATATATAGTGGCTTTATGTATACAATAGTATTATTGCTGTGCACAAAGTTAATATTACCAAATAAGATTACGTAAACCACATGCGTAATCACCGTATTTCTATTACAAATTTTAAATTTCATTTCGTAAGAAATGTACCGGATCCATCGGGAAATGTCGCGCGGAGCTCCATTTTCATACTACTTTCAATAAAATGCAAAATATACTACTAGTATAATTAGTTTAGTTTGCTTATATGACTTCTTTCGAGTTGCCACAAACGACTGCAACACAGCACCGCCATGTTTGATAAGTGATATTTACCATTCGTATATTGGTAGTCAAAATTTCAGCTAATACCGTGGTATTTGGTAGGTATCATTGCGCTCAACATGATCCGATCACCAAGCATATGGTAAAAGACCGATGCTTTTTGGAAACCATTTGTGGTGGTAAACTTACTTTTCATAGTTGTAATCTTACCAAACGTACGGGTAAAAAGAGCTATAATTTTAGATACCAGAAATTCTAGTAATCCATTACGAAAACGAATAGTAAGGTTACTAATTGAATGGTTTAAGTACCTGGTATTCTGGTTTTATTACTAGAAATACCATTACCATACAATTATGTTTTTTTTGCAAGAATTTTTTTTTCAGTGCGATACAAAAAGAGTATATTATTACTATCTCAAAAAGAATCTTGGGTTTTTATTGAAAAAAGATAGTTGGTATTATCCTATACTACAAAATTTGTTGTACATCTATATTATTAACCTTAATTCGCGTAAAAACTACTGTAAAGGTAATTTAACAATAAGCAACCAAAACTATTTTCACAACCAGACCCACGATCCAGACAAGATTTTCTATTTTACACGTGATAAATGTGTATGGGTTATTCCACTTGAAGTTAACAAAAATAAAGTGCGATTTCCACCCGACCTACTGCTTTTTCAAAGCCCTTCATACTTTTTGCCCGTCTTATTTTTAGTTTTTACTTAGTTTATGGTTGCTTGATGAGCTAAAAACGTCATTTCCATTTTGTTTATAGAGTTTAGTAAGGTACCATTAGAAAGAACAGTGTGAGAACTTTGACAAAATTGTTCTTTTTCTGAGAAAAGTTTGTGGAAAACATTGAAAATTTTCTAAAGTCCCTTTTTCTTTTCTTTCTCTTCTACCAATTCTCTAAAAAATCGTATTTTGGATTTTGGAATTATAAGTAAACATTAGTAACGGGATATAATACTTTGGAGAGGAACAATATAACATAGGCTTATTACCGTACATCAGATTAAAGGGTACGAATACTTGGATCGATTTGTTATTTTTTAGTCCCTGCGAAGTACTAGTATTTGTTTACTAGAACAAAATATAGTTAGAAACCTATGTTTCGAGCAAAAGTATTACTTTAATATTTTCGTTCTATATTTTGACATTATAAATAAATAAAAATTGTTTATATGAATTAAAAATAACTTATTTCTCATATATGGTGTGAACATTTTATTTACATAATAAATTTACTCTAAAACTAAAATATAGATGGCGCCATGTCATAATTTATTTGTACGGATGTATGGAAAATTTACGAAGAGAACTTAATAATATCCCATCATCTTAATAATATCCCACTTAATAATATCCAGGATGTATACGAATTTGTGAATTATATATTTTTAAAAATATTTATATAGTTTTAGTAAATAAATACCTAATTCCTACGTCACAAGCCATTGCGTGTTTACATATGTTTTTTTCGTCTTTCTTTGACAACACCCTCTTGTCTCTATTTGTTCATTATATGTAAAACGGGAGTAAATTTGACTTATAATACTTAACCTAAATCTGTTTAAATCAACTGTTTAAGAGGGTTGAGGTTCCTTTGCAAAAAGAAGTCTCTCTTCGATTGGCGAGGCTTGCCCTTCTCAGTTATTGTGATTTTTTATCAAATGTTTTTCAATGGTATAAAAAATACAACACACAAAAATAAAAAGTGTAGAGCTTTAAATAACTAAACTTGAAACAAATTTAACTTCGATTTTTTTGCACTTAATTGAATTATTTAAAAGCATCCATTTCAAGTATCAAGTCGCCTTTGAACTGGTATCAACTCTCAATTGGTGTGAGACTTGATTCACATTGTAAAAATTTAAAAAACTAATATTGATTTTTAATATGATTTTTCAAAACTAAAAATAGTACTAACAGAAAGAGGAAATCGAAGCATTTAATAATGACTAAATTTTTGTTCCCAAAAAGTTTTGTTATAACGAAATAAAAAAAAGTTTATATATATCTAAATCCCCCAGTGCATTTTTTAAAGACATCCATTTATTTAAAGTGTATATATATATATGTATATATATATATATATATATATATATATATAATATATATATATATATATATATATATATATATATATATATATATATATATATATATATATATATATATATATATATATATATATATATATATATATATATATATATATATATATATATATATATATATATATATATATATATATATATATATATATATATATATATATATATATATATATATATATATAATATATATATATATATATATTCACTACGTCTTATTTAAGTTATCACTTTATATTTACATTATCTGTAATGTTTTTTAAGAAACAAAAAAGAACGCATAGAAATAAATACATGATTGAAAATTATAAAAATTTTCCAAAATCCAACCTCGACCTGTTTTGCGTTACCGTTATTACCCAGTCAACTGGGTGCATCGATAAAAAATGAATGGGGTAAAAAGAGGTTAGAAAATGAGGGGAGGCGGGGATTTGGGAGGAGGATAAAAGTAGGGGATAACGATCCGGTGTTTATAAACCCTTCCGATCTGCTAAAAAAATATCAGCTATCGATTTTATAGAAGTACGTTATTGTTAACATTATAGAGGACACCGGGGCTAGTTTTCCATTGGGGTAAGTTTTTAGCATGGTCATATATCGGAAATGAGCCATTAGTAGGAGACCAACTGGTGGCTTGGTTTATGAAGCTACATGTCATTTGTCACCCGCAAGAATATTTGTTTAGTTGGTGTTTTTATTTTGTTGTTAGTGGTTTTTTGCGCTTTTTTCAACGTATAGTAAGTTTTCATGGTGGTTTAAGGCGTCAGGCCAATTAGGATCCCTTCCGAGGTTATGTCCTTCTCTTAGCCTTATTATAAACGTATGTTCACTGTACGAAAAAAATCCTTCGAAAAAGTAGCACGATATGTATGGGCTTGATGCACGTTATATCTGTAGAGTACGCTACTATCTGTAAGTTGAATTGGAATGCGATAGCCTTGCGTTGGGTGCCCACTCAGTTGCCGGGCTCAATTACGGGACCCGCCGTCGTGTATCTCAAGTGTGACGTTACTTCAAACGAAAATAAAAGTGATCTATAACATAATAAAACAAGTAGGTTTGTAACAGAATCTGTCACTTAACCCGCTTCCACACAACAGTTGTGTTTAACAGGTAAAAAGGCGACAAACACAGCATTGATATTCTATATTAAACATTTACATGCTAAATTTGGCTAGTTTCATTTATTTTATTTTGAAAATTTATTAATTATTACTTATCGTTTGCAAAAAATTAACTTATATTTCAAAGAATAAATATGTAATATTCCTCGCTTTTAAATAAAATTAAAACATTTCATATCAACGTACAAAGAATATCGCAGTGAAATATATTTGACGTCATTTCAAACTGATCGATGTCGCAAAAATAAATTTATTTTAATTTATTGTCTAAAAGAATTAAAATTTCTCGAGGGATTGTTGCTAATGGCAATGGTGATTTAATTCTAATAAAAATGGCTTCCTATGCTTTTTAAATGAGCATTAAATTTTGCAGTTTTTTTTTAAATAATTGAAGTACTTCGAATTCGAATTCTTCTCTGAAATTTTCAATGTCTTCCAATTTTGATGAGCTGAATTTTTTTGACGTATCGCACTAGTCCGTAGCATTTGTAGTTTGGGCTATGAAAGTAGGTAACAGACAGACGGACAGCCAGACAGACGGACTGAACGATTATAATACCTTCCACTTTTTACGTTATAAACGTAGTGTGGGAGCTAAAAATTATCAATTATCTTTCGTAAACTAATTAAAAAACTACATAATCTTTATGAGGGACGCCACAAGTGAGGAGATGGAAGAAGTAGAGGTCGTGTATGAAATAAGCTTCATAGGAAGGGGAGGAGAGAAGCCCACCCGGGAGTTGGGAATTTCGATAGCAAAGGATTAAATTAAATACTTGCCTGGGGTTTTAATTAATTGTCTGGGTTTCACTTGTTATACATTCATTTTACGTAAAAAGTGTCATTGGTACTAGAAAGAGGGACACCTCTTGGGAATTAATGGATATGTTTTAAGCAGATAATGTTTTTTGAGTCGATAAATGTGGTTGAAAGGTAATTTATTTTATATATTTCATAATGAATAATGGTAGTGTTTGCATACAGCTCATTATTATATGAAACGTGCGTTTAATTATTTTGATTTGGATAAATAATTTTAAAAAATGTTCGACCTATTTAAAAAATTTTTAGTGTTATTAACGCTATAGATTGATAGAATTATAATAATGCTTTGAAATTTTTCGCTCTCGATAGGATGTTAATAAGTGTGATATATGAAGAATTAAAATATCATACTATGAAATCCACTTTAAAAATTTTGCTATACAAAATTGATTCATCTATTTATAAAGTCATTAGTCAAGTTTACCTACGAGTTAGGGAGTATATAATGCAATGAAATTCATCAGGGGATTTTCTCAAAACGTCCCTGATGCATATCTTTGCTGAAAATAGTTAATCTCATTAATTAATGATTTTTTAATTACAATACTTATAAGAAATAAAAACATAATAACTAAAACATTATTACAATCTAAAAATATTAATATAGTAAAATTTTAAATTTTGTCCCGTGTCTCCCCGACACACTTTCTCAATTTCACAACAACTAGACTATATCATGATGTTGTCACCGAGATTAAACCATTTATATATATTACTAGCTTTATAAACGCGGCGTTGCACGGTTGTACCCTCAAAAATGGTGATTTGCTTTTTATGTAAATTTTTATTTTATGTCAATTGATCCCCTTAATAAAAAAAGATGATGTCCTATTGCATCCAGGCCTTACCAAGAGTTTGAGGGCTTTTCCATAAGTCTCCGTTATAATTGCCAGTTTCATGAACAGAGAAAAACCTGACCCAGGATACTATTAAGGATTAAAAAAAGATAACTTCGAAACAGCTATGATAAATGCCCATTTTAGAATTGACGATTGCGTTACGCTGCTAAGCAACGAAAAGAACTAAATGTGGTAAACATTCCACTTCATATTTATTCAACTTGTTACGTATAGCAACCCCACGTTAAATGTTCAAGCTCTCCAAATATCCCTAATGATCAAAATAGAGATTTTAAATCAATAAAATAAAATAGTGATATTCAAATAACAATCCTACAAATTAGGCTCACGGGCTTCAAAGTAATTATACTTAATTTTTTCTAGCGTGGAACTCGTTGAAATTTCTTTCAAATTAGAAAACGAAAAGTATAAATTAAAATTTTATAACAATGCTCAATGCTATTCCTATGGAGAACTAGGCTCACGTTTTGCCCTCCTACAACCGTTAGGGTTCGAATTTAAAAAAAAAAAATCGTTTTTTAAATGACGCCTTCAAAACAAAAGGAATAAGCTCCTAAAATTTGATAGCTGTACCTCCAATAGTTCGGGCTGGGCTTTGATACTTGACTCAGTCAGTCAGTGAGTCACGACTTTGCCTTTTATATAGATAACATAATATGACTCTTCAATTTTAATATTTATAATTAAAACCATCAAATAAGTAATAGTTTTTTTTCTATGCACCATGTCATACGTAATTAATTTGTAACACCTCAGAAACTAAAAGTGACAATAAAATAAAATAAATAGCACTAAAGGGTTAAAAAGAACTTTCACATTTACATGAAACATCTAACTTACAGCAGAACTTGATTGCTGGATAATTATTATTTTTTTTACTGCTTGCTAGAGTGATTGAAATCTGGAATTCAGTGCGTGGTGTAATTGAATCTAATTACTATTCTGCTTGACATTGAATATAAGTGAAAATCTCCTATTTTGTGTACAATTTTAGCAACATAAATTTATAAATTATGAATAAAAATACTGAAGAAAATAATAATTTTTTCATTTACTAGACCAAATCGATTGTTTTTCGAATCGTTAATTTCTGTCCCAGTCTTTACTGTGCCCATTAAAAGTTGATTTTCAGTGGGAAATTTGTGTGCGACTAGAAAGTGAATGACATTTATCCCATTTATTTAATCTTAATTTTCGTTTCATACGTTCCAAGGCATAAAAATATATCCACCCATCACATTATTGTGGTTACATTACATTTTAAATATAAAAATAAAATATAAGTTAAATTATAATTTCTGTTCCATATTAATCTCATGCTTTTTTTAATATAACATTTAAAATTGGCATAAAATTGTTTTCTGTTGAAATTTTCATTGCTGGGAATTAATTGAATATTCAGATTCATTGTACATTATAGGCTTGTAATAAATAACACTTTTAGTCAAATATGGAGATACATTTTTCACACACAATTTTCATTAACAAAAATTAACGTTTTGTGAAAATCCCATATACTAAAGGATTACAGCTATACATACAGCTAAAATGTAAACATTATGATCAGTTCCCTATTCAAAACTACGAAAAGTACATTAGTTGAAAAATTCAATGTTAAATCCTTTAAACACCAAATTAACTGATTTAAAAAATTCCATTCAACTTCTCTTTATCCCAAAACTGGCGATTCCACTAACCTCCTTGCAACCCTGCACTTTTCGTGGAGCGTGCCAGCGAATTTTGGCGGTGGTTTATGATTGGCGGGCGAGCTGTCAACTGTCATTGCCCCGGGCAACGCCCCGCCCCTGCTGATTTTGTGAACGAGCGGATCGAAGGCGCCGATTCCGAATTGCCTTAACTGAATTAAACAAAGCGCGTGCCGGCGCAACCAAAATATTTGCGCTTCTCTTAGATTTCGCTCAAGAGCGGGGCTCCTGCTGAGTTTTTATGGCAAAGATAGACGGACGTAATTCTGTTTTTTTATTAGGAGCTAAAATTGGTTTATTCATGTCAACCTCAAGCAGATTTTGTATGCTTTAAGTTTGAATTTCTTGTTTATATTAATCGCCAGAATTTTAGAATGATAGATAGACAGACAGACAGACAGACAGACAGACAGACAGACAGACAGACAGACAACAGACAGACAGACAGACAGACAACAACAACAACAACAACAACAACAAACAACAAACAAACAAACAAACAAACAAACAACAAACAAACAAACAAACAAACAAACAAACAAACAAACAAACAAACAAACAAACAAACAAACAAACAACAAAACAAAAATAAATAAATAAATAAAATAAATAAATAAATAAATAAATAAATAAATAAAATAAATAAATAAATAAATTCAATAAATACAATAAATAAATCAAACTAATAAAAATAAAAACCTTCTTTTATACAACAAGTATGTATTCATAAATCCAAAATAAAATACTATAACCTTTTTTAATCATCAAAATTATTTCAATCGAGCGTGTAAAAAAAAGTGCCCCGGGGGGACAGTCGAAGCCCTCGTTACGCTTCTATAAAGAGGAGATGGAGGGGGGGGGGGGAGGCTGTGGCGTGACATGAGGGAGAAAATGAGATTGACGGATCGTGACGACACGAAAGAGACAAAAAAAAGTGTTAATGACATGGTCCAGTTGCTTTAATTTGATAGAAGAAATTGAGCTGTTGGTGAGAAAGTAGCATAAGTAAATATAAATTCAATTTTTTTTTTTACTTAAAGCCCTCTCCCCTCCACACCAAAGCATATCCATGATAGCGCCACAAATGAAAATTAATGGAAATGCAAAACTTTTTTACTTGTATTAATTTGACTAAAATCTCGTCTTTTTGACAATGCGTCACTTGTCAGAAGAGAGATCTCAAAGATCGTCTATGGCTGTGGATGTAATTAACATTAACGAGCTTATAATATCTAAACTGTATTTAGAAGGAATAAGATAAAAAAAGAAATATAGATATCGATATTCTTTCTTCATTCAAAGTAAAATTAACCAATCAAAGTGAAAGTTCAAATAAGGGCTTGTTGAAGGGGGGGAAGGGGAGTTTTCCATTAATTGCCATTTAAAATAAAATTAGTTCATTATTATCTGTTTTTATTTGTTCTTGTTGAAAGATCATAACTAAAATAAAATTAAGTAAAAATTCACTCTTAGCCCAATTACGTTAGAAGTTAAAAACTAAAGGAATAAAAAAAGTTTTTATTACTAAGGAACCCAAAAATGAATTTGTTATAAACATTTACCATATCTTTCCTTAAAAAAGTATTTTCTATGTTTGATATCCGAAATATTTGGAAAACAACTTGTATTTTAAGCCAAAAAATTCAATATTACTATACAATCATTTTTCTTTGACATAATATGTTAATGATAAAAACTTGTATTTCGTAAAAAAAAATCATCGTGTATAAAGTTTTAAAAATGGAAAATAAATTGTATATTTAGTTATAATTTTATAAAATTGCATATATTCAGACTTATATTAGCAAATATAAACATTAATGCAAATTTCGTTTAAAAATATATCAATTCCATTAAAAAAAACTTTTTTCATAACCTAAATTATTACAAAAAAGTTAAATTATCAAACAAATCGTATTACTATCTCACTTCAATTATTTTCCCAATATTCTACCACCTACCCAGAAATTAAATTCTTATTATAATGAGTTTAAACAATTTATTTTTACTGTCGATTTTAACTTTCCACGCCAAGAGTAAGTTCTTGGCTCCTTGGCGCCTATCGAGTTTTCTATTCGAGCAGGGTTTCGGTACCTCACTCGTAGTGGCAACCCTGCTTCATTCTATGCGTGTGTAGCGGTTGTTCGCTCTTTCGACTCACAGTCGTGAGTTGATAGTAAGTAGTAAAAAGCGTGTTCTATTCCCTCACAAACCGTTATACGGAAGCTCTGGATTGGCACATCAGCGCAAAGCATGCTCCTGTTTGGACCGGGTGTCATGACTGTGTGTAACCACAGCAGAGTTTGTTTATGTTTACGGATGATGTCGAATATTGAAGGATAGCTTTTTTTCCCTGCAACGATGGGAGAACCGGCCGGCAAAGCGGCTAAGCTCAACGCCGGCTTTTTGAGAAGTGTCGGTTTTATGTTTGCGTTTTTTGCTTATCATGTCATCGCGTTTGAAGTGCACCTATCACATTGGGATAATAAACCTGGGATTATGATATTTAACGCCAGCACATCGCCAGGTAGGAAATATTTTTTAGAATCTTCTCTTTTTCCTGCGTCTGATTATTTTGAGCTTGAGCCTAGGTTAGGCGGACTTTATTTAAAAGAGACCCTGTCGTGTTCTGATGAGGCAATACAAAATTATTTTCCACTTAATATTTTTATTGGTTCCATACCCTACCTCTTTGAGACATCTGTAGTAGACTATATTAGCATACCCATAGAAATACACATAGCAAATTCCAAATGCAATAAAGATCAAGAAATTTCTAATGAAGACAAACATAATTTTCTGAAAGCGATAATCGATGTTATCGACTATGACAATGGTTCGATATGTTGGAAAAATAGTCAAGAAATTTTAAGTTTGTCATCAATTATTCCTCTAACTCAATTGAGACGTTGTAATATAATTTATTCACAACCTTTCCAGGGAAATTATTGCATTGAAACAAATGGTGGACAATTAGTAGCTGTTAAAGATTTTTGCATAACTGCAAAATCTTGGAATGTTACATTCCAAGTCCATATATCATGTAGTGAAACTTCATACGTCCAATCTGTGCAATTATATTTTTACCGAGTGTCCAAAATATATTACAAATCTTCAAACCACGATAGGTCACGTAGATCAGTTCTGAACCAGGCTCCGATTTTCGATAAAGCAGTTTATAAAGTAATTGTACCAGAGGAAGTTGAAGGTAGTTACCAAGTTGTAAAAGTCAAAGCTACCGATCCCGATGGAGATAAAATATTTTACTCTTTACACGCTGCCTTAGACTCCAGAAGTCAGAGGCTTTTCGAGATCGATAAATTTTCTGGTCAGGTTCGCACCACCACTCATTTAGACCGCGAATTTATGAATATCCATTATTTAAGAGTCACAGCTGCTGATGATAGATCGCCTTCAAGTACTGGCACAGCAACTGTTGAAGTCACTGTGACTGATCGCAACGATCACACGCCAGTCTTTGAACAGGCTACATATGTCGCGGCAGTTAGGGAGATGAGTCCAGTTGGTACAACTGTCGTTACTGTCAGGGCTACAGATCAGGACATCGATGAAAACGCCCAGGTTTACTACAGCATTCTAAACCCTTCCGGTGACAATGATGCATTTGTTATTGACCAACATTCTGGTGTCATAACTATAGGGAAAAAACTTGATAGGGAAGCAACTGCATTCTACTCCCTTTTGGTGCAAGCTCATGACACCGGTAAGGATCCAGAACAAAGGTCTGCAGTTGCAACAGTTGAAGTAACTGTTCTAGATGATAACGATAACTATCCACAGTTCACTGAAAGAACTTATTTAATTGATGTACCGGAGGATATAGATTGGACGGTCCGTCCTACTATTGCTGTTATAAAGGCGGAGGATAAAGATCAGGGTATAAATGCTGCTGTTCGCTATGCGATCATAGGTGGTAATACTCAGGGCCATTTTAATATTGATTCTTTAAGTGGGGAAATATCTGTGGTTTCAGCACTGGATTATGAAATGGCGCGAAGTTACCGACTTATTGTAAGAGCGCAAGATGGAGGTCAGCCATCGCGTTCTAATACCAGTAATATTGTTTTAAGAGTACTTGATGCCAACGACAACGATCCAAAGTTCTATTCCTCACTTATCCAAGATTCAGTCTCAGAAGGCGTTCCAATTGGTCATAGTGTTCTTAGAGTACAAGCGTATGATGCTGATGATGGACCAAATGCAGAAATAATCTATTCTATTTTACCTACGGAGCAACCAATACCATTTGCAGTCGATAGAATGTCTGGTTGGATTCTAACAACACATGAATTAGATAGGGAAATAAGCTCCTTTTATGATTTTGAAGTAATGGCTAAGGATCGTGGTTCTCCGTCAAGATCCTCAACTGCTTCAGTCATAATCCGTGTGCAAGATATTAACGATAACGATCCTATATTTCACCCCAAAACTTACGAAGCTTCGGTGTCTGAAATTGATCCACCTGGAACTCCAGTAGTGGGTGTAACTGCCACAGATAAGGACGATGAACCTCGGTTAATTTACCACATTAGCGAAGGAAACCACCGTGGTAGATTTAATATCATTCACCAAAACAAAGAAGGTTTAATATCGGTAGCACAACCTTTAGACTTTAAAACCGACAAAAAGTTCACGTTAACTGTTACAGCTACAGATGCTGGTGGGAGATTCGATACCGCAACTGTGCATATAAATGTAACGGATGCTAACACTCACCGTCCACTATTTGAGAAGGTTCCTTATACTGCAAGTGTATCGGAAGATGCATTGATCGGTACTACTGTTCTTGTTGTGGAAGCCAGTGATGGAGATGTTGGTGAGAACGCTCGTATATCCTATTTCATTGAAGACAATCCTGAGTTTACCATCGATCCATCAACTGGAGCAATATCTACTTCTCAGGCATTAGATAGGGAACTTACTGCTGGTTTTATTCTGGTAGTGACAGCGCAAGATCATGGTATTCCCAGTTTATCAGACACAATTAATGTTGAAATCGAAGTTTTGGACGTTAATGACAATCCACCTAACTTTGTTCTTCCTTCCTATTCTGCCACTATTCGAGAAGATGCTTTAGTAGGGTCCAGCGTCATACAGGTGTCTGCATCTGACAAAGACATTGGACTTAGTGGGCAAGTGAGGTATACTTTCAGTGGCGGAGAAGATGGTGATGGAGCATTTATAGTTGAACCTACATCGGGAATAATTAGGACGAATCAGCTACTGGATCGTGAATCTGTATCTTTGTATAGACTTACTGTTCACGCGGTAGATAGGGGAGTAACACCACTTTCATCAGCTGCTACAATTACAGTCAATGTTGAAGACGTCAATGATAATCCTCCCAGGTTTGACACTGATATAGTGAAGTTGTTCGTTTCTGAAAACAGTCCTATAGGTTCATTAGTTGGAGAAATTATGGCAAGAGATCCTGATGAAGGTTCGAACTCTGAAATCTATTATAGCATTGTAGGTGGTCCTGATGCCGATAAATTTAATTTGGTTTCAAGAAATGGCGGCACTGCAGAACTGTTTACTAAAACATATTTGGATTATGAGACTAGTAAAAAGAAATATGCTGTGGTTGTTCGGGCTGCTTCACCACCTTTACGAAATGACGTGGAAGTGAATATATGGGTAACTGATGTGAATGACAATGCGCCTCGCTTACGTGACTTTGTTATCGTTTTTAATCATCACAAAAACTATTTCCCAAAGAATCCCATTGGAAAAGTTCCAGCTTATGATGCTGATGTCACCGACAGGCTTAGATATAAATTTATATCTGGGAACAATGCAAATCTGTTACTTTTGAATGAAAAAACTGGAGAACTCTCTTTGAGTCCTCATTTGGATACAAATGTTCCTCTTCATGCAGTGATGGAAGTGAGCGTATTTGGTAAGTCCTTTTATCCTTTCTTGAAATTAATAAATCATTAAAAAAAGTTTTCCTTATTTTATAACTTTAGTACTTGACTTTTGAACTTTATGAAAAAATTAGTTAAATTTGCGACAAAATTATCATAAAGGGATAAGTTGATAAAAAAACTGTTATGGTTTTTATAAATGTTTTTTATTCTTTTGAAATGAGTTAAGAACATTCTTAAGGGATTTCTTATTTGTATTGCAATTTAAAATAGAAGGTAACTAATCATTCACGAAATAAAACGAAAATACTAAGTTTTACTCCAAAAGTCTTTTTTAAAATATCATTCCCGAAATAATATAGTTAAAAAATATTAGAATTCATTCAATTTACTAATCCTCTGAGAGGTACAGAAATATAAACCTATCACCTGATTGTCGGGTTTTCCAGCAACACACATAATTTTAAAAAATATGAATGGTATAATTGTTAATTAATTTCAATTATAATTATAATTTCACTAAATTTTGAAATTTGAAGTATGATGTACTAATTTATGGTTACCTGCAACAGAAATATATTTTTTCTTTTATTTTTTAAAATTACAATTAAAATTAATATTTTAATGTAATGTGCACATGAACAAAAATTTAAACTTCAGTTAATTTATCCCTCAGAGTGTTAAAATAGAACGATAGTTATATAAAAGTAAATATATAAAGAGTTAAATGTTTATAAAAAAGTTATATTTATATCTATTCTTTTGATTTTTTATCATTAATGTGAAAACATTGTAAAGTGATGGTTATAAAATTTTACTTTAGAATATTTTATAAGAAAAAATTATACTTTTTGAATATTTTAAAAACCTTCTAAATGAAATCCCTCTCATTTTAATAGAATAAACACTTCTGTAATATAATGAAATATCAGATTTTTAAAAAAAATTTGTCACAAAATGAATTTTATTAAAAAAAACACCTAAAAAAAAGTCTGACAGATCATCCTAAAACGTCTTCCTAACACAGTAACATTACCACTCAATCTAAAATCAGCTCCCATTCGTTCTATAATGTACAATGATGTAGCATTGAGAAAGGAAATCTATGCTAAAAACGGGCCTGCATTTCACCCTAATTGGCCCTCACCTGGTATAAATTAAGTAGCCTCCTATTTTGGGGTTACGTGTGCATAGAGAGTTAGGTGGAACGGCATGCAGGCTTCGGAAAGCAGTTGATAAAGTGATGGTAAAGAAACAATTATATGTTTATTTTATCAGTTTATGTTGGAGTGGCTTATTTAAAAGCGCTATGGTCTTTTTTTTTGCTACAAACACTTTAAACACACAAATGAAACTTACACTTTAAACACACAAACGAAACTTTAATTAGACGCTTTAACATTACGAACTGCTACCAACATCCATTTCATTGGCACAATTCGAACCCACAAACCCACATGTTTTTAATTAAGTGAAATGTGGTCTTTCTTTCGGAAATGTTCATGATTTCTTTTACGGCCTTAATATTGAGTGATAATGTTTCGTTTTCTTGAAAGATAATCTGTTTTATTTGTCAGTGATTTACTTTCAAATTTTTAAAGACCGCCTGAAATTAATATGATAGTAAAAAAATTAAAATTTACACAATTGCAAGCATTCGACATGTTTTGGGCGATAATTTCTAGACCTTTTATGGGTTAAACCCAAGCAATTAGACATTCAGCTGTTTGCTTAAATTTTATAAAAGTGGCGTAATTTATATTCGAGCTAAAAATGTGATTTATTAGATATTTTATTTATCATTTCTTTTTATTAAAAGCTGTTTGCTAAATTTACATTGGTATGAAATTTGAATTACAAACTAAATAATTTAGTCTGTAACTATATTATTTAAAGGGCAACAAAAATGCTTTAAATATAGTTTATGACCAGAGAAAACTTAGTCGTTAAACTATACCAAAATTGTGAAACAAAATATATTATTGCTATTGACAGGTTTATCCGTTATAGACGGACACAAAACAAAATATTATATTTAGTTAGTGTCATATAATTCTTTGTCTGTGACACATATAAATCTTATTATAGAAGTAATAAAATATCTCGCTATATGTATATATGGAAGTGAAATCGGAACAAGTAGTAACTGCTCTTTTTAAAGCGTGTCAATGTGGCATCCTTTGCATATATGGTAGAGAGAGGGGACTAGACAGCTGGTTAGGAAGTACAGTTGCATGTACTTATGCATGCGTGTGTTCCCACCAGAACCATGTAATTATGCGGGTTGATACAGATAATTTGTTCCGAATAGATCTACAAACTTAATGAAACAAACGAAAGTCTAAGTTTTAATGAAATCGACGCTTTTCTGAATATAGGTTAGAATGCATGAGGCAAGAACGCAAACTGCTTTATTGTTCCTTATAAATGAATTTACAAAATGATAAAATATATTCCTAGATGTATGTTAAATTGTTATGTGAATTAAATTTTTCAAAAACTCACTCTTGAAATACGGAAACCGAACTTTCATTCAATTTAATGTTAAAAATCAGTTGATCCATACATTTTGACAGAATTAATTTGTTTTTATTTATTAATTTTTCTAAAGCACTTATAACATACTTTTGCAATTTAATTTTATCATTTTTATGCTTATTGTATTTAAGACTAATGTATTGAAGAAGCAGCACTACATATGCATTTGTTTAACATTTTCAAACAACATGTTTTGATATTTATGAGCTAAAACACCGTCACAGTTTTAAAAATAATAATATCCAATAAAAATAATTTCTGTTTCTGTTTTCTTCTTATTTCCTAAGTTTTTACTTACCAACAAAATGGAACATTGTGGAACCAAACTGCATTAAAAACCTGAAGCTTTATATTTTATAATTATGATAATAACACTAGCAACTAATTTTTCAGGAATAAAACATTTCGTACATACTTTTATTATTTTTAGATTTTAAATTGTTTGTAATTGTTTCTGTTGTTTATAGTTTTATCGAGACATTTAGTTTACCTTCTCTTCAATAGAAACTAATTCACTCAGATAAATTTTTTTATCATGCCTTGCAATTCAGATATGCAAATACAAGTATTATTTATTTAGTTTTTCGATTAAATATTTATTTTTTTCTCTGAGAAATTAGTTTTTGTTTACTTCAGTTGGATTTTTCGAGTCTAAATTAAAAAACAAATAGTTGGATTTGCACTTTCAGCTTATCTATTTTTTTTGCAATTCAATCATGACAAATCTGCTGCCAATTCGAAATGCACAGCGATATAAAAACAACTAATCCACAAATGTTATTTTTCGAATTAAAATTCAGCATCAAAACAACATTTTACATTTTTATGATGAAAAATTTATGTGTATTTTTTTGAAGCCTAATACCCTTCGATCATTTTTAAAATTGTATAGATATTATTTGCACGCATATTATATTGGTAGTAACTCAAAAGGGAAATTCTATCATCTACGTCACTTTTCCGCGTACATTGAGAAAAATGTCCATCTTGAAAAAGAAATATAAGAAGCGACTTGCGATGATTAATATTTTTGATGTGATACTTAGCCAGCGATTAAAATACTTGTGAGTCCGAGCAGTTTATACACGTAAGTATCTCTAAACACTAGTATATCTGATTGTAATTATCAATTCAGTTTGCGTACGTGATGCTATTTATGTGCTCACTCACAACTTTATTATTCTCACATTTTTCCGTATAAATATGTTTTTCGATTGATATAAAGTAATTGAAGTTTCACAATTCCCAGCTTCGACATATAGTGATAAAAGCCTCTCACAACATTAGATAAGTAAACGACATTGAATAGAAGGTATTTAACAGAGACTTTTCTTTAGATATGTTTCTGTGCACGTTTCAACTTGATAACCTACTTTAAACAATCGTGACACTGATAGAACTTCTGCTTTCTGAAAATTGGAACAAACTTGATTATGGCGAAGTATCATAGTACTGTGTAAGATATAAACTTTTCCTTTAAAAAATATCCACATATAAATTGCTTTAGATACTTTTTATGGCCTTCGTGATTTTCTTACTTGTACAAACTAAAAATACATAAATAAGAGAAATAAACCGACCTTGAACACTTACAAAGTTTAGAAGAAGAATGAAGTTACCCACAAAGAGGGTAATTTCTTCAATAGTTCATTTTTTAAAATTTTTTTAAAGTATGTATTTTTTGTAATTTGTATCCAGACTTTTCAATTTATAGAACATTTAAAATAGATAAATATGATAAATATTCTTTATATTTTTAGAATAAATAATTTATTTCTTGTGTAAAAATTAAATACATTTTGTTTTAATAAGTAAGAATTTTGAGTAGCAAGTCATTTTTATTAAAGTTTGGTTTGTGAATTTCGATTTAAATATCTGCCCCAGTTTTTAGTTCTAAGGTTAATAAACGAAAGGTCTTAAAGGCAAAGTGTTACATTCCTCGTTTTGGTACTTCGGTATTCTTCTAAGTATCTAAATGTTAAATTTTTTTGCTATTATCTATATATTTTAATGTTATTCTTAATGACAGGACTAGAACAATAACAAAGGAATTACCCAATAGCAGACTAAATGTTATGTATAATTCTTGAATGCAGTTTAGTTCTATTTTTTAAGTAAACTTTAAGAACGGGTATTCATTTGATATTTTACAATAAAAACGTAATATTGAGAATATCATTATCTGAAACGTTAATCTAGAACATGAAATTAAGATTTCAACTTAGCCTGATTTCTTTTATACTTAAGGAACATTAAACTCCAATGCGACACGTTTTACATTTGACATAAAAATGAACTTTTTGTCCATCCGTTTAAAAATAATAGATGCAGTGCAAAAATAAGCCATTTCATACTTGAAATATTCTCACTTTTGTACAATGTAAACTCGTGACCTAACTAGAAATGGTCTACGTACCACTGAGAAATGTGTTTGACGATTCTGTGCACGAAAACCTGTGCACGAATCGATATTCTAGGTTGGCATTTTATGTAGTTATTTTTATCTGTGAAATTTACTATGACTATGTCCAGAGTCCTATATTTTCTAGTTGAAGCCGTAAACTGCATTCTGAATGTTATGTCTGGATGTTTAAATTAGGTGACTTGGCGAATGTCTCATACATTTTAATAACTTAACGTAGAATAATTTTATAGTTCTGATACATGTTTTGAGTATATTTAGATTTACATAATGAAAACCTAATTATGAGAACTTTAGATGTTAATCATTTTATAAAACAATCTCAGTTTCCAAATCCTAACCCTTCTGTTAATTTCCCATGATACGAATAACATTAGAATCGCACAAGAAAATTTTCCGAAATTGATATTTACATTTTGTAGTGCCTTTAAAACTGTTTCATATAACAATCATGGCGTCTTATTGAAAATTATGATCGATAATATCTCTGTCGGCTTGTTATCACAAAAATAACTAAAATTCAAGCATATTATAAGTTACAAAATGCAAGCTAAAGTGAAGCTGAAGCAAAACAAAAATGAAGCTAAAGTGTTTTGCTAAAATCTTCGTTATGTAATAAGTAAATCAATTTCAAAACAAACCTAAGAATTGAAACTCAAACATTTTCAAATCGTCACTACAAGCCATTTTATTCTGAATGCGCATTATAACTGCAACTTAGTATTTGGTTATGTTGAAATGACACACCATTCGAAAAAAAATTATTTAATTTGCTCTTCTGTGTTATATTTAACAGAAAATTGAAAACACGCCGACCTTGACATATCATCTCTTTGTCAAAAATACAAAAGAAACGATCATTAATAATAATTCAACCACTCACCAACGATACGATTTTAAATTTAATACCTCTTCCCACACTTCACTCAGCCTTTTAATAAAGCAGCATGACACATATTACTTTCTTGACAGCATGACAGATAGCCGGTAATGCTCTTCGAGGTTATTACTGGTCTTTTTGAAAACTTCATTGCCCGCGATATTCTGGCTCCGCGTTTATTTTAAATCGCCGTTTATTCTAATCCTATTCATATACGGATTCTGCGAATTGGAGTTCGTCAACGAGATAATATCATAAGTTCCGCTGGTTTGAGAAAAATCTAACAGACATTCGTCTAATTTTGTGATGAATTGGTTTTGAAAATGTGAACTATAATTTAGGGCAATGGGCATAGAATGATGTTTTTGCATTTGGAAGGTGCTTGCAAAATTCACATTTTCCAAGGTATAACTAAGATATAGGGACTGGTTCGTTCATTTGCGACTTTTGACGATCGTAAATTCAATTGGACAATGTCGCCGATGAAAGGACCAGACCAAATATTTTAGTTGTACCTTGGAGAATGTGAGTTTTGCAACTAGACACTGCATTATATAAATACTTCAGGGTCGCACTGTAGTACTAAAAGGGAAAGTACAGGGCCTCGCGATTTCACGTTCCTTATTTTGTCACTTTATGGGAGGACAAATTTACTACGTCTAAAAAATATGTTTCACGAATATTTTAAATTTTCCAGACAGTAACCAAATACTTATAGTATTATGAGAAGTTCTTTGTTATTTAGGACGAGAAGGTTGTTAAGATTTACACATGACCTTATAACTGATACTGGGGGAACTGGCTTATATATACCTCCGTTTTTTACCTTTTAAATGGCATTTTTATATATTCGAAAGAAAAAAAAACATCTCTAGGGAATTTAATCTGTCTTTTTATCTCAAAACAACCTATCATCGTCTTTCACGAAAGCATTCCCCCGTCGTTTACCACCTAACACTGTCTTCCATTAACTCCTTTAAAGATGGTAAGATATGGTTTGAGACAATAAATTTATTCATTATCAATATAGTTATTAAGAAAAATGTTAGATACAGCATTTTTAAACCGAAGCTAAGCAGTGCAGTATTATAGAGTAGCTGAGGCTTCAGGGAAAAATGCCCGCTCGTATGACTCTATGGGGGAAATCTGTTGAATTATTCAGTTGGTGTAGTTATGTTTCAGCACTGTATTGGCTTCGTATTTCACGCTACTTTTTACGTTCGTGTTGATGGATATAAGTCACTAATATTAATTATTCACGTATTTCTGAAATGGAGGAATTGAACATTTTCCCTCGGATAAAGGTAAAATTTTATTAAAAAGTAATACTACTAGTTTCTGTTTCAATACAATATACAAGTTTCTGTTTCATTCAGCAAATTCAGAACTTTCGTCATTTTAAAGCTTGCTTTCGCAAGAATCACTGCGGAAATGTATTGTTTTTATCTTTATCTTGAGCTCATAATAATTGAGAAAATATATTTAACTATTTTTACTTTGCACATTTTTGTCTTCTCAGTGTCTAAATTGTTTCCTTATTGCGTACCTTCAATATATTTTACTAAATAATTTAATAACCTTTTGTTACGGAGCAGCCATAAAATAATATTATCTTCTGTGAATAGTTATATCCGTCGCCAACTTTAAAATAGATAAATTTTTAATGGACTACTTGCACATTATCTGAGTTACTTAGTAGCAGAATGAAGTTACTAAGGCCAAAATTACAAAAAACGATTAGCCTTTAAGCAGATTTTAAGATGCCACCGCTTTGAAACAAATCGGTGTAACATTTCTTGTGCGTTACTTCATTTTTCTTCAACGCACCTCATTTTAAAGAGTAAACACATTCTTTTATTCTTCGTTAAAAACTCTCAGGCAATTGTTTATTTTAAACATAATGACCGATGTTTTACATACATAACAATCGACCGAAAGAAATTACCGTACTTTTGAAACCTTTTTAGCATTTTTTTAAAAAGCTAAAACTCGGAGTTACCTATTCATTGTTGAAAAGAGAACCTTTTCCAACAATTCCGAGTACCATTTAGAGAGTTGCCATCGATTTTCCCTCGTCATTAAGTATTCATCCCTCCTCATTAAATCAAAAAGAACCTCATAGCGGTCGCAGCTCATCAGAGTGAATACTTTTAGTAGATTCCCTGGTCTGCAATTTGCAATTTGCTAGTTCGACAAAAAAGTAACTCACTTTTGGCTGTTTTTTAATAAAATGAGCTTGAAAGCAAAGATTCTAATATAGAGACCAAGACTTAATAGCTCGCAACCTCAGAAAACACATTTAACAAAATACACACAAGATAAACAATTCATTATGACCGACATATATATTACATATTGAGTTATTATATTAACACAATATTGATGGAAAATTAACATTGTTACACATTTTTTTAGATACTCGTTTCCTCGGATGCACGCACAATTGCGTTTGCTACATTTAAAACATTTATTTTTCAATAACAATATATCATTATTTTCTGAATCTCATGTTTCTTAAGACATTTACCATGAAATAGCCTGGAATATAATATAAACAAATTTGGGTATGAATATATGTATGACGGTCATATCTTGAACTCCTCTAGTAACAATGTAGAATTTTCTTTTCAGTTTTGGTTTTTTTAATCGACTTTGTCAATTACTTTAGGGCTTTAACTTATTAACGGCAATTTGAAAAAAACAATTAACATTCGAAAATAAACTAACAGGATAAGTTAAAACACCCAGCTATTATTTTTATTGAATAATAGATGAGTTACAACAATGTTGGTTGGAATGTTTTCATTCTAACCTAGTGAAATGCAGCTACAAGAAGCGGACTTTCCGAATATCTGTTCTTTGATCAATTTTGGTACAGTTGAATTTGAGAAAGGGCATAATTATGTGCAGACATTCATGTATCTTTCCGGTGTGAAGGTATAATGGGGTGATTTTTTTGTCGAATTCCTGCGAGATTTTACAATCGTTTTGTCTGTGATTGAAGGTGCATATTATTAATGGTTCGACTCTAATCACCGCTCTTTTTTTACTGAATATTGTATGAGGGTACAGGTGCAAATATAGAAGCATCAATCATTGTTTTATAGTTTTTAGATTGTTTTTGAACTTCTAGAATGTAATAGTTTTGATGAGTGCATTTTGTTCATTTTCAGTAGTAACTAAATACAACAGAATATAAATGCTGCTTAATACATAAAATTATCTGTAATTTTATAGAAAAAATAATCATAGACATTACATATTATCTGAAGTTTTTGTATTGCAATTGATTTACACTCAATGGATATCTAACTATACATTTTTAACTAAAACAACTCACTAAACAATAGCAAAAACTCATTTTTCGACGCATTGCTCCTTAAAGTTTTACATGCATCCATCCCTTAATTGTTCCAAATTATCTTCAAAACTTTTGCGCTAAGACAACTAAACTCCACTCTCTAGAACTAATGCCATTTACACCTACCCTGTTAAACTTTTTGGACCCCACGTATTGCACATAAACTGTTGTTTCTCGTTAGCAGTTCGGGCAGTGTGTCTTCATTTAAGTATTTAGGCACTGACGCAAAAAGGGGAGAAATCTCTAGAAGGAGCGAAAGACCGGGATAGATTAGGACTAAGAGCTGTGCTTGAAAGCCCCTGCTTCCATTAGACGCACAACATTAGTCTTTTATAAGTGGTGCAACACTGGACTGCTGGAATTGGATTGTAGAGGGGGCTAAACGTGTACAGTACAAACATATCTTTTTGTGTTGAGATGAAGTCAAGTTGTTTGTGTAAAGTGAAATGTTTGGAAGTTTGATGAGATTATAACAATAATGGAACGTTTCTTCGATTGCTAAATTTTCAGTGCAAAAGCACGGGTCATAAAACTTGACTGCGATGTATCTGGATGTCTTATTGAAGGACAAATATTTGTTTTAAATTTTGATCTTAATTTATTTTCATTTTTTTGAATCGCACTTGACTTAAAATAAATACGTATTTCATAGACTTTTAAGTATTTTCATAAGTCGTATTCTAAAAAGATCCACTAATCTTTAAAAGAAGATATCAATGTGAAAATGCTTTCTTTCGAAAATGCTGCTTGCCTCAAAGTCACGTGACCACTCAAATTTGTTTGCCCAAGACAACATTGTTCATGACTTCAAAACTAGCAAATAAAAGATAAGACTTTAATGTGCTGATTCAGCATAGAAAAAATATAGATTCCAAATGACTTTGAAAATTCCCTTTCAATAAATCTTTAAGAGAAAACTACTTTCAAAAGAATGACTTCAGATAGGGAAGAGTGGGGGCTATTGGGACAAATTTTTATTAACCTCTGTATTTCAGCAAAAATACAAGAATTTTAATTTCTTTTTTTACAAGATAATAAACTGAACACTCGTTTACTTAAAAAGTCATTCGACAGGTTAAAACATTACCATATTTTAGTTGCTGAGCATTTTTAATAAGCACGTAAATGTCCCATTAGCCCCCATATGTGGGGTCTAATGGGACAGGGTGCAGGGCTAATGGGACATGGTAAATTTTGCCTTAATTAAAATTTCAAAAAAAGGAAAATTAATCACAGAATGACATAAAAATAAAATTTTAAAGCAAACTAAAATTTATATAATGTATACATAATGAAATTTTATTTTTTAAACAATTATTTCCCATTGAAAGGTAAAATATCAAAGTTAAAACTCAAAATCGAAGATGCTCCCACAATTTTTGTTGAATCCCTGCAAATGATAGTTTGTGTAGTTTGTAGTAAGGATAGTTTCTGTTTGTATCTTCTAAAATTGATCCCAATAAACTTGTCCTCTTTTTCAGGGTACGTGAATTTAAAAAGACCGTCTTTATCTTCAAATAGCTTACACGGAGTTAATCACTTCCTATTTCAGAAATCAATCCAACGCAATAAAGAATAGTTTGCTTTCTAGCACATTTTACCACGAACAAATTATTTATCTTCACCAAGCTCTGTTCAGATGTAATTAATGAAATTGCAGGTGGAAAAATGTCACCAATAAAGCTACTTGAATTTTCACTTATTATGCGACGAAAACAGTTCAAAAAGTTTAAAATTAACATTTGAAAAAGTTTTTGGCAACTTGACTGAATAAAATATTAGATATTTATATAGATTCTTCAAGAGAAGCATACAAATCTAGGTTTATTCGTGTCCCATTTGACCCCACAGTTTCTGTCCCATTAGACCCCACAGTGTTGTTTTTTTATAAATGATCCAACACAGAAGCACGTGTATTTCACCACAGTATTTGACCTATAATATCTTATTCTATGATATGTCATCTACCTAAAACTATAGTTTAATTCATAAAAAGGTTTTATTTAATATTTTAAAAGTGAAAAAAAATAATACACTTCTAACTAACTTTGGATTCTCCGAAACAACAATTCTTCTCTCCACTTCAACACATACTTTTAATGGCTGATCTTTGGTTGTTAAAATATGAAGTCTAACTGTTGCAATGCTGTAATGTAGAAATATTTGTAAAAAAGTATATTTCCCCCCCGCTTTAGACCCCTTGTCCCATTAGCCCTGCGTCCCATTAGCCCCCACTCTCCCCTATATAAAGAAATCTTATTTTTATATTTTCTTTCTTATCTGTTGGATTAATATCTTTATAATTCATCATATTATTCTAAATTTGAAACCTTTAAAAATATTAGTATATTATCTTATGATCATTTAATAGTTCAAAAAGAAGAAAAAAAATAGTTTGGTGGAAAAAATATATATAAAACGCATCCATTACTAATTCGTACATATTTATAAGCTTTTATGTTTTACCGTCCCTTATTAAATTCTATGAGTAAAGATATTAGGGTATTTAATAAGTTTTTGGAAACAAACTAAGGTAATGAGAAACGATCTCAAAAAACACCAACACTTAAGCCAAATCGCTTTATCTCGTATTGAAACACAAAAATAATGAAATGCATCCACTATAAATTCATGCTGACCTAAGTATGTCTATTTCTCATACAGCTCTTATCTATAAATTTAATTTAAGAAGTGAACCATCTAATTTACTGTAACGATTCCTAGACTACTGGGTTTCCGCCATCTTAAGTCGCCTTAACCTGTTGGAATTAAGTACCTGACATATCACCAAGTTATTTGAGAAAGTGTTAACTGATATATTTTAAAATCAGTGTTTTTCGTATTGCATGGTTGCTTCACTGAAACGAAACACAATAACTTTCAATTTGAACGTTAGTAGAAGTTTACAGTAAGAATGCAAATAAACTTATTTACTCTTACTATGAATCGATAAACAGTTAGTTTTTTTTATATTTTAGATTACAGGTTTTATTGAATAATTTTCATGAAAGTTTTTACGATCAACTGGTAAAATAATTCAATACTCCGATTTTTTAAAATTACCAAAATACTTTGCTGTTGTTTTGGTGGTGCTAAAACGCATTCTTGGCATTTTGAAAATCACCACAACTTATTGTGGAGTTTGGTTGCTGGTTGTTTTAGTAACGTAAAATATGCAATTTTTAATACGATCGAAACCTAAAAAAAATTATTTAAAAATTTATTGTAACAAAAATAGGGTGTATGATATATCCATTAATAAATCTACCTTTTTACCCGCATCCATTATAAATTCTTACATATTTATAAGCTTATTTATTCAAAACAAATGGAACAAATGGAGTATTAGTTGCAATCTTATCAAACAAATACAGCACAACATGCCTAAGGCTATTTCACTGAAGGATGAATGGATAATTCTAATTATAACCTACGCCTTAATGTGCTGCCATAAAAAATGTTTCTTACATCTCATCGTGGGAATGAGGATTTAGAAAAAGGTGAAAGTTCAAAGCACACCTAAGCTGTCTTAGCTCTTTAGGTGCTGTTATCTTCGCCTTTTGAAAGAAGGCTATTTTTAACGGATTACTTAGGATTTCCGTGTTTGATATATATCAGATTAAAGACGTTTTTGAAAATAAGCGCTTTTATTTGCATTGGATTATATTAAAAACCCTTTAAAAATTTTCATAATAGGCTATCATAAAATTAATGTTTTTAAACTTTCGTATTTACAAAGAAAAATGAGTGGAAGATTGAACTGTTTAAGCTATATTTTAATGCATGAACATGAATATTTTGGAGGCGTCTTAAAGTTTTACTCTACATTATTGCAACTTTAAGATCATTTAAAATTTAATTTGATAATATTTGAAATTGCCATCATGCTTAATTTGAACACGTTAAGTACTAAGCTCACAGTAAAAGGTGTTTTCACTGCTTAGTATTTTAATAATTAATCATTAAGTAATATTAAGTTTTATTTAATTATTATTATTTAATTATTATTATTTAATTATTATTATTTAATTATTATTATTTAATTATTATTATTTAATTATTATTATTTAATTATTATTATTTAATTATTATTATTTAATTATTATTTATAATTTATTATTTTTTAGACTTAGTATTTATTTACATTGCAGTTTTACAAGTTAAAAAACTAAAATCAGCATTTTTTTTTCCTCTTTGAAACTATTCACGTTTTCAGGAACATGAGTTTTTCCATTCCGTTAAAGTAAAACGATCATCATGCTATACAAAAAAAAAATAACTTTCAAATAGCGAATACCAGAGAAATTTAAAAAAAAATATTTGATGGAAAAGGTAACTAAAGAACCAAAACCAAGGAATTCAACATCGTCAAAATTTCTTTTTTTTTTCGGAAAACACGAAATGGTTTTCAAATGAACGTTCGAAATCGAAAAACGAAAATGTGGAAAATGATACTTATAAGATGGGAAACATTGAACAAACCAAAGTTTGAACGACATTTTATATTTCTATTTCTCGATTTATTATGATATTATGTTCGCAAAGCTATTAAACCCAAGGGAAAAAAGAAATGTAACCGATACAAAAATAACTCTGGAGACTTCGAAATGAAATGTCACCACACCCTATATCCGGGATATTTTACATTTTTTATTCACGAGACTTTTTTTAAAATCTACTATTTCTCTAATAAAAAAAGTGTTCTTCTTTTATCCTCCCTCTACTGTTTTTCTTTTTTTCTGTCGAAGAAAATAAATTTAGTAAACGATAGCAAGGGATTGAAAGAAACTGCCCAATGGTGGAATCTTAATGAAAATCGATAGGGTTTTAATCTAGAAATCGAAGCAAGAGGAGGTAGCTGGTTCATGTTTGGGATTTTAGTACTTAAAGATCGCTTTGGAATGACACTTAAAAGCTTCCTAATTAGCGAATAATGATGATCACCACTTATTATTTGATCTGATGATATCAACATATTTGAAACAAAATGAAATATTGTAATATGCATACTAATTTCCCCACTTAATTTTAAGCTCTTTTCTTAATTTATCTGAACCCAATTATATTGTGTATATTTATATTGTAAAGACTTAAAATCGCTTTGGTAAAGTTTAAAATTCATTTTAAAATAAATTATGGTACCTATGTATTCAGTAATGAGTGATCCTGAATGATCATCATGCCATGTATTAAATGATTTTCTGTAGATACTTAGCTCAAACTAGTTGGAACATGTCCTACATATTTTATGCTATTCCGAACAGGATTTATAGCTGAATAGTCTAATTTATTCCTAAGTAATATAAAATAAGTCTTATAAATAAATAAACAGACACATTTTAATACAATTTGAATCATAATTACTAGTTCAGTGTGAAATATTTTACATGATAGGTTTTAATTCCCAAACTGTTAACTTTACTTATAAGAGCTTTGTTTATAATATTTTCGTAATAACCTTAAGCTTGAAACTAATAGAAAATGTCAAAGGTTTGCAAACGCCATAAACATAACTTCACATTTTAAGACTACCTTACACCATGTAATTGTCTCCCTTCCAAAGTAGGTGTCTACATAATGAAACTGATGCCCTTAAAGTTTCGACAAGTAATGAAAATATATGACACATATTACGGAGTTATTCTGAAAGTCCCCCACCAATGCATTCCTTTGGGGAGGAGTAAAATTGCGCTAATTTCAAAAGAACATACTTATCTGTTTTTGTTATATTTGCTCCAACTTTTACTATATTTTGGCCGGTGTGCTATCTTTTTCTTACAAAATTTAATTCAAATATGTTTACATTATTGTTGAATAAATTTCTTAAAATTTTAGTCATATTTTTTATAAGTTGTTCTATAAGAGTTATATTATTGCATTTTTTTAGTATTTTTTCACCTTTTAGTTAAAAAAACTTTTTAAGCTAAATAAAATTGACAATATGCTATTTTTATTTATCTATATACATAAAAGGCAACTTTCGTTTGTTTGTATAAGACACGAGATCTAAAGAATCACGCAACAGATCGTCACGAAATTTGGCACAAAAATTCCTCTCATCTCCGGAACAAACATAGGCTAAGAATTTTTCGAATCAGACCATACCTTCTATCGTTTTCGAACGTTTTTATTCGAATTTTCTGGAAAAACTACACCACTTTGGCTCAAATCCGATCTTTTTTTTACTTTCCTGATGCCATCTGCTGAAAAAATTAAATAAAACTTTTAACAAAAACAGTTAAAATTGAAAATGTTTATTTTATTCTGTTGCCATTACCTTCAGAAACTAATTTCATTATTTGAAAAATAATTGACATGTTTCAAGTGACGTAATTCCGCCAGTCTCCATTCCCGGATTTTATTGTGGGTTTATTTGATGATTTTTTCATTGGGATTTTTCTGTTGACTGCATGTATGCATATTTAAGCAATAAATGTATAGTTAAGCTATTACTGAACTATGATGGTTAATAAAGGCCATCGCACTAGAGCTGCATATTAGTGTTTTATGTATTTATTTTTTGCCAAATACATTGCCAAACTCGCCAAATAATTAATAACTAAAACTCGCCAAATGGGCAATTTCTTTTATAAATAATTTATAATCTGGTCGGTTGTTCGAAGGTCATTGTGTTAGAGCTGTATAATGGGTGTGTTTGTAGCTATATCTATTTTCTCGCTAAATTATTTCCCAAAACACGCCAAGTGAGCTAAAAGGTTTTATGTATTTATGAGGGAATTGTGATGACATATATGAGTGCATTTTATAGCGTATTTTTCATTTTGGAATTTTAAGGCAATGATTCGGGATTTTATACTTTATAACGAGCGGGAACAATAACATAAGTTTATGATCCTATAACAGGTTATATGGTACACATATTTGGATTAATTTGATAATTTTTAATCCGTGCGAAGAACGGGTATAAATTTGCTAGCCTTGTTATTGTATTTATTTTCATTCAATTATTATTGTATTTATTTTCATTCAATTATTATTGTATTTATTTTCATTCAATTATTGTACATATCTGCATTGATTTAGTACTCTATACATTTGCATTGAATTCTTAATTTTTCAGCATTTGTATTGAATTATGGAAGAAATTTGTACTGCTTATATTGTATTTATATCTACAAAGTATCCAAAAAAAGTTACTTAATTTATTATAGAACTCCTTTGAATTGCGTTAAAATAAATGTTTGAGACCCTTTTAAGATTTAGCTGTTTTTCCATTTTTAATTCTTACTGATTATTTTTTACTTAAATATGTATTCTTTTTAATTTGAGCTTCTTATCAAAGGTATTTTTGAAATTAATATTAATCATTACTATATCCAAGTTGGGTAATTAAATGGAAAATTACTGGGTAATCTTCATATCTTATGTAACTAAAATGAAAGGGAAAAAAAAAGTTAAATTGACTGTTAAATTATTTTTCCACCTCTACCCGTGCAACGTCGGGTATAACAGCTAGTACTCACATAAAAAAAACCACTTAATATATTACTGGATAAAAGAAGGGTGGGAAGTGGCTAAGTGTTAAAATGCTAGCAAACTCTGTAAACCTTGTTCATAGCTTAAATGTCTTTAAAAATAACTAGTATACAAATTAAGAATTTGAAAATTATATAAGTTCGTGGGCACGAGATTTCACAAATCTTTTTTTATAATCTTAGGAATAACTGTCTAACTTAGTAAGAAAAAAGACGAACAGGGAATTCTTGCTGAAATAAATAGAAACTCCTCTTCTACAGGCTATCGGGAATAATTAACGAAATACTAATGTTTCCATAGGAACGTAAGTCAATAACGAAAAAAAGATAAACAATTTAGATTATAAAAACGTGTTTTCTGACAGTCTGCGTAAACACCCTTTAAAGTGACTGTCGTGTAATCAGGTGTCGGCTAGTCACCTGACTGTGGTTCTAAATTATGACGCCCGTCACCAATAGCCCTCGTGTAGCTCTAGTGCGACGATAATTTAAAC
Organism: Oedothorax gibbosus; assembly: GCA_019343175.1. Classification (NCBI taxonomy): domain Eukaryota; kingdom Metazoa; phylum Arthropoda; class Arachnida; order Araneae; family Linyphiidae; genus Oedothorax; species Oedothorax gibbosus. The sequence goes on along the minus strand of CM033282.1, from coordinate 10,734,530 downwards.
TAAACTAAACTGTCGTGCAATTTTAATAAGCAGATAAACAGGATCGAATTGCATATCTTCAACATCCGCAAATTCCTTCTGATACCAAAATGGCGATCCCCTTGTTAACTTTTGCGTCTTTAGAATCGACCCGAAAATTCGGCGCCTCTGGTCTCTTGTCACACATCAATACTATTTAATGCTTTACTTCATTTTATTTTACTTCTTAGTGCATCTCTATACTTAGGGCCAACAGCAGAAACCGCTGTTTGAGTTCATCTTGTCCTTTATAGAACTTTCAACTTTCCTCCACACCCATGCGTATGTGTTTGACTTAAATAAAAATAAAAAGTCGCCAAAGTTGAAGGGGATTCAAGCCAAAGAGGATTATTTGGATCTTTTGGGTGAAATATTTTGAGACTCCATGAGGAGTAGGTTTAATTTGTTTTTTGTTTCGGTGTTTTAGTTTACTCAGTTCTGAAACGACGTTCTTGACATCTTTTTATGGATGAGCATTTACTAAAATTGTTCTTTCTTCAATTTTTTAGGAGTAAAGTATTTTTGGTGCCAAAATTGTAAGCCCCATATGAATTTTTTATAAGTTATATATATTTTTTCTAAAAACAAACGCTAGACTATATATTATATATTCATATAACTAAGTGCATAAAAACATTATTAAATCTGTATTTATTTAATGACTATCCCTTAACAAATTTCAGTTTCCATGAAAAAAATACATTCTTAACGTTGCATTGTAAAGGCTTATTGAATGATAAACCTTACGTTATAATTAAAACAAGTAGGTTTGTAACAGAATCTGTCACTTAACACGCTTCCACACAACAGTTGTGTTTTACAGGTAAAAAGGCGACAAACACAGCATTGATATTCTATATTAAATATTTACATTCTAAATTTGGCTAGTTTCATTTATTTTATTTCGAAAATTCAATAATTATTACTTATCGTTTTACAAAAATTAATTTATATTTCAAAGAAAAAATATGTAATATTCCTCGCTTTTAAATAGAATTAAAATATTTCTAAAATAATTAAAGTTTCTCGAGCGATTGTTGCGAATGGCAATGGTGCTTCCTATGCTTTTTAAATGAGCATTAAATTTTGCAGTTTTTAAATAATTGAAGTACTTCGAATTCGAATTCTTTTCTGAAATTTTCAATGTATTCTAATTTCGATGTGCTGATTTTTTGACTCATCACACTTGACCGTAGCATTTGTAGTTTGGGCTATGAAAGTGGGTGACGGACAAACAGACAGGCAGATGGACTGAACGATTATAATACCTTCCACTTTTTACGTTATAAACGTAGTGTGGAAGCTAAAAGAAAGATGAATAAGAATAATGCATATAAATCGGGAAAAATACGTTCATAAAAGATAGCTTTACGCATAGAATTGATATCGAGATGTTTATTTATATAACAGTTTCTGTACTTTTTGTGAGTATCTTTCTTTCTCAAAGGATTCTTCTTTTAAAATATAATACAAGATGACCGTCTAGACATATACGTTAATCGTTCTCTAAAGTTCATTCGAGAGTGATCCATGGTGTAAATTACATATTTTTCTGTTTTCTTCAAATTTTTAACATTTAACTGAATTTTACAGTGTATTATTGGTGTGAATTTGTTCTCTTAACAGAGGATGAAAATAAAGTAAACTTACTTTTCTGAGGGGTAAACTAAAAAACATCAGTGAGTGTACATTTGTATCCGTTGCTTAAGAACTAATATTAATTCCGTGAGGAGTTTTTAACTAATTCATTAAAATAAATTAAAATTAAATGTATGCATTAATAATTTTTCTTAATTCTTTAAACTTTATAAATATTTAATTAAACTTTAATAAAATATTTAATTAAAATTTAATAAAATATTTAATTAAACTTTAATAAAATATTTAATTAAAATTTAATAAAATATTTAATTAAACTTTAATAAAATATTTAATTAAACTTAATAAATATTTAATTAAAGTTAAAAACGTATGAATTTTTAAAAGCTATGCTCTTTGGTAGAAAATTTACCTTCCTTTGCGGGTTTATTTCTTGAGTATAATTTTATTTACTATTTGATATAGGTTTAAATGCTTCATTTGTGTAGCCTATACTTTCATTTTAATGATATACTATTTTCCTTACTTTTGATAATTAATTCTGTACTAATAAGTTTTTAAAAAATAAATTTCATTTAATCCCGCTGCCTTTAAAAAAAACATTTACCTTATTAAATAATAATATAATTCAAAGGATAAAACGAAATCTTCTTCCTCTTAGCTGTCATTACAGCCTTATGCAGGCCTCAGCCTCCGCAACAACAGCTCTCCACCTGTCCAGCTTCAAAGCCAAACCTTTCCAGCTTTTAATCTAAATCTAATTCAAGGTTTAAAACGAAATTTTTCCAAAAATAAACGCATTTCACTTTTGCTACCAGTAGTAATTTCTGTCCCATTTATACCGAATATCTTTTAGAGAATCTTTTAAATATAATTCTTGCACTTCAGAATGGTCTAATCTACGAGAAAGTTGGTACAACCCTCAAACAGGCAGTGAATCACAACCTATCTGCACTCTAATAACTATCATTAAGTTCTACTTGCCACCCAGAAACCAACCTAACGCCTTATTCCATTTAGTTGGAGTGTAGGCATACCTTTTCTGAAGGAAATAACCAAAAACGAGCTTTTCACTGAGTTATGTCTGGGTGGAGTGGGGCTCCAAGATTTCTTCTAAATAATTGACATCAAGTAGTTGTCTGCTATACATCTAGTCAAGAAATTGAAGGTCAAAAGGAAAAAAAATCCAATTGCCGGCCACATAAATAAATTCGACAAAACTAAAATATGTAATTTCATTTAAATTATACTAAAATGTTTTAGTTTTGTTGGCTCCCGAATGGTAAAAGTTCTTATTTTTAAATCCTTAAAGTAATTGAATCGAAATGTGGAGTACAGAAGGACCTGAGTTTCGAATTTTATGTTTAGATTACCTTATTCTATTCATTTTTGAAGGGAAGTCAAGCGTTAAATTAAGTAGTTCAGGTTTGCAGTAATATTTGCTTTTGGTTTGGATCCTTTGAATTCGTTTATTTTTTTTATTTTATATCAAATTTAATAATACTGGCTGATATGAGAGGACACTTTCGATAAGTGAAATATTTGTGTTTATTTAATGTTCTCACTTGAAGTCATGTGTACGCTGCATTCATAATATTTTTACAGATTTGATGCATATTTATTGAAGATATGCGCTAAATCAATGTTATCAAAATAATGAACTTTTATTAAAAATATATTATGACATTATGAAAACATTAAAAACAATTAAATCGAGAATGTTGTTTTGAGAATAGTAATATTACGGAAAATAAAACGTAAGGTTAAACCTTAATGTAGAAGAAAAGTAAGGCATTTTTTTGTTTGTTTTGGTTTTGTTTTTCAATACGTGTAGAAAATATATATAGTGTTACATCGTCTTGAATCGTTTCTTCAATTCGTCAAAAGCCTAAAATTACAATAACGCCTTACTTACCTTCTTTTTGTAAAACAATACAATTTTGTGATAAAAATAAAATTTGATTGGTTTTTATCAGTTGGTATATTTGATTGATAAAAAAATAGTTATTTCGTTTCGCATTGTAGAACTTTCAATTTTGAATCTTTTATAAGACTCTGTTTATACTATCTATCGATGATTTTTTTTCTTCGTTTCGCGTATCATGTATTATGTATCCCAATATTCAGCTAAGATACAGTTGAAGCGTACGATATCATTTAAATGCTTAGAGCTTATTTAAGAACACAATTGCTTGTTTATCTTACAAAGCTATACATTATTAAACACAGTGTTACATACTGTCGGTTTGAAGGAAAAAGATACCTGGACGAAGATCGTGTTTTAAAATGGCTTTTCGATTAAAAATATATCAAGTCCCGCTACAACGACAAAACAAGTTTGTTTATATTTTTAACCAGGTATATACTTTCTTCAAACAGACTGTGCATGTATCCGAGAGGAATTGTTAGAGAATGAAAACAGGTCAAAATGTCATAACCTTTCTTTCTTTTTCCATCTCTTACAAAGTAATTGAAAGTAGCAAGATAAAAAGATTGTATGTTAATTTAAAGTTTAATGAAACTTGAAATAAACTTAAATAGATTAAAGTAGACATTAAATATACGAATGTTCTATTGTTTTACGTTATAATTACAACCATTGCACTTGATTCAGTCTATGTCATTAAATAGACCTGCCTATAAATAGACATTTCATTTTTGTTGCGCGAGGGATATCAAGAGAAGGATATAGTTTAATGTTGATTGTTTTATTATAAATTCATTTCTCATAGAAACATGCCGAAAAAATTTTAAAACTCTTATTTCTCAAACAAGTGATAGACGAATCACGTGCTTTTTCTATCCAATCTACAATAAAAACATCTTTTATACAAATATAAAAAACTATTTTTTCCAAAATATTTTTACCCCGTTGCATGTAGAACTACATTCCCCCTTTTTTAGACACTAAAACGAATCTAAGCACGTATTCGCCTATTCATTTTCTCCTATTGAGAGAGAATTGGGGAACTAACGCACGCTGGTTTAGCGAATGTGGGCGCTCAGGGGGGTCGCTAGCATGAGGCCTAGAGGTCAAAACTGCAAAGGTCCGCGTGTCTTGGGTGCGGTCGCTTTTAACGCAGATTTGCTCTCTTGTGTGCTGAGAGGATGAATAGGCTTCATTCCCTGCCTTTATTTCCTTTTATGTTTTTTGTTTGAATGTTTTTTTTCTTTAATTGTGTTTTTTTATTTCTTTCCATTTGATGCTTAATGTTACGAATAAGGGTCCAAGGCTAAGTGTAAAAATGTCTGGAAAATAGGGTTACTTTTTTCTAGTCTTTGAGAATATTTTGTAAGATGGTTATGGGTCAAGTTAGTTTTGAGGGTTTTTTTTTGTTGTGTTTAATTTCAAATTTTTATGTGTGTGTGATTTGTGGTTGTATACGCATTTGCATGTTGAGTGACAGATTGTTTGTCTAATTTCTTTTATACCCATCGTGTTTGTTGTTTGATAGTTAGTTTTAAGGTTTTAATAAAAATATTTTCTAAAATTTGTGTTAACTTTTAGAAAAGCAGTATTTAAATAAATAAAATTTTTTTTGATCAAACTAGGATTAGATTAATGTTAATTCCTAAATTTTAAGTTTGATTGTAAAATATTTATTTTCTTAAACAAAAATAAAATATCAAAATATATCCAAAACGATTGAAATAACTCTTATGTTAACAAATTTAGAGTTTGAAAGAAAAACTCTTGTTTTTATAAAGGAAAACATTAAAACGACAGAAGATACCTGAAAAATGTTGCAAATTTGAACAAAGTTTAAATTTAAAAACACATGAGTGCAACTACATTCTTCAATCGACAGAGCCAAAGGTAATGAAATATGAACAATAAAATAAAATAATCTTATCTCTTGTTCAATGAAACCACAAAAAATCGCATTTTTACGCCAATGCATTTCGATCAATAAAATATATTTCCTTTTGGCTGACCCATCACATTCCTTTGTCTCTGGAAAGCCCGTACCCTTTGAAACCAACATTCCCAAGTTTCTCTAGCGTGAGCCCTCGAAATTTCTTCAGCTTCGATCATTTCTCTTTCGGTTTTCTTTAATCTCGCTTGACATTCTTCTCGGTAAAGTTGTGCACCGGATAGCAAATATACCAGACGGCAAAGTATTTTTAGCAGTGGGATCTTTGGTCTGGCAATTTAAACTGATTATAAGAATGTGATCGGAATGGATTTTGTGGAGAAGAGATTGTTTTAACTAAAATATATTGGCGTTAAGTGAAATTTTTTTGCAATGGAATTTGTCTGTAAATTGGTCTTATTTCTTACTTGTTTAGATGTTCCTAACTTAATGTGCCAATGTTGAAAAGGAATCGTGGGTATTTCTTTAAAAGAAGACTTAACAATATTTTTATTCTATTGGTTGAGAATTTTACCCACATTAAGTGTAAAAATGACTAAATTTTTTTTATTATTTGATACTGTTAGTGTCGGCCATAATTAATATGCATTTAAATACAGTTATTTAATTGAATCCTTGACTGTGCAGTCTGTGTCATTCTATTGGAATGTATTACCAGTCCTGCTGACGTTTTGCTTTAAGGGAAGAAGGAGTAATAAGAGAGACGCAGTAAAGTAGCACCCTACAAAATGCTTAAACAACTTAGAAAATACATACTTTTAAGTTTCAAATGCATACTTTATTAAAACTCACTTATTGAGAAGTTTATAACAGATTTTGAATTTTGTTATACGACTTAAAAAAAACCACTTTGAAATGACTCTAAACTTCATGACTTTTACTAAACATTTTATTATTATATTTTTTAAGGTAAGATGTTTAGGATTTATTAATGCAAAACTTCCAGACAAAATTATGACTTTCAATATGCACATTTTTAAAATCTTTAAAACATTCTTTATATTTGTTCTGGTAGGTATTTTATTATCCCATTTTTATTTTTTGTTGAGTTACTAAGGGACATTAGTCTCTTAAGAGTCATCTCATTAAGAGACTGTAACAAAAGACATTAGTCTCTTACTACCCTATACTAACACATTTGTTTATTGTTAGTCACTAAGTTTACTTTTAGTTTGCTAAGGTTAAGTTAATTAGGTTACTTTTAGTTTATTATGCTTTAACTGTATTTCGCCGTATAAAGCGCGTCCGCGATAAGAATGAGACAATTCGATTGACTAAGCTAATGCGAGAAATTTGTAACTTGCAAATTTGATGACAACCACTAGAAAGTAGATCATGCACACGTTTATTAATATACAAATGTGATTGTTGCTGCTGCAAGGTTCGCCATGCCAGCTCAGTTATCGAATGCTATTCGAAAATAAATTGTACAATTCCATGATTTCGATGCCAGAAGATGCAAGAAAATAGTCTTTAAACATTTTAAAAAGCGAAAAATTTAAAAAAAAAACTATATATCGTCTTTTAATATAGTGCGATGAACAAGGAAACATTAAAAAAATTATAATTCTTAAAATTTCTTTAAATATTTAGTCTTAAAATGTCGAAAAAGAAATCTGTAAAACAACTCAACTCTTGTAATGAAGGTTAAGAAAGTCGTGGAACTATTTTACCAAGAATTTACATAGTGTTGGGCTTTGTCTAAGATTTTTTGTCAGTACATTTAATGCAATTAATCCGAGGAATATTATTTCATGTTAGTTAGAATAATATTATAAATTATCTTAATATTTTTTTTGTTTCTTATTACCCTCTTTTGTTTCTTTTTACCCCGTCTTCTCTTATCTAAATGAAAAGCAAAAGTTAACACAATAAAAAAATACTTTCTTTAACTTTCCAAGCATTTTTTTAAGGAATACTTTTTACAGTATACGATTATACCATTTGAAACATGAGCTTTGCGAGCGTTGCATTGTAAATAAAAGTAAAGAAAAGCTTCAAGTTGACAGTAAAATGAGTTCAGTATTTCTTTTTAGGGAACTTTTCATGACTTTTGTTTGCTACTTGAAAACCAGAAACAAAAATACTTTCTATCGGACTGTTTACCGAAACACAAAAAATATCTAGAATTAGCATACATCCTAAATTGGATGAGACGAGGAAAACAAAACACGGACACACATCTTCCTTTGCAAATAAACGATTTATTCTTAAAAATGAGCTGGAATAATAAACGAAATCGTCGTATGTAGCCGTTTCACTTGAAACAGCTTTGGAAAAAAGTACGATGAATAATTAAATCTACTCACGAAATTTGAAATTCTCGTTGCAAATTCTTCTGCTTTCTTGTTTCTCGAAAAGCCGCTTCAAAGATGAAAGGCCACTCTTAGAAAATAAGATTTCAAAATGACGCTCCTTTTTTGACTTATTACTTATTTATTGTTTTGAGAACTTTATATTACAGAAAGGGAATGCTACAGTAAAACATTCGTTGTAAAGTTATAAGGTCGTTTTATAAAAGTGAAATTTGTTTTCCGTGAGTAAACTGACTCAAGATTTGTTCTTTTACCTTTATTAACAATTTCTTTTATCTCAAACTATTGTAGCGACAAACATTTTATTGGTTCATGTACCAAAGGTTCTTATTTTTTTAATAAATAACAATTATTATTAAAAAAATAAATGTAGCATAATTAGGGAACCCTAGGTACAATGCTGGTATTTTACCAAGAGTCAATTTTAAAATATTTTAAAGTCTTAATTTGTACAAATATATCATTTTAAATGTATAAAATAGTTTCGATAGAAAGGGATTGGTCTAATGATATGAGCCTAAAAGTTACAAACTTTAAATAAAGCTAAGTTATAGAATGTATGGATAATTGAAAAAATCTGTCCTTCGATGCACGCATCTCCCCGGAAACGTATAAATTATTTTTCAATATTGTTTTAAAAACCTTAATGCAATAACGTGACCAAATAAATTTTTTACCAATAAAATTGTTATATATTCGTTACATACATTAGTTATACTATAAGACAGCTAAAATTAGCTACTTATTTTCTTATGCTTAATGGAGCAATATCAAAAACAAAGAAACATTTAAAATGAATTAGTATTTTTTTAACTCGTATCTTTTTTAAGCTATTTTTAAATGAAATAAATATAAGTTACAAATTTACAAATATTGATTTCATTTCTTAAATGAAAACAAATTATGCAACTCCAAGTATTCTTTTAAAAATATGTCAGTGTTTACAGTACAAAATTTAATTTTCCGCGATTTTCCTTGCTTTCAGTTGTTGCATAGCATCTAAAATCGTTATGTTTAATTAAATTTCTCTACCATCAAATTCAATAAGCAAGCAAAATCATTCATTAAACTAATGAATACACGTACTCTTAGATGAATAACTTGAAATTTTAAACCCTTTAATGAACTAAATCTAATTATAACATTAGTTTGGTTCTAATTTTTCAGAGACATGATGAGATATATGCAAATGAACCGATTCACCCAACTCTTTTGCACTTACATGAAGTTACACAAGAATCCCAATTTTTTCTTTCTTTATCTCATTAACATCTCTTGTTGAACTCGACAAAAAAAAATCCGAAAGGAAACATTTTAACCAAACACTTTTCCCTATCTACCACTGCCTACATTAGGGGGATTTTAGATGATGCAGGATAGACAAACCCCCGTTTCCATAGTTACCATTGATCTCATTAAGTGACTTATCCTCGCGTCAAGTTGGTCCCTGACGCAATGGAGCGTCCCGTATAGAACCGCCGTTTTGGGTTCGTTGTGTATATGTGATACATACTTCTTTAAACTTTTGTTTTCAATGATAGATGGCGCATAGTAAAGGCTCTGGTTGGAAACGATGTAGTCGGTTTGGGTTAAATGTTGTGCATAACTTATTTTAAGTTTAAAATAAGCAAATGACAATTTAGTCTGTTTGAGTTAAATGTTGTGTATAACTTATTTTAAGTTTAAATAAGCTAATGGCAATTTAGTCTGTTTGGGTTCAATGTTATGCCTGACTCATTTTAAGTTTAAATAAACAAATGGCAATTTAGTCCGAGTTAAATATTATGACTAACTTGTTTTAAGTTTACAAATGTCAATTTAAAGTGGCTTTTAGTTTAAGATTTTTTTGTTATCGTTTATGCTGGAGTAAAAGAGTTCATGGTATTTAAATGCGATATATACTTTAAAATATTTATAGTTCAATTAGTTTTAAAATAATAAAATATTTAGTTTTATGAGCAATGCAACCTACTGGAAAATCCTTTACGAAGTCGTTATATATTTTGCCCGCTTTTGTACATCATGAAATTCAATTTATTTTGTTACGGATCATCTTTTACCTTCAATCCATAGGAATCCCTTGGCCTAATTTCATTAAAAATAACATTTAAACCTATTGTCGCATTTCATATTATCATAGTCATACACATTTAACAAGTACAATGATTCTTAAAATACCGCTTAAAAGCCATAACCATAGAAACAAACTATTAATAAACAAGATTAATAGCTTAATTATTTCTGCGCAACACCGTGTAAAACGCAAAATAATTCCATAACCAGTGCGTAAACGCAATCAAACGGTAAAACAAGTATTGGAAAGCAGCCACCCTAAACTAAACAATAGAACAGCATCATCTACACATCTTATGAACATCTTATCTTTTATCAATAGATGGAGGCGAGACTCCAATGGCCATTGTGCAAATGAATTGGGATATTCGTATTGCTTGCGTCTATTTTCGGAAATCTTTGGCGTCTTGAACGGGCGTATGGATATGGATAGTGCATTCGAGATTTGATGTAGAGGGAATAGATACTAGAGATTTCTTTTCTATCTTTAGATGAGACATCTTGCGGATGGGTTGGTTTCTATAAAGTTTGTTTTGGCTGTTGCGATATTTGAGATTTATTTCAAACTGCAATTTTTATGTTTTTCGTTTTTCTTTGTTGTTGTCGTAATTTAATAGAGTGTAGTTATTTTATTATTATTATTTTTTTTCTATCAGCGAGAAGATTAAATGTGACAAAAATTATTTTCTGTTTGTTTAAAAAAAACTCAAAGTATATAAGTATAAGAAGTGGGTCTTTACTAATTCTTCCCAAATAATTCTCGTATATGATGACAATTTCCAATCCTTCTGTGTGCTTAATGCGTTTTATTTATTTAAATAAATTGCGCTATTTTATTTTATTTAATAGAATTAATATCATAACAATTTGAATTTTACATCCAATTAGAAATATTATCCTAAAATATTAAGGCTTTGTTTAGGTAATATCTAACACTTTAAAACAAAACTCGTCAAATTTTAAGATTTCGTGACATACGTAATCACTTGAGGGTGTATTTTCCAGTAGTATATTTTGTTATCTTGAATTATGGTTATTTAAAGTACTGATAAAAATATATATTCAATTGAATACATTTTTGAATTTTAAATTAATTTTTTTAATTGGTTGCCTTTGGCCCATCCTGATGGAAAATGCACATGAAATTTACATGGAGCCAAAACTTAAAATTTTGGAAAGACCCTATAGAACCTTTAATTTTAATGCAAAAAATAAGAAATCCGTTTGTGCTATTTGTCACCACAGGTCCTCGAAGAGTGGAACCATTTTTAAATTATTGTTTTATGTCTAAATATCTACACTTTCATTTCAAACACACTTGTCCTTTTGCTATTTTGAAAAAATCCTTTTACCTATTTTATTTAAACAAACCATTTAAGTTTTAAAATGAAAAAATAAATATTATATCCTATAATATGTCAGATTGTTTATTAAAGCTTAATATTTATTGAAAATAACTCTAGATGTAATAAAATTTAATAACTTCACTGCAAAGAGAAATTACACGAACTTGTTAATTTTATTTTCTAATTATTATTGAAATAAAAAGACAATTCTAAACGAATGGCTTCAGATTATGTGCTAAAAATAAACTGGATGCTATATGTTGTGAAAGAAATCATTATAGTTATATCATACTGGATTAAATCTCAGAAAAGTAATACAAGTAAACAATAAATTTTCGCGCCTGGATGATTGAGTATCAATTTCGCGCATCATGAAACTTAATACCTAGGAGAATTAGACGTCAAAAAATAAATAAGTACACTTTTTAGGAAAATAGTTTATTTCTTTAATATTATATAAATTTTTTTAGGCAATAGTGCCTTTAAATATTAGATTATGTAGTTTAGTTTTTCCTTTGTTTCGCTTTTTTATCACAATATTCCAAAAGTTTGTATTTACTTTAAATGATATATATGTGTATATATATGGCTATAAAGCATTATCTAAACAAGATAAATTTAATGGTTACTAAAGAAATTTGTTGTATTTAATGATCAACTTACTACACTGCAAACCAATTTACATTTTTAAAACATTAAGAAGGACAATGACTTCTAATGGATTGCTATGTAAATTTTGACTAACTTTTATATCCCTGCTTTGGCGATTACACCAAACTACTTCCGATGTTTAACATAAAGTTCGAATTACGACACTAGACGTATGCGACAGTAAGATACATTATACTTTCTTAAAAGCAAAGCCTCCTCTATTTACGGAATGCAAGTCTTGCACGACGACGACTTGAAAACATACGCAAACAACAGTTAGCTCGAAACCCATTACAAAGATCGAATAAACTTAAAACTTCAATGCCACAACCAAAATTCTAAAATAAAATAATAAAATGTTGAATAATAGTACAATTTGTAGTCGAATTTAAAATGATGGTATCAGTAAAAGCATAAACCACACTGAGTTTGAAGTCTGTAAGACGTAAACATGACTTTTTGAAATAAAATAGGATTATTTAAATAATTTTTTTAGAAAGCCGGTTTTAGGTATTACTTAATTTGGTAGAGGGAGGGAAGAAATGCTTCCAGTTAGACTTAAATTATATTTATAACCATAGTAAACCGACTGATTTAATAAGAAAGCAATTTATTATAGAAATCAGAAAATGAATGTAGTCGGATAGGGCAAATAACTCCTGTATCATTGATTTAATTTATAAGATAAAGCCAATAAAATATTGTATGCGTTCTGAGCGTTTGAATAAGTAGTAAGTTAACTAAATTATAAAGGCATATTTAATAAAAACTAACCAACTAAGAAATGATGAAAAAAACGATTACATATAAATACTAACAGTTTGCTTTATTCGATAACATTAAGAAAAACCTAATTTGAGTGTGATTGTGTTTCAATTAATTAAATAGTGCTTTGGGTAATTATTTTTGCAAAAAAGTATTTTGTCTAAAACACATAATGATAATTCTTAGTTGTAATTGATTTCCTCGCAATTATTAGTAATCTCATATGTAATTTAATTCAATATTTTGTGAATTTAAGATTAGTCTCTTTATAAAACACAAATACACTTAAAATCAATTCTCATCTTAATTCTTAATATATAAAAACCTCTATATCCTATTAGTATGTTGTATAACAATATTTGCTTTTACTTTTCAATTATTTATACGTTTCTTTCATATACTTTTTTATACAATACTTTCTCCCAAGAAATGAAAATTTAAGGATTTCGTAGTTATCTTATGTTCACCTCGAATTTTCTGAAATTTAATTTTTGACCAGAAACTTAATGCTATAAAATGTCAGATATAAAAATAAAATATAAAAAAAACATTCCAAAAAATTGCATTGGGGCTCATTTTAAACTCGCCTCTTGCTTTTAGATTCGAGATATTTTTCGTAATTGGATACAGAACCATGAAGTAGATTTTATGATATTAGCTTTACTGGGGTAGCATAAAATGGTTTAAAACTCGAATTTTGAAGAGGGATTGGAGCACGCATGTTTTTTGCAATGGCCATGTCACACACGCAATGCTATTGATCTTCTATGTACAGGTGGGAAATTTGTAGACAATTTCATTTAGGTTCGTGTTAAATGTTGAAATGGAATGTAGTTTTTTTTATTTAATTTCTAACAGGTATATTCAATATTCTTTAATAAGTACGTAAGAATAAGAGCTATTTGATGCATTTAGGGTATAACAAGCTATTCAGGTCAGAATAAAATTTTTACCAGGGCTATAAAAATTTTACATTTTATGACATATTGAAAATGAACTGTTTTCATTTCATCTAAACAACAAATTATTAACATTCTCTTTTCAAGAACAAACTTGATAATGTTTAAAATGAAAATTCAACTTTAAAAGGTAGATACTCAATATGTATTTTATATTCTAAACCGGATAAATGATAATTTATAAGAATAAAAGACTGACATGTTTAGCTCCAAGAAATTAAAAAGACAATTTAACAGTTATTTGGACTATATTGGAATCAACAAGTTACTTAGCCTGAAAATTAATGTAGTTAACTATAGCTCGCTTAGACTTAGGTTGTAGGAAGAGATTAACAGTTTTCTTCATTATCTGACATCAAAATGCATAAAATGATGCCAGATGTATCATGAAGGTATAGAAAAATAAAAATTGTTAATCGAATGCAATAACAAATATAATTCTTATAATTTGTACTGATCATGTTAATAATATTTTAAACTCGTCATTCCAGGAAGTGTAATTGAACTCTGGTTCAAATATCTTTTAATAATAAGAACTGTTTAGAATTTCTAAAATTGCTATCTAGTGCATAAACTACTTGCTGAGCCAATAAACACGAATGTTTTAAGACGCTTTCTGACTGTTTATAACACCTGTTGTGATAAGAAATATTTATCATGCAATAAATTAAGTATTTTTTCACTTTAACTTTATCCTAATTAAATTATTCAATGATAATAAAAATAATAAATTCTACGTTTTGTCATTCTTTTTTAGACAACGATGTAGTGTGGTTTGATATAGAATGGTTTGAGTGCCATTTTACTCATACTATATTTACTCATACTATAAGTATTTTTTTTAAATTCTAGCTAAAGAGTAAAGAGTTTTAGTCTACTAAAAATATAAAATTTATTTTTATATTGTTTATCAATGACCTGTGTAACTCTATTGGGCATAGTGACTTTCTTCTTTTTGCTGATGATTTAAAAATATTTAGAAAGATACTCTGTAATTCTGATACTAATCTCTTACAAAACGATATTGACAATGTGTTTAATTGGTGCATTAGAAATAAGTTGGAGTTGAATATATCTAAATGTAGTGTTTTAAGTTATACGCGTAAATCTAAGCCTCTCCTTGTTTCTTATAATATTAACAATACTTCCCTGTTGCGTAATTTTTCTGTTAGGGATCTTGGTGTGACGTTTAATAGTAAACTTGATTTTTCCGAGCACATTCAAATTATTACAACTAAAGCTTACAAAATTCTAGGTTTCTTAAAACGCAAAACTGCTAATTTCACCAGTCGAAAGGCTTTGGAGGTTTTGTATTTTGGCCTGGTTCGCCCTAATCTTGAATATTGTACCCCGATATGGGATCCTTACTACGAGAATAGCAATAGTGTCATTGAACGTGTACAGAATAATTTTTTACGTTTTTTTGTATTTTAAGAGTTTCAACGCTGCTTCTCGGGAAGTGCCTTCTAGTGTACTCCGTAATATGTTCAACATTTGTACCCTTAAGTCTAGACGTCAAGTTTATTGTCTTTTGTTTTTTTATAAAGTTCTTAATAATATGATTGATTCTACTTACATTACTAGTACTATAAAATTTAATGTGCCTTCTAGAGTTACACGTAATCGTTGTTTGTTTTATTTGAATTCTAATCGGAATAACTATATTTTAAATTTTTGTCTATATAAATTTTATAAAACTTATAACAGTGTGTCTGAGGAACTGGATATATTTTGTATGCCTTTTAATGTTTTTAAATCTAATTGTCGGAGGCTATTCTCTTTGTAATGTTTTTCTTTTTTGTGTGTTTTTGTTGTTTTCATTGTCTTTTATGATGTGCATTATAATTGGATTTTTCTGTTATGTGCATCTGAAACAAATAAATAAATAAATAAATAAATAAATAAATAAATAAATAAATAAATAAATAAATAAATAATAAATAAATAATAAATAAATAAATAAATAAATAAATAAATAAATAAATAAATAAATAAATAAATAAATAAATAAATAATAATGAATGAATGAATGAATGAATGAATGAATGAATGAATGAATGAATAATGAATGAATGAATGAATGAATGAATGAATGAATGAATGAATGAATGAATGAATGAATGAATGAATGAATGAATGAATGAATGAATGAATGAATGAATGAATGAATGAATGAATGAATGAATGAATGAATGAATGAATGAATGAATGAATGAATGAATGAATGAATATAATAAATAAACAAATAAATAAATAAAATAATTTAAATTCAAAGCGCCGTAACTACAAATGATATTTAATGAGACGAAATATTGATTGGGTATGTTTTAAAACAGTTATATGTTATCCTGCTCAGTTACTTAAAAAACAGCTTCTCTAATAGGTCACTTATAGCAGCTAGGTACTTTAAATAAATTACCACATTTTTAATCATTACAACACTTACCACTTAGATGTATTACTTATTAAAGCTTGCGTATTACAATTAATTGCTAAATAGCTGCAATTAATCGAAAATATATACGTCTAATGTGATTTAATTTTTAAAAACTTAAAAAGCGAAATATTTCAACTCAGTTCGTAGGCAAATAATGCACTTTATTTTACAACAAAATTCAAAACGCATATATACTCATAAATCTTTTTCACTATCAAAATTTAATATCAAAATCTAAGGAAATACAAAACTATATATAGATACATATTTTAGAATACTTTATGTGATACGATAAGAGAGAAACACGTATTGTAGTATCAAGTTTGTTTCCCCACTTCTATTTTATGCTAACTAAAAAAATGAAATCCGCTGATTTTTATATTCATATACAGAAAAATGGAAATATATATAGTCTCGAATAATATAATTTTGCTTCTCATAGTAAGCGGACTTGTTTAATGCAATATCTGTCCAGAAAAACAAAAATCCCATTTTGTCCTTTCTTTGGAGAACTTATTCTTTAACACTGAAACATTCGCATAAATATTATTTTAGAATTTTGCGCTGGGATTATTTTCAAACTTCTGCAACAAAAAAATATAAGTTCTTTATAATAATATGTTTGCATTTATGTTTTTCTTACTTTATTACTTTCTTATCAATTTTATTAAACTCCTACGAATATTTATACTATTTTATAAAAACATATCAATTGGTAAGCATCTTTTCTTAAGTAATATTTTTCATTGTGTGCACATACTTATTTTATTTCATACAGGGGATGTTTTTAATGTAAAAATAGTCCAATTTTAAAAAAATTCCGTTTGCAGTAAAATATATTATAAGTTGTTCAATTTAAGTATATTATTCATTATTTTTAAATGAACTTTCTTGTGAGATATAAGTTTGTTGATACTTTAGCAGTTCTTTCAAGAATATAGGATCTAAAATTTATTCCGTCTGTGTACGAAAATAAATACTCCATTTCAATCGAAAATCAAAGTTATTAAATGCACTCATAAATGTAGGAGTATCTATTTCATCCCAATTCCGGAGCTGAAAATAGGCACAGCCGTATAATTTCTCCCGTAGTTTGTTATGGCCCGCATAGACCACCAAAACCGGCCATAACAACAACGACATCTCGATAGTCACAATAGCAGTTTCTCAATAAACATAAGAAAGGACCATAACTTTGAACAGCAGTTTTCGCCCGTATATCAAGGAGGCGGCAAATAACGACATCGTCAATTTCAGCATTTACTGCAGCGTCGAAAGGAAACGAAAAGTATTCGTATCGCTTTGTTGGTTCGACAAGCTATTAAGTGACATTCGATCGACCTTGAGTAAATATTTATTGAAAATTAAAAAATATACACTCTTAAAACAAACGAGCGGTTTTAACTCAGTCTGAGTTAATTTCCACTCCTTTCCGTGCCGAAAATGCACTTCTCCTATAAGAGTGAATTTCACTCTTTTTCGGAGTGGGTTAAAGAAATAAAAGAAAACAATCTGCGTCCTACACTCTTAAAACGAGCGGTTTTAACTCAGTCTGTGTTAATTTCCACTCCTTTCCGGTGCCGAAAATGCACTTCTCCTATAGGAGTGAATTTCACTCTTTTGTTTTAAGAGTGTACACTGCTCAAAACAACTAGGGGAGCACTTTCCGTACTCTTATTACCCGTTAAGTCCCAACTTTTTATTTTTTATTCTAAAAATCTAAGATTTGTAAAATAGATTTATTATGCATCCCGAATGAAATTTTAAAAAACAGGAAAAAATCTCATTTTTTTAACTAAAATTTAAGGAAAAAGATTGGAATCATTTTGGAAAAGAACTTTAGAATAAATTATAACAATAATTTTTTCAAAACTTTATTTGTTAAAACTAGTTAAAATCAATTTTTAAACATCTAAAAATGCAAGCATGAAGAATTTAGGGTCAATTTATTTAATATAATTGTTTTGGAGTAATTTTTATTTTACCATGTTTTTCATATTTTTATTTAATTAAAACAAACATTATTTAATTCTTCAAAAGACATGGTTATTCCATCTAACTATACAAAAAATATAACTTATATAAAAATTTATGGAGAATTTGATAAAACTTGTTTAAAATAAGTACGAGCTTAACTTCATGAGAGAAAAAATCGCAAGCTGATGATTCCAAAATTAACCATCGGAAATGGAAGGGCGCCATGCGCTAACCGAATTGTTTTGAGCAGTGTATAAAAAAGTTAAACAGAAATTATATATATAAATTAAATTCTTGCTATCAGGAAAACCTTTAGCAGATGTTAGTCATGTAAAAGCCTAACTATTATACAATTATGAACTCTATCATTTGTGACGTCTTAGAAACAGAAATGCCAAAAAAAGGTGATTCTAAATAATACTCACAATGACGTCTATAATATACAATAAATTCGACATCACAATCTAGTCAATGAGGTTTGTTGGAATGATTATGACCGTTGCGTCTGTAAGATGTAGTTTAAATCATATCTTATAGGTAGAATAGATCAAACATATTAATTTGGTTGTGCATTTAATAACTTTCAGGAGACTAAGATTGAAAGTCATATTTTTTTCGTAATTTAAAGTCGTTGCAATTTATCTTCCAAGCTCAAGGTCGCGTGTGTGGGCTGGTAAGCCTTAAGTTCTAAACTTGTTATATTTTCCCTCATTCATTCAAAAAAGCTTTTTTTTCGTAAAGAACATCTCTGTGACAATTCGATTCAAATATTTGTGATAGCAGTTGTAAACTAGAATTTTGTCAAAACAAATCAACAAATTGTTATAAGTTATGGGGTGAGGTAGACCACCAGATAGACGGGACTCCCACATTTTATGTTTTCCTTTTTTCACTTTACCTAATAAATCTTTAGAGGCGATTCAAACACTCGCACTTTTTGTGTTGGCCTGAAAAGGTTGTTGCCCGAAGCTTGTTAGCAGTTTTACTCCTTAGTGACTGTAGTTTGGATTGTTGCCCGGTTTCTCTTCCAACAGTTTTGCCGTGCCATATAATGACAATGTTGAATATTAAAAATGAAGGAAAGGACGAGCAAGGAATAAGTTCATTTTTCATTTTGAAAACTTAAACTGTACTTAAATGCTGCTGTACAACTGTTGTGGTATAAATGGCTTTCTTTTATGTGTTTCCTTAGTAATATATTTGCTTGTTGAATTTTAGTTGTGAATTTATTGCAAACTAAGGGTTGACGCCAAAATTTAAGTGCGAGAGGCTAAAATTGTTATAGAGGAGCATACTTATAGTTTTAACGCAAGATATACTTAATATTTACTCAAGATAGAAAAGATACTAAGTTCTTAAACTTCTATGGAAACAAACATTGTTTTTAAATTAATAGTTGTATTACAGATTTTTCATTTAAATGTTTGTAATATGAAATATTATTAAAACTCTAATTTTGCACATTATTACAAGGATTTGAATCTTGTTTTTTGTTATTTTTTCACTTTTAATATTTTATCGTGTTTAATGAGTAACATTATATATATATATTTTACAAAAATCAATGTGAGCAACACAAATATATTTTTATATACTAATTACTCACAATAAACATGCAATGCAAAAAAAAGAACTACTGATACGATCCAAGTAAATGTAGATCTCAAATTCTTTACAACGTACATTTACGTCTAGTTTAGAAGCATTGATCGCCTATTTATTATTCCAAAAAAACCTGTAATGCTTCTTTTCTGGAAAATAAACAAATGTTTCACTTAAAGATATTAAACAAAGTAAAATATTTCTTTAAACTGAACGTTTTTTATTTTTATTACTGAATATAATCATTTAAATATTCTCTTTTATATTCTATTTTTAAATTCCTTTACAAATAAAACTAAACTATTTGTAGTTGTTGAAATAAAAAAGAATTGAATATTCTGATAAATGTTATTATTTTTAAAGATGGTAGCCTATTGTTTTTGCGAATGATGTTTATTATATTTGTCCACTAAAAATAAAATCATTCAATTAAAACTTACACATGCCCCTCACGACAGTTCTCTTCCATTTCTAGTTACAGAATGATACAATTAACCTAAATATTAAAGTTTAGTGTTTAAAAGTGGATTGTTTAATTATTCGAACATTCGATGCCTCCTTATTTTTGCCGTAAAAATTTGAAATTCCAGTTTTTGAAAAAAAAATGTAACTGCTAATGCACATTTTTTTAATTATTGAAAAAAAACGGAAACTGTCGGGAAATAAACTGCAAAATGTATTAAAAAAACCTATATAAAATAGTGTGGGGAAAAGTCAACGTTAGGACTCTTGTCTAGGCAAACAATGACATAGTTTATTAAAAGGAAAAGCAATGCCCTATGTTATTAATTATATATGATCCCAGATCCCAACCCCCATCAAGCGCTTTATCTTTGATTCATTGTTGCCAAGAACGAGGTTAATTACTCTTTTCTTGCGTCATATTGCTAGGATCACATCAATCCATAACGTACCATAGCCAGAAAAATACATCTTATGCTAAATCATCGGTACAAATAAATTTCTTCTAAAAGCTTTCTATTCAGTGGTTGAATTTTTCCCATTTATTACAACATTGTGATGTAAGACCTATTTAATATTATAAATAGGGTCGTTTGTTTGAAAATGTCAAAACTGCTTTTTTTAATCCTAAAAACTTGTCACTTTCTGTAGTCCTCAATCATTTTTATCGTACATCTCTGATGTTTATTTAAATGTTCGAGGCTTTTTATTTGTTACTAAGTTTTTATAGTGCTGTTTTTAAATTCTTATTTTTTTATTTATCATATTTTTTAACGAATTCGTTTTTTATCGTAGGGGAGAGTGGGAGCTAATGGGACAACTTGTTTTGAACCTCTGTATTTCAGCAAAAATACAAGAATTTTAATTTATTTTTTTTATAAGCTCATGAACTGAACATTAGTTTACTTAAAAAGTCATTCGACAGATGTTAAAACATTATACCATATTTTAGTTTCTAAGCATTTTAAACAAACATGTAAATGTCCCATTATCCCCCATATGTGGGGTCTAATGGGACAGGGTGCAGGGATAATGGGACATGGGCAAATAGTGCGTTAATTAAAATTTCAAAAAAGTGTAAAGGAATTAGAAAATGACCAGAAAATAAAATTTTAAAGAAAACACCATTTACATAATGTATACATAATGAAATTTTATTTTTTAAACAATTATTTCCCATTGAAACGTGAAATATCAAAATTAAAATTTAAAATCGAAGATGCTCCCATAATTTTTGTTGAATCTCCGTGAAAGATTGTTTTGTAACTAAATCTTCTAAAATTTATCCCAAACTTGTCCACTTTTTCAGAGTACGTGAATTTAAAAAGACCGTCTTTATCTTCAAATAGCTTACCCGCAGTTCATCGCTTTCTATTTCAGAAATCAATCCAACGTAATAAAAAATATTTTGCTTTCTAGCTAATTTCACTAACAAGAAATCATTGGTATTCCTCAAGCTTAATCATCTTCAAAAAACTCTGTTCAGATGTAATTAATGAAATTGCAGATGGAAAAATGTCATCAATAAAGCTACTTGAACTTTCACTTATTATCGCCGAAAAAAGTTCAAAAAGTTTAAAATTAAAGGTTCAAAAAGTTTTTGGCAACTTGACTGAATAAGATATTAGAGATCTATATAGATTCTTCAAGAAAAGTATGCAAATCTAGGTTTATTCGTGTCCCATTTGACCCTACAGTCTCTGTCCAATTAGACCCCACAGTGTTATTATTTATAAATGATCCAACGCAGAACTACGTGTAATTCTCCACAGTATTTGACATATAATATTTTAATCTATGATATGTCTTCTACCTAAAACTATAGTTTAATTTATAAAAAGTTTTTTTTTCACTTTAAAAGTGTAAAATAAGATGCACTTTTAACTTACTTTGGATTCTCCAAAACAACAATTCTTCTCTCCACTTCAACACATGCTTTTAATGGCTAATCTTTGGTTATTAAAATGTCTAACTGTTACAATGTTGTGGTGTAGAAATATTTGTAAAAAAGTATATTTTTCTCAGCTTTTGCCCCATGTCCCATTAGCCCTGCATCCCATTAGCCCCCACTCTCCCCTACTTAATATCAGTTGTTTGAATGCTTGGAATAATCAAAAACCTGTTTAAAAAAATAATTGATGAGCTAGAGTACATAAAAAGACATGTGCAAATTTGACCTTGTCATTTTTGTATGAAACATAGGGATAAAAGAAACTTTATTATTTTCTTTTTAACTTTGCTGAATGCAACACACTATGCTTTAATCTTATTCAAATATTATGAAATTTAAGAAATGTATTGTCAGAAGAAACTGTGAGTTTAAGATAATACAGTTTTAAAATTTTGCTTCTGTGAATTAATAATTAAAAATACAGTTCCACTCAATAAAAATTTATAAGCCGATTAAAAATGTATCAGTAGTCAACTTATCACAAGTAAAAATATTTAACGGTATTAAAATTTCGGGGAAATTAAGCTTTTTAGAAGTAAAAATAAAGAAAATACAAATTTTATACAGAAAAATCTTTTATTTTATAAACTAAAGGAAAGAAACCTTTTGGCGCACTTATTTTTAAAACTATTAAGTTTATTTAACTTTTTAAAAACTATATCACAATGCACACATAAATTTTTTATGCATTACAAAACTTATTTGAACTTTATAATTTGTGTTAAGTAATTCCATTAATAAAAATGGTTGATAAATTATTTGAAAATAACTTGAAAATGGATTACAGCACTAAAATTGTTCTTCATTTATAATCTTTATTGAGAAATGATTTCATACATTTAGGTGATTGTCATAGATAAAGTATTGATTTAATGAACAATTAATTGCGTATTTGTGAACGTACTGTTTTGTACAAAATTATTATATTGATTTTATTTTTTGGTAGATGGAATCAATGAAGTATCCTCCCAGTGCCAATTGATTGTTCAACATGTGACAGACGCGATGCTGTTTAATAGCGCTACTTTGCGAATAAGACGCATGACAGCTGTGAATTTTCTCACACCAATATATGAAGATTTCATAGAAGGACTAGCTGCTATTATACCATGCCCTAAAGAAAATTTATTTATATTTAGTATTCAGGTAAAATAATTTAAAATTCTAAATTTAAATTACTTATTTAGTTTTTATAGTAGCGTAAACTGATCTATTTTTATTTAAGTAGAATAAAAATGATATATTAATTTGAAGCAAGTCAAAATTTATTACCTACTGATTTCACTTTATGCGAAATTCAGTGACTTTGAAAGTAAGACGTAGTATTGCCTAATATTTTAATGTAAGATGAAGTATTGCTGAATATTTTGAAAAGCAATCCGAGGCTTTCCTCGGCTTTTCAAAATATGGCTTAATATTTTGAAAAGCAGAGGAGAAATTGTAACTGTGATTAGACTCCCAAGAGACTTAAAGAACACGAAACGTATGTTAAAAAAAAGAATTTCAGAAATCTTCAGTTGCTACACAGTCTTAGGAGTTTAAACACCGTTTAAATTTCTCCTATGCTTCAATTTTGGTTAAACCTTTTAGCATTGGGGAACTTGACTTTTACGAAGCTTACCATATTCTTAAAAACCACAAAAACTTAATCAATTCATCTAACATGCCAGAGTTCTCCCCTATTTGGAAAAGCCTCATCACAACAGAAAATAGTTTTGTATCTCCCATGCATCCCTCCTCCCTTTACACCCTTTCCAGATATCATGTTTCACAACATTTCGCTTCGTCAACTGTTAGTTTGTGCTATGTGCCATTCTGAAGAAGATGGGCGTTTTAAGACCCATTCAAACATGTAAATTTGTACTAATAAAGATATTTTCTGGATACATAATAGCATATTATAAACTTAAAGAGAAACACACGTCATTTAATTAACTAAAATTAACTAAATGTATATTTCATACAAGAAGTTCTTCGGATACAATTATTTTTTAAAGTTTAAGATAGTTATAAAAATGCGCGTTATTTCATGTATTTTTTTAAATTCCAATCGATTTTGCAAATAATGTTATTTTAAAAAAAATTAACATGTATTTGTTATCTTTTTTAAGTGTTAGTTTGATATTTTAAAACATACTTTTCTACTGTGTTAATTCAACTTTATAGTTACATAACCTCATTAACTTAGTTTCTCAATTTTAAGATCTTTATTGTCGATATTATACTCGCCTTTAACTGGTTAAGCAAATCTCATTAAATTAAAATATTTACTTTACTCGTTAAGTAAAAACATTTTACATATATTTTGATGCAATCACTATTTTCAACCAAAACCACTATTTTTTCCACCAAATTATTGTGTTATGTTACTATGTTTATATCTTGACTATAAAATATTTTATTTTAAGAAATTGAAATATTTCTTATAGGAGGATAATGGGTCCGATGAAAGAATTTTGAATGTTAGTTTTTCTGCCAAACCTGCAGATGCCTATCACTCAGACACATTCTTTTCGTCACAGTATTTACAGGAAAGAGTTTACTTAGGGAGAGCCATTCTTGCCAGATTAACTCATGTTCACGTAAGTATTAAAATGGATTAATATCCTAACATAATAGTAGTTTTTAAAAGTATGTGAAATATTAATTAACTTCAGTCATAAATACACATGATATCTTAAAATAACAAAATTAAATATAATTTTTTGGAAATTATGATGTGTATATTATTAAAAAAAATAGTATTTGAGTATTTTCTTAAACAATTAAAAAGCGTAAACTAGACTAGAATAATTTTGGATTAACTCGAAATATTTTTAATATTTAAAACAATTATTTATTGGTCATCATGAATTTTCTTTGAAATAAATGTAACAAATACACCAATAACTTTAACACCAATAACTTTATTATAAATGTAACAAACTCTCACATAATTGAAGCTGAACAAAATGTTTGAAGAAACTAAAGTACATTAAATGAGAACTTAAATTAAGTTTTTTTTTAATTACTTGAGAAAGTTTAATACATGTTTAGGTAATTTTGCACAAATGTGTTATGTTCACAAAAATAATTCAACCGAACGACACCAAAAAAATAGATATATTCAAACATATGACCCAGTATATGGAATATTTTCTAGAGATAAAATATTTTTTCTTGCATTGTAGGTTTTACCCTTTGAAGACAATCTCTGTGTTCGAGAGCCTTGTATCAATTTTGAACAGTGTCTGTCTGTCCTCAAATTTGGAAATGCGTCGGACTTTATATCATCTGATATGTATTTCTTTCGATCTATTATTCCGATCAATACATTTGCCTGCCGATGTCCTCCAGGATTTACAGGTACACGTTAAAAAAATTTGATAATTCTTTTAAATATAAAATATTAAAAATTTATTTTAAAACAATTGCATCACTATTTATGACTGTTCTTCGTTTTAGTTAGTGCATTGATGTTGCCACTTAATTTTAAAGGCCGTTATACGAATGCAGTTGACGCACTTAGGTACTAATAAGTAGAAATAACTAGACAGTACAATATCTGCAGCAAACATGTGGTGTTATTTTAAAACAATTCCTATTTCAACTTACTTTCCACTTTAAAATACTAAATAGATATTTACCTAAAAATAATAAGGTTTTCATTATTAATATGAATAGTAGAATAACAATTATTTATCACCATAATTAATATTCGTTAAAATAAAAATATTTTTTTTCAAAATGAATAGTTATTGTTGTATACATATTATTTTAACAAACATTAAAAGTTTTTTAGCAGCGAGACAATTTTAAAGACAAAATATAATATGAAATAAAAAACATATTTAAAAAGTGAAAATTAGATTTATTATATAAACCATTTAAATTTTTTAATGACATGTTCAAATTTGTTATCCTTAACAAATTGCAACGAATCTTTAAAATGTCAATTTAAAATGTTCTTTCCAAAAGTGTTTCCTTTCCAAACGTGCCAGACTTCTGATAACTAAACTAAATCACCATGTATAAGTTTATTATTAAAAAAAAAAAAAAAAATTGAGTCTAGTTAAAATTACGTAGGTGGTTTAAGTAACTAAATTCGGATTGACACTCGAATTTGCAATTTGCATATTAAAATTATGAAGCGCAGTTATTGGTATCGTATAATATTTTACGAACGTGTAGAAATTACTTTATTAAGAGAAATCTAATCGGCAAAGTGAAAAGGACATTTTGTTAAAATTTGTTTGAGATTTAGAATACATCATTAGAATAATTTCCTTTCAACAATAAAAGAATAGCATTAAAATAAACCAAGATAAACTTGGGCATGAGTAGATTTCTCTTGAATATTTAAATTAACTTTTAATCAGCAATATCGTAATTATTGTAGCATTTCATCAACAAAGCATTTAATTTTATATATTTTATAACATTGAATAGTTCACATTTTACACAATACACGCATCTATCGAAACAAAAAATATTATATATTGAAAACTACTATACGAAATTCGATATTAAAAAATATCAGACTACATGTCCTGTCATTGATTATATATTTCCGATTCATACTTAAGTTTCAAGTATTGGGTTTTTGATTATTATCTAAACTTCATACATTGAAGAAATACTATGTATTTATTTCATCGGATTTTCCCACACCCCTCTTTAGCAAGAGAGACTGCAGATGTTTTGGGGTGAACCTCGGGAATGGGATAGGGCGTTATCGATAGGTTTCTATAGAATCCTATTTCTCGTCACGCTTCACAGCGTTTGGGTATATACATTCCCTAAGTCAGATTGTAAAGCGCTAATTTTAATGTTATTCAAAGCGACATTTTTGAGGAAGTATACCTTACATCTTTTTATTTTGTTTTATAATGTAAAACAATGCCATGTTATAGTTGGTTTAGGGAATGTGTCCCCCAATTTTTTTTTTGTTTGAGAAGTAGATTATTTTTTATTTGCTATAATTCAAGAATCTGCTACACATGATTAATCTTTCACTTATATAAAATTGATGAGATCGTATGAAGTTTTTAATGTAACAATTAATATCAAAACTACTTTATTAAAATTTTATTTACTAAAACACTCAGTTTGCAAAAAATCTACATAACTAATTAATTTTCAAAAAATTTGTCATGAAAAACACTAATTCATTCATACACTCTAAAATATATAATTAACACTTAACCTACTTTTACACCAAACTCGGTGTTTCGTTTTCAAAATGTCTTTGAAAAGGTAAAGTTAAACCATTCCTAAGGTATGTTTACTAAAGTTGAATGAATTGTTGAACACCCCGAATGATAACCCTTTTTTATTTGCTGACACCAAAAATAGTGTATAATTACACCTCTTTAAGTATTTTACAAACCCGAAACAAGGCTAATAATACTCCCTTCTGTTTACAGTGTACGATTTGAAAAACGAGCTATGTTTGCAAAAATGTTAGTATGCAATTATTTTCGTTTAGTAGAAACTAAAACTGTGTCTTTGTGTGAAACTGTGTCTGCGTCCGAGAATGAAACACTTGTGTGTGGTGGCCATTTTTGAGCATGTTCATGCTTCAAAATCGAGTTTTAACACATCGACTTTATGTGATAATTTTTGAGTATGTCTGTTTAAAAAGTTAGTATGTATTTGTTTAAAAATTGGGCGGTTACTGGCGTATTTTTTCTGTACAGATTAGTACAGAATTCATATGCATATTTTCAGTACGTATGCGATTTATAGGATGACTGGTAGTAGGTGGGATTCGAAACTCCGCTGTCTCGAGAACATTCTACCTCGACTCGAATACGATAACCATTTTCTAAATGAAAAGTTAATTTGATTAAAACTGTGTGTGTGTGAGTATGTCTAATATTTCAGAAATGAAAGAATTGGTTCGACTTATTACATAAAACAAAATTTTTAAAATAAAAACAGATTTATACAGTTTTAAAATTGTCATTTTTCTCAGTGCATCAGAAAGCAGAGATATGTTAATAATGAAATAAATAAAATAAAAGGCTGATATTTTTTTACTAGTACTGCTAATACGGAGCCACTTAATCAGTTTTGGAAGTTTCAAAATTTTTGGTGCATATCTTTTTTTTTACCAAAGAGTCAAGCCTCCCATAGAGCCAAACGACATGAGTCCGATGAGTCTATTCAGCGAAATCTCTTTTTTCGTATTACTAAAACTCACAATTTCAACAAGACACGAGTAAAACTATAACAAATTCCTCGAAAAAATTTCTATAAATAATTCCTTGAATAGTGTTAGGCAAATAAGTCTTACATGACAAAAACCATTATGGTTTTTCCACACTTAATTCCTTTACGAAGCACAGCATACCATCGTGCACTATACATTCCTTTGCATACCTTTATGTCATTAGCCTGATTTTCAAGAAGAAAAAAATGTAAACTTTCGTCAAATATAAAGTCTAGACGCAAATATGTGTATAATGTTGTCATAGGAAAAATGTTTTAGTAAGGAAATAGTTTTGATCGGGGAAATGCCTAATTTTCTTACTAAAAGAATTGACAGTGATTCATGAGGTAACGCGTATAGGCTGTGGTTGTTTATTTTATGGCACATTCTCAATAATCATAAACTTAAATATTATCACGTGAAAGTTGATAATTAACAGTTTGGTTTAAGGGGGATTTTTTTATGAAACATGGTAAAATCATGTAATATATTAATAAAATTGATAACATTTTCTACTCGAAAAATATAATAAAAAATATAATATAATATAATATAATATAATATAATATAATATAATATAATATAATATAAAAATATATAAAAATATATAAAAATATAATATAATATAAAAAATATGCATTATCATTGCTTGTATAGAAAAGGTGTGTTTGGACGTTATTTGTAAGTTAATATTGAATCATTAAAGAGTATTAAATGTTATGTAAAATTATTTAATATTTAATTATAGTATGGATTTTTTGGTGATATATTTAAATTTTAAGAATTTGTTTTTAATCTCAATGCATTTCACCACAAATTTATGTTCTGAAAATTTATTTAAAAAAATAATTCAATTCTTAAGTTATGTTTGTCGTACTAGGTATGAAACATAAATACGAATGCGATACAGAAGTCAATCTCTGCTATTCGAGCCCGTGTCTAAATGGCGGAACGTGCGTTAGAAGGGAAGGCGGATTTTCCTGCATCTGCAAAGAAGGATTTACAGGTAAGAAAATTGGCCTAACCAAATGAAGAAACTAGAATAATCTAAACTTATCACTAACAAAATAAATGTGTTTATATTTCTTAGGCATCATGTTAATTTAAATAAAGGCTAAAACCAAGAAATATATTTTAGTATGACTTTTAATGTATTATATTATCAGTTTTTAAATGTGGCTAGGTTTTATTTAAAAAAAGATCAAGAGTTAATAAATTTGGAAGAAAAGTTTTAGCAATAGGAGAAAATCAAATATTTTCCTCCCTGAAAAATGACTTGAGAGCCATAAATATGATCTGAAGCCTAAATTTTTTAAGCACTACAGTATGGAGCTCTTTAATCGAATTTTAATACTTTAATAATATGTCAAATGTATTTTATGTTAACTTTAGCCATAATCCTTTTTCACTTTGACATAGCATATATTTGATAGCTCTGATAATTAAGCTGGTTTAACTGATAATTAAAATTCATTTATTTCGATATTTCAGAGTTCTATAAAATAATTGTTCCAGTATTAATACTGTCAAACTTAAGTACAAAATTTATTGTGAAGAAATATGGAGGATTACTTAGTAATTCCTAAATCAGTATGTTTCAAATAAAAAATAAGAATCACAGAAAATATATCAAAATGAAATAATAAATCTTCGCTTTGGAAATCCAACTATTTGACGGAACCAACATTTATTCTCCAAAAGAGAAAATGCTTTTTTTTCATTTTCATCAGTTTTCACGTATAGGTGAGTTTGAATTAAGCTGGTGACAAATTATAGGGCAGATTTTTTTATCGCTGCAAGACTAATAAATCAATCTTTCAAAAACTAAACGCTAAAACATTGGATTTTTAGAAATTGGAAGTAATTTTTCCGTAAAACACTCATACAAAGTGTATTGGGCGATTTATAAAATATTAATTATCTTCGTTAGATACATATCGATAATGTGCATCTTTAATGTCTGCTTGTTTTTTATGGTAAAATAAAATGCATAAAACTGTAACCATTAGATTATTTCAATTTCATACAAGAAACATTTAAAATAATTGAGATGAATTATATTTTAAAAATATATATCAATGCTACGATTATTTGTTAAAAGTATTAAAAACATTTTTGTTTTGAAATACTAAGAAATAAGAAAAGCAACACATTATCAAATTTTTGAACGATAATGGAATCTTAAACAATGCTATCTATTTTTTACATAAGAAGTTGATTATCTCGCCCAACATAATCTTTTGTACAGTTTTATCTTATTTATTTGAGAAAAAAAAGCTTATCGGGATTAGGTGGATAAAGGTTTAATTTATATTTGTTTATTTTTATGCTTAACGTTTTATGTGTGTCATGAAACTAAAATTTTATTCAATAGCCAATTACGAGATTTTATTTATCGGAAAATATTTATAACTTAAATTAATTATGTATCAATTTTAAAAAGGAATATATTATATTATCATTTGAGACACTATTCAGTAGTAACACTTCTAAAAATTTGGAATTGGGTTTCACCATAATTATGGTTAAAGCAGCTGCAACGGCAGTGTGGTGACATGTTCATACTTATTTCGGTATTCGTTTGAGCCTTTTCTCAGGTTTTTGTTTCCAAATTCTTAAAAACGGTTCAACGGAATACCAAAAAAACGGTGAAACATTTCACCACAAAGCCGGTGCAACTACAAGGAATCATAATTATTATGAAACCAAGCATAACATTTTTAACAGTAAAGATAATAATATTTTCCAATGCAAATATATTGTTATATTCTAATACATAATAAAAACTTTTAATTATCGTAACTCCCTTATCCGGACAACGCACTCTCCAGATAAACGGACATCAACTGTAATATCATCCGCTGTAAAAACCAGTAGGTCGTCTAAGGCCTCGTGTCAGACAAATAAAACTGACCTTATCCCTCATTGTAGTCCCCATCCCCTCATTCCTCCTGGCCGAAACGTAACTAATCAACAAACCAAGCCACCGGACCGGAAATTGCTCTTCCATGTACCACCAACGCTACAACTAATCAAACGACGCGTTGAATTGCCGAATCGAAGCCCAGCTGGGAAATCTAAGAATGTGGATATCTACTGCGAGTTGCATGGCACGTGCAAAGGATGGGCCATGAAATGCGTTTATGGCTATAGCCTCACGCACTCTCCCAAGCTTTGAAGGAATAGACATTTTTAGCTCCCTTTTGAGAGGAGCTGATATGGGTTTTTGTTATTTTATAACTTTTTTTTTATGTAGCATTTCAATTGAGGATTAAAATTTTCTTCTGAAGATTTTCTTGATGAGTATACTTATTCATATGTGTCATATTCGGATATATATTTGAAAATTTACATCTTATATTTCAATCTAACCACCTTTAAAATACAGCCCAGGCAATACAATAATGTCTTTATATTATATTCCAGAATTAATTCGCTATATATTTTGTGGCTGAGTATTGCTTAAGAATTCTGTTCTGTGTTCGATATCTTTTTACAAAGTAAATTCTTGATCGTAATAAAATGTTATACTACCATAAACCATCCTGAAATCCTTAAAAAAAGTTTATCAACCTAACATAGATACACATATTGGCTGAATTAAAGAGCTTGGTGGAAGAAAGTGCTAAGTGACAAAAAGGTGAAAATGAGCGTTAAAGTTTACAGTTCTGTTAAACTCAGATCTGTTAAAAACGGAACTTTCAACCCGTAAAAAATTTATGAAAAGTTATCGTTAAAGAAGTTAGTAATTTGTTCATTGAAACAAAATCTAAATTTTTTCAAAAATGTAATTTAGAACGTTTTTCCACTAAGTTCTTCAATTATTAATAAGCAGATGCTCTACAAATTGTCATACTTTTACGGTGTAAAACGAATTTTTAGCAATAAATTTCACAAAATGATTACTAAACAAATTATGCGATGTTAAAACTCCATTACAACCAGATTTACCGAATTTAAAGTAACTGGGGGAAAACTTAAACAATTGTTATTTCTTTAACATCTGTACAAGACTTGCTTTTCTATGTATTCTCTTGCTTTTGCCTATTGTAGGTGGCCTAACAAATGTCAGCGCGGGTTCTTTGTATATAGTCGATGCATAATTAGATAGTCACGTCTTGATGACAGTAATAGCGCTGTCAAGATTTCGAGTGACGTTGGAGGTATGTAAAGAGTAGTTACGACTAAAAAGGATTAAAGGAAAGGTCAAAAACGAAACATTTAGACGTGATACTACTGTAAAATGCGAAAGCAATTTTTAGATAGAGCTTTTAACGTGCTTAACTACTTAAATCTAGTTCAATCAGCTAAAGTAATAATGCTCGTGCGTGATAAAAATTTATATTATTTCAACTCTATCGAAAGAGAATACCGTTTAGGATAGGGAATACTATGTAAAGTTTTAAAAAAAAACATTCTTAATCCACTTAATTAACATCAATTCGGTTCCTGACGGAAACTGTCTTTTGTTGTTGATAACTTATTAGTCAAAACAAAATAGCTAACTCATAGAACATTTTAGTTTTCATAAAAAGTCCTTTAAGTAGACGCTTTTTAGGTCTCCAGCTTAGTACTTTATTAGCAAGAGCTCTTGTTTTAAACGTAACTTTTTCGACTACTTGATTTAAAGACAGAAAAAATAAGTAACTTTAAAAATAAATTATCCTACTTAAATATTTTCGTTATCCAATGCATATCTATTATTAATATAGTAATAAACAAATAACAAATTGCATTTCTTAAGATGCGACGCTTTCTACAAAATACGATTTTATAAAGCTAAGAAATTAAGTGACAAAATTTGACAGTTTTGGACAAGGATGTAATTAAATTTCTAGAACATCCAAGTGTAAGAGGCAGATGAAAAATAAAACTTTGATTAAAAAACATTATTTCCTCTTAGAATCGATTAATTTTTTAAAGAAAAATTATTGCACCCGAACTGGAAATTCTCCAAGTATGCTATTTTTGTTTTTTTTTGCATGGGCAAGCTTTAAATTTAGTGTAAGGAATATCCACATTTTTATTTCATTCTATCGTATGGGCCGTGGAATATTTGCTGCTACAATTAAAGCAATTTTATACTTGATTACATTTTCTGAGTTTAATCGTGCTTAAATCACGATTCAGATGACATTAAAATAATTGATTTCTGGTGGTTATTTTTTAATTGCGTTTCTGAAGCGATTTATCGGAAGGTTTGAGCACTTATGAGAAAATAATTTTGTGGCGTTTTCATAAGCGGAGTAACCTAGGTAAAATCAAAATCTAATTATCTAGAATAAACGAGAAAGCCAAAGTTAATCGAGAAATTTAAATGCTCTATTTTAAAGTGTTTTGGTTTACTTAACTATCACTGCATCAGATTCAATTAAATTCTGAAGTGTTAGAGAGATATTTGACAAAATTGTGGAATAACATATATCAAACTCAAAATAATTCACTAGTTTCTTACGTATTTAATATGTTTTGAAAGAAAATTTTTAATTCAACTAATAATACTGCAGTTGGTAAGTAGGACCATAGATAGAATTAATTTATAAGTTTTTAAGATTTAATTATATCTCTTTCTATATGGGCAGAATTTCTCTAAATTGCTTTTTTTAAAAGGCAATGTTAACTTTTTTCATAACAAATTATATAAGAATTTTTCTAATAACTGTTACATTTAAGAATATAAAAACCTAAATGTTAAAATGTTCACTGTGATTTATCTGTATCAAAATAATTTAGAATACTTACCAATCAGTTTAAACAAAATTCATTTGATTTTCAAGTGTTTGGATGGATATTTGACAATTTTGTGGACGAAATGTTCGAGTTTGTATGTATCAAATGCGAACTCTTCATTTGTTAAGTACGTGAATGAAAATTTAAAATAATATTTAAAAAGTTTTTCTTGCGATTCATTGATAATCCATTCCTTACATAAGATTTAAAAACTTAATTTTAATTTGAATATGGGCAAAATAACTTCAATATATCTTTAAAAAACAATGCGATAATTCAAAAAACGAAAAACAAATAAATTTTAATTGAGCTAAACCAGATTTCAGATAATTGAAGAAAAAACTAGTTACAAAAACACGTTCAACAAAATACTCACAAAGTTGATATCACAAAATATATTTAATAAAAAAAGACTTTTCTTACTATTTATCTTATTCTAAAGTTTCTTATTTGAATTTTGACATGTTTTTTTTATCTGTCAGCCAGCACATTCCAGTTCATCACGAAAATTTCTCCTTACGTTAATGCATTTCTGTTTACAATGACGCTCCCCTTTTGTTTACCCAAACTGTTTTTTCTCGTGTTTCGAAGACAGATAAAAAAAAATATGGAGTGTAAGTGAACAGTTGCCATAACTTGGTCCAGATATTGATCATTCTGTCTTTCATCCAGGCGCCACAATGTCCAGGCTGGGGCATTGATTTTTGTTAGGGGACTGACAATTAAAATGCCATTTGAGAGGGAATCGTTATCGGGCCTTCGCTATTTCGATCCCACCTATGTGTTTCTGTGGAAAAGCGGTAACTGACATGTTTGTCAGGCATAAATTGTCATATTTTCAGGGAAATCTTAAATACACTAAAAATAGGACTGTAAGAGAAACAGGTGTCGGCTCGTCACTTGACTATGGTTCTAAATTGCGACGCCCGTCGCCAATAGCCCTCGTGTAACTCTAGTGCGACGATAAATTAAACTTACCTAACTGTAATATGAAAATAAATGATGAAAGTTGACAGGAACATTCATGATTCAATGTAGTTTTGTCTGAACAAAATTTAATGGAGAAAAGGGCATCCCTTGCTCTTTTTACTCAAGTAGAACACTAGAGTAAAAAGGCAAGGGATGAATCAAGTTATAACAAACGTTCACTATTTATAGTGTTGTACTTATCAATTCTCTGATTAATGTACCATTGGACATTGCTGCCTGACCTTATCAGAAAAGCGTTAAACCTAGTGAAGGTTTCCGCTTTTCTGACGTTTGTACTTACTGTATTGCTCCGTTGATCTAGCATTCCTTCCCCTGGATATTTTTATCAAACTTGATATCAACTTGATACGAGATACATATTTTACTCCTTAATTAAACATGAACTCTAAATTAGTACAATCAGCGGAACCTATTATGATAAGTATTAATTTGGAAAAAAGAGGATTGGGCAAGTAACTATCTAAATCACAGTTAAATAGGGTTTTGTTTGGCTAATTTTGTTTTAGAGGTGTATAATTCTTTAGTGGGAATATTTCTCAGTGATAGTTATTATTACAAACTTACATTTTTATTTTGAATATCATTTTATCATTAATTGTCCAAGTGAAGTTCTAGTTACTAGACTCTCATTCACCAAAGTATAACTAAGATATATGGTCCGGACTTTGTCCCTTCTTCCAACTCAATTTACGATCGTCAAATCGTCAATGAACAGATCAGATCCTTTATCTTGTTATACTTTGGAGAAAACTAGTTTTTCAAATAAACAGTTCAATTGTTGGTTACAAGTTTTTTTAACCGAGTTTGTCTTTTTAACATCGCTTCTGTTTTATTCGCTAAGTGTCTTCTTTGATTTGACCTCTGGTTCACCTTGGGAAAAAATGAATAAATTATTATTCGCTTTTAATGTTATATTTTTTCCAGAGTTATTAGATAGGTGTTGAATATTCATGAATGAAGCCCAAAAAGATATTTTGAAGATTTACTACGAATTTGTAAGCTTAGTTCCGAGGGGGTGTGACTCACAAATTATTCATTTTTTCATTCAGCCCCAATTCTTAATTTGGAAACTCCCTAGGTGACGACCTTTAATGTCTTCACTAATGTAAAGACAGATTAAAAATGTGTATAAATCTTAAGTGTCACACCGTAAATGAAAATTGTTTTAGTGTGTTTATTAAGAGTACAAAAAGCTGTGGTGGTGGTGTGGGGGGGGGGGGGGGAATTGGCATTCGAGTTCGTTATTTTTTCCATTACCCTCACAGTATGTATTAACTTCGAAAACAGCACTATGAAACATTGACAAGCTCTTATTATTTTACAAACTAAAATTTAACAATAAACATATATAAACATATATATATACATATATATATATAATATACATATAATATACATATACATATACATATACTATATCATATACATATAATATATATATATATAATATAATATATATATATATATATATATATATATATATATATATATATATATATATATATATATATTATATATATATATATATATATATATATATATATATATATATATATATATATATATATATATATATATATTATATATATATATATATATATATATATATATATATATATATATATATATATATATATATATATATATATATTTGGGGTCGTTCAATTGACAAGAAATTCTTCCATCTGGGAAATTCGTGGGCACATGGCAATCGATTTACAAGAAAATGTCAACAGTTGATCGAGTTGAGTTTTTTGTTTCCTTTTCTGCAAAAAAAAATCGATTTCTCTACGTGAAACCTTTAAATATATGGAATCAATGGATTGCAACGCCATTTTAATGAAATTGAGGTTTGACATTGGGAATTGTTTGTATTTCTTTACCAAGGAATTCTAGTTGAAAATGTCAATTTTAGTAAAGGAATATTTGCAATTTTCGTTAAGACTAATTTTATATCTATAAGAAATGCATTATTATCATAAAGCTACATTTTGCACTTTATAATAAATCTATTTTTAATATCAACATATTTATTAACATACTTATTATAATTAATTTTTTTTCACTTAGAAAACTTATATAATATTTGTTTATTATTAATAAAAAATAAAATAAATCGATTTAGTTTTAAACTTAATCTAAATGAAATACTTACTTCGTTAATTTTAAGTAATTCGGTATTCAATCCATTTATTGGGGTTCTTGGATATTCATTTAATAAAGTTTATTAATCAAATATTTATTGTTCACCGTATCACAAATTAAAAATGCTAATTATTAGAAGACACATTATTATATAATTAAATTAAAAGTATTGATCAATGTATTTTAATTAGTTGAAGTGATTTTCAACTGAAGAACGAACGCGGACAAAAGTTAGTAAATAGTTAAGACAAAGACATTGTTTGAATCGTTTCTGATAAAGTTAAAGGAGTTGCCGCTCCTTCCAATCGTTAATTTAATTAAAAGTGGTACTTGCAAAACAATTGTTGTTTCTGGAAAAGACACAATTGTCTTACAAAGATAATTGTCACAGGAAGTAAAAGATTCCTTTCAATGTTACAATGGTTTAAAGGTTTGTTTTCAATGGTTAAGTATTAAACTTGTTAAAAGCAGTCTCATTGGGAATAGTTAGTAATCGTATAATTGCATCAGCGATTTGATATAAATTGTTATAAAATCCCAAATAGTTTATTTTTTTAAATAAAATGTTAAATTTTATTATTGCATTTTGAAACATTACAAGGTTACATATTTCCGAAATATTAATTTCAAGTCCTTCTCTTGGGATAAGATATTTTGTACTTGAGTTTAACTTTTAACCAACATCCCATCCCAAAATATCTTTGTAACATTTTTCAGAAAAAATATCATTTCTTAAGACGGAAAACATAAAGTAAAATAATAAAAAACAATCGTAGTACTAAGAAAATCTATCGTTTGTTCTCAGGGCTCATGTCATGTGATTTTTCTCTGGTGATCTTTATGGTCCTATGTTTTTTTTTCTTTCTGACTTTTCATTGTCATTCGATTTTTCTACTTGATGGTTTTTAGTGTTACAGGAAAATTACTATTTTAGTTTCTGTTCAATACAAAGTCTACTATATTTTACACAAAATAAGTAGTTGGAAATATTTTCACTGAATTTCATTTGGTTGATTAAGATATTAATTAAAGTTGTACTGGATTTTTGGTGTTCTCTTTTGTGCGCTTTTTATATCCTAAATAAAAATTACAGTGTTATCTTTTATATTTACCTTTATACAAGTATATATTTATTTCATATTCACATTCAATTCTTATAAAATATAAAATTGCAGGACAGAAATGTGAGGTTGATCTTTTCAACAGCACATGCCATCCTGGAATTTGTCGTGGTGGATCACAATGCGTGTCTACGAATTCAGTTATTAGCTGCAAAAATTGCTCCCATGAAAACTGGAGCTCAAAAATGTGCGAGCTTCGAGTAAGAAGTTTCGAGAAAGGCACATACTTAACATTCCCATCATTGAGACAAAGGCATCGTCTTTTAATTGCTTTAAAGTATGTATTTGTATGTTTTTTTATAAAGATTGTAATTCTGTTTATCTTTTATTTTATAATTGTTAAGTTCTATTTTGATTTGAAATAGAAAGAATCGCTAATTTTTGTAGTTTTTAAAGTAAATATACACTGTACACAATTTTAGCGCAAGATTGCACCTTAATCCTAGAACTTTCTAGTTACCACTCCTATTTGGAGCGTGAATTTATCAATTTTGTGGTAATAACTTTGATACACCGCAAAAGTGGTGAATCAACGCCCAAAATAGTGGTGGCAGCTAGAAAGTTCCAGGATTCCGCTGCAATCCTGCAACAAACTTTTTAACAGTGTATAATTTTTAAAAGCATCTATTACTCTATCATATTTTATTTAAATGAATTTTTCAAACCTTTCATAGATGAACTCATTAAAAAACTAGAAATATAATACTTAATTTGCAAAAACTTGAATGGAACTATTAACATGTATTTTAACACTTTGACCTCTGAGCTATTTCAACGCAATGCCTGTCTAATTTCACAATTAAAAATTCTCGAAAAATATATATTTAAATATTTTTTATTAAGGACTTCAAAATGTTTAGAATTATAATATCAGCGATATTTAAATGTACAATCATTATTAATGAAAATTTCCAGCGAATCGAAAACGTTCGCTTCACTTAAATAGTATGCCGTTAGTATCCGTTAGTGCCCCGTAGTCTATCTCGGTGTTTAATTTTAATTTTATGGTCGATTGAATAAAAAAGCCTCCACTGTTTTTAATTGCAATCGCTATTATTATAAACCGTTAACTGATGACTCACTGTTATTTTTTAAATAATTTATTTTTAGATTTGCAACAAGAGACCGCAACGCTCTTCTGATGTACAACGGTCGTTATAACGATGAACACGATTTCATAGCTCTAGAAGTAGTGGACAGTCAATTGGTGTTTTCTTTTTCTCTTGGTGGTCAAGTATCTAAAGTCCCCACTTATGTTACTAGAGGTATCAGTGATGGGAAATGGCATTCGGCTCATATCAGTTATTTCAATAGAGTAAGTAGTCGTGGTCAACATAAAATAATTACTTAATTCGCGTACATCTAGTTTTAAATTCAACATAATAGGTATATTTCAGGTCTTGAGCGGCAATAGAAATGCTGAATCAAAAAAAATTATTGATCGATTGGTGAATCAAAATGTTATGTGGGAACAGAGCACCAAGAGGAGCACCGATCGAAGGAAATTCAGAAATGAAATCTGGAAGGAAATACGTCACCTTAAGCAAGCCAATTGCTTTTGTAACAGTTTTTATAAACACTAGAATTTTTTTGCAGTAATGTCACAGATTATTTATCCTTGAACTTTTAAGTAATTTAGTAATTAACAAATTTTTGAATTTTTTTTTTTGCTCATTATCAAATCTTACAAACGTTACATATGTTATTATTCTCCCTGTTTTAGATATTCAACACTGCCTTCCTTCACTACAGTAATTTTCGAAATTAAAAATAATACGTTGCATGGTTTTTTTCTTACTAGAGTGCAACATTGAGCGTTGACGATTGTGATGTTGGACTATCTTTGAAATATGGAAAACAGCTTGGAAACTACCTCTGTGCAAATGTAACAATCAATACTTTAGAAAAAAGGTACGTTTATGTTCTATTACAAGACTTTTCAACGAAACAAAAAGATCGAAATCCTTAACAGGATTTTCGTTATTAAAGTTCCCATATAAAAGTACTATAAAAAGTGCATAAATACCTGTTTTAAATATGGATTTTATTTAATATCATTCATAGGTGCTCGGATTTCATTCAAACGTGCTACAGATACCTTGATTTAACTGGCCCATTACAAATCGGTGGTCTTCCGGCTTTACAAAGTGATTTTCAAGTTCAAAATAAATACTTCACTGGGTGTATCAAGGACTTTTATGTCGATAACCAACTAGTTGATCTGAATAGGTAAGAATTCAAATAATACGCAATATATTTAACATTTCCTTAAATATATTTTAAAAAACTCGAAAACAAAATGAGTGAATGTGTTTTAACGAGCAATGTTAACATGTATGTAGTTTTATTGAAATAAAACTTAATTTGTTAAACTAATTCAGTATAATCCGAGGTAAGGAAATAATTTAAATAATAGCGAGATACACTAATGTGCTTTGAATTTGCTTGAAAGGTAAGTGAAAATAATTAATGCATATTAATTTATAATTTTTTTAAAGCATAAAAAAAGTTTAATTTGGATTCTTTCTATGTCCAGTTATTAAAGTTCTAACACTAAAGGTAGATTTTATCATGGTAACTGGTATTTTATTACGTTTATACTTATTTCACTTATATCAAGCTTGATGGGTTTTTTTCTGTTTTGTTCTTTGGTGAATAGCTATGTGGCCAATAATGGCACCGTCATGGGTTGTTCTCAGAAGATTGGATTCTGCCAATCGTCTCCGTGTAAAAATGGAGGAATTTGTTCTGAAGGATGGGAGTCATTTTATTGCAACTGTTCGACAGGATTCATTGCAAAAGACTGCAGTGAAAGTATGGAGCATTTGTTTAGTTGCACTTTTATGTGCCGTTTTTTTTTTTATTCTTTAACTTAAATTTTTTCTTTGAATTAGATTTTTTATTAGTGAAAAACTTTTATTATTTTTTTTATGTTATTCGTTTCTTTATTTCTTATCAGGGTCTCTTTCTTATGAGGAGGGTGTTTTTACTAAATTACAGTTCAATTGAGAAAAAAAATCTTAAATATATATTTTATATCAATGATAATTTTTGTTGATATTTTAGTAAATTGATCTTTTAATGATATCGTGATTCAAAGTATAAATATAATATTGTTATGTAATTTCGCATTTAATAAAATATTTATCTCAAATAAACCCACTATTCTATATCTAATACATTTATCAGAGTAGGAAAATATTTAATCTATGGCAACGCTCGAGACAAAATGTATCTCTTACCTGAACGAATTTAGTAGTGCTGCCATCTATGGAATCATTGAAGAAACATAACATTAATTGTGTTTTCCCAAGTTGTTTCATACGTGCATAAAGTTCCTTCTTAATAAATATAAAAATTGAAATAAATAATAAATTATTTTTAAATAATGCTTTTTCTTAAAATTTTTTTTGGATTCTAACAAAGGAAACTGAAAAGTGTGGGTGATTTTCTTCTTGAAAAAAAATATTAGAAATATTAACTTTATTGTGTAAATAAATGAAAATTGTATATCTGATAATTAGACTTATATAATGTTTTAATTTTTTGTTGTTTTTCTCTTACGTTTATTCACTTTTTCGTTGCCCGGGTTTGAGTCAGTGTCTTGTGTTTCCTTTTTTTTATATGTATTTTTGTTAAATCTTATCATTAGAGTTACATGCAAAAAATTCTAAAAATATTTATAACTAAAATAAGCTATATGATTTTTATGTTTTTAGGTAGGTTCTTAAGTACAGTAAAGCCATTTTATGTAAATTCTGAAGAAAATTTTTGGAAGTAAAAATCCGGATTTGTTTATTTGTCATAGGTGTCAAGGTATCTAAGCATTTTATGGGTGACGGTTTCATGGTGTTCATACCTCCTCTTCACCCGATACAACTACCATGGATTCAAAGAGTTTCCTTCCGAACCCATCAGCACCATGGATTGTTACTTCAAATTAAACTTGGCCATAGTAGTTTAATTGTAATTGATGTAAGTATGCAGAATTAGGAAGTTCAGATGGATAGTCCCCGCTCGCTAATCTAAAGGCCCTTTCGGTATAGTGAAATTCGTAATTTATATTTTATCGTTTAAATACGAAGAACGCTTGATGTAAGTGCGAGGTTAACTATGAGGAAAGAATTGTTCAAAGCCAACCAGCCTTCTCTTAATAATCGGAAGCGGCTTTAGGTATTAATACTTTGCATTAGCGATCGTGGACTGTATTTGTTTAATTTCTTGAAATGTCCGTCTATCATATCTTTGTGTTATTTTTTTTCGTTTTGGAAGTTATATATTTGTTCTCCATTTCTTACATGTTTTATCAATTGTAAAAGTGTGACTTCTCGGGAAGTATAGTTTTATTTTAAATTGTATTTTAGATCGTGGAAGGTCATATAAGATATATATTCAATAACCAAGATCTTATTTTACCTAACGTGAAAGTCAATGATGGAGAATGGCATAGTATTGAAGCTACTTGGTTCCCAAATTGGTTACTACTTTCGTTAGACTATGGACAGTATATAGTAAGTACAGTATACGAATTTTCATACTCTTATTCATTTAAAATACTTAACAAATCATAACATATTAGGGCAATTCCATGCGTGACGGAATGACATTTTGAACTGTAGAAATGAAGTAAAACAATTATCACAAAGCTATTTTCAAAGGAAAATTGTTTTTTTCAGTTTATATATTACTGTTAATGATAAAAAAATTATAAAAAAATTAAAAAAATTTAAAAAGTATATTATTATTATATTTTTGACTAACTTCTTTTGTGTTACGGAATGACATTTTTGCAACCACGACTGCATCCTGGTACTTAAAAATGAAAATTTCTGTGAATTAACAATACATTGAGTTTTTTAAATAATGCATAACTTAAATATGATATATAAGCTATGTAAATTATAATTTAGAGCAATCTACCTGTAA
Source organism: Oedothorax gibbosus (assembly GCA_019343175.1). Lineage (NCBI taxonomy): Eukaryota > Metazoa > Arthropoda > Arachnida > Araneae > Linyphiidae > Oedothorax > Oedothorax gibbosus. Next base: position 10,691,395 of record CM033282.1, on the reverse strand, counting down.
CATGGTTTAAGTTATTAACTGTCATTTGACGTTACGGAATGACTAAAAGTTTCATAAATTTTATATTAAATTAAAAGTGTGTAAAGTAATAAATTTAATTTTTATTATCTAGAATAGTCATAAGATATTAAATATTACATTATATACATTTATTCACATGTGAAAGGTTTTTCAAACACTTATCGAGGTCGATTTCCAACTAGTTAAAATGCGGCTGAATTTGCTGAGAAAACAAATCTTTTTTGTCCACAAGGCATCGATCTCATTTTTCGGGAAATGTGAATACATGTCCTTTATCTCCCCTGCTTTCTTAAACCATAATTTGAAAGCTTGGAATATATTTTTAAACCTAATTAGTAAAAAAAAATAAATTAAAAAGTGACATTTCAAAAAGTTGACATTTTTATGGAATTGCCCATTAGATAGTCATACTAAGTTACTCTTCCTTTAAACTTTTGCTACAGGTATGAAATATTAAAAATTAAAGAAACTTGAACTCTTTTCCTTTAAACTAAAAATGGCAATGAATGCACTTCTTTGTACTTTTATAACTACACGGTAAAAATGTGCTTTGTATTTACTTACTTACATTTACACACTTATTTTTAAGACAAACGAATATTTTGATGTTGCAGGTGAAAAAAATAATTAAAGCTAATATCCGCGGGATGTATATAGGAAAAGTGTCTGTAGGAGGAATTGAGAGTTCAGACGATGATGGAAAAATTACATTCTTTACAGGATGCATACAGGTATTAAAAGTTTTATTTTTACATATAAATATCAATACTGTCTAGAAAGTTTGTAGACATTTATGAAAGAAAGTAAAATTTAAAATTAATTTGAAAAATATTTCATATTTTTAGTCTTCAAAATTATACAATACATTAAAGGTATTTATTTAACTTTTTATTTATTATTCCTTATTTTTAGCATAACGTCTAATTATTATCGATTTTTTATAATTTGAAATTTTTATAACCATGCACACTAAATTTCAATCGCAAGTTCTCAAATGTTAGAGTTAGTAAGCATTTTGGAGTATGCAGGTAACATAAAGCACACATGACGATTGGCGCTTTAGGATGCTATTGATAGTTTAAGATAGCGAAATAGTTTTAGTTGTAAGTAAATACTTAAGAGCAATGCATGTTTAAAAATTTATTTCCTATTTTTAAGTATGCAAATATATTAGGCGTATAGGTAATCTAAGGAATATTGAGGTACGTATTTAACATTACCATTGTTAAATTAAATAAAAACAAAGTAAAATAATTTGCTTTTGAAAATGTAAAACTCCTCAAAGTGCAGGGGAACTCGGGTCATATGATTATACGGGAGAATTGATTCCTAAGACATAAACCATAGAAAATATGCAGCCAATTTTCTGAAATTCGTAACTTGAATAAATTGATTCTTTATTAACAGTAATGGCATTTTTTTGTGTGACTATAAAAAAATATAAAGATTTTAGTGGCGGTAAAATTCTTTTGGAGTTGGTAGTTCATGTGGATTTTTTTTTCTAAAAAAATAAATCAGTTATACTTTCGCGCATAATATATAATAACTTACACTCATTACTGCTAATTGTATAACTCGATTAAAAAAACATTTAATAATGTATTTTATATTTTAACTTGTTAAAATTGAATTTATTTGTGTTTATTTTTATTTAAATTTATTTTATGTATTCCCCTTTAATCCCTCTAACTTTAAGGGAATAAGGGATTTTTTTATTTTTTTATTTTAAAAACTTAATTTTTATAATAATTATTTCCCGATTTTCTAAACATTACTTCTCCAAAAATTATTTTAATTTTAAATCGAACACATCTAGTCTATCACAATTAAGGTCAATGATACGCTTTTTACTAAATTGTGAAGTTTCTATACCTACAATCTTTAAGGTTTTCTTTAAAGTTACTATGCACTTATAGTTTGAAGTCAAACAAAAATAACTAATGCATAAATTAATTTCGAAGAAAAAACATTTTAATTATTGTTAAAGCAAGTCTTTGCAATTTTATGATTAAATGGTTTTTTTTAAACCGTTTTACATATTCAGTAATTTTCAAGATCAATCAAAATGAATATTTTAATTTTGATTTTTAAAAAAGTAGTATAATCAGCTTATTAATGCATAAATTAAGTAAAAAATAAAAATTTTCAACTAACTTTAAATTGTTATTGATGTGTATGACATTAATATAATTAATGTTAACCTAATTTATAGGATGTTAAAATTGGAAATAGTCAAGAATCTTGGTTGAGACCCATGGTAGAGGTCAATATTCGAGATGGGTGTTTTTCTTCTGATCAATGTGAATTGAACCTTTGCCCGGCAAACAGTAGATGCATAAACCACTGGCAAAACTACTCTTGTGAATGCAATCCAGGTATGTTTAAAGTATTTTGGGACACCAAAAAAAGTGCCTTTAAAGCTCATGATATTTTTCCTTGAACACTTAATTTGATAGTTGTTCAAATATTAATAAATTATTAAGTTTTTTATATTTTTTATTTATGAAAGAAAAAACATAGAAAAATGTTTTAGAAGTATGAGATAACTTTTGCACTCAAAATGTAAATTTTCCATGAAAATGATTTGTAGCTAAAATTATAATTTTTGTTATATCTATGCTTATGGAAGAACTTGATTGATGCCCGGTATTGTAACGTAACATAGAACATTGATTTTTTTTGTAATTAATATAGAATTTAATTTATTTGTAAATATCTACGAGTTTTAACTTTTTTAATAAAAATTTTCAGGATTCTACGGAAAAAATTGCCTTCCAGTGTGCCATCTAAACCCCTGCAGTGATTCATCCACCTGCGAAGAAACATCCATGACTGCGGAAAACCAGAAAACATACAAATGTAAATGTGATGCCCACCATACTGGAGAGTATTGTGAAACTCGTCTAGATCTGCCGTGCCCATCGAATTGGTGGGGATTCCCCATATGTGGGCCTTGTCATTGTGATACCAATAAAGGATACAGTGCGGATTGTAATAAGAAAACAGGGGAATGCTCGTGCGAGGTATGTTTGAAAATTTATGTTTTATATTTTGCTAAAATATTATTTAAAAAAAAATGATATGAGTAATTGCTCATTTTGTGGTCAGTAAAGTGAAGGTTTTTTTAGTGTCGTATGATATGTGGTGAAATTGTTGGTCAAACTTCAAACAATTCAACAATTGTTGGTCAAACTTCGAACAAACCAGATCAGTTCTTTTGTAAATGCAAAATTACGCCACATATATTGTATTTTTTATGTTTAAATATTTTTTTTAAAACAGAAATTCTCAAGAATATTTAATTTATAATTGGTATCAATTTAAAAACCTGTTTTTTTTATGTTAGTTGAAAAGTTAGAGCAATGGAGAAATGCAACATTTTGAAATTTTTCTGAGTGATGTAATAAGACTACAAGATTTTTTTTTCTAAAAAAAATGCTATTTATTAAAATCTTTATTAAAATACCATTACTTCATTGAAAAAATACAATGTTCGACATTGTACTTATATTAAGGTGCCCCTACTTACGTTTACTTTTCAAATTAGACCTAAACTAAACTATTATAAAAATGAAATCTATTATATTTAGTGGTAGGCAACCGCAATTTCAAAATTACGAAAATCGTAAATAAAACGCATGTGTATTAACACATAAAGCGTGTTAACGGATAATGACCAAACTTAATCTAAAATGTCTTTAATATTTTACAATAGGACAATCATTTTCAACCTTTGGAAAGCAGCGTATGTTTTAGTTGCGAATGCTACTCTATTGGTACTTATGGAAATGGCTGTGATCCCATTACTGGGCAATGTAATTGTCGGCCAGGGGTAATTGGTCGTCGATGTGATTCTTGTTCAAATCCATTTGCTGAAGTAACCCTTAGAGGATGTGAAGGTGAGATAAATGTTTAATATTTTTGAAATTATGTAAAATTAATTAACACCAATGAACATATAGCCTAAAATAAACTGCAGATTTGACTGCAAACTTTCTCCTTTTAGGACTGTTTACTTTAGCTCATTATTTGGGATCTTCAAGCACTGAAATAGTTGCTATCCCGTAAATAAAAATCGGAGTGAATTAACTATGATATCAAAAAATAATAAATAACCATGATGACTTATTCAAAGAGAAAAAAGAAAACTAATGAAAGAACGTCATTTGTTAAAGACTGAACGTTTTTTGTTCAAAATTTTAGTTAGGTTTTACTTTAATTATTAATACAACTATCCCCATAAATTTTACTTAAATTATATTTTTGAGATGACTTCAATTTATTGAATAATTTGTTTGATGGGTGATACAAGTATTTTGTGCTACACTAAATTCACGAGCTATATATTTTTTTCTTTAGTTGTGTATGACAGCTGTCCTCGGGCGTACAGCAAAGAAATTTGGTGGCCAAGAACACTTTTTGATGAAGTTGTAGAACAAGATTGCCCTTTAGGATCCATTGGTAATATTTTTATACACATTTTTACACGTGTTACCTTTACGTTAAAGACTGCAAAGATTGCCATTATTTTTTTGTGCACAAAGTATTAATATATTTTTAAAACCTATTTCCAAAATAGTGCAAACCAGTAAAAAAAATCTTACTTTCTTTATGTCTAAATAATAATAATAACTCGAAAAACGTGCGCTATTGTGTTCCTCATATAAAAATCAGTTAAAGGTAAAAAAAAATCTCTGCAGAAGGACTCTAATCTTTATAACATATATTTTGCTTATAAAACTTCTTCTGGTTACGAACTAATAACAATAATAATAATTTATAACTATTGTGTGGAAGATGTTATTTTGCCAGATTTTTTTACAGTCACAACTACTTTTTGACTTTCGCTACCTTTTAAAGATATTTTCTTCTACCTGAATCTAATATTTATTTAAATTATTATATTTTAGGAAAAGCAACTCGATTTTGCAGTGAACAAAGCGGCTGGAGCGAACCAGATTTATTTGGATGCACCAGTCAAACATTTGTACAATTAGCAGATCAGGTAAATATCATTTGTATTGAATGCATTGAATGTCATTATATTTGAAAAAAAAAATGGATTTATGAAAGTTATTTTTTTATGTTTCTACCCTTATTAACTTCAGAAAAGGTCAGCTTTAGCCATGGAAGTTGTGTCTAGGTATAGTGAAGTGACTATGCACAACGTGATGAGACTGTTTATACAGTGTTACGCGGCGGTAATGCTTGAAGTTAAAATACACATCTTTAACACTGTACAAAATAGGGAAGATTTTAACAGTATTACGGAATATTTTAAGCTTATAAGGATAAGACTTTTATGTTAAGTACAATAATTTCGAAAGTAGATGAGACTGTTTATACAGTGTTACACGGCGGTAATGCTTGAAGTTAAAATACACATCTTTAAAACTGTACAAAATAGGGAAGAAGTTAACAGTATTACGGAATATTTTAAGCTTATAAGGATAAGACTTTTATGTTAAGTACAATAATTTCGAAAGTAGATGAGACTGTTTATACAGTGTTACACGGCGGTAATGCTTGAAGTTAAAATACACATCTTTAAAACTGTACAAAATAGGGAAGAATTTAACAGTATTACGGAATATTTTAAGCTTATAAGGATAAGACTTTTATGTTAAGTACAATAATTTCGAAAGTAGATGAGACTGTTTATACAGTGTTACACGGCGGTAATGCTTGAAGTTAAAATACACATCTTTAAAACTGTACAAAATAGGGAAGAAGTTAACAGTATTACGGAATATTTTAAGCTTATAAGGATAAGACTTTTATGTTAAGTACAATAATTTCGAAAGTATGCATTAAACGTGATTCTGTTGTTTGGACATAGATTTGGTTTTCGAGATAAGATATTACATTTACAATTCGTGCAAATATGCTTTGCCGTAAAAAATATCATTTCGCAGCACACACAGTAAAAAATCAGTTGAAAAACAGAATATTTATGTTCTTTTCCTACAGAAAATTTCCGTTTTCTTAAACTACTGCAGTTCTCTGTAAAATCATATCTCAGATTGTCAAAATTCTTATTTTCTCTGTGAAGAGATAAAATTTGCAACCACTGATTCAGATTGCACCTTTTAAGAACAGATTTTTTTTTTATGTTTGATAACGAAAAGAACATTTTATATACCAAAATATATACAAAGTACTTCCGTGGCCGCGATGGTGTAGTGGTCAGTGTGACTGGATCCTATGCCGTCGACGCGGGTTTGTATGCGAGTTATGGCTTCAAGGTTTTTTTAACATTTACAGAAAATATCTGTTAGCCACGAATATAATCTGTAGTTGCTTGGCTACGGGAAAATTCTGTAAACATTTTTTTATCCGTAGCAGTAAAGATATTTTCTTACCAATTTGCTGTCAGAAATTTTCTGTAATATAACAGGATTTTTTTTAAGTTCTGCTCATACCATTATTTACCCTATACACAACTTTTATGATTATAGTTGCCACCTTTCAAAATCTATTAGGGATATAGCAACGCAAAAAGTAGCTCCCTGTGTACTTTATGAAACTCAAATTCCATATTTTATATCTCTATAGCTGACGAACTTGCAGAATGGCCAACTTGACTTGAATTCTTCATTAGCAATAGAATATGTAAAAGACCTACAAATAACGGTTAATAAGACCTTCCCATTGTATGGAAACGATATTATGATCTTTAGTTTATTTTTTCACCACATTATACAACATGAAAAGGAAAAAGCAGGACTTGATCTTAGCCATAGAAAAGATAGAGATTTCATAAAGGTAAGTTTTGAAAGTTATTTTTATATTTAAAAAAATAAAAACTATTAAATTTCATTCTGCTGCACTTTCTGTATATCGCACTTTACTCGAAGAAGAGGCGCTTCAAATTGAGTTAACATAGCAGAAGAGTAAACTTTCCACTTACTGTGCACTATGAGTTGGGTCGAAGAGTATCTAAGCTAACACTTCTACCAACATACCATTTGAAGGATCTAGTTGCAAAACTCACATCCTCCAAAGTAAAACTAAGCTGAAAAGTCCGATCCGTTCATGGTTGACTTCTTCCATTAGAATTTACAAGCGTCAAAAGTCGCCAATAAACGGCCTGGGCTCTACAACTTTGTTATACTTTGGAGAATGTGGTTCTTGCAACTAGAACCATCATTTTCACTATATCTTATTAAAAAAAAACGATTTATAATCTATATTTAAACTTTAACACGAATTTAAAAAGATAGCTGAAATATTTCATAAAAATTGAATTTCCTTATAGGGCTGATAAAAGTTTGTGTTTTGTAAGCGCTTTTCATGTCAAATGCATTTTCTCACAGTATGTGAACAAAAAATTTCTGGCTAAGGGTATATATCAAACGTTTCGAAACTAATCTTAAGATTTGGCTATTTTTTTTAATATAGAATCTCGTCCAGGCTGCCAACTCTATTCTTGAACCAGCGTATTTGGATCACTGGAACCAAATTGCCGCGTCTACAGGAAGAGGGATCGAAATGATAATGGAATCATTTGAAGACTATTTACGGATTCTTATAAAACACTTCGCTGATACGTTTACAAGACCATTTGAGCTAAATGAGAAGAATATAGGTAGATCAGTTTTTTGAAATTTAAATATTGCTTCAGTAGATATTTGGAATTTTTATAAATTTTCATTTATTTATGAAATTAAATTAAAGGTTTATTTGTGAAATTTAAGTGTAGACTTAGTTGAATATTGGAATCAAAATATAAGTAAAGTAGATTTATGAAATTTAAGTGTAAATACTAATACAAAAATTGTCGACCAACAACAGGCCAGAGGCCCAGCAAGGTTGGTCTAACATAAATATAATACTTTACCAGTTTCCAATGACTATCGAGATTCTTCTTAAATTCTTCTACTCTCTTGGAATACACAACATAATCTGGTAAAGCATTCCACTCATTGACAACTGTATTGTAAAAATAATGTTTTCTTACCTCCCTTCTGAAGCACGATTTATTCAATTTCTGATCATGTCCTCTGGTCCGGCTATTTAAGGTAAAATTCTAGCCATCCATGTCTCCCTATTTTATGAATTTGAATAACTGAATTAAATCACCCCTAGTTCTCCTCTTTTCCAGGGAATACATGTTTAAAGATCTTAATTTGTTATCATAATCAATACCAGATATACCCTTAATCATTTTTGTAGCCCTATGTTAACTTTTTCAAGCAACTCTATATCTTTTCTGAGGAAGGGAGACCAAAACTGAACAGCATATTCCAGATGTGTAGGTTTAGTGAAATTTTTAAATTTAAAGCTAAAGTATAAAGTCGACTCTTAACAGTATAAATAATGCATACAAAAGAACTTTATATTAAATATTTAACCATCTTCGTTATAAATAGTATTTTAATAATAATGAAAATCTATTTTTATATTCATAATATACATTTATATAAAAATATAACTATCTTAATGTTTATCGTGCTCTACATACGTGTAATAAATACCCCAGTATAAAGCAAATTGTTGTGTTGATGTGTTTATTTTAAATAAATAGTTTATGAAACCTAATAATTCTGCATAAACGTATGAAAACTACCACATTTGAATATAAGCGAATAGTTTCGTATAATAACCCCTTTCTATTTTATCGTTATGTGTTAGAAACTATCAATGCTAGATATTGATGTGTTACATAAAACATCCGTTTTTTACTCTTTTTTTTCTTTCATTTTACAGTGTTTGGTGTCGATACAGTTTCAGCGACTGATGTATGGACTAAGTCTGTATCAACATCAGAAAATAAAACTATAAATTTGGATGTTTCTCCTTTTGTTGAATTGACTACAAAAGGTGGAGTACAAATGCCCTCTGTCATTTTCCCCAAATATAATAATTACCCATTGCGAGAGGATTTTGACAGCCATGACACAGAGATAATTATACCGGTTGAAGACATTGGTATCAAAAGAAATGAAGGTAAAATATTTTCTATTTAATTCTCAATATTTATCTCTATAGATTTTTCTTGACCTCGGAAGGACAAGTTAAGTTAAATAATCTGAAATAATTTACTTTTAAAGTTTTAGTTTATTATCTTTAAGACGATAAATAGTACACCTTTAAGCTTTGTTTATGAAGGAACTATAACTTTTATTAGGCAAACTTAAAAATGATTAATCTCGTCTGTATTAAAGTTTAAAATGATACTTGTTTTAATTTAAAAAAAGAAAAAAACCTAAACCCTATTTTTTGTCCTTGACCTTACAATCATATGGTTTAAATTTTAAAAAAACAATCAAGTACTCTTGTTTTTCCCACTTCAAATACTCCCTCTATAATTCATAACTTGAAAACTTTTTGAAAACATCATTTTTACTTTAATAATAAGAATCGTATTTTCAGAAATCTCCAACTCTCCTACAAGCCCAGTAAAACAAGTTGCAGTTATTGGTTATGTTATATACAGAACAATTGGAGAACTGTTGCCGCCACTGTTCGACGATTCAATTAGGTACTATATTTATTTCCCTTTGATTTGAAATAATGAAATTTTCCTTTCATTTATACATTTTTTAGAATTAAGCTTGAATATATTCTACATCGTTCTTACATTGTAAAATTTATTTATTCATGAATTCCAAAGTTTCCAAAAACTACTGTTTATGGAAAAATCTTGGCAAAATTATAATCTCGGCATACTTTAACATCCACAGAGGGCTGAGATTCATTGTAATCTGAGCGTCAAAATTGGTAGCTAGAGTAGGTGGTGTCACAAAAAATGGTTCTCAGTTCTGGGGGATATGCCGAGTCTGAAAACCTTGACCACCAATAAAGCTGCCCCATTGGAAAAAAATACTACTGTATTTGCAATTTTTGGAACTAAACTAATGAGAGCCAAACCAATTGAGTTACAAACTTAGGGACTTAATCACCTTTAAGTATAAAACACTCGGACTATCCGAGTAGTTGATTTTCCGAGTCTGGCTTCACATATACAATTTCCGGATTCTGTTTCTGAATGCGGATGCTTATTTGGAGATCCGAATGCAAACTTTACAAACATAGTTTTCAGCTAGGCGTACACGTCTGTATGCTTTTCGTTCGCCAAAAATGTGTGTTCGTTTCAGAAACCAATCCATGCATTTGAGTCATTCAGAACGGAAAAAAACGTATAGACGTCCTTCTGAATGCAGCACTAACACACATCGAAGCTGTAACAGACGGACTGAAAATATTGTTATAAATGGCGAATCATTTAGAGTTCTACTGTACTTATCAACGAAACTTTTTCTTTATTTTATATTTTTGATTTTCAGGTATCAAGGACTTCCTCTTGGTGTAAACTCACCAGTTTTAACTGCTGTTCTACAACCCATTAATGCTTCTAATGCTGAACAAAATCTGCATCCACGATTGCGCTTTAAAATACTTAATTCAACAGGAACTAGTCCTCAGTGTGCTTTTTGGAGTCAAAAAGAGAAGTATGAACTGATTTTTAAATTTAAACTAAACAATTATGAAAATATTAAGAAAGCATATTAGAAATAATCCTGATTTAAGTTGAACTTTTGATTACTAATGTGAAATTTGATGTACTCCATAGCCGTGGTCACTGGTCAAGTAAAGGATGTGAACTTGAATATTACTCAACTGAATCCCCGTACGTCAATTGCAGCTGTAACCATCTTAGTAGTTTTACAATTTTGATGGAGAGAAGTCACAATGAGGTACATTACACTTATTTAAATGAAAAGGCCCTAAATTTTATTTACTTAAAAATTGCGTTTTAGTGATACGTATTTGTAATTATGTCGAAAAAGTCTTAAAATCGTAGTTCTGGTTTAAAAGTGGACTTACCTTGAATCGGTAGACGGAACATCCATTCTAATATAGATATGTTAATCCTTTTGAGTCCATATATCTTCTTAACATTAACATATAAGATATCTTTTAACATATTTTATAATTTCTGAAAGAGTTTTATCGTTTTCACTTTTATAATTTTTCTTTTAATATTCTTAAAAATAGACGGAACATCCATTCTAATATAGATATGTTAATCCTTTTGAGTCCATATATCTTCTTAACATTAACATATAAGATATCTTTTAACATATTTTATAATTTCTGAAAGAGTTTTATCGTTTTCACTTTTATAATTTTTCTTTTAATATTCTTAAAAATATTTCCTTAGTCAACCACGATCACATTATCTGTCATATTAAATCAACTGAAAACTTATTTATAATAATCTTACTTATGCCTTTATCTTATTATATTAGCCAAAATAGCTAGTTATAGCCATTTTGGATAATTTTGATCTCCACTTAACTAACAAAATTTTAAATCATTAGTCAAAACAGTTTGGGCTAATTTTGAATATCCTATATTTTTTAATTACGTCGCAATTATGACCTGCATGAGTACTTCAGCACCGGAAGCGACATAAAACATGACTATTGGCAAATTTTAGCTATTTTGAGCGTCAACTTGGGCTATGTTATGAAAATTTTATCTGGAAACCCTGGATCACCAACTTACTTTACTAACTTTTTTAAAAGTTTGTATGTTTCATAGAATTTTTATCACGCTTAATGGCGTCAACATGCAATTATGAAACAAAATTGAACATGTTATTGGGCAGAATCTAATTCAAATTTAAAGTACTAAAATAATATAATAGGATTTAAAGTTCCACTTTAAAATTTGCCACTCGAGTACACCAGTGAAGGCAATGGGTAGCTGCTGTTTTTAAGAAATCTGTGTTTGGAACACGTTTGTACAAATTATATATGTTCTTAAGGAAAACTAGTACACATCAAATTATAAAGGTTTTTTTTAAAGGTTCTAACTTTATAAAGCAGATTTGTAACAGTATATTTATATTTATTATTAAAGTATTAACAATTTAAATTCCTATTATTTACTCCTACTGTAAAAATATTTTTTTTTCAGTTTGTTCCATCTGAAACTCTGGTTCAGAATGTTGTGTCATATTTCGCTATTGTGGTATCTTTGGTCCTTCTTGGTCTGACGTTCATAGTGTTTAGTATTTTGAAAGGATCACAGACTAACAGCAACACAATCCATATTTTCCTTGTTCTGACAATATTTGCAGCAGAACTTATATTTTTGATTGCCTTAAAATCAAGACACACCCTTGTGTTTCAACAGGTTAGTTTTCATTTTCTTTATTTCTTGCTAAAACTTCTGGAATCCTTTGAAATGGATGTTTTAATTTACGTACCTGTTACTAAAGAATTTATCTTTAACTTTAAATACTTACAGCGTTATAAAAGATAATCTAGAAATCCCTTTTAGCCTATAATCGCAGTTTGAGTCGATTATATGCATAAAAAATGATGTAGTACGAGGGATCAAGCATGTTTCCGGCAGTCTTACATAAAAAAAACAGTTAAACAGTTTTTTTAGCAGTAAATTTTAAAGACATTATTTTGCTTCAAAGAAAATGTTATAATGGACTATTAAATAAAAAAATGACAAAACTTGTATGTGCATTCAAAGCACACAAAAAATTAGAATTTTAGGACATCTACACGCATCAAAATTGATGTGCTACTTAGCAAATATTAAACGTTAATTTATAAAAATTTCCTTGCAAAACATACTTTAAAATATTTATTTGTTTTGAAAATATGTTTATTAAAAATATATGCATAAGATTTTGCTGGAAAAAACGTTTATTATATCAAACGGTATTTATGTTAATGCTCATAAATTGTGATTTTTAAATAAAAGTTTTTTTTTCAGTTTCCTTGCAAAATGGTAGCCATACTTCTTCATGTCAAGAATATTCATATTTTTGAAATACAAACTTATTCGACTATTAACTCATATTTAGTATTGTTTTAAGTAAATTTATTATTGTTTTAAAAGAATTGATGTATAATCAATATGTTAATGATTTGATAATAACGGAACACGTATCCCATTTTGTGATAAATGATATAACATTGGTTGCAAATTACTTATTGGTTTTGGTAAGTGAATTATTTAATCATCATGCTATAAGAAATTATGAAGAAATGTTGTCTAAATCAAAGCAGAAACTTGCGTTAGGAGCATTTCCATTCTCTAGCAACTCAAAAGATTCAATGCTTTCAACCATATGGGGTCCTTAAATACACAATGTGTTTATCTTTTTTTACGATGTATAAATCATTTAACTTGCAATTTCGAAGGCTTGTTTGTATACTATAACAATGCTAATTATTCACAGTTTAATTTTGCTTGAAGCCATGAAACATTTAAATGGGGATTCATAATGTTTATTAATTTAAACAAAATTATTCCAAAAGACTAAAATGAGAGGTTAAACAAATTTGTGTTCACAAATTACACAATTTTTTATCTTTTATGACTTCACTTACCTTATCATTTAAATAAAATTTGTTTTTAATGTAGTTGAAACAAGAAAAACGCTATATAAGAATTTATTTTTGATTCAAAATTTATTATGATAATAGTATTTTATAAATTTTGTGTTTTGCTATAAACGTATATTTGTACGTTGAGTGGAAAAGTGCAACAAACTTTGAATCGAGCTAACCTATCTCAATAAAAAGTAATTTTAAAATCTGTATTCAGATCTCCTCAAAATCAACGCTTCGGATGATTTTCAGCATCTTATTGCTAAACTATAAAAATTATAATTTGCCATGTTATCATTTCAGGTATTCCTGCTTTGATAGTTGGATTGTCTGTTGGCGTTAGTGTGGATCAGTATGGAAATCACTTTTTGTAAGTAACTCAATACCATTTTTACACACTTAATGGTTAAAGTTTTATAATAATGGTTTTGAAAATGTTTTGTTCAATTCAATGTAACGTATTACCTTCTACAATTATATCTTATATTTTTCAATATACTATGTTTAGCTGCTGGCTTTCTGTACATGAAAATGTTGTGTGGAGTTTAGTAGGGCCTGTATGCCTTATTGTTATTGTAAGTACACTTCCATTGTTTGTTTAGATATTAATTTTTATTTATTAAATAGTTAAATGAGTAAAAAATAAATTTTTAACTAACATATCTTTTATTCTCATTAAAAATATTTTAATATGCTTTAGGTTACTTTGGGAGTTTTTATGGCTGCGTTGAAAACAAGCCTGCAATGCAAAGATCCAGTTACGAATTTTGGAACTTTAAAGTACGTTTTATACTTCTATGCTTTTTTAAAGTTAAAATTGGCCAAATTAAAAAAAAGTTTAATTGACAAAATTTAGATCGCCACACCAGTTTATGAAATCATTAAGTAATATGCTTGCGCTATTTCTAAATATTTTTTTGTTTAACATAAAGTTAGGATTTTGAATGGAATTCCCGCTGTCACAAATAGTTTAAATAGAGTAGTGAGTTAATGTTAGGAATATACCCCTTACTAACTAATATCCCCACCTAAATTGATAGCACCTCTATAAAAATGAACAGCAACACTTTCTTATTACGTCCTTTCACCGTCACCAAGAAGTGTGATTTAAAGGCGGCTTTAGGCCGGAAGAGAAGAAATACTACTTTTTATCACCTTACTTTAGACTGGCAACTAGACTGTAAAATCGGTTTGGAGACAAGCTGTTTATTTTGAGTGTGGTTTGGACAGACAAATAGCTGAATAGTTTATTTGTTAATAAGTAGAATATCGAAATAAATATCTAGGTTGGTTTGTGATATTATCAAACACTCCTTCTATTATCCATCCGCCCTTCTTGCACTCGAAATAAGATATTTTGTGTTTAAAATTGTTAAAATTATATATTTTAAACTTATAGGATTTCTTTTTTTCAGAATGTTATTAAAAATGTATTCTCGATTTCAGGACATTACTATGGTTGGCAATTATTCTTTTGCCGATTCAAGGATCAACGTGGGTCCTTGCCATTCTTTCTGTAAATGAAACGCACACAATACTACAGTATGCGTTTTCTATATTTTGCCTTATTGAAGGGATTTATATATTTGTTGGATATTGTGTTATTAATAGAAAGGTAAAGTATTTTATTTAATTTTTGTGTTTATAATATTAATTTTAATTTTAGATTCCTATTTTAAAATAAATATATATTTAATTACTAGGTACAACAACAGATCCGATTCATTTGGTTAAGGTACATCAAAAATAAAAAATACCCTGAAGTGCATGAAGTTCAAACTTCTTTGGTAAGTATATGTCAAAGTCACAATTTTTAAATATTGACTCTTGTAAAAGTATACTTATAATGAAACTGAAATTGTATCTCAAATTTTATCCGATTAGAGTTCCTCAGCTTACTCTCCATCGACACGAGCATATCACAGAAGTATTGGCATTTCAACTTCATCTGCAACTAGTCGCTCTACGTCTAAAACATGTGCTAGTCATAAAGCCGGATCTGAGGCAAGATTGTCTGAAAATCTACCGTCTACTTCTGAACTTGAGGAAATTCCTAACGACAGGGGAATTTACTGCAAGCATGGAAAGTATTATGAACAAACTCTACGAAACTCCAACTATGAACGTAATTATTTAGTAATTTTGTTTTATTAATGGTTACATGGAAAGAAACCACATTTACATTTGGCGCATTCACATATCAATTTAGTTTTAAGATTGTAATCCATTTTCATAATACCTTGCATCTTTCAGTCTTTATTTATGATAATGATATAAAAACTTTGTTTTTCGCCTAGCCAAAAAATTTAGCATTTCATCGATATCAAACTATACAATTAACATGCACACAAAACTAAAATTTATCGAAAATAGATCACTTTGCTTTTTGTTTGGGGCCATTAAATGGTTTTATAATTAATAAACTATATCTTTTTTTGTAAAAAAAATAATTTATATCGCTAAACTGTTTGATTATTAAATCATTAAATCACACAATCGTAATAGGAGTAGAATATCAAATGAAAATGTATAAAAATTCAAATATCACAATTAATAAAATGGAGAATTAAGATGTTTTATTGCTGTAGTTTAAGTTACTTTTTAAATTTGAAAGATTTTTTTATATGAATTATATTATACATTTTGACCTTTTTGTCCTGCGCAGTAAACAACAGTATCTATAGTAGTGTCTATTACTATTGTTCTAACATATTCAATTACTCTTTACATATTTTAGCCATTTTTATAAGGAATATTTAAGGGGAGTCGGATAGGTGTTTGGGTTAAAAATGCCGATTTTCTGTTTTTATTTTATTTTTAATATGCATATGTATAGCTTTAATTTAAGACCAATATTATGGGGGTAGGGGTAGGTACATATATATTCCGGCTTGTGTGCTTGATCAGAGACCCGCTTATGAATCCTTCGTCAAGTAAAACAGACACAAAAAGAATTTTTTACTGTCACAGAGAAAGGAAGACCAGACCAATATTATCGATTTCTGTTTAGTGGTTTTCTTTTTATTCACATTTTTCAGAAACTCTTTATATCAGTTCTTACCTATACCTTACTTTTCTTTTGCGTTTCCTGAATTATAAGGTTTTTCAACAGTTAGGAGCATTTTTCTCAGGAACTATAAAATATATCAACATGTTTTGTTTTATTATTTCTTCCCCATTAATAGATCTTTGATTTAAACTGAGGAATTTTAAATATATCTGCTTAAAAAATATTATATAACTTTAAATCGGATTTTTTTTTGCATTTTTTAATAGATATTTTTTAAAAAATCACTGTAAAAGTATTTTTTATACTGTGAAATATCCTCAGTTTAAATCAAAGAACTATATGTAATGAACAAATTATAAAAAAATCATAATGATATCTCATAGTTCCTGAGAAAAATGTTCCTAAAGTTAGTAAAATTAACATGGGCGAGATATAACCATCCGACTCCCCTTAATAAACACACAGGCTGAATTCATTTTAGGAATACTGCCATTGGACTTCTCAGGAAAGATTTAAAGAATTTATGTATAGTCTAAGTTCTATCAATATAGGAATGCGTTCACCTAGGGTTGATTTTTTCAAACCCCATAAATCTACAACTGAGCGGATTTTAAGTTTGCAATTTTAAGGGCCGATATCCATTAGACCAATACTTCCCCCTTTAAGACTATTTTATATACTTAAAATAATAAACTTGGGAAAATATGAATTTAAAAAAATGTTAAACTTGACCCTGTGAGTACAATAAAGGTTAATAGGTTTTAATTTAAGGGTGGTGAACTTAAGTGCACAAATTTCTTCAAATTTAAATATGACTATTGTTGGTAATGAATTTTTATTATTTTTTATTTAGAAAACAAAGGTTCTGTTAAGTCATGTATGGATGATCTTCTAAATCGAAACCATTCTGCAACTCCATGCCAACTGAGTTTATCTGCTGAAGGCAATGATGATAAATCATATGAAGGCCTAAAATTTTCTGGTATTGTTATTATATTTTAAAACTTCATTGTTTCGGTTACATACTATGTACTTTTTAAACAAATATCATGCATGCTCATAATTTGAATATGATGTGCTACAAATATTTTAATAGATTTTAATGTGAAGTAATTTACTATATTCAAAAGGCATTAACTGGCTTATTTTATAAATATATACCTTTTGAGTTATTTGATAAATAGTTACTTTTTTATAGTTACCAAATGAGATAACAGAAATGCTCATTGTTTTACATCCACATTTATCCATTGAACAATATCTGATACAGTTTCTTGTTGGAGTTCATGTTGTATGTTATTATCATATTTAATTGATTTTAATTTTTATAAATAAGTCTTATACTTTTAAAACAATTAACCAAGCAAATATTTATAAGTTGTTTTATAATCTACAGCTCCTTCGTAAAATCTCGTAGTTTCAGAAATTAACAAGTACTAGCTTATTCTCTTATGAATGCATACTCGAATTTTTTAGCTTTTTTAAGTGTTAAGATAATTTTCATCATAGATTCCAATTTAATAACAAAATTTACTATTGTTTTAGAATGTACAGAATCAACGTCTTCTGGTCCCAAAATGGGCGTTAACGTATTTTCCTACCCACGATTACCAGGTTCAAGATCTCCTTTGAGCAAAACCTCCTTATCCTTAAAGATGGGCCTCAACTCCAAGGACCCAAGTCTGAGTTGGGGGAGTGTAGATAGTCAGAAGTCATCGCCACTCTCAGCTCCTTTGTGCAGTGCTCGACCCGAGTTCAACACACCCCGAATGGGTATCAGCGGTGTTGAAAAGTCGATTCATTCGGCAAGAGATGCCTTAGCAGAAACTAACAGCCTTGATTCCAACTTGCACCTCACAACAGCTGGAAGAGGAGACTTTAAAACGGGAATCTGTTCCTCTTGTCGATCCCAAAGTTTCTCCAAGGACACTTTCAGTGACTTCAGCAGTTGTGGATCTCCGCAATACGAAGGTCAAACAAGGTCACCGTACCACAACAAATCCAGCCCAATTCGGGAGGGCTGTAAGCAAGCACACTCGTCTCGTGAAAAATGTGTGGATTGCTGTCAGATAACTTCACCACGCCATTCGCAGTCCGCTGGGAATTGCGAGAGGTTGAAGTCTCCAGTTTCTGAAAAATTACAGAATGGCGAATCGTCGATGAATGCTTCTAAAGAAGAACTGAGTTGTAAGTTGAAGAAAACAACGTCAATTAGTGGATCAAATAAAAGTGGATACATGGGAGAATCTTCATCTAGAGATACTACTCCTAGTAGTGATTCTACTAAAGCTTTTAAGCAATGTTCAAGCAACCAAAGTATACCAGATACAACTTCACTTGAAGATAGGTCTTCACCAAGGTTAATCGGTAAGTATATGATTTTCTACTTTTTTAATGTGGAAAAGTACTGTTAATAGGTTTTAATTTTGAGAATATTACTCTAAATTTTTAATATAATACTAGTTCATAAAAGTGCCGTATACATTGCTTCTAAATTTAAGAAATTGGTTTGGGAATTATTGAGAAAAAAAATGAGAGCAGCTTAGTAAGATTTTATTGGAGTGGAACATAATCCTGCAGTAGGTGGAGTAAAACGCAATTCTGCTGTGTAGTTAACCACCACAGTAATATTGAAATATTGAATTTATCCCTGTGACTACAAACAGGAGTACGGCCTGATATTTTACGCCATACCGCTTTAAATCGATTTTTCACAAACTAAACTTAATTAAAATTGAATTTTCTTCTCAAAATTCTCTTCAACATAACAAAACAAAAAAAACTCACATACCTAATGAGTCAATTTGCTGCTTTCACAGTGACTTAATAAGCAAAAATCCTAGGGGTTAATGTTTATCCCAGGTTGTAGTTTAAAGGTTAAAAATTAGGTTTGTATTTCTAGTTTTACGAACATATATGATTTAAGCGTATTTGCATTTGAGAAAATTCTTCTTACAGTTAAATGAGAACATCCTGGTATTCATTTTTAAGAGTTTAATTTTTTAGTAGTCTAACAGTATTTTTATATTGCATTTTGTATTTTTTGAAAAATATTTAAATTTTCAATTAATCATTAACCAAATACCTATTTAAAATGAAAAAATTCTTTTAATTTTAAAATTAAATTACTTTAATTTAAAATTTGAATAATTTAAAATTTTCAGAATTTAAACACTTTTATTTCAAGCGGTGAAACTGTAATTTTTTTATACATAGCATAATACACTGCGATGCAAAAGTTTAGACACAAATACGAGATTATGCTAATTTAAAGTAGATAATGGCCAAATTTCGCATATTTATTGATGAATTGAATTTGATAAATTGAAAAAACACGATATCCGGTGAACAAAACAGATTTAATAACGATATTGGTTCAATTTTACACCAAAAAGACAATATAGCCACTTTAAATATTTATTCAAATCATATTTGCTTCAAATGTAAAATTTAACATCTCTAAACACGAACCAAATACCTACCAGTCCATCACCTTAAAGTTTTGGCACGAATTCGTGGATTTAGAGACATGCATTGACCGATTTTCTTCATGAAAAGTGCAGTCTTTCCCATATAAAATCACAAAATAGCGGCATATTATTCTTTTTTGCACTTCTGTACAATGAAGAGATAGTCACCTCTTCAAAAACGACAAAAAAAAAGTCGTTCATTTTAACGTAAATTCACTCCACACCATTACGAAAGTTCCTTTATACGAAATTCCTTACGAAAGAACCCTAGCATAAAGAAGGAACGTTCGTAATGGTGTGGAGTGAATTTACGTTAAAATGAACGACTTTTTTTTGTCGTTTTTAAAGAGGTGACTATCTCTGCATTGTACTAAAGTGCAAAAAAGAATAATATGCCGCTATTTTGTGATTTTATATGGGAAAGACTGCACTTTTCATCAAGAAAATCGGTCAATGCATGTCTCTAAATCCACGAATTCGTGCCAAAACTTCAAGGTGATGGACTGGTAGGTAATCGGTTCGTATTTAGAGATGTTAAATTGTACAATTGAAGCAAATATGATTCGAATAAATATTTAAAGTCGCTATATTGTCTTTTTGGTGTAAAATTGAACCAATATCGTTATTAAATCTGTTTAGTTCACCGGATATCGTGTTTTTTCAATTTATCAAATTCAATTCATCAATAAATATGCGAAATTAGGCCATTATCTACTTTAAATTAGCATAATCTCGTGTCTAAACTTTTGCATCGTACAAATTTTTATTTTATGAAAAAAAAATTGTTATAGCAAATCAAACAATTATGTTTCAATTATAGCATTTCAAAATGGTTATTTAATATGTTTAGGGGTGTTTTGTAATTCTACTATCACAATTCTAAATTTTACAGCATTACAATTAACGCCATTAACATTACAATTAACGTTAACAATTACATTAACATTACAATTAACGTCATTGTCTAAACTTTTGCATCGCAGTGTATACTATTCGTAGACGTAATTATTTTTTTGTTATTGCAGATGACACTCCGAGTGACGAGGAAATGCCAATGAATATCAATTTTAGTTTTGCGTATCAAACAAGTACAACAAGTAGTGATCGAAATGATAGGAGCTACAATATTCCTAAATTAACTGTTAGGTCTTCAGGAGGAGCTCCTCCACTTGCTACAGCTGAGATTAGCGATTCTGAGTAAGTGTGGAGTGTCTTTGATTGTGCTGTAATATTTTTGTCCTAAAATATTTTTTAGATGGCCAATAATCTTTTAAAAATACACTCACAGCTCTTCGAGTATGACTCGTTAAAAACCTACTAAAACCGACGAGAGATCCCAACGTATTCTATGGTCTCTTAGAATTCAACAAATCGGTGCATAAATTTCAAATTGTTTAACACTTTTCATTCCCTAGGCTTCGTCTGGGCACCATGACAAAATCGGAACAAGATGATATATTTTCATGGTTTTCGGAATTTAAATTGAACGAGAAGTTCTTGGTTTGTTATTCGCAAAATCTTGTTCTTATGTTTGTCGAAACTAAAGAATGGTGTTATGTTGCACTAACCCATATAAAATGAGAAGTGATGTAGGTTTCCTTTTAGATTTATGAATTTACTCTATATTCTTATTTTTTATAGTCTCCAGTTGAATTGTACTTTCCTGTTTTTGACTACACACGTTAGGACTTACTTCGCACTCGCACAATAAAAATTACATTGCTATATTAGTTATATTGGTATATTTTTCTAATTGAACAAAATTTGAATTATTTCTCATTTCTAAACCTTAATTTTTGCTTTGGTGTATTGGTTTAAATATATATTAGAAATTTTAGTTATTTTCCGACAAAGTTGAAGAAATACATTATCTAATATTTATATCATTTCTCGGTTCTTTTAATCGCTCTGTATTGGAAAAGCTAAAAAAATACAATGTAAAACTTTATCAAAATTCATTGTTTTTTCTTGCTGTATTCGTCAATGACAATTTTTAGTTTCGGCAAAACAGTAGAATATTTAGAATAGCGGAAGTGCTATGAAAATAATTTTATTGCTGATTCTTTTTAGAACATAACCTTAAGTATATCAAGTGAGACGATATTTAAACACAACCCAAACCAAACCTTTGAAGCTAATATATATAATTATTTGATCTCAATTGCAATAGTCTGCAAATTTTACTAAAGCTGCAAGTTGTTTGATGAAACGAATAGATCATAATAATAAGAATAAAGACTTTTTATTTCAGGTAAATATCATGTTTTACGTTCCATGACTCATAGCTACGGAGTGCAAAGTGTTAAAATCAGTTTCATATTAGGCGTAATTAATTTATTTAACTCGTTAAGTAATTCCTATTAATCCGTACGAACGTTGTTTTGATAAGTTTTGCTACAATTTTTAGAGCAAGTAAGTTTGCCAAATTTTTATTGTTGGAACTGCAAATCAATTTAGAAAACGATGAAGAATATTAATTGAATTTGCGAAAGAAAAAGTACATAATAATAGGCAATTCAGGTGACAAAGTTTAAATGAGAACCAAATGCTGAGATTGGGGAATTTGTTTCTAATGCTAAGTGTACACGAGCAAGAAAAGTTGCACGTCGCTACTGCGAGAAAGTTGCAGGGCTGTGTCCACAATTACGCAAGATTCCCAGATATTTCTCGCGGAGAGGGCTTTGCAATTTTATCGCAACGAAATTCTCGCATGCGTGTTTCAACGAAAACCTTACCGAAAACCATGCGAGATAAGAGTTAATTTGAATTATTGTCGCACTAAAACTATACGAGGTCTATTAGCGACGGGCGTCATTATTATCCGTACGAGATTAGAATTTTTTATAAAAAACAGTTACTTGAAGTTTCAAAGTAGTGTTTAAATATGGAGTCGGGAAAAAAACTGTATTGCAAGTCTATAATAACAAAGGGCTCAAATGATAAATGCCTGCAATGCATGATATTATAAATTACAAGTTTACCCAAAAGAAATTGTATTTATTTAAAGTATATCTTCAATAATTGCAAATTCATTTACCATCTCGTGTGTCTCGTTACCTGCTACAATCAACTTTAAAATATCCGTTTTTATGGCATTTTTGATTGCTGAAGATTTCATATGCTTGAGTTCCGACCCGACAAACAGACCCAAAACTTCCCACTCGTCAGCGCAAATTGTGAATTTTCTTTTTATTGTCCAATTTACGTGAAAATCCAACACAGCAGCAATTAACTGATACGCTTTTTCTTTTAAATTTCTATCTCTTTAACCAGCTGGCATTATACAATATTATTCTGGATGCATTTCAAATAGTTCCAATGCACTGAACGTGGAAGTGCGTTCCCACAAAAAAAAACCACAGCTGCTTATTTTAAGTGGATGCAAACGATTCTATATCCATGTTTCGCATGCTTTAAAATTCAAAATCTCGCAGAGAACTCTCGCAGTGAGTTCCAAACAGTTAGAAACAAGATAGAAAGGTCGCAAAGAGTGTTGCCACTAGAGTATTCGAAGCCGATGCGAGTCTCGCAGCAAGAATCTAAAACTTGCCACTTAGAGACTCGCAGCAAGAATCGCGTGTAAACGCGCGAGATTGCTTTTTTCAAGAGAATCGCAAAAGTTTTCTCGCTCGTGTACACCAGCCCTTCACTGCAAGAGTTCTCTGAGAGATTTTGAATTAAAGCATGGGAAACATGGATATAGAATCATTTGCATCCACTTAAAAAAACAGCTGTTTTTTTGTGGGAACGCACTTCCACGTTCAATGCTTTGGAACTATTTGAAATGCATCCACAGTAATACAATATAATGTCACCTGGTTAAAGAGATATATTTAAAAAGCGTGTCAGTCAATTGCTGCTGTGTTGGATTTTCACGTAAATTAGACATTAAAAAGAAAATAATTCACAATTTGCGCCAGACGAGTGGGATGTTTTCGGACTATTTGTCAGGTCGGAACTCAAGCATATGAAATCTTCATCAATCAAAAATGCCATAAACATGGATATTTTAAAGTTGATTATAGCAGGTAACGAGACACACGAGATGTTAAATAAATTTGCCATAATTGAAGCTATACTTTAAATAAATACAATTTCTTTTGGGTAAACTTGTTATTTATAATGTCATGCATTGCAGTCATTTATCATTTAATCCATTTGTTATTGTAGAGTTGCAATACTGTTTTTCTTTCTCAACTCCATATTTAAACACTATGTCGTAATGCGTTAATTGATTTTAACAATTAAGCATTTCTCCTTTTTTTTAATTCCTTTCTCACGGTCATAAATGGAATTTTAGGATAGGTTTAACTGTTCACAGATGTGTAGATTCGGATAACGGGGTCATAAATTCATTTAGTTTCTCAAAGAGACAGTTTGAGTGGATTTAATGGGCAGACGCAATGTGTGGTCCCAGAGAACATGGATCGTTTTCGCAACTTCACGTAACTGTTTTTTTCATTTTTTTCTAATGTCGCACAGATAATTATGACGCCCCTCGCCAATAGCCATCGTATAGTTCTAGTGCCACAATAATTCAAACTAACCCTTATCTCGCATAGTTTTCGGTAAGGTCTTCGTGGAAACACGCATACGAGAATTTCGTTTCGAGAAAATTGCAAAGCCCTCTCCGCAAAAAATATCTGCGAATATCGCGTAATCGTGGACACAGCCCTGCAACTTTCTCGCAGTAGCGACGTGCAACTTTTCTCGCTCGTATACACTTAGCATCAAGGTTTATATCTCGTATGTGGAAGCCGTTGTAGGCAACAGTTACTATACTACAAACCTAGTTGTTAAATTTTAATGTAAATTGTTTGATGATAACTAAACTTGTTTTAAAACTAATAACTGAATTTATTTCATGCTGCATGGAAAAAAGTGAGGAGGTAACTATTATGGTTTTTATATTAAACTACTAACTTAAACTTTAATATGTATTTTAAAACTTCACAAACGATGTTTCAATATTTATTTTGTAATGCTTGAAAAAATATATGTATATTTATTATTTTATATAGTTTTTAAACGATAAACACTTTCGTGTGAAATAATGTTAAAAAAACTACATTTTTTAACTACATTATTAAAAATAATGCCTAACGATTATTATTAACACTACCGTCAAATTGGGTAATTTTGGCCCAAGCTATTCAAGATAAAAAACTTCCTATTAAATAGTTTTTAAAAATGTGATCTGAAAATTTAATCTGACTTTTTCAATTAGTGGGTAATTCCATGCAAAATTATCCTGTCTGTAGTGTAAGTCACGTTTGTAAAAATTTATTATCACTACAATTTTAACATTAAATGAAAAAAAAATGTGGAATAGTTGACCTATACTTATTAAGACTAAATAATGTAATGTACTTTGTTTAGTTTGATTTATTTTTTAAATTTAAAAAGCTTTTAATCCCCTCTTAAATCGTGACTTACACTGCAGTTACATGGAATTAGCCTAGTGACTAATCTGCCTTGACCTACACTGTAAAAAATGCTATTTTTTATCAGAAAAAAACTGGTGTGCCAGAAATATGCCGTATAATTTACTAGAAAATATACTTAGTTTTTACGAACAAAACAACATTAAATTGTTCAGTACTATAGACTTAATTTTTTCTTTGTAATATTTATGTAAATAAAATTAAGCAGAAACCATATTTTCGCATGGTAAATATTCTTGCCAATTGCCATAAATGAGTAAAAGTTATGTACGGGTTTATTATTAAAAAATATACTTACAAACAATTTGAAACTGTCTTAATTATTTTTTAGCTTTAATGATGCAATGGAAACTGCTGTTTAGTTTATGCTGTTACTTTCCTTGTGATACAGATGAAGATGCATATTTACTTGCCAAAACTTTCAGCTTGAGCTTTTGGGTTATGGAATATCATACATAAGTAGAAATAGATTAATTTTACTTTATACTACATCAAGAAAAATGACAGAATACATGCTTTTTTAAAGTAAGATGAATTTTTGTATACATCTTTCATTTTGCAATTAATGCATCCCTACAGTTCTCCATAAATTCAACACTTTTGAATGCTTAAATTTAATAAGCTTAAAATTTAACTCATTAATTCTAATAAACAAAATTTGTGAATCAAAAATAATTAACATAACTAATGTGATAGTGATAATTAATAATCCAAACAAAAAAATTCATTAACCATTCAATGATGTTTGATAATTACGTTTTAATTAAATATTGCATTAAATCTTAGTAAATTGTATTAGTTTATTGATAAATTCAACAATTTATTATTAGTACATATTAGTTTATCATGAACTGTCCTTTTATAATGGTATTATGACCCTTCTTTTAAAAGTAATGTTCTCTATAAATATTTTCGAAACTATTAATTTTTTTATTGTTGTATTAAAATACTCTTGTACTTTCCTATCCATTAAAAACTATTCACACATAAGCTATTTTCTTTTTATCAATACTACTATTTATCATAATAATCATAACTACTTATTTGTAAGGTCTTTAAGTTTACAATACTGTATATTTAATGGCAAATGCATTTATATATTTCAGTTTACTTTACACCCCTACATGGATTCATTTTTATGAAGACTGTTACAAAAATGCACCATTATAAAAGAGTCTATTCAAGGTGTTGCCAAAGGAAATTGTATCTGTAAATTTTTCAAGTTGGGTTTTTGTTCTTCAAATTATCTACCATTCCAAAAGAGCTCGGTGCTATTTTTATATCTTAAATGTTTCTGTAAATATTTTAATCCCAGAAATGTATACAATGAAAGACTGATTTTTCCCTTCTGTGTTATTAGGAATATTTTACTTTTTGTTAAGAAGGAAAAGTTATCAGTATTAATGTGAAACGACACAGCATTCCTTTAATTAATGTAAACAAATGTTGTATTATCTAGTCATGTACAAATATTGATGTATGATTTTTTATTTGAATTTATTATTATATCATCAGTGTAAAAGGATACACAGATAAAATATCCTACAACTGATGATTTTTGCTAGATTAATTTGAAATATGGAGCTTATTTGGTTTACATGACCAATGATACTGATATCTTAAAAGTTATTTTTCATTGGTATCTTAGTCATGTGCGTATTTACATTTACTTAAGAAACTTATTTTTAAGTATATAGTGAAATAATGAGTTTAGTGGAATATTTTTTAATTGTATATTTTGACTGAAATCATATTTTTCCTTTTTATTTTGTTTATTTTGCCTTTTTTATACATTGAAATAGACATTTATATAATAGATGTCATTAGAGAATATGGTGTATTTAAATATTTCGAAAGTCTCTTTATTTTATTAATAATATCTATTATTCAAAATTTTATACACGTTTTTAATAATTTGAGGTATATATTTTCTTTAGAATTGTAAAAAATAATTTCAATAGAAATGTACGAATATATTTATTATGCATTGGCATGAAAAACAGCCACATAACATTATCAGGAAAAAAATGAATATAAAAAGATTGAAGTAACAGTTTGGATATTCCAAAATCTCCAAAATGCACCCATATAGAAATACTTAGTACACATACTGTACGTAGAGAATATAATAAAAGTTAGCTAATATAGAAAAATTGCTTACATGTTGATGTGCTTCCAAATTATTGTTGTATATACTAGTATACATGTTGTATATATTATCTATATACACACAACAAATTCATAAATTATGTCTTACAATCACATTGATATTTCATTTCAAATAAATTTCACTGTTTATATTATGCAAAGTATTATATATGCATGAAACTACTTTATTAGATTAAAGATGCAAGTGCGTATTTGTTACATTTAAAAACTTAAAAATTGTTGAAGGATAAGTCTAAAAAACGTATATTATGACGCAAAACTTTGGTATTGCACAGTTTTATCCCTGAAAAATGTTTTAACAACATCACACGTAACATTTTTATGTTGATAAATTTGAATTCTTTACTATTCCATATTTTGTACAAAATATTTGAAAAATGAAATTTTTTTAAGTTTGTTTTTTTTGTTTATAGATATGTACTTCCATTTTATGTAAATAATTTTTAACTGAATTTTATTGTTTAAAATAATGCTGTTTAATTTTTACTTTTATATGTTATTCCGCATTGTTGACAAAACTAAGTTATTTATGTACATGTTAAAATTTTAAATAAAACATTTCAGTTTTATTTTTTATAAATCTATAAAAGTAGTAGTCGGTAAGTTCGGCATTTAAATTTTTTATTCAAAATAAACCAAATTTTAAATTTCATAAAAAGGATTGTAGAATTTTCTCATCCGTTTTTTTTTAAAAAATTGAACTCCTTAGGTTGTAAGATCAAGACAAATTATGATATAACATAATAAAATAATATTAATTTGTAAACAAATTAATATTTTTCAAATCATATCAAATTTGATGTTTAAATACATTAAAATCCAAATAAGAAAAAAATATTTAAGGTCATAAATTCGTAAACTATACTTTGTGATATATTTAATAATATGTGACCCTGTGGTGTGTTTACTATTTTCTTACCTTAAAGAGTGTTTCGATGTAGTTGTAAAAAGAAAAAGAATACTCTAGTTTTTGTTAATGAATTATTTCATATTTTTTTTAATATTGTGACACAATTAAAATACTTATATTTTAACTGGCAACATATTGGCAATGTTTCCATTGATTATGTTTATGGTAACATTAGAAAGTCCTCGATATATGTGTTTTCATAAATTGGCCAAGTATTTCATTTTTCTTGTTGTAAATTAACACCACCTAATACTTCAAATATTTTTAAAGCTAATGTTATTTTTATGTTTGTTATGGAGTCCACAGTTTTTTTAGTGTGGATTATTGAACTAATATATTTACTATGAAGTCATAATATTTTCTAAATGTGAAAGCTGTAAAATATTAAAATGCATTATCTTAGGTAACAAGTAAATCTGATAGTCACATAAAGTAAGATAGTTCATAAAAGCAAATAGCTGGGAAATGTTTCAGTTTAACTTTAATGGAATTAAATAATGATGAAAACTGTGTAAATTTCTGGAAGAAGGAACAGCTTGGCGCCTTTTTTAAATCGGAAAATGTAAACAGACACTTTGCATTGAATAATTAGACTTTTCAAATCCCAGTGCAAATTTATCACCCAGCGCAAAACTAGTTTAGTTAGAGCTTCTCTCTTAGAAATAATTATTTATCGCACTCTGAAAAGTCACCAAATGACGCCAAGCAAAGCCGTGCTTGCTTTTATTAAGTAACCAAAAACTGTGTTAAAAACCATTCTTTTAACGTTCAAAATTCCGAACAAAAGTTATTTAAAAGAGAGATTATGTTTTCGAATTGGTTTCAATTACTTAATTTACTCTTATTTCTTAGCCTTATTTACAGTATTGTATAATTGTATATCTATTCATTGTTATTTATTATTATTGCTATTAAAAGTAATTTTACATTCACAGTTTACTGCGAGGATGAAATACTATTTAAATTTTGTATTATTTAGTAATAAAATTAACGATCTTATTTTTCTTATGGAGCATATTTTTAAGAAATTATGTATACAAGAACATTAAGGTTGTTATTGTTAAATTCAAAATAAATGTTTTATTTTTGTAACTATTACATATAGTTAGGCTCCAATTGGCGTCTTCACGTCAATTAGCCACTTTCAGAAAATCATTATGTGGCTTTGTTCTATTTGAATATCTCAACGCATTCGATGAAGATCACTCGCTGAAGTATGATCCTAGTTTCTAACTAATAAGAGACAAAGAATGATACAGGGATTGGAAAGTTACTTTTAAAAAGTAACTGTGTTACAGTTACAGTTACTTCATTAAAAAAGTAACTCTGTTACAGTTACAGTTACTTAATATAAAAGGAACGCGTTAAGTTACTTTTTACAAAAAGTAACGAATCACAGTTACTTTTTGAAATTTCAAGTTATAAGAAAAATTGAAATTTAGCCTTATAGCCATTATTCAAAGAGAATCACGATAAACGAAACTTAAGCACAAACAAAACACTGTAATTTTAATTAATAAACATTATTTTTAATTTTAATCCTTTACCCTGATAATCACCCGACAAAGAGTCCATCGGTAAACGCTTGGGAGGGTATTGACAGAAATAGGGGTAGCTCAAGAATGATCGTGCACTCCCTGTCGTGCACTCCCTTGAGAATGAGCCAAATTTGAAAGGTTCGAATGTTTATATTTATTGTGTTTAACTTATTTCAATGTATTGTTTGTTTCTCAATATGGTTTGTGAAAAATGTGTTATAAAAAAATTTTAGAGTAAATGTAAGTATACTTTCCTTTTAGCTTGTTATACGTAAACTGCATTTTGGGTTTGAAGGCTATTGTTTTGTTCATATAAATTTTTGCCAAGAGCAAAAAAATTGTTATTACTCATTAGACAAAAATAAATGTAATAATGTGTTTTAGGTCTTGTGTTGTTATTACACGAATTGTTTTAAATTAGAAGTTTGCCTACCAAACAGTAAGATGATTGAAAAAGTTCTATTTAAGATAAACTGCAGTATTAACTTTGTCATCTATGTTTTTATGATATTTTAACTAAATTTTGGTTTTTCTAACGTGTCACTGTTGTAATGAAGGTGATATGTAATTTAACTAGCAATCTCGGCACGAACGTGTGATTAACTTGTGATTAGATAATGCTATTTCTATAACTCATTACAAGCCAACAAAATATCCAGTCTAGAAAATATACATATCCTATCAGCGTTTTGGTCTTATTGCTATTAAAAACGACTTGAAGTTTACAATATCCTAAATCCAATCAATATCTAACCAATATTCCTAAGTTACTTCCCTAACTATATTCTTTTATAATTTTAAATTGTTAAAAGATAACGAAGTCATTACCTGAGCAGGCGAAAACAATAACTTTAGAGGAACTCGAAAATTGTTATTCGCAGATGGAAAGTGAACCATCCTTCATACAAGTAGCCTTTTATTTTGGAGATCCTTCACCTTCTTCACGATTCGTTTATTATAAAGTTCGTTGATAACTACAAGCTAAGGCCAAATAATCGGAAAATTAATCAAATGCATCACTCAAAGGGCCTGAACATAGGGTAGGGTAGGTACATATATATTCCGGCTTGTGTGCTTGATCAGAGACCCGCTTATAAGCCTTCGTCAAGGCCTGAACATAATGTTGATAGATTTTGCCAATTCTTTAGAAAATGGCTCTAAGGATGTATCATTTTATTGTTAGAAAGCATTGTGTTTAAAATATATTTATTGTTAGATATACACTTCTATAAAGCTGATTGGTACAAGTTAAAGCAACCAAGGTTGAAAAGTTATTGTGATTATTCAGACCAAATTTGAGTTTTTCTCAGTTGTTGTGTCAGGTGTCGGCTCGTCACTTGACTGTGGTTCTAAATTACGACACCCGTCTCAAATAGCCCTCGTGTAGCTCTAGTGAGACGATATTTAAAACTAACCTAAATTCTCAATTGTTGTCCTCATCACTAGACATTGGCTTACGAAGCTAAATTTTCTTATTTCAGATTGAGAAGTCCAAGACGCAGCTCAAGTACGAATTTACTATGAACCAATATTAAAAAGATTTTAACTTCTTTGTTAAGATTTGTGACACATTTCGTGGTTTCCACCTATACTAGTTTGACGCATAGATTTCGGAAAACCGTACCCTTTTACACGTTGATAATTGTCACTTCCCTGTAGACGAAATGTAGGACAGTTCGATCTTTTATTATTTATACTCGTTCTGTATAAACCAACATTTAGAAGGTAAGAAATTTTAAATATGCACAGATAAATTCTGCATTCACTAATTTGCATGTAATTGCACTTTCAATAATTGTTGGAGATATTATAGCATATCCACATATGGGTATTTAATTACTTGATTCTGAAAAACAACCCCCTTACAATGTGTGCGACTATTCAAAACTCTTCTAGACATAAAAACTATGAACAAGGTAAATAATTGATGTAGATTGATCGTTAAAACCATAATAGATAACTATATCCTGAAGACCCTGGTTTTCCCACTTAACACGCAAGCTCACGTATCGGATATTTTCGTATACGACGAGCCAACATTTCATTGCAAGTTATAACTTAGTTTAAAGATGGTAATATTGACCACTTTTCATCCTAAGTTTGTTAACGAAGTTATAAACTTAAAACAATTTTAAAAATTTGTCCTCGTACGCGTTCATCCTGATTAACAATTACCGTTTGGGGATTTGTGGGGGTGGTGTTTTTTTTATCGAATCAATCTTGAATTAGTTGTCAAGTTGAAATGTAAAAATGCTTGGAATTAGCTTTCAGATTAAACTTCGTCGTCAGAATTCCCATAAATTTTAACAGCTTCAAAATAGGGCTATGTTATTAAAGATTGAATGAAAAATGTTAATTATTAATAACTTTTAAAACTTCTTTTCAGTACTATACTAAACAATGTTTTTTTTGCAAAATAAAGATAAATTTACTCCAGAAAAATTTGTATTTTTATAAATGTGCATATTTAGGGTCATTTAGTACAACTTTGGGATATAAGAGATTTCTGAAAAGATAAACAACACTTAGGATTAAGCATTACAAAATATATTTATTTAACTTAAGTTTTTATACAAAAAAATATTCAAATTGATAATTTCAATTATTTTAATATGGATTATTTGAAGAAGTTGTAATTTATTTTAGAATTTTTGAGTTTCAATCGATTAACTAGTACTACGTGATATTGTTATGAGAAAATATTTTTAGTTTTTAAGAAAACTGTACTCGCAATCAACCCCATTTTTTTAAATGTCCTTAAAGTGTTTTATGCTTTTATTGCCACCTAAGTAAATATCTTTGCAATTTATTGAAAAGGTATTTATCAACATATAACACATTATTACTTTGAGTAAAAATGCATGTTGTACTGCTTTATTTTCAGGCTTCAATTTTTTTAAATCTCTTACCTCCCTATTATCTTTAAGATTCTCACAAAATATACAACTAATACTTGATAAAACATATTTTTAAATTATAACCTTGACCAGTTTTTAAGGGCTATGAACCTAATTATTCTTTGTTCATAACACACCAAACCGACCTCAAATCTTTTAGATAATTTAAATTCAATTTAGTCCAGTCAGTAAACCTTAAATGAAAGCCGTGGTTTTACTGATGAACAGAACAGGGTAACGGAACAGATGAAAGAGGGTTACTTGTTTTGATGTTAAATGTAGGTATTCGCCATACACCCCAAGTTGAAAATGCGAGTTTTATCATTTTATTTGGTGGTTGAATCTAAAATAGTATTTTTATACATAATCATCTTAAATATATAAAATTTATAAATTATTTATACTAAATGAATTTTAAATCTAACTTATTTAAATAGTTAAGCAATTAAAATCGTGTAGTGGTCTAATAATTTTAAAGAAGCAATAATAAAAATTGTTTCAGAGAGGCGATCTAAAATAATTGGGTCAATGTTGTGAAAAGGGTCAATTTTTGCGTCCGATTCTTTGCATACTTTTTAAAGTATCTTAAACTATTTTTCGTACTTAACTACTTTTAGCTTCCACACTATACGTTTATAAGTAAAAAGTGGAAGGTATAATCGTTCAGTCAGTCCGTCTGTCCTTCACCCATTTTCATAGCCCAAACTACAAATGCTACGGATAAGTATGACACGTCAAAAAATTCAGCGCATCGAAATTAGAATACATTGAAAATTTCAGAAAAGAATTCAAATTCGAAGTACTTCAATTATTTAAAAAACTGCAAAATTTAATGCTCATTTAAAAAGCATAGGAAGCCATTTTTATTAGAATTTAATCATTACAAAAACATTTCTAAACATTGCTATTCGCAACAATCGCTCGAGAAACTTTAATTCTTTTAGACAATAAATTAAAATAAATTTATTTTTGAGACATCGATCAGTTTGAAAAGACGTCAAACATATTTCACTACGAGATTCTTTGTACGTTGATATGAAATGTTTTAATTCTATTTATAAGCGAGGAATAATTACATATTTATTCTTTGAAATATAACTAAATTTTTGCAAACGATAAGTAATAATTATTGAATTTTCGAAATAAAATAAATAAAACTAGCCAAATTTAGCATGTAAATGTTTAATATAGAATATCAATGCTGTGTTTGTTGCCTTTTTACCTGTTAAACACAACTGTTGTGTGGAAGCGGGTTAAGTGACTGATTATGTTGCCTACTTGTTTTACTTTAAATCCTCAAAAATCATCAAATTTTATTTCTTACTGGGATATGTTTTTGAAGTATTAAAAGTCCGATTGGTAACGTGTCACACGAACGTGCATATTTTTGAAAGGGATCTTATTCGTTTTATATTGCCATAACAAATATACTCAGAATGAAAACCACTTTGGTATTTAATGTCATTTTTACAAAAAAAATACCAGAAATACGCAAAATATGCATGTCACAAGAAACATTTTCAAAAATAAATTCTATAAAGTTGCCGATATTTCGTGCTCATGCGAGAGCCTTTGAAGCGGCTAAGAATAAATGAAAAAGAATAAAATAAAATATTTTGAAGTGGTTCTTAATTATTTTTTAAGGAACGTTAAAAATGGAAAAAATACAGGAGCGCATCTAAATGCAAAAGAGCGAAACTGACTTTAAAAAAAACAGCAAATATAGTCTATTAAAATTCATAGTTAATTTAGTCAAATTGCAAAATCGTTAGAATACTAAAATCAAGAATCAAATATGTATTAGAATACTTGCGATAGCAGCAAGACAACTCTAAAAGTAATTTGAATTTCAACCAACAGATGACGCTAGATGCAGAATTCACAATTCGGCTTTTAGGCTCTTCAATTAATTAACGAATGACTTGTTTTTCACTTAATATCGCCAAATTAATGTAAATTGCACACGAAAAATCTATGATTTGGAAGTTTTTTACTGTTTGTCATTTAATTAATTTTGATATTGCTTCAGTGCGTTCCAAAATAATGGGTTCACCTGATTGTTTTTGGTAGTGTTTATCCATAAAGTGTTATTTTTAAAATTCTTAACATCAATAAATACACACTTTATGAAACTGTAGATTCATTTTTATTTAATAAACCCTTACTTTTAATTTGTATATTTAAAGGCCGAGACTGTTTCGAAAAGGTAGCTAAAGTGGGTTCACCTTGTTCAGTTCATGCTAATTTTCAAACTACGTGGTTTAGGAATATGAATAATTACTGGGAAGACTATATTTCAGTGTACTGATATTTCACTCTCTCAGTGAATTAGAAAGGAAATAACAATATAAGGACGTAATCACACCTACCCTTTCTCATATTTTGAAAGGGCAAATTTGCATATAAAATTGTGGCAAGTCGGCAGAGAAATCGGAAAACTTGATCCTGAAATGCTATTAAGGTGGTTCTTTACCTCGTACAAATTTTTCTTTATTTATGCACTTACTAATTCCGAATTTTTTTTTATAAGTAAGCAACATCTTTAAAAACTACTCTTCAGCAAAAAAAGCTTTAAATTCTGCAAAATTTGACAAAATTTAAATTTTTCGTCCAATTTTTAACCATTTTCAAATTCCTACTCTTCAGTTTTTCCATTTTGTGTAATCAAAAATTTATAAAAGGGTGCTTTATTAATATCCCGATGGAACTATGCATTCCAATTTTAGATAACATGCACTCTTTTTTCGAAAAATAATATTAACGAAAAAATCACCGAAATTTTCATGAAACAAAACTAATTTTCAACTTTGAACATTGTTTACAAAAAATCTGAGCATTTATTTACCATCGTCTGAATGATATAGGATACATAAAGAACACCTGCTATCACGCGTAGAAGATATTGGAGGTAATTTTTCATTTTGCAACAGCATAATGCTTACATATATGCTGCAAACTACTCAAGGACTGTTTTAGACCATGGCATTTATGCCATGGATTTGCCAGCTTGCAGCCCAGATCTGAATCTTAATAGAAAAAAAGCGAGGTACATTTTTAGATGAAAACTTTGAAATAGGCAAGCAGTATAAATTTTCATTCGATTTGGAAGAAGCTATGATAACAAAATGTAGTGGTATCACATCATACATGCACAAAATTGTTA
This sequence comes from Oedothorax gibbosus, assembly GCA_019343175.1. Taxonomy (NCBI): domain Eukaryota; kingdom Metazoa; phylum Arthropoda; class Arachnida; order Araneae; family Linyphiidae; genus Oedothorax; species Oedothorax gibbosus. The sequence continues at coordinate 10,655,409 of CM033282.1, read as the reverse complement.
AAAACATGCATAAACAAATGTATGAGTTAGTTTTACAGAAAGGAGGTCGGTTATAACTACTTGATTCCGGGCGCCAAGAACAAGTTTAAAATGTAACCCTTCGGAAATCCGGCAATCGGTACACATCATGGAAATTCAGAAAATAGTTAAAAATCCATCATTGCCTGGTTAAATCTGGAGAGTTGGTAGGTCTCCATTAAGTCAAGTTGACTGAACATCATTTCTTAATGCGGTATTTCCCAGTCTAATTAACACTTTTACAGCTAAAAAATATTACATCGATCTCGACCTAACCAAATCTGCCACTCGCAACATGTAGGAAAAAGCCATACAACCAAAAATATATCCGTTTTCTAGTCGCTCTCGAGTTTCTAAAAATAAATACTCGCAGTGTCTTTGAAGATGCGGGTGCGAAGCTTTTCCTTCGGAAGATGGAGGCACAATGTTTGGAAATCAGTTTGTCTAGCTGCTTGTTTTGTTGATGTAAGAATACAATGTTAAAGAATAGTTTGATTAACGGATGAATGTATCACGTTACATATGCTTACGATATGGCGATAGAGTAGCATTTGGGTAGGTAATAATTTTTGATTTCTAAAAGGAAATTTAGATTTTTTTTGTTTTCAATTTGTTGTCATGTGGTTTGGCATTCGCCTCGCTAATTGAAGCAATGTATGTCTAACAAATGTTTTTGGTCCTAGAATTGTTTAAATGTTTTTGATGAGTTTAATTTAAGCCACTTTTATGTAGTGCAAAATTAATATATTTTAATGTTTAAAATTTAAATCAAAAAATAGTTTTTTTTAAATTTTATTAGTTAAAAGGATTTAATATAAAATTATATTCTTTTCTGAATTTTCTTTACTAGTTTATTTTTATATTTTGTATTCCGATCTATTTTTATAATTAAAAATTTAAAGTATATCACACACATTTATTTTAACGCTATTACATAATATAATATATTTATTAAATGTTTAAAGAATTTGGTAACAATTAGCTTTCCTTTAAAAATGGAATATATAAAACCTGTTACAATTAAAAAAAATTTAGATTTAGATTTAAAATAAACAATGTTTATCTAAAATGTAAACTTTTATTATGCTTGTATCACTATTACAATGATCCATTTTTTATGGATTAACATTTTCCATTTAACCATAAAATGAATATCGTTTTTCCACAACGCATTTAAATAAGAGAAAATTAAATAGTCTATAATACATGTAAAAACACATTACCAAAACATAATTACAATAAAGCGATTGACAACTCAACGTTCGAATTACACCATAACCCACAAAAATGACCAAATTACTTTACGAGATTAGAAGTGTAAGAACACAAGATATAACCTTTATAAATAACAAATGAACCAACCCTTTCAAATTTACTTGTCATTTATGTTCTTTTTCGGCAAAATTGAAAGACCGTTTCCCCATTATACAAAAAAACCCCGCTGTTACTTTCACCACGTGGTTGCGTACGGGTGTTTAATCAGGTTGCTATAGCAACGCTCGGTTTGTTGTGATGTCCGAAGTCCACCTAAATAGGAACTAAATCCAAGTTCCCAATTCTATATCCATATCCGAATCCGAATAGTTGTGCTGCGAATCTTATGATCCGTATGATATAACCTGCAATGGTTGATAGTGTTAGGGGAGAGGATGGATCAAAGTGGTCCCGCACATTTTGCAGGTGAGGAATTTTATTACTTTTTACCTGATAAGAAGTGTCATTAGTTTTTGTTTAAGATAAGCGGGCATGTCACACAGTCTGCGTAACTTTCCGAATGCATATGCGTAGTTTTTTTGTTGATAGTTGTCTTGCTTTTAATAATTAGAATGTTAGTCTAAGTTTTTTGTATCTATCGTCTCGATATTATGTCTTGTGTTTCAATATTTGTAAATCATTAGTTTTTTGTAACTATTTTTGCTGTCCAATATTTTTTTCTTTATTTCTTAAATTACAAGTCAAAAGTTAAGTGGAGTAATGGATTTTGCGTATTTGTAAAAATATTAAACTGATTAAAATGCCACTTTATTGGTGTTATCGAATGAGCAAATCTACGCATCAAATAATAAAATGATTGAATGATTGTCACTGACAAACCCGTTGTTAATTTAAAGTTTTTCATGCTTTTTGAAGCTCTTGCATAAACGTTAAAACCAATGACACTATCATTTTTAAGTTTTGTTCAATAAAAAAAATTATCGATTTTTAAACTTTAGTTTAAAATATTTTTTATTATATTTAAAATCAAATATATTATAACGATATTAGTTCTAATATATTTTACTTAAGAGCATTTTCTTTTTGTACAAATAAAATAAGTTTTTTAACACTTTCGCTGCGCAGAATTTTTGTTCCCGCGTAATATGTAATAGGAATATCATTATCGAATCCTTAGTTGTACGTCCGCTTGGGCCATTTTTATAGTAAAATGGTTAAAATACTATAGATCTTCATAAAAATTCTACTTCAATCAATGTAATCAAACTAACACGTGTATAGGTAGTGCGATGTAAATTCAACCACACCAAGTAATCAAACTAAATGTAAACATTTTCTACAATTTCGAAGCAACTATGGGTTACATGAAAAGTTTTTGATCATGAATAATACTCAGAATTTTTAAAATTATAATACGAATTGTTATTCTTAACTTTCAAAAAATATGACGTTATTTTATAATTTGTGAAGTGTACTAGACTTAAATATATAGATAAGCAACACTATGAGCGTAATGAAGTAATCTTTGATAAACAATTAGGTTTTTTTTATAAATTACCAATACGAAATCTCTTAATTAAAAAAAGTAAACCATTACGCTAATGGCGTTTTTTACTAATTTGTTCTTACCAAACTTTCAACAAAACTATCCACTTTAATCTAAAAACTTCTACTTTTTTTCAACAACTTTAAATAGTTAACCTTTTAAGTACCCTTTTTTTTCTAGGCCCTAAATGACGCTAATTTGAATATCAAAGCCCAAACTTAATTTTCCCCAGCGGAGAATGTCGTCTAGCCCAAAAACAAACCCTAGCAAGCAATAGACAAACCTGTTTTTTTGCACATGAACAAAATAGAAGGCTACCCATAATTAAGGTTGAACTTATCCTTGGTGTAAACATCGAATAAATGACCCGCTAAAGCAAGCGGAAATAGCTAAGATCAAACAATGCGGGTACCAGCTGTTGAGAAAGATACATTAATGGTTCTTAGTAGTTACAATGGGAGGGTGTCGTATTATGTAATGGGTATCATATGAGATCACTTTGGTTTTAGTTTATCTAAAGGTACCTGAATTCTATTTTATAAATATTTTTTCTATAAAAATTTAAATTTTTATAAAAAAATAAACATTTTAATACGAAGGATATAAGGTGATACTAATTATAAAACTTATTTCAATTTAAATAAGAAAAACAGATGAATATTTGCATGTGGTATCGCAAAGTACATTATTTCAATGCATTTTTAAGTTAAAATTGCAAAAATCCGTTTGAGATGTATTTTTTGTAAGTTTTGAGATGTATTAAAGCATTTCTTAAAGCGATGTGTTACAATAACAAATATGCCATTTCTTCATCGTTGAAAATTAACGGCTATTCAGAACTTGAGAAGATTCTTTTAAATAAAATCGCTTTCTTGATGATACTTCACTTTTTAAGTAATTGTAATAAAATATTTTTTTATCTCGGTAGCAACATTATTATTCTTTTACTAATATACATTTTTCGTCATGAACGTTTTCAAATTGTTAATAAAATATTTACTTTTAATTCTCAAAATAACATCGCTTAGTCATATTATTAGAACTAATACTAAAATAATTCCCTTATCCACATGGCTTCTATTGTCCTGTAAAAAATATTCATTACCCAATATCATGCAATAAAATACAAAGCAGGTAGAACTAATTGTTAAAAAGAAAAAAAATCTAAGTAAAAGGTTTAACACTTCCGTTAATCATTGTGTTTTATTGACGATATTTAAAAAAAAAATTGTATGTTATGAAATAGCATTTAGAATATAATTACTATTAAAACTTTGATATAAATGTTTGATTTGAATTCAGTATAGAATATACTAAATGTAATAAATAATTTATGGTATTTAATATGGTTGAGGAACTGCGTTAATAGTTGTAAAAATGCAAATGTATCCAATAATTATGATTCCAATCTATTATGATTTATGTAACAGCTGACATTCTTTATAAAACTATATAACAATATTTAAATCAATACTTCATTACAAATCGTATAGGACACGCTAAAAGTGTAACGTTTTCTTGAAAAATGGTAATGTATGCAACTGGCTTTTAAGAAAAGGGGTGAAAGGCCTGACTTGGGCAGATGCCAAGTACTAAAAGTCTGATATGCACGTAATGGCTTAGTTACGGGATAAGTCTAGGTAAAACATTTATTAAGAAGTAATTTGATTAGAATTCCAGGCCTTAGCTGTCTCTAATGTCGTTTAAATTAGATTTTGGCAAAGTGTCTTGTATGTGAATACTTAAGCAGACAATTTTATTCATTATTTCTCTTAACTCTTATTTTTTAAAATAGAATCTAATTTGTAAATATTTTATTTCTGAGTTAAATAAATTATATTGAAATGTTTGGAAAATAATTTTTCCTTTTAAGAAAAAATCCCGAAACATAAAACTGAATTTTACATAATATTTTGAGTGTTTCAGTTTAACGTTTCTCCCGAAAACGTAAATTGCGTTATTTATAAATATTTTGAAAGTGTTTTGCGTCGTTGTTATATAAGTACAAAAAAGGCTTAAACTAAGGCCATTCTGTTTTAAGCATATACCATATGTACGAATTTTATTTGAGCAATGATACATATAAAATAGAAACATTAACGGAATTTTTCTTCTTTTTTTATCATATCGAAAGGATTACAATTAGCAATTTAATAGCTATTTTAAATTGAGTTTAATATTTTATTTTAAATTAATGGCCAAATAATGCATTATATTTTTTTATTAGGATTGGTTGATGTATTGTAACAAGTGAAACATTAACATATCTATACATAATAAATTATGTTTTAAGTTTCCTGTTCATTTTTTTTGTATCTTTACAAAGGAGCCTTTATGAAGCTGTTAAAGTTTTATAAAAAAAAAACACCAGACAAAATTTCTCTGTACCGAAGTCAAATGTTAAATTGTCAACTTTTGGTAAAATTTGGCTAAATAGTATTAACAAATAAAACCTTTATGTACACCAGCCAAAAAAAAATTTATTAATTACCTATAAATCAGACATTTTTATTTTTTCAATTTGTATCGAAAGTTTTTTGGGTTTATAGTTATTTTTTAATTTTGTTTATTAAATATACTCAAGTATTTTTTTAATTTATTAAACTATAATATATTTGTATTTTAGCAATGAATGGAATGGGCCACCTGGAGCGATTGTACAAAACGAAACTACAAAGGCAGTACCAGATGCCCGACATGTTAGGGAAAAACTGGATAAACAGGTACTTTTATTTTAATCTAAGTATTATAGGAATGCTTGGTTCTGTTTTCTAAAGGATTCAATCGAAACAAACCGAATGTAATTTTTAGATCCTTAAATTAGATACATTAACGCATACCTGCCAACTGTGGCTCTAGTGTGACAATTCAACCAACCCACCTGCCAACTCTCCGGGTTTAACTCGGTAATAAAACCATTTTCCGGAATCCGGTTGCCAAATAAAGTTTAATGTTTCCCTCTTAGAAAATCCGGCAGTTGGTACATATGACAGACATCCAGAAAATAGTTAAAAATAGTATTTCCGTGTAAAATCGGGAGTTGTTGAATCTGTTAACTCGTTGACGAATATTCCTTATTTCAAACTTGCGTATATATGAGCAATTATCATAAAGCATGTCATCCAATATTTTGGGGAATTAAAATAACCTTTTAACAGGGTTTAATGTTTCAATACAGAATATTAATTTCTGTAATAAACTTAATGGTTATATAAATCTCGTACCGTATTTTGAAATGGATTTTACGGATCAAACTACGCGTACATGTTCATTAACATAGGCACAAAAAAAGTAAATGTCAACTGATAATTAAATTTTAGACAATTTCTTATAACAACAGACTGTAGGGGAGTCATTATGAACACTGACAAATTCTAGCTATCTTAAGTATGTGATAAAGCATTTCCATAAAAATTTTTTACTGCAAAAACATTAAAAAAATGAGCTTTATATGTTATTGAAACTGGCATTTTTAACTTCTAATACAGCCAAATTGTTTTGAACGGACCACAAACTATAATTTAATGGATTTCATGAAAAGGAATGAATTTGAAAGCTATTTGTTAAGTAAAAGTGCTTTTACTAGAATTAATTAAAATTAAATTGTTTATGTAAAATGCGCGCGAAAACACCCAATTTTAAAGTTTATCACAAAAAGGCAATGCATGTTGTAAACCCCAAAACTTCAATTGAAAGTGATGCACGGTTGTATTTAATGCAATTTCCTCTATACATTCGGATAAAATCTAATGTACGCTAAAAACTTAAAAAGTAAAGAAAAATATATGAAAATAAAGCAAAAGTATAAAGCAAAAAGTAAAATAGGAATTAAGGAAAAAAACAAATTCCAGAAAAATAATTATCAATACAATTTCATCAAGGTTGCCGCCAAAATGAGTTATAGCTATACTTAACAGAGTAAACTGGTATTTTTAAGTGCATTAACCTCTTAAGACCCGAGCAAAATCCTACACGTATATTCTTAATTTAAACATACTTTCATACAAATATATGCTAAAAAGTATTTTTGCAAAGTAATTTTTTAAAAAACTATGTTTAATGGTTACTGAGAGACACTTCTGAAGCTCTAAAAATACACATTTTGTGTGCTATAAATGCAAAAAGAAAGGCCGTATCACTTATTTGTAGTTAAAACAATGTTAAAATAAACTGTTAATGCAAAATGCCTTTAAAATTAAATTAAAATAACTTTTTGAAAAGTTTGAAAAAAAAGTTTAAATTAATTTTTTTGAGAACTCTATATCGTATTGACACTCGTTCAACTTCATTTTTTATAGAAATAAATGACTGACACCTGTAATCAAAGGCTGAAAACTGATGTTTGGATCATTTTCTATCGGACCAGGTCAATTTCGGAACTAATTAACACGTTAATTGTCTGTGAGGAGGTTTTAAAAAATTTCCCCAAATGGGGACGCCTTTTCGCAAGAGGTTAAAGCATTACGTTGTATAGGAACTTAGTACTGTTTTCATTTCATTTTTTTTAGTTGTGTTCAAAATCACTAAAATCGACTAAAATAAATTTTTAATAGTTTTGCAGACATTTAATGATTTCACTTTCAATTTACCTCTAACATTGATTTTTCTATGGGAACAGCTCTAGTTTTAATGAAATTTCCCATTTTATGTGATGTTTTTAAGAAATCTCATTTCTATCTAATTGAAGTACGCATTATTCAAACATTTCTAATTTATATTAGAAAAATGTAATTGGTTTTACTGCCTTCGGGTTTTTTCAAATTCGTATTTTATTCCCTAATTTTTTTGTTTTTTTTTAATTTCAATTATTTTGTAACGTTCATTCAAAAACAATAAGATCATGGTTATAAAGAGGTGTAATGAAAACAAATAAAATAAAAACACATTTCTTACCATGAAAGAAATTACTAATGAAGTAGATTTTTTAAATTATGTTAGTATACTTTCTGCGTTTTAATTTTTTAAAAAAACTTTAGTTATATATTTCATTTGAAAGCATAAGTTTTAAAAATAACTTTTTTAAAGTTCAATACGATTTGCTTCTAAAAACTATTTTTCTAATGATTAAATAATTTAAACATTTCCTGACAGATTTGAAGTTTAAAAAGCATTATCAATCGAAAATTTTAAGCCATCCAGTGCAAATTTTATTAAATTTCATTTACAAAAGTTTGTCATCCAAAAAAGTAAATAATTTTAAGTCAAAACAACTCGATCTGCAAATGATCTCTAGTCCAACAATTAAAAGAAAAGATTCGAAAAATATAATAAAATTTTAATATTTTGCGTATTATAAAATACCTTATTAGTCTTGTGTATAATCAGTTATGGTGTATACTTAATAAAACCATTCGGATACATATATTAATTAAGAAAGCATAAGTTCAAATAATTTTCACGATTTTTTTTACGAGACTTCAATACTAATGAAAGTTCCTTTCCTATGCCAAGTGAAAAAGTTCTTCCCGCCATTATAAGCTTCAGACCTTCCAATTTAATTTCTGACGATTTCGAAAGTTTTCCCTTTAACTTTCCCATTGTCTTTTTTTTCTACTTCTGTGATTTTCTATAAGGTAGTTGGAACAAATGACGGGGTGGGTAGACATTTTACTTTCAAAGAATTTAGAGTTTTGGTTTTCATTGAAAGGAAATGGTTTCTACGCACTCGTGAAGATTAAAATCTTGCTTGATTTACGGTTTTGATAATAAGGAATTTTTAACATTTTAAGAAATCAGCAAATATTTTATTTTTTATGAACGTAATGTTTAAAGCATAAGGAATAAAACTACATTAAAAGTATTTAAAAAGTCGTGCATATCCAAAGCTAGAGAAGCGAACTTTTCATTAAATTTTAAATTATTTATTCCTGCAAAATTGTAAATACAATAAATACATAGCATACTTTTGTTTTTATTTCTTAAAAAAATTGGCATTGTTACCAATTTTTTAAATAAATGCAAACTATTCCTGTATTGAATTTATGATTTGTATTTTTCATTTAACGATATTAAGTGCCATTTAATTCTAAAATAATGTTTTGAGTAATTCTGTGATGGGAAATTTGACATGTTTCGATGACAAATTTTCAGCGCGTTATTAGAGAAATTATGTTTCCCTATAAAGCGACACATCGCATGTTATCTATATAGAGGTTGATTGGTTTAAAACATCCAACAAAATCGTCAAACCTTAGCGCATTAACGAAGGTTGACGAGAAAATTTACCATGCGGAAATTAGCTTTTACAGCACAACTTTATCTAAATAAAATATAATACATAGACAGTAGTACTGAATATTTTATGGTGGACAGAAATAGTTGTTAATGGGTTAAAAAGATTTAAGTTTCGAATTTAATAAGTAAGATATAATATTGAATACAACCTAAAAAAATATTGTATGATATAGGTGAAAGTTTATTTGATTGGCGCTCACGTTCGTTTATTCTGCGAAAGAAATATTACCAAAACATCATAGTAATCTTAGCTGAGTGGTATCGTGATAGGATTCAGGTTTTAGAAAAAAAAATTGTAATTGCATGTTGCTTACCTAAAACTGTTTTATTAGCGACTAAAATAGTTACGTAATCATTTATTTTAAATGGGCTTTAATTTGATCTAAGCTTTGAAAACTTTCTTATTTCTTTTGGAAATTTTAAATATTTTCTTTAATATGCATAATAAACATGCATGTTATAGTATGTTTGTTTTTTTAATTTCTTTTTAATTTCTAAAGAATTAAAATCAAATTCCTAAAATAATTAAGACTACGACAGCAAAAAGGTACATCTTAATACATATGCAATGTATTTCAAAATTTATATGCAACACTAATATGTGTAATTAATGTAAATTTGCCGAGAGAAAATTTATATTCTAAATTGTAAAAATCTTTAGAAAATCGTCAATTTTTATTTTGAACAAATAGTTTTCTTTAAAAATGTAGGAATACATAGCTCTCGGAAATTTATAAAAAATAATTATTTTCAAAAAGCATATAGCTACGCGATTAAGGCTATCTTTATGAAAAGACTTTACAATATCAAGTTCCCTCAATGCTGTCCCTCAATAAACCTTTAAAAGTGAGTAAATCAAGAAGAGAGGAGAGAAATGAGTCATTGGACAAAATGAGCAGTTAATGAAAACTAACTTTTTTTAAAATGTCAATATATGTTTTTTGGGTGGAGGTGTTTACAGATAATTTAAGAAAGAAGAAACTTTTCAAAACAGAATACATTGGTTACCAAATGGCCCCTGGGCCCTTCCAGACAACACATAAAATTATACTATTGAAATCATCAAGGAAAATTAAAAGCAACATTTCAGATTATACCCAAACAAAAGGGGAACAAAACAAAAAAAATAACAAAACAAAAAAATAACAAAATCTGGCAAAAGATCGGACACACGAGATACGCAAACATATTACAGAACGGTAAAATACATAACTTCACTATTGGTTTTACAAAGTAAATAACAATATATATATAATTTAGTTGACAGGACGTGATATAATTTATTTTTTTAATTATATCAGATTTGAAAAGAATCTCTACATCAATATTTAAGATGTGACGCTTAACTTCTTTTTTAAATGTATTCTTATGAGTTAAACTTACTATTTGTTCAGGCAGAGAGTTAAAAAAATTTAGGTGCTAAATACATAAAGCTTTTGTGGAAGATTTCTTTATTTGCTTTATGTATATTGTAAATAGTTGCATTTCTTAAATTGTAGTTTACAGGGTCTTTAAGGGTGCAAAATGATCTGTTTTTATATAAATATCGAAAACTATTGTTATACGTATAATTTTCTTATAGTTAAAATCGGGTTATCAAAATTTTCTGGTTCACAGTTTAACATTCGAATCAATCTGGATTGAGTATTAAAGGTCTGATATTATTTAGGTAGTCGCCACCCCATGAAGTTATGCCGTATTGTATTATTGATTGTATAAACGCAAAGTATAATTGTTTTAAAAATGTTTTACTGAGACTATTTTTTAAGTAATAAGATGCATAAATACCAAAACGCAGCTTATCATTAACCTTTTTTACATGTAATTTCCATTTAAATGTTTGATCCATATATAGTCCACGATATTTTATATTTTCTACTCGGTTTATAAGTGGACATTCACAATTTGAAACATTTCCTTGGCATAAAATGATATTTAAGAGTTAAGTCTACTGCATGACCAGATTATATTCAATCATATTAAATCGATCATATTAAAATTTATATATTTAGTTTTATCACTATTAATAATTATGTCATTTTGTTGAAACCATTTTTTAACTTTTATCAGATCGGAGTTTGTCATTTCTTTCAATAAATTGTAGTTTTTACTTGAATATACCAAAACGGTATCTGCATATGTGATTAATTTCCCAAATAGTGACAGATTACAAAAATCATTTATAAAATTATAAATAGCAACGGGCCCAAAAATAGCAACGGGCCCCAATAAGGAATATTTTAAACTATTTTTGTAATGTCGTGGTCGTTTAAAACGAAGAGGGTACAGCATTTATTAGTCCATATTTTAATTTCTGGAATACTTTCCTTTTTTTATTAACTCTTGATCAAAATAAACTGAGATATTTGTTACTTTTGTTATTAAGAATTACAGTTCTAGGAATTCTGTAGCATTTTGCTTTGCTAGCAATTTGAGTGGAGTGGTGTAATCCCCTTGAAGCCTTGGCTTAATTTTTGAAAGATTCCAGCACCATTTTAGTCTTTTTTTTTTAAGATTTCTTAGTTTTAGAAAAATAACGTTACATTTTTACTGTAAATGAATATTTTCTCATGTATCCATACAACCCTACGTTTTTTGGAGTCTTGCTGAAATACGTGATATTCGCGAACTTAAATTATTCTTTTCTTCAAATTACGTGACAGGGTTTTATAAAACAGTTTTAAAGCATTTCCCCTGATAAAACGAAACGAATTTTAATAACTTTAGTTTGTTTTTGAATACCACAAAAAAAACGCGTGTATTGTTTGAAATTCTTTTAAACCTTACATATAAATTGTCAATGCAGCAAAAATTTAACAAACCTTTGTTTATTTTGGATTTCTTATTAAAAATCAAAACACTTTTCTTATCACATTAAATATACTAAAATAAACACATTTAGCAATAGTTGATTAGATCTCAAGGATATGTGTTTTTCTTTTACATTTTGGCGTGTTTGTTACAATTCGTACGTGTTACAATTCGCTTTGATGCCTGTAGCTATCCACTATTAACTTATCAGACACGTAGGTCAACATTGGGATATTAGTTATTTGAAAAAATATTTTGGCATTCTTTCAGTTATTAAAAATTAGGTTTTAGTGACTATTGATTAATATAAAATTTTAGATTAGAAAATATTTAAAAAAGAATGTGTTCATGTTATTTTAAATGTTATTTGAAATGGAATACTCTCGTTTTGTATTGCATTTGCATTACAAAATACTAAAGCTTTTCCCCCTCCCCAGCGTTTAAAATATTTTTCATTTCTTTTCTGAAAGAAATTCCCAAACCTATGAGAAATAATATTTAAAAGCCTAGGTCTAGTTCATCCGTATCCTATTCCTATTTTTATTGCAGCAATAAAAAGTTTACTTAGTTTGAATTCAAAGAACTTTTATGGCGCCATTAGAAAACACGAGCATCATTCTTTTAAAACTACAAAGACATAACTGAACCGCTTCTTAAATAAACTGTTTTTGTTGCAAATTTATTTAAATATGCATTTTCTTTCAAATAAATACCAACATGCATATTCAAATAAAAACCATAATTAAATAAATACCACTATACATTTTTATTTTGTTAATACAAACTTTATTTTAGCACTTTATGTGAACTTTACAAACTTTATTCTAAAACGTGCATGCATTCTGTTTAAAACATTACTGTCTCATTACTGATACACAAGAGTTCTAACTAAAGAATTTTTCGCGTTTTCATTAACCATTTTTAACATTCGTGGCAAGTCCAATCACTTTTCCGTTAGACCTTTAGCGTTCTAATACTAATGTTTTTGGTGTTCTTAAATTGTTAAGCCTTCTGTATCAATTGCGATACAAAATAGGTCTACCTAGTATCAACTAGAATTATTTCCTATTTTCTATTTCTAATAAGTAACTTCTATGTCGGCATCGATTTTCACTTCGCATCTGTACCGCACTATATAAAATGGCTGACATAATCTTCTACGGTCATTAATATTAATGATTGCCATCAAATATTAATTATAAAGAAAGGTTTCTTGAACGGGAATTGAATATTGTATTAAATCAATAGATAAAAGTTACGATACAGAGGAAGATGTCCAAGGAAATATGTGACATCTCGGATTGTAATGGAAGAACAACCTATTGCTATATTATACGAGAGAACATTTTCCACAAACCTTTCATGGCATCAACTTGACACCGGATATCCTGTTATATAAATATAAGGAAAAAATTTTAACTTTGATATTGAATAAGGTATTTGTCAGCTCAAACAAGTAAGAACTTTTCTTCTGATGCAAACATTTCATTACTAAGCAGAATCATCAAAATATGTTCCTTCAAATTTTTAGCGGAATACACATTTGTCAGAATCGTGTTCGCTAGCGTCATGTTATTGAAATATGTGTAAATATTGTCGCAAGCAAACTTTTCTTGAGTAAATGTTTGCTTTAAAAATGCTATTTTGAAAATTTATATTCTAGTTTGTGGCATCTCTAATTTTAGTGGCAATAGCAAGGCCTATACTATTTTTTTTATAATCAAACGCCAAACAAACTACGTTTTGCTGTTTACACAAAATTTCTTTTAGATTTTAAAAATTATTTTAAACAATTATCAATACTAGTTTTAATATCGCCATTTACGAATAAATATATATAACTTAAACATATAGTTTAAAGTTTGTTAAACAATTTTTGATGAAAAGCTCTATTGATGCAGTTAAGTCATTGATGCAGAAAATTAATTTAATATGGAATCGAATAATTAAAGCAATTTTTATTAATTAACAGTACTTGTATAAAAAAAATTGTAGTTAGGATATTTATGTTTAGTTAATGATTGTTAAAAAAATATTTGATTCGCCCAAGGTTTGGAGAAGAGGCATTGAAGTTTAGCTAGGTTTGTGTCACCCTCCTTGCAACTGTCTGTGCCCATCGTTGCTTGACTTAGAAAAAAAGAAAAAACATTTACTTGATAACCAAATATTTACATATTACAATTATCATGTTCGCATGTTTCCGGGAATCAATGCTTTACTTCTAAGGGATCCCATAACATCTCTTCATGAAGAGCGAGCGAGGGGGGGGGGAACTAAACAACATATTCTGGCGACGCCTCTTACATTGAACTGCTAAAGGGAAAAATCTTTATTTTCATTATTTTCTCGCGGCTACAATTCAAAATTAGCCCGCTTCATCTTTTCAAATTGTTTATGTGCTATCTTTAAGGGACGCGGTACCCAAAATTTAGGGCCTCCCAGAAAAAAAGTTAAACATGCTCGAATGCTGTGAGCTAAGGATATTGCAAAAAAATCCTTTATGATGGTGGAAGTTTATTGAAAATGATATAGTGGTTTAGTTTAAATGGTTTTGGAAATTTTATGTTAATTTTTTTTAATTTTTAATTTTTTCAGGCTTTTAGGTAAATTAATGTAGAGATCCAATTTTTTTTCCTGTGATGAGACACATACGATTAACAAAAGTTGGTATGAGATAAGGTCTAGTGTGAATAGTTATTTTTTAAAAAAATAATGTAGTTGAAAACTTTCATAAATTTTATTGTTTGGCCATTGTTATACATAGAACTACATAACTGTTCTTGTTTAACTGATAGCTCAATTTCCATACCAACTTTTATTGATAGATGTTGTGGAACATTTTGCAAAAAAATCCAGTGAAAAATGCTTTAAATTGTAGGAGGAGTAGCATTTTGGAAAAGCGTTAAAAGTTTTAAAATTTTAAAAAAATTTATACTAAAAAATAATAAATATATAAACATATGTTTATTAAATGTTAGTTCTTTGTAAAAATAGTTTAATTTGATTGCTAGTTATAAAAATACTGGAATTAGTTTCTTGGTTACCGCGTTCCCTTATCATCAATATGGGCAACAAAATGGCATTCTAAGCAAAAAAATACTATTTTTATATTAACTGAATATCCCTCGTCTTATTAATTTAAGATTCTGTTACTGAAACGTATATATTCTAAAATGTCTAAAAAAGTTCTCATGCAGTGAAAATTTAAAATTTCGAACCATTTGCCGATCCCCCGAGTTATACATAAAGTTTAACACAATAAACTAGAAATATTTAACAAAGTTCGAAGATAGCGAAACGTTCCATAGCAGAAATATAAATTGACAAGCTACAATGACTATATTAACGAAATTAATCTTTCACAGCATTTACTTGAAAATTATGCCTCAAAATTTATGATTTACAAGCAATGTATTTTTGAAATAAACTAGGCGAAGGTGATTGTTTAAGTCTTAAGTGCAATAAGTAGTTCATCCCTTATATTATCCAGACTCACGCGTCTCGTTACGACATACATTTGCAATTCATATTTGGTTTCCAGATGAATTCGCTTTTAGTCTCAATATCCACCGGATATGCAGTTTTGGTTTCAGATTCATTGGCTATTTATTCTTAGCTTTTAGATCGTCACACACTTACATTTGGACGCTAGACCCACCGTACATTCGCCTTCGTGCACACTAGACGCACCGTACGTCCATATTCGGGCTCTAGATGCACTGAACACTCGCGTTTACGCGTCCTGAAAACCAGAACACTCGCATTCGGAATATAGATAGACCGTCTATGGACCGTCTATTTGCGTTCGGAATATAATAGATGCACGGTACATTCGCGTACGAGCATTCAAGGAAGAACGGAAAATAGCTTTCAGGCTAACAGGGAAGATCGGACATTCGCTTTTGATATTATAATATGTATACTTATTTTCTCAAAGTTATCGAAATTACTAAAATAGTAAATGCATTTAATGAAACCAATTCGTAGCATTTAACAATTAAAATGGACAATTCTTGACTACGATCCAAACTTTCACTTTTAAATTTCAAATATATTTTCAGATTGTTTAATTTCGTCATGCAAAGATTTATTAATACAAAAATTAGAAAATTAATATTTTTCCGACATTCGAAATAACTGGCACATATTAGTTGATATAAAGAGCGCGTATGGAGTGATGGTTGACGTAATGAAGATTATTTTAAAACGGAAGTATTTCGAGAAACGTAACATTGTTGCATGTAGGGTTTAAATTTCATCGCATGAACAGCATTCCAATAACAAAAAAAGTTTTAGTACATCAATTTTCCGTATACGTGTTTTATTACCTAGCAAACAATAATTTTGCATAATTTGTTTATTTTATATATGTTATAAGTAACTACTGCTTCATATGTCCGTTATTTATATGGTACGCGAATGTCCAGTCCTCCCGAGAGGATCGGTTCGGGCTCCCAGGGAGGACCGGCAATCGCGTTCGGGCTCCCAGGGAGGACCGGACAATCGCGTTCGGGCTCCCAGGGAGGACCGGACAATCGCGTTCGGGCTCCCAGGGAGGACCGGACAATCGCGTTCGGGCTCCAGGGAGACCGGACAATCGCGTTCGGGCTCCCAGGGAGGACCGGACAATCGCGTTCGGGCTCCCAGGGAGGACCGGACAATCGCGTTCGGGCTCCCAGGGAGGACCGGACAATCGCGTTCGGGCTCCCAGGAGGACCGGACAATCGCGTTCGGGCTCCCAGGAGGACCGGACAATCGCGTTCGGCTCCCAGGGAGGACCGGACAATCGCGCCGTTCGGCTCCCGGAGGACCGGACAATCGCGTTCGTTGCTCCCGGAGGACCGGACAATCGCGTCGGTTCTCCCGGAGGACCGGACAATCGCGTCCGTCTCCCGGGAGGACCGGACAATCGCGTCCGTTCTCCCGGTAGGACCGGACAATCGCGTCCGGTCTCCCGGTAGGACCGGACAATCGCGTCCGTCTCCCGGTAGGACCGGACAATCGCGTTCGTTCTCCCCGGTAGGACCGGACAATCGCGTTTCGTCCCGGTAGGACCGGACAATCGGTCCGTTCGCCCCGGTAGGACCGGACAATAGCGTTCGGCTCCCCGGTAGGACCGGCAACGTGCGTCCGTCCCCAGGTAGGACCGGCAATCGCGTCGTTCGGCCCCAGGGAGGACCGGCAATCGCGTCCGGGCTCCCAGGGAGGACCGGGCAATCGCGACCGGGCTCCCAGGGAGGACCGGGCAATCGCTACCGTGCTCCCAGGGAGGACCGGGCAATCGCTACCGTGCTCCCAGGGAGGACCGGACAATCGCTACCGTGCTCCAGGAGGACCGGACAATCGCTACGTGCTCCAGGGAGGCCGGACAATCGCTCGTGTCCCATGGAGGCCGGACAATCGCGTCCGGCTCAGGGAGCCGGTCAATCCGTTTGGATTTCAATTAGCGCACTATTGCGTTTGGAATATGATGGACCGTTTATTCCGTTTGGAATATGGATGGACGCATTATTCACTTTCGGATTGTAGATGGACCCACTTTTCGAGCTCGTAATATAGATGGACGATACATTCGAAAACGAGCTTTAAATGCACCGTTCACAAACATTCGGGCTTTCAGGAGCATCGGACACTCAAGTTCGTCTGCTCGAGGTATCAGGTTCCCCCCGTTTGGACTCTAATTGCACCGAACATTCGCGTTCGGGATCGAAATATCTTCATATTCAGTCCGATATAAACATATGTTATATTTACTTGTATGAAAATTAATAAGTTGGATAGAATAATAAGCTTGCGCAGTAAATTACATCAATTGTTAAAATAGACGTTAGTTTGCTAGCGCAAATCTTAATTTTTAATGCCAGTATAAATTATTTCTATTGTGAAATTTCGGTGAACTATAAATTTGGGTTTTATCGCCCCTATATCTGACCCAATTAAAAAAATTTCAATGTTTTCCAAATTTTCTGGAGCAACAATTTTGGAAATATATTTTCACAATTAATGGAATGTCGTTTTGAAGAAACTATGTTATAACTGTATAAAGCAGTAGTTATAAATATAATAAACAAATTATGCAACTTTATTATTGTTTATTAGGTAATAACACACGTATGCGGAAAATTGATGTACTAAAAAAAATTTTAGTTAGTTATTGGAATGCTGTTCATGTGATGAAATTTAAACCCTACATGCAACAATGTTATTTTCTCTAAATACTTCTGTTTTAAAATCTTAATTTCGTCAACCATCACTCCATACGCGCTCCCTAAATCAAATAAAATGCGCCAGTTATTTAAAATGTCGAAAATATTTTAATTTCCTAATTTTTGTTTTAATAAATCTCTTTGCATGACAAAATTAAACAATATTTATATATAATCGAAATTTAAAAGTGAAATTTTGGAACGTGGACAAGAATTGTCCCTATTAATAGTTAAATGCTACGCATTGGTTTCCTTAAATGCATTTACTATTTTAGTAATTTCGAGAACTTTGAGAAGACAAGTATAATCTATATAATACTGTTCATAAAATTAAGAAAAGTTATTAAATAAATAAAATTAATTGAAAATCAAATAGTTTTTCAAGCATTAACACGTTGACTGCCAATTACGCGCCAGCGCGTGGCGTGTTTCCGATTCGCCGATAACAGCACATTCTGATGAAATCCTTAGTACCATTTCGCCAACCGTTCTTATGAGTTCAAGTTCGTTTGAAAACTTGATAAACATGATGGTCTAGTGGTTACACAAACTACACGATCTAGCTCTTCCACCTACCCTTTTGTATGATAGTTAATTGACACCTAGTAATCCCAGATGTGACTGATGAATTTCCATACATAGATTTTAAAGCTTATGCAGTTTTAGTGTTATTGCGAATTGTATCTTTCGCTTATTGGCGACAAATATAATACAGCCATAATTATGTAGGGATGTTAGCACCTATATTTGAATTATCTTAACACCGCAAGCAAATTTAAGGTTATTTGGTGATAAATTTGAGGATATAGAACGTAGAATGTTAGATTTTACACTTTTGCAACTGATCCCACTGTGCTTGGAATAATACTTGATGATTTGAGAGTACGTTCTATTTCGAATTACGAGGAAATTATCTTTCGTCTCAAGTGTAGGGCGACCAGACACCAGACCTACTGCATTTCGCAGTGCGGTTTAGTTTGTTATTCAACTATCTAGCTATAAAAAAATGGCAAATAGTCTGTTTTCTTTTTTTAGTTATTCAAACAAAAACACCCCAAAAAAATATGAATTATGAAAATTTAATGATTTCACAGTCGAAAAGTTAATCACTGAAACAAATCTGGTTATTGGCTTTCAATTCAATAATGAGTGACAGATGATGAGTTATCCGGTCGGAAAAGGCCAGTAACATTTCCTCGTATTTTTACGACTAGCTGTCGTGTAGCTTTAGTTAGCGACGTTAATTCAACTTAACCTTGTAATTTAACGACCTCTAACTACGATTTTTACTTTTTCGAAAATAAAGAGTTAGTTAATTTCCATTGTAACGAACTGGTATAAAAACAGAATTTTCTTCTACTTCATATCAGCCTCTATCGATTAAAATTTCCATCGCTAACGTGGCAGTCAACGTGTTAAATATTCCTTTAACGTTCTGTCACTAAAGTTAAGCAACCATGGACATAATTATGAGACAGTTCCTAAAAGGAGGACCATTTCAACTCTCATTTTAAAATGCTTTGTTACTTCTTGAACCTTTGGTGTCCTAAACTGCCATAAATGTCTTTTTGCGCAATAAAATATGAAATAAGCCCCAATTTCCCCAAACAGTTAAATCTTGTCGAGTTTCATCTTATTAACCAAATGCCTAATATTTGGCATTTTATCGCACAATACAGTTCTTAAAGGAAACCTTTAACTTCAGAATAAAGATGCGTTTATTTTCTACGAAATAAAATTGATAAATTAACGCGGAAAAGGAAGTGGTCTGACAACCAGATAGGAAATCCTGTGTCTAACGGGTTCTCATTTTGGAATAAACTTAAGACAGCAAAAAAAATTAACTGGTGATTTCGAATGGTATCATTGGGACAAGAAATGATAAATGCACCATATGACACTTTGATATCAAACTAATAAAAATTCGTATTGCAAATCATTCCTGGCATTTTATAAGAGAACATTCTTGCATCATTTGTATGTTTCTCGCTTCCTTGACAATATAGCAATAGCAAAATATATAACGATAAATATGTGACGCAGCTTGCAATTGTTGAGCATTTATAGTAACACTTAACGAATAAAATGTAAACACTGCGAAAAATATTATTTCATTCAAAGTATTCGTATTTTATTATCAAGGTGTACACTCGGTATCTTTTAAGCACCGATTTTTCTTTTTAATACTAAATACAAAATATAACTTTTTTTTTACTACATCCTTCAATTATAAATCTTAAAAAAAAGAACTCCCAACAAAGCAAAAATACAATGATAGGTGAAAAAAGCTATGCTAAAAGGCCATTTGGTCAATGGTCACAGTTGATTAGTGACCCTTGTCTTCGTTTGATAATGGCATGTCTACTAATAGAATTTCAAGGGCCTTACGTTAATCATTTAGACACACATGTTTGATTACGATAAGTAATAGGTGTGCAGCTTTCTATTATGATTATAATGAATAGAGTATTTGCAGGAAGGGTTATTTGCAAAGTAGGGTGTGTATTGTGTGTTTATACATAAACATAACAATCCCATTTGTCGTTTCATCTACCGGAATATGGTTTTTGGAAATGCAATTTAATTGTGGTTTGGGAAAGGAATGTAGTGGTTAGCTTTTAATATTTATTCAATCAAGTAATGTATGTATATTTATATTCATTAAATTAAACATTTTTAGCAAATTGTGCAGTTAAGTTAAACATTCAGTTCGGATAAACTTACAGAATATAAAGAGTTTTAAATAATTAGTGGAAAAGATAACCAATACTAGTTCATAACTGGTTAATTCCATGTAACTGTATTGTAAGTCACGATTTAAGAGGATATTAAAAGCTTTTTAAATTAAAAAAATAAATCAAATTAAATAAAGTATATTACATTATTTAATTATAATAAGTGTAGATCAATTATTCCACAATTTTTTTTCATTTAATGTTAAAAGTTGTAGTGATAATCACTTTTTACAAACGTAACTTACACTACAGACAGGATAATTTTTCATGCAATTACCCAACTATGTTTGAACTAGTATTAATTATCTTTTCCAATGATTCTTTAATATTTATTTTCTGTAAATTTCAGTATTAAGATAGTCTCACTGCAAATCATAGATTTAAACATTTACTTAATAAATTTGTGGTAGCACATAATATTACGACATGCTACAACTAACACCATAATTATACATCAAAAATACCCATCATAACTTATTTTTTAAATGGAAAACAGTCAACAAAACGCGAAAATTTCAGGAACAGAGGGTTTAAAAAATTAGTTGTTCTTTATAATTCAATTGTTTTCTTTAAGTTGTAATTGCTCCGACATTACGGATATTTATTGTTGAACTTGATGCATTTCAGCATTAAATGCGTTAAACGATACTTTTGTGAGATGAATGTCTAAATGAATGTATCCAGTTGGTTTGTGTACTCATTTTACATGTTTTAACTTCTGCTAATAGCTCTCGTGTATCTCTAGTGAGACAGTAATTCAACCTAAACCTAACAGTCTGCAGTTTTTTTATTAATATTTTAATGATAAACGTATAAAACGTATTAAAACTAGGACCTATAAAGTAACTAAAATTAATTATTACAAAAATACTTTCTTCTATACAAAGTAAAAAATAAAGTTTCATAGTTATTTATATTGTGGAATCGAGATATAGCATACGCATTATAAACTTGTAATATTTAAATGTTTGTTTGCACAAAAACAGTAACATGTCAGAACATACATGAAAATTTTAAATTAATCTTAATGCACTAAAGTCAATTTTAAAACGCGTACACTAATAAAAAAAATACTTATCACTCTTTAACTCAATATCCTGAGAGATTCATAAATACTTTCCTTGCGTGTCTTAAATCACCCAAGACTTTTCTTGAACCCCTTCGATAATAAACGGCCAATGCCATCAAACAGATCTACTGCGCTATTTTAGAACTCCAGCTCGTCAAGTTTTTTATCGTTTAGTTCGATGGTTTGCCAATTCATCACTGGACATCTCCAATCTTGACATTGGCATCACTTGGATGATCACGGAAATCGGGTCACGCTAGGGATGTCTAGGAAATTTGTCGGTGGACTTCGATCAAAACTATTAGATTTATTTTCCGCGTATAATCTGATGTGGAAATGTGATTCGTGTACTTTTGGAATATTTTATAGTATATACTACATTGGAAACATTTGAGGTTATGAAAAGGTGTATAAAATTTCACTACAAGTCACTACTCGAGTTACATGAATTTGGCGGAATGACTTAGTATGATATATAATTATAAATCTTTAATTTATTGGTATTATTAATGTTTATGTATAGGGTGTTTCAAAAAAGACTGGCTGTTTAAAAGAAAGCATGGCGACTTTTTACCCAAACCCCGACCCTCAAAATTGGTTGGATTACTTGCATTGGTTATTTTTACATACGGCCAAGCAAAGCAGATTTTCATCACACCAATTGAAACATTAATTATGAAGCGATGATGAACTATCATATATAAGACTTGGAAAATCTTGTGTGAAAAAAATTCTTATATAAGATAACATCACATTCCTTTCCAACCTTTATTTTTTTTCATTTATAAATATTTTCCTTAATTGATATCTTATGGCTTTCCTAACTTTTTACGTTAGTTTCCTCAGATGGTTCCCAGGGTAAATATAACTTCTTTTGATGTCTATTAAACCTGAAAGTTTCGTCGATTATTTATGAGGCCACATAAAAGCACAAACTGTCAATAGTGAAGCAAAGAAATAGTTTTTGTATAGCAGATCAATGTATTGATACTTCCATAACATTAATCTCAAAGCGGAATCCAAGCACAGTGTAAAAAGAATATAGTTGCATAGAAAAGGAAGTACTAAATAAATATTATTTTATCAATAAGATTTTATGTGTATATAAAATCAGTTTGGGTGTATAAAATTGGTACTTCACATTATCGCCAATTATTAGTGAACTTGGAATATCGGTGAAACGCATTTTTAGCTGAAAATGTTCTGTGATAACACAAAGTAATTAACGAAAAAACCAACATCGCCAACATTTTTTTTGGTTTTAAAAGTTTTAACTTAATTTAGTTATGATTGGTCATTAAATCTAAATTTGAAATCAGTATCTCTATTAACTCTACTTTTTTTGTGATTACGTTTTTCGTTTCAATGAGGTGCTCAAAATATATGTTAACCAAAAAATTAGGTTTTGAACGTTTTTATGAACTTTATATTGAGTTTCTGACGTTGATTTTGATGCTGAACACTAATATGGTTTCCGTGTTTCGCTACCTCAAACAATTTTGTCACAATACAACTTTCTATCTGACAAAAGTTTCGGCTGTTTTTTTACTATTTTTTTCTGTGAATGACAATATAAGTAATATTTTTCTTATTGAAGGAAATAAGTAGCGACCCTTAATACATAATGTTTGTTAACATTTTGAATATTTTATCCCTAAAAAAAGTATACCGAAAAACAGGTGAGACTATACTAGGTTCTAGCTGAAACTAGTTTTATACCAAACATTGACCTATATCATTAAAGTACAATTTATTTTATAAGATTTTAGGTTGAATAATAATTAAATAATAAAAAATTTACTCGAAGCACAGTTTTTCTTTTAAAAAAAATATTCGTAGTTTTAAGTCGGTAGAAACCGATACTGTTTTTTCAGATAAAAAGCTTATTGTGACAAAACCGTTAAATGTGTAGAGAAAAGCTGAAACCAGATTATAGTGTTCAACATTAAAAATTTCATAAACCTAAATTACATTTAAAAACCAAGAAGTTTGATTTTTTAGTTAATATGGAATTCGAGTATCCTTTGACAAAAAAAAAACTGAGAACTTGAATATCTCAAAAACAAGAGGTAAAAAAAGGGTGGTATTCGTGTCCAGAGTGCTAAAAACCTTTTTAGAATTTGATACTACTATAGGTCTTTTTCACTGTTGTCCAAGTTAATCTTTATAACTTCATAAACGGAATTATATATTTTAAAAATTATACACAATTTTTTTTTATAATTTCAGGAGTTAATTTATTAGAATGCAAGAATTCTAAAAACTTCAGTGTCAGAATATAATTAAATGCTCTCCCTTATTTAATTTAATTAGATTGTTAAGGAAACTTCTAACAAGTTGTGAATAATTTGAATCAAAATTATTTAAATTACCTTTTTGGAGATTGTTATGCTCGTAGCAATTTTTTAATATATTTAATTATTCTTAATTGCCAAGTATTTATTGCTCATTTTAAAAATACACAAAATAATCGGAAAAGTAAATGAAAAGAATTTATTTCAGTTCTTTTAATTAGATTAATTTCAATTAATTTTACTTTAAAGAAACTTTTTTTTAACTCGATTCATGTTCATTTCTGATTGCTTTTAGGGTGTACTTTAGTTCATTTTAATTATCTTTCGTTCGCTTCGTTTTGCTTTTATGGGTGCGTAGTTGAAATATAATTTGTATGAAACACATTTGGGACGCGTCGCTATCTTTTAAATTTAATGTTTAATTTTAAGTATTTTATTTTTCAAGCTAAAATTTTCTGCAACATGTAGGCTCTAAAGTAATTTGAGTATTTTTATATTTTAATTATCCCTATGAAAATATTTAGCTGTCAAGTAAGAAATGTCATATTTTATTGCCATAACTCTCGGATTGTTTATTGTTCTCGTTTCACATTTTTACTTTTAAATGTATTAAATCTGCCCATAAGATCATTGAAAGTTTGAATAATTTTTTAGATCAATGAAAACCAATCTAATTTTATTTTAAAGTAAAAAATTATTCGATGGGAAATTATCTCTAGAGTTCATAAACACAGGTGTTTATAAATTTTATTTAAGAATCGTTTGACTCTTTACTATATAAAACAAATGTAAATTATAAATTGCTTAGGTAAAAACTTTTCTTTTTGTGATACCTTTCTGCTATAACTTATAATGCTTTGACACTTCAAAAGATTTTTCTACTAATACTGTTTACTTTCATGTTTGTTTAAGATAAAGATATTTGTCGTCACTTTCGGGTTCGGAATCAATATACTTTGATTTTCTGCACAATCTCATCTGGAGTTCCACGTTTTGTAAAATAGACAGTATATAAATATACTTTCAATTAACTTGAATAGGATTTCTTTAAAAACTTAAAATTACTATACGTAGAAATTATTTTTATAAATTCTAATAGTCTAATTAATTCATTAAAATTTTATGGTTATGTATCCGGTAATTCTCCTATTTGTAGAAAATAACATTGATACAAATTTAAAATTCATGTTTTTGATAAGACTAAAACTATGTAAATAAAAATTAAAACTTTAAAATTTATGTATCTGTTTTTTAAAGCTATTGTACAATTTTAACTTTTCTATTTAAGGATGTGAAATTATTTTTCTAAAACTTAATACTAATAAATACTAACACCGCTGACTTATCCTTATTTTAAATGTTAAAAATAATATTTAAGTTTTCAAAAAGCAAGGATTTCGTTACATACATTACATAATTATAAAAAGACCTATAATATAGTTCGCGATTTCGCTTTTGGTTATTAATATCAAAGTTTCTGATTTTTGATTCATATAAAAACAATTTATGCCGTATTTTTCTAAAAGTCGCAGGCTTTAAATGAAGTTGGTTTTGGATGAGTGGATTAAAATAGTTGGATAGAATTATCCCATCGGACGTGCGCATGTTTAAATATTTATCCATTTTAAGAAATTATAAATAAATTTTTCAATTTTACAAATTCTAAATAAATTTTGCATTTGTTTCCATGTTTGATAATCGTGCATATAATACATTTAAATACTACATTTCTAAAAACAAATAGCTCTTTAAATAAAGACTGTACAAAACACCAATCGATAGCCACTATTTTTTTGTTACTTACACTCATTAACCTTATTTCAGGGGTGAAAGCTTCAATTTAATTAACCCACTTCACGGATCACGAGATACGATCTAATGATAAATAATTTTACCTAGAAGTAAAACGTCCGAAACAGTATCCCATTTGCCAAAACTTAATTAAGGTTTTATCAAAACGTATTTGCGAATTGAGTTTTTTCGGAATCTTATTTTTTAACAAGACTCCTTCCTCCCCCCCCCCCCCCCACTCCCACCCTTTTTTTAACTATCACTTAGTTTTGCATTAGTTGTAATCATTGAAACGTTTCCAAATTACGTAAATGTGAAAATCCAAAATTTGCAATAACTATAAAAATTAATGCTCATTTCTTTTTTTGTTTCCAATTAAGACATGTCTACGATAATTTATTTTTAATTATCTGAATTAAAGGTCAAAACATTGCAATGCGTTTTCCATTTAATAATTTGAAGAATATTTTTTTGCAATTATAGACTCTTTCTAAAAATAAATCATTTGAAAACATCTTATTTTGTAATTATTCTTTGTCTATTTTATATTGACATAAGGGGTTACAAGATTATAGTCTGTGATCTTTTATCTTAGTACAAGAAAGACATATGCTTGTTTTTAAAAATGTGCGGAAGGATAGACCCAATCGTCTAGTCACTTTATTTCGTCAATTTTATTACTTGTATAAATTTTTAGCTTTAAATATATAACATTTGGTTTCGTTATGACTACCTTCAGTTTTTTTCTCCCATTTTTAAGTAATGTGACCAGACGTACTGCAGCTTAGTTTAACCCTTTCAGTCCCAATGATGCCATCATTTTTCTGATCATAATTTAAAAAAATAATAGGGCTGGCATCTATTGGGATTAATAAAAAATATTTTCTAATAGAAAAAAGTTTGAAGAATGGAATGATGTGCTTTTTGATATCATAAATGGCTATAGACCATCAGAAACAAATTTCTAAAATGATTATGCCAAATTGCTCTTGGGACTGAAAGGGTTAATATTCAACTATCTATTAAAATTTCCCAAGTAAATATCATTATTATTTTGTATAGTTTTTTTTACAAAAAAACACAACGTAAATAAAAAGTTATAAAAGAAATTTGCATGCTGATTTCAGAGTTGAAAAATAAATCACTGAAACACATCCAGTCAGGTTATCTTTAAGAGATGTCTTTCGATCATATAGTTCATATTCTAATTTAAATAATATTAATAATAAAAGAATATCTTTAAAATTGGAGCACTTATAAATGAAAAGAATATATCAATTAAAAAATATTCTGCTTTGTTTTAATAAATAAGTAAAATATTATTAGACTACTCATTAAAAATTAAAATTTATAACAATTGTTACTTAGTACAACTTTCAACAAAGATTACGTATTCCCAAAATAGACATAAAATTTAAAATAAACATTTTTGTTTTACTGTTATCCATTAAATTGTTCATTTCAATGAAATTTGTATCTAAAACTAAATGTTTACATAACTGGGAATAATTTTAATATTACTAATATAAAGATAATTTTTATAGTGTTATTAAGAATATATTGAACATAAATCTGTGTTAAAATATAAATTTGGTTGTACATTTAGTGTTCTATACTCATTATTTTCCCATTATTATTATTATAATTATTATTATTAAGGTTTATTAAAATAATTTGGGGCGGGACATTGGAAGATAATGAGGAAGTTTGCTTCAATGGTAACTTAAAGTACATAGAATAAAATGTTATAAAATTTAAAAAAATTCTACTTGATGTACATTATATGAAGCTCTTTAAATATGTATCATAAATTTATACCCTAAAATGTTTGCTATGTATAAAGTCACTCCAAAACACTTTAAACTAACATTTTCTTTTATTATCACTTTAACCTATTTACTTTTATTATAGTTTTCCCTATTAGAGTAAGTTTTGGTCACTTTTCAACTTAAAATATTACCATACTTACAAATAATGGCTTTCTTCCTTTTTTGAATAAGTGTGTGCTAGTTTATAAAATAAGTATTTAGGGGTTTTTGAAATTGGTGACTTAAAATGCTTTAAAACCATTTTCGTCCAAATACAAGAGATGCAATATCATTAGTCTCAAATTATTTCGAAAGTCTAAAAGCTCTTGTAACATGCTTACCAAAATTGTTTGAAGAATTATCTAGAAAGGAAAACTTATCCTAAAAAATAACGTATTTTAAGAACGTAATTTGAAGCTTCGTGCTCATATTTTTTTAGCATAATTTATTCGGGTTTTTTTTAAATACTTGTAAAGTAATAGATTTAATTTTTTTTTTATAAATTATAAAAAATATTGCAAATATAATTAAATATAACAGTAAACTCCCTAATACAAATTTTCACGGTGAAAAGGTTTTTAATTTCATTATTTGGTAGAACTTTGTCAGAATTATCTTTCGTAAAGATATTTATCTATAAAATTTACCTCTTACTGGAGTATGATCAGGTGGGGTAAAATGAACAATAGAAACTAATAACTATAAAATATTATAAAATTATAAAGTTGAAATTAAACGACACACACTTTATTAAAAAAATATTATCTTTTTTCATTGGAAAATATATACTAAATTACTAAGATGTCGCCTGTTATCGATCATTGGTTGATCCAAAAGATTTTTTTAGAGTTTATGAATCAATTTTGGCAAATAAGGAAGGGTATAGATATAGACGATTTTGGATCATGGCTTCATTGGGAAGTAGAATTAGGCAACGCTTAAATTTAGAGAGAATTTACTATAATAGTAACACACTGCCGAATAAAGCAGTCATTTGTTATATCTATTAATATTAAAGCAAAAAAAATCTGAGTATTAATGGCCTTTCCAAAAATGATTGGGCAAAGTGTCAAGGTTAGATACCATTGCATAGGCATTGAAGAATATTCTGGCCAAAAATAAAGTGTCAAGCATGAACAGTGTGTCAATTTTGAGTTATTGGCTTTAATGACATGAAATAAATATTTAATCATGTAAAACTAAAAAAAATTCTATATTAACTTAATAGTTTTTTGTAAGAAAATATGTAACTATCATTAAGCAAGTCAGATTTTTTTTTAAATTAAAAAAAAATGATTTAAATAGTGTGTTGCAGAGATACACCTTTAAAAAGATTATTTAATTTAAATGAAGTGGTTAAGAAACTCGTAGTATATTAATCAAAATATCTCATTTTGTTTAGTTAAATTTTAAAATTTGTTTTTATCGGTTCCTAAACACTTATGAAAATTAAAAGTAACTTGATGCTATAAAATATTTACTTTGGGGATTTTTGAATTCACATTTCTCAAAAAAATTAATTTTTAAATATTAAGTGACACTAATGTGTAAACTATACTTAGCAACGAAATAAAAATAGTTCTGTTTAAATAAAATATTAATCTTTAAAAAAAATAGGCATCTTAGAGAATTATGGTGACAATCTTAAGAATGTTAAACTTGTTATTTTTTCCAATGTTTTTTTTTAATTAAACATAAGAACACACAATCTCTTCTAAAAATAATACGTTGACATTAAATGCGCAGTTTGTTTCCGAGTTAATGTTATCATAAGCAAGCATCCATTCCTTAGCCATACATTTATTAAATAAAGAAATGAAAGTTAAGTATTCGCATTTTTATAATAAAACTTTTTTCTTTATTTGAAGTTTCGTTGAAAATAAGATAAAATTTGTTTAAGCTACAATTCTCCTAGGTGAAATTATATTTTTCGTGTTTGCTGTAGAGCCTTAAGGTAGCATCTTTTATCTTAAGGTATTATGATAAGAAAACTTTAAACCTGCATTGCTTTTTGTTAGTTTTCAATGATTCAATTATTTTTAATGTAATTGATAAAACATAAAAAGTTATATTTTAAAAATCGAAAAGTTTGAATTTTTAAGCATTCATGGTTTGGGTTGAAAAACTTTAATCATTTCTAAGTTTCTACTTGAAAAAATATAAATTAATTTTATTAGTTTACATTATATGGGATTTTTTTGTCTAGGTATCAGACACAATTTTTTTAAACTTGTGTTTAAATTTTTACTTTAAATAAGCAATGACAAATTATGTTTATCTACATTTTTTATTCATTAGTTTATCTATAGCAAGAATATAATTGTTTAAAAGTTAATAAATTTATAACAACAATCGACATATAGTTCAAATCGACAAAACTTATCAGTACAAATAAGATAATGTAATTTTTTGAAAAGTGCGTTTTATTTAAAAATAATTAAATCCAGTAAAGAAGTAATCTAATACCATAATAAAATTCCATGTCACTATTTAAGATATTATTTAGTATCCAATGCCTTGACCCCTTGAATTTAAAAGTTAAAAAGAACTTTCAGCTCTGGAATATATATTTAATCTTAAGTAAGCATGACCGAACTACCCTAAGTATGAGGTATTTTGTATTTTCCAGGACTTCTACGAAAAGGATTTTTTAATATTGTTATAGGGTTTCGTTGAGAATATATATTTCTGAAAATAAGACATGTGCACAAGTTTTTCTTCAACAAATTTTAAATGATCTCGTATGAACCATAAATCTGTGTCTAACCCTTATTCATGCCTGCCATCTCTGTCCGGATTTAAACCGGAAAAACAAGATTTTTAACTAATTTTTGAATTTTCGTGTGTACCAGTTGCCGGATTTTCGAAAGAGGAAACGTTGAACTTTTTCTTTGCGCATGGAATCCGGATAATTGTTATTACCTAGTTAAATCCAGAGAATTGACAAGTTGGTTAAATTATCGTCACACTAGAGCCATAGTTGGAAGGTCTGCTTATTGATATTTTATAAACTCTTACCTGAATAGTAACGAGTTTATGAGCAATGGTTAAAAAGGTGCCAAGTCAAGTATTTCGCTAAAACTAGTGTTGCTTGTTTGTGAAGTAATTCCGATGAACTTAATCATTTAAAATGAAATGATTGATAAATTTTACAAATTATAGAATTTTCTTCATACTTAATATTTATTAAAATCTAAAATAACAAGAACAAAAGACTTCATTTTGAATTAATTTCTGAACAATATAAGTTTTGATTTTAATAAATTAACCATTATCTAAAAATATGGGTTTATCAAGGTTAACATTTTACAATAAAACATTAAAACTCTGAAAGCAAAATATGATTTCGATAATAACAAAGTATCTTTATGTACTTTTCAATAACATTGATTCCTCCTGTTTGTGAGGACTGTTACATTTTATGTTTTAATGGGTTGCGTGTAAATTTTCAGCATTGTAAATAGTTATAATAGTTCTTTTGATGAAGATTAAAACCGATAAATTATTTTTCGTTAGTTACTTATTTTATCGATTGATTTTACTCAATATTGTCAAATATTGTAACCACAACATATTTCTTAATTGATTCTATAAAATGTTTATCTTGTATAATAAAATGAATTATATTGCGATCTTCAATGGAGCTCTCAATATCGAATAATTTTAACAATATGTAACAATTTTTCATTTAATTGGATTGTGATCAAAATAATTTATAAATTACATATTTTTCCAGTAACTTTATATTACTGTGTTTTTCTTTATTACTGTAAAAAAATCTAGTATTAAACATTATATACGACTTATCACTTTCATTAAAATAATCATTGACCATATATCCGTGTTTTATTATTATTCTCGCTGTCAACTCGTCTAATCACCTGAATCATTTTGCCTTTGATATATTTTTATTGTATTTCCACTTTCGTATTAATAAATTAGACAAATATTTCTCGTAATTATCTTCACAATGTTTTATAATTCATCTTCAATCATTTCATTAACGAAAGTTTTTTACTTTTTGCTACTTATTTTTTTCTAAATAATTTTACTTATTTTTTGTGATAATTTAAAATTCTTTCATTTTGTGGTTATTTCTTTTAGCAACCTATTATTGCCTCAAATTTTCCTTTTCTAAATATTTAAACCTCAATTATCACATCGTCTCGTCTCCAAAATACTTTATATTATGCTCCCATAGAATGGGGAAGTTGCATCATACCAGAAATGACTTATACTTTTTCAGGTTCATTTGATGCTGTAGATTCCGAATATCGTTTTAAATATCTTCAAAATTAATTAATTTCCCCCAAAATATGCGCATTAAAATGCCATGAAACGCACGTTACGGAAAACAGCGTCTGACGTAAGAATTCATGTTATGGGGGATTTTTCTAAAAATGGTGCTACAGTTTGCATACGCTTCGTTAAAACAAGCATGCAACCTTTACACAACATTTTGTTGAAGAAAACAAACTAATTTAAACTAGTTTTTGGATTAAATTGGAACAGCCTGTTCCTGGTTTGGTTTAAATTGCACTGGAACGCGCCCTAGATATTTCAGACCTAGTCAACTGTTGAATCAATCGAAATCGTCGTAAAAAATCTATAAAGTGTGATGAAAATAAATGGAACTTGGAAACCTCGCGCTTGCTAAAAAGTTTCAAGTTTGAGATCATTCAAAAGACATTCCGTAGTTTATCTTATACAATAGAAGTTGATAAGAAATATCACTCCAATGGGACAAGAAAGCCAAGCCTTGCGTCATTATCCACGACCATTGAGAATTGAGTGATTTTACCGGAAGTGACGTATCGCTTACTTTAATTTCAATTACCGACTAATTAAATTAAAATTTTACTAGTGTGACTGTTACCATTTGACGTAATATTTTTTAAATGCGTCGTTAATCTAGTCGTCGAGTTCTAGTTAATCAAATTTCACAGATTCAGCATTTTAATTCTTTTCCATGCATAGTGTCTTAAATACTCAAACTTACATATACATTTTTTTATCTTCAGGAATTAGTCATTAACAACAAAATTATAATTGTTCACATTTTTATTTAAAAAATATAGAAATTTTTCCACATCATAAATTTCACCATATATTTTCACCTTCCTCGGAAAAAAATTCCTCCATCTTTGTAGTTCTCCCCATCTTCTTCGACTGACCCTTCCTCCATCTTTCATCCTCGCTATCACTTAGCCCCTTAATCTTATTGGGTTACTTTCTCAGGAAATGTTGTATTTTCACGGGGCGTTGTCGAGTCACCCTAGAATCATCTCTTTGCGTCACATAAGCTTCATCGTAAGCTTTCCGGAGAGCTCAACTTACTGTACTACTCTTATGTCAGTACTCGGGAATATTTCTTATTTATTTACTGGGCTTTAGGGTTATTGATGAGTGCACTATCTGCTCCGATGTAAGGTGCGTTATGGTTTTGACGATTTAAGCTTTTACTACCATCATGCATAGTCATCGGACTAAAAACGCTAAGAATTTTCATTTAATGGGTTTATATAATCAAAGTTACTATAAAGGTAGATTATATTTTTGAATGTTAAAATTATTTCATTTAAGTGTATGCTACACTGAAAAAAACATTTTTTAAAATACAGGAATTTGCATTCAGATCGCATTGTTATATTTGATAGCAGCTGGTGGGATATTTAGTATTGCAAGTGACTTGCATACTTTATCGAAAAGATTTATTAAAAAAATGTTCTTTTATTTCTTGTAATATGTTTACCAAACTTTATGACAATGTTACTTTTGGTTGAAACTATAAAGATCTTAATAACCTTAATAGTTTTGTAATATATAATACAAGTGGTTCTGGCTTGTAAAATATGGATAGAGATTAATCATAACATAACCAAAATACTTCGATGGAATAAAGGCAGAAAAATTCAATCTTTGCTCATTTTTATTTTTCAGCTTTAAAAAATATGCTATGCAAGCACTAAATCGATCATTCGTGAAGGGGTGCTTAAAAAATCATTTTTTTGTCGTTGACTTCCGAAATACATTAAATATTTTCGTGTCCAAATTACATAAAACAAATATGACAACAATAATTTAATAGTTTTCATTTCTAAAAGTAGACTTTGGTAAAATAATGTAATTACTTTTGTTTAAAAGCACATTTTCAATCTTCCCAATAAATATTTCCAATAAATATGGGCTTTTTGTTCAACTAAACTTTTCAATTTAAAAAAGTTGCATAACTTGTCTTAACTTATACCCAATTTTATTGAAATAGTTTTTATTTCTCTCTAAAAAAAATTAAAGCCATGTTTTTTTGTTTTGGAGTTTAGATGAATAAAATAAATTAAATTTGTTTAACAAAATGCTTTGACGCAGTTTTTATGCAGTGCATAAACGCAATCGTAATAATAAAGATTTCGTAAAAATATTTGAATTTACATATTTAATTGCCATGAATATATCGGCAATATTGCACAAACAATGCACCGGAATAATTAAATGCTTTAATGAATAATTCATGATTACCTTTTTGAAACTGGAACGCAATATTTGGGCATCTAGATAAGACGTGCATTTTAAGCTCACATCAATTAAAGATCCAAAAGCCCCAAGTTTTCTAAATACTTAAAATATGTCCAGAGAAAATCAATATAAACTATCTGCTAAACTTAGTTACTAATTCAACTTGATTACTAATTCAATTTGTCGATACAAATTTGTATAAGGAGTTCTTTTACATTTCATTTTAATGAGGTTCGAAATTGAAGGTAAAGTAAATTGAATATCTAAACAAGTTCGAAATTTATGACTACTTTAATCCTGCATCAATTAATTTATAAAGGGATGAATATTTACCGTTTTTTTTTATCTATAAAAATACGTATTCAGAAATTTCACTCCGATATTTTGTTTTTAATATACTGATTTCGAAGAGTTGCATCACATAATATAATCCTTAAATACAAAGATTAGATAATATACTAGTGTAGCATATGCAGCAAACGTGTTCTGCACTCTCCTCTTTTAAAATCGCATTTTTCTCATAGACTTTACTTATTTATTCTTAACATATTCGCTTTTTATTCCAAAGAGTTTACTTCATGTATTTGTCATTCTAAGTATTGTAAATGTGATTATGGCAAAGTATATTTGCAATAAAAAAACATGATTTGTTTTTAACGCAATAACCATGAACATTCTGAAGACATTAAGAATTCGAAAAACATCAGGGGGAACCGAATTGCTTAATCGATGAAATGGCTGGAGTAGTTTCGAAAGACAGTAAAAGAAAGTTTTTGAATATAAAAAGCTCTGGGTTGTCGTTTGAAACTCCCTTAAAAGCTAAATCACGTGCTACATGACAATGCGATCCCATTTGTAAATAAATCTCTTACGAGATTATGCATTTGACTTGATTTTTTTAATGTTATGAATATTTTGAGGATGCTGTGTTTTAAGACTCGCATAAATATGAAAGCACTAAGTGAGATCAGATTTTTTTTTCTATTCGTAAAACAACAGCTCGATAAGTTACTCTACTGAATTTCTACTACCCCCATGTCTAAAAATTGTAACTGCCTTCAATGCGTTGAAACGTCATCTGTGGTCGCTAAATGCCGCTTAACTTCAGGGATGTTGAAATGTTTTCTGGGCAGGAAATGCCATTTGACTGAGTTTTTTTAATATTAAGGTCGAGTCAGTCAGTTACGTGAGAAAGGGTCAAAATTACGTGAATAGTCTATTGAATACTACAATACTTTCGCTTAGTCTATTAAATATTTTAGTTGTTCGAAGCACGGATACATGAGCTGGCGCCGAGATTACAAAATTTCCGTTTTGTACTGCAATAAAGAAATTTAGGTTCGGTTTATTTGGAAGCGATGCAATCTTTTGCTACGTGAGGGCTAGTTAGAGCGAGATATACTGCTTAAAGCCTATTCTAAACGACTATAAATATCCACGCTGTAAATGGGATTCGAACGCACAGATTTTAGAACCAAGGGTCATCGTTGTAACCATTCAGCCTCTGTTCATCCATACCACAATTAAAATAACAAAACAATTAGGTATGTAATATAATTTTTTTTGACTTGTGATTTAAAATTATTTTAAATTACTTTATGTTCAAACTAGTTTACTTTACAAGAAGCATTTTGTAGCTTATTGAAATTCATTATTTTAAAATGTAAGTGTGTTGAGATGAAGATAGGTGTCACTCCGAAGACTGCAATATACATTAGAAAGAAGTACGAGTCCTTTTTTTATAAAGAAATAAGCAAAAAAAATGCACGAGGGGATCAATTTTAACTTCATACTTTTGTATAAATCTAATTTAGACGTTCAGCAAAAGATTCATCAAAATGGCCGAAATTTCATGCAAATAATTAAAAGGAATTTTAAAAAATATATAATTAAAACATAAACAGCCCTCCTGAATTTTGCAAGTGCATTCGTTCAGTTAAGTTTTCTTAATTGTGAAATTAAAATAAAATTAATTTTTGTTAAAATTTAATGCATTAAAAATTAGATTAAAAATAATTCCTGCATGCTCTAAAATTGCAAAGAACATATTTTATACCTCTTACCCAAATTCCAATATTGTGTCGTTAAAATCTTCCAAGTATAAAGACTGTGTATTTACAGTATTTTTTTTTCTGAGAATCCGAATTCATGTCCAAAGATAACTTTGGACATGAATATCTATTTCGAAATATTTAAAGACGGTGAATATTGAAGGAAATAATGAAGCAGCTTTATGCATTTTCTGCTTTTAAAGAATTGGTCCCGGCTTCTCCTAAAGTATATATTTGTTTTGATACTTTATAAATACCATCGACAATATTTCGGAGAAAATGCATTTGTTAAAAGCTCGTTTAAAAATTTGTACGCGTATTAGTAAAGAAAGGAATTCGTAGGACTGATGTTTTTATTCATTTCTTAACCTCTCTCTCTATAAAACTTAATATTGTACTCAAGAAAAATCCTCTTTCCCAGATATTGAAAATTGGATTTTTTTATTCGAATGTCAAATTGATTCAGTGGAACCGAATGCCATTCAAGAGTTGATCTCGACATATCGAGCGGTCAGAGGCATTTGGCTAAGGAAATGCCTTTTCGTTGGGGATGTAACACTAGTAAAAACATTTTAGTTTCCACCTGTTTTCTTATTTAATTATTTGAAGTCACTTTTGTATGAGTTAAGGAGGGGTCGGATGGGTGTTTGGATCAAAAATGTCGATTTTCTGTTTCCTATTTTTTATTTTGCTTATTTTTAATTTAAGACCAAGATTATCGATTTCTGTTAAGTGGTTTTCTTTTTATAAGCATTTTTGAGAAACGCTAAATATCAGTTCTTACCTAAACCTTTTCTTTTTCGTTTCCTGAACTATAAGGTTTTTCAACAGTTAGGAACATTTTTCTCGGGAACTATAAAAGATATCAACATACTTTGTTTCTTTATTTCTTCCCGATTAATAGCTCTTTGGTTTAAACTGAGGAATTTTAAATATCTTTGCTCAAAAAAATTATAACTTTAAATCTGATTTTTTTGTGTTTTTTTAATACATTTTTTTAAAACAATCACTGTAAAAGTATTTTTTAATGTTTTGAAATATCCTCAGTTTAAATCAAAGAACTTTATGTAAGGAACAAGATATAAAAAAAGTTTATAATATCTCGTATAGTTCCTGAGGAAAATGTTCCTAAATTTAGGTAAATTAACATGGGTCAGATAAAACCATCCGACACCCCTTAAACTGTCAGTAACTATTGATTTATAACCTTATAAAGTTGACCACAAAAAAATTCGGTTGATGAACTATTTTAAAACTTTGTTAAAGTATATAATTGACAGAAAATTTAGAGGGTCCAGAGTTTGTAACTACGACAGCCATTTAGTTGGTACCATAATTACAATATAGATAAAATCCATTTATACACTAAATACCATTTTGATTTTTCGGAAAAAGATTCCAAGAATGAGTTGAATAATAGATTAAAGTTTCGCAAAGTCAATTTGGGATTCAATTGGAGAAGTAGTTTAAAATATAAATTTATAGCTGCTTTCTCTCATTCAACTGCTTAAAGATTTCATTTCGACAATAAAGATGTCGAATTCATTTTAATTAAACGCCAACATTTTAAATTTTTTTACGACCACATTAAAACATTCATGGCCATTTAACGAATTTCAAAAACGTTTCTAACCGCTACAAACATAAATTGACAGGATTTCAATGGCAGTTTTTTTAGCAATACCAATTTTTAAAATTATATTTTTAAAATGAAAAATATGGTTATTTGCTTTTGACGTAACAACTTTTTTTTTAATTTAAATACTTTGCAAGTCATTTTTTGATAATATACGAATTCTTACAAAACAAAAGCAAAATTTAACACTCTGGATTTTAGAGGGCTAAAAACTTCTTGTTCTACAAAGTGTATATTATTTACAACATCTTAACTGCAAAAGAATAAGTAACAATCCCTCTAAATGCATGAACTGCTCCATAAAAATATCACAAATATTAATATTTCTACTTTTCGTGACGAAATAAGATGGCGAGCATTGATTCAATTAGAGTTTCGCCTCAAACAAAAAAGCGAACAATTCAGCCCACCGGAATAACCTGATCCCGTAAACTACCGACCTACTCCATTGTCGCTTGATTGAATTGGTGCCCCGAGAAGTTTGAGTAAACATGTATAATATATTGAAAGATTTAAGGGGGAGGGGAAGGAGTAAATACGATTTGTTTTGTGCCTTAGGTCAACAGGGAAAAGGTTTGATACTGATGAGGGGTGTGTGTTTACATAGGGAGCTGAGGATTATGAGTTTTCTGGTTCCTTCAACTTTTTTTATGATAGGTTGTGTTTTTCTATTCAAACCAACGGAATATATAGGGTGGGGGGTCAGATTTTGGTTCCTTCAATTGTTTTCTATAAGATTTCAAAAAGTGCACTTTATATGACCATGCAGTTTTTTAACTTTTACTAGTATCTATCTTTTGAAAAAAAATATCGATAAATATAAAAATAGATACATTGTTTTGAATGTCACGAATAGACAATACGATTAAAATAGTATTTAAACTTTTATAATAACTGTTTAAGCGAACTTGGGTTGCACCATATCAAACTATGTAAACACTAAGATAAATTAGTTGTTTGTAGGCTGCTTTTTGCTTAAAAGTGGGAATAGTTCCCTTAATAAAAAAGCAGTTTAAAAGATTGAGTCTTTTTGGATGTACCAACGAACAGAACTCGCTGCAAAATTTCGAATTGACGTCTGTTTGCAGTCGTTCCCGTTTGTTTGCGATCAATCAGCGGAAAATATGAATGTAAACAATTTTCAACAATGAACAAACAACGCTTGTGCTCGACATAAATTTAAAATGGATATTTTAGAATAAACATAAGTGATAATCTTTTAGTATGTTATACTCAGGGTTAAATATTAGCATGTTTAGCATAAAATCATTAATTACTTATTCATGTTAAATTTTACATTTTAACATATGTTCATAACTCGGCAAATATTTAACTATATAATCTGATATTCGGTATTTCGTCATAAATGTGTTAGTACTTTGAAACATAAAAATTTAGAATTTCTAATACAACTTGTTATTTAATTTACTACAAAACTAACCTTGATGTTAATTTTGTTTTTGGTAATCAACTTGGAATGTAGACCAATTGAGAACCAAAACCTAGATATCTTAGATGAATAGCGGTTGGATTAATAGGATTGAGGACTTATTTCCGGAGCTGTACCACCATAGAATAAAATCTGTTACATGATACTTAGAACATTTTGGTACTAGATTTATTCGAAAATGTTTTCCTTAAGCACTGCAAAAAACAATAGAAATTTATTACTCAATGTATGTTTTAATCTTTTTTTTTGACTAACTAAACTTTTATAAGTCGAAAATATCTTAAAATTTGTTTATTCCTCCTTTTACATGCGTTTATACAATCTAAAATATTTCAATTCTTCCAATAATTTTATATTAAATCATTTAAGGGTAAAATATCATTTATAATTAAAGAACTTTAGTATTAATGTACGTAAGTTTTTGTATTTCTCAAGAAAGTTAACTCAAAATATTTGTGATATGCTTAATAACAGACTAGCTCATCATAACATTTATCATTCGAAATCATTCGACTAACTACTCTACTTAGTCAAAAGCTTTGTTAACCGAAAGAGTTGTATTTTTTTATAAAGATCCACAAGTATATAAAAGGACTTATTCTCTTCAAGAAATTTTATTAAATAAAGTTTATTAGGAAAATATTCTGGTTTTGGTTACAAAACCCCACTTCAAACCGACTTGAAAATACGTGTTGCGGAATTAAAGCTTTATTTTAAAAGAATTTATTAAAAATGAGGTTTAAAATTGTTTATGGTCTACACAGAAACAACATTAGACAATATTTTTAGAGTTTTTATGCTATACATATTTTTATTATCCAGTTAATATAAAATTCTTTTAATTAAACTATTAAAATTTAGGTTTTTAGTTTTTAATTAGTTTCTATTTGTGCGAATATATATTGTTTTAACTGAACATGTTAAATGTCATGGATTTAATAAAAAGTTGAGTATACTTTCTTGCAAAAACAAATTGACATAAACTGATGTTCTATTTGTAAATAAAAAATAATTCTTTAGTACTATTTCTAAATATTTACTATTCATATAGTAATTTGAAAGATAAACTAACATGGATATTAAATTTTAGGATAAAAAGGATTTCAAAATGGAAAGAATTTCTAAAGTGAAGCATTTGGTTTTTTTGATTTATAGGAAATATTGTTAAAATATAACTACTGCACATGTGGAGTTTAGGTTTCTGACAATAAGACAGGGTAGTGACGAATAAAATGCCAACTCTAAAATATCGCGGTGGTAAGTTGCCGAAAGATAGAGAAAACAATGCGACAATTTTTTCCGCCAAAACCCTTCTATACTGAAGGATGCTAATATTATGTGTCTACCGTACAAACTGTCATACGTTCAGTAAGATAGCCATACTTTTTGGCATAGATTATTCAGACTGGTCTGAACGGTTTCAGAACAATTGATACTAAGCAGTTATACAGAGAATTTGAACAGATATCGAACTTTTAGCTTTGTACATCAATAATAATATTAATGCAACCGTAACAGTTTTTGTATTTTCAAAATGGGTTTTTCTTTTTTTAACACTTTCAGTAGTCTATAATAACCCTAATCTTTTACTCTTCGGTAAGATAAAAAATGCTACTTATTATTTCTTCGTTTAAGATTGATTTAAAAGTTTTTAATGAAATAAAATTTAAAATAGATGTTCTTTTGTATCATTTTTATGCACGAAAAATAAAAGAAACTGAAGATTTATCTTTATTTACTTTATGATTTTTTTTCTTTTAGAAATTTAACATATATATAAATCATGAAAATGTCCTTCAAATCGAAACAAACCAATCTTCTTTGGGATTTTTTAACATTTCTAGCTACACGCGCTTGCGCGTCCCCAAGTTCTGTCGATAGCAGCCTTTGTGCGCTTCATGTAATTCCGTCCCCTTTCCTTTCTCTCTGCCTCTTGTGATCAGTTGCTCTTGGTGCTCCGTCAGCATCTCTTCTCTTCCAAACTTCCCGCTCGATACAGATAGCAGAGAGCACGTGTTTCTAGCATTTGGAGGAAAAGTTTTTCGCTCAATTTGGGGTTTTGTCAGATTTGTTAGGGGACTTTTTCTGAGTTGTTTGTATACGCCAGCTTGTTTGAGAAAGTTGACGGAAAAGTTTCAAGATGATGCCACTAATGCTTATTATGATGGTGAGTGGTTTGTTCAAGTTTCTTTTTAAATAAGTACATTTTGTGGTTTATAATTTTTTCTTCTTTAAATAAATTCAGTAAAAATATTTTTAAAGTACATATTAGTTTTTAAAATATATATATAGTTAGTAGCATATTTTAAGATTTTATCTTTTTTAATTAAAAAAATATTTATCAAAATAACTTAAATAATCATATCTGTATCAATAATTTGTATGGGAAAAAATATTTTCAAATCACTTAAATTAAGCCAAACAATTAAAATGACAAATTATTTCTTTACATTAAAAAAATGATCTTTAAAACTTGGTTCATTCAAATCTATAATTCAATTTGGCTAATTTGACTAAAATGTTAAGCTCCTATAGCGTTCCTAATTACCAAACAGTTATATTTTTTATTGAAATCATTACCATATACTTTTTGTGCGAATTGACGTTAATGCACAAATAACACATTAAAATTATTCATACTTAAGAATTTTATAAGAAAATACGTACAATGCTGATCTAAAAATGTAATTTTTTTATCGAAAGAAAATACAGTTTGTTGCAAGCAAATAAGAGAAACTGAACCAAATAAGAGATCAAAAGAATACAAAAATAACCTTTGATCCCCTTTTCATATACAATTCGACAAATCTTAAATTTTTGCTCACCTGACTATTTTTTAAATGTTATTAATACGCATATGTGGACAGTAAAATTACTTTTTTTGTAAGAAAACTAATTAAAATAACACTAAAATGATATACTATCATATTTACGAACCGTGTTTTATCCCTATAAAATTCGATCCTATAAATTTAAAGAAATAGGTGAAATTTAAAAAAAGGTAATGGAATATATCTAAACAGAATCCTAGAATCCGCGTAAACATATATGCTTGTTCCTTTAATTTGTCATTTAAACCGTTATTTAAAAACTTTTACGAAGGGTAAAAAAAACTAGCATTTTAACTGTTTAAAATAATAAATCTGTATTAAAAAAAATTAAAAATCATCTGTATAAAATTTGCAAACCATTTTATAACTATTAAAAAAAATTGTTCTTTAACGACAATTGGTAGTTAACCAAATTTAGTTTTTTCTGGACACTTGAAACTTTTTGAGCAATGATAAAAAATAATTTAAATGCGGTAACAAATAGCATTTAAAAATTAAAACTCAAAATATTTCGATGTTTCATAAATAATATTAAATGGATAATAACAATATTGTTGCGGATCACAATGCACTTGTTCAAATTGTGTTTATTTGTAAGTGGTAAAATACAGATTTTTAATAAATCTAACAAAAGTTCGTATATTAGATATTTCGTATAATAGAATCGTATGTTGAAAACAGACGTATTGTAAAATTGAAATTTGAAATTAAAAACTGTGCAATAAAATTTTGCAAAATGATGTGATTAGAAGCAAATTATACATAAACTGATTTTAATACGAAAAAATTGATTTAAAAATTGATTATGAAAAAAATGATTATAAATTGATTTTGTAATGATTAAATAAAAAAACTCAGTAAAATAGTCAATTAAAAATAAATTTTGTCAAAGAATTACTTTTCCACATTTCCTTGTATATTTTCTTATTTTAACTTTAAAATACTACAGTAACGCCCAGATTAGTTTCAAAATATTTCCACACTTGAAAAGAAACATTTGAAAGAAAAATAAGTAAAACTTCAAACTATGTTCAAAGAAATATTTAAAAATTATTAAATTATACAAGAATTTAAGAAATTAAATTTTGCATTAGAAATACAGTACTTTTCCGCAGAAAAGATAGCTACTAAAAGCAGTCAATACTTAAGTGCACAGCAAAATCGTTCTGACTTAAATAAACACCAAAAAGTGTCATAAACTTAATTTCAGTCCCATTAAGCGTCTTTAGTGCTGAATCTATTCATTAAGACATCAAATGCGTCTGAAAATCCTGTGACGTCAATTAAAACATTTAAAGATTGGTAAAAGTCTAGAAAACGCATAGGTTAAGACGTTTTAGATTAAGAAGACAAGTCATTTCAGACGCTAAGAGTAATTTATTTTTAATACATGACAAGTGCCTGATTAACAAGGTATGGGTTCTTGCAAGTTTAGTTAGCCCTAATATAGAAATCCATAATCTATACAAGTAGCTGGAATATTATATTTTACATTGCAGAACAATAAATTGCATTGTTTCTAAACATAAAAATATGCGCCTTTATTAGAATATGTAAATGTTACAAAGATAAAATGAAATAATAGCTATTGTTTAATTTTGCTACTGCTTTCCAACTGCCAATTTACGCTACTCTCAAATTGAGCTAGAGCGCAGTCAAGGAACGTTTTGCAGTTGCAAACTTCAATCAAACGACTTGATAAGAATCGTATATTTAAAAAAACAGTATTTAAATAACTTCATGAGAAGATAAATAAAACGCATTAAATAACAAAATATCCTATTTTAAAGCTAATTAAATTACTCTAAATCGTTAAAAAATTGAATGTATAGTATAGCTTAACTCTTTTTTGAAAAAAATATATAAATGTTCTTTCTACTCTTAATAAATTTGAGGCAAAAGGCCTCTATGGGGTTAAAAGAAGAAATAAGTGTATAAAATGTGTTATTATAATACTTCGAGCCAACTAAATAAAGATAAATTCATAACACCTATTTGTTATGAGTTTTACCGGGAGCTGATGATCAAGGCATAGCTTGATTTTACTACAGCAAGACAGACAGCTGATATTTAACGGAAGAGTTAAAAAGAAAATAAACATGACACTCGAATTTCGTTTTAATAATACCTTGAAAATAAACCGGGTTGCTTTTAATTCGCCATCATCTAATCTACATCTAACATCTTCTAATTACTTTCGCCATTTAACCAGGAAACTGTTTTCGCAGTCTTAGTATTGATATAAAAATTCGTATAATCTCTTCACAATCCATGATTTCAAACGCAATGTTTAAGTGTGCATAAAGTATTTAAATGCGTGTGTGTTTTGGAAAAGAATGGATTAGAATGAGTGAAATAAAATTATTT
Organism: Oedothorax gibbosus; assembly: GCA_019343175.1. Classification (NCBI taxonomy): domain Eukaryota; kingdom Metazoa; phylum Arthropoda; class Arachnida; order Araneae; family Linyphiidae; genus Oedothorax; species Oedothorax gibbosus. The sequence goes on along the minus strand of CM033282.1, from coordinate 10,610,834 downwards.
TTTGTTCAAATTTTACATTTAGTTCGAAAAGTTAAATAAAGAGTTAGACAAATTTTTTTTTGTATTCAAATAAAAAGGTATTCTAAAAATGTTATGGTTTCTGTTGTTGTTGTTGTTGCCAATCCCCAAAGTCCAGCGGGGCTAGACTAAGTCCATGAAGTTAAAAACCCTGAGGAAGTCCAGGACCAAAAAAGGTCTTTCGAGTATATCATGATGGGTGAGTCCAAGGCACTCCAAGATGTGGGTTGGAGAAGCTTGCTCTGAGGAGCACTTAGTGCATGCGTCGAAAGTTCTCAAACCATCTGAGAAGGTCATAGTTCTGAGGTGTCCACTTAGAAAACGGGTAATTGCGGTTTGTCCTTGTCTGTCACAATTAAGTACCAGAGAGCCGCCAGGTTGACGGCCCTGGTACCAGTGATGCACTGGGGCAGTGGACAAAATTGTTTTTCCCCTCAACTTGGCTTGTGAATAAGTCTCTGAGTAGGTAAGAGGCTCAAGTGGAGCCATGACTTCACTAGCTCCCGCTTTGGCCAGTTCATCTGCTATTTCATTCCCCTCAATATCAACATGCGATGGGATCCATTGGATGTGGATCTGGTGATCTATGGACAGTTGTTTAAGCTTATTGAGGATAGAAACTCCAACCTTGTCTCTAACACCGGACCAATTAGCCAAGTGCTGGACAGAACTTCTGCTATCAGTTAGAATCCAGATTTCTTTACCTGGAGTAATAGTCGCAATATAGTCAAGGCTTTCGTTTATAGCTATAAGCTCGCTACGGAAAGCAGAGCAGCCATCAGGATTCCTTCTCTGAGTTTTTGTAAAGTTACCATTTGAGATGATGAATATTCCACTTCCAGCTCCACCCTTCTCGTTTTTACTGCCGTCAGTGTATATTTTAATGGCGTCTGTTGGGATGTTATTAATTATTTCAAGTGCCAATTGTTTTAGATAAATGGGGAGGTCATCCTGCTTGTTAACATGGACAAGAAGGTTTGTGTGGAAATGTACATTAGTAAGACCGTCAGAAGGATCGATGCATTGAACTAAATGGTGTTGTTCCACGTCTCTTTCTGATAGCTGAGCTCGAGTCACCAAGGAAATAGGACTAAGGTTATGGTTTCTTCACTCAGTTAATGAATATATTATTATAGAATTACTAGGTTACTACTTATTAAAACTAAAAAACAGTTGGAAAACTTAATAATTCCCATTTCTTTATAGTTGAAAAGTATTATTTTAACGATGCATAATTTGTTTCTTAAATTTTGGTTTTAAGAATATTTTATAAGCAAATATAAAATTACTTTTTGTGCTATCCTGCATTACCCATTTCCATAAATTACCATTTTTCTTTCAATGTTATTTTAATATGAAGAATTGATAAAATGCTAAACAATTAACACAAGTGAGTAATGAGTTACTCCAATTAAATATTTAGCAGCTTTTTTGCCTTTTAAGAATAGATAGTACCAAGTTTTTCCAGACATGTAATTGTGACGCTGATATTTTACAATGGTAGTGGATTGGTTTTAAATCTAACTTTATATTCTATAGGATAAAATATTCATAAAAACAATTCTTTTAAAATTAATGTTTTAATTATGTTTCAATTTACATAATGTTTGAAAAAATTGAAATTTATTTCCTTTTAAAATCTTCCGCAATATTTTTATAATTTTGTCAATTACAATAAAATTGTATTGAATAAACTTGTCAGATTTAAATATTTATTTTAAAAAAAAATTGAAGTTTCTCACTGTAAAACATTGGTGGACCATTACCTTGGAAACATGGTGACAGCACATTTTTCAAGCTTCTACCGTGTTAACGGACTAAAGTTCCGCCAATTATTTACAGATCTGTTATATTTAAATATTTTAGGTAAAAACATCAGAAGTGCCTAAAAGGGATATCATTTTCAGACGCCATAAACATCTGATTCTTAGCTGCTTTAAGACACTTTTTTGTCTGAAATTAAGACATTTCATTTTGTTGTGTAAAAAAGGAGTTTATAATTCTATTTCAGTAACTTCGTAAAATAGGAATGCTAATATGCTTTAATTTTATAAATAAAACTAAACAGTGCTGCTAAACTTCTGTTAAGAATACAACCCTCCTTCAGATTATTAGAATATTCAGAATATTTGAACATTTTCTATGTAAAATGCCCGATTTATTTAAAATTATACAATGTAGACGCCCCAAAATATTAACCTTTATATTTTTAGTATGCTAATCAACATGTTGTTCACAAATGACATAAACGAATAGATTATAAAAAAATTAACAAAATCACAATATTAGAATAATAAACACTAATTCAAAAAATTATAATATTTGTAAATTAACGTGATTGGTCCACGTTGGAGTCAAAATTCAGCATAAATTATTACGTAGTGGAAGTAGTAATAATGCTTTTCTTAGTTTGGAAAAAAAAGTAGTTGGTTGAGCTTTAAAATAGGTAGAAAGAAAGACGTAAATTTTCTTACTAAGAATGTCATTTTGAAATTATGGGAAGAGGGGTTTACCAAGCAAAGGATAGCCAAAAAGGTGAATTGTTCTCAAGGAACTGTGAGTAAAGTTCTTCAAGCTTATTATAAAAACATGAAATTTAAAAATAATCGTGAAAATTGCAGCTCCGAAGAATAACTTCGAAGAGACAGGACAGATGTCTGAGAAGGATTATTACGAAATATCGGTTTAGGACCGTGAGTTTCATAAAAAGGAAGTGGCGAGAATCTCAGGAATGGATGCCTCAGTGAGTACGACACGGCGAAGAATACATGAATTTGGTTTTTGATCGCGTGTTCCCAAGAAGAAACCGTTTCTTAGTGCAAAACAAAAAAGACGTTTTATTTGGTGTAGAGAGACGTTGTCTTGGGGCACCCAGGAGTGGAAAAAAGTACTTTTTAGTGATGAGTCGGTATTTTGCGTTTCTGTCGGCCCTCAGAGTAACTGTGTTTGGCACTTTTCTCAAGAATATTTTTATGCAAACTGCTTGAAACATACAGTTAAGTTCAGTACCTCATAAATGGTTTGGGGTTGTTTAAGTGCTCATGGATTAGGAACTCTGTATATTAAAAGGTATTGTCAATTCTGAAGCATACAAGGCAGTTCTTGATAATTATGATTCCAGCGTTTGAAGATCTATTAGGTGACTTTATTTTCCAAAAAGATAGTGAATCATGTCACACATTGAAAACTACCATGTCTTGGTTTAAGAACAATGAAATCCAAGTGCTTCCTTGGCCGGTTAATTCACCGGATTTGAACCCCATAGAGAATATTTTTGGTTTAATGAAGAGAAAACTTGAAATATTGGCCCCAAAGGACAAAAATGCATCGGGAAATTTGTTTGGGATATCAGCAGAGAACAGTGCAAAAATTTAGTAGAAAGTATGCCGGATCGTCTGCGAAATGTAATCAAAGCTAAGGGTGACATGACAAAATGATTATTCTCACAGGTACTCGTTTGAATGGTTTGTTACTTATTTACACAATATTCTAATTTTGTGGAAAATGATTTGATGTATTCTATTTTTTTTATTAGAAATGCGTTATAAGATTTTTTTTCAACAAATCATATGAAATGTGACGCGACAAAAAGAATTTGTCAATCTTTAATTTTCTGTTTAATAAATACAAAATTTCAAGCACTTGACACATGTTTTTCACATTATTCTAATATTCTGGAGGTGGGTTGTATAACGTTTAATAAAACAACAATAAAAAAAGGTTATCAAGATAATTATGGCATTATCTTAAGTTGTTTTAGTCGTCACTCTCAATTTATCATAATCGGGATTATTCTTTTCTATAATATAAAAACTTTATAGTATGTTATGTAGCTAAACTTTCTTTATCACATGAATGTTATTTAAGAAAACAACTCTTTTGTAATAGTTTGTTCAACCGACCTGAATTTTTCTTTTGCAAAAAATACGTTATAAAAATGGAAGCTAGCCAAAATTGAGCTCCATAAAATGTCAAACTTACAACATTAAACTACCGAAAGATCTGTTAAAAGATTAAACTAACAACGAATCGCGTGTCAATGAATCGATACGAAACGTATACCGTCACTACAATTGTAACCTTTCCATAACAATCGTTTCTATAACCAACCACATTTTAAACCTTACCATGCAACCCAGTCATTACTTATTTCTTTTTCTTTTTTGGGGCATTTTTCTACAAAACGAAAATAACTAGGGACGGCTACTCGATATCTCTTATCATTTCTTCGCTTGACGATTGCCTTTTGTTGCACTGACTACTGCGACTTTTTAATACACTTTCTGGCTTTTTTTGAAATTTTCCCTGATGGGCAAGAGTGCTCTTTGATGTATTCGAGCTGCAGGAATTTTGAGCGAGGTTTTGGAATAGAATATAGATAGAACAATCTCACTTTGAAAATAATAAGTGTTCTTTGACATTTTAGGAAAGAGGATATATATTTTGATATCTTAAAACTTTTTTAGTGTCGTTTCAAAACGACTCGCATTACGTTACTCTTTCACCTTTAAACTACCGTTAGTATATTATGGTGCTTAAATTTTGTCGACTTGAACATAGATAATATAGTGGCTACGGAATATAGTTTTAAGTTAAATATAAAAATCGTTATTTATTCGAAATATATAATTTAGTGAGTAATACTGGAAGTTTATAAAATAATGATCGTTATCTTTTGCAATTTTGATCGTTTTTTTAATTCGAACATTTCTTTATAATTCTAAATTCTTATTAAAAAGCTTTTGTACAACTCCAATAAAAAAATACGATAATTTATGAAATAATGAAAACTAATCCTTATGACAGATTGAATTTCGTCAAACTTTTCTTTTATAATTAACTCTGAAATCCGAAACTCAAAAAAACTTAATCAAACCCTAATTATTACATAATTTCGGTAACCATTATCCCATTTATATTCCCGGACTTCATAATTTGCGTTCACAGACTTGTGTTAGTTTAAATGAATGAGCAAATTAACCTCATGAGTAATATTCAAATTAAGATACCAGCAATCAATCACAGAAGACAAATTTCCTCGCTTAAAATATTAAATATGTCCGACAAAACTGTTTTATACTAGAAAATATCTTAAAATATTATGATAAATGTAGATATTTATTTAAGATGATTTCTATATTTAAATGTTCCAAAAAGAGACAAATTAGTAAAGAAATAAATGTTTAGATATTTTTTCATTTTCAACTTTTTAAGTTATTTTAAAACACTTTTTGAGAAGGTTTCAATAAAAAATTTCATTTATTGTTTAAGCGAAAACCGAAATTAGTGCAGTTAAGAACAGGTATTTGTGATGCAGTTAAGAACAGATATTTGTAAATGGTTTTTAAAATAAAGTAGTTTTAATCGCAAGTGTTTATTGATTTTTATACTTCTACTTGTTTACTTTTTTGTAATCTAATAAAAACATTTCTAGCGTAGGTGTAACTAAGTATTGTAAACATACAGAAAAAGTTTAACATCCTTTGATTCCACATGTATTCAGTCATTAAATTGGATTTCCTTATACTAACGTGATTTTTTTCAAGTTCTAGATATATAATTTAAACTCTGACACAACTTCCGTATTTCTAATTTTAGTTTTTATAATTTCAGTTAAAGAATTTTGTCAGATAATTTTACGTCTAGACACTTTAATATTTAATATGTTTTGATGAAATATATTTTTAGATTCTCAACTAATGTAAATATTTTATTAGATTAAACAGTGATTATTATTTTTTTCAAACAAATACATTGTACATTTAAAAATTCCATTGAAATTGCAATTTATCTTTGCTGTTGGGAAGAGTGGGTGTGATATACTAGAGTATATCTAGACTATTTTAAATAACTAAAACATAAGTGTTTTATATGAATAATATATTTTATTGAATTTTAACACTAAATTAAGTCTAATATGATTTGACAATAAATGTAATCTTTAGAACTTTCACCAAATATTTGCCTGTAAATTATAGTTTTAACATTGATATTCAATTAAATAATATGTTCATTGTAATTAATAAATCAAAACTTGGTTTATTTACTTGTTTTGTTTTTCTCTAATCCATTTCTAATTGTTCTCTGTTGCTAAAAGTTAAATTTTTTATTAAAAAAATAAGGTCTCCATTTTTCTCGTTCATTTGAAGAAAGTGACAGCTTTAATGCATAACTCACTTCAAATAAATATTCTGAAAATGGGACTTGAAATAATTTTTTCGTCCATCAAAGTTGTTTGAAAATAAAAAGTTCTTTAAAAGTTTTCCCTGCTCGAAACCCAATTCTGTTTTGAAATTTCTCTCGGCGGCGATTGTGAAGAGTAAATAATAATAGGCGGAAGGAAGTGTGCTTTTTTATTTTGAAAACTTTTTCTTTTTTACTCAAAAGAAAGTTGAGGTTCGTTTAGTAAGGCTAAAAGGCGTTGAAAGTCGTTATTTCACATCTTGGAGAAGTTCAAATTTAGTCCGTAAAGTAACTTTTGGTGAGTTGTAAGCTGTGAAATATTTTTCTTTAAATTATCCCACTTAAATACAAATATTTTCAATAAATATTTTAATTTTAAACTTGTTTTTTAAACTAAAACACTAAAAAATTATGAATTGTGTTATAAAATGTATGTCTTTTGTGTGTACTTAAAATAGTTTGGTCATGTTTAACAAGTTTTGTAACATTGCATTTATAAAACAGTTAATGTATTAAAAAAAAACTCCTCAGCATACTGTTATTTTTGTGTTTATTAAAATGGAAATCTTTGAAATGTGAACTTTAGCTAGTTGAAAATTAGCAATATAAGCTTAGTTAAAAAAATTGAATAAGATGAGGAGCTATTAAAAATAGAACTTGTTTAGTTTCGACGAATTACTAAAAAAAATATCATTTTTCTAATATAAGAACAATAATAATTTGATTAAATACATTCGACTTTATTCTTAGTTCGTCAAAAAAATTAATGAAATTTTGTTTTAAAACAACTTTTTAACGTAAAATTTAGTGTTTAAAAAAATCTTTAGACAGATGCAAAAACACAAGTTTCCATTTAATTTAAAATAAAGTTTAATGGTTCTTAAATTTATATATTTCTTAGATTGAAATTTCTAAAACATTTCTACAAGTTCCTTTTAACCATCTTTATTTGAAATACATGTATCAGCCTAATATTATGCTTGCATTCTGTGTATGACTTCAAAATGCATTTCTTTTAATAACTTTAATATTTCTACAGTTACACCATAAACAAATTATGGCTACCCTTAATTAAATAAAGATCAAAAGTGTAAAAGTTTATTTTATTCTACACCAGCCCTGATATATTTTGAATATTTAGATATAATTTTTATCAATTACTCTCATAGTGTTCTAACATTTTTCGGGATATTGATAGCTATGTTTACTGTAAGATCTACTATAGTTAATCTTTCTGTAAAATATCTAAGATGTTACACATACTCTTCCCAGCAGATCTTAAGTAATATGATTGGTACAAAATCACAAATATATAAGTTTTACCAACATAAAATTTATTTTACTATTATAAACAGATCGATTTCAGCCTGAATATTTAAATCCCTATAAATCTTGAATTCGCTGAGGATTTTCTCAGACAAATTTTTCCCACACAAATGCATATACCTGTCACCTCGTGATATAGGGATGCACCCTTCTATGCCGAAGCTCAGAAAAATCACCGATCCTCAACTGAAAAGCTGTCAACACGATGCTATCATCCCAGGCCATGCCATGGAAAATCTGGGAGCACCGCGTTTTCCATGTACCGTGTCACTGAAAGAAAGCTTCTACTAGTGGTTGGGAGGAGTGATAACCGCTTTTCAATAGACACCTTGTGACAAAGTCTATGCTATGCAGGCTTAGACAGAGTGGATACCTGCTTTTTTTTATCTATTGTTAGGCTGAATTTTTTGTGCGCTAGCATTTTTTATATACTGGCTTTCGAAAAAGATTCTTTCGGAAAGATATTGTAAGGTGTTTTTTTTAATCTTTTGTTAAAAAAAATTACTATTTTTTTGTTGCGTTAATAGAAATTCTGAAGAGATCTTAAATTGTTTAAGTTCTTTTAACTCTAATGATACGTAAAATATTTTTTTAAGAAAGTGTATTTTGAATTTTTAAAGTTATTTCTTGAGAAAAGATTCAGTAAACGTGGAGCAAAACTTCCAGTACTAAACAATTGAAAATTAATACACACAACCATTAAAAATAAACTAGATGCTAGATGTTATTTACAGATTCAATGTCAGTTAAGTTTTACTGATCTTGAGAAACGGTACATTTTCTTATAAAGAAACTATAGAGTAAAACTTTGTATAATTAACAACATTACGAAATTAGTTTCAATAAAAATATAGAATTAGCTTCGAGAATTATTTAAGCAAGTAATTTGAGCATCAACGCAGATTCCCAATTTATCTCTGAACTAATGTGTCGACTAATGGCATACTGGAATTAATTTTAGCAGGTGAGAATCGGTTAACTGGATTTAATCAACTGTTCATTATCCAACAGATTCAAGTTACTAATTTTAAGCCCTAAAGAGGCATACTCTCTAATCACAAGGTCATAATGCAATCTAGTGAAGGAGTAAACTACTTTCTCTTGAAAGTTAATAGTTCTACACGGCTGAATACCCTTTACTGTAATGCATTTCATTAATTAGAATTGATTTTGAGATAGTAAATGCGCCACTTTCTTGATGACTTTCATTCGATATCTAAGAATCAAGTTTAGCTTTTAAATTACTATCTTGAAAATTTATTTTGTGTAATTATCAGGTTGCACGATACGGATTTTTTTAAAGAAATTAAATTTGCAAACTTTAACTATACAGTATTTAAAAATTATTTAATGAATATATAACGAAAAGTTTATGTAACAATATTTTCAACAATGGGATTCTGTAATATTTTTTATAAGATTCTGTACAAAACCTTATTGACTCAAAAATCTACTAACTCATAAAATTTTTATTTTCCATAATATGAACTACATTAAAAAATTTCCCTGAAAACATTTTCTTTTTCATCAGCACTACAGCTGGTTTTTTCAACCAATCGCTTAGGAAGAAGTATCGTATCTGTATATGTAGCCAAGCCATCTAAGTTGAGACTTCGATGATTTTTACTAAATTGGGTTCTCAAAACTTCAGTTTTAACTAATGATTGTATCTAATTCTTCATATTGCTTTTCCTGTTACTGATCCAAAAATTCTTAACTTTTCATTTAAATATTAGTAGTTTCTTTTCGTCTGGACTTGTATGTCAGCGAATGGGGTATATTTAATACAACTGGTCTTGTCGCGATGGCTTATATAGCTGGATTTTTATATCTTTGCTTAAGTTTTTTTTATCTAAACTGGTTACGTAAGCCATAGTAACATCTGTCGGTCATATTAATTCAATTACTTTTATTTCCATGGTGATCTCATTATTGATATTCGCATTATATACATTATTGATATTGATTCTCATATATGATTATTCGCTATTAAACCTAAGTATTTAAACTTATCTACTTTTCTAAAGACTTAACTGTTTATTTTTAATGGCAACAGATCTTGGCACTTTTTCCTCAGTCATGGACATGTTCTTCGTTGACGGTCAAACCAATATTTTTCGTCACTGTTTCCAATGCATGGAATACCTCGATTGCTGCTAAAAAAATTAACATCCATTAATTTGTTATCTTACTATATTTGTCAAAAAAGCCATAAAAATATAGGTACCTTATAGTAAACAGATAAAAAAAATCTTTTTCACCAATTACGGTATGTATACCGTAATTTTTTAACGACATAACTATGGGCCAATTAGAATCGAACTATCAATTTGCTTATTTTCTTTTGCATATTTGCATCTTCTATATTTTGGGGACAACTTTCCATGACTGAGTTGATATGACACCCACCTCTTGTCCAGAATCTCAACCAACGTGTAACCGGAATTGTGCTAAAAATAATGAAATAAAAATTCCGTTCCATTACAAGGGTAGCCGAGTAAACTGGAACAGACGGTCTCGTGAAATATTGTTTGGTCCTAAGTCTCGATGGTGTTTGGCGCACAATAATATGCACGGTCATTTTACTTTTTTTAAGAGGACTTATATTTAACGGTTTGACACCATGCAACTTAGTTTGTACGGTTATTTAACTATACCTGAATCAAACGGTTTCAAACCTGTTAATGTAAAGATTCCTGAACCGTAACATTTACAGTACGTAGATGGACAATTTTTAACCCAGTAAGTTTCAGAGAAAGTTGCAGTTTTAAAAAAAAATTGTAACAGAAATGTAAAATTGTAATTGATCACCCTCTGTAAGACCGCATACAGCAGTTAATTTACTCAGTGATAAAAAAATTACATAAAATTGTCCTTGTAAAACATTTATATTAAATATGTAACTTAAAACATACAAAGTAAATATTTTTTTTAGTTATCTTAATCAAAATTTTGTTTAAACAAACTGTTACTGTTTTCTTAAATAAACGCACGTGTTTAAAATGCTACAACTTTAATTTATCTGAAATATACACACAAGGTATATTGTAACATTATCTTCCCGTAATAAAATATTAAGCTGCAAATTGCATGCTAATGAAATTTCGAAATTTTAATTAAAAGCAAACTTCCCTGTTTCAAAAACAGGTGCATCATTTTGTTTGCAACAATGTAAACAATAACTATGACAATGTTATTAAACTAATGCAGTGGAGATAAACTATTCCCATAAAAAATGCAATTTTTTTAATATAACCTTTCAGAATTTTTCAGAGAATCGATTGATTCTAAGTATAAAACAAATTTGTTTTAATGTTCATGAAAATATAATTAAAAATTCTTATATATCTGGATTATCTAAACCTTGTCTTGAAATAAGATTATATATCCATAAAAAAGTCACTTATGCGAATGCAGAGTGCGCTTTTAATTTTAAAAGTTGGGTTATATAATGAAAATAATTTTTGGTAGTGTTGTACTAATAGTTAGGTTAATATTAATAAAAACATCCATAGCGTTATAAATGTTTCATTAAATAAAATCAAAACGTTTGATTATTTTTAAAGAATAAATAAATGAAAAATAAGTTTTATATAGATACCGTGCTAATTCACCAAATATGCATGCCATTCACGCTGAAATAAGATAAATTGTACAGTGACAGAAAATTAAATTGCATCAAATATTGTTTTTTCATCTTCCAAAAGATCATTTATTTCAAATTTATTGCAGCCTCGTAGCATTTTCAATTTTTTTTTACTCTTAAAACACTAATTGGATGAATAATATTTAGGTTTTTACGATATATGAGTACCTAGTGTTATAGTTTAAATAAATCCTATTTCCATACTTGCTTTCTTCAAATCTCTCATAATTAAATGAGACAGAATTTTGTCTAGAGCTTAAATATCATAGTTTATACTTAAAAACGTAAAATTTAACGTAAATGTACAATGTGTGAATAGTAAGTGCTAATAGTTAATTTTATTTTGGATAATATTTTGATAAGTAATATAGATCTTCTAAATGTTTCCAAAAATATGCACTATCAGTATATCATTTACAAAATTTCCTAAAGTAAAATAAATCTAGCTTTAGTTTGTAAAACACATTGTCTAATTTAATCCATACTTTACTATTTTTTCCTATTTTTTAATACTTTTTCGATTACATCAGCTTCTGGGCATTTAAGACTTGTTTGCCTTCAATTTTTCCTAAATCGATTGAGGTTGTCAGCCATTTATAAATAAAAAAATTAATACATCCACCTGACTTATTTTGAAAACTGTACTTCTTACGCTGATTTCGTCAATATTTTCATTTATTTTCAATTACTATATCGATTAATTGAATTGATGTTCAAACTAAAATGTATTTTAGCAATTTTTGTAGCAAATACTTATTTGTTTCTTTACATACACGGTTTTAAACAACTACGTTTGTCTCAAGTGTACCTTTGTTGGATTTTGTTGAAAATAATTTCCCGTGATATTCCTTTAATAATTACTCCTCTTTTAATGATTTCATGCTGAAATGAAATTTGTTTACTTTCCTTTTTAACTTATAGTAATCTAATGAATTTTATATTTCAGTATCATTCTTCTAAGTGTTCAAAAGTTACCTTAAATCTTGTGTAGCAATTGTAGAAATACTTTTTCAACTATCAACTTTCTTTCTAAAAGTCACATAAATTAAACTTCGTACCTATACTTTTGACTAAGTGAATTGGAGAATTTTTAATCTGAGAGAGTTAGGTAAGTTAATGTTTTAGAAAAACGTATGCTTTTTGACATTTTATCTTGTATTTAAAGAAATATTTTTTCAATTTGTCATTGGAGTTTAATGAGTAATCAAGATTTGTTTAAAATTCCAAATTCCAAATTTCTAAACACAAATGAATCTACACTATTTGTAAATATTTACACAATTTTTTAAGGAAAAATTAAATATATTCATTGATTTGTTGCATGCAAATCGAAGAAGTGATGAAAAGCATTTTTTTTTCGTTGCATAAATAACTCGTAAAGAAAATGTCTGAAACTGTTTACTTAAATTATTCAACACATAAAATATAGATTAAAGAATCGATATTTTTTCACACGGAATTAACTTGGGTAAAGATATAAATTGCGTGACGGCGAAATACTTTACTTTTCAAAATATTATTCAAAAGAAAAGCAATTTACTTTTGAGAGTAATCTACTAGGTTCTTCAAAATTAAAAAAATATTTTGTTAATTATTTAAGGTTTAATGAGCACTCAAATCATTGCTAAATCCACACTTGTAAGACTCTTTCAGAGATATTATATGCTAATTGCTTTTTATGGGAATAAACTGAAGTTGTATTGAGAGAAGGGGGCATTAAATAAATGTAATTACAATTGTATTAACGTTCCTTTTATTTTGAAAAAAATCATTTCTTCATCACTTATTAATAATCACTTCATTTAATTTAAAATCTAAACTTATTATGAAAAAAATATAATTTTATTATAAGATTATTATTAGATAGTTAATTTTACCTTACAATTCATGTTTATCTTAAAAACCTGAACGGTGTTTGTTTTAAGATAAATGATGCATAATATATTTTCCAGTCCTTTACATTATTGCCTACCATTTTCTGACACTTTGTTCAAGGTGTTGAACAAAATGTGCGTGTTTTTGTGAATGTTTTGAATGCCTCTTAACCATTTTTTTAAAATTTCTGGCACTCCGCCGAGTGAATGCATAGACGGTCGAATCTACGGGATAGTGACTTGATTAATAATGGATCAGTATTTTATCTGTATCTCTAGGCTTCTTTATGCCCCTGCTGTTACAAAGAGTGGCAGTATAAGGGAATCACCCATGTAATATGTAAATACATTTTCACGGATATGTCTTCGGGAAAAGTAGGTATAAAACAGTAGGATAAAACTTGGACGAAAACCAATCTTTTTATATATTTTTTTTGTTCGTTTGTGTTTTGTATATTTTATTGCATGTTTTGAAATGAGATCAAATCTGACATGTTTAATAAAATACTTTAAGTTTTTTGAAAGAGTTCTTGAATATTTTAGGGTTATTTTTTTAGTTTGGGGAAAATATGTAGTTTTATGTTTGTATCTTTATTTCTTGAAACATTGTGTGTTCTATTTGTTAGACGTGTTAGACGTCCCGTCTATTCAATAGTTTAGTTTTTTTTAAAAGATATAGAATATATTTTTAAGCTGTTACTATTTAGTATTGTAAGAAATATGCTTATTGGTTTAGAATTTTTAATAAACTAAGCATTCTTTTAACTGCATTTGTACATTCGGATATAAATGACTTATTTTGCAAATTAAGCATATATGCCAAACATTTAAGAATAATTTTCTGTACAATTAGTCCTAGAAAATATTAAAGTAGATTAATCTAACATTGTTTATTTTACTGAAATAAGATAGGTAATATTACTTATAATTTATTATTTGATTTAAACTGAAACTCAAAAAATTAAAAGAACAATCCCAATTTATTTTATTTTTTGATGATTGGAATACTTTATCAGACACTCCATAAGGATTCTGGAAGAAATTGTTCTCCAAATAATTTATCTAAAACCAGAATCTAATTTTTTTTTTCGCAAAAATAAATCCTCAATTGTCATTATTTGCATAGACATTTTTTCATTTTTAAATAGAATAAAACCACCATTCCTTCGATTCGTAAAATAAATATTCTCACAGAATCAACTACGATAAATTACTATTTCTCGTTAATTCTATGAAATCTATGCCAGTGGGTTGCACTGTTTCAGGATTTGCCGAAGGATCGTAGTTTAGCTCTTTCCTATCGACAATCAAATTTTGCGTTGATCCTGAGCCCATTTAAAACGGGGATACTGTCACATTAGAATGGGATATATCGACTAGAATTTAGATGGGGAGAATTAATAGGAAAACGTATGGAATGGATACGGGGAGATCCGTTTAATAAGAATAAATCTATAAGGCGTTGTAGTGTAGAGGATTAAGTTATCTATTAAAGACAGATGATCAGCATAAAAGTTCGGGACCAAAAATATATATAAATGGGAATCTTTCTTGGATTTCCGGTTGATTTAATTTTTTTGGAAGAATTGAGTTTACTAATTTTCAAGATTGGTTTATGCTTTAAATAGAAATAGAAAAATTTTGCTACCCCTACAATTATTTTTATATTTTACTACAAATTTATATTTTGCTTTTGTAGTTTCTATGCTACTATCGAGATTAATTTTTTACTAAACGTACTTACTAATTTTTGAATTTTTATGTGTTTTTTAAATAAATTGTCTTGTTTTTAAATAACATTTTGTCTGTACAATTTTAAACAACTATTTCTAGAAAAATGCTGAACATAAACAAAGTTTAAGTTCCAAGAGACTTTCCAGCAATTTTTATAATAGTGATTTTTCCAGATATGGTTGATTTTTAAGGTTGATTTCAAATATTTACGCAGCTAAATATACCTCGTAGATTCAATACTTGAATTTATTGGGTTTTTCTTTGCTCAGCGTTAACTAAACTGAAAGAAATGTTTTAATATTCGTATTTTCCTCGTATAGGCTTGACTAACTTAGTCTTAATTAAAATGATACTTCGATCAAGTAACTAAT
The DNA here is from genome assembly GCA_019343175.1 of Oedothorax gibbosus. Taxonomy (NCBI): domain Eukaryota; kingdom Metazoa; phylum Arthropoda; class Arachnida; order Araneae; family Linyphiidae; genus Oedothorax; species Oedothorax gibbosus. The sequence goes on along the minus strand of CM033282.1, from coordinate 10,595,682 downwards.
CTACAGTAAGAATGCTTTAGGACTGTATTTATAAAAATACATAAAATATAGTTAATATTATACGATTCGATATTATGACGCCCACAAAAATAGACCTCATGTAGCTCTAGTGCGACGATATTTCAAATCGGCTTTTTTCAAAACATGTATATTTATGTATTTTACGTGTTAAACCAGGTGTTCTGATATTGTTTCTATGTATTTTATAATCAATGACCCTAAATATCTAATAAGAAGTTATTTTAAAATTATAAACGGCTCCTACAAAGAAGTTTTATCACTGAAAGAAAAAAATCTAGTATCTATTATTCACGTCACATAAAGTACCCTTAATTACTCATTTCTATGTCGTATCAACTGTAACTTCTTTCGGACTTTTTCGCAAGTAAAATTGCCTGAAAAAGTCTTTCAAAAGGAAATTATTGGTTTCCTAATTAACTTATTTTAAAATTGCTTATGATACCAAAGAAATTCTCTTGAATTTTTAACATCTCTCATGAATTATTCACAGGATTCGTAACCCGAAAGTCAGTCTTTGTTTTAGGAAACCAATATTAACGATTGTGCTGCGTTAAAAATGATTAATTTAAAAAAATCTTTAAAAATATTTTTTGTGTGGAATTTTTAACTTTGACTTACAGCACAATCCTTTTAGTTAATTGGATTTCCTTTTTTATAAATTAATGATCGTGTAGAATGCGTACGATTAATTAAGTTAAATAATTCAGTATTATTCGCCATTGTCAGTATAATAAATTGATTTCAATGATAAACTTGCAATTAGCAAATTGTCATCTATAAAAAGCTGTTAATTAATGTTTTAGAATAAAAGAGTTAACTGTTTAAAGAAATTAATTTTATGTTGTAAACAATTAAAATATTTTCTCTAAATTTAATGCATCATTCGCAATACTAAGTTCAAGGCGTTGCCAATTTTTAAAAAATTTAAATGGTTAAGTTTCGTGCAAATAGATCTTTCACGGTATTCTTCCCTTAATATATGATCATCAAAGATCAAAATATGTATCTGTGAAGCAAAAGTAAATCATGCATTAGAGGGTTAAATAACTTCACATTTTTCTTCCACCGAATGGAGTAGCAATAACATTGGTTTCGTGGTGATAGTTTAATGTCATTCTCTATATGGAATAGAGTTAAGAAAACAGTGCACAGTTATCAATTTAGTAGTAACAGAAATTTACGATAATCGTTAACAGTTTCAGATAATGACTTCCCATTGGTAATTACTTCCTTTTGTTAGAAGGTGCTGCAGAAACAGTTCGATTCAAACTGTCGCCAAACAAGCTAGAATCTGTCGTTAATGTCTGAAAGCGATTAACTACGGTAATTAGCAAAACTCTGCAATAATTACCACTATATATTTGATTACAATTTTATAATCAATAAGTAATTTCATAATTGTTTAGAAGGAGTAAAAATCAAATTTTTAATTAACAAGAGGGTTTTGATTGAATTAGCTTTAAAAATAGCTGTTAAATGCAAACTGCTGGTCAGTTTTGTGAAACTTGTAGAAATTTTCATGAAACAACGGCAAACGTTTTGTTTAAAAGAATCCTATTTAGCAGGAAAACTCATTCTTTCAAAAGTAATCAGCAATCAAGAAACTGTCTCAAAACCCATAATTTCTCAAAATATATACCATTAACTTTCATATCAGGAAACTACCTATTTAAAAATTTTATCACAAAGAAATGGTAATGGTGTAGAGACCGCCCCAAGGAGCCACGCATTGTATTCGCTAAAACTCATAAATCAGCTGGTGTTTTTTCTTGAAATTTTCATCCTCATCCGAGAAAAATTTAATTTCCTTTCTCTCCGTAGGCCTTTATTTAGGGTATCCTTGTGTTTTCTTTTGTGAGTCCTATCTGGGAGTAAAGCACTAAAACTTGAAGTAGCAGTTTACAGTTCCTTTAAGTGAATTGCCAACAGAAAACTTTTACTTTATTTGGGCGCATTTTTGACATCAAGTGGTTTTACGTTCTATAAATTGCCCCGCTGCTTTTCAGCTTTAAAGTATATATTATCCCAGATACTAAATTGTTTTAGTTTTCTTGAATGGGGAGTACACATAATTGTTTTAATGCCTGTTTTTGATTTGCCTGTAGTTACAAATCAAATTAAATTGACTATCATTGCTGTCAATAAAAAGTCAATCGGTTTGAAAAAAACGAATTTGTTTATGAAATAAATTATTACAAAAAATAAGTAGAAAAAAACAATAAATTGTTATCTTTTAAAAAAAGGACAACGGCTAATAGTTTTCGAATATTTCTATACTTAGTTAAAAAATGAATATTTCGGTTCTTTTTTTTTTAAATGTACACAATAACACATGCCTTTTTAAATTTTTCTTAATTACATTCAATGCTAACTTCAGTTACAATGTTTTAAAAACTGGATCTAAAAATCAATTTCTAATAGATTGCTCTATTTAGATAACGAATTGTAAGTCTTAAACTTTGACTCATTTTTAAACATTCTACCTAATCCCACGGAAAATGCATCTATTACCCTATGACCGTGCCTTTTCAGAAAACAAAATAGTGTCAGTTGCTGTAGCAAAAGAGTTTTTACTGAGGTAAAGATTTTAATACTTAAGAAAGTATTCTATCTTGAGTATTAAATTACCCTATTTTTCAACCTAATCTAAAACTATTTACTAGAAAGTAGAAGGGATTTTGTCTTTTTAGGTTGAAGCAAAACCTGAATATTTTTAATGAAGGTACAGAAAATCCCAATGATGCTTATAGATTTTAAACTAATAAAACAAGTAACTTTCAAGAGCAAAGTTTTGTTTCGTAAACCATAAATATCTTTCAGAAAAATTTTAGGAGTTTTAATAAACGTTTTTAAATCCTAAAGATTTTACTTTTCACAAATAAGATTCTGACAATGTCAGTTGAGTGATTGCTTAAATATTTTCTCTATAGATTATGATTCGTTGATCTTGAATAACAAAATAATCAAATATCCATTTTTAAAAAAATATGCAACACAGGGCGTTATGTTAAAATATTTATCTTTTAAAAATTAATTACACTTTGTAGGTAATTGGCAGATTTTTTTAGTAATGCATTGTTTAAAATTGAGTTTTTAGGCGTCAAAAATAAATTTCGTGCCCTATACTAATATTTATGGTAATATAAAAACAAAATGTCTTGCGTAACAAAAGACAATAATCGGGCTTCATATTTAGATAAAATCGTATTATTAAATATTAATGAATGGAATTTATAAAAACTATAACTGAAGTGTATGTAATTAACTTCTGCTGAAATATGAAAAAAATATTTTATTTAAAAAATCACTTCTTAAAAAATCATACTTGTAGATTCATTTAGGAAGTTTATCAAAATGTGTTTATATGTAATTTACCTTTTTCATTATTAACATATAAATAGATTTAATTAAATACCAAATATATTCAGCAAATAACATAAAATATCTTTACTTTAACAAATAAATCTTTTAATGTGAGAAATAGTATTTTAATGAGATTTTTGTAATCAGTTCCTTATTTTATTTCATAATCGAAATCACCTCCGACCGCGATTTTAACATGTCCTATCAAAAATCCAGAAAGTCTGTGGAACATGTCTTTCTTTTATCTTTTTCTTTTTAATAGATTGGTTGTGGAAATGATAAGATATTAGTTTCTCGGGAGTTGAAGTTGTTTTTAGATGCTTAGAGGCTGATGTAATTCCCGTGTTCCTTATTAGATTTGAGTGCTTTTCGCAACAAGTTATTAACTTTTTCTACGTTTTCTAGCAAGTTTATGTTGTAGCTTTAGAAGGGGTTCGCCGCGTTAATTAAGAGATGAACATTTCGACCAATAAAATTTGTTCTATTTAATATTTTTTCCCAGGAAAAGATTTTTCTGGATTTAACACTTTAAATGCTCTACAGCTATAAAGTATTTTGGTATATAATTTTATTTTAAAAATAAAAGTTCTGTGTATATTAAAGGATCTTTGAAGCTACTGATGTATTTTACTAACATTTTTAAGTAAAACAGAATTTACGGTTTTCATTTCAATACAATTTAAAAATAATCTTGATTGTTATAATGTGCATAAAAATATTTATACTATTAACAACATTTTAACGGTAAAAACATAGCACATAATTAATATTTTTATAAAGTTTTAAATATAGAATGTTACATAAAGGATGATTCCGCTGTATTAATCTATTAATGAACAAATACTTTAGTCTATTAATGAACTAAAAAGGCACCGATTCATACAATCGGTGCCTTTTTAGTTAAATTAATTTTATATTACTTCAATGTTTTATATTAACTGTTTTTAAATATAAGTAGTTCAATTTATATTCATAGAAAAATAGCACAAAACTTACAGCTTCATTGCAATTTTAGAACAGTGCAAACTACTTTTTAGGAACTTTGAACTAATCATTTGAATACGAGTGACTCTTTTCTTTTTGTAAATACGAGAACAATTACCTTATTCTAAACCAATTTCAAAATTTAAAAATGGATCGTAGTGCTCCAGATGGAAACATATTTCCCCAACCCACAACAACTCATTTGTATTCTCAAAAAGTTCTCCCAATTTCCTTTGAATCGGAAATCCCTTCCCATTTTCTAAAGGCACAAGAAAATCCCAAATCCGAAATTCAAATCAAATCACGTGATAAAACGGCCATTAACTGAACACAGCTGTGATTTCAAGTTTGGCTGTTAGCCATCAAAACACGCATTTAAATGGCGCGCCTTGTGGGCCCACAGCTTTGAAGGATGCCATTGGATCGCAATCACTCAGACTAGCCGAGCTCTTTCTCAAGTAAATAGTAACTGTTTTCGTTTGACTATGCTGCAACTGTCATTTTTAATTAAAAATATCGAATACATGGAGTGCTCGAGTGGCGGAATCAAAATGAAAAAAAATCAGCATTTTTTTTAGATTTTGATTTCATGTTGGGGGCGGGGTATTTCAGAAAAAAAGTCGTCTAAAATCAAATTCACAAACAAAATTACAAAAAATAGTTCCAAGTTATAAAGTATGCAAAACGTCAAAAAATGACGCAACCACAAATGGTTCTCCAGCCCCCACGTTACTGATTTCGTTACGCGTGCCCATCGCTTCGCGTGCCTACTCTGAAGAAAGTTGGATTTCTGTATATGCTTGGATTCCTGTATATTTTTTTTAAGTAAATTATTGAATATTATATCGTTTTGCTTCAATTACTTTGCGTCTTTAAATCGCTGTAAACTCGTAGCTGAAATTTAAAAAGCACAGGGCAACGGAACAACTTTGGCACGAGTTACGTCATCAGATGTTCATCGGTTTTCGCGGGCTTTTGAAATTTCTGACAGAGTCGCTGTAGGTAAGTAAATACTGCGCAGAATGAAGAAATTGTTAGATTTAAGTTTCTCAATATTCTGATTCCATTTTAAAAGTAAATTCTGAATTTCCTCTTTACAAATTCAGAGAAAAACAATCTCAAAATAAACTATTCGAAAATAAAACATCGAAACCTAAGTAATCAAAATTGTACCTTTTTATTGGAAAAACTATTAGTAACAACATAAAGCATCCTTATAAGAGCGATTTAAAGAATGCCAGAAATATCCATTTTGTAGAATTATATTACTGTTCTCTTTGAAGGGCAAAGTCACAGACAATTACATGGGAAGTGTAGAAATGACTTTCCCTATGAAAAAATTAAATTGCTTCCAAAACATAATTAAATACATTAAAAATATTATCGATAAAAAAGGCATTTAATTGGTTCGTAATGAGCTTTGAATTTCTATAAATCAATTTGTTGCATAAAGTGACTAGAATATTTATTTTTTTTATTAAAGAAATCCTTATTTTTATTAAATTGTGTTAAAAATGCTTGGAAAATTTCGAAATTTGTTTTTTCAACATATGCCCTTTTCTTAAGCAAATTTCATAGAAATCTTATGCTTCTAATGCAAAAAAATCTCTTAAAAAGAAAAACTGTTGATCAGTTTTTATACGAAAAGTTTTTATGTTTGCTGTTAATTTCATCAAAGTAAAAAAAAATTGGGTTGTTACATAAAAAGTACTTCATCAATTAAATAAAATAATCAGTGGGTCTCCATTACAGTTCCTAGTCTCAATCCGTTTATACTGTAGCTTGAGAGTTAATTGCAACTTATTGAAACCGAAGCAGTGAAATATCCTAGAATAGTAATAGGATTTCTTTCTAGGCACTAGGGATAGAAGATTTGTAGTTAATGAGTCTCTTCGAATACTATCGATTCTCGGGTGTGATTAAAACTATTGGAATCGGTGGATAATTGCAAATTTATAATCTTCCTAATAAGGCTTATATATTCAATGGTTCTGGTTAAAGTTTTCCGAAGTTTTATTTGTTTTATTAAGGTTCAAATGGGGCATTAAATGCGGAAATTTTACTTAAGTCGAATTTAATTTGGGTATTTGTCTGAATGCGAGATATTAGATGGGTTTGGAATCGTAAATCAATAGTTTATTCACCATTGAATTAGATACATTTTCTTAATGAATCCTGATATGTTATTAAAACTGAATTTTAACATGTGCTTTTTAAAGGCTTTTAGAATTTTAAAAAAAATCAAATTTTCTTTTTAGACCTTTTAATTCCACAGGTTTCGATTTATTTAACTAGGTAGAAAATACTTAACCCCCTCAAATAATGTTTTGTGTATTTAGAATTAGGATGCTAATTAATTTAGTTGTTTGTTTTCTTTTCTTTTATTTATTTATCTAACTTTAAAATTCTAGCACTTTGCAACTAGACATTTTAAAACCAATTTTCAACAATTAAATTCCTTGCAGGGTTTCAAATATAAAATTTAATGGAAGAACATAAAACAAATTATCTTAATTCATTTTTAATTGTTTTTTTATTCATCTTTGTTACGTTTTTTTTATTTCATTTTCCAAATTTTTTAACATTCTAAGTACTATACAATAGATTGAAAACTTGTGTATTTTTTTAAATTCTATGTTAATTTAGATTTATGTATGTTCGATGACATAGTATGTTAATAAAGTTGTGAAAAATCCGTCTTTTGTGTGAAATGGAACTATAGAATTTCATTCGTTCAAGAGCTTCAGTACTTTAGATAGAATGTAAGATATTGTGGTAATAAGATTTCCTTGTATCAGCAGCAAACCCTTAAAAGAAACAACAAATTGTCGACATTTTCAATTTCTTACTTGGACCGTAAAAAGGTACGGAATTACTCAATTGAAGAAAGGCTATGTCCTCACTACGACAACAAACGCCACAAAGGCAACAAACGCAACAAAATTTGGCGACCGCCAAGCGCGCCAAGCAATGCAATAGCATGATGGTTGACTCTGCCAAGTCTTGTTGCCTTTGTGGCATTTGTTGCCTTTGTGGCGTAGTCAGGACATAGCCAAAGAGGTTCACTTTTTTTTTTTCTGGTTTCGATAATTTATCCGATAAAAAGTTTCACGGAGGTTTGTAATCCAATAAATACAAACACTGAAACAAAAGAATGTTCTTTTCTAATATTGATGGGCGGTCGTAAAAGTATTAAATTCGGAATGAGCATCCAAGCCAAACAAAGAGTAATAAAAACAAAACTTTGAAGGTCTTGTTCTGACGTTTGGAGTTCAGTTGTATTGAACTGCAGTGTTTATTGCCTTTTATAATAGGAAGTAAGTTGGTTGAAAAATTGTTGGTTGTTAAATAAATCTAAATAGCTTCGAAACGTCGCTATGTTTTATGAATAAAAATATTATTTAACTAATTTTATTTGCTTTCTACTAAAATACTAGCTAAGTATATCTTGAACGATTTATTTTAAAATAACGTACTATTATGCAATATACAAGCATATTTACCGTTATAAAAGAAATATGAAACAGTTTATAACTTGCTTTGTAAACATCTAAAACTTTAATTACCTCAATGATTTAATTGATAGTTCTGGATTTAAAAATGTTATGTAAACGAGCATTTTAAAAAATTTATTTAATAGTACTTAATAAAAACCGTGTATGTCTATTACAATATTTCGCTATAACTTCTAAGAACTTTATTAAATTAATTATTTTACTATTATATTTAATGAATAGAAGCCCAAATCGGTGAATTTTTTCTAAAACAAGTCGCATCTGGTTATCTAGTTCCCCTTGACCTGAAATAAGAAAGAGCTATAAAAACAGCACCCAAAGAGTTCAGAATTCTTATGAGCACAAAATAGGGTCTGATATTTCTCACAAGTAGGAATTGTGTTATAGAAAAAAGGCGTGACCGAAAGGTCTGGAACTTCCTCCCTTGAGGACTGAATTCTCCGCTATTCCCTATAATAAAAGAAATAAGTTTTGGCCTTCTTCAGTCGAAAAGACCTTATAAACAAGATCTAACTGCAAATAATTTTGTTCTATGTCAAGGCGAGGTGAAAACTACATCAAAAATCATTACTTGAGTTAGATATGGAATTGAGTTTTCCAATGTAATATTTAACTTTTATAGAAAACCCCGTGGTTTGTAAAGGACTGATGTCTAACCATTGGGTCACTGTAGTTATATGATGGTAAATATTGATCTATGTTTAATTTTTATCCATTAAATATAAATACTATACAATTAAACTTCGTTATTTATAATTTTAAAAAAAAATAAGCACTGATGCTTAACCTGGAGACATTAACCTAAACGAATTTTCTCATTTAAGTTATATCAAAGAGTATTCTTTCATAAAGATAGTTTCCTTTTATAAAAGCATTAACGAGATTTTTAAGATGACAATGTTTTTTTAAAGCTTTCTGTTAGTTAATGAAACAATTTGACGAGACATCTTACGCTGCGGTATATCCTGATCCAATGAAGCTTATTATCAAAATTTAAAATATTAGGACATTAATAAAACTGGTATGTGGCCACATGAATCTAGGATTTTTAAATTTTATTTGTTATTTCATTGGCTAAAGCGGTCATATTATTTCAATTCTTGTAAAAGAAACTACTTAAATATAAATTTGATATATAGCTTATATTAAATTTATAAATCTTAAGTTAAGATTAAGCTGATTTCCACACAAACTTTGTGTAGTGAAATACATAAATTAAAAAATATCTATCGCATCAAAACATTCTGTTTACCAAGCTACAATCTTACAAAAATGATAATTTCATACTTTCTACCAGCACTTTAAAGATTGTTTTACTGTATTTTAAGCTACTATTTATTGCACCAAGCGTCGGAAACGTTTAATATTGAATTGTTTAGTGACAGCTGCTCTACAGATTTCCATTACATCGAAACTTCACAAACCCGATGAAGCGAAAATGGTCAACCATCTGAAAGAATCTGTTTCTGGACACGTCATATGTTGCGTCGATCGTAAGCGATTGTCTCAATCGTATTTTGCCGCAGTTTTCTAAACATATCGCAGAGTCAATATAAATTTTTAGTGAAGGCTTTGGAAATAGAGAATTTTGATTCTTGTTCCAGCTAAACGTTTTTGTTTGCGTATAATTAGCTAAATTTGTAGTTTAAAAGGGTATGCATATATTTAAATCTGTATAGTCAAAATTTTATTAACAAATTTTACACACAGACATAGCTAAAATAAGCTTGAGGTAAGTATAAAAAATGTTTAAGTCAGTTTTGTGAGAAAATAATAGTAATTTCTTAATGTTAGAGACTGATTTTTTACTTTCGAATGTTATTTACAATTGTATAAACTATGAAGTTTTTAGCCTGGCTTATACAGTTTTGCTTTTTATTTTATGTACCGATAGAACTGATTTAATACGCTATGGCCCATTTAAAAGATGGAATTTAATTAAAGTAAGATACTTTTTTTGTAGATTTAAGTTTTTCCAAAAAAATAATTTTTCAAGCATTTATAATGTAAAACATTAAATTGTACACTAGAACTAGGTAATATTTACAGGACATGTATATATTAAAGGTTTATAGAGTACGATTCCGTACTCCGCCTACCGTAATATGAGGAGTGAAATTAAGCGTTTTGCGAGTTTAGAAAAATTATCGTACTTTTGTATAGATCTCCAAAACCGTCGCTCGTAGAACAATTACGTAAATACAAAAATTATAGAATGTATGCTTTACCCTTTGTAAAACTTTTTTTTGTACTTAAATTAATATAATTCAATAGAAGGTATGTATTTTCAATTCCGAAAATTTGTAAAATAAGAGACACCCTAATACAGGTAATTTAAATTTAGTTTAACTCATAAACTTGCAACATTTGGTTGCTTAATGTGTTTCATACCTCCAATACCGACCCACAAACTAAGATGGCTCAATATTGAGCCGTTTACAAACGTTGCATATTCACTAAGCTACTTAAAGTCCTGGCATACTTTAGAGTAGGGCTCACACACAAATCGCTTTCTCAAATGTATTCTGTTAATCCAAAGGGTGCTAAACTCAACTAATAAGACCAGAGAAGCTCTCTGTGATGTAGCAGTTATCCGTTATCTTCGGGTGTTAGCAGTTCCTAAAGAAAGGAACGAAACCTGTTCGAGAATGGGTGTCGTACTTTTTCTTTGGAAAAACCGACAATCCAAATGGGATGAATAACGTGAAGTGGCCTTAAATTTGAGAAGTCCAAGGCTAAAATAATCTTAAATTTAAAGGATTATTTTTTTAATATTGAACTTTTTTTCATTCTTTACTTTGTCTAAGAACGTTGAAGATACTTATAAATTCGGTCGAAACGTGTTATTATATGTGCCCCAATATTCTTACATTACTTTTTATGTAAATGTTATCCTTGAAGCTGCAACTATTATTTGGAGCAAAGTTAAGTCGTTTACGGCACCATGTTTATCCACTCTCCTCCTCCGCCTCATAAGGTCGAACGTTGATGGTTCAAAATGGTTGCAAATTATGGATCTCTCTAGTTTGGAGCCAGAGTGGTATAACTTCTATGATCTTATAGTAAAGTTGCGTGAAAAAATCTTGCCAATAAATCTTGTTACCTCACTTATTCGTGTAAAATGCAATATAATTATTTTAGATCTGAGCTACAAAATTTAAAAACCATGTTTTTAGACATGAATTTGTCTAGTTGCAAGACTCACATTCTTCAAAATATCACAAAGTGCGAACCCTTCATCGGCGACTTCGTCTAAATAAATGTACCATTATCAAAAGTCGTTAATGAACGGACCGGACACGATATCTTAGTTATGCTTAGGAGAATCTAAGTTTTGCAACTAGGCCATTAATTTAAGTAGTGGTACTTGGTCTCCTTTGGATTAGCATGTTTCCACTGATAAAGTGAACCCATTTAACACTTGAAGCACAGTTGAAGATAAAGCTGTTAGGAGACTGACATAATGTGCATACCTGTCTCTCTGAAAATAATAGATTCTCAGGGACAAGGTTCCCAGTTTAATCATGAAACTATTTGCTATGAGAGAACTTTCTGGCAGAACTGTTTAGCGCTTCAGCTAGTTTATTGAATAAATGACAACTGGATGTTTGCATTTCGTTTTACGTGGTGGAAGGAAGCTGTTTGGATACGAGTACGCGTTGATTTGACAATCGGATAACTAATTTAATTGATTTTATAGCAAGAAAAGTTTAAAAATGAATACAAAAGAGGGCTATCGAGGAATTGCAATAGAAGTGTTGTATAGATATTTATTTCAATATATTCAATATATATAAGAATATATTATAAATTAATCATGTAACGCCTCGTATATGGACTATTTTTAAGGTTTTGGCCAATGTTAGGTCAATGCTTGATTTCTCATTTTAGCTATAGCGTATTCCTTTCCATAACATTCCACTAAGTGCGTAATTTTACTGACTCACTCGACGGACCGTACACATGTAGACTATGCTAATTCGCCCTTCGCAATGCAAGAAAAGAGATCACTTCTTACAGTCACAATCTTTATTCATGGTGGGTTCACATTCACATATCTTATATCCTATTATCCAGGCACAATGTTGACAAGAACACAAACTACTAATCATAACATCGACGGGAGAAGAAAGCAGATAATTAAAACCTCTCACATAAAAGTTCACCTAAAAGGCAGAGGTCAACTCCGCTCACAAGACAACGGTCAACAATGGCTGCCAAATGCCACCTCACACCTCACACAATTCTCCAGATTCCGTTTCCATCGCAACACACGCAGCATTTCAGTGGCCGCAGATATAGCGACCTCTATCGGGAATCGGCTTCAACATTCTCCCCCCGTTGCAATGTTACAACATTCAACCCTATAAAAATACAATTATAAATTATTTTTTTACAAAATCAAGAATTACAACTTACAAAGAGATGCACACAATTATTCATTACTAACAAACAAATTGTAACAGTTCAAATATCAATCATGTCATAATCTTTCAATCTTGCATTGGCAATACGCAAATACGGGATATTGCTCTTTTATAGATTCCTGCCTGGATTTTCACTCTAACAACTCTTTCAAGGTTATCCGTACCCCGGTATATTTCGAGAATACGCCCTAACGGCCACTTATGGGTTGGCATGTTATCCTCTATTAAGATTACCAGATCTCCTATCTTAACATTATCCTTGAGGAAGCATCATTTGTTCCTTTGTTGGGGCCCACTTAAGTAATTTCGGCTCCACCTATTCCAAATTATCTGCACCAATTGCACTACCCGTTGCCACCTTTTTAGGCAATTCTCATTTACGGTGGTAAGATCAGGTTCTACAATAGAATTAATTGACCTTCCGATCAGAAAATGTGCGGGCGTTAAGGCACTAAAATCATCTTCACTACTCGATAAGGGACACAAAGGTCTGGAATTCAGAATCCCTTCAATTTGAACACTAACAGTCAAAAAATCCTCGTACGTTAAATTTGAACCCCACACAACCCTTTTAAAATGGTATTTAAAACTCTTCACGGCTGCTTCCCACAATCCACCGAAAGAAGGTGCCCTAGGAGGGATGAACTTCCATTCGATTCCCTCTGCCGATAAATAACCCGCTAGTTGCTCATCTGGCCTTGCAACCAATCGCAGAAGCTTTTTAATCTGTTGATCGGCTCCCACAAAGTTTGTGCCATTATCAGAGTACAACTTAGCACACTTACCTCTACGGGCAAAAAACCTCTTTAACGTTGCTATAAAGGCTTCAGACGTGAGATAGAAATAGTAAATTACACCGAAAATGCTTATTAGGTGAAAAAAGGGCCCCTAAGCGTTATAGCACTTTTAAAACGAACGATAACTTTAAGATATTTTTTGATAAAGATATAATATTAGTATGCTCCTTATATATACATGTGCAGCTATGAAAAAAAATCCATTTGTTAATATAGGGAAGAGCAGTTAACAATTTCTATAAAATATTAGTAAAATTAAACAAAATTAAATTTAAACAAAATTAAAATTACTGGAATATGTTGTGGTGTAACTCCAGGTTTAAAAAAACTGGGAAAATTGGTCATTTCCGAACTTTAAGTGATACATCTAAACCCTATTCTAAACAAAAATCAGTCAAAGTTTTAAAATGACCTGCTCTTGAAGCTTTTCGGGTTTTGAATGTCATGTGGCTCAAATTCGGTTCGGTAAAAGCCTGGAGCTTAAACTAAGAGATTAATTGTTTTCACCAGTGTCTGTCCGGTATTGTAGTCTGAATGTATTTAGAAGAAATAAATGTTAGACGAACCAATACATTTAAATAAAAACAAAATTTAGTTCAATAGAAAATATTTTCTATTGAGTTGCACTTTATTCTGCTTTACTTAAAACCTAGAAATTAAGTTTGAATAAACTTAAGATGAATTTGTAACCATACAAAATTTATGTATTTATAAAATAACTATTAAAAACTATACTAATGAATATTTGCATACATTAATTGATTGCTCATTAATAACTACGTGAAAAACTAAATTTAATTAGTTTATGTGCTTTTAAAGAGTTTTTTCATGCAATTTCTTAAATTAAATTAATTATTTTCAAAAAAACATTTTTGAAGCTTTTATATAAACCTTCTCAAATTAAGTTTATTCTTTCGTTAAGGTTTTCAAAACATATTATCATTCTATAAATATTGAAATTCTTAATTGGTGATGCACTTTAGAAAACGATTTTTGTATAATAAAGATTCATGGTAATTTTAAAAAGTTTATCTTGTTATAATTGATTTAAGAGAGTAAAATTAGTGGAAAGATTTTTAGTCTGTCTTGTTTAAATAATTTTTAATTTAATCCCTAACTGTTATATCTAGATAGATTAAATTATATAAAAATCATTAATTTTTCTTGGTTTTTCGTCTTTGTTAGTTTCGTAATTTCTTTAAATGTTAAACACTTTTTAAAAGTTATATGCTAAAATATTTCACCATTTTGTAGAAAAGTCATTACATATCACAATATAAAAAGTTAAGAGTTCAGTTTATGTATAAGAAATATTTGAAACTGATAAATTATAGAATAGGCTTTAGCTGCTTTAGTTCTATTTTTCCATGAATTACTTTTTACTGAACTTCAGATTGTCATAGTTACAAAAAGTAGAAACTTTTGTTTTTAAAACGGTAATGGTAATACAACAAATACTACGTTTCTATTTCTGAATATGTATATTGCACTTTCTCTATCACTGAATTCGATACCATAACATTTTAGTCGCCTTCTGAAAATCTAAAATCGATAGAGAATTTTCCGGGTTTTCAAATTTCCGTTTCCACGAAAGATAATTCTATGTAGCCAGAAGCGGCCAACCCTTCAAAAACGATTGATACCACTTCACCAATGCGTAAGTGCTAGAAGTTCCGTAAATAGAAATGCGATTCAAGATATGCATCAAAAGAAATCTACTGCCATTGTATGCTATCATACTGCCAGCTGGCTGATAAATACAGAGTTTGTTCATGTTTCTTGCATATAATGTTTTCAGAAATAAATGTATGTAGAAAAGTTTAATCTATGCATCTTTCTAAAAGAAATATTTCATGTTTCGTAAATATCCTTAGGGAAGGAGTCGTATATTTTCATGATTGGACTTTGATATATCATGTATTTTGAATTTCGGATTTATTATTTAAAGAACAAACTAATAATTTGTTGAATAAATGAGGAAAGTTGTATAATTAAAATTTGACCCAATAAAAAAGGTTTGTTAAGTTAATATAAAAGATAAGGAATTCACTATTTTTAAATAGTGAAAAAATTCTTCAATGTTTCATTTAAAATGGTTTTTCTTGATAAGTTTCTTGAAACTATATCGTAAATTAAAGTTTAACATTATGTATTCAATAAACATTTTTTATTAATGCTTTTGAAACATCTCGACAAAAAAAAATGTTTTTAATTCATAATTTAATTTCTAATTTTTAGAGTTTTCCTTTCGCAAAATGTGTTTAAAAATACTCTTTTTGTACCGAATTAAATTTTACTCTTAAAAAATACCACATTCATATTTCTTAAGACTCATCATTTCCAATTTTAGAATTGCAGTGGCTGTACTTAAATCGCAAGATCTTTAGATTATTTTCTACGCATTGATGTTTTAAATTATTCTTATGACAAATTGAATAGTAAATTTTCCTGTTTGCAAATTTTCGTTTTTAAGCGAAGTTTTACAGTTTTGAAAAATTACTTTAAACATACGAAATTCAAACTTTTTATTTTCTTGAAGAAAATCTGCTTTCACCATGCAGTTGCAACATTATCTACAACTTGGTACGTTTTATTCCTTACATTTAACTAAAACAAACTGTCTCAAGCAAATTCTAAGTTAACTATCTTGCATAATCTTGCAATTCGTAAAACAGTAAGCCCATGCAAGGGCCTAGCAAAGAAACATCCACTATTTAGCTTTTTTCCTACGGTTCAGATAAAAGTTGCATGAATAGATTCTAACTAATCAGGCCAAACGTGCTTCAGACCCTCGAGTAATCTAATATTGGGCACAAACTTCTAACAGAACTTCTGAATGTGTTGTGTTTGGGAAACACGAATACAAAGAAGTTAATAACTGAGTAAACACTGTTTCTCTGGTTTGAAAGTTAGGAAAATACTAAGGGAATAAGTTTAAGTTGGAGCAAATTTTGAACTTAAACACGTTCTCATTCGTAGAATAATTGAGTAAATTCCGTTAAATAAGTTGGTAACAGTTTTACGTGCTTGTCATTTGAAGTTGGACTAAATAATAAAAACTGCAGAATTCTAGGTTATTTCTATTATAATAAATTGTCATAAAATGATTGAAAAAATATTGACTTCTGTTATATCTGATTTATTCTGGTATAAATGATTTATACTTAATGATTAGGCTTAACATACATTATAAATGCACGGAGCCTAAAAATTCTTACATATTTTTAAAACTAATTTTGCAACATTTGCTAGTTATAAATATTTATATTTATTTTTAATGAAACTTCAACAGTTTTCAGTTGCTTAAATTCGTTTCAATCACTTTTAAATGAATTCCAAAATAACAAACAAAAATTTTTAAGAAAAATATTACTTAGTTAATATTAAGTATTGGTTTTAATATAATGTATAACTAAATAATTGGTATACGTTCTATATTAATATTCTGATTTGGAATATTAAAAGTTTATATTTCAAACTGGTGAACATCAGAGCATGACAAACATATATTTGTATACTAATTGTTTCGTCAATTTTTCAATAAAATATAATTCACCTAGAGCAAACAAAACACTGACAATTCCTGTTTCCGAATAAAGTTTTAACGACAACAAGATTGGGAAGTTTCAGCTGCTGAAAGATTCTCGTTTCTCTAGAGAAAGAATAAAATATGAAATAACAGAAACGTCATTCCCTGTAAATTTATACTTCAACCCACTGTTTTTAAATTTACTCCATTTTCTCTTTCGTCGTAACTCTTTTGGAACAATCAAGTTCGCCATCATTATTTTGGACAGTTGGGAAATGTGTAGTGTTTTTATGTGCCATTAAAATGGGTTGGTTAACTTTGAAAACAATGATTTAGGGGACTAAGTTGTTTCCGTTATGAATGGTCGTATTTGTTCTTCATTGTGAGTTGAAATATTTAGAAAAATATTGAGAAATGGGAAAACTTAATGTTCTGTAAACTCGTGTAATCAAAATACATCGTAAATTTAGTGAACTGGACCAATAGTTATTAATTAAATGTAATAATTCATTAAATGTATACAAGTTTTCGATTTAAAATTTAATTCCAATTTAAATAGTTCTCACAAATTTAATAAAAAATTATTTTAAGCGTTAATGTAATAGACTTAAAACAATTTTCTTGTGATTTTCTATATTTTATCTTTTAAAACAATTATCGATTAAGTGTCACTTAAAAAATTTATCCAGATCAAAATTTTATTTCAATTTGATTTAGTTATGTTTAAAAACTAACACATTACAACAATTTTTATGAATTATTTCTGTAAGTAATTAAAAAATGTCGGAAAATATAAATTTTAAATAAATTATACCTTACTTTAAAAATAATCTGATTCAAAAAATTGTTTTTTCAAAAAAAATATTTTGCTAAGCCATTTTGTTGCTTAATATTTCTAGTCAACATTTTAAGATATTTCCTTGATCACTAAAACCACTTCTCTTACACAGGAAGAGTAAAAAAAACTGCATTTGTACTGACAAGGCTTAACATTTTAAATATTAAACAAAACTTCAAAGTAATTATTATTCATAAAATAATTATCTCTAACAAGATTAATTTTCAAGGCATGTTTATTAAATTTCTCCCACTAGCTACATCATCCCTTACAAAAATTTGCCTGAGACTTGGAAAAACCTGCATGTATAATAAGTCGGCTTATCGATTCTTCCCAGTAGTTATTAAGCTCGAGTCATGCTCGAGGATAATTAATTAACCAGGCATGAAACATTAACCCGTTACCCTGAATTAAAGGGGGCAAAATTACTCTGCAAGGTGGTGAATGACTGCAGGTGCTCTTTGCTCATTAGGTGAGTTACTTTTCTACTGTGTTTCGTTAGGTATTTGGAAAATATTGATGTTTCAAACTTTGTTTAGTTTTATAAGTAATGGAAAAATGACTTGGAATATAAATGACTAAAAATATGGGCCAATGCGTTTAGTTTTGGGTTAATTTATTTACTGATCTTTAATAGTTAAGAGTGGTTATCCATTACTCGTATCAATATTTTCTACACATTACCCCAACTCACCCAATTGGAACTTTGAAAATAACGACGTTTTAAAAGTGTATGAGCTTTTTTGGTGAAAGATTATAAAAAAATCTAATTTATTAGCTAATAATATTTGTTCTTTGTTACATGTACTTTCATAAACAATGAAATTAATTTTATTAAAATATAAAATTTTGAAATGAAATAACCTTTGCACAGATGCATGTTTAGAAAACACCTAGGTACTTCGTAAAGCTTTTGTGAAATTTCAAAACCAGTATACAGACATTCATTCAATGGGATTTCTATAAATTGTCATAAAACTCATTAAAAAGCACAGCATCGAATTTTTCTGCAATAATTTATAAGGCACTTGTAATTTTAAAATACTTTTAATGTAGCATTCTTCTAATTAATACTCGTGTAGCATAAATAGATCGTAGTGATATTAAATAATTAATAAAACGATTCTCATACTTGCAATTAGTAGGGGAACCTAGGGAGCCTTGACCATAAGGGAGGCTTGGCCCACCTTTTAGTTAGAGTATTTAAAAATATTTTAGCATTTTCTCAGTAGAGAGATGGTACTCAAAGGTACTGCTGTCAGCAGACACCCACCTTAGTTTCATTCAGCTACTTCTTAGCAGTGAGGAGAAAATAAAAAAGTTTCTCATTCCAAAAAGTAAACATTTTAGACATAATTTGTAAGATTTTTTTCAGACAAACCAATTGAATAAAGTTTAAGTACGTGGTATTTTATAAATACTGTTATATTACGGTTTTATTTAAGTTAAAAAGTTTGTGCAATGAAGTAGGCTTTAAATCACTATGTTCCATTTTTTACAAAATGGCTAGGTGGGGGCAAAATGGCTAGTTATGAAAATCTATAAGTAATGTTTATCAAATACGTGGTTTATAATTACGTATGATAATAACTTTATGAAGGTAATAGATTGATTAGCAATATTTGTACCTGTTAGAATAAAACCAAAACCTCAAATACAATGAACTAGTCAGTTATGACCAAATATCAAACTTTTTTTTGCAAAAACTAAATTATTAATTCAAGTATAATAATACTCAACATTGTATAAAATATCTGACTTTTTTTTAGGGGAGAAGGGGGAGAGATTACAAATATACTTATATTTTAACTTTTTCTAGTTTGTGCCGTTAAGATAAATATAAGAAAAATTAAACTAGGCAGTTATATCTTATTTAATGTGTGTACAAACTGAATAAAATATATTTAAAATAAATAATTAAAATAAATATTTAAAATAAATAATTAAATATTTTATAATTTTTAATACAGATAAAATACCATAAAAATGTATTACTCTAAATATTAATTATGGTAAACATGATTTTTAAATGATTCCAGAGTGTCGAATTATATATATTTTTTTACTTATTTAATGCTTACAAAAAAATTTGAAATATTTATTATTGTGCACTTTAAAATTATGCATTTTTGTATGCACCAAGCCTCCCTTATAAAGGTAGGCTTGGCCCAGGTGTCTATGTTTTAAAAAACAATAAATTTAGAAAAGAAAAAAGACAAAATCTATATTACACTATTATATCTTTGTTGCCAATAAAATTTCCTTTGATATTTGCTATCCTATGAAATTTTTAGCATAAAAATAAAATTCTGAAAACATAGCCAAGGCTCCCCAGGCTCCCATACATTAAATAAATGTCATAGTACTATGTTTTTGTACAAAAAAAATATTTCTTAATTTCAGTTTCATTTCTTACTACTTTAAATCTTAGTAAAATCTCCAATTTAGAAATAATTTATAAAGAAAAACATTTCCGATTCATTAATCTTGAAGAAAAGTATTCGAAAGCATCTCCTAGTACATAACATATAAAGATATAATTTGTATTCCGTAACTAATCCCCGTACAAAACTTCTTTGAGAAATGTGTAAGCGTTCTTGCACCGACCACCCAAGCATTTCTTACCGCAAGAAATCCCAAAATGATCGGTTGATCCTTTCTCCGTTGTAATTTGAACATTGGAAACAAATGAAGGGCATATAATTCGCGGAAATTAATCAGGACTGAGTAAAATCTCTCCAGCTGCTTTCGCTGATAAATGCTCAGGCACATAGCTGAAGAATTAAAGTAATGGGCCTTTTTTTTTCTTGATGGCGGTTCCCAAAACATGCCGATTCTATGGGACTTAATGAGACGGAAGTTCGCTAATCGTAATAAATCTTTTTCTAGTAATTGTTGATTAATGTGGGTGTGAAGAGTCCTTCTTTTATTGTTTGAATATTTTATCATTAGTTTGCAGAAATTTTATTTAGGTTGTAGTGTAAAAATGTGGTATTATTCAAATAGTTTTGGAATTAAAAAAATAGTGTAGTGTTAAATAAAAACATAAAAATGAGGTATGTTACATAATTAAACCAAAGAATATTTAACAGATAAGCGACACATTGAAATAAAACCGTGTAAAATTAAATTTCTTTATATAGTAACACACGCTAACTTAAATAATTAAAACAAAATAAATAACACTTATTTAGCTATTAAATCTGCTTTTCACAATTAAACTTGGATATTTTTTCAAGATAAACCATCTTTATTAAGAGCTTCAAATTAATTCTCTCACTCTTTATTTCGCAAACATTTAGCTGCAGAATTTAATTTCCATAACCTCCTTTAAAAATAAACAATCGGAAACAACTTACAAAAGAACTCATCTGTGCAACAAGCAATAAATCAAAGTTTATGTGTCCCACACCAATTTCTTAGGCCCCCTACATAATCTTCTCCCCTAGATTTTATGAACAGGGCCGCGATAATTGATAACACCCACATCATATTTCAAGGCACCCTATTCTTAGATTACTTTTATAGTTCATAAAACGGGGAGACAACCACGGCCACAATTCATCATCTCTATTGGGCTGAGAACAAGAGACTCGATAAAGGATGATTCCCAGAACAAAACGGATGAGTTACACAAATGTAGCCATTGGCTTGGTATTGATTGACTCCTTTGTTAATCGGGTTAAAAGAAATGGAGTTTCCTTTGCTTTTATCTAATCTAAGGTGAATTTTTTGCTATGGGAATTGCTGAGGCTCACTTAATCACGTTTAAGTTTTTGTAGGGGAAAATTAATAAAAACGGTTTATTTATAGAGAGAAATTCCTTTATGCTATTTCCAATTCTGTTTTTATTGTGTTAAACGTTGGAAGAGGTTTCTTTTTATTTCTAATTAATATTTTGTAATGATTTAGTAATAACTAAAAAACTTAAGCAATAACTTATAAATGTATGTTCAAATTCGTACATAATTACTCCACCCCCACCCTCTTGAAAATACCTGTAAAAGACGAGTCATAGAAGAAAGCCAATGAGTTACAAAAAGTGAGTTGTTTTTACTCTATTGATTAGCACCATTGTTTCTAGCGTAAAAGAGATAAAAAAAATGGTTTACTTTTTTTTGTTTTTCTGAATTACAAAATAAACTTTTTCAGTTCCATATATTAGGCTTAAAAGGGTATATATATTAATAAATGTCAATTTTTTGTCTTTTGCATAAAAAGGATTGCCTCTTTTGGAGACTGCAGTGACGCGTAGTTTATTAAATGAGTGTTTTTAAAAATATATATAATTTAATAAAAAAAAACTGTATTTAAAGAAGGCAATTTGTTTTTCTATAGTTGAATAGTTTTTACTTTTAGTGGTTGTGCTTGGATTATGGTATTTCTTTCCTTATGAAAATGGTTAAGCCTTTTTTTTATGAAATATATTTAGTGCGAAGTTATCCTTGTCGTCCTACATTTATCATTATTTGAAAGGTTTTTTATTTAGAATGAGGTTAAACATAGTTTATATGAACTAAAAATAAATTGATTTTATACAAAAACGGAAAAATAACGATTCTAGTTTTAAAGATATTTAGGTTAAAGCTTATTAAAATTAAATAAAATTATAAAATAAAGTAAAATCACATATCTACAACAAAAGTACCTTTTTGGTAATGTGCTAAATAATCACTTGAAGATTTTTGTGTATGAATAAAAGCTAATCTTAATCATTGCCACCTAATTTCTTTTGACATATAGTGCAAATTTATTTTTCTGCATTTTCAATACCTTATTTTATAGCCACTAAGCTCTTTCAATAGTGTACGTGGCATGTTTACGAGTATGCGAGCCAATGATCTGTAGAAAAGAAATGAGTAGGAATTCGCGAAGGAATCTTTTATTAAGTCGTCAACATCAGCTCCTCGGTAAAGCACTACAATATCGTAACTTATCTCTTTATTGGTTGTAAATGTCTTTCCTTAGACCTTAGATATATAGAGTTTTAAAGGAAGTAATGATTATTTGGTAATATAGCCTTTACGCGGAAATGTGAAGCTTCCCCCATTTCGTAAACATAACACAAGCATCACTTTTCTCCGAACGGTACGATATCTTTAAAAAAAATAACCCGTAAAATCCAACGACTATTATACTTTTAGTTTATTCTGAAATTGGTCATTTAAAAACCACAATTTACATTCAATAAAAAGTATCAAATTTTAAATTTTGGCATTCATTTCCTAACATTGAGTTATTTTGATATATTCCTTGATTTTCCATAAGTTTTTTTTGCTACCATATAAAACTGTTTTAAATTATAAATTGCCCATTTAATTTTTACACCATCTTAAACTTTAATTACAAAATATGATATAAAAGTAGCATTTGATATTATCTAATAACATCTTTCAAAGTCTTTACTTAACTTTAATCGATCTATTCAAAATTTAACATCATTTAATGAGGTCTTAAAACTAAATTTTTACCCATAAAGTGAGCTCCCCGCCAATGAGTGCATTTTAATCCTCCAATATAAGCGTAACTCTTAACTTATTCGCCGCAGGACATTCTCTAGAGTGTCCATATTACAAGGATTCGTCGCCTTCCTGTCAACACATCCGAGGGATTTCCGAAGAATTGAATAGACGCAGTCGTCTAGTAATCCTGAAGATTTCCGGACTGATTAATCGCTGTCCGGAAATCGGGATATGAGGACTTTAGGTTGATGTTCAAAGGTTGCTTTCTGGAGCGTTAAAGGATTGCTGTGGGACAATCCCTTTGCAGAACGGAAGGTGGGTAAAGTTTGGCGATTTCCGAGAGTTGTTAAACAGTTTAGAGTTAGCTTTGAAGATTTTATGGGCCTAGTAAATAGATGAAGATTGTAAAGGGATAGTTTAAACTTAAAGTGGACGTTTGGTGGGTTAAATTGTAGAGGGGAATGAATCAAAAGTATCAGATATATGTGTGAATGAAAATTGCGATTTTAAATACGAAACACTGGAATGTGTTCTTATTCTTTGCCTAGATTTGCAAATCTGTACTAATTTTCATATCTAACAGAATTTTAAGCAGATGAGTTTGAAAACAAGGATAATGGAATTCGTAAAAAATATAATTCTTCCTACATCCCATTTTATGTTAAACTATATATTACTAGTTATTTGCTATTTTGAAAAGTTATATATAAACTTAATACCTCCTGATTTACACATTTAACCAGTTTTCGACGAGCACGTCAGTTACAGATTCGTCACGGAAACTGTAGATTTCCAAAAGTTGTTGAAGAGTTTGAGACTGAAGAATTTATGGGTTTGGTAAGTGGATGAAAGTAGTTAAAGCGTGAAAGGGGATACTTTAAGTGTGAACTGGACGTTTTGTGCTATAAAGTTTATAAATGCTGCTGAATTGTAACTAAAGGCTATAAAATACTAGTGAATAATTGAAACCTAATCAAGTCTAAAATGAATTTATCAATTTTAGAGGTATGTTTGAAATTTGGTAAATTTTGCATTTTTCTAACAATATTTCTTAATTATATGTTGAAATCTTTTATAAATATAACAATTTTGGTACAAGATTTAAGTCTAAATGTTTTTTTAATTATGTTCTATTTTAGTAAAAGTTTAGTTTTTTAATTATTTAATAAAATTTTTAATTGCACTTTATTTTGTAAGATAAACATCGCAATTGACATTTTAATGCCCTAACATAGATAAAAAAAATTAATTTTGTTATTACGACAAAAGATTACTAAATACACCTTGACACAACTTGATTTTTTCCTTAACAAAATATTTAATAAAACTTAAAACATAAATATTTTTTAACGTTTAATGGTCACTCACAATGGTAACTCATTTTTTTTATAAATGGGAAAACTCCAATATACCGCTTTTGTAACAGATGGTTATTACAAAAATCCTAGAAAATAAACGTGATACAAGTCGAAAAGAATCTAACACAAAAAGTGATAAATTGTCAGTGTAGCAGATGTAATGGTTGACCACTCTGGTAAAAACTCACCTCACCAAGCAAAGCTTTAAACTTCTTATTTTCTCTGAAATTTCTGGTTGACAAGGCAAAAGAAATAGTTATATAAGAGCTTCGGGCTGAATTGAAAACCGTGATTAGAAACAAGTTGGCTGTAAAAAAGATTAATTAGCGTTTCCACCTTTAATTTTGAATTCGGTAAAAACAAAGTTTTTCAAGAATAATACAATTTTAATTTTCAATTCTAAACTACACTTTTTGGCCACTTTACAAAACTTTTTATTCGGTTCAATCAATTTTTTTAATTTTTATAAAGGTAGAGTATTTCAAATGATTTTGAACTTAGTACTAGGTTAAACTTGAAACAAAAAAAATATTTTCGAAATGTTTATTATTCGTATTTTTTTTATTATTTTAAACATTTTTGTAACTAATTTATTATAAGTTTTTAAAAATTTAGCTTTAATTTTTTCTTTTAAAATTATCACTGCCACTTTTGTTTTGTTTGGTTTGAAATTTGCTCTTTCTATTGTAAAGTTTCTGTTTTTAATGGTTTTAGGACCAACATTCGAATTTATTTTTATTTTGGACTTAATGTTGCTTATAAAGAAAAAAGTATTTTATTTGAAAATGTTTTAAATTAAAAAGTCATAATATAAATTGTATTAAAAGCTTAAATTTGAGATGTGTTAGAAATTATTCTTAATGAATTTATATTTTTCAATGAATATTTTTTGTAGGTTTTATTGTAAAAAATGATATGTAGTTAAAGTCTTATAATTTCTTGAAAATAATGGTAAATACATTTTTAAAATATGTAATAATAGCACTAAATAAAGTTTTTTTTTGTAAAATATCATTAAAAATGTAATTTTCATTATAACGATTAATTTTATTATTAATTATTAATTTTAAATTTGCATACTATGTTATACGCTAGACGATTTATATATAACAATAAATAGCTTCATACAAAAACCTAGTTTATATTTCTGCAATGGTTCTTTAAAAAATATTTTAAGTAAATTTATTCAAAGTCTTATAAAGCTTGGTCATTTTGTGAAATGTATTTTGAATCTCACGGCTCAATTGTGCCGACGGCGTCAATAAAAATATCCGCGTTTCTGATATAAATTTCGAAAAATATGTGACTCCAATAAAGTTGTCACGGATGAAGACTTGGATGAAGATGAATTTCTTTGGAAAATCGAGAATAAAGTGCATGGACTTATGGATGCAGATTGGAATTTTTCGAACCCAGATATTTTTGAATTGTAAAGGGGCTTAGGTTCATGCATCTTCATTTGCTTTGTATCAGATTGTACTTTCAAACGGATATGGTGCAATGGTAAATTTAAATATGTACTCCAGGTAAATTTTTCTATTTTGTAAATACATTGTATGTTTGAATGCCTTTAAATTCATGCAATATAAACATATTAAAGATTACATTGGAATTGGTTCACGGTTTTAGTGCAATATTAATAGTTGTTGCATGAATTCCATAACACTTGTATGTTTATAAAAAAAATATTAAATTGAAGCATCTTAAAATCAAAGAATTCTTATTAAAAATCAGTACAAAAATAGATATTTTTTTAATTTGTACGGCCGTGTATACATTCCCAATTTGGTTTAAAGAAATACACGACTCTGAAATTACAAATCAAAATATATTTTTTTAAAAATAAACTAGTACTATGAATAAAAACACCCGAAATAGTCAGAATTGTTGCACTTAAGTTTTCAAAATGGCATTCGTTAAACATTTGAGCTTTTAATCAAGTTTTTGACCATGCGAAATTGAATTTAGAAAATAGTTATATCAAATTTCTACTTCTGATGTATTTAACCATTCATTGAAATGGGTAAAATCCCAAGGGTCCATTTTTCATTAAACAAGTTAACAAAAATTTAATTGAATATATCTCGGAATTCAACATTTTAATTATAAAAAATTGAATTGTTGTGAAACTTGTTGTTTCTTTTCAACATTAATATAGAAAATATGATTTAAAAGTTCTTGTTTGCTTTTATTTCTTGTAAGACTGTAAAATGCACAATAAAAAAATTAAGATTTTTTTAAAGACTTTTTTCGTTCATATTTAAATATTAAAAACCTTTTACGCGCGCGCGCGCGAGAATTTCTGTTTCTAAACAAATCTTTAAACTCTCTATATTACACAAATTTATAAATATTCGAAATAGATATTTAGGCATCTTATTTTATAACGATACGTACATTTTATATAAGTACATTTTACGTTAAAAAATAAATTGTTATGTACCAACACATTGAATACCATAAAATTTTTATACTTTTACGTACAGTTCTACTTGGTAGTTCTTAGTAAAATATATATAATGGAGTGGAACATCCTCAGGGGTTTTAATGCTCTGAGGACCTTTAAATTGTTGTAAAAGCTTTAGTGTCCTGCTGTTTAATACTCTGACTGACTTGCAAAAATTTCTTAACATTCATATTGGTGCGTCACTTCTCATGCCAGGGTTTCAGTGCCCAGAATACAACACTTGGGAACTAAATTTAAAATTATAGTACAAATTTAAAAAAAATAAACAGCTAGGTACTTGATATCAAAATCGAAGTATTAACCCCATTTGATTAATAGGGAGCAGCTAGTTTAAAAGTTGTAGTTAGTTACCTTTTTTATATATCGGTCTTGTAGAGAAACAATCTTTTGATTAATTGATAGTTGAATCTTTTTGGCTCTTGTGTAACTGGAAAGCTCTCTGTAACTTTAAAAAAAAGTGGTCCCCTTGAACTCTCCATTTTACTCCTGATAAATATTGAAAGCTTTTCTGTTAATTGACATTCTCATTAGGCATGGACCACGATTTTCTTTTATTTTTTCCATAGTATAACGCATTTGTATTGTTACATTCACTAACCGCGTGTGTATAAAGTGCAGAGAGACAATTTGTTTTTCATTTAAACACACAAGAGACTATCCATTTATAGATGTTTCAAAAGATTAAATTCTCTACAAGAAGGGTTGTAGTTCTAACTTATGACGCCCGTCGCTTATAGCCATCGTGTAGCTCTAGTGCGATGATAATTCAACTCGACAAGAGGGGAATATAAAAAAAACTAACTTTAACTCATAAACTAGCTTTTCTCTAGTACATTAATCGAATTGGATTACTACTTCAATTTTTATATTAATTACCACTTTATTTTTTAATATATATAATAGTTTAAAATTTAAAATCCAAGTGTTATTGTACACTAAGCCCTTAACCCCCTCCATAATGGTGAGCTCTTAGAATAATGTAATGCAATTTTAGTTGTCAGTGTTAAATACTATGCCTGTTCAGAATTTCGATTTTTAACCCGTTTTTAAAGGCCCAGAAAGCGTTTAACCTCCGGGGAACTCCACCCTCTTTAAACCCCTATTTTAGAGCACAGATGTGTCGAATTTTTTCGGATTTTTACTACTTAGTTAAGATCAACAAGATGCATACTAATTTTTTACTTTGGAGCTTGTTTTTTTTTGTTTAAATCCAACGTGGGAATGCTAAACCTCTAAAAAGGGGTTGCACTGAGATAAATGTTAATGACTGATACTGTAATGTGTATTGTGTTAAATGTTCAGTTTCGTGTTACTTTTTTAAAGGTCCCATAGAGCAATAAACCCCTTGGGTTACCCAAGCCCTTTACCCCATTTTATCAGTGTGCATACTCTTCGAAACTTCTTGAAACTTTTAAAAATATATAATAATTACTTATAGAAGTTGTTGAATCGATGCTACTTTTTTGCTTGGTAACGTTTTTTATTTAATTTCAAAACCTCAGGAGTTGTTTTCCCCCTTAAAACCCTTCTAACAAAAAAAGCACAAAACGGATTTTGGGGGTCTTTTAGTATGTTATTCAGCTCATAAAATATAACAGACTGATTGTAAGCTCTAAACCATGTTGTACAAGATTAAGCAAATTTTTTGCCTAACTCGGCTGGATATGAGTAAAATTACAATAACTATAGTGTATATCTGAAAGTGAATAAAAGCTAGCTTAAAATATCAAAAGATATAATCTAAGACTCGTACAAAAAAAACTAAACATAAACGTAGCCTCCCCCCCCCCCCCCATTAATAACTGTAAAATATGATCAATCCCAAAACTTACAAGACTTTCACTTTTTCAACTTCTTACTAGAATAACAAAATCAGTGATTCTTTGTTATGCTGTATTTTTCTTTTTTCAACTGTTTCTATTTTATTTTTTGAGTAACTTCTCTGTGCTCAATCACAGAAGGGGGACTTTTTCGTTCTCAAACATTTAACTTTTTGCTCCATGCGAAGAGTTTTTATAATTTGATTTTGCCAAAATCTTAGTTTTTTCGAAATTGAAAAAGTAAAGCTTTACACGATTTCTTTATTTCCTTAGCTTTTTTTAGTGTTCGAATTTTTCCTTCTTACTAGTGCGTATAGATTCGGTTTGAAACTGTTCACGGCTTAGTTATAGCTTGAAAGGGCTGAAATATCAATCTTTTAGTAATTGTTTTACTTATTTATATATATATATAATATTAATTTAGCTGTAAGCTAAAAAAATAATAATGTTTTAGCATTTAAAGAAAACGACAATTTATGTTATTCCAAATACAAATGTAATATTTTAGTTATGCTTCTAAATAATTAAATTGCGTATAGAATGTTTTGAGTAAACATATAAGAACATGAATTTGCAATTAATTTTTTTAAAATATATATTTATTTTAATAATAATTATATTTGGAAATATTTTAAGTACTTCACCGTATCATAGCATCTTAGTTTTAAGTTCACACGTTTTGTAATCCTATTAAAGTTAAATTATATAAAATAAAAATAAATTAACAAAAAAAGTCTGACTAACACGCTAATTAAAAACATCTTATTTTTTTACAATTCTCTTTTTATTTTTCTTGTGTATTTTTTATTTTTTGCGATTAAAAAAATCCATAAGGTTACTCCATTGTGAAAAAAAAAAATCTGTTAGAAAAAAAATTTAAATAATACAAAATAATACTTTAAAAAGAATAGAAAATCGAGCATTGACTTAATTTTCATTTCACCACTCCAGAAGTAAAACAAAAGGAAAATGAAGCCCTTCATTTATTTTAATTTAATGGCTCATTCAAATTTCTTGATTAACTTCTTCAATAGTATTTGAATATATTGGCAAAACATCAGGCTTTGAAATGCAAATGAACTCCAACCATTTATTAAGTAAATGCACTTGAAATAATTAAGCCTGCCTAGAAATGAAGTGTTGTCAAGACTTATTTTGAAGACAGCTTTTGGGAACATTTTTTGGAATATTTTTAATTAAAGATATTGCTAAAACAAAGAGAAAACCCTCCACTGGATTTCTATTGTTTCTGAAATTATTCCTTAATTATTAAGCAATCGCTTTTTTATTTTTTACTAATAATGGCATTTATATATGATTTTCAATTTGAAATTTATAAAACCTTATTTTTGTGGGGGGAAAAGTACTAGCGGATTTTATTTAACGCTTAGTTAAGTAAAAAAATTAATTTGTAAAGTTATAATAACCATAAAGTGCCCATTCTGTGTATGGCAAAATTGTCATCTTTCATATTTTTATTATTGGGTAACAAACACTTGAGTTAATCATTGAAGGATTTCTTTAAATTTTATCTTAAATGAAATTAATATGTATTTAAAAGAAAACTACAGTTACATACTTAGTTAGTTTCGGCAGGTAGAATTAAAAAAATTTCGTTAAAAAAGTGTTTAAATATAAAATTTTCTTATTGTAAATTGAAATGTCTAAAAAAATTATAACATATGCAAAAAAATACTTTTGTAAATTATTAAATACATGCTTCTTCTAAAGCCCAAGAACTCTACTTAAGTTTTAAATCTGCACCTATTTTAATTTCTATTCAATGATTGTGAATAAAAAATGCTTTTTTAACTCATTTGTTTTAAAAACGAATGGAAAGTCGACTACGTCAATTTTTATGTAAAAAAAGTTAATGTTTTGCTTTTTTTATTTGGAAAAAGAATTAAAGAAAGCGAAACTTCTCCCCCCCCCCAAAAAAAAGTCGTTTTTTTAAGTCATAAAAACTACTTTTTAAACAATGTAAAAACTTTAAAATCTTTTAAACTTACGTCCTTATTTTTTATGTCAACCCGTTATATGGACCTTCAAGTTTGTCTTTTAATTAATCGTCCTTTCAATTATCTGCACTAGATGTTTCCTAATTTGTAAATGACAAAAAAAAATTTATTCAATAAAAAAATTACTACAATTTTAACTTAACCAACTACAAAGACGAATTCCACATTAAAAATATAATCAATGGTAACCAACTCACCAGTTTTTAATTTATATTTTATACTTTAGTTTTTAAAAAAATTAACTTTAATCATGTTCTCAATGAGCTGTTTAAAAAAACTCCATGATTCGTCACCAGTAGCTCATGTATAGCTGTAGTGCAACCCCATTTAGAAATCAAAACCAACTGGCTTTTAAGTAACTTTAAACTTCCAAATTTTAAAATCGTTAATAACTTAGTTTTATATTTTACTACTACTCAAAACTTTGAGTTTGATAAATTCAAATAATTATAATATTTATTCAATTATTAAAACCATTCTCTCGAAATAAAATGTACCATAAACGATATCTAAATACATTGTCATTACTTGAACCAGTTTTGGTAACAAACCGTCTTATTTTTGCACTTCTCCAATTTTTTTTTTAAAAAAGTAATTTTACAACTTAACATTCGTTTATTGTTATTTCCAGAGGCAGCTTGTGGAGCAGAAACAGAAACAAAAGCGGCAAATCCCAGGGATGGTTCATGCTTCGGACTCTCGGCCCCAAACGGCTCGGGCCTGGAGAGGGGGAAAAGAAGAATCCAAACCACTTATGTCGGGTTACAGCATCAACAGGAACAATCCTGGTGTAGTCCTGTGTAAGTAAATTTTCTAGAAATACTATAATAGAAGTTCCATTTTTAGTTCTTGCAGCTCTTGACTTGCATTTGAGGTTACATTCATGCATGCAGAGCGCATTAACTTTTGTGTTAACCTTTCACTAGTAGACCTTGGTATATAGTAAATTCTTGTCTGTCAATATCTCGTTTCATTTAGGGATTTAATACAGCAACTCAATACGCTTAAGTTTTATACAGCGGTCACGCGAAGCATGTATGATCAGATTCAATAAGTTCCAAAAATTGAAGGTCGTTGGCTCTTCTTGGGTTTTTAGACAGTCAGTCAACCAACACTTCGACGACTTATGAACTCAGGACTCCTGATCGGCGTCAAACTTATTAGATTTCTGTAAGAACTTTACGTATATCAGTAAAGAGTTTAAACATAATTTGAAGTTATTTGAAAAGAATTATCAATCCTGTGTTTAAAATTCGGATGATCACCCTTGATGTGCCACGAATAGTACCGATTGTTTGCAGTCGGCTGTTTATTTAATTTTTTTATTTGCTACTTGCTCGCCATTTAGTGTAAAAACATTAAGATTTGAAGTTTTTTCTGCTTCTCGAATAAAGAATGTTGAACTCTTCGGGATGAGGTACCTTATATGTTTAAATATCCCTAATTTACATAACTGGCGACTTGTATAGCAGGCTGGTGAAAGTTCAATCCTCTCTCTGTTCCAAAGTCCTGATTCCAATTTTTATTGCAATAAAGCTCTAAATGAACTAGATATTGACAATTCAAAGGTTGAAATTTTTAAAAACAACTAATACATTCAAATTTCGAATAAATAAGTTTTATTCTTGATCCTCAACATTTGTTTCCATAATTCTTTGAAATATAAGAAAAACATGAATTCAGTATTTAAAAAATAGATAATTTATTCTAGAATAATTGTTTATTTAATTATCTAGGCTATGATGGTCCTTTGCAATATACAATGTCACCAAATAATCCTGATGCCATGCCCACCATCGAAGTTGTTAAGTCCCAAGTCTCTAAGATGAATGGTAACGAAGAAGACGACGAGGCATCACCCCACCCAGAAGGTAAGGAAATTTAAACTATAAAACAAATATCTTGTCTGAGGTGCCCGGGTGGCCTAGTGTTGCTAACAGTCTGCGCCATGTATCGGGTGCGGGTTCGATTCCCGCCTTTGCTCTTGGTGTAATTTCTTTTTGTGTTTCAGTAAAAATTCTGTCTGTGTCTGTCTTGCTTGACGAAGGTATTTATAAGCGGGTCTCGTAGAGGTAGGAAGGAGGGGTAAAGGGGCCCTCCAGTTGAGATGATTTGAAGCAGGGCTGTCAGATTTTCCGAGCTACTGCTCATAACATACTGACACCGAGGTATCCCAAGATGCACCGCTCTAGCCTGCTTCATTTGTGCGCTACTGCGCATATACAAGGGCCTCTCTATTCTCCTTCCTACCTCTATGGCGGGTCTCTGATCAAGCACACAAGCCGGAAAATACATGTACCTACCTACCTTGTATGCCTCAAAGGTTCCGTAACTGCAGGTCATAGAGCTCCGAAAAGTTTACCAAAAAATCGTTCTAAAAAGCACATGAAGAATGGGCCCAGTTAAAAGTCGCTAAAGACTTTCGTTCGAAAGTTCCGATTCTTTTTAGTCGTTCTATCAACAAACTTGGCATGCATTGTGTTTGGAACCGTTTGTTCCACGGAGACTCAAAGCAGTAATTTTGAACTTTTAGCTAGTTGTATACAAATGGATAAACTACAATGACTTGATTGAAAAGAAACATTTTTAAATGGTAAAAAAGTAAAAAAAATAGCTATCGTTCTAATTAATCATTCAAACTTAAAACTGCAAATGTATAAAAAAAGGAACTTGGTTAAGAGGTCGTCTAGATTTTTGAATATAATTTTATAATGTATAAATACATTTGATTATTGGATAATTTTAAATTTAATATTTCATACAGTGAAAACAAATTGCACACTATTGTCTATTTACTTATCCCTCAGATAGTTAAAATATAATACCAGCTTTAAAATATAGTACCAGCTTTCGAAAAAAGAAGTCGAAAAGATACCCAAAAGAATGAATCACTCATAACTTTTACTTTTTCTAACATTTCTCATTAGTCCAATCAAAAATTAATTTTTAGGAAAAGGAAGTTTTAATAATACATTTTTTCTTTTAATATCCCTCAATAAAAATTTTTGCTTAAAATTAAAAGTATTGTGGAAACTAAAAAGAATGTTTCTAATAAAAAGAAAACCGAAACATATGCTCCTTTTTACGTTGACCATTTCAACAGATGAAAACTTTTTAAGAAAGAAAATACGAAAATGCTTTTTTGTCATATTTATTTTGGATGTGGTGAAAATGTTAAACAATTCATGGTGTTGAGAGAGAACATCAGCATATACTAAAATAAAAACTCAAGAGAATCAAACGTTATTTTCGTTTTCTTGTAAATAAGAAAGAAAATTTTTTATAGAGAAGTAATAGATTATTTACGAGTTTAATTTTTTCAATAATTTAATATTTTAATATTCATTTTCAATTCCTTCGTTAAGGAACTGTACATTTCTATATCTTGTACATATTATTTAAAGTTACATTATTTTTTAGCTTGAAGATAACATCAAATCATTTTATTCAACTTTTTCAATAAAGCTTGCTTTTCAAAACATTTTTGCATTTAAAAAAATAGTTCCGAAAAAGAATTGAAGGGCAATAAATGAAAGAAATTGTTTCTGAATGAATAGAGTTTTCAGGATCAGCAAAAATGTATATAAAAAATCAAATAATCCCAGTACCGAAAAGAAAAACGATACTCTCATGCACTTGAAAAAAAAGAATACTTTATAAAACTAATATTTTTATTGAATGTCACAAACTTTTAAATCCTCTCATGTTGAGTAAATCAGCGTACCGAAAATGATCAATTTAATCAATTTATATCTAAAAATTGAATTGATAAATCATTTGTTGGTTTTATAAGAATTTATAAACAAGAAAAAACATTTCTTTATGCATTCAGGAATTTCAAAATTCTTTTTATTACAATTTATTATTAGTAAAAGTTAAATCTATTATTAATTTTCAATAAAGTACATATATAAGCTATGTAAATATTTAAACTGTGGTTTTGGGTGTATTATATTTAGTGTAAGTTAAATTTTTTATTAAAAAGTATGTAATATTTACTAGTTAACTTATGTAAAATACATCAGTGAATTAAGTAACTTGTTTCGGTACTCTCCTGCAAGGATTTTAGTAATATGTATTTTGTCTACAACGGCCATAGCTTAGGTGAAAAATAAGTTAAAATATAAAATATCTTTTAATTCATATTCGCTTTATGATTTTTAAGGTATCCCACTACGTTGGACACTCATTTTTTAATTAAAGTATACACATTAAAGTTTTTTTTATTTTCATCAACACAATAAATAATAATTGCTACAAAAAGTATTCAATTAATATATTTTTTGGAATTTGAGATTTTCTTAGTATTTTTAAGATACTGGTAAAATTACTATAAAGACGAATCTTGATTCAATAGCTAGAGAATTGTCTACTATCTAAAGCATATCTATCGCCAATTAAAAGTTATGAGTTGTTGAAGCCAAGTTAATATTTTTCTATCATTTATGAATGATAGAAAATGCTAGAATTTGTGTTGCAGTGCTTTTTATTATTAGTCTGAATTCTATTTCCTATATAATAGTACCATAAATATACACAAAAAATTCCGTAACAATAAGTCATTAGTTTTTGAGAAATAAAATTTGACGAGAAGAAAAATGCCAAAAATTTCATTTTGCAGAAAACCCGTTTAAAACTAGAATCCGGTGAAATGAAACAGTTGATGCTTGTTAACAAAATTGCAATAACAGTCGTTATATTTTGGGTAGCGTCAATATTGACATTTTTGGATTCTTAAAAATCTCCTCTATAATTTAAAATAATAAAAAAGTTACATTTTGTAAAATTGTCATTTCAACGTAGTCGGTTACTTTAAACTGTTACAATTGAGCTATGTTGCTCGAGTCATAAAATAAATCATTAACATGCCATGTATTTCTAATTTAAAATATTCTCTGTTTACGATTTATTCTCTTGCCTCCAACCAACACAAACGTTTTTAAAATGTAATGCCAAAAAAACGAATTATTTATATCCCATAGCAAATCCCCACTATTATCAATATCCCCACCCACTAAACTAAAAAGAAACAGAATGTGTAAATGTTATTATTCCAGAGACATCCCTCCTCCCCAGGACTAAAAGCACCGGAAAGAAAAGAAATACAAGTGTGAATTGAAAAGAAAAATGCCGAAAGGTCCTGGGTGGGCTATTCTAAGTGTCAATACCATTCACACAATAGTCTTCATCGCCAAAGCCATGTTCTTTTCAATAGCCATTTTGCCTTACGGCTGACATCTATGTAATGGCCATTGCGTTGCTGCAGCCATACGTTAACACACAATTGTCGCACATTTCTAAGGCTTCGAGGGACAAAATATGGGTTGCTATGTTTTTTGATATCAAAACACTATTTTTTGGTTCTGAAATTTTGGTATAATATATATTATAAAATCTGATGTTTTATTTTCTATTTTGAGTTTGGCATTTGATAAATTATTTTCATATTCCTAAGGAAAAAATTGCATGAATTGAAATAAAAGTATTGGAAAACTATAACTGGACAAACCAAACTATTGTTATTTAATTTTTTCAAACTCATTTTAAAAATGATAGTACAATTTTTTAGACTTTATATCTCACTGTACTGATATTTGCCAACATGTACGGTTTAGCCGTTTAATATAGTAATAAATATCGCAAATGACTGAGAACCTACACATCACTGAGGGGTGCTATCAGTTAGAACCCCTAATTGGAAATGTAATGTTGTTAAAATTTCAATTTTGGCCTGTACAGAGTTAAAAATTTCGGTGCAAGATTGCACCGGAATCATGGAACTTCCTAGCTGCCAACACTGTTTGAAGCGTTAATTTACCACTTTTGTGGTGAATCAAAGTTATGTTTTCAACACAAAATTGGTAAATTCATGCTCCAAATAGTGGTGGCAGCTAGAAAGTTCCAGGATTCCGGTGCAATCTTTCGCAAAACTTTTTATCAGTGTATATGTACGCAACAGTGACTCGTCCGTCATAGAGTTAACGCTAAAAAATTTACTTTTTCTCGTAAGGTGTTCTCCCAGCTTAGCTAAATCTGACTATTGCACCATAAAACCGCCAGCCAACCTCGTAAAATATAATATAACACTTTTTTTACAAATAAAAATGAAAAACAAATTGCACAATAATAAATATCCATAACTGATAAAACTTATTTTTTTTCTTTTGCTGATTAAAAGTTTGCCATACCAAATAAAGTTGTATAGCTTGCAAATAAATATGTTGGTTCGATTTTGCGAAGTTAACTTGTTAAACAAAACTAATGGTTTTATTCGAATTTCCCCGGATACGGAAAATAACTCATAGTAAAAAAAAAAGTCGCATTTAAATAACATTTCCACGACAAAAGTTCTTTTAAATTAAAGCCTGTGCTAAAGTTTTTAATAAAGTGTTAAATTGAGACAAAACTTAATAAAATATTCATGGAAACGTTACAAATTTAAAAGTACCTGTTCTAAATAACAGAATCTTTTACTTTACGAAGAGCTACTCGTAAATTATTTAGTATTAAAGTTTTTTTTATGCAGACCTTGCACAAAATTTAAAATTCTAACAGACAATTGCAAAGAAAGAGCTGCCTACCTTACTTTAATGGATACAACATTTTTCATCAGAATAAATTCTATTAAGTTCAACGTAGGAAATGTACGGTGAACCTTAAAAAGACTATTCACAAATTGATCTAAGATTCTTGAAGTTGAAGTAAAGCGAATTTTGTCTTTATGTTATTTTAGTTAATTCGGTTGACAATATCTCATTTAATCTAGAACAGTACAAATGAATCTATGCAAATCGGTCAAAAGGGTCATTTCTAGTTTTCTTAAAAACCTTATTCGCAAATAGTGAGAAATCAATTTATTTTGACTTAGAAATGAAAATATATATGGCTTATAATTGAATGGGGACAGATCGACAACGTCACCAAACACATAAAATATTTAGTTAAAAAATATTAGATTTGAATTTTGAATTCTAAGCTATAAATTGATATTTTAAGTCGCTTTCTTTTTCGCTCCTTGACTACCACTTTCTCGGTGATCTTTATGCGTACAATAGCTTTCTATAAGTCATTAAATTTAGGTACTTATTAGCAATTGGATTTTTTATATTTATTTCACATACAAATTTTGAGAAAGAATGAGACATCAAACTCAAACATTCTAGAATAAAATTTAACAAATGTTGCTTAATGTTTAAAAAAGAATATACAAAACGAGCAAAGAACACTATATTCTACGTATTGTTGATAAAATTATTGTAATACAATTTTGTTAACGATATACAATTTATGGTTGATTATCATTCTCAAATAGTTTTATTTAGTTAAAAGTTTCGAGTTAAGGGGACGCGGTACCCAAAAAATTAAATCCTGTATTTTTATCGCTAGCATTCAAATTTAACTATTTTTACAAAGAACTAACATTCAATAAACATATACGAAAAAATAATAAAAATTGAAACAAGTTTTTTAAAAAATTTAAAAAAATTGAAAAATTTAACGTTTTTTCAAAATGTTACTACTCCTACAATTTTAAGAATTGTTTGATGGATTTTTTTTTGCAAAATGTTCCCACAACATCTATTAATAAAAGTTGGTGTGGATATTGAGCTATCAGTTAAAAAAGAACAGTTATGCAGCTTTATGTATAAAAATGGCCAAAAATAAGATTTTTTATAAATTTTCAACTTCATTTTTTTTTTAAAAATCTATTCACACTAGTCCTTATTCTATACCAACTTTTGTTAATCGTGCATGTTTTAACGCAGGAAAAAAAAATTTGGAGCTCTACATTAATTTACCTAAAAGCCTTAGATTAACCATTACAAGCTGAAAAAATTAAAAATTGAAAAAATCAACATAAAATTTCAAAAACCATTATATCAAACCACTATATCATTTTCAATTAACCTCCACCATTATTAAGTATTCCTTCTTTTTTTTGCAATATCCTTACACCACAGCATTCGAGCATGTTTAATTATTTTCTGAGTAGCCCTAAATTTTGGGTAATGCGCCCCCTTAAAAGTTTAAAAAATCATTTTATATTCATATTCAAAGTGCTCCAAAATTAGGTGTGTTAACTATTGTACTTGACTAACTTAGATAAATTTTCTATCGAATAAGAAATACGGAGAAATATCTGATTTCAGTCAAAAGTGAAACTTCAATATTTCATATTTCGAAGCACATGTCGTAGATTTATTTCCTTCTCCAGTCCAATACTTTCCTCTCCTGACCCTTTTTGAGAAAAGTTCAATTAAAATCAATACACGCTGCGATGAAACAACTAAACATTTGATCAACACCTTGAGCGAAGCTCCTTATTTGATGTCGCAATGTTTGATTGTTACAGAAATGTTGACACTTCACGCTGAAGAGAACGTTGTATTTTCATAAGAGCACTCAGCAACGAAAGCGGAATCTTTTGAAGTACCTCGAACTCATCTTAATTAAAAACCTCTAGCCCCCTGACAGGCTTTTAGAAGTTGTCAAACATGCTTCGTTTTTTTTAATGCTCCTTTTAGAAAACTGTAGATTTTTTGAGGTTTTGTACAAAGTTTATTTTGGTGACACCTTCAGGCTTATCGCAGAAACACAGTTAAATTAAGTGCAGTGAAAAGCTTTCTGCATGTTGGCAAAATAAGGATGTGTTAATTTAATTCGTTTTAATTTTAACTTTATTTTGTTGTTCGTTATGGATAAAATATTTAAAAACATTTGTTTTTATGAGGTAAAAAAGTAAATACTTATGGTTTAGTGTACTTTACGACTACGCAAACACTATAAGTTATGTCAATATACCACAGTCCATGTGCATAATACTTCCTATATCTTTTTACATGAGATTTTTTGTTTATAATTATACCGTTAACTGGAAAAGTACGCAAAATTAAATTGACATTAAACGAATAAAAATATTTTCCTTCGATCACAAAAGATATAATTCTCTCTAACATTGTTTGTATACTAATAACAAGGAACATTTTGATTATTTGTGGACTTATTTGGGCTTTTTTTATTATTTCTCGCATAATCAACTGTAAACCACGTTGGCTGCTTTACTCCCATAAACACTGCTATTTATTATAAAAAAATCTAACATATTATATATTTCTATTTTAGGGTGTGTTAACGATCTGAGCTACTAAAAAGTACGCGTATTTAAAAAGTTGAATAAAAAGCTCTTACTCGTTTTCTAACGAGAAATTTTTGAAGTTACAGCATTTGACTTTGTAAACAGTCTACAGAGTAGATTTAATGACGTAAATCTCTTCCAGATATGACGTGTTCAGCTCGGAACTCATTTCGGAAGTTGATGTTACCGATCTGACATGGAAACTTGTGACATGCATATTTTGCGCCTTATTGAGTACTTCTGTCATTTTTTTTATAAAAAAGGAGATGTGTATAATATCCTTAAAAGA
The DNA here is from genome assembly GCA_019343175.1 of Oedothorax gibbosus. Taxonomy (NCBI): domain Eukaryota; kingdom Metazoa; phylum Arthropoda; class Arachnida; order Araneae; family Linyphiidae; genus Oedothorax; species Oedothorax gibbosus. The sequence goes on along the minus strand of CM033282.1, from coordinate 10,555,658 downwards.
CATTAAATAAAGTAGTTTTCATTCTAGAGTATATTTGTTATGACAATATAAAACGACTAAGATGTCTTTGCAAAATAGGCATCGCTAGTTGTGACACGTTACTGATATGACTTCTGGACACTTTTAAACCTTCTCCAGTAAGAAATAAACACAAAATGTAATGATTTTCTTGGTATTTAAAGCAAAAAAATAGTTACTAAGTAAGAAATATAGTTTAAGAAACTATTTTTAAAAACTAAAAAATATCGGTCGTAATGCAAATTGACCAGTTTCCAAATATTGACCCATATATTATTCGATTTAGAATGACAATGTAAAAAATCTTTTTACGTGTTCTACATTTTTTTTACTTCCATATCATAAATAGAAACGCACCAATAAGTAGCAATAAATTAACCAACAAGTATTGTAGCTTTTTGGTAAGGTGGCGTAATTTATTACAAACCCTGAAATATTTTTCACCCTAATATCCCAACATAATGATTAATATTAAACAAAATAATTATAAAAAATGTTACCAGTATTCCATTCTTATTTCAGTGATCCAAACCAAACTTGAGAAGCTGAACCTCTCATCGCAAATTGACTTTGATGCCAGCGATGATGAAGACATCGACATGTCGCCCATTGAGTCTTCTCCAGATAAAGATGCCGGGCCCAGTTCTCATGAGCGAGAGGTCATCGCTGTTCGGACCAGCAATGAGGAGCGTCTAAGAGTGACCACTGACAATAGGGAGAACAGCGTGACGAGAAATGGACGTCCGCCTTTGGTACGTGCAATGTTTTATTATTTCCTTGTGAGAAATTCTAAAAAATTTTGCGTCAAAACTTCAAAATATTTTATTAGGGTTAAAAGAAGCTTAAGTTTTTTCCCAGACCGTTCATACAGCTAATAATCACTTAATACTACGGAAAACTCACACACATTATGTATCAAATGCTTTCATAATTACTACAATGGATAAATATGGGTTTCAGAAGTATGTTTTTACAACCTTAATTTCTGAAAACATCGAAAACGTTTCTTTTTTTAAGATTTTTTATGAAGGTGATTTATTAACAGACTCACCGTAAAATATGCACTTAGCGAAAAATCAAACTTTAACAGTGTAAATATAACAGAAAATTGGCACGACATGCATTCCAACCAAGCAAGTAGCTTTTATTACGTATTTACAAGTTTATAAATCCCATAGCAACACCATGGAGCTTACTCTACATATACCACACAAAAGATAAATTCCACATATTTCGTGAAATTCTACTTTAAACAACCACAATTATTATACACAACTTTACACACCAAATTACTGCTAATAATAAACTCTTAAATTACCTGTATCCCGTCAGAAAATAAGATTAAAGCATCATTAAAAACATATCATTCGCAGAATTAAAATAGCATATCCGCATCACTTATATTAAGAATTCTTAACGTAATTCTCGTGAAACTATGCAGAAATGTCTGCTTTCAAATTAAACAAAGCCATTCAACCTCACCAAATGGCAGTCACAATTCCATAATGCATTCCGATCCGCTAACATTTTAAAAAGACTGCATTTTAGCATTGTAAACAATTCCTTTACATTCAGTTTCCTTTGTGTTATATTTGCGTGTTTTGAAACGGTAATCAAGCGAGAATGCGAATGCGGGGGACGAAATTTCCCTTATCATGACTTCATGTACACTAATTAACATTAGTAAATACAATTCTTTAAACATGGACAAATATTGTTAAACACTTTTAAGGCTATGTATTTGTTTCGGCGTATTTTAATTTGGTTGTCATTCACAGAAAGATTGGATGTCTTTTTAATGTCAAAAAATCATAAAAAAATAACAGGAGTTTAAACTGTTCTAACGAAAATTCTTTCAAAAGTTGTTATAAAATTGTATTTAACAACTTTTACGTTGATTTTTTTAATGATCGCAAGAATTTCAAATTCTTTCTCAAGCTTTTTTCGTAGATATACTGCACTTCAAAGTTTGGTTATTTAAGGACAATTGAGTTTGTCATTTGCTAAAAAATTTATAGTTTAATAACAGTTATAGCGTTTCTAATTCATGTAGTTTTAACGCGAAATCTTCCAATGTGTAGATAAATGATGTTAATAAGTAAATATATAACGAGAATATTTTTATTTAAAAAAAGTCAGTTAAAATAATTTGCGTTTATTTTTATTTAAACAAATTCTTGTAGACCATACCAGCGGATTTTAAATACATAAATATTCAATGAAAGTAATATTTTGGATTTTTTTACATTCGGACTTTGTTAGTATCAAAATGCATCTTTGGATTCCATAGTGTTAACTTCATATTTCGTGCATCTGTTATGTATCAAATTCATTTCTAAATTAATAATTTATATATTTGTTATCTAATGCGCAGATAATTTTTTAGTTTTATGGACGAACTAAAAGTAATTTACACTTCGCAAATGTTCAAGTTCTATTGTTCAAACTCAACAACAAATTCCTTCCATTCGCATTAGAACTTTTTATTGTTATTTTATCTAAAGCTGCTTCTCGCTATGAGCCATTCAGCATTCTAGATCCTTCGAGAAAACTAGAGACAAAGATAGCATTTCTTAAAGCTCCATGAAAGAAGATCTAAACACGAAATGAGGCAGAAGATCAACCGTAAATCCACTTGGATGAGCCCAGATTTACTTCCAGGGATATTTATCTGAATGTGACTATTAGCTCGCGATAAGCAAATCATCACTCTTGGCATTTTTATTGATCTCTGGACCGTTGAAATGTACTGACGCATTAAACAAAACTGTTTTGTTTCTTTTAGTTATCAAGTATTGTTGTTGAAAATAAAACTCTTGTATTTTATATTATGTTTGAAGGAATTTTTATGCATATCAACATTCTTTTTTTAAGGTTATTTTTAGTGCGTTTAATAAACAGTCGCTATAGCTTAAAAATCTTCAGTGTTTTGGCGAGTAAATAGTACGTAAAAAGGAGTGTAAACATTGAGAAAAAAAGAGTACTGGGGAAATAACCCTTCATTACAAAGGAATATGTCTGCATCAGGCCCCTTTGGCGAAAAATTCAAAAAGCCACTGGCCATAGACCTCTGATATATAAGTTTCTAAAAATGCTCAATTTTAGTACTGTTTTACTGTACACAACTCCTCGATCGGGCCTCAACATGGCGGGAGAAAGGAGTCCGCTTAGAGAATTCTAACTTGGCATTAAAAAAATATGCAAAGTTTCGCTTTTATTTTTAAAGCATCAATTGTACAAATTATATATATTTTTTAACTGTAAATTAATTTAATAAACTATAAATAAGTGAATTTTCGAAAGAAATGTAAATGGGAAATTGTGGCAACACAAAGATATTTATTAAAAAAGATTACATCCTTATTCTTCGAACTTCAAACAAATTTAGCAAACGATAAAGTCTAATTATTAAATCTGAGAAAGGAGATTAATGAAAATAGTTAATTTTGGAGTGTAAAGTTTGAATTATAAATAGCTAAAGGCCCTGTTTGTTATTAGAATTAAATCACCATTGTCATTCACAACAATCGCCCGAGAAACTTAATTCTTTTAGACAATAAATTACAATAAATTTATTTTTGAGACATCGATCAGTTTGAAATGACGTCAAATATATTTCACTACGAGATTCTTTGTATGTTGATAAGAAATATTTTCATTCTATTTAAAAGCGAGGAATATTACATATTTATTCTTTGAAATATAAATTAATTTTTGCAAACGATAAGTAATAATTATTGAATTTTCGAAATAAAATAAATAAATCTAGCCAAATTTAGCGTGTGAATGTTTAATACAGAATTAATGCTGTGTTTTGGCGCCTTTTTACCTGTTAAACACAACTTTTGTGTGGAAGCGGGTTAAGTGACAGATTCTGTTACAAACCTATTTGTTTATTTTGCTAAAGAAAGGCTCTTTTGGAACTTCTGACATAACTTTTATTTCTAGCAAAGGCAAAATTCTTCAGGCGGATCCTCCCTGGATACTCCCAAGCTGGAAAGTCTGGAAATGGACGACTGTTTGGGCAAACTGGAAAATTACCTGGAGGACTTGTCCGCTTTTGCGACAGAGATATGTCCTCAGGGCGTGACTGTGCGATGCAGGATTTCAAGGGACAAGAAGGGCATGGACCGGGGCATGTTCCCTACCTACTTTCTGCACTTGGAAAGACAGGATGGACGCAAGGTAATTGCATCTACAAGTTGTATTTTGCCCAGGCCTATGATGTTCAAGTCACTATCTCCGTTTATGTCGCCGTGTGCCTCATTTACTAATTCTAGCGATTGTCCATACCGAGTAGCTAGTTGGACTATGGATCCTCAATTAATATGAAACAAGTTTGGTTCTCATTTACTGTCCCCGGAAGGATGAAAGGCTGACGTGGCCCATGACCAGCCGGTTGCGCCAAACACTTGTATGCACTATATCACCACCAACACAAATAAATAGAAAAGGGTAGTTGTTAAAGACCACCAAGAAGACATCAATTTAATTAGTCAGAACTTATCTTAACGACAGTGTCGATGTAACTTAAACTAATAATAAAAAAACTTTTTTTTTTCTAGCAGAATAACATAGAAAGTTAGTTAAACTGTCTAAGAAAACAATTGAATTCTACGGTCAAAAATATTAAGACATAAACATTGCATATAAATCGTGTAATTTTGATGTTATAAACGTTATAACTAAATGATAATGAAATTTATCCATCTAAATTGCTTTAATATCATGAAATTTTCACTGCAATGACCAAATGTCTTAAAAAAACTTTTTCCTGAAAAAGAGATTTTAGTGTTAAAGTTAGAGTTAATTAGTTTTTTTTTTACTTTATTTTTAACGATAAATACTAAAATTGAAAAAATAAACTAAAGTTTTATTGAACATTTACCATTATGGCTGTAACTGGAAACTAACATCATCCAGTAATTGACATTGAAAGGTTGTTTTAATTGCCCGTCTAATTTTATTCTAACAAGAATTATATCCTTTAATCTCTAATGTCCTACGCGAAAAATTTGCTTTAATGCCTTCAAAATTTATTGATATTTGTTATATTTTTAAAAAAATTAACTAATTGGTGCAGTAGATGCCTCTCAATGAAAAATATTTTATTAAATTACTATCTAAAAGTTCTAAAACTTTTTATATTGCAAATTATACTTTCACAAAAGTCTACTCAATTAACTCATGAATAATGATTTACAAGAAAATTTGCCATGTGAAAACGAGCATTCTGCTTAAGTTTATCTAAATAAATAATATGTAACACAAATGAAGACCGTAGTTCTGAAAAATTTATGTAGGCCAAATTAAGTTATACAAAATACGAGTTTAAATAACTTACATTTAACGTTTTTATTCAGCAATGGAGGTGTTAATGGTATTCACAAAGTCGTCGCTAATGGATCCACCACAAGTCCATGAAGGGTGGCATCCTGAGTTTTAGTATGTCTTTCTAGATTCCATGTCTTCCTATTTTTAGGTATTCCTGCTTGCAGCTAGAAAAAGGAAAAAAAGCGCCACTTCTAATTATCTGATCTCGATTGATGCTACCGACTTGTCCAGAGGCGGAGAATCATTTGTGGGGAAGTTACGGTCAGTTCTTTATTACTCTAGTAAAGTCTTTTTTTTTAATAGAATGTTGAACCAAGAAAACCAAACTTTTTTAGTTTTTTTTAACGTTTCCGGTAATGTTTGCCGTTCTTATTGTGCCGGATGATCACAGTGGTAAAGTTAAGTCAATTAAACCTTTCATATGGGACGGGAAGTATGGTTTTACCTGCGGTTTTCAGTCTAGTAGTGGCAATGTAAAAAGCTGTTGCAGCCGCAATGCACGGCCACAATTTTCTTTTTGCGTTTCAAAATTCACTTAACATTCCCATTACTTAATTGAAAACGGCAGGTAAAACCGAAAGTGCGGTGCTCGCTTCTATCGCAAGTGAAAGATCCAATTGACTTAACATTGACACTGCGATCATCCGGCATCGTAGATACGGCGAAAGTTACCGGAACCATTGCTTGTCAAACTGTAATTAGACATATGGATTTTAAAGGAACATGACAAAAAAAATTAAGTAAACTCAAACCACCAATAATAGCGTTAAATTCAAGGTAAAGAAACAATTCTAGAAAACGTAAATAATTTGAACCAATCTGGTATACATTATTATCTGTCTACAGTGTAAATGTTTTAGATTTGAATTTTTAAAATAAACACGCAAATACATAAATGTGAAATTTTCTGCATTTTACAACTATTTGATCAACAAACCATCTGCAGACTACAGTATTAATCTGTTAGGGAGAAAAATAAATTTGAAACAACTATATATTTCAAAACTGCACGGGAGAATTACAAAACGTAGACTCGAGAGAAAAATTCGTTTGAAAGTTTATTACAATATTTTTTTTTGTAAAAAAAAAGCTCCATGTGTACAATTCATTAGTATTTGAACATTTGTGGAATGTTTTTCTCTTTTTGAAATATTTATTTTGTCTTAGAAATATGGAAAGAATGTTTCGATTAAAGTCAAACATATTTTTTTTTCGCCATATTTACTTCGGTCATTATCACGCTTAAATCACACTTTCCCTGCAGCAACACAACTTGGCAAATAGTAAAAAAACGGAAGTCGAAAGCGCACAACAAAATCCAATTTTTCACCGAACGAGTACAGAATCTTACAATCTATCAAAAAAAGTATTCGAGTATCCCGTTCTTTCCCCCATACATTCGAATGGAAATCAAATTTGCATTTCTTTCTCCGATCCCTAATAAAGACTGATTTCATTTTCTTCTGCGAGTTCGCCATTTTTGTTTGTATTTATAAGTATAAGTTTCCAAGGTAAAAGTATAAGTTAAAATAAAATCTAAAATTTAATTACTTTCACTACCATGCATTTTCTATACAATAGTATGCTTTTAATAAATATTGTAGCTATTGGCAGAAACATGTAACACCTCGTTACATAAAGCGCTTCTTGGCAGACAAATAATATGCATACTATAACTGATTGTACAGATCGTGTGATAAATATTAATGATATTTAGTATGTATATTCGATTAAAATGTGTAATTTATTTTTAAGTTTAAATAATCCTTGATAGCTATAGTATTTTTTTCACATTTTATGTTTGTAAAGATAATATAAATATTAGCATAGTATACATTTTTAATTTTTTAGCACGAGATCACTTTCCAAACGTGTGAGTTGCTGACAGTAAAATTTGGTTAAATTATTTGATTTTGTTTTCTTTTCGAGAAAGTTCGGAGTTAGTCAAGCTATACCATTAAACGGCATAATTATCAAAGATTCGGGTATTTTTCAGGTACTTAATTTGGTGTATAAAGACGGTAATTAAGGTTACGTATTTATACGTTGTGAAATGAAGCGAAAACATGCAAAATTTTACACGATATGAAAAAAAGGCATTAAAGTGTTCAGTGTGACAGAAGTCTTAATAATTCATTAATAAATAATTCCCTAAAAACAAATTTTTAAAAAAATATTTATAAAAAAAAGAAGTTGAAAATTTAAACTTAAGTCTCATAAACAACAAATTTACACTTTAGCTAAATTTTTTATACTTCAGAGGGTTAAAACGATGAATTGCATTGCATCTATCTTAACCTAATTAATCGTAAATTAATCAGGCTCATATTTAATCGTGTTCAGGTTCGTAGCCAGATAAAGGACGGAGTAATACACTGCGATGCAAAAGTTTAGACAATGACGTAAGTTAGCTGTAAAATTTAGAACTGTGATAGTAGAATTACAGAACACCCCTAAACATATTAAATAAATATTTTGAAATGCTATTATTGAAACATAATTGTTTGATTTGCTATAACATTTTTTTTCATAAAATAAAAATGTGTATAATGCAAAAGTTTAGACACAAATACGGTATTATGCTAATTTAAAGTAGATAATGGCCTAATTTCTCATATTTATTGATGAATTGAATTTTTTTTATATGATAAATTGAAAAAACGATATTCGGTGAACTAAACAGATTTAATAACAGCATTGGTTCAATTTTCACCAAACAGACAATGTAGCCACTTTAAAGCTTTATTCAAATCATATTTGCTTCAAATGTACAATTTAACATCTCTAAATACGAACCGAATGCCTACCAGTCCATCGCATTAAAATTTTGCCACGAATTTGTGGATTTAGAGACATGCATTGACCGATTTTCTAGATAAAAAGTGCAGTCTTTCCCATATTTAATCACAAAATAGCTACATATTGTTCTTTTTTTATACTTTAATACAATGCAGAGAGTCACCTCTTCAAAAACGCCAAAAAAAGTCGGCCATTTCAACGTAAATTTACTTCACACCATTACGAAAGTTCCTTCTTTATACTGAAGTTTGAAATTTCTTGAGAAAAAACCGGTTTCTTTGAACCGGTTACAATTTAACCAGTCTCTTTAGTGCTATTTAAACAAGTTCAGTTTAACCGAAAATTGAAAAATAAGCTTGTGAAAACACCGTTTTTTTTTCCTTTAAAAACGAGGAGGAACGTTTATAATGGTGTGGAGGGAATTACGTTGATGAGACAGACTTTTTTGTCGTTTTTGAAGAGGTGACTATCTCTGCATTGTACTAAAGTGCAAAAAAGAATAATATGTCGCTATTTTTTGATTTTATATGGGAAAGACTGCACTTTTCATCAAGAAATTCGGTCAATGCATGTCTCTAAATCTACGAATTCGTGGCAAAACTTTAAGGTGATGGGCTGGTAAGCATTCGGTTCGTATTTAGAGATGTTAAAGTGTACTATTGAAGCAAATATGATTTGAATAAAGATTTAAAATGGCTATATTTTCTGTTTGGTGTAAAATTGAACCAATATTGTTATTAAATCTGTTTAGTTCACCGGATATCGTGTTTTTTTAAAATTTTATCATATAAAAAAATACAATTCATCAATAAAAATGCGAAATTAGGCCATTATCTACTTTAAATTAGCATAATATCGTATTTGTGTCTAAACTTTTGCATCATACAAATTTTTATTTTATGAAAAAAATAATTGTTATAGCAAATCAAACAATTATGTTTCAATTAAAGCATTTAAAGATATTTTTTTAATGTTTAGGGGATTTTTGTAATTCTACTATAAAAATTCCAAATTTTGCAGCCAAATGAAGTCATTTTCTAAACTTTTGCATCGCAGTGTGGAATGTATTGCTAATCCCTAAATTCTTAGAACGTAACCAATGTATTACTAAATATCTATAAATAATGTAGATTTTTCCAGATTTCTTACGTCCAATAAAATTTTTAAGTTAACTTTCTTGAAAACATTTTGAAACTAAATTTCTAATTCAGCTTCCTAATATTTTCCAAAAATATTCCGTGCCGCTTTAGAAGAATCTGTTTGTATACTAAAAGTTTTCTTGCTGTGCTTTTTCTGAATAGAAAGTCTTGTATTCCCTCTCCCTAAATTATGTTTCCGAAGCTGCAGTAATTTTTTTTCTAGAATTTTTTTATAGACGTGTTAGATAAGATAAGATTTAAAAGATAGATATGGATAAAATTAAAATCAATCTCGTACAAATCTCTTTAAAAAGTGTATAACTCAAGTTAAATCAAATAAAAAAAAATTAGATTTCTTATTTTTCCTTAAAAATATTAAATTTTTATAGACTTAAAAAAAGAAAGCATAAAGGTGACTTTTCAAAACTTTGGATTTCGAAAATAATTGTGAAAAATGAATCTTTATACTTCGCCAATAGTGTTACTTATTACAATATACAAGGTATCCAAGTATTTAATTAGATCAACGACGAAAAAACCGACAGAAAACAATTTAATGAAAAATTTTTAATTTTTAGATTCAAAAAGCAGGTGACAAATAAGGAACAGAAATTTATACTTCACCTAGATTTAATTTTTATATATATAATTTAATCACAATCATGTGATGGGTAGATATTTTTTATACCTTGAGAGTATATGAAATGAGAAATATTATAAAATTAGTGAAATAAATGTCTTTTAACTTAAATTTTTCACTGAATAACAACTTTTAGTAGGAATAGTTGAGAGAGGGCAGTAAATAGATTTGGTCTAATAGATTAAAAAATATTATTTCTTTATTGTTATTAATAGTTCATAAATGTATTACTACAATACACACAAATCAGAATTTCCAGTTCCAGCAATATGTCTTTGAGACATTTAGGTAAACAGTAATTGCATCCTATTAAATCACGCACTGAATGTCATATTTCAATAACTCATAGCAAGCAGTAAAAGAAATTATTCAGCTACTTACTACACTTCACAACAATAATACAGTCATTTTGTTTGTAATTTAATGTAAAATATATTTGTAGTTGAACTTGTTGCTCTAAACCACGTATTTTTCGAAATATTTAAGAAAAACTGAAAAAACTACCAATGCCGTCGCTTACACCACTGCGAGAGGTGTAAGCGACGAGCCTCTCACCGAGAAGATTCTTGGTTCTGTCCTTATCCTAGCCATACTACAGACGTTTTCGTGCTGGTGGAAAAAATCCTCTAAAAAATCAGTTCACTGCGATATACGTGCTCATTAAATCTGTGGAGTCGGAAGTCCCGACGGGCGGCATTGGCGTACGATGTCGCTCGAAGTTCCGTTGGGTGCCCGCTCAGGTGTCGACCTCGTCACTTGACCAGGTTTCTAAATTACGAGGGGTAATTAGCTGTTTTAAAGCTCCTAAAGGCGGCTAGAAATAGGCAACCGGAAAACGATTACATTATACATATTGTAGTTAAATCTATGATTTTTTTTTTGTTCCCTGAAAGTTTTTTTATTGTCTTAATACGATTTTGTAGATAGACATGGACAATATTCTACTTTTAGATAGATCAAAGTTGCTTATTCTGAAAATAGGTGTTACACACACTTTTTAACTGATTTGAATCATTACTTGGGTGTGCAGTTTGTATTCATTTTTTTCTTATATCAAATTGACATTTTGAGGAAAACTTTTTGTTGATTTAGTATCACAGAGCTGTAATCGTAAGAGCGAATGAGCCCGGATGACAGCGGGTCTCCAAAAAGCAATTAAATGCCTCTGTGTTATCCAAAGGAAAAAATTCTAAGCCACAATTCTTTAGTATTGAATATTTTTACAAACTGTTTTTTTTTTAGCTGACCTAACTACATGGGCTAAAAAACACTTTACTACACTGCTCAAAACAATTAGGGGAACGCATGGTTTAAACCCTGTCGCCCCCATTGATTCCATTTGGTATCATCAGCTTCCGATTTTTTTCTCACTAAGTTGAGCTCGCAATTATTTATCGTTAGATGGAAGAATCTTGTCTTTTGAAGAATTAAATGTTTTAATTAAATGAAAATATGAAAAACATGGTAAAATAAAATTCACTCCCAAAAAAATTTTATTAAATAAATTGACCCTAAATTCTTCATGATTGCATTCTTCGATATATTTAAAAATTGATTTTACCTTTTTTTACAAATAAAGTTTTGATTTATTCTAAAGTTATGATTACAATTTTCCCCCTTAAATTTTAGTTTAAAAATTAAGATTTTGTCCCCTGTTTTTTACCATTTCATTCTGGGTGCGTAATGAATCTATTTCACAAATTTTAGATTTTTATAATAAAAAATAAGAAGCTAGAACTGGACGTGTAAACAAAAGTACGCAAAGTGCTCCCCTAATTGTTTTGAGCAGTGTAGTTTTGCATGTTTTCACCTTTCCTAGAAACCTCTAGAAATAGTATGTAAAATTCTTTTGATGATTCATAACACTTTTTTACAGCATGGTTTTTGCATATTAATACTATCTCTAACGCAGTTGGGTCATTTAAAAAAAATTTACAATTCCAACCCCCAATGTTAAAAAAAAAGTTGGGTTTTATTTAAAATATTTGTTACTATAACATTAAGATTTCACCTATCAAAAAACTCTACAAAATCTGCACATTTTTTTAATTTATGCCTTAATTCCGATTTTTCACTTACCGCAATGCTATTATACCGAAAAAAGATCAGAAATGCGTGATTTGTTTCATTCTTCTTAAAGAACAGTTGCTTTCTGCTCTGTTCTTTTAAAAAGAACAGTTCTTTAACCTGTTCTTTTTACAAAAGTTGCTTTACACGTGGAAGAATTCAGGCAAATATAAATAAAATTAAAAAGTAATATTTATTACTTAAAAAGTAATACAACTTAGAAATATTTAGAATAATTTATGACAAAACTATTTCAAATAAACATTTAACATAACAATTATTCTAATAAACATTTTCAATAAACAAACATTTTATAACAAAATTATTTTATTAGGTTAATTCAGCTAAAGTGGAATCACAATTTCCCTTTTTTTTTCAAAACACGAACATAAGATTACGAAGTTTTTTTTTTATTTTCAGAACTGATAAAAAATATCAAGTTGTTAAATCTTCCTTGGTAAGAATGCGTCCTTTTGTCTGCGATTTTGTAATTTTTTTTCTTCTTTACTATGGCGCCTTTGTATTTGATTATTTTATATTTTTATTTATCTTGAAAACTGTATTCTTATAGATGCGAATAAAATAAACTTTGCACACTCGAATATGTTACATATTCCTTGTTGATTTTTTAGAAAGTTTTTGAAGATGTTTTAATTATGGAAGTATCAAGATATGAACATGTTAATCACTTTTCAAATTTAGAAATTTTCCTCTTGTTAAACATTGATTTATGATTGTCGTGATGGGGTCTAGTGGTAGTTTTACTGTTCTGAGGAAAATAATCAATTAAGGAAAGAATCATTTACTTATAACATGCGTTGTGTCTTTTCACAATAACACCAGATTAAACCAAATTATTTCTTAAGATAAGATTGGATAAACTTTAGACAAATTCCAAAAGTTAATTATTTTTTATTAAAGTCTGAGAGAGGCACACATGATACATTATGGACATAGAAGGGTACCTTTAGTCCGGTGAAGAGTCGCTAAATATCCATGCTTACACTAGATAAGGTTGTTTCTTTTAACAATATACAGCGTAGTTCTGACAGAGCATTTCACATTTTTACTTGTCGTTAACTGGAGGACCTCTAAGTCCAACCAACGTCTAATAGAATCTAACTAAAATCTAACTAAAGTCTGGTCCGATCGTAGGAAGGAGAAAAAGGGCCTGCCCCCAAAGGTCAGCCATTGGTCTCGTTGAGTCAAGGAGGGCGTGTTAAACCACTTTCGCGGGCTTTTCATCACATCTCACTGGTTGAGTCTGGTCTAGTACAAATTCTTTATGATTCCAGGAATTTCCGAGAGGCCGTCTGCAGTCGTTAGTGAACATGTATTGTTTACACCCGACAGAAAGGCGTCTATTGGCGTGGTTTTTTGCTGGAAAACCCGCCAGTCGTTGCACAGTTGGCTGAGTATTGCACAAATGGCGAAGTTGTTTTTGTGGTGAAAGAACACTTCAGCACAATGATTTGTTGTATAGCCAACATATTAAGCGAAATGCTGTTTTTTTAGTTATAATATTTGTTCGTTGTGAGATGCGTTTTTGCAAGGATCTCCCTACGTGTTGTGTTTCACCATTTTTTATTTACGTAAATGATAGTGTTTTTGTCTTTATGTATCTGGCCATGGTCGACTCAAATTTAGGGTCACAGAAGCTCTTTGGACGTCACGCCATCCGACCGGTTCGGAATGTAAGCTAGCCAGGAAGACGCAGGGTGCAGCCATAAACCTACTCAGCAGCTGTGCATTGTAGGGCTTCCTTCACAGCTGATCGCAGTCCCACAAGAACGAGTGGCAAAGTCAGGGTCTAGCGGTTGTTGTGGCACTTGAGGGCTTGTTTGAGGGTTCTATGGAGTCTTTCCACCATCCCGTTGCTGGAAGGGTGATAGGGGGTAGTTCTTACCTGCTTAACCCCCAGTACTTTGGAAAGAGAAGTAATAAGTGTTGACTGAAATTGCCTGTCTTGATCAGTGGTTATGATAGAAGGCACGCCAAATCGTGCGACCCAATGCTGCAATAGTGTACGTGCAACAGTGTCGGCGGTCATGTCGGAGGCAGGAATATAGCTTCCATCCAGCGAGTATACGTCATTCCGTCAACCGCTTGTTGTCGAGATCTGATACTGTTTTTCTAAATGTAGCAAACAAACAACTCCACTTGCTATTGTTGTCAATTTTCAAATTTAAACCTCTATAATTTTTTCCCGGTTGATGTTCTTCACAAAAGTTCTATCAAGTTCTATTTTTAATTTTTCATGACTGAAAAATGACCAGAAAAATGACGACGACGTACGACGTGATTAAAATAATTCCAACCTTTATGCGAACCACGAAAAAACGAGAACTTTAGATATAGTTTGATACTTTCAATTACAACTGATGATGCCAATAAAATCCTTGATATGTCGAAATATTCACATGAATATTTCGAAATATTTATCCTTATTATTATTAGCCAAACTAACCCAGTTATTGATAATTATCAGAAAGAATCAGTGGAAAGCCACAGTTTCTGTTTTTGGAATACAAGTCTTTACCATGGAATATTTCCTGGTGAAGAAATGAGTGATGGTGTCAAAAAGAATTGCCAAATGTAGTTTCTAATACATTTGGCACCTAAAGAAACTATACAAGTTCCATGTTGTAGAATGTTAGGCTTATCTGATTTATCATTTGAGAAAATCCTCATAAATAATTATGAATTATAGTTATTTATGTAAAAAGTGGTAAATCAAAACACTTTACATGGAAGAGAATTGTTGCATGATGGGAGCGACAACTACCTAAGAGTATATCTGGAGGCGTTTGAGAAAGGATAAAACCTGTTTGGAGCTTTTGGAAGGACTTTATTTGAGCCGTTGTTTCTGACTGTTATCCCACTAAGATCGCCAACAAGGAAGATGACTATGAGTAGTTTTAACTTTTAATATACTATTTTTCTTTTTGTTACATATATATCTGTGTGTTTGATACTTGTTATAGCATTTATACTATACATATACATGTACAATTTTATGGGGGTGAACCCATAAAAGGGGTCTGATTTTACTATTGCATTACCTGTAGAATCCCCCACCCCTCAAGCTAATCACTACATATACATGCACTTTTAACTCTCACAAGTATGCCTATTAGCAATATTAACAATTTTCTGCCTTGCCTCCTTTTTTATTGCTTTACAGAAGTATATTTTCACTTTTTATATATTATGGGATGATTTTCACCATCACATTTTATAATAATGATCTCTGAAAATTTCGAAAATGCTGCTTCTTTAGGTTCCATTTTAGTAAATCTAAAGGAGCATGTCCGGCAACTTTTTCGTCAATCAAGCGAAATCACCACAGATTGTATTTAAAGCATAAATTGCAAAATTTTACAACCCTGCCATTTTTTAAACTGCCAATAAACATGAATTATGTTACGGCAACCTTGATTTTGATTTGTTTTTAGTTTAAACGGCTGTCGCACTTGCACGTTGCATTGATAAATTCTAAATAATAATCTATTTAGATCTTAAATGTAGATATTTTAATCTGAAGGTTTTTTTATACTAATCTTTCATTAACTGTATGCTTAATAATTTTAAATAACTTTCTTATTTTAAATCATTTATTCATCATTTTAAGGTTCCAAGTTTTTTATAGATCTGATATGATATGCTTGTGAATTGTTCCTGGCATGTAAAAGTTTCGGCATTAAATTTTCCAAAATATTTTTGATAACTTTCTTTTTTTTATTATTAGTGATTTTTTTTGCACTACTTTGTTTATAAGTTGATCCTGTCCATTTTCTTCCATTGTTAAAAATTCTTAAATCGTATTAATGTTAATCATAAATTATTTTAAGAACACATTTCTTAAATTATTTTTTATTCACATTGTTTTGAACGTGCAGCAAACTGTTCAGTTCTGATTTTCTTATTAAAATATCGCTACGATGGCGAATGCCACAGTAATTTTTAGTAAATATTTCTTTCATGTTCTCTTCAGCAAACATTTTCAGTTTTGAGCACTTAAGCAGTAATATAATTCATTGTCACTTCAAGTTAACAGACTTGGCAAATGCTAGGTTTGTTGTCATTTTGACTTGGCGATATTTTTCGACTTAGCGCCAAATCCGGATATAGTCCTTTAAGCTAATCTTCCTTTTTTTCCCGAACAGACACGCTTCTACAATTTTCAACTTCAGTAAAAGTTTTCACTTTCATCGAATATGGACATTTCTAGGGTCATATGATCAACCGTAGTTTTACTTTGTGCTTTCCTGTGTTTGACTTCACTCTTTATAAATTTAATAAAAATGAAAACCCTAAAAATGAAAAGTTGTAGGTACAAAGTGAAATTGAGTTGGCATGATTTTAAATTAAATTGTAAATGAGTTGGCATGATTTACCAGTATTTTAAATGATTGGAATATAATTTTTAACAATTGAATGTTTTGCTTCCATAGATCAAATCTTTTGGGAACAGTGTTCACTGTTTATGACTCTGGGTTTAATCCTAAAAAGCGGCTGAATCCTCAAAAAGATTCAAGATGTGAAGTAGCTTTAGTTGCATATGTAAGTTATTTTTTTCTTATTTTCAAATGTTTTTTTGTTCTGTATATACTCCTGCATCAACCCATTCGTGTATAAGTGATCCCTGCCCCCATTTTTAAACCAAATAACCTTCAAGAATTGGTAACCCTTGTATTAGTCGAGGTAGGAAATAAAGCAAGAAAGTTCGGTTTCAGCGGTTTCGCATCGCAATTTGCGTGCAAATTCACTGAAGCAGCGATACAAATAGTCAACCGATTCGCTACAACTGCAATGCATTTTTTAACGATTGTTTACTTTGTCTTCGCACCGTTATTCGATACTTTGTAGCTCCGGTTCAGGCCAGTTGGATCAACCAAAATATTTTCTTTTGATAAAGAGTTCGTGAGCCGTGACTTTGTGATTACATGAACAGCTTGATTGTAATATTTTTTATTTACATTTGAAACTTTTTTTTTTAGCTTCTTCGGCCTATACTAGAGTTTCTGTTTTAGACAGGATTTAGTAAAAAAAATGGAGGGTTGGAAATTTTCTGGAGATTCCGAAAAATTTTCAGATTATCGCCGAAATTCAAAAGTGTCCGGATTATAGAACATTCCGGATTATAGGTGTTCGGATTAGCGGTTCTATACTGTATTTACTTTTCATAATAAGGTATATAATTATATCAGTTACTAGATTTATAGGCTTAATATAAAAAATATATTTTGGAGCTAAGTATTCAAATATGTACTGGATACAGAAGGAAGGAAATTTGCATTTCGCCATTGCAATCTGTGGCTTCTCCTAAAAAATCTCACCCAAAAAAAGAGATAATTTGGCTTATTCTTTCATATATTTTAAACATAAAAAATATCAAAAAAAATTGTAGACATTTTGATGTTTGAACACAACTTGATAACTTTAAATTGAAAAAACAAAATGTAGCTCATCATAGCCTCAAGAATATTAAAATATGAAAAATTTCTTTAAAAGGTTAGTTCGTAAAACCTGGAAAAACCTGGGACCCTAAAACGCTAAACCTGGAAAAATGGGAGATTCATCCTCGGAAACCTGGAAAACTCGGAGATTTTTTTTTCTTAAGATTTAGTGGACACCCTGTAAATATAAAGTGAGAGAGTAGGGTTTGTTTTGCATTTGTACCTGTTATATTCAAATATTTTAAATATGTTATTATCAATTCTTTTAGGAAACCAATGTATTGGGATTTAAAGGTCCCAGAAAAATGTCTGTGATACTTCCTGCACTTAATAATGAGAACAAACGGATTGAAATGAAATCTAGTGCTGTAAGTAAATCTTTACAACCAATAAATAAGTGTTTTTACTTTTATTTTTGTTACCTTTTACATCTCCAATGATACAGAAAAGTGTTTTTAATTAAAATATTAATTTGAATCAATTTAGGGGATTTAAAAAAAAATATTAGTAGTTAAATCATGTTAACTAATTGTTTTTATTTCTTTTGTAATGAGTTTTAGCTTGAATATTGTTTAGTAAAAAATACAATGTCTAAAATTTCTATATAGTATTATTGTATTACGTACTTAACGAATTAAGGAATTGATTAGTAGTTGTGATTGTGTAATATATAATAGAAAATCAAGTTATTGCATAATTTAGTTACATTTGATTTTTTTTTATGAATTTGTAATTGTTTTTATTAATGTATTTGGTTTTGGTAAAAGATGAAAAAAAAATTTCTTACATTTATTATAAAGTAGAAACTGTAGGTACCTTATAGCTGTTTTAAAATTGTTAGACATTTGGTTTTTATAAATTCAATTTTTTTTATTAAATACCATTCTCAGTTGCTGTAAAAAATGTAACAAATCTTTTCAATCTTAATTTTCAAAATTTGCAATTACTTTTTTATAAAATTTTTAGATTGCTTGATGTGTTAACTTTCTATTATTTCTTAGTTTTGCAACTTTTATTATGAGTGTTGTGTAAGTGTATTTAGGAATTAATTGAAAGAGCAAAATAATACATAAAACATTATTCATAAATGATTTGTAATTAATTATCTATTATCTTGTTAAAATTTTACTGATTGAAGACTTTTTTGTTTTAAAAAGTTTTTGATTTCACCCTCTTAAAGTACATTTTACCATCTCTCCATATTCCACAGAAACAAACAATGGTTCAGTAGAAAGAATTAAGAAAAGTATACAATCTTCTATATGGTACTCGCTTTATAAACCCAGCGTTGCAAGGGTGTACCCTTAATATACGGTGATTATATTTTTGTATGTAAACATTTATTTTATACCAATTGATCCCATCTCCACTGGTCAGCACTCCATCGGTATATTATAATTTCCTCCCATTCTAATATCAGCATTAATTTTAAAAAAGAGATCCGATTGTATCCAGGCCCTTCTAGAAGTTAGGGGGCTTTCCCAGAGGTCCTGTTTAAATTGCCAGAATAGACATCCGAAAATTCACAAAATGTGGTAAACATTCCACTTAATACTCGACCACTCGACAAGGCTGGGGAGCCCAGTCGGTAAAGGCGTTTGCCTCGCATGCGATGGTCCCAGATTCGGGTACGGGCATCGTCAAAATAACTGCCGACCTATCAACGGCCTATGCAGCCAAAAATGTCCTGTATCCCGCATAATACCCCATGTGGTGGGAGTGCACGTTACATATTTTTCAAAGTCCCGACGCTACGTAGGATGTTGTCCTTAAAAGTTGCATTGGGTGCCTACTCAGGTGTTGGCTCGTCACCTGACTGTGGTTCTAAATTAAGACCCCGTGGCCAATAGCCCTCGTGTATAGCTCTAGTGAGACAATAATTCAAACTAACCCATACAACTGGATGCAAATAGCTACCTTATGTTAAATTTTCAACTTCGCCAAAAGCCCCCAATGCCAAAATTCAATCGGCCAATATATCATCTGTACCAAATTTCCAGTTTCATAAACATAAAAAAATAGGCTATACGTAGAGAGAATTGACATTTCTTCGAAGTATTCATTATATCTAGAATAGTTATCGCCTTTACTATCATCAGACATTGTAGCAATATCTTCATTTCTTACCATTTGTAAACATCAATTAAATTCGGTAACAAAAAAAATCAAAAGATTTAAATTCTATAAATAAAATAAAATAATGATATTCAAATAACAATCTTACAAATTAAAATCGCATGCTCTGACGTGTTTATAGTTAATTTTCGTTCACGCTGAACGCGCTGAAATTTTTTTCAAATTAGAAACCGAAATCTATAAATTAAAAGTTTATAACACAATGCTATTTCTATGGAGAAATCGGCTCACGTTTTGCTTTCCTACACACGTTCGGGTTCGAATTTCGAAAAATCGTTTCTTAAATGACGCCTACGACGTAAAAGAATATTTTCCTAAAATTTGGTAGCTCTACCTCCAGTAGTTTTGGCTGGCGTTGATACGCGAGTCAGTAAGCGAGTGAGTCAGTCAGGACTTTGCCTTTTATTTATAGAGATAAACAAGAGACTTTTATATGTACTAATATTAACTGGAATGATAAATACTTTCATGTCTATCAAGAAGTTCCAATAAATCTTAGTTAATTGTGTTTTTAAGGTCTAAAACCCGTTTCTCTTTCTTGATATTTTAATATCTGTCAGATGGGAAACATACTAGCAAAAAATTAAGTCAATTTTTTTATTAAAAAAATTGTTAATTACCAAAAGTTGTCGGTTATATCCCTGTGGTTACTGACCTGCCCGAGATCAGTTTTGCAGTTGGTTACTGAGTCGGCGGTTTCGGTCGCTTTTGCGAAATCCAGGGGTGTTAGTTAGTTTGGAAACAGACCTCCCTGTTGATAATTGGAGGGTTCCCTCCTCTTCCCTTGCCGCTGACAGAGACTTGGGGCTTTTCTTTGTGTACTTTGAGTACAAAAGGGAAGGATTGTCACGCTTCGCTAAAAGGATTCTAGAAAGTTAAGCTATTTCTATCGGGAGGTTTTGCTTTGGCATGTGGTGCGAGACAACAAAGTTTATACGTTTGTAACATGCATGCATTTTCCAGGTTGTGTAATTATTAATAAAAAATACTAAAATGTGTAATGCACATATTTTTATTACAATAACCATAATTAAAATATAAAGATTAATTTTTTTCAGATATTTAATATTTAATAACATTTGTTGAGTAAAAAGTAATAGAATTTTTATTATTTACTTATTGTTTCATTAGTAATAATTTTAATTATACCAATATTTTTTTTAATTAAAAAAATATTCGGAAGACATTAATTATTCACTTATTTTTGAATATGATTAATTTCCGTTTATGTACATAATATAGAATAATTGATTTTTTGGTTTAGATGAATTTGAAATGTGGTCGAGCTAAACCTATACGAGATTGAACAATTAAGAATAGCTTAGTTTTTTTAAAAATTTAAATGGATGGTTAACGTTGTGGTTCAAGTATGGTTGAATTTATAGATATGGCTTAAAAATCCGATTCACCACCTATTTATTTAATGTAACGTACCAAGGAAACATTATATTTAAGAGGTTATAATTGACAATGACTGTAATAAACTAACTTGGTTATTTTTTTAGTAAATTAAAATATATATTGGTTACAAAAGTTAAAAACATAGTAAGATTGACCGATAATTGGACTTTGTAATTTGAATTGAATGGGAATAATTACATACAAAATTTAAAACAAACCTACATAATTTCAAATTAAAAACACATTTTTTAAAATTAAATACTATTATTTTCCATTTATATGCACATTGATATATTTTATAACTCATTATAAATACGGAAACAGATTAATTCAATAATTAATATTTGCAGAGGAGTTCAATGCAATAAAATAACTAGAGTTTGCTTTTAAGTGTCGAGTGTGAATAGCAATAGAAGGAGACGGAACCCAAAGAGTACATTGCAAACAACACAGGTGTGTCGACACTCCCAGACCAACAAGTCATTATTCTTCTTGAACAGACCCTCTCCGGTGACACCCGAATGGGGTATCTATGAATAGGAACTGTCTTCCGCAGCCACATTGAAATTTTGGACGAGTCCATTCTCGATTTTTGAGATGAAAATAGTTCAGTGCTCTGAGGACACACGATTTTTAAAGCTTGTCGATTTTTAGTAATCAGAGGGATATCAGATACCAAAATCCGTGATTTATAGGTTCACCGGCAATCTCATACTCAACTTCAACCTTTTTTTCACAGCAAGAAGAAGTAGCTAACAATTTTAAAAGGGCTATAAGATATCTACATTTCCTACTTTATAAATAAGAAATATTTGATTTCACCACGACCGAATAAATTAATAAAAACAATTATAAATTCATAAAAAAATGTAACTTAATTATTCAATAACTTGATTTCCCAATTTTAATCGCACGATCACAACTACTAATCAATTCCTTAATTTGTTACGTACGGAATACAACAATACTTTATCGCTCATCTCAAATTTATTCAGAAATTTAAGACATATTGTATTTTACCTTTTACCAAGACTGAAAAAAAACAATACAAACAATTATGAATTCATAAAAGTAATATTTAACTAAAAAATTCAATAACCTTCAATTTAATCTTAATCGCAATCCTTAATTTGTTACGTACGGAATACAACAATACTTTATCGCTCATCTCAAATTTATTCAGAAATTTAAGACATATTGTATTTTACCTTTTACCAAGACTGAAAAAAAACAATACAAACAATTATGAATTCATAAAAGTAATATTTAACTAAAAAATTCAATAACCTTCAATTTAATCTTAATCGCAACTACCATTTGATTCCTTAATTCGTTAAGTACGTAATCCAACAGTACTATATCACCCTACCATCACTATGTCCAAATTCGGAAATTTAATAAATATTTTTTTGCCTTATCTTTACTGAATAAATTATTAAAAAACATTACTTACATTACTGAATAAAATAATAAAAACATTACTGAATAAAATATTCAATAATGTTTTTCAAAATCTTATTTATACGTTCACAACTATACTACTAATTAATTCCTTAAATACATAATATAACTATCCTACATACCATACCTTCATTATCTCAAAATTATTCGGAAATTTAAGAAATATTTTATTTCACCCTTTACCAAGACTGAATAAAAACAGCTATAGATACATACAAATCAAATGTAACTTAATTTTTGATAGCTATTTTTTTCCAATCTGAAATATACAATCGCAACTCCTATTCAATTCCTTGATTTGAAATGTACATAATACAAATTTACAACACCTATACCAAAACTAATTAACACCCAAAGTCAAAAAAAAAAAATCTTAAACATAACTCACAAATCCTGCACTTTTTATGAAACGCAAGATTAGGTCCCGCGGGATTTTGTCCAATGCGGGATTATGTCCTCGCAAGATTTTGTCCATGCGAGATTATGGGATTAGAGATTCTGTCCCGCAGGATTTCGTACCCAAATCAATTTAAGTACATAGCAGAAATTACAACAAATAAAGGCGAGGCAGAACCGAGGCCCGAACCCGGAACTTCTTGTAAGGATTCAGGTACTCTACCGAGTAGGCTGTCTGGACTGATTACACCTTAGCAATATTGCATACTGAAACTTTTTGAAAAAGGTCTTTATTAGACTTCAATATTTGTTTTGTTTTATTTCTTCACAGCTTTATCATATATTTTATTTTTAGGAAGGTGAAGGTTTACTAGAAAAGTGGAAGAACAAAAATATGGAAAATATTCTGGAATTGCATAATAAAACACCAGTTTGGAACGATGGTAAGGAAGAGGCATGTTTTAATTCTTGTTGCTATGTATATAAATTAATTGGATAACATAATATGGATATAACTGAGGGTTCTCTCATCATCAAACTAATCACTAGGCATTGCTAGTATTATTCCATAATCAAATTGTGAGCCAATAAATTCATAATTTTGACAAACCTTGAAATTCTTATGGTAATACAATGGATCTGTGGTTGGGGTAATTTTTTTTAGTTATTTTCTTTTGGTTCATTAATGTACTTATGCTGCACTCATTGTCAAGCACACATAGTGTAGCTATGTTACTATGAGTTATTAGGTTTCACAGAAGACGTACTATATTTGAATACAAACGTAACTTTAATAACTCAGACGGATGCAGACATATAAACCCATCACCTGACTGTCGGGTTTTCCAGCAGCACATACAATTTAAATTAGTATTTTAATTTTAAAATTTAAACATAGATAAAACATATATAACAATATACTATAGAAATATAATTTTTTTTTAAATTTAAGAACTTAAATTTTCAGCTTAACATTTTAATTTAAATCTTGTGTAGTGAAATCAAGTTTACTTACAGTTTAGCCAATTTGCATATCCCTCAGAGGGTTAGCAAACTTAGAATAATAAAATAACCAGAGTGTAAGGTAAAAGCATGGGTGTATATTCTCACCTTTACTTAAACAGGATTTTATAGTTATAGTTGCAGTTACAAAGGATATACAATTATAATTATTGCTGGCTATTGTAGATGTTACTCTAGATCAACACTTGTTTCTACAGCTACATGCTCATGGAAAGGCAAGAAATAGCTTAAACAACTTCACTTATTTGTTATAAACACTGTAACTATTAAATTAAACTAAGTGTCTTCAAACAAAGTAATTTTATACAAATGTTGGTTGAAAAAAAACATGTGATGAAATGTAAAGATATAAGAATATCATTAGTACAAATCAAGTAGACTACTTGCACAAAATAATCTATGCAGTTTATAATTTGTTATCCAAATTTTAAAAAAAACAACTTTATAACTGTACTTTTGTTACAAAATTCAATTTTAATTCTAGAAACTCAGTCGTATGTGTTGAATTTCAATGGAAGAGTGACGAAAGCTTCAGTGAAAAATTTTCAAATTGTCCATATTAATGATCGTAAGTATAAATATATATTTTTTTTAATTAGACCACTAATTGTCTATAGCAGGGCTGCCACTGGCCACTATTTAGGCGTCTAAAGCGACTATTTTCAAGGGAAAGCGACTATGGCGACTTTTTACGGAAAATTTGGGTTAAAAGCGACTATTTCAGCGTGTACTTCTACTATTTTTAACTATAGGCGACTATTTAAGAAAAAATCATATGCGTAAAAATCATATTAGCGTAGCGGTGGAAAAAACATTTCCTTTTTTCTGCTTATTTCCGAACCAAACAGCAGGTTAAGGTTTTTATTGTGATCACTACTAACGGATAAAAAGAAAATGTTCTGGTTGGTCCGATTACCCTGAACCGGAACTACAAAAATAATAAACGCAACTGTCTTCCTATCAGGCAGATGCAAAAAAACTGTATCATTAGGAGACAAGACAATGCAACCTCATCGGTGGTTGCCGTGAAAATTACTAAGCAGCAAATTGGATTGCATACTTTTACTCAAGTAAAGACGACCCTCATCTAATGGGAGATTGTACTTGTCGGCATCCGATATGTGAAGATACCTTAGTGTAATCTAAATTCATCAAATTTTAATTAATTTTTTTCTTAATCATTAAAATGTATTAACTTGTTTTTTGTTGAAATTTATTAAATTTCAACATTAACACCCTAAAACCCGCAACATTAACACCCCTGAAAAAGTTTTCTCCATTCTCGATTAGGTCTGTATCAGTGAAAACTATGCTTAAATTTCAATAAACAGCAAGTTTAAATAATAAATTGTTTTTATAAAAATACAATTTTTTAAAAAAATTTGAAGATGAATTAAGATTAGATTATTCTAAGATGTCTTCGAATATCGGTTACTGGCCAGTGCAATTCAACAATGCTTCCTGATTTACTTATTTTGCTGCCTACTAATTTTTACGAAATCCACCGATGAGGTTGCATTGTCTCATAATGATTGACAGTTTTTTTTGCCTCTTCGTGAACGGAAGATCGTCTCGTTACTTTTGTAGCTGCTGTTCAGGCCAATAGATCAACCAAATGTTTTCTTTTGATCAAGTGTTCGTAAGTCGTGACCTTGCTTGTGATTACAAGAACAGCTTTAGTGTTAAAATATTTTTTTAAATTTACGTTTGAATTTTTTTTTTTGCATTTTCCCTACTTCGGTCTATAATAGGGTTTCTGCTTTAAACAGGTTTTAGCAACAAAAAAAGGAGGGCTGGAAATTTCCGGACTATCGCCGAAATTCAAAAGTGTCCGGATTAGCGGTTTAATTTTTTACATTTGGGTACTATTTTGATCATTTCATATATTTAAGCTATTAGAACCAGTTGATTCTATTTTGTCTACACATTTACATTATGTATGCGTTATTTTATTTCCACATATTATGGTATAATTTCAGAAATTAGTTTGATGTTTCTGGTCTGGGTAAACCATATTGGGTTGATAATAAGATCATTTAACTCGATATATAGTTCTGTAAGTTACAGTAATTTTACATTCAAATTTTAATTCAACTAGTTAGTCTTCAATAACTCTTAAGTAAGTTGATTTTGAGTTATCGAAGTTTCATTTCGCTGTGTAACATGGTGGCCTGGAAAATCATTGAAAAGGCTTTGAAAAAACCTGGAATTTAGATAGCCAAAAGTTGTATGAACCCTTCGTTGCATTTCACGTGATTAATCGTCTTTCTTATGGCTACTATTTTGGTTACTATTTTGTATCCCAGGCTACTATTTTGGCTACTATTTTTTACATCTGAGGCTACTAAAGCAACTATTTTCAATGCTATTTACAAGTGGCAGCCCTGCTATAGCTGGTTTCAAGCCAAGACTTTCTTGTTTAGCTTCACTTTCACACTCTATCTGTTGCCATCGTTCTCCGTTTTTTTTACATATTCTTCAGATACTTTTCCTCAATATCCAGCCAACCATGATGTACAGTAGAGAAACCGGAACAGACCTCGCTGTTGAGGCACCCGTTTGTCGAAGGCATAATTGCAAAACACAATTTTAACAGAATCAACGTTCTATGTTTATTGAGCCACACAAAAGTTTCATAAGGGGTCGTCTACATATTGAAATCGGTACAAACGTTTAAATTTTCAATTGCAACACCCATTTTTGGTCTAGAAATGTCTAGAAATGTCCAGAATTGTCAATATACCCCAATTATCAATTTTCCTTGCTAGATTCTACATAGTAGGGGGAACCAGGGACATTTGACCCATAAGGATACATGACCCAATGCCTTTTTCTCAGCAATGGAAAAGTTTTGTGAGTTGAAAGTGGCATCACTTTTTTCCTTTCAGCCAGCTGATCACATGGTGAAAAAATCGAGCTGAATCATTGTGTATGTGTTTAGTTATGGGAAGAAATACGTTTTCATGCACTGAAAGTAAACTTTTGAAGCCGTAAGGTTTTTCGGTCTACATTTTTTGGTTTGAAGGAAATATTTTTTCAATTAGTTACTTGTTTAGTTCATGCTTTTAGCTACAATTACATGCATGAGAGTGCCAATGTATTTATTTGCAAAATACTTTATTTTGGGGTTAAGAAAAAAAAGTGCAACTAGGGATACTTAACCCAAGTCAATTAGGGATACGTGACCCAAGTAAATAACAAAAAAGCAGGCCAAAGTAGACCAACTAAATTTTTTAAAAAAATCACGGAAGTACCAGAAAAATGACTGGGTTCTTACCAAATATCGGGGGAAACGGAATATAAGATTTTTTGGGAAGGGACAAGAACAAAATTCTGATGAGCCTAGAACTCTCAGTTTGCAAATAGAATAATAGAGATGGAAAATGTTTTAAATGGCCTGAGAGAGAAATGGATAATATATCCCAAGTTAATAATAAAATAGAAGCGATTCTTCAACCACTTGTGTTTTCTCTGTAAAATAAAAGGATCCCCAGGTTTGTGTATTTAAAGTCTTTACGTTTAAATTTGAAAAGCTCGTTAAAATAAGAATAATTACTGAAATAAAAATAGGAAGTAATAATTTTTGTCTGACAAAATTTAAAAAAACATACATATAAGCTTTATATGATGTTAGTTTTGTTATCATGCAAAATTGTTTTGATAATTAAAAGACCTACTAATAAATATATGGGTTGGGTCACGTATCCCTAATGGGGGGGGGGTCATGTATCCCTATACATTGGGATACATGACCCAAAACTAAAGTTTTAAACAATTTGTATTTTACTAATATTGCAGTTAATACTTCAGAAAAATACTCAAATATATTGTGTAAGACTTATTAAAGTATAAATTGACAACATTTGCACATCCATAAATAGTGTTTTTTTAAAGTTACAAGCCAAAAACTACAAGTTGGGTCATGTGTCCCTGGTTCCCCCTATATATTCAAGAAAACGTGTTTGGCGAAAAATGGGAGCATCTCCAAATATATATGTATTATTTATAGGTCTGATTTTATAACTTGTTGATTCAACAAAAGTTCACCCATAAAACATCTTATACGGGAGATATTGGCTAGGATTTTTGTCATTTAAACCGCTGTTATGTGATGAAGCCCATCTGACCTGGCCTTTACGTCGGTTAAATTGGATCCTGGGATCTTTACGCAGATCATGCCAGTAGTAGCCATACCCATCGGCACCATCTAGGTTCCAATTTTTTCGCTGCTGAAGATCCCTTGCAGCCATTTGTAGTTGTAAGACATGTGTTGTTGAGCCCCATTGCAGTCTTGCATCTTTATGAAGAGAGAGAGCAAGTGATGCTTGCGCTTCTGTTTAGATTTTATAAAGTATTCACATTCCTTGATTCTTTTTCTGATAGTTTCACATGAAACTTTAGCCGTAATCAGGCTTTTAATTTGATTTGAAGAGCAACGTTTGTTTGAAGCCAATTTTCTCATTTGTCTGTTCTCTCATTTGCTGGTGAGCTTTGAAAATTGCCCAAATTGCAGCAAGATAATGCCTCTATACATACATCAAGGTCAACTAAACAGTGGTTTAGAACCAGTAATATCACAGTTCTTGATTGGACTGCTTACAGTCCATACTTTAATCACATCGAAAATGTCTGGAAAATCCTTACTAGAGTAGTTTATGCCAATGGCAAACAATATTCCACAGTTCCGAAGCTAAAGGAAGCTATTGAAAAGGCGTGGTATGAAATCGAGCTCGATACCTTGCAACAGCTGGTACTTTCTATGAAAACAAGTGTTTTCAAACTAATAAAACAATGTGGAAGCTACACGAAATACTAAACTGTTTTGTTTGATTATAATATAAAATTATTTTTATTAAGTGTGCCTAAACTTATGTGCAGCATATTTGTCATTCTTGTGCCAAACTTGCCACATATTTGTTTTTCGTAGTATTTAATGTCTATTATGATTTTAATATGTTATGACGAATAAATCACAAGAAGATTTTATCTTGTGTCTGAATACTTTTGTATAAAACTAACTCTTTGTGTTGTGCCTAAACTTTTGTGCAACACTGTAAAAATCCTCCCAATATAATTAATCTTACAAAGGCAACCTAGTTTTAATGCTTGTTGCATGGTTGAATATGTGAGAATCAAAAAGGGACAGTTTTTGGTTTTTCGCTTTGGATTTACTTAGTTGATTTCCATGTATGTATTCGGTTAACAGGTCATGGGTCATTCAGGTCTGGGCTAATCTTAAATGAACTGCTGCTGTTTTGGCTTCAGTAAAAATGGCACCCATGTGATGTTCAGACTTGGATCTCAAAGAGTTAAAAAAAATATACACAGTTATGATTTTTTAAAATTTTATTTTAGAATGCAAGTATTTAAAAACTTAATTTGATTATGATTTCTGTACTTCAAATTTGATTATGATTTCTGTACTTCAAAATAAGTAT
This sequence comes from Oedothorax gibbosus, assembly GCA_019343175.1. Taxonomy (NCBI): domain Eukaryota; kingdom Metazoa; phylum Arthropoda; class Arachnida; order Araneae; family Linyphiidae; genus Oedothorax; species Oedothorax gibbosus. Next base: position 10,526,347 of record CM033282.1, on the reverse strand, counting down.
ATGATTGTTGTAAAATCTGTAATTTTTTAATGCACTTTTAGAATATGATTATGATTTTTTTACAAACTAGAATTCATAAAATGTTAATAAACTTTAATTTTGTATTTTTCAGCTGATTACATAGTGATGCAGTTTGGTCGTGTTTCAGAAGATGTTTTCACCATGGATTATGGTTACCCTATGTGTGCGCTTCAAGCATTCGCTATTGCATTGTCAAGCCTGGATAGTAAACTGGCTTGCGAGTAATAATATTGATATGTTACTAATTTACTGGTAAAAAGATTTTTTCATGGTATCTGTGATACCTTTTTAAACAATTGAATGAATACTGTCTTTTATCATGCTATATGTTTACATACTTTTTGTTTCAACAAATTCTAATGTAGTATAAATTGAAAAATAAATACTTAGCAACGAAAATAAGAATCCGATTTCAGTTGATAAAAATCAATGTAAATTTAGTATATTAAATATAAAATGTAGACATAAAACACAATGGTATATCATTTAATATAAATTTTTCATTAAAAATATTTTTGTGTATGTTATTAATATCTTGTATTTTTTTTATGAGTGTTTAAAAGCTTTAAAAATAAGCATGATCCTGAGCTAAAAAAGACATATCATGCAGAATTTAGACTTGAATCATGAACAACTGTTTACTCTTATTTTTATTAGTTAATAAGTAACCTAATAGCAATTAATATAAATACCTTTATATTGCTTTGGCAGAAATATTGTCATCTTAGTATTTAAAAAAATTATTAAACTAGGCTAACCGATTTCCATTTAAATAATCTTTTTAGAAAATGTTTTTCATTTTAAGAAGCATAAAATATTGATTTTTAAGTTGGATTTAGTATTTTTTTTCCCTACAACTTTTAATGAAAAATTTAAATATTTTTATTTGGATTTTTAAAAATGTTAATATATTTAATTTCTAAAATATTATAAGTTATTAAACTACAAGGTAATTGTAAAGAAACAATACTGATCGCATGAACTAAAATGTGTGGCTATTCAAGAGCCCTTTTGCGGCCCTTGCATAGTCATGTATGTGACCAGAGACATTATATAGAATGGATTGTGCATTAGTGAATCTAAAAAAGCTTCTGCATAGTCATGTGAATGGGAAAATGTAAATTTGGCTTTTTAATGCTTGTAAAAAAATGCAGCTTTATTTCGTTGCAATTTTCAGTGCAATATATCCACATTTCATGTTTGTTTGTTAATATGCATGTTTAAACTTATTTATTTATGAATATATATGTTGAGTGTTATGTTTCATATTCAAGTGTATATTGTTACAGTAGTTTGCATTGTCAGTTTGATACAAGTGATATGTCTGCAGTAGCTTAATGTTCCCTTTGGAAGTACGATGTTAAACATGTTATGTGTGTTATGTGAAGTTTATGTAATAAAATTCTCATTTTCAAATGCATCGGACCATCAAATACTATTCAAAATATCATTTCCTGATGCAATTTTTTTTGTATATAAATTTTTCTGCATTGTGATCTTAGAAAAAATAAACTGTATTATTCTCAAGAAGCTAGTCATTTAATTCTTGTAACGTAAATCTAAGCTATTTTAGTAAAAAAATTACTCTTATTGTTTAATTTGACCTCAAATTTTCTCTATTGTTACATTGCTCATAATAATATACATAAAATAATTGGGGCTCTTAGGAGTGGTACTTGGAAGGTCACTTGATATTCCACACACTGGGCTAGTCAAGGACAAAATTGCAAGTCTTTAACCCTTTCAGTCCCAAGGACAATTTGGAATCATCATTTTAGAAAAAAATTCTGATCGTCTATAGCCATTTATGATATCAAAAAGCCCATCATTCGATTCTTCAAACTTTTTTCTATTAGAAAATATTTTTTTATTAATCCCAATAGATGTCAGCCCTATTATTTTTTCAAAATTATGATCAGAAACATGATGCCAAATGGCATCACTGGGACTGAAAGGGTTAAACTACCGTATTAAAAAAAATTAAATAAGTGTGCCGCCAAACTAAATTTTTTTAGAGTGATTTAATAATTCTGAAGTAAACTGTCTCTAAAATACAGTTTATCAGTCTCGAAACTGTCATTGTAGATTAAGAGGACCATTTAAAGAAATCAGTAATGAGATGATGGGTGACTCCTAACATAGTGCAGGCCTCGAAACTAGTCTCTTTTCTAACTATTAGTATCTATTTTTTTAAGTGTCTCTAAAAGTATCTATTTTCGGGTCAAAGTCTCTAAAGTCGCTTTTTTCACCTGCGCGGCTAACTTTCGCCGAGATTTCACAAGAACATTGTTGGCAAATTAAGAACTTTTTCTCTCATGCAAATACATATCTTTCGATTTTCTAGCGGTGATGTTAAGACTCGAAGCTGCAGGATTGCAGCGTTTTGTTTTGTATTTTTCAACGGTGCTCGTTATGACATCCGTATCCAGCCATCGGGTAAAATCTGGAAAGTCAGGAATTGTACTTGGATTTTTTAGCGCTGGGAAAAACGGGAGTTATGCTTGAATTTGTTGAAAATTCTGGTGTGCGCTGGGAAATTTCGCAACTTTCTGCAAGTTTTGAAATTTTATAGAAATTTTTTATGATTTTTTAGATAAAGACTTTTTGTGTCAGATATCGTTTATTTTGTTATAAGATTTATATTTATTATGATTTATAGAATTGGTTGTGGTTTTGTGTTGCCTAGGACATATTATATTCAAGGTTTGGGTGTGCTTGGTCAGTGGAAGACCCGCTTATAAACCTTCGTCAAGTAAGACAGACACAACAGACAACACACACACACATAAGTGGATCCATCTATTTTTAGAGACAGAGGCCAACTAGAGGATCCCCAGAATTGGCTTGTCATCCCCAGAGGTATTGATTTAGTATGGGAACTTGGAGGACTTTCGGACCCAACAGATTTAACGAGCACGTACTCCGCATATACTCGACAAACACAAACATCCATGCCTTACCGGGATTCGAACCCGAACCCAGAGGCTCCAAAGGCTAGCTCCCTAACCGTTGCGCTGCCGGGTCGGCTGATAAGATTTAATGTTGTTGTGATCATGGATATCCCATGGATAGTTGCCAGAGCTTCCGAAGAGGTTGGAATTCTTTTTACACAAATAAATACGAAGAACAACACATCGTCAAATAACATTTTATTAACAAGACAACACCATGTGCTTACCCGTCGCCAATAGCCCTCGTGTAGCTCTAGTGCGACGATATTTCGAACCTACCTAACCATATGCTTACCAACCGGGATCCGAACGCGGGAACTACTGCTTGGGATTTAGACGCGCGCTATCCACTATGCCGAGTAGACAGTAATAAGGTTTAATTTAATGAATAGTAGGAATAACAAAATGTTGCACATAAAGAAAACAGAACAGCACAGTCGGTGACGGCGTTCGCCTTACATGTGAAAAGTCCCAGGCTCGATCCGGGCACCGCCAAAATAACCGCTGAACTATAAACCACCCGTGCAGCCAAAAATGTCCGACGAATAATACCCCGTACGTAGGGAATGCACGTTGAATATGCTAAGTCCCAAGACTGTGTACGATGTCTCCCTGAACGGTTGCGTTGGGTGCCTACTCTGATGTCGTCTCGTCACTTGACCGTGGTTCTAAATTACGACGCCCGTCACCAATAGCGCTCGTCTAATTCAAACTATCTTACTAAACTAAAATAGAACACGACAGATGAAAATACCTCGCATTGAGAGTGAAACCGAAATATCCATTGAAATCGCGAAAGGTTAAAAATGAAAAAAAACTGAAAATAAGAGTTACCTAATATAAAACAAGCCAATACTGCTACCCAATGCTCAAACAGATTTAAAATGTAATGCAAAATACTTTTTTAGAGAAATGGAAAATTAAAACAAAAGCTTCAAGAAATACAAGTTTTTAGGATTTAAACTTAAATTAATATTTCAACAAAATAAGTCCGAAATTTGTGCAATTGTTTACGCTTTGTAATGCATTTTATGAGCTTTAGGTCCCAAAACATTTTCAGATTCTTTTAATAAATCATAGACTTTGGAAGTAATTAAAAAAGAACTTTTACTAATTAGGAATTGGAATTTAAAAGATAAATCCATGCTACTTCAAAATTTTTAATACTTTAAACTGGACGCGATAGTAAAAATTCCATTTGCATTTTCGAAATCAGCGTCCAAAAACACACAGGAACAATGATCGAAGTTTTAGTTTACAGACCAGAAGTTAAAATTCGCAGACTCTTGAAATTGAACTATACGTACCTTATCTTATCGGAGTTTCAGCAAATTTAATTACAAGGGAGGAGCTTAAGTTCTACTCCTAGGGGGCACTACGTGCTGGATAAAAAATTTATAATTTCTCTGCCACTTTTCGACCCGAAAAATGCAAATATTTTTGCACTTTTTTTTTCAAATGCGAAGGAAATTTAAAGTTTTACGTCCCTATCTTCTCCGTTTTTCAAATTTCGACCTTGTTTATATTGTAAAACTATTTATTAATAATCAAAAAATAATTTTAACCAATTTAAAAAAAAATGGGAAGATAGAGACCTGCAAAACAGCTACATGTATCATATAAAAAAAACCGTTCGTAAAAATATTCAATACAGCCGGAGAAATGTGGCAGAGGTTTTATTTTTTCCCCATTGGATTAACACAGAGAATAGCCTTCGCTTGAAAAGTCGATTATCGGCCTATTCGGGGGGGGGGGGGGGGGGGGGGAGTTGAACTATATTTGAAAAAATATAATTAACGCTTAGACTTTATTCAAAGCTAAACGTGTTCTATTAATTATCTTAATTCCTAACAAATAATTTCTTAGTTCTAAAAAATTTTGATTACTAGACCTTAAACAAATATAGTGTAAATACATATTTGTACAGCTATTTGTATTAATTCAGAATGTTCAATTTGCTCAAAATTACATTAACTGTAAAAACATAATTGATGTTTTGGTTAAATAGTTAAAAAATGACATAAAATTAGAGTTAAGACATCAATAACAATTTTATTCCATTTTTTATTAATATTGACAACATTGATATATTTAAGATGCTTTACATGCATGCAAATCGAGTGTTTGTATAACATTTTACAAAAAGGATTCAATATAAGTTTTATACACCGGAAAACCTATAATGGTTAAAGGTTGCAAAAACAATAATTTGCATATAAAAAGCTGGTAAGCTTAAGTCTATAGTAAAGGTTGAATGATATATAGTTGCGCATTGAATGAATAGAATGGACAAGATCCTTCAATAAGATTGCTAAGATACATATAAAAATATTTAAAAAGAAATGTTTTTGCTAACTTTTAACAATGGTGGGTTAGTGCAAGAATTTAAAACAAATATCTCTCTCTTGCGAGATACTCTAAATAATTTCATAAAACAATACGTTTAAACAAATACAAATTTTAAAAGTAATTTTATTTCTTTTACTAAATAATTATAAAATATCAATTAAAAGACTCAATGCCTCCACTGCATGCATAGGTTATTAGATGTATAAATTTCAATTTTGAACTAAGAGTTTCCCTAACCAAATTTATTTTAACAGCATTACATTATTAGTGTTATAAAATACAATATATAGTATTTAAAAGTTCACAAGTGTAGGAAAGTTATTAAAACCTGTCGTATTGTAATGCATTAAAGAATCATGCACTTAGAGCCTCGTTTACCTAGTCAACATTATACAGAGTGGCGCAAATAAAAGTGGCCCTGACGTAGAGATAGAAATCCGTTGAAATGCTTGGCGAGAAAAACTATTGAAGCCGTCTGAAATATATCAAGTCAAAATAAGATTATTCAAGCGTGCAATGGTTTCATTTGGCAAACCTGTTTTTGTATTGGTTGAATTGGATTAGCATCACGTTAGAGCTACTCATGGACTATTGGCGACTTCAGATCTTAGTGCGTAAGTGCATGCTGCGTGATATGATCAATGAACAGGTGAAGATGATCCTCACAGTACAACAGTACACTGTAGAACGTTTTATTACAACAAATTCGTGGAAAAAATGTGTCCAGTTATTTGTTAAAGAATTTAGAGGTGTAAAAGTGCCAAAAAAGAGTGCCATGCAACGATTAGTTACGAAATAGCGTTAGACAGGGTCTATTTTGAACAACTCCAAAAATATTCCGAAACGGGTCCGCACACCACATTTTGCGTCTTGCAATCAATTTAAAATGTTTTGTATTAACAAAAACAAAAAGGACCGATTTTCTAGGATAAATAACGGCCGAAATAATCACTAGTGGGAACTTTTTGCACAGCTTTACACACTTTCAGTTTATATAGCATTCCAATTCCAACTAGCGTATCAAACCATAGCAGTTACCGGCAAATAATCCGCCAAGAGTTTGTGCTTAATATTGAGGCGATCAATAGCTTCACCTAGCAAACCTGTGTTTGCATTGGTTTTTGAGTTGGCAACAATTCTATCTTATTCTTATCTCCATGATGGGACTTCTTTTATTTGCGCCACCCTGTACAATATCACAGAAATCCCGTTTTTATATTTACAAATACATTTACTACCCCCCCCCCCCCCAAAGAAAGAAATATTTTATAAAAATAAATTTACAAAGATTAAGAACATCAAAGGAATGTCGCGGACTATAAGTTTAGCACTTCATAAAGAAATTTAATGAAGACTTCCAATACCATATCTAATTTCATTCTCAAATTGTTGTGCTGTAAGAGTGCCTTTCAATGTTTCACAGTTTGGATTAAAAACCGAATATGCACTCAACTCATTTGATGATTTGGCAGTTTTCCGGAAATTAGTAAACATTACATAAAACACAGACAGAATGAAAAACACAGCTCCAAACTCTAAAGTAACAAATAAGGCCATTAACAAACACCACAGAACAACTTTTAATACGAGTATAGTAATTTTAAGGTAATCCCAGTCACACGTAACTTCATCAGCATCATCTTCATCCTTTACAGGTTGATAGCGAGCAGTTGAAGTTTCGAATTTTTTAGTGGTACCCATCACAGTTCGGCGAAACCTTTTATTCTGAAATTGAAGACGCCAAGATCAACCAAGATAAAATTATTTACGAATTTAAAGTTACCTTCTGCAAAAGAATCTAGTATAAAAAAATTGAGATTCAAAAAGTATTGTAGATTAAAAAAAAAGAACCTAAATAAAACTATCTTAATTTTATTTCTATCTTAATTAAAAAAAGAAAAAATATCTTAAGTACTAATATATTTAATATATTTTTTAGTATAACCTCAGATTGGGCAGCGGTTAATTCTACAATCCATTAATCCTTAAAAATCAGGAATCAGAGGTCAATAAAATTAGGACCTAACTGCTAATTTGGGAACTAAACACTGGAGGTTTTGTGTTACTTTGAGCAAAGGACTGGACTATGTGGTAAGTGGCAACACAGTTTTTTTTTTTAGCTGGATACGGTACAGGGAGGCTTGGCCAACAATGGATTAATGGGCTATTAAGTTTAGTTAATATATATTTCAGCATTATCTACTAATTTAAATTATATTTTCGGAATTACATTTTTATAGAAACAAAGGTTATTATTTAAGTTTATTGAATAACTTATGAGACATTCACCTCTTAAGAAAATTTAAGTTTGTAAAAAATAATTTTAAGAGCTAGGAAATTTGTTTATTAAGTTTTGATAATCCACATTAAAACTGTTTTGGTTGGCCGTTTTGTGTGCAAGATTTCAAGTCAAAACACCAATTAAAAAAACACAGAAACATCAGTATCTTAACTATTTACTAAACGAAAATTACATAAAACTAAATATTACAGTAATATAGCTCAAAATCATTAGGAACTCAAATTTTTCTCAAATACTGTTTTAGGAACAAATGACTTGGATTTCAAAGTATTTGTTGATAAATCTTTTTTATCCATTTCTTTTAATTGCCGTTCAAGTCTTTCATCTTCTATGCTCAGTTTTTTTGTAGGAGTAGACTTATCAGAAATCAATCCCTCAATATTATAGCCAATAATACCAATAGCAATGGATATTGGCAAAGTTACATATGGAACATAATTTCGAACAATAGCTAGAAGAGCAGGTAACATCTTCAGTACAATCCCGATCAAAACTAAAATGAAGAAATACAACATAAAACTAATAAATTATATAGCACTAGCACTTCTTTTGTATCTTTTCTAAACTTTGTCTAAAATTATATATATAATATTAATACTACATAGATCAATAGTCAGTAAAAATTTGATAATTATCTACAAAAATAAAAGCTTTTAAAAATCGACAAGTTTCTATCTTTTTTAAAAGACACTTAATGCTAATCAAAAGAGTTGTTTAAAAACTGCATTTCTTTTAGAAAATAAGTATTTAAAAAAAAGGTACAAAGTTAAGTTTAAAAACTGAGTCGTTCTCCCATAAATCACCAAATCACAGTTAGGGATCCAGCAATTAAGTATATATTATTTGGAATAGAGTAATTGTGATTTAAATGTAAATTTGTTTCATTGTTAATTTAAAAACAATGTCATGAAAAAAATTAACTTTCTCATTTTTATAGAGGGAAAAAATTGTAAATGGACCTACGTGGGGGTAGCCCATGTGAGCCCACATGGTTTAATAAAATAAATGGGGTAATTTTTTTCCCGCACCGTGCACGGAAAAGTGACCGATCGGCTAAAATTGACCTTTTGAGCTAACACAACTATAGGATGCAAAATTTCGATATCTATCGATTGGTGCAATCGGCATAGCGATCCGAGCATTAGTTCGTCTACAATTAATAGATAGGTCACTTTTCCATGTTCGTTTTTGGATGAAAATGAGCGGGAAAGAAGAGACCTATCGCACCTGGCGAGTTTTCGCCACGTGTTTGCACCTGCGATGAAGTTACGTTTGAAATGCTGAAATGGAACGGATGAAAACGGTAATTTATTTGTTTATTGATTTGAAATACTCTCATTTAAGAAAACCCATTTCAAAAGCTCTGTTTTGTGGTATTTAGTGCAATAAACATATACAAAAAAAATACAGGTAATATGTATAGATTGCAAAATGATGTGTCAATTCTCAAGTTAATATTTTAGCAAACGATAAATAGTTTTTCATCGTTTTCAACGTTGGTATTTTACTATAAATCTAAACTCAATTGCTACAACTTGACAGTTTGCGATATAAAGTCAATGAATGCAACTTCTTACTTATGGTATGAGGCGTCCCTACAACTTACCACTATTTTAATAAAACTATTTTTGAATACTGATTTAAAAGTGTTTAAATTTCAAATCTAATTGACCAGAAACATCCGAAATCTCAAGCTTTCTATCATTCAAGCTTTAAAAATTCTTAATGGGAAAAAAGCATTTTTGTATGTAACTAATAACTTTCAATTTACCCAGTCATTGTATTCAAGTCATTGTTATCAAGTTATTTTGTTTCAAAGTAATCTCTAAATTGCATCTTTTTTTTAAAATTTAAGACTTTTTTTTACATTTTCATGAGTTTTAAAATGATTTTAATATTTTAATAATGCTTCAAAATTATTTTTTTAATTTTAAACATGACATAAAATTGTAGATTGAAAATTTTGGCAGAAAAATGTGGATATCATTTCTTATAAGTCCTGATTTTGTAAAAGTAATTTGTTTCATAACACCTATTTGTTATATCAACAAATTATTATGATTTCACATTGAATATATGTACTAAATTAAAAAAATAAACATAACATAAAAATAATATAGTAATTACATGATAAGAGATAAACCTTATTACATAAGCTTCATTAAATTGGTTAAACAAGCTTTGTATTCAATTTAATTTTTAAAAATATATTCTTATTGTTGATCAGTATATTAGATTTTTAAAATGCATAAGTAAATGAGTATTCTTTATAAGTATGGATTTTTTTTAAAATTTGGAATGAATTTAGCAGCAAATTTTTCAGGACCGTTCTTCAGAAGAGCCATTTTAAAGTTTTGGTAAAAATTCAAATTATCACAAAATCGTTCCAAATGAACCTAGATCAAAAATATTTTTCATGGATATCCGTTTTATGAGAATCATATAGTATACATAGTCATTATTTATACTTTAAATTTGCTTGCTGAGATATTTTCAGATAGGTCACTTGTCCACGTTCAAAATCGTTAAAATTTGATCCCGGAAAAGTGACTTATCTGAAAATATCGCAGCAAATGCAAATTTAAAAATAACTACATATACTTTTTATTACTCATAAAACAGATATCTCTGCCAAATATTTTTGATTTAGGTTCATTTGGAACGATTTTGTGATAATTTGAATTTTTACCAAAACTTACGGCTCTCCTGAAGAATGGTCTTTCCCGTTAGGTAACTTTTTCGTGTACAGTGCGATATGGATAGTGCCAACATTACCAAAATGGGCTCCACATTAGTATGCTACTTGAGTAAGCTTAGGACGATTACAATAGTATATTTTGATCACTTTAAAAGCATGTTAATGGCAACAAAATCATAAATAACTATAGAACATAGTAAAATAAATTCGAGGAAGGATCAGTAGTGACAGATTATAAAGACAGTTTTTTTTTTCAAAGTTAGTAACTAAGGATTTAGGCGGACTTCAGAAGTCCAGAGAAAGGACCCATGTGCTTTTATCAGCATTCAAGATTGCTTCCTATACTAAATGCAACTGTACACAAAATCTGAGCCAGTCGCCAGTTTTATACTAGGGACAAGACTTCCGACTCAAAATAAATACATAAAATAATTTTTAATTGACAAAAAAACTTGTTCAGATTATAAATTAGAGTATAATTTTTTTTATGTCAAGGGGTAAAATTAGTAAAAAAATTGTAATAGGATTTAAAACTGCTTCGGAACATCAGTGTATGGTGTGGGAGACAAGGGACATGAGTCATAATTTAAGTATTTAAAATGACCTTATAGTAATTATATTTACATGACAATTTCCTTGGAAATCCCCATTAAAATTATATAAATATATAACAGAATACACTATATGACAAAATAAACAAAAAAATTGTTCATGAAGCATATTTAAACCCAATGGACTCAACTTCTACACTTATATTGGAGAATTACGTAAGAAAACGTAGGTGTACTACCATGTAAGTTAACACCTGCCTCAGTTCTTTTCTTATACATCTCATGGGAAAAATTATTATTAGATAAAGAGGTTTCAAATCATACAGGTATTGAAATAAAGTTAATAAATGAAAACCTCAAAAGTTCTTCATAATACAGTGCTGCACAAAAGTTTAGGCACAGAGGAGGTTGATGAAAAAATCCTCAATATTTACCACTTTCCAGTAGTTTTTAAATATATATATTCTTGAGGCAGCATGAAAAATAATAGGGTAAAAATTGTTCCAAATTATAAATTAACTTGACTTATATCAACAATTTAAAAACTTTCCTTGACACAAAAGTATAGGCAATTGTTTCAGTTTTATGCAAATTCTCTAGAGAAAGTGATTGTGTTTTCAAAAGGAAGAGTTTTTAAGCTACTTTAAAAGCTTAAAGGTAATTTTTAATACTTAGAATCATGCCGATGGCAACTGAATTTTTTCATGAAAAGATTATAAGAATCTGGATATTGAAATCCAGAAGTAAATCTGGTGATGATATTTTTACCGAATTAAACCATTAAAAAAGAGGTGTGTATGGAGTGTTAGCACATGGCGATCAACATCAACCAAAATCACGGTCTGGAAGACCTTGAATCACCAGCACACGAGAGGACAGACAAATAAGAAACTTCGCTTCAAGAATCAACATTGCTCTTCCAATCAAATTAAAAACCTGGTTGCGGCTAAAGTTTCATATGAAACTATCAGGAAGAGAATCAATTGGAACAAACTTACCGTTTTTCAAAGAGAACAAGATTAAAAAAACAAAAGCACAAACAAAACACTGCAATTAGAATGAACTAAAATGTGTTTTTTTTAATTTTAAAAGGAGTTGCATTATAAAATTGGCATTTGAGCGGCGTGTTAAGTAACAGAAAAGTAACGAAATTTTTTATTACTTTGCTAATGCTAATAGTAACTAAGTTAGTTATTTTAAGAATAAACTAACAGCATTACCTTAAAAAAGTAACTTTTACACAAGTAACACATTACTCCAATCTCTGTTACCAACTTTTAGTAGCACAATAAATTTTTTCCTTTGTCTGCGATTTTTACTGATGGCTCCCAATTTTTTTTTATAGCTAAGATAGATTTGTACGTTAGAGAAAAGGACTTAGAAAAATTCTTTAGGATAAACTTGAAAATAACATTAAATTTGGATTGTAAATGGTAGGAAATTTTAAAATATTTGAGAAAAACAAGTTCATCAATATTTGTATCATAATAGCTTTCTAGTGCAAGGTAAATAATACTTACTAAGAAAGAAGATAAATAATTCACTTGTCAGAAATCTTCAAGGCCAGCAGCTAGCAATCTTCAATACTCCAATATAAAAATGCAACAGCCAAATTTACATGATCTAAAAAATTTACAAATTCCAAAATGTATATGTGGGTAATGTCAGGATATTGAAACTTTAACAAGCACTATTAAGTCCCGTTTCCTACTGCTTTTTTAAAAAACTCTCATTGCAAGAATTTAACGTAGCTAATATGCATATTGTAATTTTGAATACCGAGGCCCAGTGGCTTAGTGGTAGTGCTTCGCAATGCCACACCACAGGTCCGGGGATCGAATCCCGGATTGGGCGAGGTTGACCCATGCCCCATCCAGGGTTCATACTCCAATTTTGTAAAGAAAAATAAGTACTTTTTAAGGACCCTTATTCAGAATTCCCACTCTTTCACTTTAAAAAAATTCAAGGACTTTTCAAGTACCTTTATATCTTTCAAGGACTTAATAATTTATTACTACTAGCAACACAGGACAAAAAGTTTTTTTTTTTTTTAAGTCGTTGGCAGTTCTATAAGGAATATCTAGGTGCCGGGTTTGGCAAAAAAAATTTCTTGACTGCCTCTTTGGGATTGAAATCCCCAACTTTTGGTCTTTCAATACATGTTCTTATTAACATGGTTCATACAAAGTTACAAAAAAAAAACTCGAAACCTAAATATATAAAGGGTGTATTTGCTGACACTGCATTTTTTTAAAACTAAAAATTATTTAAAATCAGAAACCCCAGTAAATGCCAAAGTAGAAAAGCTTCAACCATAAACAAAAAAAAATTCATTCAAGGTGTTCATTGAATCACGACTCACGGACACCGTGAGTTGGACACTTGATCAGAAGAAAATATTCTGGTTGGTCCGACTTGACCTGAACCTGAGCTACAAAAATAAAATGAGACACTCTTCTGATCACGCAGAGCCAGAGAACTGTCAATCATTCTGATACAGTGTGACCTCATCGGAAGTTTTCGCGAAAATTACTAGGCAGCTAAATAAATCAATCAGGAAGCATTATTGGACTACTCTTCTAATGGGAGATTGCACTGGCTTGCCGAGATTTAAAGAAAACTTGTGCAATCCAATCTTAATTCATCTTCACATTTTAATTCAATTTTAATATCTTTATTATTGGAACCTGTTATTTGAATATATTATTTATTAAAATTTAAACTTAGTTTCACAAAAATTACGGCGCGAAGAAAAAATAGACAATCATTAAAAAAAAAAGCATCGCAGTTCTAGCGAATCGGTTGACTATTTTTATCGCTGTTTCAGTGAATTTGCATCGCACATTGCGTTTTGATACCGCTCAAATCGGTCTCTGGTTGCAAGAATGCACCTATTGTTTAATAATTAGCCATCGAACCCGAAGTTAACTTAGAGAAATCGTTCATCGGCTTTGAAAAATATCGACGGAAGCCGATGTGTTTTAAGAAAAAAAAATTTAACATAAATTAAATGAGATCGAAACTGAGATTTTTTCAGAGACTTGTTACGATGATCGCATTTTAAATATTTACCAATTCTTTTAATAAAAGTAATGTCGAGTTATTTTTATAATACAGTTTTGGTTCAAGGCGGATCGCTGAACCAGACTTCAACGAATCGTAATATTTACTATAGTTCGCAGCGAAATCGCAGTAGCGACTCGTTATTTTTATAGTTTTAGTTCATACGAACCTGTTAATCAACCTCGAAGCCTCATAATTTGTGTTTAATTTTCGGCAATATTGCAGTAGAGTCTGTTATTTTTATAGTTCAAGGATCAGCGAACAACTCGATGCCTCGTAATTTGCTCGCTTATTTCGGCGAATTGGGCAGTAGATCCGCTGTTTTAAGTTTAAGACGGGTCGGTCACCAACATCGACGTCGCGTTTGATCTTAGCACTTTTTAAGGGCCTTATAAACGAATGTAAAAAATATTAATAAGTACTTTTTAAGGTTTTTAAGCACCGTACGAACTATGCCATCCTTTCATCCCTTGAGTGGGTCGATAAAATGGGTACCAAGCATGCTTGGGAACTAAACACTGGGGGTTCCGCGTGAGGCTGACCACCTTACCGGGACATATGCCTAGCACCCCAGACCCCTAGCTCACGAAAGCTGAAATGGGCACGGCAGGCCTTGGCCCAGTAATGGGCTGTTGCGCCGAGGAGTTTAGTTTTTTTTTAGTTTAATTTTGAACACTGCAAAGTACCAGACACCAGAGTCTGATAGAACCTGGCACAATCCTGAATAGTCACCAGTACTTTGGAATACAAAGACTATATAATATATATTAGGGTGGTCCTTATTATTAAAAAAATATTTAATTCCAAAAAGGCTCACCTGGGATGTTTTTCTAATTTTTCCCGTTATAAATCAATATCCATGCCTAATACGAAAAATAGTCAATACAAATGTTGAAGAGTATAAATTTCCCATAACTTTGTATTTTACATTTTTGATCTATGAGCAACAGGTTTGGACTTTAGATAGTAAAACCATGCACTTGAGCACACTTTCTAGAGGAGAAACGTAATGAAGAACCAAGAGGGAAATTTGTGTCAAAGCAAAGTATATGGCAAGTAGCTTTTTGAATTTTTTAGTAGACGTGGATTGTACTTTTGTGATTTATGAATCAGGATCATTTTTGGGGTAGTTCTATTTCTAATCAGCAAAATAATTTTAATGTCAAACTCAATTTTTCTCAATATACACTCATAAATTGTCAATACTTTCACTCTATCATAATTTTTTACTTTTAATTTCCAAATATGAAATATAAGGTAATAAAAGTATTGAGATGGGTTGAAAATTCAAAATGAAAATTTTGTGTTTTCTACACGTTTTGGAGGGTGCTGATACTAAAAAAGAGGTTTTCGAATATTGATCAGTCTGTATGTCTGAAACAACTCTACAGCTCGAACTAAAAAAAATACACACTTCAAATTTTTTTAGACGAGTTTCTAGTACCTGTTGGACTTCAAAATAAGGTTTTTGAGAAAATTGGCCAAGCGCAAGTGGTGCAGCCTTTTACAATTTTTTTGGGTTTGCGTTTGAAGGGATTTATGAAACATGAAAAGAGATACAGCTTTCAAATTTGGTACACGAGTTCCCATTACCTGTCTGACGTCAAAATAAGGTTTCTGAGAAAATTGTGCATGCACAAGAGGTTACTGCTTTTTAGAACTTTTATAGTCTGTGGTATAAAAGTATCAGCACCTATTATTACCTAAACAAAGTTTTAATAGTAGCATTAATCAGAATATATTTGGAAAAGTAGGAAAGATAAATATATGTTTTTTTAATGCAAAATTGTAGTGATAAAATTTTATTTCCTTCTTGCAAGAACTGAGTCCCGTTAAAGAAAATTTAAAGTGCGCCGAATGCCCCTCTGCTATGAAGCTAAAACCTGAAAAGCAGTTAATTGACCTGCTTTTGTGATTCAACGAATCTACTACAATTTGCGATTGGAAGCGTTATATGCGAAACGATGCAAGATTATAAAAAAACGAGCGAGAAAGTTGGCGGACCTGAGAAGATAGTAGAAATAGTTGAATCAAAGTTTGGAAAAAGAAAATAATTTAGAGGTTATTGCGTGGAAGGACAATGGGTTTTTGGTGGAGTAGAGAGAAGAAGTGGGCGACTGCTTGGTGGCTCTCCACGACGGTACGAAGGCAACAATCCTTAAAGGATATTAAGGAGTAAATTGAAGATGGCACCACAATATATTTGGACTGCTGAAAAGCCTGATTGTTTAGGCAAGAAAGGCTATACTCACTTAACTTTAAAGCATAGTATCACTTTTATGGATCCAATTACAAAATACCACACTAACACCATTGAATCAACATGGCATCATGTAAAATCAAGTTTATCAAATCACAACAGGCAAGGCAAATTTGAATTTTACTTGGCACAATATATGTTTGAAAAGTCTTGCGCACAAAAAAAAAAAGATTATTTCACCTAAGATTATTGGCCTAACACCATTGAATCAACATGGCATCATGTAAAATCAAGTTTATCAAATTGAATTTTACTTGGCATAATATATGTTTGAAAAGTCCTGCGCACAAAAAAAAAGATTATTTCACCACATTTTTTGGAAATCATGGCCAATAAAAACCGGTCTCAACATGCAACAACAGTTTTGCCTGCCAAAAGAAAGAGAAAACCTGCATCTTCTACTGCCACAGCTACTGTTGATACATCTTCTGCCACGTCTTCCTTACCTACTACCCTCCCCCCCCCATCCACAGTTTCAACTTCCAATTCGAGTTAAAACACTAATTCTCGGTTTTGATTAGATTTTAATTTCCTATTTTTTTACTATAAACTAGAAGTATTTGTAGGCATAATTTATTTTATAATGAATGGTATTTATTGTTTTTTTAATTCGGTACTTTTTAGTGTCATATTATAAAGTAGGCAGAGGCTACGCGCACGGGCACCGTTCACGCATTACATATACGGGTATTTACTGTGCATGCTCAAAGCGGGGCTTACTGGAACCGTGTATACATTGCGTGTATAATCATGAATTATACTTGAAAGTTGAGATTACTCTTTTTTGGGCCCCATGCAATTTTATTTTCTCTAAAAAAACATCAGTATCCAACATGGAGCAGTATTGTAGGGCGCATTGAAAGCCTAAACACTTGTTTGGGGCCCCGGGAATTTTGTTTTCTCTAAAAAACATCAGTTCTAGCCATTTGTAATGAAAGTTCAAAAAATAAGAAATTTAAATAATTCATGGAAATTTTAAACATGCAAGTAACTTTTTCAGGACAACTTTAAAACGGTGATCTTCTAGGGTGAAATAAAAAAGCTTATAAAAGTTTTTTGTTATTCACCCGAGAGCGGGTATTTGAACCCGAAACCTTTTGATTACGAACCGCTTACGCTACCACTAAGCTACAACGGTCCGAGAAAATAGAACTAAAACTGCTAATAAGCCTTGCTCCTGCACAGTTATTACCCGTACGCGCAATGCTTGTATGGTGCCCGTGCACGTAGACACTCTGTATAAAGTAGTAAATTGGTAATGATGTAACAATATATAGAGTTTGTGTGATTAAATTCTTTTCAAATATAAAATATTTCTTTTTTGTATCAATCACATGTTTTTTATTTTGGATTTTATAATATGTTATTATTAAATATAATATTAGATTTTTAATGAATGTTTGATTCCCTTTTTTATTATCAATAATATCTTTGTATAATTATAATTGGCCATAGGGCGATTATAATACAGATTTCATTTGTGTGTATTTCATTAATGATCACAAATCCCTCAAAATTTAAAAAAATTATAAATAACTTATTAACAATTTCAATTAAAAGTAATTAAATAACTTACAATTACAATGTAGTTTTACATGTCTAGTGGCCACAATCTACGGTCCGGAGGGGGTACCAGCTGTTTTTTTTAAGGATACCACACGTTAAGTTGCCAGAATCGACACCGGGAGGATTGCTGAGTAGCCGTTTAATGTTTTGAACCAAATATTGATGTTAAAAATTAAAAAAAAGATTTTTCCAACTTGAATTTATAGTAGCCGTACCAGAATAAATATGTTTCGTAGTAAACTATTTCATCTACCAACAATAGCAACACTGTGTTTACGTTTTCACCAATGCCAAAGGTCACCAAATAGCAGTCAGGCCATAATATCCTAGCTATTCCATCATCACTCATCAGGGATGACACTAATAGATATGTACTTTAAAATAAGTTAGATTATTCATAAGTTGTTCGATATCTTCCATAAACAGTTTTGATAGAATAATAACATCGGTTAATTCCTAGTTTCGGTATACGGCGACTTTTTATTTCTCGCCCACGCGTGATTAGACGATGCTACTCGGAAACCGCGAAGTCAAACAACTGTGTTGCCATATCGGAATTATTAATCGCCTTTTTGTCGCCAACGTTCCGAAAAAGTCGGAGAGGATATAGGATTTAATCATTTTATAGGATTTAACCATAACATCAAGACAATTTATGACCTTTCAACAATGCACATGATTCATTAGTAAGTGATATTTCAGTAAGACTGTTATTTGAAATTTGCTGATGCTTTAATTTTTGGGTTGAAAATAAGTTTATTAAGTTCTCGTAGTTAAAATTATAACTGAAGATAAAATTAATAAAGGTATCTATATCCACAGTGTCTTACATATAATATTTTAGTAGTGTGATTTTTAAAAACCTAAATTAAGTAACTTACTTTTTTTCAATTTTATGCGTTTTATACACAGATTACAATGTACATCATGGTTGTTGAAGGTAGGTTATCGTTTCCGGCTGTTCATTTTCACCATTTCGTTACGATTTAAAACACAGCTTACATCGCCACGTAAACTTTAACCCTGGTCAAATGACAAAGCAATAACGGAAGTTAGAACTTCCCAGTGTAATTAGGGCTCCAGGGATTTTTTGAGAGATTTTATCGAGCACAAATACGTTTTGTGGTATGGATATGATACGAACCGGGAACCTTCTCGTCACCCGTCGATTATCACCCTCTCCCAAAGTAGCCCCCTACAGAGTTTAAAAATTAATTAGCATTTATTAGCAGTGTTAAAACTTAAAAGCGAAAGAAAACACAGGCTGCTACAAACTTAATATGTTTCAATCTCCTCCTCGTTGCTCTCAACTAGTTTGTAAACATCTTTCGGATTACAATTTACATACATATTTCAAGTGTCGCGATGTTGTCCGCTATAGAATTAAAATCCAATGTACTGTCAGAAAAAGACTTTTATTCAAATACAATTTCTGAACAAATAATTTCGTCAACGATTGGTTCAGTTTTAACAGCTCTTATCGGTAAGCCATGTATCAAATATAACTAAAACACAAGTAACTGGCCACTTTTTATTGACTTTAAAAAAAAAAAAAATTTTAGAACAACTCTTTCTAAATTTTCTGTATTAGATTTATTTTGGACCAACCTTGCTGGGCCTCTGGCCTGTTGTTGGTCGACAATTTTTGTATTTATATTTGAGATATTTAGGCAAAATGTGAAGTTATAAATGACAACAACTTTAACAATTATAATAATTTGCAGCCACCCCATTTGATGTAGTTAAAACCAGACTTCAAGTTCAAGAAAGATCACATACACATAAAAGTGAATTCCACTCTGCACTTAAGAAAAGTTCTACTGAAGAGCTTTATCAGAATGAAAAAAGGGGTCTTTGCAGAAAAGTTAACAGGACTCATTTAAAAGGAACATTGGTATTTTCATTTTGAATCATTTTGTTAATTCTTCATTTTCAAAGTTATATGTTAAAATTTCCTCAAAAGTACATAACATCTATTTGTGTTCCTCTAATGTATTTCTACTCTATACATTTATCTAGTTTTTATTAAGTCAGTAACTATATTACTATTAAAACCAGTTGGAAGTTTTAAAATAAATCTTGATAAGAGTTAGGAAATGGGGGATGGGCAAAAATGATTAACACCTAAAAATTGGTACTAATCAAAATTTACAAAAAGTATAGGTACTAAGTATAATGAATTCTAAATACTAGAAATTCTACTTAATATATATAAATTTTCTTTTGAAGTAATGATTATTAGAAATATAGCTTCAGAGTAAATTTTTTGATAGTATTGGAAGCTATGAGTAGTATTATGTATTTTAGTATTTAACATTCAAAATACAGGAGAAAAGGAAATGATTTGATAATTTGAAGAAGAACTATAAATTATTCTTTTGCAGGATGCTTTCATACAAATTCCCAAGCAAGAAGGCATAAGAAGTTTGTGGAGTGGTTTAGTTCCTACTTTGTGAGTTTATGATGTTTTTATTATAGAATGGTTAGCCTCAATTATTGATTGTTTGCAAATAGAATTCTCACTCGTTCACATCATTTTGATTAATGTTCATCACAAAATTTTGTTTAATGTTTTCAATTAATAAAGCTTTAACCCTTTTTACGTTATGCTATTTTTGTTAACTTTTCCTATGATTAGTAATTTCAATTATATAAAATAAAAGACAAAAGGCAAAACATACGATTCTTTTTTTATCACAAGTTCAAATTGTATATATTTTTTCAGTCTTTTATTTATAAAGAAACTGATTATAGTTCATTGAATAAGAAAAATTGAAGAATTTAAGTATTAAATTTACAAAAGTTAAATTATCTGTTATATTAAGTTTATCTCATTTACAAATATTCTAATTTAATTATACAATACCTAATTAGATATAAATATCAACATACAGTAAAATTTCTACAACAGACCAGCCCTATTAAGCGACCACCTCCCCAAACGGCCAATTTTTCAAGGCACCTATTTTTCAAGGCACCACACCCCTACGAACACCACCTACGGTCGAACCTACGATGGCAGTGTAGCAAGCATTATTGAAACAGACTAAATGTTGTAAAATTTGCGAAGCACAAAAGACAATTAAATTAATAGTCTTTTATCAGAGCTTAAAAACCAATTGGAAGAAGAGGTACCTTCCGAATAATAAAAAATAAATAATAATAGATAAAACAGGTAGAAATGTCCTCTTATTTTAAAGAAGATTGTAATTTCAATATGAATGTATTGTAAAAAAAACCCTCTTTTTTGATATAATTAAAATAAATAAAATGAAGACTATACTTTTTCTTAATTTTAACTACTGAACCATTGTTTAGACGATTTGAAATTTTTAAGCAGCTCAGTGTTGATACTTCTCAAAGCTCCCCCCCCCCCCCCAACGACCGATTTTCCCCAGAACCGAGAGTGGTCGCTCCCAAGAAGTTTTACTGTATTAATTCAACTTAAACAGTGGGTTCCAACTGTAATGCATACCGCCAAATACAGCATTGTGAAATTCTATTTCAATATAGATGTAAGCAGCAGGGTGATGAGCTCTTAACAATTTTATAAACTTATACCCCCCAAAAAATCAAAAATATTTATTTGATGTTGTAGAGTATTAAAAAATTAGATTTTGATAAAACCAATCCAACCTGATGGTTCATAGAAAAAAAAATTGTGTTGATAAGTAGGTTTGTTTACTAATGTCTACAAAGTCAAATGTATTAAGTGGTACAGGTAAATCACAATGCCTCCGAAATATACTTGTTTATACAAATAAGTATTTTTATTGTTTAGAAGAGTCCTCATTTTTTTTAAGAATTCTAAAAGTTCTAAAAAATATTGCTTTAATGAATGAATTTAGGTACTAAATATTAAAACTTTAAAACACCTCTATTTTGAAAAGGAGTGTAAAAATTCTTTAAGCTTACAATATAAAAACCATTTGAAACAAATAAATCTATTCTTAAAAATAGAGAAAAAGTCAATTTATCAGCTGTTTATTTAAATTAATTTTTTTAAGAACACATATTTTCTTGACTAATAAGAGTAGATCAAATCTACAATATGAAATATTCAAGTATTGCAGAATTGCTGTTTACTAGTTAAAGGTTTTTCTAAGCTGTACCACATCAACCTTCAATTAGCTATTTGATTAAACTAATTTATTTGAAAAGCCTGTATGTGACTCTTTAAAATCTTGCATTGTATTAAAATCATGAGAAATTTCAGGATAAATCATTTGTTATTTGATGTAAATTTGTGCTTTTTTGCTTTGTAAATGTTTTTCAGTTAGCCACAGCCATTTTTCTATTCCAAATTGTGATTAAAGAAAGAATGTGGTTATGCATTGCATTTTTTTTAATTTAAACAAAAATGGTAAATTAAAAAAATAAGTCTTTTCAAGAGAATTTAATGGACACAAATTAAAAATTATTTGTTTGATTTAACTTATAGATTCTTTTATATCTATTTTCAGAATTATATCCGTCCCTTCAAATGTTATGTACTTCACCATGTATGACCAGTTTCGGAAAAAATTGATTTTAAATACTGTTCTTCCTATTGGTTATGTTCCCATCGTAGCTGGAGTTTCTGCAAGAAGTATGCTGAGTTTATTTATCATTTCCTAATTTTTGTTTAATGTTTGTTATTGGTTACTAAAGTGGAAAATGTGTTTTACACTAATTATGATTATAAAAATAGCTGTATAGTACATGCATATCGATTTCTTGATATCATCAATTATCAAAAGTTGTAATGAATGTCTTTTCATATTCTTTTTATGAATTGATCCATATTTAGTTTCAACGTTAACATTTTGAAGTTAAATTCTTTTGGAAATATAGTTAAAATCAATATTTGATCAAGTGTTTAAAAATATTAAGAAATAACCTACTTTTTTTAATCGTGATAGTTAAAAAATATTTTCTTTAGCATTGTAACCCTTGACGTTTCTTACTCTTAACAATTTTTTTCATACTGTGTCAAAATCTATGCCGACTGTCAAGCTCAATATATACTATTAAGTATTTTTTTAAAAAAATATTACTGACTTTAATTCTCTAATTTTCACATAATATAAAGCTTACAAACTGCAGTTGTTTATAGTAATGAAAATAAACTTAATCACATATTTTAAAGTTGGTATTTACTATTATTACTTAAGTTTAAGTTTTTGCTTTATTTCAGTGTGTACTGTTACTCTGGTTGTTCCAATTGAGTTTCTTCGTACAAAAGTACAGTCTGAGAAAATGAAATATTCCAGTTAAGCATAAGTTCAATTTTTATCTTCAATGGAGAAAATTTTACTGTTTAAGTTTGTTGGCATTAATAATCAATCTTTGTTTTAGGAAAAATATTAAGCATGATAATTGAAGATCTTAGTGAAAGAACGTGCTAAGTGACATTTTTAAAAAATTGAGATTTTTTTTGTCAATAAACATGTTATTTCCTCCTTTAAAGATAAAATTTTTCATCTTTTCTATAAACTTAAAGTAAAGTACGATTTCTTACCATTCCCAAGTATCTTTTTTAACGCACCTAAGTGCAGACAAAAAACTTTCAAGCTACTTTTCTCATTTTCACCTTTTTGTCACAAAGCTCTTCAATTTTCTCTTTAACGTTCATTATATCATTCTAATTTGATAAATTTTCCCATTTTTACTGATATTATTATAAAAAGTATTTGAGTAAAGTAAAATCAATGGTATTTTGTGTGCATCATTTCCTATATAAATTTTTTTTTATTTTTCAATAATCCATTACATATAGTAAGTAATTAATACATTTTTCTTAAAAAAAATCCTATCATAAATACAACAGTAATTGGTTTATAAAAAGCAAAGTTTTTTTTAATATAGCTATTTTTTACTTATTTTGTAAAAATACATTAAAATATTGTATTAATATATGATAAAACCCGATTGTTGTACTCTCAAATTTAGAAAAGACAAGATAATTTCAAAAATTACTAAGAAATAATATCTTTCTTCAAAACATGTGTTTTTGTGTTTTTTAGCTGCTGTTAGTGCCTTGTGTAGTTTGGTAAAACAGAGAGGTTTATTTTCTCTTTGGCATGGATGGGTTCCGACTATTTATAGGGATGTGGCATTTTCAGGTCATTATTCAAATTAACACCTTACTGTTAATGTAATATCCTAATAAACATTTAATTATTTCTCAATTATTTATTGTTCCGATTAAACTTGGTTCATATTTTGATATTTTACAAGGAATATTTTTGTCTTTAACAATGTTATTTGTTAAATAGTTTGATTTTAAGATAAATAATGTGCCATTGTTTGCTAATTTCTATCCTATGCTCCTTATAATGCAATTTGTTAATAATTTATTGTTGGCTAAAGATTTATTAAAATTATTAATAAAAAAGTAAACTAGTGGTAATACAGTATTAGAGTGCTAAGATCAGCTGCACCCATTTCATCTTGCGACCAGGCACAATGGGGTGCATCAGCAGATGCACTGGTCACTTGGACAGAATGACATGAAATAAAATTGTTTAGTTCCCAAGCTAGTTTGGTTTTCATGTTATCTGAAGGATTGAAATGCTGTGACCTTTACTAATCTAGGATTTGAAATCTACTTTTAGCATTATAGTGTAAAGCAATACATTTTAGCTGCTGAGCCTATTTAAAACTTAATCTCAACAATTAAATGATTTGTATAAATTTTTAATTTGTCATAATATTGAAAATGAATTAAAGAATTATTCAAATTATACAGTAAACTCCGGATTATCCGCTTTGTGGAATCGTCCAAGTTTACCTAACGCTTTTTTTGAAGATATTTTACAAACGCAGGAAAACAAAAGCTCAACTGTTGCAAAACTTGTTGGAAGATTGCATTTCAAGAAAAACTATTGGAAATGTCTTTACATTGTTTGAATTGTAGTCAAAAGACCTTTGTTCTGCTGCTCAGATTTCTAAAACCACAGTACTGCGCTACGAAAACAGTTTGAAAGGAAATCAAATGTCATTTGGGCTCTCAATCAATAGTCACTGTCCATTCCCCATCCTAACGTTTGTATTCAATACTGTCTGATCCCATTTACTCGACACATTTTTGTGTTTAATTTCCACTTGTTAGATAAGGTAGTCACTATTGTAATTGATTGTACCTCAAGGAGTAGGATGATACCTGCTTTTGTGACAATGCTTAAAAAAACTTCAATCACAAATAAAAAAATATATGTTTCATGACTAAAAACAATTACCTGATTTTTTTTAAAATTGTAAATTCTCATATTTTTTTAACTGTTATGCTGGCTGGGCCCACCAAACTTTCCTCCAGTTAAAGGCAATTTTGAGGATGTTTTCTTTAATTATGCAGTTTTCCCAGGGATTCTGTACCCTCAATTCTGTAGATAATCAGGAGTTTACTATATTTATAAATTAAGGTAATGTAATTATAATAATTCAAGTTAATTCAATTAAAATTAAGTCATTGTCTTTATTAATAATCCTTAAAATTTAATCAAGTTTCAAAATTATATTTAATTAGTTTTCATGTGTTCATTTTATTAGATTTACTTATTATGCTACTTCCTCAGTGACTCAAAATTTGTCATTAAATATTTGGTGCTGGTATTTTTTAAAGACTTTTCAAAAATCTTGTCTAGGTATATATTGGTCCATCTATGAGCAGTTGAAGAAATCTAACACTGAACCAAAATTTAAAGAAAGTTTTTTATATGGATTTGTTGCTGGGATAGTAAGTGGTTTAATATTTTTGAAAAAATATATTCATGTTCTAAGTCTATTTGCTTATTATTTTATCAGCGTTTATCTTTAAAACACATTTTTAATTTTAAATTATATTGTTTATTTTCCTCATTATAATGTGTATTGAGTTACTAAAAAATTTCATCCTCACAAAACGTACAATTTGACCTGAAAAATCTCGAAAAAAAAATATTGATGAAAGTTTTGGAAACTTTGGATTTGAGTTAAACTTACTTGCTATGTTGAAACTATAACATCGGTCCAGATCATACAATAAATAGCAATTATTCTGATAGTAAGCCTTAATTTAATAAAGTTTCATTTAGAAAAGTTTTAATTCCCAAAATTAACATAAAAATAATTTTATTGATGTGTTACACTTTAATAAAAATTCAGTTTTATTTTATTAGTTCACTGCAAAATATAATGTTGCTATAATGCATTTGACTTATATTTAATCAATTCATTCTTATATAATTAAAACGTCATGTCCGTGGATACATAAATCATGCCTGTGTGCCTAAACACACTGACATGATGCAATTGTAAATAAGGGCTCACTGACAGAACAGTTTTAGGCTTAAGAGAACGAAGCATGCAAACTAAGCTAATATAACTTATTTCTTTCTACAAATAACAAATTATTAGTTAAAATCGTTGACATATCTTCTTATATCTTGCCAAGAATATGGCATATTTAGGCATCATGATTAGATTTTTAGGAATTAACACATTTAAAGACCAGAGCTAGGTGTTGCCACATATATCTGCATATACATGCATTTATTATAAAGACATTTAGAAAATTTACACAGAAGAAACACATTCTTTAATACATAAAATTTAATTTAATATTTTCTTATTTGTAAGCAAAAATCCAATATTAAATGAAGTTAAAGCATGTCCGCGATAAGAATGAGACAACTTGATTTTCTTTTAAATTCAACAAAATATTACTTACATGAATGCTACTGGGGCTGGGGAGCCCAGTCGGTTAGGCGCTCGCTTAGCATGCGAAGGGTCCCAGGTTCGAAGGTTAAGTTATTTGGAGCGGACTATTGTGGGCAGCTCTACACGGGAACCAAGGAGCATCTTCAATGTGGATTGATAGCTTGCGAAACACACTTGGGATGGCTAGTTATGGGGAAAAACGCCAGTGATTATAAAGACACAGCAATCACTAATGCGTCGCTGAGTATCTTCATGTTAATACATAGTAAGGAAGTAGAGAAAGTTCGGGACATGGAAGTCCTAAGAATCGAAGATCCAGTGGACTTGGCACCATTAACTCCAGCAATGTTCCATCAAGGTGCACAAATGGTGTTGTACTTGGAATCTGGCAAGGGCAGATGTTTAGTTTTGGTTTTAAGAGCAAAAATAAAAATTGTTCTTTTGAAATGAGATATTTTAAATAGCTTGACTATATTCTCATTTTCACCTTTTTCTGTAGCATATTTCACAACCCGAGATGACAATTCGCGAACATAATATTCTATCAAAAATTCGTCTTTTTTAATGTGTTGATTGCTTTATCATAGTTTTCCACTGTTGGCAGGAACTTTCAATCGCTTCATGTGGTCGGCTACCATGTGAAACACACTGTAACAAATACTGAAATTTGTCTGTCGTCACCAACTCACTATCGTTATGTATTCTTTGAAACTGATTCCAAAATCCAAGGTAATCTTTGAGTTCTCCTCCAAAATGAGGCAATTCTATCTTTGAAAGACGTAACCTTCTATCTGCATTTGGCGATGAAGCGATTGAACTCGGGCCAACCGGTACAACTTGATTATAGAAATATGTTTCTCTTTTTGCTTTCACCAAATCCATTTCTTGGTTATATTATTCAATTTTATTATTTTCCGTTTAAAATTCGATATCTGTTTTAACGTCATTCAAAATCAGTTCGTCGTCAAGTTCTTTCATCTTATCGAAAATTCTATCAAGTGTAACGCATTTCACTTTAATATTCTCACAATCGGGCGTCTCTTTAAGAAATTCGTTAAATAGAATTCCTAGTCTTTGTAAAAGTCATCCTCAATGTTTTTTTTCGAATAAGGTCCTCCATTTTTCAATAAAAAACAAACAAACTAACCTGCATCAACAGAATCATGTATAGTGTCACTATGTGTAATATTCGTTTATAAAATTACAGGTTAGAATGAATAATTTAAAATATCTCATTTCCAAAGGTCTATTTTTATTTTCGCTTTTAAAACCAATACAAAACATCTGCCATTGCCATATTCCAAGTACAACAACTTTATGTTAATTTGTTCACAACAGTCATCACTCTATGGGGTCTTTTGTGTTGATCTTCATTTTATTGCCAAATTTGTCACCAAGAGCCAAATTATGTCCTTATAATGGGCTAAATGTGTGAAAGAAGGTTTTATATTACAATTGAGTTTTTGATTTAAAATAACATTATCATACAATAATGGTTTAACTGCGATTTTTGAGAGTGTGTATGATATAGTGTATTTTGGAATTTCAAGTTAATTTGAGTTATGGGATATTATACTTTATAATGAATAGAAACCATAATATAAGCTTATTACCCTATGTTATATTAAATGGTACATATACTTGGATTGATTTGATATTTTTTTGTAGTTAGGGCCAAGAACGAGTATTTATTTTCTAGTTCATTTACTTCAGTCTTCATTTGAAAGAAGTTTGATTTGTAAAGAAATGTTTTAACGTATGCAGATTAATTTAAATTTGTTTTCCACCATTGCAATCTGCTGCTTCGCCTAAAAAAAAGTCTCTATATGTTTTATAAAGTTATAATCCTTCTTTTATCTGTATTTTTTTAGATATTAGTTTGTTAAAACGTTGTAATGTCTATTTATAAATATGATAAATTATTGCAGGTCTTGCAAATTTCAGATTTGGCAGGTCTGCTGTTATATAATCGTGGAAATTGGATGATTAACTGATACAATCATCTGAGCGATAAGCACACTACAAATACAATTGAAATATTTTAAAATTCCAATCATAGGTTATATTAAAAAAAATAAGGGAGGCAAAGTTTCTCCAAAAGTATGTCAACAGTTAAAAGTACAAACTAATGTTAGTAACTTAAAACTAAAGCATTTTTACTAGATTAGAAAGGAAAGACAAAAGCTATCATTTCCAATACTGTTATTCTAACACATCAGATGCATTACAATATATTAAGCTTACATTTAATTACGTTGTAACAAAAGATTGTAGTTAAAAAAAAGCAAATTGAGTGGCACAGGATGGAGCCATACCCATCTTGCCTCACTTAAAATACTGCCTCTCTCTCAACTTGTTCCTTATTAGGTTAAGTTTTCAATGCTTTTACATTTTGAAATCAAGCAAGTTAATCAGTTAAACTGCTAACAATACAATAAATAATATTTGTTTGACTGATTGCATCTTCAATATAATAAGAAAAAACTGCAGAGTTAGCACATTTAGTTTCAGCGAGAGACTATGCATATTGATAGCAAATTTTTCACCCATGGTCGCTTTAAATAACTGCTGCTTGTATTGAAACAACTTTACTATCACACCTTAACATTATAACTTTACTAAATAATATTTGGATGAATGATTGCATCTTTAATATAATAAGAAAAAACTGCAGAGTTAGCAATTTTAAATTCTGCGAGAAACTATGCAATTTGAAGCAAATGGTTCATCCATAGTCGCTTTAAATAACTGCTGCCTGTATTGAAGCAACTATTCCC
This sequence comes from Oedothorax gibbosus, assembly GCA_019343175.1. NCBI lineage: Eukaryota > Metazoa > Arthropoda > Arachnida > Araneae > Linyphiidae > Oedothorax > Oedothorax gibbosus. The sequence continues at coordinate 10,497,130 of CM033282.1, read as the reverse complement.
TCTTGTAGTTTTGCACCATTTGGCTAAGTTTACTTTACTTGGGAAATCTGTAGCTCAACTGCCCCTTCTTGCCCCACCACCCCTATATTTTTTTAAAAATCTTTACAAAAGATATGTGTGTTTGAAATGCTATTGAAAAGAGTATGTTAAAGTATACTCTAGATACTGAATTTAATCTAAATTTGATCATGAAATTGTTGAAATTATTTTATTTTGTTAGGTTTCAGCAATTATCACTTTGCCATTGGATGTTATTAAAACTATTAGACAATCTGAACTTGGAGATAAATTTATTACTATTGGTAAGGTTTAAAGTGTTTCTTATTGAAATTCCAATTGTACATGTATCAGTGAATGCTTATAGTGTGATGATTGTCAATATTAACCAGATTTCTGACATTTGAAGATACATTAAAAAGTTGCCCTTATGTAGCTAAAAAAACTAATATGCAATTTTTAAAAGGTGATTTTAAATAAAAAAAGAGTTTGGGGAAAAAGTAAGCTATGACTTTTTCTTTTATTCTTACAATCTTCTTTTATTTTTTACTCGCTCTGTCGAAATTCAGTCTGATCTTGATTCTTACCCATCTCTCAAAGAAAAAGGACAATTTAGATCTTTTAGTAAACCTTTTTGAAAATGGGAGTTGCTAGAATTTCTATTATTGCAGCTATTATTGCATGCACCTTTGCCAATCCAGTTTGATTAACCCATGCTGCGATTCATTTCGGCAAAATGGATTTAAAAATTGGAAAAAGTATTACTGAAAAGCTCCAAACAAAAATAGTCTTCTGAATCATCAACTCAGTTTTTCTCACTCGGAAGCTATTTTGAAGTACAGTGCATATAAAGATGCCTGAAAAAAAAGCAGTGTTATGGGGTGACAAATATTAAAAGATTTTTTAAAAAAAATTCAACTGGGTTACTATCAGAAAACATAGTTAATCAATTAAATATGGATAAATTTTCATAACAAAAATTTTAAAAATAAAAGGCTTTTCTAAGTTTTAAATTGAATTAAAGTTTGTATTTGGAACACTCTTCCTCTGTTTTGCAAATTTAACTTTTATATAATGTATGTAGTTATTTTAATGAAGTGTAGTTTAAATTTATGTTTTGAAACATTTGCATTTCATATATTCAGATGATCTCTTTCATATATTATCATTTAAAATTTAGTCTTTAAGCAATTTATTTTACCCGCCCATAGGGAAGGTAAGCCCCATTTTACAATTTCTTGTGCCTCCATTGTCATTTAGGTTTAGTTATTGTTATATGGGGGGAATTGCGGATTTTGTTATGAGCAGTACAGTTTTGTTATTCAACTATCTACCTATAAAACTGGCCGAAATATATATTCATTTTATTTGTTATAGACTTTCCAAATGAAAACAGCGTAAATAAAATGATTTATGATTGAGTAATGATGATTTCATAGCCCAAAATATTCTAATACAAATATACATATAATCTGGTTTGACATGAGTCAATCGAAAAGCATACTTTGAATTAAGTAACAAATGGAAATTCAATTCAAAATTTTTTTTATTACAATCCTAATATTTATTTTAATAAAATCTTTTTATAACAAACATTTTGAGTGCAATTAATTATGATAAATTGATTTTTTAATAAACGTTATATATATATAATTAAAACTTTAAGAAAAAATCGTTTTTTTTAATAAATTTTTTCTGAATTACGGAGCTTGTAGAATTGACAAACATTTCTTCCCTCTTTGAGCAATTTGATTGAATATGTCTGCAAGTATTGATCATCCACAAATCCCCAGGAATTAGGGTATTTTTTAATGGGGAAAATTTCCAGGTATTAAAAATTTATGTGCTAACATTGAAAATTTCAAAGTTGAAATTCATTTTAATATAAAGACGTTCCTATATGCAAATTTTAATTGATGCAATCAATTCAAAAAGTCTTTGGTCAACTAAAAAAAACCCTGATAAATATGTTAATCAATCGGAGCTGATTTACCAGGGATGGGGATATTTTTGTGCTCATTTTTGATTGAAGCTCTAGAGTGATACTTATTCAACCAATCACTTTTTTTCTCCTTCAAACTAGTTCTACTTCACTTTTAAAAACTAGTACAAAAAACAATTTGTTCTTGATTTGAAATAGTTTTAGTATTGGTTTAATATTCTTGCAAAAGTGGTATAAGAGTTTTATCTCTCAAGTGGGACGAGGTTAAGCATTTTTTGTTAATACTCTCCAATTCCAAAATGTTATAATGAATGATTTTTAATACTCTATATTTATTAATTTTTCCATAATAATTTTATCTATTTCTGAAAAGTTTGAAAGTAAGAGAAAAAAACACCGAGTTTCAATGCTTTCTCATACAATTTCTCTCAGAGTTTTGTGTTAGTAATATTTTAATGATTTTCTGCTTCATTTTACGACATAGGAAGAAAATAATGCCCTAACTTGTTTTGTATTTCAAAGTTCGTGATCATTTTTGGTACTACATGAATTTACATTCCACCAGAATGTTTCTTTCTAAAGCATTTCAAAATATCTACTAATATTAAAATTCTAGCAAGATTGCATATTTATCTGTTTTATTTAATGCAATTCATATTGATTTCTAACTATGGTAGTTGCATGCTGTTTAAAAATGCAACAGTTTTTTTTCTGGTGCTTTGGAGACCAGGTAGGTTCCAGGTCCGGGCATCGCTAAAATAACTGCCGACCTCTAAACGACCTGTGCAGCCAAAAATGTTCGACAAATAATGCCCTGTGTTGAAGGAGTGCACATTAGATATGCTCCAAAATTCCAACTCTGCGTACAATGTCACCCTTAACGGTTGCATTGGGTTCTTACTCAGGTGTCAGCTTGTCAATTGACTATGGTTCTAAATTACGACACCCATCCTCGTGTAGCTCTAGTGTGAGGATAATTCAAACTAAACTAAACAACTTTTTTTTAATAAAATATCTTAATTAATTTCGACTTTATTTGCTGCCAATAGTTTGGCATGCAACAGTTCATTTTGTATTTGTGATGAAGTGTAATAAGGATTAAAATTGCCATATTTATCAATTCTTCATAAAAAATAGTGTTTTAATTTATAGTATATTATAGTCTAGTAATCTTATGCATAAAATACTATTTGCTTGTAATATTTGTGAGAAATGAATTTTTCAGTTTATATAAAATGTTATGTGGGAAATAAATTATATATGTATTTTAAAGATGCTTAACATAAATCTGATGCTTAGCACAGAAAGAAAAATGAGGACAATATTAGTATCATATTGTATTTTGTAAATTAAGGTAATTTTGTAAATTGAATTAGATAAAATTTCCAATAGATTCAAGAATTTTTTTTATCTTGTAAATGCTTTTATTAAAAAGTTAAATCGAAATTAAAAAGACAATTTCGTTGATAATTCTAACTTTTTTCTCTGGATTAATAGTTATGTTATTCCCGTAAAAAAAAAATATCAACTAATAGACACATTTTAGTCAACAAATACTGCAATTTTCAAGAAGAACTTCCAGAATTTATTACTTTATTTGGCAAAATATATTTACAAAAACATTGCATGAACAGACTAAGAAATATGGAATAATATTATATATAAAAAAATATGAACTCTTTTTTCCTTTCTTGTCTTTAAACATTGTGTTTGTGTTGGATAACTTTAAAAAAAACGTTATGTGAAAGAGGAGAGATGAGGACATAGTTTCCTATGTTTTATTGGCACTGAACCATAAACTGTTATCACCCAATAATATATATTTTTTTCAGGATTGAAATCACCAAGTACTTGGAGTCTACTTGTAGCTTTGTATGCCAAACGTGGTATTAAATCTCTATATGCAGGTTAGTGATCTGTTAGATAAATGTTTTTTAATACATAAGTATATTTATACAATATTTTTTAACTAAGATATACACTAAAGAGCCAAAATAACTGGTATAGGCATACATCTGCGAATAAAGGTGTATAAAACCAATCTATGTTCAGCAGTGTCTATGTGCTGCTATCATGACAGGTTAGGAAAATTGAACATATTTTGAAAGTATCGGTGGCTGGAATTCCATATCCATCGGGAGAAATGGAATTCCATATCCATGTATCTCCGAGGTGGAGATGAATTTTGGATTTTCACTTACGACAATTTCACGAGTGTGCCATGAATATCGATAATCCAGTAAAACAATAAACTACGACACAGCTGTGATCCTAAAAAAAATCATGCAAAAACGGATCATCGACGACGGACGAAAATCATTAAACATGATATATTGTGGATACGTGGTATTTACGGCTCCAGAAGCCCATATCGGTGAATATTCATTAAATGGTTAACTAGTCGACACTTGTATGACATAGAATCGACATAGACGTTTATCACATTTAATGATCAGTTGTCAATGGACCCGGCTTTGCACGATGTTTTTAAAGTCAAAGCTATGTCGTAGATTTGATGTTTTATTGGATTATCGATATTCATGGTACAGTCGTGAAATTGTTGTAGGTGAAAATCCAAATTCATCTCCACCTCGGAGATACATGGATATGGAATTCCATTTCTCCCGATGGATATGGAATTCCATTTCTCCCGATGGATATGGAATTCCAGCCCCTGATACTTTCCAAATCTCTGAAATTTTCCTAACCTGTCATGATAGCAGCTCATAGACACTGCTGAACATAGCGTCAAACTTCGATTGGTTTTATACACCTTTATTCGCATATGCCTATACCAGTTATTTTGACTCTTCAGTGTAATAAAATATTTTTCCTTGTATTAAAAAACAGTTTCAATTAATGAACATGGAAGTATCAAAATAAATTGATAATTGATTTTAAACTGTATTTTATGAATTATTGTCTCTCTATAATAAAAAAGTAAGCTCTTTTAAAACGTCCCAAGCCATAAGAGGATGAAATATTGATGTTACAACTCCAATCTTTTTCTGGAATGTGTATCTCCCTTTTATCTCGGGACTGAATTTTCTTTTTTTTTCAAATTTCCAATTAATTTTTTTAATTAAAAATTAAAATAAGGCAAACGAAAATGAAAACGTGGTTCTTTTCTGCATAACCTCAAGGGAGAGGAGAAAGGCGCACTGCGTCTGCGACAGAAATAGGCGATTGGAGATGTTATATTTATGTTCTTTTTAAAGAACAGTTGCTCTCTGCTCTGTTCTTTTAAAAAGAACAGTTCGTTAACCTGTTCTTTTTACAAAAGTTGCTTAACACGTGGAAGAATTCCGGCAAATATAAATAAAATACATAATAATGAACGTAAAATAAAAAAATCCGATCGGAAATATCCGATTTATATATTTATTACTATATATATTTTTAAGTATTATAACTTTAATAAGTTTTATTACTTAAAAAAGTAATACAACTTAAAAATTTTAGAATAATTTATGACAAAAATATTTTAAAATATTAGTAGATTATAAAAATTACTGGTAAGAAATAAAAGAAAGAAAATATTTTAAAATTAAATTATGAAAAAATACATACAATAACGCAAACCTAACGAAAAAAATTATACATTGTGGTACAAATTAGTCATTTTAAGTCCAAAAAATAGGTGCTTGTTTTTGGCGAGAGGTAGATGAAGTTTTAGTAGAGGTAGATGAAGTTTTAGTAGAGTTAGATGAAGCAAAGGTTTTCGGCGAGAGGTAACAGTTTAACAATGAATAATAATTTTGTATTTTTTTTTCTTTTTTACTATGGCTACTTTGTATTTGAGAGTATTTAAAGCTTTTTTTCTTCCGGGGGGAAGGCGCCCCTGCGTCATTCAACACCTTCATCGAACGCTGCGTAAATTAATTAATAATGCGTAATTAATTTATGCTGCGTAATTTTAACAATGTGACATTCTTTAATCCAGTGATGTACGAGCTTGCTCGCCAAGGGGCGCCAGCCCCTAGTAATATTCATTGTACACTATAAATTGCAAGACATTTTTTTTATTATTAAAAAATAGCATTAAAATAAAATGTTTTCAAAAGTTTTATTTACTCATCTACCTAAAGTAAATGAAGTACTAACAATAAATAAAATTCTTCATTCCTTTTCAATTTATTAAAATTATCTACTTTTAAGAACTTAAAAATTGTGTTTTAATAAGAAGATTTCAGATGGAAGCATGTATTTGTATGTTTGTAATGGTCAGAGGTTTAAAATTGAATACTTCCACTTATAAATTCATTTATTTATACTTTTTTGGATGCTGGAAAAAAATTTAGCATGCCAAAAGAGGAAACTCATTTTAGTTTTTAAAAATCTTGTATTTGTTGCTCTGTCTTTCATATACTTGTTGTTCTATCAATCATGTTGTATTGCATGTTATATTTACTTCCATTTGAATAAAAAAAGAGACCTCTCTTATTCACAAGATGAATTTTCTGATTTAAAACTATTCTATTCACACTGTATTTATGTATAGTGTACTTACCTATTCTCTACACACCCTAGCTAGCGCATGAGGCTTCAAGTCTCTTCCTCCAAGCACCCCTGTCCGGGGCAAACATTCTTACATTTTCCCATTCATTTAATTTGGCCTTGCAAAGATCTTGGTGAATTAATCTTTTGCTGTGTGAGCTTAGGTCTTCCCCTTTTTCCTTTGCCATCTGGTGCCCATGAGAGTGCAATGTTGATTGGGCAATCCCTTTTAGAACGAAGGGCATGTCCAGTCTATCTCTATCTTCTCTTCGGAATTTTTTGGTTAACCCATTATAATTTTGCCTTTTCAAATAAATCTCTATTTGATATGATCTTAGGCCAGAAAGTTTTAAAGATTAGACATAGGCATTTATTCTGGAATATTTCTAATATTTCTATTTCTGTTTTTCAGAGGTTCCAACATTCAGCTATGTATAAAGGTATAGAGGATACAGTAGCTTTGAAAACATTTAATTTAGTGCATATTTTTATATTTGAAGATCTCCAAAACTTTTGGAGGCTTTTGAAACAGTTTCTGGCTTTTTTATTCTATTATTTATGTGTTAGCTGCTGTTTATTTACTATTGCTCTAGGATATGTAAAGTAATCAACTTCTGCAATCCTCAGAATTGATTTTTATCTTGTTATTTTAATTTATATTTATTATCATGGTTTTCATTTTATTCATATTGATTTGCAGACCAATTTGGTTGGCATATTTATAAAATTTATCTGTTTTCTTTTGGAGGTCGATGAATGTATATGAAGGACTATGTTATCTGCATAATTAAGGTATTCCAAGGTGATGTTGAAGTTCCATTTGATCCCTCTTTTCATATTTTTTTTGTTGGTCATGATCCAGTCGATGACAATGAACAAAAAGCTAGATAATATGCATCCTTGCCTTACTCCTGTTAGGATATCAAAGGCTCTAAGCTCGATTTCATCTACTTCAATGAGTGCTTTGCTCCCATCATAGAGACTTTTAGTAATATTGATAAATTTTTCTGGAATTTGGTAGTTCTTCTGTATTTTCCACAGTTTGTCTTGTTCAATTGAGTTGAATGCTTTACTGAAATCCATAAAGTTGAGGTATAAAGATGAGTTCATCTTCAAACCTTGTTCAACTATGTTCCTAAGTACTAAAATGTGTTGTAGTGTGCTGTTCTCAGAGTGGAAACCAGCTTGTTCTGTTCATAGATGTTTTTTCAAATTTTAGATTTTAATCTATTTAAGAGGACTCTATAAAACACTTTCTCAGGTATGCAGAAGAGATTTATGCCCCTCAAGTTTTCACATCTCGTCAGGTTACCCCTTTTGGAATTGGAACTATAATTCTCCCTTTCTTTTGAGGTGGTATTCTCTTCTGCTTCCAAATTATATTACTTCTTATTTATCTTAAGAGTCTCATTCAAAAGTGTAATGCCACAGTAATTGGAACACCTTTTTTGTGGATGGTGAAAATCAAACCATCATCTGTTCTTGGCTCCACACATCACAAATAATCTTTAAATATTCATTGTTTAATTCTGGTGTATTAATGCTTAAAAGTTCAGACTTGCCTGCCATCTGGGGCTAGTTCTATTAGTTCTATTTCTGTTTACTTTTCGAAAAGTATACTCCAATTCATCCAGTGTAGGTAGATTAGTGTCTTGCATTCAATAAATTATAATCAATTACTTCAAAATCAGTTTTTTCAGATGGATCATCACTGCCAAACAGCACTTCTTTAAAATGTTCTCTCCATCTATTGTCTCTGTTGTTGCTTATTAGTACAACATTTCTCTTTCTGAGAGTCAATGTTCAAGAATTAAAATCCCTTCTAATGTCATTAACCAATTGGTAAAATTTACTTTTTATTTGGATCTTCCCAATTTCCCTGTGTTTCTCTTCCATGTAATTTTCTTCTTCTTTCTATGCATCTTCTCTTTCTTTCTCAACTCCCTTTATTTTCCCACTGAATTTCGAGCTGAGCACCTGTCAAACATTATTTTGTATGTCTGATTTTTCTGTTAAACATTTCCTCACATACTATGCCATACCAACAATTTTCTCTTTTATTTTGCCTAAGTTCTGTATAGCTTCATTTGTTGATGTAGAAACAACATCCTTCCATTAGTGTTGATGAGCTTCAGCATATTACCTGTTAGTAAGGCCTTCTTTTAGGTAGTTCTGTTTTCTATGATTTCAGGCTTTTTTTTAAATCAGTGTAGACTTATTTTTAAACTACTGCTGCCCGTTTTTTGTAAACAACCTGCTAACCTATGCTCCTACTTTAGACATTACTAAAAAATGGTCAGTCTCGATTTCTCCTTTTATAACTGAACACCAATTAGACTGCTTTGATGTTGTTTGTCAAGCAAAATATGGTCAATCTGATTCAATGGCAAACCATCTGGCTACCTCCAAGTAAAGTTGTGCACATTTTTATGAGGAAGGATAGTTCCACCTATAACTAGATCAGTAGCCGAAGCAAAATCTGCTAATCTTTCCCCATTATCATTGAAGTCACTCTGAAAGCTATGGTTACCAATACTCTCCGTTAAAATATGGTCTATCAACCTTAGCAATAAAATCTGCAATGACTTATTTAATGCCATTTGATGGACATCTGTAGAATACATTTTTAAATGTATCATAGAAAATGTCCTTTTCAGCTTTAGACTTCTCTTCAGTAGGAGTTGAGCACTGATTATGCTAAGATTCTGTAATATCTGCGTCAATCGTAGCTTACATATACCTTCATTCACTGGTACAAAATCCGCCACGTTTTCTCTCTTATCTTCCTGGACAAAGCGAAACCCATGCCAAACTGATGTTGTGAGTCATGATAGTTATGATAAAGGCTGTAATTCTTCCTCTCTAGCATATCTTTTCCAAACCATATTATTTCTTGAACTGCTATCACATCCATACCATACAAGGTAAATATTTTAATCAAGTGCTTCAAGGCACCACCACTATAAACGGTACGCAAATTCCATGTTCTATTCTCCAATCTCTATTCGTTCTAAGTCATTTACGCGTATCCTGTCCGTGTTTAGCTTCTTGAGATTTCTGAACTGGTGTTTTTTTCCGGGATGGGGTAGTTAGCCCCAAGCCCATTTACCAACCTGGAGGACCAGTCCCCTGATATAATCCCTAAGGGCAGGGTACCCGGATATACCCCCCCGGACACTGAGTGGCCATTTTAGTTGCCTTCTAGCAAACTTCAATTTTCTGAGATTGTCCAATCGGTATCATTCCATTTCCATGACCAATTGTTGTCTTTCCACATTGATATGTGGTCTTTTCCCTCGCTGCTTCATTTGCATGTCACACTTCATTCCAAGATATAAACTCGTCATTGGGCATTACATGAACCATTGTCCTGGCCAAAAGTTCACAATTTTCAAGATTTTATATTTCTGAAGTCCAGGGGTTTGTCAAGGGGAAAGGGTACTTTCCCTTTGCCAAACCTTTCTCCTTTACCTGGGCTTGGAACCGGCACTTGTGGGATCCAAAGATCCTCACTAGGGCGGAGTTTTATTTATAGTTTACTATGTTAAAACCATATATGCCTATAATACCTATACTAATACATATTATGTATATATTTTAGGAATACTACCAAGAGTTTTAAAAGTTGGACCTGCGTGTGCAATTATGATTTCATCATATGAAACAGGGAAGATATATTTTAAGCAGAAAAGAAATAAAGGCAAATAAAGCCAAGAAAAGAACAATTTCTGAAATAATTTTTGTGCTTCCATTTAGAAATTGAACTTCTATTTTAAAACTTATTTAATATGTTAAAGTGTTATAAAGAAATTTTATTAAGTGTATTGGACACAGAAAATCTTGGTAATTATTGGACAGGGAACAAGCACCAGGTTGCATCATAATTTATTACATCTAACAAACCAAATTTGTTAATTGTCTAGCCAGCAAAGATCTGAGTAATTATTGGGTTGGGATTAGTACTCTTCTAAAAAAATATAAAAATAACCAAAGCAATGATCTTCAATTTTGTAATGCCCAGTCTTAGATATGTTTATGAAGTTGATTTGTGCTGAATAACACCATTGCATGATGAATAGTAACATTATGGTATGCATGTTTAGTTATTTTATAACTATTGGACAGAGAAGGGTAATTGTTGGACAACTTGATTAATTCCACAGCATAGTGTTTTTTTTATTAAATTTTCTCATGTAGTGCGCTTAACTGTTATTTTATTTTATTACAGCAAATCAAACTTAATTTAACCAATCAGAGAAAGAAGTTAGACATTTCTTCATGGGAAAAAGCAGTTTTATTAAGGCTTGTTGGAACCATTTAATTTGCTAATTGATCATATCTAGCCGTACATAGGCCAATTACTTCAAGACATGGATAAAATTGAATTACAGGACTCGGCAGATATTTCTTTTGGTGAGGATGTGAGCGATGTACTGGTACAGTATGGAAAACATACACCAATTTTAGCTGTCGACCACAAAGTGTTCGACAACTAAAATTTCACATTCAGAGTGTGCGTAAACATGTTGAACAAGACATCAATTAGTCATTACGAAAAAAATAACTGGTTAGAAATTTGCCTAAATGTGGGAACTATGGTAAAGGTTTGATTTTTGTACAATAATTACCCCAGGTTACCTTGTATATAATGTGAATTTGCATACTTTACAATTTTGTTGTTAACATCCTGTATCTTATTAAACCGAAGTAAGTTTAATTTTTAAGATAAATATGAAAAATGAAAAAAAAAATTAAACTAAAAATTCTATAATTTTTTTTGTAAATTTGAACTGTATATAACAAGTATATTGTGTAATTATTTAATGAATGCATGATTGATTATTTAATTCATTATTTTAGTTGTACTACAATAATTATAGCATATTAAATAGTTTAAATATGGGGTTGAGTGGTTGATTTTTAAATTGCTCTTATAAAAGAGAAGTACTATTTTAATTGGAAAACCAAGCACACTTTATATGGGTTATGTAAAATCTAGTAAAGTGCTTCAGAGTTTCCATTGGTGGCTTTGGTTCTTAGTGATACCAAAAAATTTGAAAAGTAAAGGCTTGTAATAAACTGTGATCACTGATTTTCTGAGCTGTGGTTTTGTGTATGAACTATAATGAAGTTCCATGAAAGGTGCTGCTAAAAATAGCTCATATAATGTAGCAGGAACAATGTGTATAAAATTTGCTATCATAAAGGCACAATTTTTTTCACAACTTAAAGGCTGTGTGTACCTTTTTTAAAGATTAAATTTGTTTTGGTTTATTGTGTAGATTTCATTCTTTCAAACCCAATATTACTTTATTGTAGTATATTCATTAAAAAAGAATAAATGGGTTGATTTGATATACTATTTAATTTGTGTTTTTTTTGTCGAATTCTATGTTTATCCAAAAGTATTAAATTATAAATGAAAACAAAAACAGTTTGTCTTTTTGAAGCTTAAAGTTTTACACAAATTTAGTGAAAAAACTTATTTTTTTTCTAATTTAAAAAAGATCCTCCCTCAATATGGCTTTTCTATGGAAACATTTGTTCACTGGATCTGGAAATTATAATAACAACAAAATAAATCATATTTGAAGGGAACATATCAAATGGTTATTTAATCATTAATTGAAAAAGTTTAAAAATAGTATCTCATCCATGAATATTTATATATCCTTTTAAAAATTCAAAAATTATTATTGGTTTAAAAAGTAGATGTTTTATTTTAAAAATTGTTTTATTATGCAGTTTTTTTACGATTAAGTTAGTAAATATACCGAATGTTTAAAAGTAATGAGAAAATTATAAATGTTCAATATTAATTATTATTGTATGCAAAGACATTTCATTTTTAGGTTCGTTAAAATGCAGAACAAGTTTGGTAGCCTTTTCAGCGTCTAACTGATTTCTAGTGTTTATTTTTGCAAATATGTATAGTAAAAAGTTATTCAATATTTGTTTAAATTAAATTCATTATTTAAACAATTATAGTTTAGTTGAAAAATTATTTTATCAAAAATAAAATAATTTTTCTTCCCTAAGCAGTTCTGTTAGTAAATAATTTTTTTCTAAATATATTGCTAATGAGAGTGCATGATGTAGAATTTTTTTTAAGTGTTAAGAATATTTTGAAATCAAGTCAATTACATTTCAAAATTTATCAAGAAAAAGAAAATGAGATGATAAAAATAATAAATACTTTAAAAATATTAAAAAGTTAAAAATAATGACATGTTTCAGTAAGTTTTAAAATGTAGCTTTTTATACATGTTTAAAGGTGCGTGCTGCGCGTATCTCACGGATACACTCGTATAATATGTGACTCTTTAAAATATGAAATATTAAATTTTAGTAAAATTATACTTTCAGATGCACAACTGTCTGGGAATAAACAAGTTTAGTTTAAAAAATAATGATAAATTTTTATCATCATATTATGACCATCAAATTAATGGAGTTGCTAATGCTGGAAAAAATACTTGGTTCTGTAGCTTCAAGGATATATTTTATCTTAAATATTTTATTCAATAAGTACTTTAGAGATGAAAAATATGCATATAAAATTAGGGCCAATATCACATTTTCAATTCGTATTTCATAACATCTGCGAGAAACAAACAACAATTATTATGCATACTTAATTTAATAATGGAAGTTTCAAATGTTCATCAAACACGAATCTAAGTAAGATACGAGAATAGATAAAATATTCAAATTCATAACATATTATCATTTTGAGATATTAAACTAAATTGCATTATGGTGTATTTTTCAGTTACGCGAGCCTTCCCGATGGTTAATATTTAATAAATGTAAACAATATTTTAAAATACAGCTAACAAAGAGCTGTATTTTAAACTATTGTACTCCTCCTTAAATACAAAAATTAAATGTACGGAATTTTCAGATATTTTTGCCGTATTCATTAAAAACAACGAACATACTATTCAAAAATGTGATGATGACAATTTAAGTCATAAGGATTTATATTAAATTGATACTAATCAATGATAAAGATTCTTACATATTTAAAGAAATGCTTTTACTACATAAATAATTTAATTTGAAATTAAAAAAAAGCACGTGTCTTATTGATTGCATTGGTGCCCTACTGCCCTTCTATCCATGTGACTCTTATGATCGTTAAAAACATTACAATATCCTAACTTTAAAAAACTGGTAACTTATTATTTAACGTAACACAATCCTTTTTTTACAATAAAGGCTAAACATAAGCTTTCCACTACTAAATAAAAATGCAACTATTTATGGGTCATTTTAATCTACAAGGTAGAAAATTTGGCAACAAAAAAGAATCTAATGAATTTTTTTTTAAAATTCACTGCATATGCTACTTTCCATCCACTTTTCAAAAATACTTTATTTGCAATTTCGTTAGTCTATTTTTAACAAGTAAATACACAATTTCATAATTAGTGTATCCACTGTATTCTACTGTGTATCCACATTCATGATCATGCATAATTTACGGTTCTACAGTTACGATAATTCCAAGTTTTAGTGATTTGAAACAAATAAAATCAAGTTTTATTATTTAAAAAAACTCAATTGTTTAATTCAAAAAGTATATCCACTTGGGAGACAATCATGTCTACTTCTTTGCCAGAGCATTTCCACGGAATGGACAAAATATCAATTTTTCGATTTTTAGAACAAAAGGCTTAGCTGATAGAAACTGACACTTAGCTGAAAATTGACCACACAATGAAGATTGCAATAGCAATAATAAGTTTTTTTTAAAAGTATAGTTACATAAATAATTCAATCTACGCAGTGGAAAAGTGTATAGCCAAATGAAGATATCGCAGACAAAATATTCTACAGCAACACTAAAATAATCAAACAAATACAATTGAATCATAAACAAGATGGCTTCCTTATCTACCTTTGAACTTAAACTGACGGCTGGTAGCACCATTTAATTGTATTTTATAGCAATAAAAACTGATATGCACGAAGTGGACACATTTTATGAGGGACAGTTAAATAAAAACAAAATTAATTTTTCTCCTTTCATTTCTAATTTTTAAATTGTCCCCAATGTAGTTTTTTTTTTATAAAAATCAAAATACTGAAAATATTTCTTAAAGTCCTTAATGAATGTAATTTACATTTTATGAAATCTTCTTGAGTACATTCCACGGACTGGACATTTCAAAGTACTGGGAAAGAATTTTGAAAAGATTTAATAACTATTTTGAACCTTTTTTTATTCCTCTTCTGCCTCAAAACATTGTATTCAATGACTTAGAAGCAAAAAAAAAAGGAATATAATTCAAAGTCACTGAAGGATGTGGACATATGGTTTCTATTTTTTTTTCAATGGCCCGTATAGAAATGAATTCCTTAAGTTCCTATAGGGAATATTCAAAGACACTGCTATTATTTCAATACTGTAGAAACAAACGATTTTAAAACTTCAAAAAAAATGCAAATACATGTATTTCCCAGGTAGCACAACAATTTTGGCCAATGTTGCCTGAATATTGGCCAAACACGACACGTATCGGTTCATACCTGTCGTTTTTTACCAACTTTGGCCAATATTGCCCAATGTATTAATTGCGACACTGAAATTTTAATATTTAATTATTTTGGACCAAAACTTTTTTTTTTCAAAAGATAGATGATAAAAAATAAATTGTACTATGTTTTTTAACATACAACTCATGATGGCGACATTTTCCTAAATTCGCATATGAATCTCGAAGTTTCGATTTCGGCCAAAACCGGCCAAACCAGATAAACAGGATGCACAAGTATCGATATCGGCCGAAACTGACCGATCATGATAAATAACGATTATTTATTTCGCGAATGGCAACATCGATTTCTGTTTACAGATACAGATTCGTTATTCTCCCGCTTCTAGGACCCCGGGTTGCCTACTGGTTAAGATCGCAGACCATTACGCTAACTGCGCGCTACCCTGCGTATCGTACCGGGTGCGGGTTCGACTCTCGCCTGTGCCCTGGGTGTAATTTCTCTCTCTATGTCAGTAAAAAATTCCGTCTGTGACTTGACGAAGCGGGTGTCTGATCAAGCACACAAGCCGGAAATACATGTACCAACCAACCTTTTCGCGTTCTGTGTGGTTCTGAGGACTCCCGCGTGTTTCGACTTCGAATACTCTTCTGTGTTGTGCTTGTGCATCAAATTAAGGTAAGAATCGTAAGTTATTTTGAGTTTATTATAGTTTAATAACACTATATATTTTATTTTACATTTCTTTTTGGTCCATAAACGCTATTAATTGTTTGTGTTCAAAACTTCAACAATGTTTGTTAGGCTTAACTGATGACTCGATTATTGGGTTTTAAAATAGTCCTTATAGAAAATCTTTTATTTTTTTAAGTTCAAAATAAGCTATCTGAAATTAAATTTTGATATCATGCCTGATAAGGTTAAAGTGTTCGAGTGTATACTAATACAGAATGGTATAGATGTACAGAATAAAGAATAATGTGAATGCGTTGGAATGTTTGCTTTTGCAAATTATTAGTTGTCATTGTGTATGCTGGATTATTCTAAACTGACACAAAATTGCTGTGATGGAATTCAGCAACTACTTTATTAATAACTTATAAAAAAACCACTGCTGTATAAAAGACCAAGTTTAAGTAATAATTGTACTTAGTTGTGTGTGTGTGATTCATTTCATTATTTCTGTAGCTAGCGTGAAAATGAAATATGAAGATGCTGTAACCGCAACCATCAGAAGACTGATTGGCAAAGTACTGGCAGGGTCTCCAGATTGGGATGGGGACAGAAGTGAGCGAAAGAAAAAGAAAAGCAATGGCCAAGAAACAGAGCAGCAATCAAAAGCTGTGGAAAGCAGCGAGGAAGACACGTGTTCTTTTTAATAAATGGACCTTTTAATTAACCAATTTCAGCAGCTGTATCTTTAATGATATAATAAAAAAGTGTGTACATTCATTTTTTGTTGTAATATTAAAAATATTTCCACGACAAAATCAAAAATTTAAGTTGTGCTTGGTATCTGATGAAGGGTAACAAATGTTTTTTTCGTTTTTAGCACATTTTAATATAAGCTTGTTTTTTTTATAAATTTTTTATTTTTATGGCAGAGATTATTGAAACATTGGCTAATGCTCATGAAAATATTACCCAAACTATATAATTGACAGTAAATTATTTTACTGTCTTTTATATGATTTAGGTAATATTTCCATGAATTAGGCAATGCGTTTTAATAATATCTGTCAATACTGCAATATCTATTAAAATAATATTGGCTAATGCGGGTGAACGATATATGCCAATACTGCAAAGACCAATACAATAATATTGGCCAATGCGGGTGAACAATATCTGCCAACATTGCAAAAAGGTTTGCCGTTCGATGCTGGCTGATATTGCTTGGTAATGTTGGCCATCATTCTGTGTATGACATTGGCCAATGCGGGTGAACAATATCTGCCAATATTGCAAAAAAGTTTGCCATTCGATGCTGGCTGATATTGCTTGGTGATGTTGGCCATCATTCTGTGTATGACATTGGCCAATACTGCTGTGCTACTGGGGTTTGATGCCAAAATTTCCATTTACTAACTTAAAACAATATCATTACTAGAAATGAAATAAAAAATCACAATATTTATGTATTTTGTGATGATATTAGCTTTGAAACACAGCAGTGACGCTGAATTTCCTTTAACAGATTTTTTTGAACGTACGTATTTTTACTGGATTCTCTCTCCTGTATCAACAATAGCCTCTGTTCCGATCATTAGGTCGCTCTAAAGAAAACCCTAAGACTGTCAGCTTTTTTATGGACACGCATAAAATGCATGAACTTTAAAAAATATAATTTTTTTATTTAACATTTGCTTCTTTTAAATATACCCTGAAAAATTCTTAATTATAGTCAAAATGCCAAATTTTTCAAAATTTAGCATTAACTAACTTTCTGGTAAATAAATGCAATTTGCTTTATTTTTGAGAACAAAGTGACTAAGGTTCTAAATTATGACGCCCGTCGCCAATAGCTCTCGTGTAGCTCTAGTACGACGATATTTCAAACTAACCTAACCCGAAAACAATGCTTCGTACTCTAGAATAGAATCGCTATATTTAAAAAGAGGTAAGCGACATTTTAAAAAATTTCAGGAGAGACGAAAAACTTTTGGCTTGACCATTATTTTATTTTTTTTTGTAAAAATTATGGTTGTAAAGTCTGTGGAATATGTATTTTGAGTCTCTGAGGCAGGATAAAACATTTTCTTTGCAAAGGAATAGCCACTAGCAAATTAAATGTGAACTGGATTTGACCTCTTTTTATCAATGAACGATTTTACAGTTCCAATTTCCTTAATTAACAGCATCGGGAAACGCATAAATAACCAAATATGCACATTGAAACAAGGTTTCATTTACACCTGGCCTCTTTTTACAAATCTCCAGCTAACATTCTTCCAAATATACAAAAATGTTCCAGTAAAACATATAAAAGAGCAAATCTATTCAATGAAACGGTTTTTTATTCATGGTACAGAGTGGCGATACGGTGTTAATTAAACCAGGATCCAAAGTATAGCTGGGAAAGAAAACAAAAACCGCTCCATCCCTCGTTACTCGGCTACTAATGCTGCTATTGATCAGGGGATTTTGTGAAAGGTGTCATTTTTCAGGACATTGTATAAGGGGTCGTCTACATATTAGAATTATAGTAGTACCAACTTTGAAAACTCCAATGGCAACACCCAATTTTTTTACATAAAAATGTTCAACATCTTTAGTATACAGGTATAAAAAATAATCATTTAGGTATTTTGCATTATTTTCGGAAATATTAAAGCATTAATTTTGAACGCGTTTAGGGGGAAATCTCCAAATAGAAAAGGTAATATTTAGATTGTGTCTTTTCAAAACGATAAGCTAACAAAAGGGTTAACATAATCTCGCTAACGGATGCTAGAATTAAACATTCTTCACTAATATTGTAATTTTTTTTATTATTTTTATTTTTAAAATTCAGAAATACAATAAAGGCTAGAAGAGGGAAAGTTTTTATTTTAAATTAAGTCACATATACGATTATTTATAACGAACAGATTTTCAAATGCGACTAGTTACAATCAGATTGGCAAACATGGTTATTACATTTATGTTTCACATTTTATGCAAATTTTTGTTTCATTCACATTGCTACAAAAAGTTTGTTTAAAATTCGGCGCACTTTATGGGTAATATAAACCATATATTACAAAACGAGGGTTAACACGATAATTAAGGAAAGCAAAATAAAATTACTCAGAATGACTTGGCAATGATTTTTAACCAAGGCAGTGGGCACTAATTATTTTAACTAATCAATGTGATAACAATGAAATTTACTAAAAACCGAATTCCAATAATATTTAAGGGTATTTAATTTTTTATATTAAACACACTTTTTGAAATTGTATTGGAAACAACATACATTCAAAAACATAGTAATCGATATAATTTAATGTTAATAGAAACAAGAAAAGATTTTTAGACATTTGACAGGCATCAATAATTTTAATAAACATTTACCAATAAACGCTTTTCAACCACCAAACGATAATGCAAGTTAGGATCAAATTTGCCAAGTTATTTTTTACACGGTCCCTAAAACTCGCCTTTTAAAATTTTTTTTTACAATAACTCGGCAAATAATTGTAGTTGAATTAAAAAAAATTCGGGATTTTGGTTCTACTTGACCTACTTCATCGATTTATGTAAAAAAAAATTGGTGTTTCTATTCATGTGAATTTTTTTTTATTTAAATTTAAATAAAAAATGTAAAATATGAAAAATTAATGAAAAAACTTGTGTGAATTGTTTTTGGAAGATTAAGAAGTAGATAATGAAAAAAAATCATTGTTTGATTCCTTTTATTTGTGGAGGTATGCATAAAAGTTTGTGAAACTTTTTTAACATTAGGGACGTTCAACTTTGAATGCTTACATCTCAACAAATAATGCAAATTAATTAATTTTGGTTTGTATTTAGAGTATTTTAAAAGTGATAAATATTTTATAATAGAAAAAAATTGGGTGTTGCCATTGGAATTTTCAACGTTTGTACGCATTTTAATATGTAGACGACCCCTTATACAATTTTTGTGTTGCCGGAAATCAATTCCTTACGCTATTTCTTGAAAAATGACACCTTTCACAAAATTCTTTGACCAATAGCAGTCGAAAAGCGAAGGTTGGAGCGTTTATTTCACCCCATCTGTAATCCTCTTCCGTGCTAAAATCTGGTCATAAAAATATTTACACCACCTTAGAATCTTTTTTTTTCAAACCGTCCATTTTTATTTGCTTATTGAAAGCTTTGCTGGCAAATATAATCCTTGATACTATCAGTGGAACACCGTGTTTTCTTAATGAAATTTTTCTGGACAATCTTTTAAGTATGGTGTGCTTTTTTCTGTATGGGATGAATCTTTGTAAAGAGAAAATTGACATTATTTTGTATTAGTGTTACTTCACGATTTACTACGGAAGACTTTTATAAAAGAATAAAGTCAAATTTGTCCACAATTCTTTGTCAATAAACAACAAAAGCGATGATAATCTCCTTTGATGTCAGCTCAACAAGAAATTCAAGCTCGTGCTCCCCCCTGCTATTGACCTGGAGAAATGTATAAAGGGATCTAGTCCTGTATTTGACCCCGTTTCTAAACATCTAGTGGCGTTACTTGATTTTTCTTCTATAAAATGATCTACACTAAAATTTTTACTATACAATTCCATCAAAACATGAAATTTTGAAAGAATGTATCTTGTCCCTTGTCCCGTTTTTACACATTTAGCTATTCAATTTAGGTAAGTATATCATTATGACGTAAAAAGCTATCAACCAACAAAAGGAAATATTTTTCTGACATAGGTACTTTTGAAATTTTGTATGCCAGCTAGAACTTCATTGGTGTAATTTCGTGGTAAAATTGTTCTCTCCTGGTTACATGATAACTGATGTTTAATTTTTTTTTTTTTACATCAAGACTCCCTCCCCAACATTCAAAGTAATATAGAATTAAAAATTACTTTTAGAACAAAAGTTTTGTTATTTTAGATTTTGTTTCAAGACTTTTATCTTCAAAGACCAATGCAGAACAAGGAACACGAAAAGTTTTGCAGTAAGAAAGCACATAAGATTTAAGGTTGGAAGCCTAGAAACATGATGGTTAACAATTTACGTTGCCTACAATTTTATTGAAATAATAATTATTGAATTACACTTACTAGCTAAGATCCATGGTTTCAAACCTGCTTAAAGTAGTCATTAAAAAAACATTAAAGTCTGTCTGAACCTTCTCACCCATGACGTGGTAACATCTCCGTTTCTGCAGATTTTGGGTCTAAATTGCTATTACTGTAGCATGGTACTCAGTTATCGACCCTGTAAGGATGAAGGGCTGGTTGAACCCATGACCTACCTGGCCCCGTATACGAACCCTTGTCGTGGAGTAGGAGCCCAGTGTGCTACTACTACACCATCACGGCCATCATTTATTAAATTATGTAGTTATTAGTTGTTAAGCAAATTATTAGTTAATTCAATATATTAGTATCAATTAGGAAAATAACTATTTTATTTCGATTCTTTTTTTATTTCAATTTTCTGAATTAAGTCCTTTTCCTCCGACCAACACTTTAACTTTAATTGCGACAAAACATTTGAATAATCGGAAGAAAGTCTATATTACAGCAATTGTATATTCAAGTTTGAACAACAGCCAGAATTATTTTTTAAAAATATTAGAATCATATTTAATGTCGATATCATAATCGATATCGGTATAATCTGTTTTTTTTTGTATTTGTTCTTTGTGTTATGTTCAATTGTTTGTTTTTTGTGTTGCCTGGGCGGTTTTGAGCCAATTGGTGACCAATATCAATAATTAAATAAAGTTTCTTTTCACTCTCGCTTTTTAATAACAAGGTGTTACAGTACAGATATTGAAAATAATACATGATCAAATTTGAAAAGGAACGTAACGATTTACCCATGACATAAAACTAATGCAACATTACAGTAAATCTTTGAAACCATTTTCCCATTTCAACAAATTTAGCAGCAGTGCATAAAAAAATAAAATAATTAACATGTGAAACATAGAAATAGTTTTAATAATTCAAACTACAGTTCTATCGCTTTATTAATGATTTTTATGTTTTCTTTCTCTTTCCTGATGGCGATACCAACATTATAATGAGACCCGGATTCTTGTTCTGTTTTCCGATCGGAGCTCCTTGCTATCGAGGCAGGACTGAACGCAATTGAAGAGGATTCGCTGCTAGACCCCATCTGGATCCTAACTGATAGTAGAAGCCCTATCCAATATTTGAGTGCATGGCCCAAAGTGGGTGACAGGACTGGAACAGCAATCTTACAACTTCGCAGCAAACTTTCCGTGAAGCGAGATATTTATTTGCAGTGGATTCCTTCCCACGTTGGGCTATACGGGAATGAGATCGCCGACTCTTTGGCGAAACTTGGCACAAATGAACCCCTTCCGGAGAAATTTTCACTCACATCCTCGGAAATTCACTCCGTTAGAAAGAAAGGTATCCAGCTAGCCTGGAAAACTCCCCCAGTGCATACCTGGTACTCTGGGGATAAGCCAGGTCGCGCCTTGACCTTCAGGGGTGATAGAGTTGATCAGACCGCGTACACTAGATTCATCAGTGGTCACCTAAAGTGCATGAAATTTGAACAGCAGAGAAAGGTCTACCCAACCTGCAACAAATGTTTCTGCAGTGCGGCTAGCCCGGGCCACCTCCTTTGTTGTGTGGATTTTAAAAAGGAGGATTTTCTGCGCGACCCGATCTTGTTTTTTGATTTCTTGAGGGTGAATGGACTCATGGACCTGGTCTAGCTCAGCTAGACCAGTGGGGATGAGAAACAACAACAACATATTTTCTTTTTAAGTACATGTCAATATCCTTCATGAAAGTATTCAGTTTTATTAATTAATGACTTTTCTTATTTAAAATACTCATAATGAATAAAAGCACATACATAACTATTATTATAATAATTGACCGTTATTATAATAATAATAATAGGCCGAAAATAATAAAATATTGTTTGAAATGTAAGTATTGTCATGCGTCCCCAAACTACATTTCTCATTTTCCCCACAAACTTACGCTGCCATAAATGTGTCAGACATAAATTCATTTGAATTATAATATAATGTGACTATCCTTTTTAAATTTT
Source organism: Oedothorax gibbosus (assembly GCA_019343175.1). NCBI lineage: Eukaryota > Metazoa > Arthropoda > Arachnida > Araneae > Linyphiidae > Oedothorax > Oedothorax gibbosus. Next base: position 10,474,455 of record CM033282.1, on the reverse strand, counting down.
AATATTTATAATGAACAACCATAAAATTATTATCTATTTGTTTATTTAAAGCTTTGTATACCAAAAAGTGTTAATAAAAAAGGACAGAAAGCTCTAAATTTAAAAAAAAAACTTTCAGTGAATAACAAACGCTTATTTTTGCAATGCAGTATATTTTAGTTGCATGATAATTTCTTTTTAGTGTTTGTAAAGAGCTATTTAGTATATATCTCTGAAATTAAGTTTGTGATTTTTTGTCGGCTGTAATTACTGTTCCCCTTGATAATCTCCCAGGGTAGACAAATAATTGGTTTTTTAAAACAAATTGTTGTAACATGCATTTATAAATATGAATAACAAATAGTAAAATAATATAATAGCTATGCTAGGGCAATTGGCGACGGGCGTCATGATTTAGAATCACAGTCAAGTGACGAGCCGACACCTGAGTCTAATGTTTTGAAATTTCTGTCCCTGTCATTATGGTTTCCATATAAAATGTTGCTTAATGGATAATTCACATTAATAATATTTATTTTAATGAATTGTTGATACTTTTATATTTAAAATACTCACAAAGCATAAAAGTATATCCATACGTTGTATAATTAGGATGAAATTGTGTCTAAAATCGATAAATAAATGTAAGGAAAATGTCAGTACTGCCCCGTCTCACCAACACATATTTTTCAACATCACAATAAATAAACAATGCTATGGAAATGCCACAATGATAAATTCTTTAATATTGTAATGTAGTATGATTATCTATTTGTAAGCAATGAGTATAGTGCAGACAGTATTGAATATATTATAGACAGTAATGACAATATCCTATACATTTTGAATCTAAAATATTAATATTGGAATCAAATTGTTTACATTGTAAGATTTTTCTTATTTTGTGACATTAATTTCAATGCTTTTGAATATTGCATAATTTTAATAAATTGCCTTTTTGGTGAAATATAAAGATGAAGCTTCTGCAATTTTCATCGTTTAAAACTAACGTTTTAAGAGAATCTCCCGTACACAACAATTTGCATCCCTAGGTTTCAAAATAATAAGAAATATAAATTATAATTTTTAATTGTCAGTTATATTAAGTTATTTGTAAAGATCATCTTTATTATTAATATTTTTTATTTATAGCAAAATAATTGGGGTTAAATTTAGATTACCAAGAATTATTTAACGTTTTTTTTTAAAAACTGAACTGGGAAATGTCACTTCAGTTCTCTAGATCCTTTAATACCTTGCAGTGTTTGATTTTAACAAATCATAGTCATAATTCTGAACTTGAGATTTGTCACTATCATAAATTGTCTTTCTTGATGTTATATGTTTTCTTATGGGAAATGTTTCCCCCCCCCACCCTAAACCCCCCCAAAAAAAATGTTGATTTTGGGTAAATATAAGTAGGCTATCGCAATCGCAAATGATCTGAATATTCTTTGCTATAGTACTTAGTTTAAAGTTACACAATGCTAATGTTATTAAACTAAATAATTATCAGGTCATATCTAACATATTGGTTATTAAATTTATCATAGAAATACTTAATTTTTTTTTTTCAAATTTTCATCATATTACTTATCATTCTTACATATAACCTTATAGAAATATTGAACTTAATTTTAAGGCATATTTTACAAAAGAGAATGAAACAATAACTATAATAAAAGTCAAAATACTTGATAGTCGTAGCTCAATGCTAAAGTTTTTTTTTAAATATTATTTTTGGAATTAAATTTTTTTTTTAATCACAGTTATGTATCGTAAGGTTTAATTCATTCAGCATTTTTTTCATTTAAACTTTTAAAAAGTTACATTTTATGCTAGTGTATCTGAGAGAAACACGTGACGATTCCTGTAGGTTTACATCTCGAGCCCTTTTAAGGGTTAATAAAGTTTTAGTGTCGTGAATTTAATCATGAAAGATATATTACCCTAAGAAGAAAAAGTAACGAATCACCCAAAATACGTTTTATCATTTGAGTCGTTTTAATATTTGCGTTTATATTGCATTTCATCGATGGAAAAGTAAGGGATTAGCTTTTTGTAGTCCGTGGGTTTCACTCTATCGCTCTAAAAACTACTGTTCCAATCAATAAAATCAAAGTAATGAGCATTTAATAATTTTAACGTAAAATGCTGTTTCGTCAGTTACGTGACCTTTCCGTACGTAATATGTGTGCATTTTCCTTCTAACAGAGAAAAGTTTATTCATTTGAATTTGTGAACATCTCTAAATTATAATCATATCAATTGAAAATTTACAAATACTCTGCAACTAAAATATTGGGAATACGTTTGTTCTGCAAATTATTATGGCTCTAGTTAAGTCTTAAAAGTACTTTTTAATTCCATTTATAAACTAAACACAGTTTCTTGAAAAGAAAGATATTTTGTTTGAACAACTTCAATTTTCTTAAACAAGAAATGTGAAACTATTTTAATATTTGTCTTATTATCAAAATTGGGAATTTTGTTTAATTAAAAAGATTGATTACTTTTTAAACTAATGTAAATAATGCATTGTCAGACACCCACAATCTTGTATAAAAGCCATTTACTAAATATAACAAAATACACATTTGTATAAAATGTATCTATAACTATTTAGTGCAATAAATAACTATAGTCTTTACTTTTGCGGACTAAAGATCGTTAAAAGTTTCCTTACCTTTTTGTCCGCTTGGCTGCATAGCCTGCGCGCCAACTTGGCATCCTTAAAAGCGGCTTTTCTGCCATACGTTGATCAGAAACAGAACCAGTAGGATCCCTAACTTAGAATATCTAGTGGATTCTTTTCATATAGTTTTATCGGCGTATTAGTCATGTGATCAGCGTCATCCTATATTGTCAGCATAGCTATGTCATCAGACATTTATTGCCTACATTATTTTTCTTTATTTATATTGTTTTCTAGTTGTTTCTGTATATTGAAAACCGGTGCAGATGAAGTTTCTAATAGTAGTAAGTACATTTTATCGGCCTATTATAAAAGCTCCATTTCTTATAAAATGTTTTACAGTTTATCCTACTGTTTAGGATTTAGGTCAAGCTTTTCAATATGTTTGGCACTTAGCATAAAAAACATCTAAAATGTATTACTTAAAGTTATTACTTATGAATGAAATGTTTATTTTATGACTTTAACAAAATACTTATGAGAATTCTTAATTGCTGTGCACAATAACTTAATAAATCAAAGTAATGAACAATTTAAATCAAGTTTTGTATAGTTAGCAAATGAAATGACATGATTAAAAGTTATACATACCTTTTATATTTTTAAACTTGTGTGGGAAAGTAATAGAAAATTTTCTTATTTGATGTTTGAAATTTTGCATTTTGCATTTAAATGCTACAACTATGTCAAAATTTTTAAATGCTCCAAAACCTATATTTAATAGTAACCAATGCAAAGCAACTGCACGTTTTTCAGTAAAATTTGAAATTTTTTAAATAATCATCCTATATTGATATTAAATAGCATATTTATATTATATAAATTTTCCTATACACTATTTAAAAAAATAGAAAGCAAATCGTTGTTTGAAATTCTTTTGTAATGAGAAGTCTTGCAAGGATTTAAAAATTTAACTACATACCAAATTCTTAAGTTTTGATGTTACGATTTGGGTATTTTTTTTATATATGTTTACCTTTAAATAAACGTTAATATGAATCAAAATGAAATTGTTCTAACTTCTTACAGACAAATAACGAAGTATCAAATATAGTCATTTAAATGTGCTCAACAGTAACAAAAAAGTATCATTTTAAATAATTAAAAAAAATTATGCAATACATCAATAATTAATAACTGGAATTGCATTTAGTAACTTAAATTGCGAAAATGAGAGATTTCAACTGAAGTATCTTCATTAAGCATTTTTTAAATTTTTTTCCTTAAATTTCAGAATCAACTTACGAACAATATGTAATGCATAAGCTTATAATGCAAGAAAAATATTTATGTGTTTTATTTTGACTTAGTAGTCTTTATTCCATTTATATGTTATGATTGCCTTCTAACAGTGGGATTTAAAACTAAATTCTAAATTTTCAGTAATAATTTTGTTTAGTTTTTGCCAATGGTTAGTTTTAGCCCAGAATTTAAAAAAAAAATTTACATTATTATTCATGTAATTTTGGAGTAATTTCAGAATCATACGAACAAATATAATTTAAAAAATCAATGTTAATCTTTACTTAAATTTAATTTTAAATATTGTTTTAAATACAGTTACAGAACTCTAAAAAAACTCCATATGTTTAACAAAAAATTGATAACATGCCAAGAGTACGAGTGTTTTTGAGATCAACGCATCAGCTTATATTTTCTGTTTTATTAGACACCATGCCAACTTTTTGACACTTTTCAAATATATTCGATACGCATTTAAAACACTAACTTTTCAAAGTTCTAGTCTTGCTATATTGCGATTAAAAATATAAAGCTATTTATAAAAGATCAACGTCAAAATCAAGCCTTATACCACCTTACTATTTGTCAGCATTTAATTCCTGTTTTATGCAACAAACTGCTTTTGAATGGTGAAAAAAGTTATACAAATTATAAAACAGATTAAGAAGTTGTACTGTTTTAAGATTGATTTAGTAATGCTTATGTTTAAATAGTTTTAGGGGTTCGATTCCCGCCTTTGCCCTGGGTGTACCTTCTCCCTCTGTGTCAGTAAAAAAAGTAGGCTTGTAACAGAATCTGTCACTTATCCCGCTTCCACACAACATTTAAGTGATGAACACATTGAAAAACGCGCCAAACACAGTATTTATTCTATATTAAACATGTACACGCTAAATGTAACTAGTTTCATTTATTTTATTTCTAAAATTTAATTATTATTTATTCAATAATTATTATCGTTTGCAAAAATTAACTTATATTTCAAAGAATAAATATGTAATATTCTTTTCTTTTATATAGAACCAAAACATTTCTTATCAACATACAAAGAATATCTTAGGGAAATATATATGACGTCATTTCAAACTGATTGATGTCGCAAAAATAAATTTTTTAAATTTATTGTCTAAAAGAATTAAAGTTTCTCGAGCGATTGTTGCGAATGCAATGGTGATTTAATTCTAATAAAATGGCTTCTTATGCATTTTAAATGAGCATTAAATTTTGCAGTTTTTTTTAAATAATTAAAGTACTTCGAATTCGAATTTTTTTCTGAGATTTTCAATGTCTTCTAATTTCGATGCGCTGAATTTTTTGACGTATCACACTTGCCTGTAGCATTTGTAGTTTGGGCTATGAAAGTGGGTGACAGACGGACAGACAGACGGACGGACTGAACGATTATAAAACCTTCCACTTTTTCCGTTATAAAAGTAGTGTGGAAGCTAAATTTATGTCTGTGCCTGTGTTACTTGACGAAGATTTATAACCGGGTCGCTGATGAAGCACACCAAGCCGGAATATATATGTACCAACCAACTAGTTTTAGCGTCTTTCAAGAGAGTTTTAACACTGTGGAAAAATGTCTTCTAATTTTGAACCGTGGACAAGTGGAGAGGTTGTATTGGTTTGCATCATACCCTGTAGTGCAAATCTCTCCTTTTAGTTGACATGTAATTTAAAATTTTAATCATTTTAATTTTTTTAAATATATTTTCTGTTTTTTAAAATATTAGTGATAACCGCTGAAATACAACTAAAACAATAATAAAAAGTAACTTTAAATGTTATTTTGGGATGTTATTATTTAATTTTCATGAAATTAAGCGTATTGAGTAATGCACTTTTGTTTCTTTCTGTGTTTTTTGTTTTCTTTCACACAATGTAAATATCATTAAGTTTTTAATTATTCATTACAAAGCGCAGAAGAGTTTATTACATTATTCCTATAATCAAAGTAATGTCACTTCAATTTGTTAATTTTTTCAAATAGTTAAACTATTATCGCGATAAGGTTAATCAAAGTTCAATCCCCACCAGCATTGTTAACATTTTAATATTTAACAAAAAATAATGGAACATAATGCAGAGGTGTCGTTCCCCTTTACTCAACGACGCTCTCCCTCAATAAAACGAAGATTGCCCCCCCCCCCCAAGCAAACATAGAAACAAAAAAAATACCCCACTACTTACGATCAGCTTATTAAAATGATTAAATAAAAAAATAACTTTATTAACTATTAATAGTTAGTTAATACAGAATTACTATTTTTAAATGAAATGAAAACAAACAAAGTCGAGAGGTTCTCCCTAAGTGAATCTTTAATGCGTTAAAAAACTACTTCAGCTGCTAAACATTTATTGTAAATAAATAGATTTAAAATATTTATTATAAATTATTATTAAAAGCCTAATGTCATAAAAAGACAGAAGGAGAAACCACTTAAAAATATTTCTTCAAACATTCAATTATTTTCACTCTTTTACATTTTTAATATGAAAAAGATTGTTTAATGCATGTACCTTGCATGTGATAACAATATTTAAATTTGTAAAAAAAATTAAATTTCCCACGTATAGCAGGTACCAAGAATAAATGTTTAGCATGATCCATTAGAGGAACAATAAATAAAAATAATTTTCCACCAAAAATTATTAGGGCAAATAAACACGTTTTTTTTGTATTGGAAAGCAATAGAAAAATTTTGATTTCAAAAAGCGTCACACAGAAAAGTTATGAGAACTGAGAACGATCTAAAATGCTTCAGAGAGAATTAACCAGTGTTATTAACAATTTTACTTCAACGGTTTTTACACTTTGACCATTGAATGAAATAAATGGATAGTTTGTAAATGTTTCTCGACGTTTTTTTCATACATCACCTATATGTATTCTGCTAAATAAAATTTGCACATTTAAATGATGCCTATTAAATAAAAACAAAGAATAATCCTATCCTCAACCTAATCAACCCTGATATTGTTATAGCAGTATGTTAACAATTCAGTGTCTCTGCTTCATTCTTTCTAAATTAGAAATAGAAAAAAAGGCTGATGATTTATTTAAAACATTGGACATGGGTCCTTCTCACACTGAAATGCAGAACTGTTTCCTTTGCAAACTGTATTCTTTCTCACCCGATGCATGGTATCAATATTTTTTTTATATATGAAAAGCTGACTTTTTCTACGAAGAGAGAGAGAGAGAGAGAGAGAGAGAGAGAGAGAAATAAGTTGCATTTGGTGCTTTAGAAAATGACGAATATTTTTTATTTAGCCATCCCCTCCAAAATAAAAATAAACGTCACAGTCTGCGTCGTCCAGAACTTCTGTAGGCCCCCTGCGTAAGTATACTAATGACTAATAAAGACATTATAGGCAAGGAATTTACTCAAAATCAATAACATGTAATATATTTGTCACACAATGTATATTAGTAGTCAAAAAATCATAAAGATATGAGTAAATAACATTACACAGTAGATATTATTAATTTTGTAAAGCATTACAAAACGAAATTGCGAACAATTATGACAGGTAGCTTAACTTAAAAAAATTCTTTTTGTAACTCATAGAAGTTTATCCATTGTGTAAATGATCGATGACTTTTTAGGTTTTTTTTCACTCAAATTTTTTAAGAACTACCCACTTCAAATGATCATTTTGTAGATATAAAATATTTTAATATTAATTTTTTTAAAGGAAATATTGGTATATCTATTTAATGCTGCTTTTAATGAATTTATGTCCTTTTAAGTTTTTCTTACTTTTATGAGGTATCTTTAAATATATCACCATCTTATTTCTATTTTGGTTAGTCTCTTGGTATTTTAGTATGGTATGGTTAACGTTAAGCAACTCATTGACGGCTTTGTTAACTATTTCGACATTTTGAATAGAAATAGTAGAAAGTGTAGCTTAAAACTTTATGAAAATCTAATGGATATAAATAAAAAAAAATCAAATAGTAAATGTTTCTGTACATCAGTAGATTTTTTTTGTAAAAACACAAACACCCTAGATTTAAATTTAATGTTATGCACCAAAAAATGTTGCAGCAGGTTTTGTAAATCGTTTGATAAAATATTAAGTGTTGATAGAGTATTACATGAAATTTTTTTTGTGAAAGTACTAAATATTAATAAAGATAAAAATAGTTACACAATTTTTAGTAATTGAAAGAATTTATTTAACAAGTTCGTTGCAACTTAAATTTTTAATAGTATAAATATTTATCAACTCCAAAAAATGATTTGATTGAATATAGTAAATTCAGATAAAAAATTCATAAAAAATAGGACGAAGTGTCAAAACCACAGAATTTGTGACAAAAATCTTTGAGAGTCGATTTAACTTGATCGATGTTTCGTTATTTATGCATTAGTCAGTGAATTTTTAAAATAAAGGCCGAAATACTTTCGACTTACTTTCAAGACAAAACTACACATTGCGATAAATAAATTACGACGACTGTCTTAAAAATTCCAGTAAGTTTTTCATTGAGGAAAAATCTCATTAATTTTAATGCTTTGAAAAAAAGTTTATATTCAGAGCATGGCTGAACTTTATGTTTATAAAATTCTCCTTTTTGGCAGATAATATTGTTAAACAATTAATTCAAATGAAAAGTATTTTTTAATATAGAGACAACAAAAAACTTTTTGTTTTTTAAATACATTTAAAAGTAATTTATTTTCGCAAATGTCCTTTAAATGTTTTGAGATCAAAGGTTTTAAATTAATATCTTATTTTTACAAAAAATCATGTTATAGGTTCGATAAAAAATGAATAACAATACGTACCAATTTATACATATTTTCCCATTACATGTACTTGATATCATAAATAATGATTCCACCATACTAACTATATATGCCTCAAACGGTAAAGAAATTGTTAATCAAGTAGTTAAATCCAATTTTAAAATATATGGTAAGTGGGCTCTTTTTAGTTTTTACTTGAAAATTATAATTCAAAGCAACAACTGTTATGCATGTAAATATCATTAAATGTTTTTTAATGTTAAACAGTTGTCTTTAGTTTGCAGGAAACGTGATTCTTTATGTGTTTTTGTAACTAACGGAACTTGTCAGTTAAATTTTGTGCATAGACTTACTAATATATATTAGACAAACCTAAAATAAGTTTTGGTAATTTTGTTGTTCCACAAAAAATATTGCTAATGTTTCTTATATATTAACCCATTGGTGATGGTTGGCAAGAAAATTTGTCACTTGAAAATGAGCTTCCTGCTTAAGTTTATCTAAATAAATAAAATATAAGGCAAATGAAGACCATAGTTCCAAACAATTTATGCGGGACAAATTAAGTCACACGAAAAACGAAATTTTGAAAAAAAATAAAGGTAACACTTTTGTTCGGAAATGAAAGTGTAAATGGTATTGCCAAAGTCTTCTTTAATGGGTTAAGTAAAAATTCATTATTGACTTTCTTATGTTTTATTAGAAATATTGATTTTAATGTCGATTTATAAATCAATATTCCAATTTTAAAATAAGTATTTCCAATGAAACATAAGAAATATTAATTGACATTAAATCAGTGTGGACAATTAAGAATGATGTCGAACTATGTGTGTCAACGAAGGTATTTTCATTATTTATTTATGCGGACAACAAATGCAACTGACTACATCAGACACTCCTACAATATTAGTACTAGATTTATTTATATTTACTGTCTTTAGATATACACTTATAAAAATTAAAATACATTAATTATTAAAAAATAGAAATTAAATTATTCAACGAAATCAATTTTGTTCTCAAGGTTCTGTAAAATTAACTGCTCTCTGTTATGTTGTAAATTGTATTGCAAATTTTGGTTCTTGCCAAGGATTGCTACTGGGTTATTTTTTTTAGTTAATCTTTCCCATAAGGAAAGCATTATTTCTTAATAACTATTAAAATCCACTCAATGGTAGACAGTTTTTGATTATAATTTTAAGTTATTATGTTTTTTCTTTGCAATAAAAAACTTCTTTATCGAAACTTAAAACGTATTATTTTATGATGATGTAATTTGCATACCTTCAAAATCGCATGGAGTCTTTATTATCGTATCAAATATACTGCTTTGCAGGGAAGAGTTGGGATTTAAATTTAAATCCTTTATGCTGAAAAATAACCTTTTTTTTTGCTTTTCAATATTTTTCCCTAGAATGACAACCCTAAAACGTTTTGCTAATGTGATTTATTTTACCGATTGTTACTTCAAAATGAATTCTTTTACGAGGGTACAATAAATAGAACTTATCCTTCAAAAGAGCAACCGAAACAGTATTTCATCAATAAACCAATTTATTTCTTGATGACCTGTGCGTGTCACTGCTATCGATTAATAACAATGCTTAAAAACTTGATGGCTGTGCACCTACAAAAATACCAGTTTGCGTGCAAAGTTGACCATGAAAAAAAAAATACTACCTTAGTTCCGTCTCTGACTCGCCTTAGACACGCAGATAACACTTTTGTTAAAAAAAAACAAAGCTTTTGAACTCATAATACGTTATCTATAGAACATAATAAAAATATACACTTCTTGAATTAGCATAATGACGAACATTATAATTGAAGAAAAGAAAACCATTTTTGGATCAGAATACTCTATAAAGATATTTTTTAAATGTAATAAGAGAATGTTTATAAATTCTAAAAAGTTTCGATTATTATTGCAGGATTAAAAAAAAGTTACAGCTATCAGGTTCAAAGAATTGTTTTAAATATTTAGTAATGGAAGAGATACACTTTATTACTACAAAATTTTAAATTTTAATACAATAATTTTTCAATTGATATTGTAAATGGCATGCTAAAAAAAACAAAGTATAATTATACAAAATAAGTTTTTTCTTAACACTATTGTAAGTGTTATGCTTATTGTGGATACTGAAAATACTTATTTCTTTTTTTCAATGATACAATTTGTATACATATTTACATATTAAAATATTAACCCTCTGCGAGATATAGACGTATAAACCATTCACTTGACTGTCAGGTTTTCCAGCAACACACATAGTTTGAAAAATTTATAAATTTCTTTATTTTACAAAATTTTAAAATTTAAAGTATGGAGCAAACATTTTAAATCATCTGCTACTGAAATAAAATGTAAAAAATTTAAAGAAATTAAATTTTAATTTAAATTTTTAATTTATACTTATACACAGCGAAAACAAGATTACACTTCAATCTATTTGTGTATTCCTCAGAAGGCTAAGTTAAGTTTACAAAAAATCCTTACCGAATATCTGTCGACTAGTAAATATTGGAAACAAAACGTTAACTTTTTCGTTGATATTATATTTTCTACAAAACTCATTCATTTCTACAAAACTCTTACATTTAATTTAAAATTTTTCTTTTGCACAATAACAGTAAGTTTTTTCATAATGTGTAACATTTATTAATTAAAAATATTTTGACATTTGCTAAAATTCATGAAATGAGTTCATCTAATAATACTTAATGTTTTTGGCGGGTATTGAAGTAAAAAGCTTGCATCTGAGTAAATATACAATGCATTTATATACTAGTAACATATAGGAGGTACACGAGCATATTGCAAGGCTACGGTTAGCATTATAGTTTTTGAAGATATTTATAATCAATTTCGAAACTTCATAATTAGAGAATTTAAACAAGTCTTATCTAAAATAGCTATCCAAGAAAACCCATGCATAATTATACATACATTTAAAATATTGGCTTACACATTTGAAATGTATGAGGGTTTACATCGGTAAATTTAATTAACCCTTTCAGTCCTGAATTATTAATTCAGCAGAAAAAAAATCTGTAAGTGATTAACTCTGTCGTATTAGGTGCAAATAGCTCGAAAGTTAAATTTTGTAGAATTTGATCAATTGGCTAAGTAATTAACAAATGTCCTAATTAAAGACACCAGGCTCTATAACCTTATTGGCAATGTCATTTATCATGTAACTTTGTTTAGTTAAAAGTATTGAAGTAGCCATATCTGCATGTCGTGGAAAATTGCCCACTTTGTAAGAGGGACTTCCTCATTTAACCTTCTAGTTATAGAAACTCTTTAGTACTGAAAAACGACCCTTAAAAAAACGACCCTTTCTTACACTAAAATAGTTGCATTTTAAAAAAAGTTATGAATCTGACATAGTCGTTTATATATAAGTGAGTTGAACAAAATTGTTTGTAATAAAACCGTGTAAAAAATTAAAAATTAATAAATAACTAAATTAACTTATTGCGTTAAAATTTGTATGAAATATATTCTATACTAAATGAATGAAAAGTTTTATCCAGTTTCATAAAAATAAATATTTTATGAACAATATTAACCGCAAGAACTGATTTTTTTAAATGCTTACATCTAAAAAACTCTTTTAGAGGAATGTTAGTTCTTTTACATCAACTTAACAGATTTTTATGTAAGCGTTTCGTTAAAAGAGCTAATCTTTTATTTTATTTTTAATCAATTGAAGATCAGGGTGATCTACAACGTTTTTTATATTTAGCTTCCTTCTGCGTATCGCCTAATCGCTTAATTACAATAGATACATTATCTATGTGCTAAAAGTGTCTTGTAACACGTGTTTTAAGTCATGAAAAGCATGTTACATATTTCTAGGTAGTTTTTAAGAAATGTGAAACTATATAAAAAAATGCAGTGCTTATGGTTTTTTTTTTTGCCCAATTCATGTACTTCTATGCTGCCCTAGTACATTCTTCTACTGAAAAAAAGTGAAAGTATAGTGCTTTTTTTCAATGTTTTTACTGTAGAAAGCAGCATTTATTTAGTTAAATATTTTGAAAATAAGCAATATAGAGTATTTTAAATATTTATCCTAATAATGGGACATCAGAGCCGAAGGGGTAAAAGGAATGTAAGAACTGCAGCAAATCTAAATGGGGATACATTCCTGATAGTTAAAGTGCTAGATTTTATTTAAACTAAAAGTTGTTAGTAAAACGTTTTATATCTGTTTGAATTTTCGAACTGTCTTTTAAAAAATTAACAAAAAGGCAATACAAAAATAATTAAATATTTCTTTCATTAAATCACTTTTAATGGTAGCAACTTTATTCCGTAAACTGTAAAATATCTGTATTTTTTATGAAAAAAAAATAATGTCAGCTGGTGTGGTAAACATTTCCATATAATTTACAGGGGAGATCTGTTTATTTTTTTTTTGTGAAATTTTTTTTGTTGTTCCATAGATAAGTACTGTTGAAACTCCTACAGAAATATATGTTTAATTTTAACGTAATATCTGTTTTAATTAGAACTATATTGAATTTTAGCTACAAAATAGTTTATTGAAAGTTTAGAGAAAAACAAAAGTTCTGCTTTACCGCCGGAGATACTGAACCACTAAGCTTCCAATACTACTCACTACATGCACTCACTTCCGATACCACTAATTTTTTTAATTAAAAATAGTTTTAAAAAAATGGCGATTACTAAAATAATAATTTCATTTCTAAAGAGGACTTGTGTCATTGCTGCTCTCATGCGTCTCACTAATCCAACTCGCATGCAGAATTAAATTGAAATTTAATGGAATTTCTATGATAATTTTTTAAAAAAAGATATTTCATGCATTCCTGTTTGAATATTGTATTTAAGTACACTATAAGTTTTGAATAATGCATTTCATCGGATTTAATTAAGTACACAATTTATAATTTTAATTTATCTCACGTATTTAAATATTCTGTGTTTGCAAACATTTTTCCATTTTAACAGCAAAAAAATAGCATAAAAAATGCTTTATTTGCTTTAGATATTTGCTAATTCTTTCATCCCATCTGTCACAATGCAAATATTCTGAAAAGTATATATGATTTATTCTCAGCTTCATTCTTTTAACAGACCGCGAACAATTTCAGAGTTTATAATTCACTACCTACTTAATCATATTTGTCACCCTTATGAATTAGGTATTATTTATTGCGGTTACAACTATTCTAAGCTAAAATTTTCTCTTTTTTACAGACGTATTATTTTCAAAGACAGATGATTACAATGGGAAAGAATATTTTTAGACTCTCCAAATGGGAGTGGTTTTTGATGTTTTTTAGTGATGTGAACATGAGAGGGTTCCCGAAAAACAATTGGAATTGATCCACATATCTTTTTGAAAAAAGTTTTCTGTGCTCTGATGTTCTTTCAGAACAAAAATTTTGTTTTGGAAACATAAAAATTGCTTTTGAGAAGGCTTTTTATGCTTACATCCTTTTTGATATTGGTTATTCTTTTCGAATAATCTGTAGTGAACTATTCTTGTCTTGAGATGTCCATTATGCTTGTCTTTGAAGTTTTTTTTTTATGATTTGTTTCTGCGAGAATTTACATGCTTAAACTTTTAAAGTTTTAGCGATGAGTAAGTCTTATACACTGTTAAAAATTTTGTGCTTGGTTTCACCATGGTATTGGTTCCTAGTAGCTGCAACGGCTGAATGGTGAAACGTTCCACCATATTTTTGGTATTCGGTTGAACCATTTCTCATGTTTTTGTTTCCAAATCCAGAAAAATGGTTCAACCAAACACCGAAAAAAAGGTGAAACATTTCACCACTCAGCCGTTGCAGCTACTTGGAACCAATATCATGGTGAAACCAACCAATACCATGGTGAAACCTAGCACAAAATTTTTAACAGTGTAGCACCATAGTTTGTTGTAACGATGTCCCTTAAAGGTAACTTCGACGCAAGTAATAAACCCTTCTACTAACTTTTTAATTTGACGCTTTTTTCAAACTTCAAAACTTAAAGTCTCGGCAATGTAGCGACTGATTTAAACACTCATTTTTAAGTATATTTAGTGAGGTGTTTTAAAGAGAAAATCTGAGACAATATTTGCCTCACTTGAAGGAAGAGAAAATAAATTTAGTTTAAAAAAGTAAGTCCTCTAAAATTAGTCCGGATGAATCTTTTTCGTAATAATTTACCTAAATACAACGTTTTTGAAAATTACATAACAATGAATATGATGAAAGGACAAAAGTAAAAAAAGAGTTGACTAATTACAAAGTAGAAATGTATTAGGCTAATTAATTGTCTATACTGGTGTGAATAATTCTTATATTAATTGCGCAGTGTTACTTATAAGTTTACAAATCTAAAATATTCAGATAGCCAGAGAAAAAATATAAAAAAATCACCTAAAATAATATTAATTCTTTTTAAAATAGCAAGAAGAAATTTTGAACTTCAAACTGCATATACTCATATTGAAATTGAAAGTAGTTAAAATTATAAGTCACAAAATAGGCACAATTTTATTATATTTGTCAAATGATTTAATTTTTTTTTGCTAGGCCAAATAGGTTAGAATCTATATGATGCTAACTTGCGGGCATAAATACATTATTAAACTATTTTTAACTTATTAAGTTTTTAACTTTAACCGCGTTGTATTTCAACAAAAACTTAGGAGCCCACTAAAGACCCCTTTGTTAATTTTATTTATAACTTTCTTAACAAATCTAATAGTTAAATTAAAGTTTCTAAAATTCATTTTTAATGCGACCAAACTTGCCGGACATACTACTTCAGTACTCTTGTTTTCATTTGTCTTATAACTTATTTAGTTTGTAACCTAAAGCAAAAAACTATTTTATTTCATAGCAAACCGTTTTCTTTGTTCAAAATGTTTCTTGAAAACGCCTTTAAGGGGACACGGTACCTAAAATTTAGGGCTGCCCAGAAAATAATTAAACATGCTCGAATGCTGCGAGCTAGAAAAATTGCAAAAAGAGAACCCTTTATAATGGTGGAGGTTTATGGAAAAATGGTATGGTGTTTTGGTAAAATGGTTTTGGAAATGGTATATGTTGTTTTCCTCAGTTTCATTATTTTCAATTTGTGAATGGTAAAATCCCCAAAGCTTTTATGTAAATAAATGTAGAGATCCAGAATTTTTATCCTGTGTTGAAACATATATGTTTAACGAAAATTGGTACGGAATAAGGTCTAGTGTGAATATTTTTTTTTTAAATGATGAAGTTGAAAATTAAAAAAAAATCTTATTTTGTTGCCATTTTTATACATAAAGCTACATAACTGTTCTTGTTTAACTGATAGCTCAATGTCCATACCAATTTTTATCAATAGATGTTGTGGGAAAGTTTTCAAAAAAAATCTTTAAATTGTAGGAAGGGTAGCATTTTGAAAAAAAATTAAAAGTTTAAAAAATTTTAATCAAAAAACCTCTTATTTCAATATTTTTTGGATATGTTTATTGAAGGTTAGTTCTTTGTAAAAACAGTTTCATTTGCTCGCCAGTGGTACTGGATATAATTTTTTGGGTGCTGCGCCCCCTTAATTAGTTCACGTTTGCTGTTTTATTTGTATAGACTGTTGTAAAAGAAATTTAATAACTGTTCGAATTACGAATTTAAAAGAAACTACCAGGAATTATAATAGCATTAATTGTAATACATGATGTAATATATTTAAAATTATGATAGAAATTGGTTTTTGAATACATAGTGCCGGTTTTGAAACAGTTACTCTTATGAATTTGCTTCGCCTTTGTATTTTTATTTTGCTCAAACAAAATATGACAAAAAAGCCCCTATATCGTGGAATATGTTTCATAATTAATCGCTGGTAACTGTATCTGTCTCTTAGAGCCCTTTACATATGAGATTTGGGGAGACTTGATCCCTTATTAATTTGTGAGAAACAATGTATACGTATTTTTAATTTTTTAAGCTAAAAAATACTACAACAAAAAGATAAAAAGCCTATATTAATAACTAAAACTTAAAAATATTGATTACACATCAATAAAAATCAAAAACTGAAAATGTCTTTTTGCATTTATAAATTATTATGTAAAGATATTTCGTTAATCATATTTTTGTTATTCCAAAGTACATTCCCTAAATGTATATTGAATGCGTATATACCGCGGTATACAAATGTATATATCACGTTTTATAATGTCTGTATTTGAGTATAGGATTTTAAATCAAACAAGGTATGTACGACTAACTTTTAAAGATTTCAAGAGGGCATATAATACAATCAAAGTATTATCTATAATTGAGGATTTAATATAAATGTGTGAAATAAATGATAAATGTGATCCCTTGATGTATAACCATGGTCTTATCAACGTCAGAAGAAAAAGATTGGCGGCAATTTGTGAAAATTCACTCGAAAAAACATTCAAATTCTAATAAAATAACGTGTCATAAGTGGGGACCCCTGATTTGGCCTCATAGTTTAGTTGAATTATCAATTTCTGCCCTACAATCATTATTTTGGAATTTATCAGTTGGTTATCAAAATGTCTTATTCATATATAAATCCCTATACAATCTGATAATGCTTAGACAATTAGACATTCGTGCTAGATAGAGGACCACTCTTGTAACAAAAGTTTGTTTGTCATGGCGTGTTCTTCTAGGGTAAGTAAAAATTAGTTTGTATTTTTTAAACAATGGTGCTAGATCAGGAAAATACATAAAATTTACGCTTCCGTTTTTTGCATATTATCTTTAAAAGTCAGTAAAACCTTAATTCATTCATATTTTCTTAGGAAACATGTATTTATTTAATTTACCTCTTTTTATTCTATTGGCACGACAGCCCAGTGTGGGGCAGGGCTTTCTCAAGAGCTCGCTTCCATTCCGCTTAAAAAGTCTTTAGTGATGCAGTCTGTCCATCTTAATTTGGGTCTGCACCTTTCTCTGGTTTCTATTACCTTGTTGTTAAAGATTCTATAAGTTAAGGAGGAGGACTGCATTCTGCAGATATGTCCGGGAAATCTCATTCGTTGAACTTTCAAAAACTTTTCGATTTCCTTATATATTTTATATAGTTGTATCTATGTCTCCATAGACCATCAGTATTGACTGCACCAAAAATATTCCTGAGTACTTTTCGTTCGAAAATACTTAGCTGATTTGCTTGGGATTTGGTAAGTGTCCAGGTTTCAGAGCCATGTGTATCAACTGGTCTTTATAATAGATT
Source organism: Oedothorax gibbosus (assembly GCA_019343175.1). NCBI lineage: Eukaryota > Metazoa > Arthropoda > Arachnida > Araneae > Linyphiidae > Oedothorax > Oedothorax gibbosus. The sequence goes on along the minus strand of CM033282.1, from coordinate 10,456,550 downwards.
TATAAAGAATCAGTTTTGTCTTTCTTTTAATTAACTTTGATCACCTAAAGGTTTTCAGGCTATTAAGGTAGCGGTTTTTACTCTTATCACATAAAATGTTTAATTTGTGTAATATTCTTGGAGTCAAAATATTCAAGATTTTTTTAGTAGTATACTATAATGATTGATTGGATATTGAAAAGATATCACTTTATATTTTTTATGATATCATATTTGAATTGTGATATATAGTCGGCATAGAGAGTTGATCGTATTATATCGTGTGTTACTAGGGATATTCTGCATTGACAATCATGCTTTTTTTTATCTTGACATTTTTTTAAACATAACTCATCATTATTTTTTCTAACAATAGGTTTCGCCAATACCTCCTTATGGAGCATAATTTCAAACGATTTTTCTTCGGAAAGAAATAGGAAAACTTTTCCCGATAATCCCTTCTTTTCGAATATTCTACAGAAGAAAATTCTGTCCATTAACCTCTTCTTTTATGTCACCTTTTCAGATGAAGAACGGATTTCCTATAACGGGGAGCCTAAAAAAAGTAGAATCCATTCCCTTTTACCAGATTCGGTATTCCTCTACTTTATCATGCAGGAGATGAAATCTTTGGAAGCAACGATTATCGACTGACAGTATTTCTTGGCAAATGGTTATTTAACTGGATTGAAGATTCTATTATCAGCAAGAGCTATTTGTTTAGTGGGTCCATCCAAAGATGTCTAGTACAGACTTGATGTGTCGATACGATTCTTTATACTCATCTTAAATGTCCATCTCATTCTTTATAACCTAGTTTCAATTATAGATCTTTCTATAGTTTTTTTTATGGCTGGCAATTTCGTTTAGGGTATAGTGGTGACGTGATTGGTTTGAAATGGAACAACCAAAATCTAATCTATCTGATTCAAACGTAAGATTTTTTGGGGAAACTTCCAAACTTTTATTCGTACAGTTTTTATCTGCTCAAACAATTTCTTTTAGTATGTTTTATTTTGTCGAATCAAACGTCTAGACGTATTTTGGGATTGTTGTTTAAATTTTTTTTGTTGCATTTTTTAACCCTTAAAGAACCACTCGGCTAGGTTGGGGCGGGTATTCGTCACTATTAAGCCCTGTACATGTGTGCTAAGATTGGTGGATGAAACCCAGGTAAGACCCCCAAGAATAATCCCTATACACCCTGGGATAGGGAATAACGCTAGGTGATTTCCGGGTTTCAGCATACCCGGGTACAGATGTGGTTAATCGAACTCAACCCCGGGTATGTCCAGTGATCCTTTGCGAAAACCAGTGCCTGCCATTACTATTTTTGCTGTAGTGAACTTGCTTTGCGTGTAGAAAAAAAATAAGGGAATGACTCAATGGAAAAAGTTTAGAATATATATATATATATATATATATATATATATATATATATATATATATATATATATATATATATATATATATATATATATATATATATATATATATATATATATATATATATATATATATATATATATATATATATATATATATATATATATATATATATATATATATATATATATATATATATATATATATATATATATATATATATATATATATATATATATATATATATATATATATATATATATATATTTACTTAGTTTATTTTTTAAAAAAGTTTTCCTCTACTTTTCTTTAATATTTGAGTTTTCAATTGTATTACTGTTTGTTGAACAAAATGCCATAAAAATAAGATATTATAAATAGTCTAAGTGATAAATGGCAACATTATTGCTTTGGTATCGATGTTTTAAATGTATAGATGATTTCTTTATTACTAGATTATAATTAGTTACTCAGTAGGTAGCTTATTTGGTTACTCAGTAGAAATTAAATTAAAAAAAAGAGTTTTGTGTGAATTGTACATGCAAAATTATAAACTGACATGCAATAATTTACGAAAACTTCAATTGTGTTAGAATTTTATTGAAGAAATCATGTTACTGCTCTAGCAACCTATTTAAGACCATCGTGATTAGACTAGTTAAAAAAGCATGCTAATAATTAAAAAGTCAGAAATTTGTTGAAATAGTCCTTTTCAATTCCATTATATTCTAAACTGTCAATACTGCAAAAGACCCGGGTAACCATCAAAGACGTGTGTGAACGCTCTTTCTTACGTTTTCTAGTATACTTTAATTATTGCGGTTATCCCCAATGCTGGGTGAAAACGACCTGGGTAAGATTCTGGATGTGTAAACGCCGCTTTAGGGGCGTAGAGCAGTTGCGAGTTTTGTTTAAAAAAGGTAATGAAAAACATTAAACTAAAGCCTTCGTTTGTCGCAGACACGGTGTAAGGGGATTTGAGGTAAACGTGTTCTTGGTGGAAAAAAGTTCGTATAAAACACTTTCCAACACTAAAATTTTTTGTAAAATGTTTATATCAACCATGGACAAACGATAAATTTAAGCCATTTATTCGTCAACTTTGATGTATTTTTATTATGTTTTTTATTGTTGGTTCTGAATTTTGGAATTTTAAGACCCCTGTTATCCGAAGCAAACTACACTTTTTTTTACCAACCCCCATTTACAAAGAGCCTGCCCATTTATATATGTGTATATAGACTTTAAAACAGCATTGTCTTTCCATCAAAGTTAATGAAAGTAATTTGTAAAATACATGCAACCTGCACATACCTACACGCATATCATACTTAACAATAAAGCAAATTATGTATTGTTGCAATTCAAACAAGCCACATGAACAAAAACCTAACTATGCCACTCGTTCATATTTCCATTGATGATGACAAGAAAATCCATTCAAATTATCATAATGCTCTCAAGAAAACAGTAAATGTTTCAAGAAAACCCTCCGCGTCAACTCCACCAGTCCAAGCAGCGCCTCTGAACCATAAAACGCAAGCCATAGGAAATGAGAAAAATCCAATAGATCCACCCTAAGACCTTTTTTCAGAATTTTAAATAATAGCCTGGAAATCATTTGGTATGCATAGGAGGTGAGCTTAATGTTCTTTCCCAACGAGATGCGACGTGATGCCCGAAATTTCCACAACAATCGAAATCTCTTAATGCAATAAAGTCTATGTCGGTTGTCATGGGAATAGGCATTGTTGCATGCAGACGGGCCAAAGGCGGGGCTGAGAGCGGAACTAGATCAAAACAATCAAGGCATGGTTTTATGTTTATTATGCCAACTAAGGGTTCTATGATTTAAGTTTAAAAGGATTTGGCCATTATTTAGTCATTTATTCCATCTCAATTCAACAGTTCAACTAACGGTTTTATGGTTCAAGTTTAAAAGACATTATTTGTTTTGAGTCATTTATTCAATCACAACTCAACGGTTCAACTAAAAGTTTTATGATTAAAGTTTAAAAGGATTTTCTCTGTTCTCAGTCATTTTAGGACGGGGATCCTAATCAGTAAGACGCTTGCCTTGCATGAGAAAGGTCCCAGGGACGGGACCGGGCATTGCTAAAATACCTGCTTACCTAAAAAAGGTCTGTGCACCTAATAAGTCCGACGAATAATAACCCCTGTAGATGTAGTGCACGTTAAATATGTTTCAAAGTCCCAACGCTGTATACGATGTTGCTCCTAAAAGTTGCATTTGTGTGCCTTATCAGGTGTCAGCTCGTTACTTGATTGGGGCTCTAAATTACGACGTCTGTCACCAATAGCCTTTTTGTAGATCTAGTGCGACGATATTTTAAGTAACTCAACTTTTAGTCATTTATTCAGGCTCAACACGACGGTTATATGATTTAAGTTTAAAAATAATGCTTTGTTTTTAGTCATTTATTCAATCTCAACTTAACGGTTCTACTAACAGTTTTATCATTTAAGTTTGAAAGATTCGGTCTGTTTTTAGTCAGTTTATGCAGAGTAGCCCAGTCGGTTAAGCACTTTCACACGAAAGGTCCCAGGTTCTTGCTCGGGCACAAAATAACTGCCGACCTATGCGGCCAAAAAGTGTGATGAATAATGCAACCTGTAGAGGAGTACGTTAAATATGATCCAAAGTCCCTACGCAGCGTACGATGGCGGTCTTAACAGTTGCGTTGGTTGGCTTTTCAGGTGTCGGCTCGTCCCTAGACTGTGGTTCTAAATTACGACGCTTGTCGCCAATAGCCCTCATGTCACTCTAGTGCGACGATAATTCAACACAACTGAACTCAACTTTTAGTCATTAATTCTTACTCAATTCAACGGTTCAACTCACGGTACTATGATTTTTGTTTAATAAAAAGATTCGCGGCATTGTTTATAAACATTTTTTCACCCCCCCCAACTCAATCTATAGACCTTTGTTTCAAGCTGTGAGAAAAGCCGCTTTACTCAGAGACTTATCTCAAATAAAAAAAATCAGCGCTTGATCAATCTTATCTTTTATCATCAGAGACCCGATTATAAGCCTTCGTCAAGTATAAGACAGACACAGAAAGAATTTTTACTATCACAGAGAAAGGAAGTACACCCAGGGCGAAGGCGGGAATCGAACCCGCACACGTTACAGCGTGCAGACTGCTAGCTTAATGGTCCAAACCACTCGGCCATCCGGGCCCCAAGTTTTGCCTTTCCATTGCATTTTCATTGTCGAAAATTTGAATTTGTGTTTTCATATTAGGAATGGGGATTTTTGTATTTTATTTTTTTGTAGGTATTGTACCTTTTAATTTAAGAATTATATTAATCGGTAGATCTCCCAAGATTTAAATTAGTTTTACTTGAAAAGTCCTACTTTTCAGATATTTTTTTTATACCAGTGTGATTTGTTTGCGTAGTAATTTATGAACTATGAGTTGGGTTTAATACGTGGTGTGGATAAGCTTTACGTAAGCTACGCGTAACCATTTTCTTCGTTTATATTTACTACTCATTTTATCAAGTTGCATATATTATGAATTCATAAGAATATTTCTTTTTATTATTTTTTATGGCTTTGCAATGAAAAATTATGAAAGTGCGTGTGTTACAATTGGACACTTTCAGATAGTTTTATTCCAAACAAAGCTACATTGCTGAGACACACATGAAATGCAAAAATTCACATTAGTGAAGTTAATTATATTTTAATTAATTTTAATTATTTGTTTTTGATATACACTAATTAAATATAAAATATAATGCATACCAATCAACTATTAAATGCATAAAGAAAGATAACAATAAAAACAAGTAGGTTTGTAACAGAATCTGTCACCCAGCCCTTTTTCACACAACAATTGTGTTCAACAGGAAAAAAGTCGCCAAACACAATATTAATTCTATTATAAACATTTACACGCTAAATTTGTCTAGTTCCATTTTATTTTATTTCGAAAATTCAATAATTATTTCTTCAATAATTATACAATAATTTTTATCGTTTGCAAAAATTAATATATATTTCAAAGAATAAATATGTAATATTCCTCTCTTCTAAATAGAACCAAAACATTTCATATCAACAAACAAACAAAGAATCTCTTAGTGAAATATATTTTACGTCATTTCAAACTGATTGATGTCTCAAAAACAAATTTCTTTTAATTTATTATTTAAAAGAATTAAAGTTTCTCGAGTGATTGTTGCGAATGGCAATGGTGATTTAATTCTAATAAAAATGGCTTCTTGTGCTTTTTAAATGATAATTAAATTGTGCAGTTTTTTTTAAATAATTAAAGTACTTGTAGTTTAAATTTTTTCTGAAATTTTCCATGTCTTCTAATTTCAAAGCGCTGAATTTTATGACGTATCACACTTGCATGTAGAATTTGTAGTTTGGGCTATGAAAGTGGGTGACGGACGGACGGACTGAATGATTATAATACCTTCCACTTTTTACGTTATAAACGTAGTTACGAAGCTAAAACTACCGTAAACGAAGCTAAAACTACCGAACAAGTTAGATTATATTGTCTCTCATCAATAAATTCAATTATACAAAAACTTCATGCCTCAAGATATATTCTAATTTGTAATTTATTTCGATGACAAGTTTTTTCGATGACAAGTCACAAAAAGTATTAAATTAAAAAATATTATACGGTGCAGATGAAATAAAGTAGAATGTTCTCATTTAATCAAAATGTGAAAAAATAAACGCCTTAAGATCTATGCTTGAAGCCATAATAAAACGAGTAATAATGAAATTTTTTTGGTACAAATTTTAAATAAAATAATCTCTCTCATATATAAAATGAAAAAGTTCTTTCCTCAAAATAGTAATCTTGCATATAAAACTTATTAAAATTTTACAATATGTTTTTTCTGCTTATGAATTGCCCAGTGTTTATTCAAAAATATATAATTGAAAAGTATCATTAGTACATAATAAATACCTTATATTTTTCTAAGCTTCATTTGAGCATAAATATTTTGGAGCACTGTATAACCTATAAACCACTTGAAATAGCACTCTTCTACCATCAAATCAATGTATCCTAGAAAACATTGCCGAAGTTCTTAAAATTCTCAAGGAGTCCTAGTTTCTTATTGTACTTCTTAACCCTATCACGTAAAGCAGTCTTAGCCCAAATCGAACTTTTTCCGAATTTTAGCAAGATCTATGGCAAATCCATGATTCCGTGTATCGGATACTCTTAACCTTTTTCGGCCAAAAGAACAAACTCCAGTATTTATCCTAGCTTTCGCGTGTTTTGCTATTCTCTAAGCGAGTATAATGCGATTAGTTTGTGTCAAATTCCTTTTAACTCAAGTACAAAAATGAAGATCTTATATAATAATACGCGAGATACTGCTTTTTTTAAATATCTCTGTGTTAGCACCGACTTCTCATGTTTTGGTATCAATAGTTAAAATTTGGTGAAAGGTCCATTTAGCCTGAACAAATTTGTTTCAGCGATGAACTTTTCGACTATGAAATCAGCATTAAATTTTCATAAATATATTTTATTTACTTTGGTTTTGCTTGAAAGAACTATAAAAAAATTAAACAGAAACTATTTGCACAATTTTTATAGCTATATATAGTTGAATAACACACTAAACTGATACTGCGAAATGTAGTTAGTCTGGGTACCCTAGTCTAATTGTAAAACTAATATATTCCAAAGTATTACTAATAAATAGGGTTCGGTCCGTTTATTGGCGACCTTTGATATTGGTAAATTCAATTGGACTAAATCGTCAATGAAGGAGCCTGAACCTATATTTTAGTTATACTTCGGAAAATGTGATTTTTGCAATAGACCCTTCATATATTGTGCTAATTTACTAAAAAATATTTCCAACTAACAAAAAAAAATTAGTTTTATATATAACCACTTCACACACGTTTGTTTTTCTGTCTTCATTTGAACTTCCTTTAGAAATAAACATATTTTTTTAGATTCCTAAGAGTTTGTATTCTCTTATTTCAATTTTACCCCTCTTTACTATGTCCAAATGTATTCTGAAAAAAAAAATATCAAAAGTTTTGTTACGACGCGGCGAAAAGTTGGTTTACAATTGCAAGCAAAGCGAGTTTGGTTAGGTTATGTTGAAACGTTTCCGGCTGTCTATTTCTAGCCTCCGAGGAGCCTTAGCAGATCCAAATTACGCCTTGTTATTTAGCATCGTGGTCAAATGACCAGGTCGACACCTGAGCTGGCACCCAATTAGACTTCGAGCGGTATCGTACGTTAAATCCGTCGGGACTTTGGACTCCACAGATTTACCAGCACGTATGTCTCATTGTACTCGGGGAACCCCAACACATAAACGTCTATAGGAATTGGCCAGTTTCGAACACGAGACCTTCTGTATAAGAGGCCGATGTTCTGATGAATGTGTTTAATTTTTTCTGAGAACCTGACAGGTGCGATAATATTATTAGTTTTTTCTTTACATTACTTAATTAAAACTTAAACTGTGAATTATAATCGTATACCATAATTACCCATCGCAATTACATAATTATAAAACAGTCATTAGACAAGATACTCCGAACCACAGCAGTGATTAAATATTATTCTAAATATCATTTAGAGCGTTGGAAATTTTGAAACTACCTAATTTGTCACAATAAACTTTTGTTTCTTAATTACATTGTCGGTAAAGAGTGTAACAGGAGAAAGGTGAATAAACGGTAATGTATGTGTAAATAATCATTATTATATGTTTACTGAGGTAATGTACTGCGTGAAAATAAATTATAAAATGTATCTTATGTACAGGAAAAAATACGTAATGAAATAGTAGTCTTTAATTTTACCTAAATTACTGATAAATAAAACTTCCTTATGGCTTTCTTTTATATTAAGTTTGATGTAATATGCAAGGAAATCTTTCAAGTTTTAAGCATTTTACTTCCAAGTTTTAAACTTTTAGAGTTACTTACAGCTCAGGTAAGTCTATCAGTCATTTCCCAAAATTTCACGATAAGTTCTTGTTTTACACAAGAACAACTTTTTGCAATTCTATATTACACGACATAACAATAGCAGAAAGTAACGTAATTGGGTTTAAAAAAATCGCTGGTGCATTAGTCTACATTCTAGATATTATTCCTTTTTTTTTAAAACTAAACTCTTTTCTGAGGAAAATATTTAATTTTAATAGGAAGAAGTTATTAAAAAGTTATAATAACTCAATGTGAAACTTGAGTTACAGAAATGTTTCATTACTTTTGAAGATTTAAAAGCATTTATTCCACTCTCTATAAAGTTTTTCTGGTATGCGTGTACCTATTTAAAGATTCATGATTGAGTTTATCAATTAACAAAATAAGAATAACAAAAACGGTTCCTATTGGACTACTGTATAGACATACTCAACCTATAAATAATGAAAATGATCAAACTTGCATGAAATCGCAAAATCCATTAATCAAGAAACGGACTAAATTATACAACAGTTTCGGAAATCAAATAAAAAATCGTATCCATCATCATGCGTTTAATAAGACGTACTACAATCTATGTGTGTGGCTTCAATACGCGTAAAAGACGTGAACAGGCAGAAGTAACAAGAAAAGGTCAAAGGTTATCTCTCTTGGCCCAGTGAAACAGCTGGGCCATTTCATTCTTCAGTTCCAAGGAGCGTAAGAACCGAAGAAATAATAAAAGACTCCTATCTATTATTGATGTTTCGTCCCAAGCGCTCTGGGTGTTATGTTGTTGGGTGGGATGGAATTAAAATGTGAGGCGCTTTTGGGAACGGTCTAGAAAGAAAAAAATATTGAAAGGATAATATTTTGCACCATCTTTAATGAATCGTTGCAAAAATCAGTGTTGGTATGTCTGAAAAAGGGTGATATGTTAAAGGGGGAAATGTAAATGTTTTTTATTAGGGAAAGAGAAAAGTTGTTGTTTGCAATGATGCGTGTTTTATGATAAATGGCAGAAAGCAATCAAAATTTTTATTATAATGTGTTGAAGTATAAAAAAATGCCAGAAAAAATATTTATGTTATGCGTTATTAGAAATGGTTATATAGGGAGTGTTTTTTCTAAAATTGAATTTCATAAAAAAAAATATATTTTCATACGACATAAAATTTAGAGACATGTAAAGTTAGAAGTACGCATTTTTAAAAAATTGGCTTGGATGTAAGGGAAACTGGCTAACTAAACTAGCAACGTCAAAATTCAACCAAACAAATTCTTAACTAAAAACTAAAACATAAGGAATATTAAATTGTGCTGAACATGAGAATACATAACGCGCATTTACCATATGAATTTGTTCTGTAAATCGATTTTCTTTAAAACTGTGGTTAATATAATAGTCGTAGACTTGTATATTTATTAATATATTTGGAAATTGCTTTAAAATTTACTTATAAAAGCAAAAATAATACTTAATAATTCTAATTTATCTTTAATTTCTTTTTTTAACGTCTAGAGTGCTCCAGCAATCTTGATTCCTGTTTTAAATACATCAAATTGTGCTATTTTCTTATCAAAATTAGGTGTTTGTAAATATTTCGTTTTTATGAGTTTTCTTTTATAAACAAATGTTTGGTAAAAATTGATTTTTTAAATTAAAAATGTGTAACTGGGCCAACTTTTTTTGATTCTGTGAATTTGAAACCTGCTTCTGGTATGACGGAGTAGGTTGCATTCTAAAAAGTCATCGTTTAGCAAAAAAAAGGCAATAGCGAGCGTTTTCATTTAAACCAACTAAATAGTTTTTACATTAAGTAAACCATCATCATCATCATCATAATAATAAAAGGGTTAAAACTCATAAATATACCGTTTTCTTATACAGTATCAAATCTTTAAAAGTGTAACAAAGAATTTAAGTGTAATGATGTGCATTAAATTTTCTTTATAACTTTTGAACACAAGCAAATTAAAAAAAAATGTTTTACTAATGTAGATAACATAATTTAATTTGCATTTTAAATAGAATAAAATATTAGATGTTTTTTAAAGAATATTATAGCAGTTAATTTAATGTACCTTAGATGCTTTAAAACACCTTCTTTATTTGAACTACCCGATTCTAATTAAATTTTTGCTTTATAATTATTTTTCAACATCGCCGCCTTTTTTCAGAGGTATATATTTTATAATCAATCTCGGCTGTAAAATTAGCAATTACTAAATTTAAGTAAATGAAAAAACAGCGTCATCACAAGCTGCTCCAAAAATCCGACTAGCAGGTCATATAAAAAGCGTCGAGTCGTGAAATGCTTATCCTTAATGGCAAACGAGGCAATTGAGAAAAAGTGGATCGATCTTTTTCCTCAGGTGCGCCTAAACGTCCGTGAGGGAATAGAGTGCTATACGAATAACAGCTATTTTGTTCACGAAAGATTATTTTACAAAACCTGTTGGTTGGTTGGTAGACATATATTTTCAGGCTTGTGTGCTTGGTCACAGACAAAAACTGTTAGGTTAGGTTGTACGTTTTCCGGCTGTGTTTCGTTTTTCTGGCCTCGATGAGGAGATCAAACACAGCAAATTACGCCTCGTAATTAAGAACCCTGGTCAAGTGACGAGGTCGTGCGCTTGCTCGGGTTTAGTTTAGTTTAGTTTGAATATCGTCGCACTAGAGCTACACGAGGGCTATGCGCTTGCTCGGGAGTTTCGAATCCTCAGAAAACGAGCACGCATGTCTCAGTGTACTCAGGACAAATACAGACAAACACACAACACAAATATTCATGCCTGTGCCGGAATTCGAACCCGGGCCTTTCTGACTGCCTGACCAGCTCCCTGGTCATTCAGCCACCCTGTCGGCGTCGGCTGTTATTGCATGGACTGTAGGGTAGGGTAGGTACATATATATTCCGGCTTGTGTGCTGGATCAGAGACCCGCTTATAAGCCTTCGTCAAGTAAGACAGACACAGAAAGAATTTTTACTGTCACAGAGAAAGGAAGTACACCCAGGGCAAAGGCGGGAATCGAACCCGCACCCGTTACAGCGCACAGACTGCTAGCGTAATGGTCTGCGATGCAAACCACTCGGCCATCCGGGCCCCTTATTGCATGGAGAATAGTTCGATTTGAATGCTTTCGGCTGCCTATTTCTAGTATTGGAGAGGAGATTTAACACAGATACGCAAGCCTGGTAATTTTGAACCTTGTCTAAGTGACGAGGTCGTCACCTCAGCCGGATAATGTATGCTTACGCTGTTTGAACGTGGGACTTCACAGATTTATTGAGCACTTAAGACAAACAGCTACCAAAGAATGAAATTTTAATTTTCAAAAAAAAAAATAAATCATTTGTTGAAAATTTTAATTAAAAAACTAATGCAATGTAAAGAATTTTTCACTTTTGTCCAATTTTCTTATCTCTCGGAGAGTAAAGGCTCAAGATGTTCAGAGATCCTGCAATGAAACAGTATTTCTCCTATTAGAAGTCATGCATTTATAACGACAAAAAAAACCCATCAAGATTAAAATCACTGAAGAAAAACAGTTTTTGGAAAGATCTAAAAGGGTTTTTAAGATTTAAGAACACCAACTTTAACTACCTGTATCAAATAACGGGTTAATATGTGCATTTGGTTTTTCGCATGCAAGCATTCAAGAAGAAAACCACTAGTACCTAATCAAAAGGTATTGTATCAGCAGATGTTTTTTAGAAGAAGATCCATTAATAAAAAGTGTATTAAGCTGAGCTAAGGGGAATTTTTGAACACTTTGTAAGGGAGTTTAAGCCACGTTTGACAATTGAATCGAAAAATAAATTCTGTTCATTTAAGTTTGATAAATTCGAAATATTTTTCAATGGTTCAATAAGAAAACCGATTGTGTTTCATCAAAAATAATGGGGCATCAGATATATTATCTAAGTTATTTATAAATAAAATATAGTATAAAAGCTTTGAAAAGAGGATATTCAATTTCCAAGGAAGTGTGCATTCATATTTATGGTTTCTCTCAGAGAAACTGTTTTAAAATGTGAAACTTTTGCATAGGTTTTAAAGTAAGAGAATAAGGTTATGACATTGCGATCTTAAATAAAAATTTAAATGGTAAAAGCCATTACACTACACTGCAAAGATTTTGTAAACTAACTCTGACTGCTAAATTCTATGTAATTTTGGACGTTGAGTTTGGTAAATAGTGCAAATATTCCGTCACGTTTTTATTGTTGTAATAATAAACACACAAAATTTCCATTGCAATATCTCCAAACTCTCAAAAAAGCTTGTGTTTGGTACATTTTTCACCTATAAAATACACTTATAAAGTGATACAGATATGCATTTAATTATTATTTTTAAGAGATATTCTCGATTAATAAAATGTTTTATAAATGTCTTTAATTTGTAACCACATAAAAATTAATTTCAGTTTTTAAATGTACAGTCGAACCCCGTTAACGCGAACTCGAAGGGAACACTGAAACATTTCGTGTTAACCGTCAGGAATTTTTTTTCATTGAACTAGTGAAAAGTTAAAAAAAAATAATATCTAAAAATTAGTCTAATTTTATAATGTAATATATTAATAATACATGTATACAATTCGTAATTCAATTAATAGAGTTCATTTGGAGTAGTACATACTATAGAAAAATAAAGTATAATTTTTAAAGTACAGCAACTAAGAACAATGCATAGTTCTTGCAGGTCCAAATCGGTTTATTACCTAGGCCGAGTCAATTTTATACCGATTTCTTAAAATCGTTGAAATGGTGCTTTTAGCTACACCATATTTAGACGCAATTTCTGCTCTTTTAAAACATTTGTCATCAATATCATTTAAAAAAATTGTTTCGTCTCTAAAGAAAACTACTGCTGCTATCGATTCATTTTAATGAAAATCAATAAGTTTAAATGCGAATCACTTCTGATTTCATATGTTCTTTACCTTTGACCTCTGTAGAGAAACACCTACGCTTTTCATGACGTAATTAATCATCCGACATCTGCCGATTAAAATTGACGAACCATGGAAGATCTCGAGATTTTCTCAGAACCAGAAGTAGAAAACAATTTATTTGACGAATGTTCGTTGCCGTTTTTTAAGTTTTGTTTCAATTGTTATTCGAAACTTTGAATTGCTAAAAAAATTCTGAATTTTTTGTTCGGGTTAAGCGGGATTTTTCCCAAAGCGATTTCACGTTAAGTGATTTTTTTAGCATAAGCTCAAAGCTTTATAGACTAGAGAATTTTTCAGTTCATCTTAAGCGAAATTTCCTGTTAAGCGAGTTCGCGTTAACGAGGTTCGACTGTACTTTAATAATAACTATGCAATTAAAAATGTAATTTATTAAAAAGACGTAAAGTTTTTCTAATTTATTTGATTCTTTAACTAATTTAGTTTCTTTATATACTCTAAATGGGTGTACTCTATTTGAAAACAATAACTTTCTGTTTTGAAAAGAGGAAGCTAGAGATGTCCCACCCGATATTAATTTATGCATGAGAATAAGCAGACAATTCTATTAACTAAATAGAAGTCTTTTGTGCAAAGAAGACATTATATTGTTCTGAATATTTTAGTGGTTTCAGAAAGCCATTTTTCTCGCATTGTATAGTGCACTTTTCATCACCGTAACCGAAGGTTCTTTATTTAAAAAATACATTATTCAGCTCTAAATAATTATTCTCTGCAAGCTCTTAATTTCGCTTTGCCTCAACATTATAAGAGGACGTTTCCATAGTCATTTCCATCAACGTAATAAGATCAGTACTTTATTTAACGCCTTCAGTCCCCCAAATAATTTTTATTTGTTAGAAAAAATATTTTTTTTATAAAATGAGTTCTTTTTGAGTCTAAGATCAGAGAGAGTTTTCAGAAAAAAATATTATCTTAAAAACTAGAGTAGAGTGGGGGCTAATGGGACAAGAGGCCAAAAGCATAGAAAAATATACTTTCTTACAAATATTTCTACGCTACAACATTGTAACAGTTAGACTTCACATTTTCACAACCAAAAATCAGGCATTAAAATAATGTGTTGGAGTGGAGAGGAGAATTGTTGTATTGGAGAATCCGAAGAAGTTAAAAGTGTACCTTTTTTTACACTTTTAAAAAGTATTAAATAAAAACTTTTCATGAATTAAACTATAGTTTTAGGTAGAAGGCATATTATAGATTAAGATGTTATATGTCAAATAATATGAGGAAATACACGTGGTTCTGTGTTGGATCATTTATAAATAATAACACTGTGGGGTCTAATGGGACAGATACTGTGGGGTCAAATGGGACACGAAAAAACCTAGCTTTGTATGCTTATCTTGAAGAATCTATATAAATCTCTAATAACTTATTCACTCAAGTTGATTAAACTTTTTAAAACTTTAATTTTAAACTTTTTGAACAACTTTCGTCGTATAATAAGTGAAAGTTCAAGTAGCTTTATTGACGACATATTTTTTCACCTGCAATTTCATTAATTACATCTGATCAGAGCTTAGTGAAGATAAATGATTTGTTGTTGGCAAAATTTGCCAGAAAGCAAACTATTCTTTATTACTTTGGATTGATTTCTGAAATAGAAAGCGATGAACTCCGGGTAAGCTATTTAAAGATAAAGACGGACTTTTTAAATTCACTTACCCTGAAACACAGGACAACTTTGGAATAATTTTAGAAGATTTAGTTACAAAACTTCCCTTTTCAGTGATTCCACAAACATTATGGAAGCATCTTCGATTTTGAGTTAAACTTTGATATTTCACCTTTCAATGGGAAATAAGTGTTTAAAAAAATAAATGTCATTATGTATACATTATTAAATCGTGGTTTCTTTAAAATTTTATTTTCAGGTGATTTTCTGATTCTTTTTCCATTTTTTGAAATTTTAATTAAGGCAACGTTTATCATTAGGGCTCATGTCCCATTAGCCCTGCACCCTGTCCCATTAGACCCCATATATGGGGCTAATAGGACATTTACGTGTTTGTTTAAAATGCTCAGTAACTAAAATATGGTAATGTTTTACTATCTTTTGAGTGATCTTTTTAAGTAAACGGATGTTCAGTTTATGACCTTGTAGAAAAAGAAACAAAATTCTTGTATTTTTGCTGAAATACAGTGGTTTAAAAAAATTTGTCCCAATATATATAGCCCCCTCTCTCCCTTAATCAAAAACTGATTCTGCTTGGCATTATTGAGATTTAAATGGTACATCAATTTAGAATGTTGATATTGGAATTGAAAGTCAACTTGAGCTATGGTAGATTCTAATTAACATGTTGTTTTCCAGCTGAGGTCTTTCCCTTATCATAATAGAAAACATGCTAAATTTTGTGCCTGACCTGAACCTAAAACCCACCCTTATTGTTTGGAAAATTCCACAAAAAGACGCATGGGAATTATTGCTTTTCGACAACATTAACAGTCAAATTTCAAAAATGCATTATAACAAAAACACCATATACCAAATGTTTGAATATATTTAAAATTACTAAAACATTTTTTTTATTAGCTGATTTATTTTAATTATTTTCAAATTGGTATAAATATTGTCAATCCCTTAGAAATTAAGAACACATAATGTGCCAACTTTCTCCTAAATAAATTCCTAAGGAAGTGTTTTCAACTGTTGACTAGTTAAACAATATACAACATAATATAAAAGTTATGTAAACTCGTATATTTTCTGCCTTTTGATATCAGAAAAACATTTAAGTACAATATAAACTTTTAATTGAATGTAGTGACTCTATAAGCGTGAAAAAAATTATTTCTAAGCATATTGTTTCCATTTATAACCAGTAGAAATTTATGCAATGTATTTCTGATTAGGTTTAACAAATTCATTGTTTTCATGTAAATATTTAAAAAAATAACATGAAAATATTAAATTTGAAACACAGATATTTCTGTTCGATACATAATTAATGACGCATATGGTTCAGTTAAATGGTGTTATCAGACTCTTAAAAAGTGAAAGGTGTAATTAGAAAACTCACATTATCTAAGGTATAACTAAGATATAGGGCCCGTCTCGTTTATTGGCTACTTTTAACGATTGTTAATTTAAATGAACGAAGTCCCTAATGAATTGACCAGACCCTATATATTAGTTATACCTCGGTGAACGTTAATTTTGTAACTATGTTCTTCGGTTATTTTCTATGGGAAGGATGAACGTGCAAGAGTTACATCGTTTCTCTTCATGATTGTAAATATCGTTTTGTATGGATATTTTGTATGAAGGAAGTATCTCTTAGGTACTTCATCTGTTCCAATTCAACTGAGCGATTTATTACCTTGTTAAGAGCAATAAATTTTGCTATACGAAAATTTAGAAAACGTTAGATTATTTTACTTATCTACCTGGCGTTAGAATAGATTTTGAACGTTGAAAATAGAAAAAGGCGAAAATAAATCCCCACGTTACTAAAATTGTAGGGTCGATATCCCGAAAATAGATCATAATGATAAACCGAGGAAAAATAAGAAGAGAATGTGAATAACTCTATTATGAAAAATGTGATTTAAAATATGCGTGTTCCGAGTATAAAGTTTATAAAAGTGCTCCTTTTCATTGCAAATTAAAAAAAGTTAACAGTTTATATATTTTTAAGAAATGTGTTTTACTGGATGGCGCTAGGCTTCTACTAGTTTTATGGAGTAACGTTACGCAGCAGGGTTTTACAGTGTATTATCCACCAATCAAATATTTCGCAGAACTAAATTAACAAAAAAAATAATGCAACTAACTACTAAAAAATCAACTGTGAAACATTTCGCGCTTTTTTTCTGCATAATAACAACATGGAAATGCGATAATTATTTCCATTGGAGCTCTTCAATTTATTGATTTGGATTCAATGTGCAATAATTATTTCCCCATTGGAACTCTTTAGTTTATTAATTTGGAGTCGCCATGAATCATTAACTGAGAAAGAAAAATTCATGATAGTTTTGTTGTGAAGCTTATTAGTTACTATTAGTTAATAATATGTACTCTTCAAAATATGGAGACAAGCCAAATTGATTACCGCAAACTGTAATTCTAAGGTTTTATGAGTATGTCAGATTCGTAAGTTTTCTCTGTGTTTGGGAATTAAATGTATAAAAATTAAATTTATATTTATCGATTGGTTACAATTGGAGTTTTAACTAAAGCATTTTTATTGCCATAATTTATGTATTTTTGACCAAAATTAAAAAATAAATAAAATGTAGCTCATTGTTATTAATTGATATTTTTTGCTTTTTGTTGAATAATTATTATTGAAATAGTATTATTATTAACATTGAATCATATTATTGTGTAATCCATCTTTTTTTAAAACCAGTTTACTTTTATTTTAAATAAGGTTTTTACAATACGGAATTTGAATTTAGAAGTACATTTTATATAAATTTACACTTGGAATGCCAATAAATATTATATTATTGTTCATAAAACAACATTAGATTAGGGTAAGTATAATTTACCAACTTTTAAAACACAATGTTTTTAAATTTCTTTAATTTAATTTTTAAATCTATATCTCTTATTAATACGACTTATATATTTAACTAAAAGATTTATTTTTTGCACACGTAAAATTTTATTCCACAATTTTATCCCATACATTTCAAGTCAGGTTTTCATAACTTTCCAAGAAAAATAAAGATGTTTTATTCGTTCCATAACATGGCAACAGAGAATTTTAACAACCTCAGGAAGCATTCCCTGTACTCTAATTCTTAGCAAGCCGAGCAAAACATATTTTATTCACAACTAACTTCTGTGTATTCCCAAGAAAGCAGCACTCCAAAAGACACTAGAGAAAGAAATATAAATCCCTATGTGGCAAAACAACTCTTTACTTGAGATCTCTTTCTAGAACCCTCCGCTTTGTAATGGAAATGTACTACGTTCTGCTAGTCGAAAATAGGTTTAAGTTAATTAAATTTTGTGTTCGGCCAGTAAATGGATGGTTCTTATAAATGTTTTGAACACATTTATAAGAATAAAAAATGGTCTTTTTCAAAAGAAAAATAATTAGATAAAACCTTTTGTGAGAGTTATTTTTTTTTACAAGATTTAGTTCATAGAAGAGATTCAATTTAATTCGTGTGTTTTCTATATTTTCTTCAGTTAAAAAGTTCGTATATATAAGTAATGGTTGGAATTATTACTATGTTATATTTTTAAATCTCATTGATGGTAGTAAATTTGAAAAGAAACTTTCCTTTTACATAATTTAACATCAGAATAAAGAACACAGTTTTTAACAAAACATAAATTCTTAAATTAATTAACTATTTCAGGTATATATTTTGAAATATGATTGTAATTAATCTAGAACATAATACTTGTTGTTTTCTAAACTTAGTAGGGGAATTATGTTTTCCATGTTGGAAGGGGAAATAACATTAGGTTATTTGATAATTAAATGATAAAATTTAAAAATAGGGTCGCCTCTTATGAATATTTTAGGGTAATATTAAAACTTAAAAAACATAATAATTAAAGAACCAAATGAATTTTTTCTTTTAAATTTGTTTTATTTTGCGGTTATGACGATTCTCATACCTGCCTATAAAACTGGACTTGCCTAATAAACTAAAAATAAATTCGTCAAGTAGGAGAGGTTTGATGATCAAAGTATCCCTTAATGAAACAAATATTACCGAATTTTTCTTAAAACAATAGCACTATTTCAAAATATATATTGAATGATTGTTTTTATTTATGAAGTTAAAATATTGATTACATTTAGTTGTTGGATCATAATAGTTTATTACGAATATTAAAATATTGTCTTTCTTTCAGGTATAAAGTTGGGAGATAAATGTAAAAGAAATGACCAATGCCAAAATTTTACTATTAACAGTACTTGCTCAGATGGCGTCTGCGAGTGTGAATCGGGATTTTTCGCGGTTCATAATAACATCAACGGCTCCATTTGCGTATCAAGTAAGTTTAACCCTAGACTGTATTCATTTTGTGTATTTGTACATAAGATTGATTGATATTAATAGCTTATTATAGATTGACATTATAGTTTTTTTATACGAATAAGTCTAAGCATTAAATTTTTCAAATGAATTGTTATTTATTTTGTATTGAGTTCGTTTTCGGTAATTGTAACTAAATACTCCCAGTAACCTTTCAATGAGTAATCTAATAAAAAATGAATTCATGAAAACCTATTTTAATAGTAATAGCTTACTGGGTGTTATTTATGCTGTAGGTTTGAACATTTATTTACATTTGAATTAGAGCGCTGAACTCCCTTTTCATTTTGAATAAAAAATAAGATAAAAAAACCCTCATAAATATTAGTTATTTATTAAAATATGAAGCAATACAATTGAAAACGAAACATTTGAAATTTTCTTGAGTTACTATGTTATTACGTTATATTGTATTTTTATGTTATTTTGTCTATCACTGTTTATTAATAAAGGAGCAGCTTTCTTAAATTTGATACCTTTTTGTGCAAATTTTTTATCAAAAAACTTCTAAAAAGTTACGAATTTTATTCAGTTGTATATCTTTAAAAAGTTCATTAACAATGAAAAATTAACGAAAAAAGTTAAAATAACTGCCGTCGAAGAATTGGAACAACTCTGCGTTTCTTTAACATTTTATGAAAAAATTTGTGAACATAAAAAAGAGTCCAGTGGTTTCGAATAGCGATCACAATTTACTGTTAAAATATAAAAGAGCCAAGCCATATTTCAAGGTTGGGTTTTCTTAAGCATATTTTTGTTTGTTTGCAGAAAAGTTTGTTCGTTTTTTCCATATTCTGTAGACAAGATATTTCTAAATTGTGTATTTTGCACTTATGGGTGATTCTTAAAAGTGAATAATTTCAGTCTGTGATTTAATGGAAGATAAATTTAAATTTTAAACAAATTTTTAGCAAACACTGATAAGGTAGCATATTTACATTATTAACTTTACTTTACATATACTTTAAGCAAAAGATTTATTTTAAACTAACAATTCACCATTTATTCAATAATACAGAGATTCATACATGGCACCTGCAGTTTTTAAGAATTCATTTGTGCATTTTAATTTTTTTGTGTGTTTTTAGTGTTCTTTTAACTCAAATTAAATTAGAATTAAACAATTAAAATGTCAAAAATGGGGGATTTCAGTATGTGATTTAGAAAAACAAAAGGTAACTTTTTTATGTTTTTGCCAAAAATTGATAAGGTAGCATCTTTAGAATAATATGCAATATTTAGTCATAAACTTTTAACAGTATTTTTCTACTACTGGTCTGTATAAATTGTTACTAATGGTCAATAGAGACAAAAAGTAAGAAATACACTTCTGTACACATTGTAAAATCTTAGGAAAGCTACAAGAGCATATTTTGAATTAAACAAAAGGCTGTTGTTATGTGCGACAAAACTAAAAATAACTAGAAATGACAATAAAATAAATTTGAGTGATGGGCAGTAGTGCCAGACAAAAAAATATTCTTACATTTCTTGTCATTTTAATGCTTATAATTTATTTTGAACTCCAATGTAAGAACAAAAATGTTGTCAGTATTCAATATTACTTCCAAACGCAGAATGCCACAAGGCATGTGCATGAAAAAAATAGGGGACAGACTTCTGACTCACACAGAATAAATATATAAAAACATCTTTGTTTTATAAAAATGATTGTTTATTTTATAAATTAAATTATAAAATTTTATTTTTATTGGAAAATTAGTTAAACAATTGCATTCGAAATAGTTCCACAATATCAGTGTATGGTGTGGGGGACAATGGACATTAGTAACTTTTAGAGTGTTTAAAATTATTTTGAATTAAGTTTACAGCTATTTCCTGGAAAATACCTTGGGAAATTATTCAAATACATTGCAAATCATACTTTAAAAGTTAAATCTTAATGCCCTTGTTGCTGTTTATTTGTTCGTTATTATTAGAACGTTATAATTTTCCCATAGGATTCATTAAGTGTTAAATTTTGAAGCTATTGCAATTTAGTAGATTTACGAATTATAGTTTACTTTTGTATAGTTAATTTACTTTTTCTATAGCTATAATTATTAGTTTCTTTGTATTGGTAGTAAAATTACAATAATTAAAAGCCGCAATTCATGGTCTCAAACTTCACTAAGGAGCCGCACAGTATCAAAAAGCTAAAAAAACATCAATCATTCCTTTTATAGCTTTTATTAAACAACTCTATGTAAAAATTGATACAAAGTTTCACAACTGTATCGGTCTTAGAAAATAATTATTGAAGGAATTTTTGTTTTATCTCCTAACCCTTGCAATGATGAAAGAAAACTTTATCTTCATATCTTAGTTTCATTGAGTGTTTAGTTTCGTGCGATTTTTAGGGTTCTGTGTTCTTAAGAAATATTTACGATTCTCTATGTTAGAGCAATTTATATTTTGCCAATTATATATAAATACACAAACAATTGTTATAGAAATCGTAAGAAAATACTTCTTTCGACGCTTATAAATTTTTTTATCATAATCATATATCTTTGATTCAACTTAAATAAGAAAATAGTAACAACCCTTTCAATAACTTACCATAATATATGTACACTCGGAAAAACTTCTATTGACTTTAAACCCAAAAAATATTTTTTATCCAGTTATTACAAGTTGTGTTGAAACAATACAAAAATTGTGTTGAAACAATACAAAAACTGTGTTGCGGCACCAAATATTAATGCATGATTAGCACAAAAATTGTGTTGAAGGCATAGAATGCATTCTTCCGAAATGGAGTTTAGCATCTGCTCTTTAATGTTTTGGATAGATAATTATACTAAAGCGTACAAAATATGTATTACAGTACTCTTATAATTTTGTTATACATATTTTAGGAAGCAATATAGTTTACAGTTTTTTGTCAATCACGCACGGATATATTAATAGTATCCTCTCGCATCATCTGTTGTGTCGGAACAATATAAATTTGTGTTCGTATGTCACCAACACAATTCTTGTATTGAAACTTTACAATATTGAAATGTTGCCATTTTTAAACAATACTTGTGTTTCACTAGTGATTAATTCCACGTAAAATGATACCACAACTGAATTTTTTTTCTACAGTTGTAACTTTTATATGTGCTTAAGAAAAGTTTGAATTTTATTTTTTTTGTATCAACAACTGTTATTGTTTCACCTTTGGCAACACAGCAGCTTCCAAATGGCTGCTTTGTTTTGAAAGCATGGTCTCGTGTTTTTTCATCATTTTGAACCCAGGAATTTTAAGTTAAGAAACACATTTTATCAGATTTTTTGGAAAAATTATTAAAACATATTATCAGTTCTATCTTAAAAACGCATTATTAATCGGCATTTATTACTAAAAGATACTTAATTAGAAAGATAAAAATATCATTTTTGACTGTAGTGTGTCACGAAAAGATATAAAAGTTTCTATAACTTTTTGAAATAAAGCTTTACTTCAAACTTTTTACGATATTTTCTTTCTATAGTAACCTCTGCGTAATTCCACACCTTTTTAATTTTAAAATAAAAAGCATTTTCTCTATTTATAACACATTTTAGCTTTGTAGTGTAAGTCACAATGTAGTGTCAGTCACAGCTTCTGTTTGATTTATCTATTATAGATTAGCTATAATATTTGTAGATTTCTTATATTTTGATAGTTTTAATTTAAGATGGCTAAATCAACAGTTAAAAAAAAGAGCAAAGGAAAAGACTTTAAGCATGTGGAAAATTTCAAACCTTTAAAGAAAAGGAAAGCAAAAACGACTTTACGGACAACACTTTAACTAAAAATACACCACCTCTATTGCAATGTTCCAACCGTTAGACAACATTGAATGGCATTTCTCTGCCACCAATGTTGGTCATCTTTACCTTTAGTTATGAAAAAGGACCATTTGATGGCCTTTGTGATACAGTGAGGAGGGGATAAAAGCAGCCACACCTTCCAGGAAAATTGACCCACATTCTGCTAAGATTTTTTCACTTTGCATAAGAAATCTGCCCAAACATATCACTATTATACATTTCTGACAACTGTTTAAAGAGCGAAATAGGTAGATTAAATGATATTTGCTCATCAAAGGAAAATAAATATTTCAGATTCCTGACACTCAAAAATTGCTCTGCTTTTTAAATTAAACAAATACTTACTTAAAACTGCCAATATTTCATTAAATCCCGTCAAAAACAACACTGCTGATTAAACAAATGGAAATGTTGTAAAAGGAAATACTTCTCAGCAAAATTCTGAAAATGAATTTGATGCTGAAAGAAGAGCTTTAGTTCCTTTTGTAGGAAAATTATCGTAAAATATTTTGTGACGCAAATGTTAAGTAAATATGCTTATTCAATAAAACTGAAACATCTGTAATGGTCAGAAAGTCTTTTTGCGTGGCCTGAGACGGAAGGTTTTTCAGACAATTCTATTGAAGAAAGAATTAAGAAATTACCAGAAACTAACTTTAGGGGACGTTGTGTAACATTTTCTAACTATGATTTTACCATGTATGCAATTCTTAACTTACCATGTTCAAAATTATTTACATATGTTATGTTATTATTGCCTAAATTTCCATATCTGTGATACAATTCACATGATGTAGTGTAAGGCACAAATTCAATGTAGTGTAAGTCACGCACAAAACTGTTAATAAATTATTTCCTATGATATTTCCACACTTTTTTGCAATTAAATTATTTATCTTTAAACCTTGTACTTAAATTAAGCACTGGTAGAATGTTGATTTACTGCACTATGAAGAAGAAATGAGAGTTTTAAATGATAACCAAAACTCGACTTCCTTTCATGTAGTGTAAGTCACAGTATGACATTTTTATTATTTTTTAGTGAAATACTAAATGAAAATGTTTTTTATGATTTCTAAAAATAGTATATGTTCAGGGGTAAATTGGCGTACAATATTTTTTATGAATAATAGAAAATAATTATGAACTACGCAAACGAAATTTGTTAAATCGTCCGATGTAGTTTAAGTCACGCGTGGAAATGCCCTAGTGCTGTTTTAACACAACTTGTTCTGTGTGTAAATTCGGATTAATTTTACTCGGTTTGACTTATTTTGTAAATGCGTGTTCAATAATGTACCAATGGAGGTATGAAATCCATTAATTTTTCCAATATAAATTGGCCATACCTATGAAAAACAAAAGATATCTTCCGCCTTGAATTCGCAGCTCCATATCGACCCAAGCATCCATATTAATCTTTCCATTACTTCTACCAGTAGCTATTTACCACGGCCGAGGAAATGTTTTATGCTGGGGTAGATAAAAGATTTTATAAAGCAGGAAAGACACATAAGACTATAAATGCCTTAGTAAAATGTTCGTGATAGTGGGTGTAATGGCTACTGGGAGAGGGAGAGCTAAATGTATGGCGGAATAGCTAAACGCGTAAGTGACTTTTTCGGACGTTTGCCATGTATTAAGATATATCAGCAAGCGTATTTTAGACGAATATGTTACGATTTATTGCTATTGAGGTATTTTTCGATACGAATTGAAACGAGAGAAAAGGTGACATGTATGTCAGTATCAATTTCAATAAATCTGTAAAAAGTATTGATAGTTTTATCAATGAAAATGCCAAGCGCCCGTAGACAGGAGAAAAATAGGACACAGGGGAATGGGATACATTTTTAATGCACAGATTTTTTCTAAGTGAATACCTTTCTTTCCGAAATAATAATAATAATAATAATAATAATAATAAATTAGATTATTTTTAGAACTTGATCAAAATTAACATTTAGTTTGAAAAGGGGAATTAAATTAATAGTTATCGATATCACATTTTATGTTTCTGTAACCCGAAACAAATAAAAAAATCAATGCACAGTAAAAAAAATTATTTAATGAAAAAGTATTTTTTTTTAAAATTAGCTAATGATTAATATTATTACCACCCTCCCTATCCGGTGTGAATCGTTACGCACTTTCTTAATAGCTCTCGAAAATAAATATTGTATAATGTTTTAAAAAACGAGTCATTTTTAATGATAAAAATACTTAAGGGTGAATGGGCGCGCTGGACCGCGGGTCTCCAAACCCAAGTGCCTCAGTGTTAATCCAATGGGGAAAAACTATTTTCTCTGCCACATTTCTCCGGCTGTATTGAATATTTATATAAACGGATTTTTTAAATAATAAATGTAGATAACTTACAGGTCTCTATAATCCCACTTTTTAAAATTGTTTCGAATACTTTTCGTAAAATTATTTATTGAAAATTAAAAAAAAAAAAACATTCGAACCAATTTCAAAAAGTGGGATTGTCGGGACCTGTAAGTCAGACATTTATCATACAAAAAATCCGTTTGTAAAAATATTTAATACAGCCGAAGAAATGTGGCAGAGAAAATACTTTTTTAACCATTTATTAACACTGATGCACTTTGCTTTGGAGACCCGCGGTCCAGCGCGCCCATTCCCCCTTAACTGTTTTATAACCATAAGTAATATTTATTTATCAATTTAAACCTATTTTACCTTTCATAATTTGAAAGAAAATAATTATCATTTATATTTTTTATATTTCATGCAGTATTTATGCACAAAATCGAATAATTCGAAATGTTATTCACTTTATCAAAATACTTTTTTGTTTTTTAAATAATAATTTGTTGAGATTACTTCAGCCACATACTAAATTTGTTTTTTGTTAGAGACACGGGTACATAAAAAATAATACTCATTTTTGTCGGTTGAGAGTACTACTTGTAAAAATGTCTCCACTAATTAAACGTTAACCTTTTAAAGAACACTCGGCTGGGTTGGACCGGCTCTACGTCATAAATAAAGGGGTTGGGTATAGCTTCGTGTTGTTCAATTCGAATTCCTTAAGATTTTAATTATAACCAAACGATGGTTGACAAGTCAATTTTGGCTTTTTCGTTATGGGCATGTCTGGCCCTTTAAGGGTTAAAATACCTAATTAGGGTGGATTGGAATTAATAATGCGAAACAATTTTGTACAAAATTTTTTTTTCTTTGGAAATCGGTAATACAACACGTATAGACTCTGTTCAAATAACAAACATTTGAATTTTTATTTCTTAAATAAATTTTTTAATCAACTATTATTTATTTAACTTTTAAAAAACAAACAATACTGATTGTTTTGCCTTTCATTATTTATAAGAAATGATTTTTAAAAAATAAACATCTAGCTTTGTAATTAAAAAACTGCAGTTCATGTGTGTGAGAACAGTCTAACTTTATATTAACCAGTCTTAAATAGTTTTATTACAGTAATAATTAAAAATAATATTGCAGACACTATAAAAAAACTCTTTATTTGCCTATATTTACTGGGTTTGAATATTAATAGATCGACCATTTTAAGCTTGTTAAAAATCGAAAAAAAATACGAATCTAGTTCAAGATTACATGTAACCTTACACTGTTAAAAATTTTGTGCTTGGTTTCACCATGATATTGGTTCCTAGTAGCTGCAACGGCTGAATGGTGAAACGTTCCACCATATTTTTGGTATTCGGTTGAACCATTTCTCAGGTTTTTGTTTCCAAATCCAGAAAAATGGTTCAACCAAACACCAAAAAAAAGGTGAAACATTTCACTATTCAGCCGTTGCAGCTACTAGAAACCAATATTATGGTGAAACCAACCCATATCATGGTGAAACCTAGCACCAAATTTTTAACAGTGTACAAAACCTAAAAAATCTCACGTATGACAAAACAAAAACCAGAAAAAAGGAAAAAATAAAAAAATACGATAGTAAGCCAAAATGGTCTACAATCAACGAAGCAAAATCGAAAGTCAAGAACATCCGTAGTACATTTGGAAGCGAGAAACGGGATGCGAAACTAAACCAAATTTGGCAGAAAACCAACAGAAGAACCAAACAAAAAGAGAGAATAAAGTGTTATCCAGGGTCCTAGAGAGGGTTACCAAGGAAAACAGGAAGGCAGGAGAAATATCGCAGAAAGACAACAACAGGGCTTTTCGAGAGTGAAAGAGATGTGTACAAAGGGAATTGACGATATGATGGGTGGACGGGGTCTAATGCATTCTTGACACTTTTTCCGGGATAAAGGCAAATATACAGGAAAGGGGCAATGTGCGTGATTTTTTAGATAGTATTTGGGATGGATATGTGGATATTTATAGGTATTTTATAACAATTTTTTTGGACTTCAATTCTTTTATGGATATTTAATGTATAAAAGTAATTTAATGCATGAATAAAATACATATACACATCGAAAGGGATCATTGAGTAAGAAATATATGTATAGGGGATTGAGGACGGAGTTCGGAGAATAAAAAAGGCTAAGTGTGTGATGTTTTAGATAGTTTTTGGAGATCGTGGATATTTTTAGATATTTCACCATAGTTGTTTTCGGAACTTCAATTCCTTACCAAATATTTAGCATATGAAGTAATTAAATTTTTAAATAAAAGACTTATACATTGAATAAAAGGATTGAGAAAAAAATATCTGTGTACAAAAGGTATTGCGGATATTTGCCACGCGATAAAGTCAAAAATTAAGCATTCACAGGAAAGACACAATGTGTGTGATTATTGGACAGTTTTATGAGGATGGGATATAAATATTTTTAGAGATTTCACAACAAAAATAAAATTCATAAAGAAATTATAAATGTTAATAGTAATTTAATAAATTAACAAAGGAAACGAAAACTTCAAAAGGTTCATCGAGAGAAAAATATATGCATACTAAGGATACTGAGGATATTTAACTACGCAGCAAATACAAAAATATACGGAATTCACAGGAAAGAGGCAATGTGTGTGATTATTAGCCAGCTTTAAGATGGGAATGTGGACATTTTTAGACACTCCGCAAATTATTTTGGAACTTCATAAACGAATAAATAACACATAAGGGAATTTAATAAATGAATGAAAGTCTCAGAAACCAAAAGGGTCAGTGAGCGTGAAACATATGTGTACAAAGGAAATTGCGGATATTTGACAAAGGAATAAAGGCAAATATTCATGGTGTAAGTGAAAGATCTAATCGCTGTGAATCATCGGTTTAGTTAGCCGTGAAATATTGTGTTATGTTTTGGAAAGTGGATATAATAGTTAGTGGATAAGGATATTATTGGCAGCCTAAAATCTATTTATTAGATTTTTTATTAGTGAAAACGTTAAATTAATGATATATTTATAGGGTTGTAGGAAAGACCAATGGTTCTAGACACTTTATTCGGAAAATACAATTTTTGGATTTCACTAATTTAGATAATGTGATTTTTAGTATTAGTGTTTATGGGTATGGATGTTTGAAATGTTGAAAAAGTTTTTGGTTACAAATTTTATTTGGCTTACTGAGTAGATGGTATCCAATGCGATAGATACACTTTTTAGAGAATAAAGGCAAATATATGCAAAGTTTCAGTGAGAAAAGTCCATTATTTGATTATATTATTTTCACTTTCAATTACCTAATATGGAATACAAGGTAATGAAAGTATTACGATGCGGTCGAAAATCCGAAATGAAGATTTTGTGTTTTCTATACGTTTTGGAGGGTGCTGAATCCGAAAAAGTGGTTTTTGAGCATTGGTTCGTCTGTCTAAAACCACTCGACAGTTCGAACTAAAAAAGCTACGGACTTCAAATTTGGTACTCGGGTTTCTAGTACCTGTCGGACGTCATAATAAAGTTTTCGAGAAAATTGTGCATGCGCAAGTGGTAGCTGCCATAGAACGTTTTTGGTTTTAAAGGTATTGCAGTTTGTTTTTTAAGTAAATAATAACCTTTAAGTGCGTGTATTAATTTATTGTTCGGTAATTGTAAGTCGTGCAGTGTTACACACCCCTAGTTAAATTTTAACTTTTGCTTGGAGAGTATGCGGATATTCATGACGTTTTAACAATAGTTACTTAAAGTATTTTTCTTTGGTAAACTATTTTCACAAAATAAATTCAATGTGCTTTTTTTGATTGTGCAGTATATATATTTTTTAAAGTATAATATATAAATATTGAAGTTTAGGTAGAGTATAATTTTTTAAAGTAATATTTAAGTTATAAGCTATCTGATAGTTAGTAAAAATGTTTATTTTTGTTGAGAATTTAATTTTGTGTTATCACTACTTAATAATCACTTAATTTTAATTATCACTTACATAAAACTAAATTGATGCTAAGTGATTATTTTCTATAAAACGAACGACGCAAACACGGTAACATAGTTCTTGAACGTTGATGTAACATTTAGTTTTAGTTTTTACGTAGGTTTTTTCCTCTTTTATATAACTTCTGTATGACCTTAATATCCGTAAGGGGTTCCAGACCGTTTTCATTAGGAGATATTTCTATAAATAAATGTATCCAAAAACTTTACATTTATCAAATGTACATCAAGACTTTGAGGATTCTAAGAAACCCCCTACATTGCCGAAACTGACAAAATAAGAATTCTTTCTGCAATTATTCATGACCTTCTTACTTCGGAGTTTCTCTTAGTTGTGGAGATAACACTAACACTTGTCAACACTGAATTGGGCTGGTCTTTGTGAAACTTCTAAACAAGCGAATCTTCGTATGCGGCGGGTTTCTTTAATTAAGCATTTGATTTATGTAACGGAGTTATAACTTTAATTACGTAATATGACCGGTTTGAAAATTGAGATTTGCTCATTTAAGTCAATTGTTTACGTTAATCAGTACCTGTATAATTTAGGTAGTGAGATTGTTTTTGGGTAATGTTTAGACAAAAATAAAAAATTTCCGTATCTCTAAATAATGATAGGTTGAAATGTGTTTAATTTATTTTCAAAGAACCTAAACAAATGCTAGATTTAACTAGCATTTGTTTCATCCTTTCAACCAATTTAAAACTGAAAAACGCTTGGTCTCAAATTTTTACATAGAAGTAGGAAAATTTAAACAACGTAGGGGAATCACTATATACTCCTCCTAACTTCATTATTTCTTTCGACAGTGCTCCCCGTCACTTAATCAATAGTTAGTACCCACGAAATCAACAAATATTTAACTGGCTTATTTTTGTGATATTTATCTATTTACCATATGAGGCTGTAAACGTAATCCAAACAACTACATAAAAGGTATAATAAAAATAAACAAAAACAAGATAATAATTTAAACTTTAATTCTGATATAATGAAGAAAAACAATAATAATCGGATAATGTTTTCTAAGAAATAAATATTTTGATTGGAATTGGTATGAATTAAATTTTGATGCAGAATACTAAGCAAGAATCATCATGAGTTTCTAAAAGCTAACTTTAAAGTGATGATTTCTAGAGGCATAGTCCAATGAGAAGCCTTTGTGGTAAAGCCTTGGTTTCCAAAACATCTTAATCGTAGCGGATGTCACGATCGACACGCTGCTTTGGAAAAAAAGCTATAAATACGCTATAGCTATACGTTAATATTTCTGTGACGCAATGTGAGTGCGACGGTTTACAACGACGAAACCTAAGCTTAAAACTATATTCCCATCGGAACTACGATCTTAAGAAGGAATGAGCCAGCTGGACCGCGGGTCTCCAAACCAAAGTGCTTCAGTGTTAAAACAATAGGGAAAAAATATTTTCCAAGCCACATTTCTCCAATGTATTGAATATTTTTACAAACGGTATTTTTAATGATAAATGTAGATAACTTACAGGTCTCTATAATCCCACTTTTGGAAATAGCTTCGAATATTTTGTTTAAAATTATTTATTGAAAAGGAAAAAATGATATGCGTAGTGAAATGTCTTAACGCATCGTATAATGTGGCTATAAGGTTGCATTATGTGACAGAAGAGGTGTCGGCCTCGTCACTTGACCATTGTTTAAAATTACGAAACCTATTTTCGATAGTGTTATTCTAAGAAAACATTATGCACCTGATCCAAACCAAATTTCTGGGCTTAAATTTTGAAATGTCTTATTTTGCATCTTGGCATAAATAATCTATTAAATTCCATATAAAAATAAAATTCCATCATCTTCAAAAAGGTTTTTCTTTCAATTTAATAGAGTTTGATCGGCACAAGACAAACATCAAGTTGGCACTTTTTTTAAAACTCTTCATATTCCAATAAAAAGTTTTTGTTCGGAGTTAAAT
The DNA here is from genome assembly GCA_019343175.1 of Oedothorax gibbosus. Taxonomy (NCBI): domain Eukaryota; kingdom Metazoa; phylum Arthropoda; class Arachnida; order Araneae; family Linyphiidae; genus Oedothorax; species Oedothorax gibbosus. Next base: position 10,425,139 of record CM033282.1, on the reverse strand, counting down.
TAGATTTGCCAACAAACTCAGTCAATAAAGTTCTGCACTTTTGATCGAGTAAACCAGTAGCCGAATCTGATTCTGGAAGATGGAAACGGATCAAGTTCGGGACAAGACGAAAATAGATTAAAACTTGGATGGATAAGAACATTTGGGTGAAGATGATGGACGAGCATCGGCGGAATTTCGTGTCCGATTAAGCTTCCCGAACGATTATCATTAATAACATCGGAGCACACTTGAAGAGGAATTAAAGCTCACCTAGAGAACCATTAGCAAATAGAAGCTTGGGCTTAGACATGTCAGTAAGCAATGATGTCGCTGAACTGCAAATACCGTAAATAGATATGTGGGTTATTGATTCAGGCTGACTGGACTTAGTGTGTACTTATGTCACATAAACATGTCAACTACAATCATATCATTCGTTCGACGTTTATATATATTGAGAAAGAATTATTTCGTAATAAAATAGAGGACCTTTTCGTTTATGTCTCTGTTTAAAAATAGCGCATATATATAATCGCGATAAAATAAGTCGACGCATATCTTATACTTCTATAATTATTTTATTAAAATCACTAAAAGTAAGTCGAACCACATTAATTTCACAGCTGCAAACAAAAATGTTAAGCATTACAATATTTAGAAATAAGATTTCAAAATAAAATTCTAATATTAATGTAACTCGACAATAATAAGTGTGCGTTTTTAACTAGTTATCAAAGTTGCAATTTAATGCCTCTAAATTTGATCTACACTGTTAAAAATTTTGTGCTTGTTTTCACCATGATATTGGTTCCTAGTAGCTGCAACGGCGTATGGTGAAATGTTTCACCTTTTTCTAGTTGTTTGGTTGAACCATTTTTCTGGATTTGGAAACAAAAACCTGAGAATTGGTTCAACCTAATACGAAAAATATGGTTTAACGTTTCACCACACAGCCGTTGCAGCTACTAGGAACCATGTTTTTGGTGAAACAAAGTGCCTAATTTTTAACAGTGTACTGTAAAAATATTTTAAACTTATTGTTTGAAATATTGGGACTCATTCGTCAATAATCATGGCTATTCATTATCGAATCGTGTTCTATTCATTTATCGTATTGTACGAGAAGATGTGAATTAAATTAAAAATTGGAAGATTTGTTCTAAAGTTGCTAAAATGGACAAAACTTAGTTGTCTATCAATTGACAAAATTGTATAATTGATTGGTTCAATCGTTGGGATATAATTACTAGATGTTTTACTTTTCCATAGATATGAAATACAATAAAGAGTTTTGTTTAAAAATGTTTCATTACATTCGGAAAAAAATGAACTTGGAAGAAGAAAGATTATATTTATTGTTATTATGTAGAACTTCAATATAAAATTGAACTTGTATTTTGATGATATAAATGAGTCATATATTGATAGTACTTAATTCAATTATTTGTTTGAAGACGAAATGTTTTATATGCGCCGTGTACATCTAACATCCCAAACGTTTGTTCATCTTTTAAGTTCAAAAAGTAATTATAGTAATATGCCAGATTTGATATGCTTTTTTGATATTTTTGGTAACTTCAAAAAGTTTGTTTTCTCAACTATTTAATTAAAACAAAATCAAGCAAAAATATTGGTTTAAAGTTCATAATAGAATTATTTTAGTTAAAATTGCGTGACTACAAAATAATGAATATTTAGTTCTTTTCGTATAGAAAATTAGTTCAAACTTAAATTCATTTTTAATAGAATTTTAATATCAATATTTATTGTTGGGTAGGCAATTCTTCTTCTGAAATAGAATTTTGATGACGTTTAAAAAATAACGAAGTTTTCAACCTATATAAATAAAAAAAGAACTCAGGCACAGTAATTGTCTATGAATATTTATTGGAAATTAGGCCATTGTAAAAGAAAGATTATGAAAATTCTTAGTTGTGTTCATTTAAATAACAATATCAAGGAGGCATACATGAATGTTTAAAGTTTTAGTATTGGTGGTTTTAAAGGGGGATAGGTAATTCAAATAATAAATCGAAGAAAAATATATATTATTAGAAAGAGGTTTTTAAGAACAGAGGTATACAACATTTATCTATTTGTTAAAATCCGTTTGAATATGAATCGCTTATTTGAATGCTGAATATTTAAAAGTATTCAATATATTTATCTTTATACCGCAACATTTTGTAGCTACCACTGAAGAAATGTTTCATTTTAGATATGAAAAACAAAATGAAGTCCCTAAATAGCGTTGGTTTGAGTGGTTTTAAGGCAAAATATCAAATGTTCTTCATTTATAAAGAATATATGAGTGAAATATCTTTTACTTAACTTCAATGCTAATAAACATAAAATGTGAAAAAGTTTGAATATATACATAAATTACAATTTGTGTGTTAGAAACTCTAAAACATAGTTGTGTAGCATAACTATTTAGATAACTTGGGTATTTAAGCAGCAATTATAATACCTTTAGTTTCTCACTATTCAACTTACTACATCCGATGCCAATCAACATACATGATATTAACATAATTTTGGAGCATTGGATTTTTTTAAAAATCATCTGAAGTGCTAAATGAAACAAGGGGTGTGTAACATTACAAAACTTCCAATTGCCACTGAAATAAATCAATACACACATTTAAAGTATGTATTATATATCTTATATAATACATACTTATAATATATATATAATATATAATATATATAATATATATATATATATATATATATATATATATATATATATATATATATATATATATATATATATATATATATATATATATATATATATATATATATATATATATATATATATATATATATATATATATATATATATATATATAATATATAATATATATATATATATATATATATATATATATATATATATATATATATATATATATATATATATATATATATATATATATATATATATATATATATATATATATATATATATATATATATTATATATATATATATATATATATATTATATATAATAATTTATAATATAATTATCATATAAATTATATACCTTATAAAGGAATTTCAATAACTTTAAAACCTAAAAATTTCTATGGCAGCTATCGTTTGAGCATGTGCAATTTTTCAAAAACCTTATTACGACGTCTAACAGGTACTGGGAACTCTTGTACCAAATTTGGAGTTGTACCCTTTTTAGCAATATCTTCAAAACCAAAAAAGTTCTATGGCAGCTACCCCTTGCGCATCCGCAACCTTTTCATAATGAAGAGATGGAACAATGGAGCAAAATAATATTTCACCTATCGATAAAATTGCCCTAAACCTTTAGCGGCGGAGGTTTTTCTGCAAATTTAATATCTTTTTATCATATTTAAATATATATTTTATAAATTTTATATTCTTTAAAAGTTAATATATTGGAATGATAGGAAATGAAGCCTCTTGGGCTAATTAAATTCATGATCTTCAGATAAACTAACATCAAACTCTTACTTAAATACTTATGTGTTCTAAATGTTATGGTTAGTTGAATTTTTTTTCTGATTCTTCCCAAAATTAAAACAATCTCATAGAAAGGGATGCACTATGTCAACTGACTTAAGGGGGGCGATACATTTAAAAATCGATTTTTTTATTCATAAATAGTTAAATTAACATATAAAAAACATGCCTGCAAATTTTTAAAACGAAATTCGCATTATTTATTGATTAAAAACTCATTTAAATGTTTCACCTCAACTCGGCGCTTGAGGGCTTTGTCAAAACTTTAAGCATGTTTATCTCAAAACTATTTTTTTTTAAATTGGCGGGCAATATAACTCACAAAGTTCTTAATCGATCCTTATAAAATTTGGTATATGTCTTCTCTATAGTATTCTAGTAGTCTAGTTGAACCTAAAAAATGCCAAAAGTTTTTTAAAAATTACAGTTTTTTTACCCAAAAACCTTTGAAAAAAGGGTAAATAAATCTAACTTTTTTATTCTAAGGCTTGCCGATTTACAATTTTTCGACTTTTTGATTTTTTTTATTGGTTTAACTAGAAGATGTAAGTTTTATGAACATTTCCAAATAAAAAAAATTGATTTCAGATCACTGTAGGAGTAGCTAGAATTGCCGCCGATTGATTTTTTTTATCCGCAAGGGTCTCAGGAGATGAGTTACTACGGCGGCCATTTTGAAAAAAACTAAAACAAAAAAAATCTAATTTTTGTATTTAAATGTATAATATATAAAAATACTGAATTTTAAAACGATTCATGTATTTCTTCCCTTTTAATAACGTCTCTGAAAAACGATCAAAATTCAGGTGGTTACATGTATCACCCTCGTTAACCGGAAGTTTTTTTCAGAAGCCTTTTGTATTGCTTCATTGTAAAACACAAACATTTTCAACTTATTATATCACTTTAAAAGTAGTTCTCACTTACCCCATATTTAACTTATTATGAAGTTCGACAAGTGCTGGGAATACATGTACCAAATTTAAAGTCTGTATAGCTAAAATCTGTATAGCTTTTCGTTTGTCGGTAATACCTTTAAATAAAAAAACCCAGTTCCGTAGCTTTTTTAAGTTCGACTTGTCGAGTAGTTTCAGACAGACAGGCGGACCAATCTTTAAAAACTACTTTTTTGGAATCAGCATCCTCCAAAACGTGTAGGGAAAACAAAATCCCCATTTTAGATTTTCGACTCCATCGCAATACTTTCATTACCTTATATTTCTTATTAGGTAATTGATATTATGTCTATAAAATAATTTCTCACCATCTTTTTATTAAATTTTTTTTTGTGAAAGTAGAAGTATGTATAATTTAAAAAAATGTTTTCATTTTTAAATTTTTTTTGTGTAAAAAAACGTATGCTTATAACATCGTTGTATAATGAATGGTAATGTATGAATATTCAAGGAAGATCTTTATACCTGTATACTTTTTATAAGGATTTTGGTTAAATATATTCTTTTATGAGCACTAACGGTGTAAGCACTAAAGCCTGTTGATAAGCTGCCTGACCAAGCCATCACCTGATTTTATATGACGCCAATGCGTTTCATCAGTTTACCCCCCATCTGTGTCAAATCTATCCCTACTCTATAGGCCTTTATCTCTATATTTGTCTAGTATGTGGCCTCTCTTTTCGCTATTTTCTTACATTTTTTTTGATAAAGTAATCTCTTTAGGTTGGTTGGTTGGTAGACATATATTTTCAGGCTTGTGTGCTTGGTCACAAGTAATCTTTACTATAAAAGGCAATGTCTTATCTAAAAATAAACCCCAGGCCCCTTTTTTAGTTTGACGATGTTAGTTTAACTACATTTTCTGTATATTTCATGATTATAAATAATTATCCTGACGCTATTTTGTTTTAGAAAAATTCTTAATCTTGTCTATACAGATTAAGAATTTCTCACTAAGATCGTTTATTTTAACATTTTAGTAAAATAACGTTAACGTTTAGCATTAAAGTAAAATAAGCTTATATAAAGCTTTTTTTTTGTGGACACGATACCTTTTACATCTAGCGAATAATATAATGCTTTATGAAACATATTAGTCATTACATCGTTAAATAATATTGTTAAATAGGAAAAGTTGAATCAATGGGAAAGCGTACTGATACAAATGGGTTCGTAATTTTGAGAATAATTTTATCCGTAACCGTATCTTCGACTCGAACCCACGATGTTGGAACTAATAACTAGGATCTAATGCATCTAGATTATTAATTCTTCCGCTTCAAACGCGTTCTAATGGGTTTCTTTTGTACAAAGTAAAATATTTTTAGAGATCTGAAAAAATATTTTTTTAATTACTATTCCATATAATCATGAACTTAACCTTAACCCTCCGAGCGTTAGACCCTTTTTTTTAGGATTTTGTACGTCATTCTTTCTAACAATAACCTTAAATTTCAGAATTTTATAAATAAAATTGTTATTCATAATGTACTTTTTTTTATATGGAAACGATTTTAAGATCATCTCTTCAAAAAACTAATTCTGTTTTATTTTAAACAAGGCGCTCGCCTAGCACGCGAAAGGTCCCAGGTTCGGGTCCGGGCATCGCCAAAACAACTGCCGACCTATAAACGGCCCGTGCAGCCAAAAATGTCCGACGAATAATACCCCGTGTAGAGGGAGTGCACGTTAAAAAATACGCTCCAAAGTCCCAACGCTGCGTACGATGTCACCCTTAACGGTTGTGTTGGGTGCCAACTCAGGCGTCGGCTCGTCACTTGACTGTGGTTCTAAAATACGACGCCCGTCGCCAATAGCCCTTGTGTAGCTCTAGTGCACAGAGTCATTGCTCTAGTGCAGTTCTAGTGCTCTATTAGATAATTCAAACTAAACTAAACTAAACTATTTTAAACAAATATGTGATTTGAAATAAATTTAATTTAAAAATTATGCAGTATAAACAACCATACATTTTTGCCAATTTCTAGGCAGTTTGGAAGGTTTTAAACTAATTTTTACAATGGCTAAATATTTTTTTATTTAGTTTATATTTTTACACAAAGCATTCAAATATCCAAATTATGTATTTTTAAAAATATTTTTTATAAAGTTAATCATATTAATTCCTCAAAGTAACATAAAAACATACCATGATAAAATAAGACTCGAACAAAGAATTTTTTTAAACACGTAATTGGAAAATAAAGTTTTTTATGCTTTACTTTTAGATGTTTTTTTACTAATAATTAGTTTCTGTTCAATAGTCTGTTAAAAAAGCTGGATATATTTTTTTGATATGCGAATTATTAGTTTCAAAATTAGCTAAAAATTAATTAAAATTTACTGTAGAGTTTTTTCATTGAATAAAAATAAACAGAAATATTTCATCTGAGAACTAAAAAAAGTAATTAGAAAATTATTTTCCGATTAAAAAATATTTATTAAATGTAAATCCTTCATTTTTTTTTTCAGAACTGATTGTTTAGTTTTTATCAATTGTATACTATAATACGTTAAGGACCACTCGGCCGAGTTAGGTCACTGCCTACTCAACTATAAGGCCACAGAATGTTTTCATGAAGTCACGCGATCCGCCCGTTTCGGATTTTCGAAGGAAAGTACGAAATTTGCGCACGGCCGACTATATGTTTTTTAAAGTTCTGAACAGTTTTGTTTATTGCTTTCGGAACACCTGACAACACCGAACTGGATGGAAAAAAAGACGTCACAGAGAGCTTCTCGGGCTTTTATTAGTTTAGTTAGTTGTGGTTGGGTCTCATTAGGGCTAGAGGGTATAGTTTCGAGTTGTATAAAAACATTTTACCTGCAACCAAATGATAGCAAACGAGTTACTTTGTAGTTTTAAGTTGTGTGTGCCTGGTAGTGTTTAAATGGATAAATGCTAAAACGTATTAAGATAAAAAATGATAATATAAATTTTCTTTAAATTTGAGTATATTGTTTTGGTTATTTATTATTATGTTTACATAATAGTGTTAACATAACATTTTTCAATACAAACGTTTATATTAACTGTTTTGAACTATCATGCCTATAAAATTATAAGAATCACTGGACAGAGAATATTAAGTAATAATGAAACATTTAATGCGTTGGAATTCCGTTTAAGGTAAAATCAAAGGAGAAAAAATACTGAAATAATGGAGAGATGGAACAATGGAGCAAAATAAAATTTCACCTATCGATAAAGTTGCCCTAAACCTTTTAGTGGCGGAGGTTTTTCTGCAAATTTAATATCTTTTTATCATATTTTAATACACATATTTTGCAAATTTTATATTCTTTAAAAGTTAATTCATTGGAGTGATAGGAAATTTAGCCTTTTGGGATAATTAAATTTACGATCTTCAGATAAACTAACATCAAACTCTTACTTAAATACTTATGTGTTCGAAATTTTATGGTTAGTTGGATTTTTTCTGATTCTTCCTAAAATTGAAACAATCTCATAGAAATGGATGCACTATGTCAACTGACTTAATCGGAAAAACTATTTTTCTGAAGCATTTTGTATTGCTTCATTTTCAACTAATTATATAACTTTAAAAGTAGTTCTCACTTACCCCATATTTAACTAGATAAATTAATTATATTTTTTCGCTATACTTTACCTAATAAAAATCTTTATATCTACCTAACCTATGAAAGATAATTCTTAATATCTTTATTTTCAGACGATAAAGATAAAACGGATGAGGAATATGTTGGGAGCTCTGATCCTCCAAAAATCCGACAGCAGCAAGTGGATCCAAACATGATTATCATCATGGTAGTCCTAGCTGTAATGTTCATTGGGATTTGTGTTGCTCTTCATCTGTTTAGCAAGTAAGAATTACTTTAACGTATTTTTTGTGTATTGATCTTAAGAAAATGAGTTTATTACACTGTAAATAAAATTCAAAAACTTTTCTGAATATGAGAGTCAGCTATACGGTTATGCATGTAATTTTCAGAAACGTTTTCGTGCATTTCGGAATAATGTTTCGGTAATATTTAGAAACATTTTTGAGTTTTTGAAAAACAATTCCACTATTTCTGAGGAGACTTAGCTTCTTAATATTGAAAATAAAGGAAAGTTTTCCCAACATGCCATTAACAGAAAGTCTCTTATATTCACAGAAACATTTCAGTTAAAGCGAAAAAGGTTTCTGAATTTTTTCATGTGTGGAAATTTTCATTGATAATTATTTTGCTTTTTTTAAGTTTTTAAATGTTTTTTATGAGTTATTGCGCAAAAGAGCGGAACTTTATAACTCAGAAATGTGTGTTGTCATGCATACATTTGTATAGATAAAAATTATTTTTTATTAGTGGAACTATATTTTAATTTAAATCAAATTATTTGTTTTTGATATTGTGCAAGTATATTTTATGATACATTATTAAACAGATTAAACACAAGAGAGATTCAGTATTTAGATTAATTAATTCTAATGCTATAGCATGGTTTTATGCAACGTTAGTATATTGAAATATAGTCATTTGATAATCTACAAATATAATTTGTAATAATATTTTTTAATTCGAAAGAATTAAAAAAAAATGAAAAGTAGGTATTGACATGCGGTCGATGTCCGTCCTGTCCGTCCGTACCCCCCTTCCAAAATCGGTTCTATCCATCGGATCTTAAAAATTCTTTTTTGTTAGAAAGCTATGACCTCAGATACCCAACTTTCATACTTTTTGTCCGTCTGTCTGTACGTCCGGACGACATAAATCTACTATCTGTCGGCGAATTTCCATTGATTAGCATTGAAATTCAATTTTGAGTCATTTAATCATTGTGGATAAATGCGTGAGTACTTTTATGTCCTGTCTTGTCTGTATTGCGTCCAAAATTGGTTCATTCGTGATCTTAAAAATTTTTTTTGTTACTATACCTCAGATACCAACTATACTTGTCGTGCTGCAAACTATTTTAATTTCCCATTGAATTAGCATTGAAATTCAATTTTGAGTCATTTAAATCACTGTTGCCAAATCAACAATGGCATGAGAAACTTTATTTATTTAAACATATTTGAAGCAAAATAATATTTTCATGAATCAGTTTGAAATGACGTCATAAAATGTAGCACATTTTGATTCTTTGATTATTCATTAATTATCTACCAAGAAAGCGGCAAGGCATACTTTTGCATGCAATTATGCTTAGTTTTAATTTACATTTCTTATTTTTTAATGCAGTTCGGAGTAGTTTCATTACTTTTGTTATTAATAAATATTTAATTATTCTTAGAACTACAAATAAATCACGAGCAGATGATAAATAATATTTAATTAATTTGCGAAAGAATATTAAGGAAAATAGTTGATTTTGGCTTTTAGAAGTTTAAATTATAGCTGGGTGCTGTATTTCGATTTTTTTTCTAATGTGTATAAATCTAGTGTAGAAACGGCTGTTGATGATATTTACTTTAGGAACCTAGTTTTTTTTTCCCGATTAGAACTTCAGTAAGTATTTAAGTAACAGGAAAGTAGGCTATTTTAGTTCTTTATGAACTTCTTGTTAACTAACAAGGTTTTAAAACTTATGAGTTTGCAAGAGAATATTTGTACGTTTTCCGGATTCGTCGACTGTTTTGATTAAATAATGAAGTTCGTAATGTAGATAACTCGTATTATATTATTCAAGGGAACACAAGAAAGTCTTCTTTGTTAAAAGACGCGTATCTAAAAGACGAGTTTTACCAGCAATAACTTATCCTTTTTTCAATATTTTCATCATTTAACTGCAGTTCAGTCAGTTTTCATTGATAATTATTTTGCTTTTTTTTAAGTTTTTAAATGTTTTTTATGTGTTATTGCGCAAAAGAGCGGAACTTTATAACTCAGAAATGTGTGTTGTCATGCATACATTTGTATAGATAAAAATTATTTTTTATTAGTGGAACTATATTTTAATTTAAATCAAATTATTTGTTTTTGATATTGTGCAAGTATATTTTATGATACATTATTAAACAGATTAAACACAAGAGAGATTCAGTATTTAGATTAATTAATTCTAATGCTATAGCATGGTTTTATGCAACGTTAGTATATTGAAATATAGTCATTTGATAATCTACAAATATAATTTGTAATAATATATTTTAATTCGAAAGAATTAAAAAAAATGAAAAAGTAGGTATTGACATGCGGTCGATGTCCGTCTGTCTGTCCGTACCCCCTTCCAAAATCGGTTCTATCATTCGGATCTTAAAATTATTTTTTTGTTAGAAAGCTATGACCTCAGAGACCCAACTTTAATACTTTTTGTCCGCCTGTCTGTACGTCCGGACGGACATAAATCTATTATCTCTCGGCGAATTTCCCATTGAATTAGCATTGAAATTCAATTTTGAGTCATTTAAATCATTGTTGCCAAATTAACAATGGCATGAGAAACTTTATTTTTTAATGCAGTTTGAAGTAGTTTCATTATTTTTGTAATTAATAAATATTTAATTGTTCTTCGAAATACAAATAAATCGAGCAGACGACAAATAATATTAAGTTATGTGTAAAAGAATAGTATAAAGGAAAATAGTTGATTTTGGCTTTTAAAAGTTTAAATTATAGCTGGATGCTGTGTTTAGCGATTTTTTTCTAATGTGTGTAAATCTAGTGTAGAAACGATTGTTGATGATATTTACTGTTGTGAACCTAGTAGTTTCCCGATTAGAATTTCAGTAAGTATTTAAGTAACAGGAAAGTAGGCTATTTTAGTTCTTTAAGAACTTCTTGTTTTTTTTTAAAAAAATACAATAAGATTTTTGTAAAAAGTATAGGATTGAACATAAAATGCTATTGGGCATTTCCACGCGTAACTTACACTACATCGGACGATTTAAGGGGGTCCGATACCTTGCACAACTTTTTCTTTATTTTTACACTTACTGAATCCAAATTTTTTCTACGTGAGCAACGTCTATAAACAATTCTTTTTAACCCCAAAAAACTTCAAATGATGTGCAAAATTTGACAAAATTTAATTTTTTTTATCAATTTTTTGCCTTTTTTCAAATTCCTACTCCTCTTCGAATTTTCAATTTTGTGTGCTTAAAAATTTGTTATAGGTTCTTTATTAATATCCTAATAGATGTATGCATTCAAATTATAGTTAACACGCACTACTGTTTTGGAAAAAAATATTACTAAAAAAATCACAGATTTTCATGGGAAAAAACGAATTTTCAACTTTGAACATTGTTTACGAAATAAATCAAATGAAAATTAAGCAAAAAGAATGCATACTTTTATAAGAAATACTATTTTGTATTTAAAAATGTAATGACAGCAGTTTAAAGTGCTGTAGTTAAAAAGCCTTAGCATTTTGAAATAGATCAAAATATGAAAATCTCGTCCGGAGATATTAGCCTCTTAAGTTTCATTTTAACGTTACCAGAATACAAAGTTTTTTAATGAAATCAATCATAACTTTTTTGGTATTTTGAATTTTGTTATCTGGTTTGCTATGAATTGTACACTATTAGCTCTATTATGTTTCCATACAATAAAACAAAAAAGTGCAATTTTACCAATTTCAAGGTATTGGACCCCCTTAACAAATTTCGTTTGCATAGTTCATAATTATTTTCTATTTATTCAAAAAAAATATTGTATGTCAGTTTACCCCTGAACATATAGTATTTTTAGCAATCAGTAAAAACTTTTTTAATTTAATATTTTACTAAAAAAATAATAAAAATGTCCTGATGTGACTTACACTACATGAAAGGAAGTCGATTTTTGGTTATCATTATAAACTCTAATTTCTTCTTCATAGTTCTTCATAGTGCAGTAAATCAACATTCTACCAGTGCTTATTTTAAGTATAAGGTTTAAAGCTAAATAATTTAATTGCAAAAAAGTATTGAAATATCATAGGAAATAATTTATTAACATTTTTGTGCGTGACTTACACTACATTCAATTTGTGACTTACACTACATCATGTGAATTGTATTACAGATATGGAAATTTAGGCAATAATGACATAACATATGTAAGTAATTTTGAAATTGGTAAGTTAAAAATTGCATACATGGTAAAATCATAGTTAGAAAAAGTTACACAACCTCCCCTAAAGTTGGTTTCTGGTAATTTCTTAATTCTTTCTTCAATAGCATTGTCTGAAAACCTTCTTTCTCAGTCCACGCAAAAAGACTTCCCGACCATTGCAGATGTTTCAGTTTTATTGAATAAGCATCTTTACTTAACATTTGCCCCACAAAATATTTAACGATAATTTCCCTACAAAAGGAACTAAAAGCTCTTCTTTCAGCATCAAATTCATTTTCAGAATTTTGCTGAGAAGTATTTCCTTTTACAACATTTCCATTTGTTTAATCAGCAGTGTTGTTTTGGGGGGGATTTAATGAAATATTGGCAGTTTTAAGTAAGTAATTGTTTAATTTTAAAAAGCAGAGCAATTTTTGAGTGTCAGGAATCGGAAATATTTATTTTCCTTTGAGATGAGCAAATATCATTTAATCAACCTATTTCGCTCTTTACACAGTTGTCAGAAATGTATAATAGTGATATGTTTGGGCAGATTTCTTATGCAAAGTGAAAAAATCTTTAGCGGAATGTAGGTCAATTTTCCTGGAATGTGTGGCTGCTTTTATCTCATCCTCACTGTATCACCAAGTCCATCAATTGCTCCTTTTCCATGACTAAAGGTAAAGATGGCCAACATTGGTGGCAAAGAAATTCCTTTCAATGTTGTCTCTGGTGATGGTGTATTTGGAACATTGCAATAGAGATGATGTATTTTTAGTTAAAGAGTTGTCCGTAAAGTGGTTTTTGCTTTAATTTTCTATAAAGGTTTGAAATTTACCACATGCTTAAAGTCTTATTCTTTGCTCTCTTTTTTTCTTTTAGCTGTTTATATAGCCATCTTAAATCAAAATTATCAAAATATAAGAAATCTACAAATATTATAGCTAATCTACAATAGATAAATCAAACAGAAGCTGTGACTAACACTACGTTGTGACTTACACTACAAAGTTAAAATGTTTTATAAATAGAGAAAATGCTTTTTATTTTAAAATTTAAAGGTGTGGAATTACACAGAGGATAATATAGAAAGAAAATATCTTAAACATTTTGAAGTAAAGCCTTATTTTAAAAAGTTATACAAACTTTTAGATCTTTTCGTGACTTACACTACAGCCGAAACAGGGGATGTTTATCTTTCTAATTAAGTAACTTATATTTATAAATGCCGATTAAAAATGTGTTTTCAAGATAGTTATTATAGTGTATTTTAATAGTTTTACCAAAAAATCTGATAAAAAATAATACTTAACTTAAAATTCAAGAATTCAAAATGATGAAAAACCATAACACATGCTTTCAAAAAAAAGCAGCTACTTTGAAACTTCAGTGTTGCCACAGATAAAAACAATAATAGCTTTTGATGTAACATTTTTGCAGTTCGAACTTTTCTAAATCACATATAAAAGTTTCAACTATAATAAAAAATATTTTTAAAATTCACTTGTGGTATGTATTTACGTGGAATTAACCTATTGTATTACTTTGGAAAATAGCAATTATGTAATGAATTTTCATAAGACGTTTTTATCTGTTGTGTTAGAAAAACTACAGCTTTAAATAGATTAAATTCGGCAAATACTAATATTTTTTTCTATTTAACTTTATGCTATTCATATATTTATAATATCTACTTATATGCACAAAGTCATTGAATATAATTAGCCAATAAAACAATATATAATTATCAACGTTAATTTTAAACAAATCTAAAAACGATTTTAAAAAAGACAAATCGCTTTTTATTAATATTACATAATTTATGTCTTTGATATAATATTTTAAAAAAGGTAACTCCTACTCATTTAATATGATTTCAAAAGGTCTAGGAAAGTTTGTATAATGATGATTGATGACGTGTAATTTTCTCATACTTTTCCCATTGGCGTCGGAACATCTATTAACAAGTTGAAGTGACATAGTTACGCAGTTTTCTAATTAAGAGTATCCTGTAATTAAGCACATAACTGTTCCTTTGGAACTGAAACAATTAAATGTAGATTATTTCAAATAACTTTGTAAATACAATGATGGTTGTGTTTAAATGAAAAATCAAAATATATTTCTATATCATTGGTATATCTATTTTGTGGAAGAGAAATTAAGTTTGGTTGCAGTCGAATAAAATAGAATTAGTTGCAGCAATTTTAATTAAAAATTATAAGTGCAAAACATAATAGTGCTCCATAATTTGCCAGGCAGTTGGGGAGATTAAAATATAGCCTGGAAATAGCGACCGTCTTTCTTCCTTTAAGTTTATCACTTGACAAAATCGTTCATGTCATAATAAACAAATGGCGATGTAAACATCTTTTTCGATAGTTGGGAAAATTTGCTATCACTTTATTTGTCAGATTATGAAAATAAAAATCCAGTGTATGCTATTTGTTAGTGATATCATATTTAAATTTTTGAAAACGACTATTTGTTAGAATTTTCAAAAGAGAAAAAGTTGTCAATTAAATTTTAAAAAATAGCTTACATTGATGACTTTATAATTAAATTTAATGTTAAAAGCCATTTCGAAATTAAATCACGAATTTTTCTTTCCACTTACGGCTCTGTAATATAATTCAAAATAATAACTTTTTTTACATTTTCACATTCTTTAATTGTTCATATAATCAATGATAAAAACAATTTAAGACCCAAGCACGAACTAAAACTTCACAATTGTTTTTGAATAGATAATTACTCCAAACGGAAGTTGCTAATTGCACCCATATCATCGCAATTGCTATTGTTGCGAAAGCAGCTAATTGGATCTATTTCATTTTGAAAGAATCTAATTGCGTATAAATTTTCAAAAAGACTTTAATTGCATCCACATTATTTTCAAAAGTATTCAATCGCGTCCACATTGTTAAAACCGCGTCTACACTGCTGTAAAAGTATTCAATCGCGCCCACATTGTTAGGACCGCGTCTACACTGCTGTAAAAGTCTCTAATCGTGCCTAGTGTTTCTACGGGACAAAAGCAAGTGTGCCCCGCGACAAACCCACCGCCCGCTCGGCCAGAAATCGATCCCAGGCCAGTTTCGGGCAGAGAGCCTGAAACATCGATCGAGTTCAACTACAGCGCAGTAAACCTTTAACTTGCGTAAGAGAACTACTGCATCCACATGGAATGGCCCGGCAACATTTCAATGTTTTTGCAATCAAACTCCCTTCACAATTACAGGCCACTTTCCAACGCGATAAGTCGGGGTAGATATTTTTTCTGGATCTTGTCTTGATTTTACAGGCATGAGGAATGGGTAGGGTGGGAAGGGGGAGATTCCAATGATTTCCGTCAAGTAGCGGTAGTTTTCGAGATTTTCAACGGCGATAATGAACTGAGTTTTTCACAGGTGTTTCGAGGAATGCAAGGCAGTCGGCAGATGGATTGTAGTGGTTGGTAGTGATTTTTAAGCTCTAAAAGAATTTTGTTTTACAAAAAAAATTAAGGTTTCCTTTTGTATATTATGATTTTTTGTTGTTATGAAAGTGTAATTTTTCACAAAAGCAGTATTATAGATGTTTGTTTGTTTTTAGAATAAAAAATGAATGTTTGTTTTGTTAACGATGAATTAAACCGTTATTTCAACATCTAAATACTATCGACGTGAATATTAAAAAGTATCTATCGGTAATTTTTAATATACAAATAGAATATTAATATATTTTAATATTAATATATTTTAAGGACACTCATGTTCAAAATTATCTTTATGTGATTTTTTTTTGATTTTTTGACATTTCGTAAAAACAAATTTGAAATCAGTGATTTTTTGACAACTTGTAAAAAGCATTACAACACACGTGTTCGTGCATTAATAACTTCTTGATTGCAATTAGTCGGTACGCAGAATGTAAATACGGAAAAACATGTTTTGGACCAACCTGCTTAAAAAAAACCCTATAAAATGATAATTCCTTTTAAGAATTATTAATCATAATATTAGCAAAGTTTCTATAAAAGAACTGACATTTATTGGAATACTTTATGATATATAAACATTAAAACGTAGTTGTTTTTTGCAGATCACATGAAATATATTTCATGCAAATTTCAATGCAAAAAGTTGATTCAAAAAGAAGTTATGAGTATTATAGTATGAGTGAGTAGTTAGTGTTCTTTATCTGCGCAGGTGTCAGACATTTCTCTTTTTTTACATGATTTCATTTCAAATAATATTGTTCTACTCATGTATAAGCGTCAATTACAAATTCCTAAATTTATAGAGTGTTCAGCTATTTTATCGAGACGTTTTTCAGTATTAAAAAGACTCTACATCAAAGATGGGAAAAAAGAGTAAAGCGTCCACAAAGTTAGGAAAGGTAACTGTAAGTATTGTGGAAATATTTCTCACATTGCGGACGCACTCCTATTTTTTCATTTTATTGAAGTAGAACATTGATAATACCAAAAAAACGTCTCGTTAAAATATCTGCATACTCTACAAATTTAAGAATTTCAGATATCCGCTTATGAACGAGTTGAATAATATTATTTTAAAATAAAAGCATGGAACAAAACTTAAGAAACGTCTGACACATGTGCAGAAAATGAAAAATATATCAAATACTCATACTCACAACTCCTTTATAAATCAACTTTTTGCATTGTAACTCAGTGACAGTAATGTTTTTAAATATTGCATATATATTTTAAAACAGTAAAATGTTAAATGATAAATGTTAATTACTTCACTGAAACTTAACTAATATTTAGATAAATACTTCCTTAAAAGGAATAACTTTATTTATAGTTTTTTCCTAGATCAGGGTAGTCTAAAAGATATATTTTTTTTTAATTTGGTCTCATTTGCACCTATCTCCGTATCGCCAAATTACAATTGAGACATTATTGATACTCGATAATATGTGTACATATCAGAGTATTTTTTAAGAAATGTTAAAACAAATCCCCATCCAAAAAATTATGCAAAGATAATTTTGAAAATGAGTGCCCCAAATGAAAAAAAAAACAATGTAAAGCAAAACCAATTTAAGAAACAAAATATAAATCCAGGAAGCTGTAAATCTTATGGAATATATAAGCAAAACAAACAATGCAATGATAATAACACAAAAGCTATACAAAAATGCAATCAAAACAACCACTCTCTTCATGTTACCTCGTACTCGAGGGACACAGCATGAACATACGGTAAATCATAAGATAAAAACCCAAACTGTCCCCAACCCCCAGCAATGGATAAAAAGAGAAAGCACTCAAACGAATTCAACAATCCAAGACACTTTTTTTCGCTGCTGGGTGTTGGGGAAAGTAGGTTTTTTTTTGAACTCATAAGTTACACCTAGTTAATGCACTGTTCTCCTGACAAAGTAGCATGGACAGAGTAATTATTTTGATTTTTATTATTTACTTTTTGTATTTTACATGAGTGTATGTAAATGAAATTAAAAAAAACAGTTAACGGGATTAACTTAATTCTCAAAATGTTTCTGGTATATTTACCTGATTTAAGCAAATATATTTAGAAAGGGCATTGCTGATATTGGTGCAATGCTTAGTTGCAATAGCATTCAAAATTTAGCATATTAGTATAGCTAAAACTATGCATCTAAGTACAGGTAAAAACCCAGTCCATAAAATTCCAATAAGCTTATGACACCTTCACAAATACGCTAATAACCTTTGAAAACACATTTTTTCGTTTAATGATTGTTAAACCTTTTTAATGGCTCTTGTTATAGCATTTAACTTCAATTCTTGTTAATATATAGGCCGTTCTACCATAATTTTTAATATCAGGTACTTCAGAAATTTTATTTTTCAAACTAACTTTAAGTGTGTATAAAATGCTTACAAGGGTTCTAGAATTACAAAAAAAAGTTCAGCAAGACTCATTTGTAAAAAAAAATAATGAGGGATGGCGTTTTTTTTTTTAAAGAAAAACGAAATCAAAGAAACCGGTTTAAATCCTTCTTAAGAAAATAACTGAATTTCAATGAAACCGAAGTCACAAAAAAAAACCAGGTTATTCTTAAAACCGGTTTCGGTTTTCCATCGCTAGATCACAGGAACGGTAAGGAAGGGAAGGAAAGGAAGGGATGGTGAGGAATTTCACTATGTTTCCTGGTCTTTTTTATGTTGAAACTAACTCCAGTTTAACGGAAATGAATTTTTTACTCGTTTTTTTCACTTAAAAAATATTTATTAAAAAAATTCCATATATCTAGCAAAAATTAACCTTAACCCTCAGGAAGTGTAAGGAAAGCAATAAAGCCACGCAGCTCATTTTAATAAGTTTTTTTTTTTTTTTTTTTTAAACTTTGAGGCTTGTTGGTAAAGTCTTGTGAAAAAATGTGGCTTCTAACTGAAATGTGAGTTTTCTGTAATCTAGTTTTCATGATTGAAGAATTACTGTAGTTCCATCCAGTGTCTCTCTTCACCATGTAAGCAATGGGCCCAGTAAATGTACCAAACCCAGGGACAAAGTTAAGAGAAGAGAAATCCATATGATAAATCTGAAAACCCAAAATGTTAGGGAAGGAATTTGTTAAGATTTGGTATTAGTTCAATTTATAATTCAAATTATTGCAATTTTTAGCTAAAAAATGTGTTAGTTTGAGCACTAAACTAAAAATATTTGTCATCCGGGACAGGGAACGGTAGGGAATTTTCGGCAATGTTTTGTGTCTCGAATTTTTTTTTTTAGTTTCTTTGTTTTAAAATACCGTTTTATAATTATATAAGGACCAGTCTATTAGAACAATAAGAAAAAATGGAAACGAAATATTAATCTTTTCATAAGTTATGGCCAAGGGACATAAAATTAAAAATTATGGTAAAATTGCATATCATTACCTACATTAATAATTTTTATGCTATTCCTCAAAATTATACCCGTTAAACTAAACTGAAAATATAGAATGTAATTATAAATTCTCAATTTGCTATTTTTGTCATATTTAATAAATAAGTGTAGGCTCGTCCATGATCAAAATGATTTTTCTTTGATCGTCCAGATCCTTAATTGAAATAGGAGCTGCAAGTTGATTCCGAAAATGGCAATTGATCTCCATTTCTCACCAAGGATAAGGAAGTTGTTGAGATAAGGTAGAATGGAAGGTTGAGATAAAGAAGAATGGAGTTTTATGGATTCCTCTTTCAATTGATTTACAGTATATGTTCTATTCTTTTCGGTTTTTACGATGATATAAAACAGAAATGTTGTGCAATATTTCGTTTAAAATATAAACTATTTTCCTATAAATTATTAAAGCAAAATTTCGAAACAGCTCCAAACTAATGACAATCTAAATAAATTTTCTAAGCAGTGAATACTAAAATTGAATGTAACTAAGGGTTTTCGTATTACATTTAAAATGATCCTATATTAAAAAACCAAAGTTGCGTCCTTTCCAAATGTGTGTATATTACAATAACATATCTTGTTAAAATGGGGAAAATTATATCTAAAAGAATAATATTAATTCTGACTTTGAAGCGTAAATCTGCTTTAGCTTCTAAAATATATATATAGTGTCCAGCTAGTAGGGAGTTGGCCTTCAGACCTAGTGATCCTGGATGTTATATGATTAAATGCGGCCTCCGACGCTGCTTTTTTTGCTATGAATTTTAAATTGACAGAGAAGCTAAAAATTCAAGGCAAATTACTTCGACACGGCTGATGTATGTTAAATCCGCTGTTTGTTAAAATGTTTCAATTTCTGGACTCCTCGTACGATGTCGCTGATAAAATGCATTGGGTTCCCGACCAAATGTCGGCCTCGTCACTTAACTGCGGCTAAAAATTACTTGGCTCGTTGCCAAAAACACAGGAGTACCTCCACTTTAACGTTACTCACTTCAGCTAAATGAATGAAAAATATATTTAATAAAGCGATTAAACTTTAAAGACGCTAACCTGTAAAATATGTAGGTGAGAAATATTTTCATCAAACTATTTTTATATAAAAATTGCCGTGCGCTTTTACCATTCTATTTCATTTTATATATTTTAGCTTTTCATAAAAACTTTAGAAATATATATCATGTAGAAGATCAAAGAAGCATTTAGTGGGGCACATACAATTACGTAAATGTTGACATTTATGACGCATAAATTCTTTTCCTCCAGGCTTTTACGAAATCGATTTTGCTTTGCGATATTTCCATCAACTTTTATAAAATTGCGCGCTTTACCCTCATTTTATATTTTATTTCGTAAAACTTAGAAATATAACATGAGAATCAAAGAAGCATTTAGTGGGGCACATACAATTACGTAAATGTGACATTTATGACGCATAAATTCTTTCCTCCAGCTTTACGAAATCGATTTTGCTTTTTCTACATTAGCATTTAAATACCCAGTGCTTTAGGACACCCCATTTCAAAAAATTTATATCATCTTCATGCATCTTAGTAAATTTATTTTGTTCGCTTAGAACGCCCTTTTGGCTTTTAAAGATTTATTTATAGGCGTGCGGAGTTGTTTTTATGATGTGATGTAGGGAATAGTAATGACAATAGTTTTCAAAAATGAAATGTTTATTTTTTGAAAATTTTACGTTTTATTGCTTTTGACGCTGGAAAAACTCATTTGTTGTTATTAAGTATTTATTAACAGTTTTAAAAAGTATGTAAAATAAGTATAGATTTAAATGGTATTGAAATATTTTAAAGTTTATTATTACTTATATTTTTAACTGTTATTTTATTTTGTCTCGAAAATTATGTTAAGAATAGTTATATTAATTATTAGTGGTTAAAAAATACATTTTTTTTACATATCCCTGGGTCAAAAGTAGACCGTTCCATGATGTTTGCGACCCTGAGAAGTCCAAAAATAAAAGTGGGTCGTCGTAGATGTCCATCCACGTCAAACCTAGGCAATGGAGTATGTGTTCGGGACTGGCTTGAGCACTTCCACAACAGTTGGGGCAGTCTGCGAACAGCTTGGTTCCGGCCTCAAACTTCAAACTCTTTGTGTGTCCTGTCCTGAATCTGGAGAGAGCAGTTTGGTCTTGCCTGCATAGTTGCAATTTAGAAATCTCGCCTGGTTTCTTAGCGCCATACCAAGAGTGCTGAGGGGGACTCCAGTCTATTGCTGTCTTTTTGTAAATGGAGCCAATTTCTGAATAAGTCAACAGGTTGTCCCCCTCTAAGATCTGGTCACAGCCTGCCCTTGCAAGTCCGTCAGCCAGTTCATTCCCAGCTAAACCGACATGAGATGGTATCCAAACTAAATGCACTGGGAAAAAACGCGAAAGTCTATCGAGCTCCTCGATGATCGCCACAGCTGTGGTACCTCTGACCTCATAGAAATTCTTCAAATACTGTAAGGCACTAAATCTATCGGTCATTAACCACACCTCCCTTTCATCGTTTTCTATAACTCTGAGGTAATCAAGAATAGCGAATAGTTCAGCTCTATAGCTTGAACTGTGGTTCGGTGTCCTTCTGCTGATATTAATGGGTTCCTTGTTTGGTCGGAAAATCACGGATCCGCTACCGCAGCAACCGTTTTCCAGTTTGCTTCCATCTGTAAAAATACGTGTAGTGATGAAAAATACAATAGTAGCTGTAACATGAATTTTATTACAAATACAGCTAATAGAATACATCTATGAATTCCATTTGGGTAGATCGTGGTAATTGATAGACACTTGGCGTAATAACTAGATACCATTTTAATTAATATTAAAATACTTTTAATCAAATCAAACCTCTGTAATATCTCTATTTTGGCTTTTATTATTACCATACTAAAATTTGAATGTATAAAACAATTCCAGAGGAAAAACAATGATCTGCAGATTTATCTTAAAAAAAAACTTAGGTTAACAATGATTAAACTTTCTCCTTTTACTACTTTTACTTAATTCAAATGTATAAAATGAGGTTTAAAAACTTTTATGGCATTTGTAGAGACTCTCCTATCCTCATTAAGCCAAATTCAGTTCCTCAAAATTAGTTTAGTTTGGAAGAAGAGGTAATTTGTAGACAGTTCTTGGGGGAATACGTACACAATTGTTCTTGTGGTAATGTTCAGGCAGTTGTTCTTGGGGAAATCGGGGAATATCAGGACGCTAGTTATTTTAATTAACTAAGATATTAGTTTTAAAGGGTATAATATGAAATACCCAGCAAAAAAAGTCAGCATAAAAACTTCAAAAAAAATCACAAAGATGCAGATTTTATGCTGACAAATGAAGTTTTTTTGCAAACGAGATTATCAATGTAGGTTTCATGCTGATAGTTTGCAGTTTTTGTAAAAAATTATTGATGACGAAATCTTCATATTAAATTTCGAAGGAAATCTGCTGCTTTTTTAAAGGTTTACTGCAGCTTAAGTTTTAGAAAGATATAACTTGCATAAATCAGCGATCTATAAAGGTTTTATGCTGATATTTTGCAGTTTTTGTAAAGGTTTTTTGAAGATTAAATCATTATATTAAATTTTGAAGAATAATTGCTGCTTCTGTAAAGGTTTATTGCAGCTCAGTTTTAGAAAAATATAACTTGCATAAATCAACGATCTATGAAGGTTTTATGCTGATATTTTACAGTTTTTGTAAAGGTTTTTTGGGATTAAATCATTATATTAAACTTTGAAGAATAACTGCTGCTTTTGTAAAGGTTATTGCAGTTTAGTTTTAGAAAGATATAACTTGCATAAATCAACGATTTGTGAAGGTTTGATGCTGATATTGTGCAGTTTTTGTAAAGGTTTTTTGAAGATTAAATCATTATATTAAATTTTGAAGAATAATTGCTGCTTCTGTAAAGGTTTATTCAGCTCAGCTTTAGAAAAATATAACTTACATAAATCAACGATCTATGAAGGTTTTATGCTGATATTTTGCAGTTTTTGTAAAGGTCTTTTTGGAGATTAAATCATTGTATTAAATTTCGAAGAAAAGCTGCTTATGTAAAGGTTTATTGTAGCTTAGTTTCAGAAAGATATAATTTGCCTAAATCAATTATCAATAAGGGTTTTTTCAGAAAATTTGCTTTTTTGTAAAGGAAAGGAATTGAAGGAAAATGCCGGTAAAATGAAGGTTTTATAAATTCCAAGAATTTGTTTTTTGAAAGTGTTTTTATTTGATTTTGTTTTAGTCTTATATTATTTACTAATTCAAAAGAATTGTCTGGTGGTAACGTTTAATTTCCACATAAATTCCTCAACATATAAAATGGGAAAATTCTCACATTTTAGTTTTGTACATATTTTTGTGAAATAGGAACCATTTAATTTTGTCACCATGTTTTGTCTTGTTTTCATTTTTTCCCTATCATTAAAATGCAAGAGAAGACATTTATCCATATACTTCATTTGCTATTAGAAATATGTGGATAAATTTAAACTTCTGATCAATAATAAAAATATTTATATGGTTTTGTAAATAAAAAAGCAAATTTTAACCAAGATTTTTTTTAACATTTCTTATTATGTTCAAATATAAATCTTCAAATACTTAAATTGCATTCCAGAACAGTATTGCGGTTTCTTAATATTTATTGCATTTAAAATTTATACAATTTTTTTAAGATAAAGAGCAATTCCGGTGAAACAATAACTATCGGAACAAGGTATACTAAATTATTTTTATCTTTCAACTCGGCAGTAGCATACTTTTGAACTATATTTTCTGGTTCAAAGATATAAAAATACACCTCACATGCCCATGGTGTTCGTTTTTAGAAATTATTAATTTTCAGCTAATTAATTCAAAATGGCGTCCGCAATTAAATAAGGAACACGGTTATATTAATTTTAAAGCTTTTAAAAGTAATGAAAATGTTTAAAGCCATCTAAAACAGATAAAATAGTATCTTACATGAATATTTTATTCATATTTAATTTTTTTCTGTGAACAACGCGAATAATAAAGCACCATTATTATAAATCTATAAATCTTTAATAGTTTAATTTAAAAGTCCCTAAATGTATTTTAGATGTCTAAAACGTATCAAGAGTCATCAAAAACATAAAAAAAGACGACTCACATGCCCATGGTGTTCGTTTTTAGAAATTATTAATTTTCAGCTAATTAAATTCAAAATGGTGTCCGCGATTAAAAATGGAAAACTGATATATTAATTTTAAAGCTTTTAAAGGTTATAACAATGTTTAAAGCTATCTAAAACAGATAAATGATATCTTACATGCCCATTTTATTAATTTTTTCATGTACCAGCAAATTAGCATATTTTGACCTTTGAACTTGAATAAAAAAATTAGCTCCACTCATTATCATGGGGACTTTTGACAAGTCATTAATAATGATGTTCTTAAGGTCTCCACCAATTTTCAGCTTTCTGGGAATTTTTCCGAGGTTTTGCTTTTTTTTTCGTCTATTTTGCCTGGACCACAGGTGTGAGTTGATGTGTTTCATTTCTGAACTTCCAGTGGAATTACAAATTGTTTTTCCAATGATAATTCTTGAGGTCCCAACGCAATCAGCCTAAACAACAATTTAATCTCTGTTTCTTATGGGCGAATAACAAATAAATGCAACCATTCAAACGTTTGCTGTTGCGGATATTGTAGTCTCCTAGTATTCTAGGTCCACAATACAAATACCCGTATTATATCATGTTATCAACTTAGAACTTAAAGCTCGATGACGAACGTATGTTGTTGTTACTAATTCTCCATGATCTAGATCAACTAGATCAAGTCCATTAGATCGTACACCCTCAAAAAGTCCATAACTTGGACAGGGTTCTCCACCAAGTCAGTCTTATCCAGCCCCATACAAGAAAGAATGTGGCTGTGGTGAGGCCGGGATCCAAATTACACAAAGCAATGATCCATGCGACCGTATTAAAAGGTTTTAATTTGATATTTCGAATTTCAGGGCTCGGTTCCGGAATCATCGCACTATCTTCAACTCTCCTCACCCGAGGCTTATGCATATTAAGCTGGGTAAGAAGAAAGGTAGGAGAAGAGCCAGTCACACCAGCCTTGAAGTCCCCGGATCACGGCAAATGAGTATCTGCTCGCAACTGTCCCCTCTCCAATCACGAAGAGGTAAGGAGTGCTTGAAGATTTTCATTCATCGTATAACAACCACCAAAACCCCTAGAATACCATAGCACAAAATAATAAAGATAACAAACCTATGTAAGAATAAAAGTAATAAGATAGAGAGAAATATAGAGTAAAAGAATAAGATAATTTAAAATAACAGGAAACTCAACATTATTTTTCAAAGATAACAAAAGATTATAACAAAACTTTTAACACCTATAAACAATTTCCTTCTCACTAACTCATATTTACGTCAATATAAATTAAAATTAAATATACTCTATATGGGCATGGACTGGGGGGATGGATGGAAGGGCATGGATACATACAGTGTCACGACATCCTGTAGTTTTAGAGAGTTGGCAAACACTTCTTTTCAGCAACCAAGACATTTAAATGCCCATTGAGTGTCCTCTAGGCCAATCCAATAGTTAGCCCAAGTACAAGTTAATTCAGAACCAATCAATGTTATTGGACCCAATCTGTCGACTTTGGTGAACAATGTCGAATTTTAGTTACAATCTATGTGAATTTTAGTTACACACACTATTTACTCTTAGCTTTGAGAATAAAGTGTAGCATACGTAATGGTAGCAAGTTTTAAAAAAGCATTACAAAATTTTTATTTTTTAAAAATGAAAACTATTTTTAATAAATGACTTGTTGTGGTAAACTTAAATTTAAAAATACTTCAATTTGAATTTTATCGTGGGAAATATTTATAATTTTGTAATCTCAATAAAAATATTAGTTACCCACCATTTACACTTAGTTATAAGTGTAACTACTTCTAAATATAATTTTTAACACTGAAACAAACAAAAATAATATTTATATTTTTCAACTTTGTGATTTGTATCCATTTGTCCTAATTTTGCGAAACGGACTTCTCTAATTAAGTTATCTTTATTAAGACAACTAGTTTAAGATTTTGTAAATGATAACTTTTTACTTTTCCCAGTAATAAACATTTGTTTCCTTACAGTAAGACTTTTAAATAATTTAGTGGCCAAATAAAAATTTATTAGTCTGAAAATTAAGCTAATGTTACTTTACTATAAAACTATACTTACTGGGCAATTCCATATGTGACGGAATGACATTTTGAATTGTAGAATTAAAGTAAAACATTTACCACGAAGCTATTTTCAAAGGAAAATTGGTTTTTAAATTTATATATTACTGCCAATGATTATATATACTGTCAATGATAAAAGCTAAAAAAATTTGAAATTTTTTTTTAAGTATTTTATTATTTCAATTTTGACTAACTACTTTTTGTGTGACGGAATGACATTTTTGCAACCACGACTGCATCCTGGTACTTAAAAAAGGAAACATCTGTGAATTAACAATATATTGAGTTTTTAAATTAATGCATATCTTAAATATGATTTATAAGCTATGTAAAATTATAATTTAGAGAAACCTACCTGTAATATGATTTAAGTTATTAACTGTCATTTGACGTGACGGAATGACCGTGACGGAATGACTAAAAGTTTTATAAACATATATTAAATTAAAAGTGTGTGTGAAGTAATAAATTTGATATTTTTTTATTATCTAGAATACTCGTAAGATATTAAATATTACATTATATACATTTATTCACATGTGAAAGGTTTTTCAAACACTTATCGAGGACAATTTCCAACGAGTTGAAATGTTGGCTGAATTTGCAGAGCCAACAAATCTTTTTTGTCCACTAGGCATCTATCTTCTTTTTCGGGAATTGTGAATACATGTATTTTATCGTTCCTGCTTTCTTAAACCATAATTTGAAAACTTGGAATCTATTTTTAAACTTAATTTGTAAAAATTACAAAAAATTACAACTTTATTTATTATCGAAGTTGACATTTTTATGGAATTGCCCTTCTATGAATATGAATAAAATTAACATACCATATCTAAAAAGCACAATTTTCATACCAGGATCTTTACGTTTTGTAACAAGTTTAATAAAGAATTTTATATTTGCTAAAGTTGTTTTCAATTTTATTTTTAATTAGAAGGAACTTGGATATAAGTTTATTTAGTTGTTATGAATAACATATTAAACTGCTTTTGTATTAAAATAAAATGTAATTAGTCTCCTTTGTACTCTGAAGAGGCAAATTAGTTAACTATATAGATCAAAATAGCTTAATTTTTCTCGTTTTACAAAACAAACTTTATTTTAAGAGACTTATATTGTTTTAGCAATACATTAAATTCTAGTTTGGTAATCAATAAAAAAGTTGTGTAATTGAAAAACTTTAACGAAGATACTTATCTGGGAGTTTTATGGGACCAAAATAATTTTTTAAGCAATGGTGTGTGAGAGAAATTACCTTTCAAATCAATTTAGCGAGAAATTTTACGATATCTCAATTTCACACTTAATTGGACGTCCCCAAAATCTACGAAACCACTTATTGAATGTAAGTAAAATTCAAAAAGAAGTGTTCTTTAGAAAATATAAAAGAAACGTGTAAACTATTAGATTAAATGAATAAAATTGAAATATTCAAGTTATATGGAAAGTTTAATTGCTGTAAATCAATTACTCCAGACACTATTTATGTTAACTTTGAAATATTAGTACTATTTTTTAAAGAAAAATTTATTTTAAAATAAAACTAGTTTGAAAAGTGTGGGTATAGTGATTAAAATACTTCTTTAATTAGTGGAAATATGTATAATCTGTAAAACTAAAAACTAAGTTTCCAACACAAAATGGGTTTGGACTATTAAAGAGAATTAACACTCCAAACCAAATGACTAACTGTTTATCAACTGGGATTGTAAATTTGTCCACATTTTGCCGGCTGTAATTGAATATTTTATAAACATAGTTTTTTTGTTAAATGATAATTTATTTAGAAAATAAACTGCTTAAAATTTTAAATATAGTGAAATAACATTTTTAGTGAAATGCATTTATTCTAAACAACGGCAACAAGGGTGGAATAATTAACTTAGAGAGTTAAGTAAACCGCTCGAGTATTTTTAAGAGGAAAGGTTTTAAATCTATTATTAGCAATGATTATATATATGTTGTAGCTAAAAAATTTGAAAATTTTTTTTAAGTATTTATATTTAATTGACTAACTACCTTTTGTAAAAATTTTCAATCACAGCACCTGATGAAAATTGTGATTAACAAATATATTTTTTTGCTCATATGATTATAACTATGACAATTTATTTAGAGACCTACTGTTACATGATTAAGTAATGTCATTTACGTGACGAATACTGAGAAGAAAAAGTTTACATATGTAAATTAAAGGTGTGTGAAGTAAAATTGCATATTTTTAGTATTTCTAAAAAAATTAAGATAAAATTTACATAAACATTATAAGGAAAGGGTTATTATTAGGAAAATTTCAACGAGTTGTGTGCTGTTCGAGCCAACATCTTTGCCAAATCGTCTTCTTTCGGGATACTAATCTCTGCTTTTTAAACATAATTAAAACTTGAATCTAAACTTAATTTGTAAATTACAAAAATTTAGTTTAGATTTTCGAGTGACATTTTATGATTTTTTGTATAATAAATTTAATTATCTATCGAAACAAAAAATTAACCAGGACGTTTAACAAGTTAAAAAAGTTTATATTTGCTAAAGGAAATTTATTAGAAAACTGGGATTGTTATTTAGTTTTAGAATAAATATTACAACTGTTTTGTGATTTAAATTAAATTTTAATTATCTTCGTAGAAAGGAATTGTAGTTAACTTATGTTCAAAGTACTTATTTTCTCGTTTTACAAAATTTTTTTTAAGACTTAAGTAACATAAAAATTCTAGTTTTATTATGTTAATTTTTAACGTACTTATTGAGTTTTTGGAATTTTTCATGTGTTTCTCCTCAAACAATTACGAGATTTTAGATACTATTTCACCTTAAGACGTAAAATCTACGAAACACTTATAATTAGTAAAATCGAAGAATAGTGTTTTTAAAATGCAACGTTCATTAGAAAATGAATAAAATTTTCGTTTATGAAATTTATGCTGTAAATCAATTCTCCATAGCACATTATGTAAAAATTTTTCACATTTTTGTAAGAAATTACTTTGGAATAAAAAATATAGTTGGAAAAGGTGTGGATTGATAGGAAATTTTTTATAAGAAATGTTCACCGGCTAATCAAACTGTTTCTCTTTTGATTAAAGAGTAATGAGCTTTCAAACACAAAGGCCTCATTTGTTTTATAATGTGAAAAAATTCAAGCCACATTCCCATAATTTTTTAAAGTTTTTTTTAAAAAAATTTAAAATAATTTAAAACAAAAAGTGAATCATTATGGGATTTATTTTGTGTAAGGTAGTGAAAAAACCAGACGATTAGCCTTTTTTAAGAGTACAGTCTCAAATCACACGATAGAATATTTATATCGTATGGGTTTCGACCTTGGTATGTTCGAATCTATTATCGCCAAACCCTTACTGCCAAACATATCACCAAATATTATCTAACACCAATACACTTAATATTTTTGGCACTAAGCCAACGGTGTGTAAATTATTCAAGGACCCAATACATCTAAATATTAAAATCCACTAAATATTATAGAATATTAACCCACTATTTACCCACTATTTCATTTACAGAATAAAAACGTTTCTCCAAGGAATATCAATTAACTCTTTAAATATTTGTAAAATATTCTTAAAGACCTCCCCACGTAACTCAAATATTCTTTCGCCCAAAAAATCAATGTATTTAAAATACGGAAAAAATAATATTTTTGCTATAGCGATTCAAACATAACAACTACCAAACTCAAAGCTCGATAGATAGATTATTAAAAAACAAAACTGCAAAATAGTTGCTCAGTTAGGCACTATCAGATTAAGAAAACTTTAAGTGCAGGGGCTGGGGAGCCCAGTCGGTTAAGGCGTTCGCCTTGCATGCGAAAGATTCTATGTTCGGGTCCGGGAATCTGTCGACCTATCAACGGCCCGTGCAGCCCAAAATTGTTCGACGAAAATACCCCGTGTAGAGGGAGTGCACTTTAAATATGCTTCTAAGTCCTAACTCTGCGTACGATGTCGCCCCCAAATATGCATTGGGTGCCTACTCAGGTGTCGGCTCGTCACTCGTCTGTAGCTCTAAACTATGACGCCCGTAGCCAATAGCCCTCGTGTAGCTCTAAAGAGAAGGTAATTCAACTCAACTTTAATTGTAAAAAAAATCAACAATTTCTCTAATAGAATCCAAATATGGTATTCATTCCTTTCTCTATTAAACTTTCCTTTCTCTATTAAACTTTCCTTTCTCTATTAAACTTTCCTTTCTCTATTAAACTTTCCTTTCTCTATTAAACTTTCCTTTCTCTATTAAACTTTCCTTTCTCTATTATACTTTCTCTATTAACTTTTTTTCTCAAATTCAATTGGCATTCTTTATCATTTGCTTAATTAATTAGCAGTTCGAAATATGAAAATGTATTAATATTACTTGCTCTAAAAATATAAGCGAAACTTATTATATCATTTTAGAAAATATTTAAGCAGTCAAATAAACAATTGATAATTTGTTTTTTGACGTCGTTATACAATTATATACTAATAAACACTGAAATGTAAATAAAATAAATGACCAGATTATTTATGGACTAAGAAATTATAACCCTCTCTTTGCCTCTTTCTGAATACACATACAACGAACCATCAAAAGAACTTTATCGTGATGTATACTACGGCGCCGATGCCTCCTAACTAATTTATGTCATAAAAATAAATAATTCTTCAAGTTTTATTTTCATTTTAAATAAATAGTTTCTCGAACGTTTATTTGGCAGCAGTGGAAATATTAAATTAAAAGGGAATTCTATTGTTATTTCAATTGCATTTTTTTTTAGATTATAAATTTTGAATGTATTTCTAATTCGAATTTTTCAATGAAATTTGGAATGTAATTTAGAATAATTTTTTGCTTCAACTTGGAGCATTACACTTGCATGTACCACTTATAGTTTGGACTGTGAAAGTGGGTGACGGGAAGATACAGCCGTTATGAAAGCTTCCTCTTTTAACGTTATTGAGGGAACTAAAATGATATTCTTTTGTTGTTTAAAATTACTTTGCAGCAGCACTGCGTCAAATATGTATTATTAAATAAGGATAATGGATAAAAAATATATTTCCTACTATTTATTAATCTTGTCAATAGAATTCTTATAACAAAATTAAATTAATGCACGTTTTCCGAGCACTTTACTTTGCTTGGATATTTAAGGAAAAGCTGTTAGTTTAGGTTAGACTAAGTCATAGTTAATTCCAATGTGAATAAAGGACACAACTTAGTAATAGTCATACTTGATTCCAATACGAGCTAAAAAAAGGTGACTTGGACACATATCAGTAATTAAACTAAATAATCAGTAATTAAAAATAAAAAAATATCGGCTAAATATCGGCATGCATTTTTCAATCTTATTTACTATAGTTCACTATAGTTAAATATTTTTATTTGAAAAAAGATTCATAATAATTTTTAACTAAACATTTTCATGAAACATCACGAAATTTTCAGATATTTTCAAGATAATTATTATTACGACTTCCAAAATAAAATTTGTTTGTGCAACTTGTTTATGTGACGATTTTAATAAAATTTCATAACGGGATGCAAAAATAATAATGAAGTATGCATATTTCACCATATGAAATAGTAAAGTAGCGTTCATTTTTTTTAATTATGTCGAGTAACTTACAAATTATTATAAAAAGCAGATTGACTTTTTATTGAATCTTTTGTAACATTTATTTAAAACAATCGCGTGTTTAAGTGTAATTCATACAATATTTTTTGACCTTGCATTCTTTGCGTGATTCTCTTAAATATATGACTAGAATAACAGAATATTTTATTTTCTACGCTTTGTTGTTTTAACAGACTTGATTTTTTAAAAGGTACTGCTAAAAAGAATTAACTAAGAAATAAAAAAAATCATTAAATGGAAAATAAGCAATGGAAGCAGAAAAAGAAATTGTATTCAATTTTTTTTAAGAATTGCATTTGGTTTAAATAGAATTCTTACTTTTGACATAAGTAACAACCTGTTGAACTTAATTTGTTGTAAATTTAAATAAGTAAGGGGTATAGAATCAAAAGTCACTAAATCCAAAAAGTAAAAATATGGGAAATCGCAAAAAACTGTTTTTTAATACCTTACTATTGTATAGAGTAAAGGTGAGATGTAAATTAGTACAAAAATTATACAAACTCATTAAGATAGAAATAATTAACAATACTTACATAGTTTGTTTGTAATTACCAAAACTAATTTGGAGTTAGAGAGTTTTGACACTAACACCTGGAGTTAGATAGTTTTGACTTTTTAACATAAGGAATTAGTGAGTTTTGATTCTTAATATGACCAAATTGTAATAAATAGTATAATTTAAAAATACGTAACTAAAGACTATTGTATGAAATAGGCCTACAACCTTTTCTATGTTTATTATTAGGCCAACTTTTAGGCTTGTAGCGTATACTGTCAAAACTAAGGTAGAAGTAGGCCTACATTTGCATAGATAATTAGGCTCTTCAAATAAAATGAGAACTGCGTATATGGTATAAAAATGTATTGAATAAATTTTACATCGTTTCAGTTTGTTTTGCACAGTCAAATTAATAGGAATAAAAAATAACACAGGAATAATATTGATACGTTTACACAATCAAAATTGGTTCTTCGTCAGCTGCTTCACACAAAAGGTTTTCTTCTTGGCCAACTGCTGGTGCATCAGCTCCATTCATCACTGAAACATAATACTGCAATTCTTCCAAGTCAAACCAATTTTCTCCGTAATGCTTTACTAAGAGATTTTTCAGATCATTTCTTTTAGCACTGCTAAGAATGTTTGTTGCTGGGAATGGGCAATGGAGTAATGTCTCTTGCAGTCTTACCAATAATAAACAATGACCTATATCTTGCACAGTCACTAAGGTACGGGATTTCTCCACGTATTGTAACTTTGTTCAGGGTAACACAGTTCCTTTTCACAGATTTACGTTTTATGTAAATCCTCTTGCACTTGGAAATCTTAAAATGCCAACGATTTGTCAGTTTGAAGGTGCTTTTAACACAGTTCTTAAAACCAAATACATTGCAGTCTCTACCTACAATCTTTACAGTGGCAAATTCTGAAATAATTTTGTAAATTTCCTCAGGTTTCGGAACTACTTCCGATCGTTTCAAAACTTTTTCAATGTTACCAAATACCCTGTCGGGTGGAAGGAAACTGTGCCCCGTTACGGGGTAAATAATCTTAATTTCTTTCATGTGATCGGGAGCATGTGAGTCCATCCAAAAGCTGAGCATGGATATGATGGCCGAATTTTTGTTTTGTCCAGAGCATCCGTCTGACACTAGCCTCACTCTGATTGGCAGATGACCAACAGATGCTGAGCCATCATTTTCTGAGAATGTGCCAGTCAAAACTATCTAAATCCTATGGAACTAGTGAGTTTTGATTCTGACCCATACTTTTAAATGCGTTTTATAATAGGTTTCAGTGAGTTTGGACATTCGCTTTGTTTACACATTGATAAAGGGCTTAAAAAAACTATCAGCTGGTAGTAAAATCTAAATATTTTTATTTTTGGAGTTAGTGAGTTTTGATTCTATACCCTCAAGTAGTTATTTCATTTGTACATATTTTTTTTCAATCAATGTGATCGTACTTTTTAAGGATATTACAACGCGATTGTTTTTTTTCATTTGTCAAATCATTGTATCTACACTCTTAAAACAAGGGAGGTGTGGTTAATGACCGATAGCCTTAGTGCCTTACAGTATTTGAAGAATTTCTATGAGGTCAGAGGTACCACAGCTGTGGCGATCATCGAGGAGCTCGATAGACTTTCGCGTTTTTTCCCATTGCATTTAGTTTGGATACCATCTCATGTCGGTTTAGCTGGGAATGAACTGGCTGACGGACTTGCAAGGGCAGGCTGTGACCAGATCTTAGAGGGAGACAACCTGTTGACTTATTGTGAAATTGGCTCCATTTACAAAAAGACAGCAATAGACTGGAGTCCCCCTCAGCACTCTTGGTATGGCGCTAAGAAACCAGGCGAAATTTCTAAATTGCAACTATGCAGGCAAGACCAAACTGCTCTCTCCAGATTCAGGACAGGACACGCAAAGAGTTTGAAGTTTGAGGCCGGAACCAAGCTGTTCGCAGACTGCCCCAACTGTTGTGGAAGTGCTCAAGCCACTCCCGAACACATACTCCATTGCCTCGGTTTGACGTGGAAGGACATCTACGACGACCCACTTTTATTTTTGGACTTTCTCAGGGTCGCAAACATCATGGAACTGGTCTACTTTTGACCCAGGGATATGTAAAAAAAATGTATTTTTTAACCACTAATAATTAATATAACTATTCTTAACATAATTTTCGAGACAAGGTGCCTACTCAGGTGTCGGCTCGTCACTCGTCTGTAGCTCTAAACTATGACGCCCGTAGCCAATAGCCCTCGTGTAGCTCTAAAGAGAAGGTAATTCAACTCAACTTTAATTGTAAAAAAAATCAACAATTTCTCTAATAGAATCAAATATGGTATTCATTCCTTTCTCTATTAAACTTTCCTTTCTCTATTAAACTTTCCTTTCTCTATTAAACTTTCCTTTCTCTATTAAACTTTCCTTTCTCTATTAAACTTTCCTTTCTCTATTAAACTTTCCTTTCTCTATTAAACTTTCCTTTCTATATTATACTTTCTCTATTAACTTTTTTTCTCAAATTCAATTGGCATTCTTTATCATTTGCTTAATTAATTAGCAGTTCGAAATATGAAAATGTATTAATATTACTTGCTCTAAAAATATAAGCGAAACTTATTATATCATTTTAGAAAATATTTAAGCAGTCAAATAAACAATTGATAATTTGTTTTTTGACGTCGTTATACAATTATATACTAATAAACACTGAAATGTAAATAAAATAAATGACCAGATTATTTATGGACTAAGAAATTATAACCCTCTCTTTGCCTCTTTCTGAATACACATACAACGAACCATCAAAAGAACTTTATCGTGATGTATACTACGGCGCCGATGCCTCCTAACTAATTTATGTCATAAAAATAAATAATTCTTCAAGTTTTATTTTCATTTTAAATAAATAGTTTCTCGAACGTTTATTTGGCAGCAGTGGAAATATTAAATTAAAAGGGAATTCTATTGTTATTTCAATTGCATTTTTTTTTAGATTATAAATTTTGAATGTATTTCTAATTCGAATTTTTCA
This sequence comes from Oedothorax gibbosus, assembly GCA_019343175.1. NCBI lineage: Eukaryota > Metazoa > Arthropoda > Arachnida > Araneae > Linyphiidae > Oedothorax > Oedothorax gibbosus. The sequence continues at coordinate 10,389,367 of CM033282.1, read as the reverse complement.
ATGAAATTTGGAATGTAATTTAGAATAATTTTTTGCTTCAACTTGGAGCATTACACTTGCATGTACCACTTATAGTTTGGACTGTGAAAGTGGGTGACGGGAAGATACAGCCGTTATGAAAGCTTCCTCTTTTAACGTTATTGAGGGAACTAAAATGATATTCTTTTGTTGTTTAAAATTACTTTGCAGCAGCACTGCGTCAAATATGTATTATTAAATAAGGATAATGGATAAAAAATATATTTCCTACTATTTATTAATCTTGTCAATAGAATTCTTATAACAAAATTAAATTAATGCACGTTTTCCGAGCACTTTACTTTGCTTGGATATTTAAGGAAAAGCTGTTAGTTTAGGTTAGACTAAGTCATAGTTAATTCCAATGTGAATAAAGGACACAACTTAGTAATAGTCATACTTATTCCAATACGAGCTAAAAAAAGGTGACTTGGACACATATCAGTAATTAAACTAAATAATCAGTAATTAAAAATAAAAAAATATCGGCTAAATATCGGCATGCATTTTTCAATCTTATTTACTATAGTTCACTATAGTTAAATATTTTTATTTGAAAAAAGATTCATAATAATTTTTAATTAAACATTTTCATGAAACATCACGAAATTTTCAGATATTTTCAAGATAATTATTATTACGACTTCCAAAATAAAATTTGTTTGTGCAACTTGTTTATGTGACGATTTAATAAAATAATATTTCATAACGGGATGCAAAAATAATAATGAAGTATGCATATTTCACCATATGAAATAGTAAAGTAGCGTTCATTTTTTTTAATTATGTCGAGTAACTTACAAATTATTATAAAAAGCAGATTGACTTTTTATTGAATCTTTTGTAACATTTATTTAAAACAATCGCGTGTTTAAGTGTAATTCATACAATATTTTTTGACCTTGCATTCTTTGCGTGATTCTCTTAAATATATGACTAGAATAACAGAATATTTTATTTTCTACGCTTTGTTGTTTTAACAGACTTGATTTTTTAAAAGGTACTGCTAAAAAGAATTAACTAAGAAATAAAAAAATCATTAAATGGAAAATAAGCAATGGAAGCAGAAAAATAAATTGTATTCAAATTTTTTTTAAGAATTGCATTTGGTTTAAATAGAATTCTTACTTTTGACATAAGTAACAACCTGTTGAACTTAATTTGTTGTAAATTTAAATAAGTAAGGGGTATAGAATCAAAAGTCACTAAATCCAAAAAGTAAAAATATGGGAAATCGCAAAAAAACTGTTTTTAATACCTTACTATTGTATAGAGTAAAGGTGAGTACATGTAAATTAGTACAAAAATTATACAAACTCATTAAGATAGAAATAATTAACAATACTTACATAGTTTATTTGTAATTTCCAAAACTAATTTGGAGTTAGAGAGTTTTGACACCAACACCAGTTAGATAGTTTTGACTTTTAAACATAAGGAATTAGTGAGTTTTGATTCTTAATATGACCAAATTGTAATAAATAGTATAATTTAAAAATACGTAACTAAAGACTATTGTAAGAAATAGGCCTACAACCTTTTCTATGTTTATTATTAGGCCAACTTTTAGGCTTGTAGCGTATACTGTCAAAACTAAGGTAGAAGTAGGCCTACATTTGCATAGATAATTAGGCTCTTCAAATAAAATGAGAACTGCGTATATGGTATAAAAATGTATTGAATAAATTTTACATCGTTTCAGTTTGTTTTGCACAATCAAATTAATAGGAATAAAAAATAACATAGGAATAATATTAATACGTTTACACAATCAAAATTGGTTCTTCGTCAGCTGCTTCACACAAAAGGTTTTCTTCTTGGCCAACTGCTGTGCATCAGCTCCATTCATCACTGAAACAAAATACTGCAATTCTTCCAAGTCAAACCAATTTTCTCCGTAATGCTTTACTAAGAGATTTTTCACATCATTTCTTTTAGCACTGCTAAGAATGTTTGTTGCTGGGAATGGGCAATGGAGTAATGTCTCTTGCAGTCTTACCAATAATAAACAATGACCTATATCTTGCACAGTCACTAAGGTACGGGATTTCTCCACGTATTGTAACTTTGTTCAGGGTAACAAGTTCCTTTTCACAGATTTACGTTTTATGTAAATCCTCTTGCACTTGGAAATCTTAAATGCCAACGATTTGTCAGTTTGAAGGTGCTTTTAACACAGTTCTTAAAACCAAATACATTGCAGTCTCTACCTACAATCTTTACAGTGGCAAATTCTGAAATAATTTTGTAAATTTCCTCAGGTTTCGGAACTACTTCCGATCGTTTCAAAACTTTTTCAATGTTACCAAATACCCTGTCGGGTGGAAGGAAACTGTGCCCCGTTACGGGGTAAATAATCTTAATTTCTTTCATGTGATCGGGAGCATGTGAGTCCATCCAAAAGCTGAGCATGGCTATGATGGCCGAATTTTTGTTTTGTCCAGAGCATCCGTCTGACACTAGCCTCACTCTGATTGGCAGATGACCAACAGATGCTGAGCCATCATTTTCTGAGAATGTGCCAGTCAAAACTATCTAAATCCTATGGAACTAGTGAGTTTTGATTCTGACCCATACTTTTAAATGCGTTTTATAATAGGTTTCAGTGAGTTTGGACATTCGCTTTGTTTACACATTGATAAAGGGCTTAAAAAAACTATCAGCTGGTAGTAAAATTTTAAATATTTTTATTTTTGGAGTTAGTGAGTTTTGATTCTATACCCCTCAAGTAGTTATTTCATTTGTACATATTTTTTTTCAATCAATGTGATCGTACTTTTTAAGGATATTACAACGCGATTGTTTTTTTTCATTTGTCAAATCATTGTATCTACACTCTTAAAACAAACGAGCGGTTTTAACTCAGTCTGAGTAAATTTCCACTCCTTTCCGGTGCCGAAAATGCACTTCCCCTATAGGAGTGGATTTCACTCTTTTGTTTTAAGAGTGTAAGAATATTTGACATTTTCGCAGATTTTTATTGGCTGTGTCTCAACAATTAACAAAGAATACCGCGTCGAACCTATTTATGATAGTAAATTTGATCGAAAGTTCTTCTAGGCGTTTTAATATCCAAAATCATATTTATATGATTTTTTCTGATTATTTGACATTTTTTAAAAACTACTTAGTAATATGTAATTTGCGTTTTAGAACTTTTAACACGCACTACAACACATATTGTTGCGCATAAATCACGTCTGGATAGGAGTTAGGCGGTACGCAGAATGGGACCAAATTAAATATGATCATAAAATCTTTATTGATCTGTAAAAGCAAACACAACTTTTTCAACCTTCCCACTTTTGTCCCTTCTTGGAGTAGAACATTTTTATTACTGAAAAACGACTATCTAAAAAAAGCTGCATGCTCTTCAAATTTATAAATTTGAGATGACGATTGCGAGAAATTTTTAGAAATATTTTGCAAATGCACAGAAAAACTGCAATAACTAATACTTCATACTAGCACTCATAACTTCCTCTTAAATCAGCTTTTGGCATTGAAATTTTAATGAAATATATTTCATATATAGTCTATTAAATGTTCAAAAAGTTTTGTTTGTATCACAGCTAAGTTAAGAGTTTATGAGCAAATTAACTTCAAGAACGGATTGTTATTTTCTTTTAAATGTTTATGTACCCAAAAATATTTTAGATAAATGTTAGTTGCTAAAAAAAATCTTTGAAAATATTTCGGTAAATACATCCAAGAAAGGAATAATCCTTTAACAGATTTTTAAGATCCAGGTGGTCCAAAAGCTGTTTTTACTTTGGTATTGTTCGGCGTACCGCCCAATTGCAATCAAAGCTATTTATAGACAAAAATATGTGTTGTAATGCGTGTTACAAGTCTTCAAAAGCAAATGACATGTTTCAAAGTAGTTTTTAAAAAGTGCCAAATAATCACACCAAAAAGTCCAAGCAAAGAAAACTATGGACATGCGTGTATATCTTTGTACATGGTAGTTTTTAAATATAGTATAGGTGATATTGTTTTGATTCTCATTGAAAATGTAACATTGATTTATTTTGTTCTATTTGAAAATTAGGCAGTCAAGCAGCAAGTCCAGAAACTACCAATAAGTCACGTAAATCTAATGGTGACAAGAAGGATACCAATTCTCAAGCTCATAAGGCACCCAAGGTATTACATATTATATTTGCTGTTTAATAACTAAAAACATTTTCAGATACGTATATTACGTGAATTCATTTAAAATGTAAGATAAGCTCATTTAATGATTTAGATTATACGAGACAATTAATAAAATATTAAAAAGCATATTTAGTGTTTCTGATTATCAACGACTACAAAACTCTGTTTAAAATTAAAGAGATAGTTTAAAATTTTAATGGATAACCCTCGTGTTGCTCTAAGATAACGTTACTCAACCAAACTAATTTTGCACATTATGCTTCCTCATAATTGAAAATAAAAATATCACGCTACATCATACTCCTATATGCCTTTTTCTTAATTAGAAATTTTAACTTGTCTGGAATTTTCGGCCCGTTTACTATATGGATTACAGAACCAGAGGGCTTTAACCCTATAGTTACGGCAGGCTTGCCAAGAGTATGCAGTCACAATACGGAAAGCACACGAAAAAAAGGATATGAGTGGTTGGTAGACATATATTTTCAGGCTTGTGTGCTTGGTCACAAAGACCCGCTTATAAACCTTCGTCAAGAAGGACGGACACGACATACACACACGTACAAGACAGATGCTGCCATCTATCGCCACCTCTACAATTTAGACATGAGGGAAATAGTCTCCAGGGACCTGTAACCGTGGTAAACTGCGCAATGACCGACCACAGGACTTTCGGACCCAACAGATTTAACGAGCACGTACTCCGCATATACTCGGAAGGTCTTCAGTGGTACCGGGACTCGATGGCGGGACTTTCCGATCTCGAGACGCTGACCACTAGGCTCCCTACGGCCAGGATCTGAGTGATATCTTCCAATTCGACATAGTTCGGGCGTCGCGTCGGCATCGTTGTCTGCTTGTACGGGCGTCTGGGCGCTTATTAGAAGCGATGAGGTTAATGGTCCAACCTGATTAAGTTTACTTAACTTCAAATCTTTGAATTGGATTTTTCAGGATTTGTGTACATTGGTATAAAACATTACTTGATCACGAATGAAATTTTTGGGGATTTTATTTAGCGTTTCAAAGCTCCATACGAGAACAGATAATAACTGACGAAAATTTCAACAAATACCTAATACAGTGTCACTGCAAGCACGACAAATAATCTCGTCAAATATCCGGCTTTAAACCGACCGGCTCCGACAGATAATTTACCAGAATAAAACTGTAAACAATGTGTGGTTTTCTGTTTAAATGCGAAAATTTCTGTAATAAATGCATGAATTTCATTTAAAATACGGTTTCATTAGGTAAATTACACTGAAACTTTTAAAATTGAGAAATGATTTTCGGTTAGGCGCAATTCTAACCCGCAGCTTGTGAAGAACTCTTGAAGTTGTAAGTGAAGAGCCATAACATCTCTCTGCAGAATCTTATGACGGATTGAAACCAAAACAACAATTTAATTGACTTTAACATGTCTCCAAAGTCATTGAGATCATGTTTTTGAGAAAACGGTTGTAAACTGTAAACGAGTTTAAGAAATGGTTCAAGACCGCATAGTAAGAGAACAGTTTTAAACCGTCGAAATAGCGGGACATTTTCGCAAAAGTGACGTTTTTTTACCATCGGAAAGGCGCGCGTATCTGAGAGACACATCCGAATTATCTATCTACATCATAGGTGAGTTTGGTTGAATTGCGCAAAAGCAGAATATTTTATCGATTCTTTACTGTTATATATTCTATTAGCTTGCTTCGATTTGTGTACGATAAGCGTTACAATTGAATTGTTAAATTAAACATGCAAAATTGCGTTTTGTAGTTCCCAGGTGTGTTAAGCGAATTTTAAATGTGTTATTGGTCTTAATTTAACTTGTATAATCACTCTTATCATATTTTCCTATCGCAAAAGTACCCGTATAAAGAAGTAGATTTTATTCTTGTATCTGAAGGATCAAAAATTTTTTTCACCAATACAACTCCATTTATTTTGTGATCTTCATATTAATATATAATCTTTTAAAAAGTTACAAATTTTTTATACTAGTGTCTTTAAAGAATTCGCGCATATTTCTTGGTTACTTGCATATTTCCGATGGTTATAGTGCAGCATTGAAAATTAACTATAACTACACTGTACTATATAGTCCTGCTTAGTTCGCAAGCCTGAAGGTCACATATTTCTATTTCCCCCTCAACTGGTGTCAAGGAAACGGCGGAGGGTCTTCGTTTTTTCATCCATTCACTTGAAATAAGTAGGGTATATGACATGTACAAACAAATCGGGTGGAGAAAAACGCTCAGGACGTGTCCTTGTCAACCAGTCAAGGGGGAAAAGAGAAAAGTGGGACTTTTAGGCATGCAAAATATAATACACAGTACGAACGTAAGTCCAAATATAACGCCACTAAAAGCTTTTACTTCACTTTTGTTTAGGAAATATCTGAGAAAAGTGCTAAAGTGGCGTCTGATGCTGCTGCCAATGGCCCTGGTTCCCCGACCGTCATTGTCACCAACCGGGGCAGTGCTAAAGGCAATGCTCCAAACGCCTCAGCCAGGGTGTGAGAGAAAGAAGTTTCTGGTTTCACAATTACACATTGCGTCTTGTTTTATTTCAACTCTTTAAGGGTAGAATCCAGCGAATGTGGGTGACGAAGAGGGATAGAAGGCAATGCTTAGGTTCGAAAGTTGAAACAGAGCATTCAATTCTATCTCTTTCGTTAAGTGGCAGGAAATTTCAAGTTTATGATTTATCCTTAAAAGAGCAAGGAACAAACTTCTATACACTTAAATTACTCTAGAAAATCTTGTAAGGTTTGGGTGAAACGAGAAATTGTTGGTGTCACCTAATAAGCTATCACTTAAATATCATATTATAAGCTTGAAATTATTGAGAAATTTATCAATGTTCTTTAACAGGGTCTTTTTTATAACTTTAAATATATAAAAGTCTGCTCATTTTTCAGCCTGAAGTATGTAATAAAATTTATTAAAACCCTTGCTCACTATTTAGGGCTTCAGAAAAAGAATTTGTGTTCTTTATTCATCTAAAGGATACATGCCGTACATATTTATTAAGTCCACCATGCAAAATTGCATGGGAGTCCATAATTATACCGTCAATATTTAATGAAAAGGAAATTTACATTATAAATATTATAATGACAATGCAAATATCTCAATCCTTATATTTTTAAAACTTTACAGCTTATTCAAAATTTATATCTGGGCCATGGGGTTTCTAAAAGTAAATAATTTTCTGTAATATTGCTTAATTAGGCGCTAATTATTTAACCCAAAATGGCCAAATACGTCCTCCTTTACACTCTCTGAAGCTACTAGTAATTGTTTGCTCTACAACATAACGCTTTTTCCTCTTGCTACCTTCGGTCCTTTTTTTACATAAAATCTAAAAGCCTCAGCCATTGTGACTGTTCGCAGCACATGCCATGCTTTTCATATCACTGGGACCATTGTATTATTAAATATAAACTACAATGTTCAACCACAGTTTCAAATGTTGTTCAAAATATACTAGTCAATGTTGAGAGTTCTATTCGCTTTGTCGTAACGGAATATGTTGTTGCTAGGAAAGCATTGTAAATTTGTACGCTTGTAACAAAATTAAAATAACGTGTGTCAAACTCATACATAGAATAATGATGTAATGATGAAAGTTTTATTTATTTAAAAGATATCTTATAAGACACAATAGTTCCTTCTTCTTTGTAAAAATAGTAAACGTATGCATAGGAAACTTGTAGAGTAAGCGTGTTTTTTAGTATTTAGCTGAAGGAAACCTCATAGTCAGGCTATGTCAGTATACATAAAATTCACTTTTCAGATCAGTTTAAGTGAAACAATCGTGGTTACCTATTTTTCAAGTTATCTTGAAATCAACCGCTTTAGCTTAAAAAGAATAGATTCGCACTAAGAGAAATGTCACCATTCTCTTTCTAATATCACTGTGTTATTAAGTCAGTACATAAATTATTATTTAAATTTTTAAAAACATCTAGTATAGTTCAGTTTATTGTTCTTTATCTATATTTTGATTATGTGTTAGCTTTTTATGACTTATTAATCCTGTAAATCTTGCAAATGCGAATTCACAAGCCAAGCCACTTATTTATACAAATATGGTCATTGATAACAATTACCCATTAATAACTTTAACGTACTATCGGAATGGCATGTGCGTTCCTTGCATTTATAATTGTACCCTTTCTTACACGAGCTCACATCGGACATGTTGAAACAGTCCTAGTTTAGAGTCTAGCATGTATGACCATACGTCAAAATTTTGTGAATACAAAATATGTTGCTAAAACGTGTCATATTTATGATGATGAGTTTTAAGCACCGATTAGAGGTATAGCATCCCGTTAGCATATCCTCATATCTATATTTACAATTTGGATGCTAAAATATGCCTTGTACATATGATTATTATTCTACATACGAGTGGTTAGGTGGAGAAGTTTAGAAAATTGAGCATTAATTTTCCCTTCTTTTATAGTATAAATCAGCACTAATATATATCAGTATATATATTTTTGGTTTTGTGAAAACATTTTATTAGTCCTCGCAGTCACGTAAATACATGATGCGAATAGCTGTAGTACGTCTTGAGCCGAGACACGGTTTTCAAACAAATTTTTCTCTTAATATAAATGTCTTTTACTAAATAGCTAAAAAATTAAAGAAGGCACTTTGTAAGTAAAATCCCGATAATTCACTTTTCTCTGATTATAAACAAGGATTATAAACATTTTACCCACAGTAGAAGTGTACTTTTTTACGATCATTAGCTAAAGGATCAGTTATTGCCTCTCTGATTACGAAATGCTTCAAAATTATCGAGTATAAATACTTGATTTGCTAAATATGGACTATATAGTTTCTCCTTTATATTGAATTGTTAAAAAATATGTCCTGAACAAAATCAAAATATTTTAAAACAATCATTCCACAGTGTGTCTTAGTTTCCTATTTAGTTAAACTAAATAAGTTTGGAAGTAAGTAAGAGAAATCTTCTTTTTGTACGACCTTAATTTCAGCTCATTTTTAATAATTGCACCAAATTCAAATAAAAAAAATTGTATAAAAAAGAAAGAAAAGTGAACCAAGAGTGTATAATGAAGAAATTGAATGCCAACAACAGTATCTTGAAAGCTTCGGAAAAAACGGTTTCTTAAAAAAACCGCTGAGAAATTCTTTTTAAAGAAATACGGTATATGAAATAAATTATAATACCCTCTCAAAAGTTTTATTAACAGTTTAAATTCGCGCAGTAAAAAAAAAACGAATCAAAAAAATAATTATTCTTGCATTTAATTTGTATATCTCCTGCATGAGTGCACAAGGGGTTAATGCCTTAATTCTGATGGTGCATTTTTGGAAGAAAGAGTTTCTTCCCAATATCTTATAATCACTACCCATGAACCTTTCTTCGAATAAGTTTTTTTTGTGTTTTTAATGTTTTCTTTATTATTTGAAGAAATTTATACTTAAAGCTGTACTTTTGTGCATGTGCTATGTACTTTTTACTGGATTCAAAATGAATTTGAATGAGTTTTTTTACAAATTTAAAAATTAAATGTCGTCTTAATTTTTTTTGTACATTTTCTGTAATAGTATGATTCGACTGTTGTAGATCTTTATTTTTTTATTGCTTGAAAAAAATTCAGATTGTTTTTGTGTTTATTGAAAATATCAAAAATAAATTTATTTAGTTCCCTTTAGACGTAATATTTGTGTCCATAAAGTCTCGATAAACAGAGAGATCTGTATACTATCAGTGTTGTGATAATATTAGTTTGGTTACAATTAAGTCAAAGTGTGTTTTGAATGTTATTAATGAAGATTTTAAGTACGATAAGTTAATTCGAATATTTTAGGTGTTGATTTTTTTATTTCAAAAATTAATATCTTTTGAATAAGTGAATTACTTGAACATTATGACAGAGCTTTTTTGGTTAGAAATTATTTGAGTTTTTATTTTAGTTAGAATCGTATTGGAAGCACTTGTATGTTTTATGTGTATCTTGTATTTTTATCTATTTAAGAGGGTAACTATTGTGTAGGAAATTAAATGTAAAAAATAGCCTTATACATAGGATGCATGTTCATACTGGAAATATGGCATTGGATTAAAATTGTCATTTATAATCAGCTTAGTAACCAAATCCTGATAAGTAGGAATATTACAGCTCACATTACAATGTTTACGCCAGAGTATACAAGAATAGTGACATCTAAGACTTTCTTGAACTCGCGTTTTACAAGTACGCTTACCAGAGCAATCTATGTCCATATTGATTGGCTAACAAATTGTTATTAAATGTGTTGTAAAAAAGGAACAGGCATCATATTTAAGAGTCTATGGTTAAAATTCAAATGTAATAAGTATAAAATGTAGAATCTCGATTAACCGATTAAAATGTTGTTACATTTAATCAAAATTAAACGAGCAACAGTTAATAAATAAATTGAATAGAAATTGTAAGTATATAACAAGGTCACTTTGAAACTTATCTATTTTAATAAATATCTTTTAATATAGCATATCAAAATGTATTTAATCACAAAATGTATTGTCATATCATTGTGCAAACATATTGAAAAAATCTTTAAGTAATAAATTTTCAATTTATTGATTAATTTTAATTAATTAGCAACTAGAAGGCAGGTCAGTGACTTAATCCTAGTACGCCCCACTTTGCAGTAAAACCCATCGTATACGAAACATCTTTTTAACATTTGAATGGAGCTAAAAACTTTTAAATTTTTGGTTAGACATGATAAATAATGTTTGCTATTTACGTTTAAAATACGAAGTCGGTTAATCGAGAGTCAAGAATTCCTTAAAGAAGTTTGTTTTTATGAAATTTAATATTTTTGTACAATATAGGGAGGTGATTTCTTATTTCCCATTTCGTGTCATATTGTACATCTATTAAAATTCATATCGTCAATTGAAATACTAAAAATATAAAAATATTTTTGTTGTATTTCTACGTATATATGGATTGATATCTCTTGAAATTTTGATAACTGTTTTTTTAAATGTCTGTTTAATGAGTTCCGAACAGAATGATATGAAATGAAGCCATGGATGGGGTAAGGTAAAATATTTTGCGAAAAGAATTTTGACCGTTCCATGGAAATTTCTCTTTTACTTACTCGATACAACTCTATCTTTCAGCGAATATTTTAACTCTAAATATTATTTAACCGTCCTGTTATTCATCACTAGAACAAAATTCAATTGCTCTATAAGTGCTTCTGTCAAATTTCACATCATTCTGACTAGTATTGCTTGTTTTACAGCCTTTCAAAACGCAACTAACAAAACTCGTTCAAATGGTATTGCCATATCATTTTAAAACAATAGGTTTGCAATAAAAATTTACCAACATATTAAATTATACTTTTTGGTTATTATGTATCGAAGCAAATATTTAAGGTTGGAAAATAAAATTAGAATTTGTGTAAAGCATTGGTTCAAATGTAAGATCTGCAAGTGCTGTGTTATGTAAGAGAGTATAATGTTATTTCTTTGTAAATAAGGTACCTGCATACTTTGGAATGGTAAATTTTGAGAGAAAAGTTATGTTTTTTTTTTACTTCTTGCACTTTTGAGCTTCTAAAATAAAAAAAAATTAATGCATCAAATAGTAAAAAAAGTTAGATATTTTAAAATTAGGATACAATTCTGTCAATCATAGAGTCAATGTTTACTTATGAGCGTTCAGCTAAGATGTTCTAAGAAACGTTAACAATGTTTGCTGAAATATTACTTCCACTATAATATCGATATGTCATAAAAGAAATAAATATTGAAAACTTTTTTCAATTTTTATAAAATATTAATATTATAAATACTTAATTTTACTTTCATAAGGAAACGATAGAACATCTAAAATGCAATATGATAGCAATTGTTTCGTTAGGAAAAAATATAACATTTTAAATTTTTGGATAAACCCCCCAAAAATATAAACACCTAACCATAATTTTCTCTTTATTTAAAATTGATATTTAAATAGTTGTTAATGAATAATTTCTTTTGCTGAGAATACTAGCTAAAGATTATAGCAAATTGTTTATATATTGAATTTTTCTTCAAAATTCTTCAACTGTAAGCAGGTACCAAATATTTTTTCACGTATTTTTTAATTTAAAACTTCAAAACGTAAAAGCCCAAATATTGTAAAAGAGCATGGTTTTTAAACTATAAAATTTTACAATTTAAGAATCGTCAAGAACTGTTTTTTTTCTTTGTAAGTATAAGTACGCTGATAAAAGTTTTATATAATAGGTTTGAATAAAAAATATTCCAGTCAAAAATGGGTTTTTGAATAACTTTCTTTTTTATTGTATTCTATAGTATAATTAATTTAATTTTTTTTCTAAATTTTATGCATAATCTTTTTATATACCTGTATTAATAAAATTTCCTTAAATCAATGTTTTTTTGTGAAGTTATAAAAAGCATCAGTTTAATTATCATGTTATTTTGTCTAATTACTCAGTTTCAGACGCATCTTTCATTGAATGAAAAATATTTCTTATGTTTTTAAATCGAATTGTACAAGTGTATGCGCTGGAAAACTGAATCAAAAATTGCAAAGAAACTGGGACCAAGCTAATGACCCTGCACTTCAATGCACATGTACACAATGGAAAATTTTAGGAATTTTTATACTGCTTTTGCACATATTTCGTGTATAGTTTTGAACCCTGGAATAAAGGATTTTACTCTATGTGTTGTCAAGGGTTTTTTTAATTACTGTAGCAGCATTAAAACGACATTAAGTATCAATGTATATTATAATATTTCTATATTAAATACTAGTCTTACTGTTATTATAGAAGAGCGCGAAAGGTCCCAGGTTCGGGACCGAACATCGCCAAATATAACTACTGACCCATAAATGGACTGTGCAGCCAAAATGTCAGAATAATAGTACCCCATATAGAGGAATTGCACATTAAATATGCGCGTTAATAACATCTCTATGTTGCCCTTAAAATTGGGTGCCAACTCAGTTATCGGCTCGTCACTTGACTGTGGTTCTGAATTACGACATCCTTGGTCAATAGCCCTCGTGTAGCTCTAGTGCGACAATAATTCAATCTAAACTTATTATAGAAAAGTCTTACAGCTTTTATTACATTAAAATTTAGTAAATATCAAACACATTAAATAATTTAAATGTAATATTTTGATATATTTTTTTGTAACAATTAGATTGAAAAATTACAGATTCTGAGATTTGTAAGCATTATAAATTAAGTTGAAGAAAAATTTAAAATATGGAAGTTAAAAAAAATAGTGTGCATATTACAAATTCATCCAAAAAATAATTTTTGGATCATAGAGATTAACCCCTGTGCCTTTTTGGTTTGTATGCAAGTATAATATATATTAAAGATATTAGCTCTTTCTGAATACTAAATTTATACATTGTCCCTATCGGAAGGAACAGTTTATGTCTTGTGAATAAAAATAAGGTCAAAGTCAAAAAAATTCTAGTAAGAAAATGTTAGTGACAGTGTAATTTCCTTTTTTCGTCATAAATGATTGAGTCCCTGTATTTTTTAAGAATCTGCAAGGATAGAAGCATATTACTTATTTACATTTTAGGCGTAGGAATATTTTCTAAATTTCTTATCAAGGGGTGTTAGGATCTTTAAAAGCGCTATAAATATATTTGTATAAAACTCATTAATATTGAAGCCCACTCATTTCTGCTTAATATATAGTATTATTTATGTTTCTAAACTCTATCTAGTTCTTGAAATATTGACAAAAACGTCTTGTTATTTCAATGATATTTGACAATACTCGGCTTTTACAATAGCTTCTATAACATTATCATTGTATTTTAAGCAGGTTTGATTTTATGTAGATTTCACAATAAATTATCATGTGCGCACACAAAAATGAATATTATAGATTTCAAAACAAGATTTTTTAATTAATTTTTTATGGAATAAAAAAATATTTTTGTCATATAAAAAATACTATGGATAATAACTGTTTCACTAATACATGCTAAAAAGCTTAAACCCTTTTATTAAATATAGTTTTATTTTATGATTAATTCAACTCTGAGATATTTTCAATTAGCTTATAAGTTTTAAAGGTCCTGATACACCTTATGTTGTACCTTACTAGAAAAACAAGTCGATGCCCAATTATAAAAAGTTTTATGTAAACCAAATATGCACAGCATATTAAATATATGCCTAAAAATGGTTAAGGAAACTATTAATTTTAAAGTCAATGTAAAATAGGTTACGTTTAAAAAATATGAAGAGCTTAGTGGAAGAACGTGCTAAGTGACAAAAAGGTGAAAACGAGAAAATGAGCTTTTAAGTTTTTCGCTTGTACTTAGATACGTTAAAAACGGAACTTACAAACCTTAAAAGATGTACTAAACTTAAAGTTTATGGAAAAGTGGAAACTTGTTACCGTTAAACAAGTTAGTAAGTTGTTCATTGACCCAAAAATCTCAATTTTTTCAAAAATGTCACTTAGCACGTTCTTCCACTAAGCTCTTCATATGTTAATTAACAATCCTTCGTTTTCATATTATTTAAATAAAATTTTATATAATATCTAAACAAAAACTAACATAAAAATCTCAAACTGGTTCAATAATTTATTAAGTAAACGTCTACCTTTTTTACGATCAAAAACGAACAAAGTAAATAAATACATTCTCGGAGTAAAAGTATTTCCCTCATTCGTCTTATTCAATTCATTTGTTTCGGATTAAACTGCAAGTGACACAAACAGTGGCAGTCAATATATTCAAAATTTTATTTCTTTGACAACGAGGAAAAGGTTTAAGATTTTTTCAGGTCTTTCTTAAGTTGTATTGTATTGAATAATGGTAAAACTAAAAAAGTTTACCATTTATTTTGAGTTAACTAAAATTGATGCTTTCTTTTAAACTTAATTTCGAGAACAGTTGCGCTTTCTACAAATTGGTAAAAACTTATGACAGTCATTGCCTTATTGACGAAACAGTAGGTCTTTCATTTATAAGCTGATTTTTAGCCTACTTTTCTTTTTTTAATTCGAAAGAATTAAAAAAATAAAAAAGTAGGTATTGACATGCGGTCGATGTCCGTCTGTCTGACTGTCCGTACCCCCCTTCCAAAATCGGTTCTATCATTCGGATCTTAAAAATTCTTTTTTTGTTAGAAAACTATGACCTAGGAGACCAAACTTTCATACTTTTTGTCCGCCTGTCTGTACATCCAGATGGCATAAATCTACTATCGGTCGGCGAATTTCGCATTGGATTAGCATTGAAATTTTGAGTCATTTCAATCACTGTTGCCAAATTAACAATGACATGAGAAACTTTATTTATATAAAAATATTTGAAGCAAAATAATTTTTTCATGAATCAGTTTGGAATGAAGTCATAAAATATAGCACAATGTGATTCTTTATTTATTAATTGTTTACCAAGAAAGCGGCAAGGCATATTTTTTGCATACAATTATTATGCTTAGTTTTAATTTACATTTCTTATTTTTTTAATGCAGTTTGGAGTAGTTTCATTACTTTTGTTATTAATAAATATTTAATTATCCTACGAACTATAATTAAATCGTGCAGACGATAAATAATATTAAGTTAATTTGAGAAAGAATATTAAGGAAAAGAGTTGATTTTGGCTTTTAGAAGTTAAAATTATTGTTGAATGCTGTGCTTAGCGATTTTTTTCGAATGTGTATAAATCTAGTGTAGAAACGGTTGTTAATGATATTTACTGTTAGGAACCTAGTTGTTTTCCGATTAGAATTTCAGTAAGTATTTAAGTAACAGGAAAGTAGGTTATTTTAATTCTTTAAGAACATCTTGTTATATTATATGTCCCCGTATGCAGGCCTGAAAATGTCTTAGTTGTAATGATGATTTTTTAGTTAAACTATTGTTGTATTTAACAGAACAAAATTAAGATTATCTTTGTATTTAAAAGATCTGATAATAGTGAAACTATTTTCATGTACAACTCAACTGCTTAAAAACTCGAATTATTAAACGAAAAATTTGTATGTTAGAGTGAATAGTAACTATCGTCAAAAAAACTTTTTTGAGGGAATGAAAAACGGCTAGTGGGGGGGGGGGGCGGGGGGTAATTTTCTTTTTGATATCATAAAGACAGGAGAAAAATAATATTTTCCTAAGTTTATGTCTTGAGGTTAAACTATGACCCTGGCATCAAAGTAAAACTGTGTGAATTTGTGAGTTAGAAAGTTCCACTTTATTCAATTCTGTTGCAGCTAAAATTCAATCAGTGATTTTTTGTTATTGTAGCTACAATACTTAAATTCTTGAACTTCTAAATAAAGCATTGTCAAGCTAAAAAATCAAAGCTCTGTAGACAAATAACTTATAAATAACTAAATAAAAATGTAAATGCAAAAAATATTGAAAGTTGTGTTGCTGCAACATATATTTTCAAAGAATTTTTAAGATTGAAAATTTAGTGTAATGGGGAAAAAACAAAAAAAATAAAAAAAATAGTAAAACTTTATGGGCCATATAGCGAAATCTAAACACATACAATTTGAATATATTTTACATCAGGCATTGTAACAGAAACTAACGTTTTTCATTTTTTACTTAAAAGTTTTTTCGATCCCCCCCCCCCCTACATTATATTTTTCACATAACCTAATTAAATTTATAAAATGGCTTAATTTATTTTATCTACATGTGAGAGATACTTGTTTTTTAATTTCATATTATTATTAATTGTTCTAAATTCCTGTTTAGTCTGATGTCAAGTCTGCTTTCAGTTATTACTTCTAGATGAGTCACTTTTCAGTGAAGATGCGTATGAAGACATACTGAAACGGTTATGTGCGTGAACAAAAAATATAACATGAGCTTTTATAGAATACATTTATTACAAACATTGTTTGCACCATGAAGGTATGAGAAAGTAAATGTATTATACATCTTATCATAATTACTAACAATATCGATTGATTTATATACTAAACAAAATACAAGTAGAAACTAATATGACATCCCACCCATGTAGAAAAATACCAGTTCTTACTTTGAGTAAAATTTGAGCGAACAAAATTGAAATAGAACACAATAAATGCTTAGTCATAGTAAATCAACTTAAAAATGGTATAAAACTATAAACAAAAATGCTAAAAGTCACTTTGAATGTCGATCATCGCAGTTTGTAAAGTTTTAGGCTAAACATGTTTCTGAAGCGTTTACATGCGTCTGGAAGTGTACGTAATCCAATAAATGCAACTGAAAAATGCAAATGCAGCTGGAAACAGAAAGCGTGAAAGAACATCAATTCTTTGGGCCGTTGTTGGGTACTTATTCAGCCATTTCAAAGCAGAAGAAGAGTAGTGATGAGCTCTATTGACTGAATCCTCCATTCTTATGGCTTTCTGCAAAATTAAATTTTCAAAACATTATTTAGAAGCGTTGTTACACTATAAAAATCTGTTAGAAAATATAATATTTCTGCTGTTTTCTTACAGAAAACTTTTATTTACAGAAAAAGACTCCAAAATTTTTCGCCTTGATTCACGCCTCAAAAATGAGGCCCCTCAAAAATTCGCCTCGAATTGTCAAAAGACACATTTTATCTATTATTGATCATATCTGTAAGCACTGATACAGTATTGCAGCTGTTGATAATAAATTTTTCAGTTTGATTATAATAAGAAAAGGTGATAGGTTTTCCGCTATGGCTTAATGATCATAGCGCCCGGCTCTTTTCTATCCGACCGGCATAACCACGGTCGACCACCGGTGACTAATTTGTATATTACCGGAGTCTTTTTTTAAATATACAATACTCATCAATACATCTCTTATGTGCTAATATTTTCTGCATTGCTCTGTTATGAGATATTTCTCTGGCAACAAGTTTTTTCCGGTTCGTTACGTATATTTACTGGCAATTTTTCTGCCAGAATTTTTTTCAGTATATATATTTAAGTAGATTGAATTATTTGAATCTAATATCTGGCAGGGGTACAACTTATTGAAGGGGGGTGTACAACTATTTTATGTTAAATAGAAATTCCAAAAGTTTTGTAATTTAAATAAAATGTTTGATGTTTCATTGAATCATTTTAGTACATAAAGCAATTTTAAGAACGAAAAACAAGTTTTTTTTGTGTACGTATTATTGAATCAAGCTTTAGTAGGGGAGAGTGGGGGCTAATTGGACACAGGGCTGATAAGACAAGGGACAAAAAGTGAGAAAAATATAATTTTTTACAAATATTTCTACTCTACAAAATTGTAACAGTTAGACTTCACATTTTAACAACCAAAGATTGGCCATTAAAAGCATGTGTTGAAGTGGAGAGTAGATTTGTTGTTTTGGAGAATCCAAAGTAAGTTAAAAGTATATATTTTTTACATTTTTAACGTGTAAAATAAAAACTTTTCATGAATTAAACTATAGTTTTAGGTAGAAGACATATAATATATTAAGATATTATATGTCAAATACTGTGGTGAAATACACGTGGTTCTGTGTTGGATAATTTATAAATAATATAACACTGTGGGGTCTAATGGGACAGAAACTGTGGGGTCAAATGAGACACAAATAAACTTAGATTTGCATGCTTCTCTTGAAGAATCTGTAAAAATCTCTAATATCTTATTCAGTCAAGTTGCCAAAGCTTTTTGAAATTTTAATTTTAAACTTTTCGAACTTTTTTCGTCGTATAATAAGTGAAAGTTCAAGTAGTTTTATTGATGACATTTTTCCATCTGAAATTTCATTAATTACATCTGAACAGAGCATTTTCAAGATGATTAAGCTTGATGAAGCCCAATGATTTGTTATTGGTAAAATTAGCTAGAAAGCAAACTATATTCTTTATTACGTTGTATTGATTTCTGAAATAGAAAGCGATGGACTGAGGGTAAGCTATTTGAAGATAAAGACGGTCTTCTTAAATTCACGTACCCTGGAAAAGAGGACAAGTTTGGGATAAATTTTAGAAGATTTGGTTACAAACTATCCTTTCCAGTGATTCAAAAAAAATTATGGCAGCATCTTCGATTTTGAGTTTTAACTTTGATATTGCACCTTTCAATGGGAAAATTGAATTGTTTAAAAAAATAAAATTTCATTATGTATACATTATGTGAATGGGGTTTGCTTTAAAATTTTATTTTTAGGTAATTTTCACTTTTCATTTTTTTGAAATTTTAGTTTAGACAACATTTGCCATGTCCCCTTAGCCCTGCACGCTGTCCCATTAGACCCCACATATGGGGGCTAATGGGAAACTTGCATGTTTGGTTAAAATGCTTAGAAACTAAAATATGGTAATGTTTTAACATCTGTCGAATGAGTTTTTAAGTAAACTAATGTTCAGTTTATAAGCTTATAAAAATAAATTAAAATTCTTATATTTTTGCTGAAATACAGAGGTTCAAAAAAGTGTGTCCCATTAGCCCCCACTCTCCCTTACAGTTGTTAATAAATAAAAGTAAAATGTCTTTCTGAAACTTATTAGTTTACCAAATAAGTACACACAAATATAGATAAAATATCAAATATAGTATTTTAGTTATTTAGGAAAAAATGCGAGTTGAAAATATGTTGGATATTTAATTTTAAAATAATGGGTTTGAGTATTAAAATTCACTCTGTTTATTTAACATACAAATTTTCTTAAACTTTTTTTTAACTCTCAATTTTTTGAGTTAATTAAATAACCTAATTCAACCATTCATTGTGCTTTATTCAACAATGTTGTGTAATTCACTAAAATAATAATTACCCTTTTTAGGAATGATAATATTTAAGTAAACAAATAACACTTATTTCCTAATATTCATTTTTTCAACAAGTAATATTTGGGTATTTGGGAAAGTAATATTTGGGTAAAATTATACTTTCTTTTCGAATATTACTTCATTTTAAAAAATATTTATTAAAATATGCTTAAAATATTAAATAATCAAAATACAAATATTCTTACACCATCCTCATTGATTGCCAGACGACCCGATGATTCACTGACCACACAATTGCTCACCAAGGAAAGCTCGAGAAGGACACATAATATGAAAATAACACAGAACCCCATCCAGACGTCGAGTGCTTTTGTATAAGAAACTTCCGGACTCTTCGCGTTGATTGAAGTTGTGACAATAATAATTGATACCAGGACTGCGATCCATATGCCCATGCGTTCGTTGGAGGACCTAGGGTTGAGCCAAAACACAACCCAGGACAGTATGACAAGAAGAGCTGTAGGCATGTAGGCACTCTCTAAGTAGTAGAAAGTGTTTCGAGAGAAAGCCATGTCTATCATCACACAGCTGTATTCACCTGGAATAAAAAAAATAATCGTAAATTTAAATTTAATTTTTTTAACCTCTTTAACTCCCCCAAAAACTCCTACTCATATACTTTTTATATGAACGCAATTTTCAAAAATTTATATATTTAGAAGTATGTTTTTGTAAGTAATTTTGAAAAGAAATAGCGTTTGAGGGTCAAGTCAATTTAGTGGAATTTGAAGTTAAGAGCATAAAAATGCAGAATTTTTGTGTGCTATAAGTAAACAAACAAGCTTTGTCCCTTTTTTGTGATTAACAGTCCATTCAAACTTTTGTTTTAATCCGAAATCTATATATATATATAAAAGGCAAAGTCCTGACTGACTCACTCACTCACTGATTCATTCACGTATAAACGCCCAGCCCAAACTACTGGAGGTAGAGCTACCACATTTTAGGACCATATTCTTTTTATATCGTAGGCGTCATTTAAGAAGCGATTTTTCGAAATTCGAACCCAAACGGGAGTAGGAGTGCAAAACGTGAGCCGATTTCTCCATAGGAATAGCATTATGCATTGTGTTTTTATTCAATTTTTTTATTTTTTATTTGAAAAAAGAAATATCAACGAGTGCGAAAATTAAGTATAAAAAAAGCGCGAGAGTTTAATATGTAAGATGGGAATATTTATTTTTCACTGGTTGTTTTGTTTTTTGTGTCAAAGTGTAGAAACAAGCTCATTCATTTTTTATACCGTCACGCGCTCCGAACTGCGATTTCATTGGTTGTTTTGTTTTTTGTGGCAAAGTGTTGAAACAAGCCCATTGCAGGATTTCTTAGAAATTAATTATTTAAACTACTTTTTTTAATAATGCTTCGTCAGATATCAGATATACTCATCTCGATTCCAACTATATTTCCGAATTCAATTCAGTTTGGCAGTTTCGAAAAAGGTGGACTATTATAAACTATTTTATTTCTAAATTCTATTCAGTTATGTGGATTACAAACAGAAATAAAGGTTCAGCTATGATATGGTAGCCTGGTAGCCAGTATATTGATCGGTGATTTTTGGTGATCTAGAAAATTTAACGTTGGGTTTCTATATTTAACAAGTTGTATCGTAAGCACAGACTTTACAAACAAAAATAAAAGTTCAGCTATGGTAGCCAGTATTGTTATTTGAAAATCCTTATTTTATTTATTGATTATCTTTTGAAATTGTAATACTGGACCAGGTTTTTCTTTGTGAAACTGTCGATTTAATACAGCTATGATAAAAAGGCCGATTGACATTTGGAATTGGCGCCATTTGGCGAAGTTGAAAATTTAAGGTAGGGTAGCTATACCCATACAGTTGTATGGGTTAGGGTTAGTTTGAATTATGGTCGAACTAGAGCTACCCATGAGGGCTATTGGCCATAGTTAAGTGACGAGCCGACACCCGAGTTGGCACCCAACGTAAATTTTAAGGGCGTGATCGTACGGAGAGTCGGGACTTTGAAGGATATTTAACTAAAACTCCCTCCACACAGGGTGTTATTCTTCGTCATTTTTTGGCTGTACGCTTTTAGGTCGGCAGCTATTTAGGCGATGCCCGGACCTGAACCTGGGACCTTTCGCATGCAAGGCGAACACCGGGGCCTATGGGAAAGCCCTCTAACTCATGGAAGGGCCTGGGTACCATCGGACAGGGAGAAGCAGAATGGGATGCAACTATTGGTATAAAATAAAAGTTTACATAAAAAATCACTGTTATTAAGGGTGTACCCGTGCAACGCCGGGTTTATAAAGCTAGTGTCGTATAAATTAACCCCTGAAAAACTTGCAAAGCCTCCAAAATCTGCTTGACACTTTTTCTATGTCATTTGTTTTTTACAATTAATCAATCAACTGCCTCGGTATCAGTATTTTTGGAAAGCTTGAACATTCTAGTTTATAATAGAATATTTAGTACTATTAAGAAAAGTTATAAAATAAAGTTGTGAAGTGAATTATACAAAAGTTCATGTATGTGAGAGGTTAAAATCGTTATCGCTTCATAATTTATTTATTTTGACTCATGGTTGACTCTTGGTGAAGTTCTAGTAGAACTGACATGTTTTCATAAAGATAAATTCGTTTTATAACTTAAATAAGGCCCTGGAAAAAAGTATAGGGTCGAAGAAATAACCAGTGGAACTTGGATTTATGCAAATTTGTCGGATGAAAAGTAATTCAAATGCAAAGTATGCAAATGATTTATTATTATAATACACTTCAATTAAAATCTAATTTAAATTAATCGAGCTTATTACCATATTAAATATGAATCGTTGCTGCTGATGGAAAATAGTATAAAGTCGGCAAGTGTTTTTGTCGGATATGCAAATTTTCTGTGGTCCAAGAAAGCTGGAAATAAAAAGACAACCTAACAATGCCTCTAGGGTTACTTTAATCTTCATCTGTGCTATTGTTATCGATGGCTAGGCCGAATCAATTGTCCGACGTCACACGCGGGAAAATACTTGGAATGAAAGCGTATGAAATGTGTGGTGCAGCTATTTCCAGGTCTATCGGTAGGTCTAAAACGGTAGCCTCAATAATTTCTTAAAAGATCCTTCAAAGTATGGTGAATGCAAGTGCACAAGAAGACCAAGTGCACTTTCAAGGCGCCAGAAATCGACCGTTTTCCAATGAGCGGGCGACAAAAAAATGTTTTGTTCTAAAATAGTTCGTGATTTATGCCTAGCATGTACCAGCTGAACTGTCCGCAATTTTTTTAGTCCCAACCCGAGGTTACAATTTGTAAAATTATGGCCTCGACTAGCCTTGACAAAGAGGCATAAATTAGCTCGCTTAGAATTTGCTAAAAATATGTTTCATGGGAGATAAATGGAAAAGTATTGTTTTATTTTTTCTTAATATTATGCTAGTACATTTTAAAACCGTCTGGTTCATCAAAAATAATTTTTTTCTCATCATAAAAAAACTATATCTTTCCATTTATCTCCAAGTGAAACATATTGAAAATAAATACTATTTAGCCGCTTTTAAGCGAGCTAATTTATGCCTCTTTATCAAGGCTAGTCGAGGGCATAATTTTACGAATTGTAACCTCGGGTTGGAAATTAAAACATTTCGGACATTTCGGCTGGTACATGCTAGGCTTAAATCACGAACTATTTTAGAAGGAATTTTTTTTTGTCACCTGCTCATTGAAAAACGGTCGATTTTTGGCGCCTTGAACTTGGTCTTCCCGTGCGCCGGATCACCATACTGTGAAGGATCTTTTAAGAAATTATTTACTACCTTTTATACCTACCGATGGACCTTGAAATAGCTGCACCATTCATTCCATACTCTATCATTCTAAGGATTTTACCGCGTTTTACGTCGGGCAATTGATTCGGCCTCGCCATCGATAACAATAGCACAGATGAAGATTAAAGTAACCCTAAATGCATTGTTAGGTTGTCTTTTTTATTTCCTGCTTTCTTGTACCACAGAAAATGTGCATATCCGACAAAAAAAACTTGCCGACATTATACTTTTTTTCCATCAGCAGAAATGATTCATATTTAATATGGTAATAAGCTCGATTAATTTAAATTTGATTTTAATTGAAGTGTATTATAATAATAAATCATTTGCACACTTTGCATTTGAATTACTTTCTCATCCGACAAATTTGCATAAATCCAAGTTTCACTGGTTATTTCTTCGACCTTATAATTTTTTCCAGGGCCTTATTAGTTTGCTTTTGAATAATGTAATGAAGCTAGAGTTTCATTTTCGTTCCATTTCACAAATAATTTAGAATTACTTCAAAAGCTATATTAGCTAACTAAATCTCATTACCCTTTAAACTTGAAGAGAGGAAAAAAGCAAATTAAAATTGTTACTGGCATATTAATTTTTTTGTAAGTTAATGATTAAATAAGATAACAAAGTTGCCTGCCCTGAAACGTTGTTTATTTTTTACTTAGTCTAATATTATTTATGGATGTAAAAATTTTTACGCATGACATTGTTTTTTCCTTCAGTAAGTGTGAGCGTCAATTTTCATTAGTTTTAGGCTTCTTTATATTGTAAGTTTATATTTGAGCTGACAACTTAGTGTTTTATTTTAAAGATAACAAGTAAAAGGCAAAGACGTTTCAAATTATTCAACGTGATTTCACTTAAGTTCAGGCATAGACGTAGTTGACTAAGATTATAGATAGTTATAAGATAGAACAATAGCAAGATGTTTAAAAGGCTATAATATTAAACATCAAATATTTGTCTTAAAAAATACGATCTATAAAAAACTAATCGTTAGTATTTTTTTTAAATTTATTTTTATTTTTTAGATGATATTCAAACTACTAAGCAAGTAAGTAACTGTAAATTCAAAAGTAGTACTTTCAAGTGGTATTGTGTGGAGGAACATTTTTACTAACCTGTAGTTGTTTTGCTAGTGCAATAATCTGTATAAAATTCAGTTAAAGTAAATTTCAGCAAATGCAGATTCTTTGTCATTTGGACAGGGTCTCCCTCTTTCCACTTAAAAACTATATCTGCGGTAGTATATCCATCTGAAATAGTTATCACATTTATTTAGACTTCTGAGGTAAAAATGGGTGAGTACGTACAACTTAACTCGCCTTTAGTACTATTTTTATGTACTTACAACTAGCGGCCCTTATGCTTAAAATTTGATCATCTAGAGGGTAATTTCTAAGATTCATCGGGCAAAACAGACTCAAAGAAATCCTAAAATAAATCATCAACACTTCAGAAATTCAAAAACTTTAATGTAAAATTAAAAAAATAACATATACCGAAATTTGTAATTGTTACCATGATATTTAAAAATAATTATAGTGTTTGGTTTTTGGAAAATCACTAAAATGATAATTACCTGGTACTATATAGAACTGTACCGTCGGGAAATATCCGTATATAATTGTTAGGTGTAATCATATTATGGAAATGACCAGTGTCTTCATTTGAAAAGAACAAGTCTGGAACCCAAATTCGTTCCAGCCTGGTCAAAGTAATATAATTCACTTCTTTGTTCTCATATTTCAATCGATCGTCCTTCCAAGATTGCCGGAAGGTTAGCTGGGCATTATAGACCTACAATTATGCATAATAAACTGAAACTACTGTTAAGGTAAAAATACGATAATATTACTGTACACACTACAATATTATGCAATATACTGCATAGACTACATTTAGATATTCATGATACTTAAAATTCATTGTAGACCTTATGTATAGAATGTGAACTTACTTTTTATACAAGACGCGTATACAATATGAGTAAGGTATGATTAGATGATATAACAACAAAAAAATACAATAAAATTCTACATTTATGGGTTTACATTTAGTGTTCAACCAATCACAATAGCGCCCTAAAAATAATAAAACAGCATAAAATTGTTTAAACATTTTCATATTAATTTTTAAATGGAAGTTTATAGGGTCGAAAGTCAACTAAAAAAGGATACTACCTGTAACACTCTCACACTATTCGTTTAAAATTTAATATATGCATTTTAGCTGGACATTGCAGTATCTTTGAATTTGGTTCTATTTGTAATGCCACAAACATCCCATTAACATTATTATGATATTATTAAAAAACCCTATTTATTACCCTATTGAAATATTAAGTGGAAATGTTGCTTATTTAAGTAAAAGTAAGAATAAAATTGCTTATAATTAAATTAATAAGGATTTCTGTTGCATAATAGAATAGATATATATGAAGAAATATTGCAATATATAAACCATGTTGTTTAGTTGTTTGTGAGATTCTATATATTCTAATATATTTACCTGTTTTATATCGTCTATGTTGCTTAAGCTTCTTATATAAGTATTTAAATGTACAATTACTGGGCCTAAAACAGTTAAAAAATACTTTAGTTACTACTTACTTTATACACTCTTAAAACAAAAGAGTGAAATTCACTCCTATAGGAGAAGTGCATTTTCGGCACCGGAAAGGAGTATAAATTAACTCAGACTGAGTTAAAACCGCTCGTTTTAAGAGTGTAGGACGCAGATTGATTTCTTTTACCCACTCCGAAATAGAGTGAAATTCACTCCTATAGGAGAAGTGCATTTTCGGCACGGAAAGGAGTGGAAATTAACTCAGACTGAGTTAAAACCGCCCGTTTGTTTTAAGAGTGTACTTACTCAAAAAATATAATTCTGGAAGATATTATATATTCCAAATGTAAATAAAGTATTGCGTAAAAATCACATTCTTCATTCAACTTTTTTAAATAAGCTGCTTGCTTACTAACTTATTACAAAAAGAGATTGTCATTTAGATTGTATAGTAATTTAATTAGAGAATCGGAAAACAGCTGTTGTAGCAGTATAAACCAAAAAAACATATACCTGTTCCATTTTCCCCAGATGGCCGTATGCTTGGATCATATTCACTGAAAATTGCGTTCAGTATATTGCGTTCTAGTGCCAGCAAAGATTTTTTAGCCCTGTAATTTAAAATCCAATGATGAGTTTATCCAAGTTACTTTTTAAATACTACAATAATTATACAAAAGCAACCTAATGTTTGGGATGTTATGAAAATTAAGGGAACCAGGAAGTCAACGATGCTTCTAAATATCGAGTTTTCTTGCTAACATTTAATTACTTAACTGTGTATTTACGAAAAAACTGATATTATACATATATGAATATGGGGCTGTAGTTGGCAAGGATATTGGTTGATTCCAATTTTACTTTTTTTGACAGCATCAAATGCCGTTATTTGAAGACAGCAATTTTCAGCCTTTAGGTGCACTTTCCAGCACAACTATTGCAGGAATCTTAAAATATTTTTATATAAATTAAAAGAAGTCCATTAAACACAATAAACATCAAGTTGGATGTTGAATCTTTAAAACTCTGAAGTTATTTATTTATGCTCTAAATACAATTTTTGTGCCTTTTCGAAATGAAAAACAAGCGTATTTTTGCACTTAATATTATTTTTTTAAAACATTTTTATAAAAAAAATTTGGGGGATTACTTTGTTTAATAAACATACATACAAAATCTTGGAAAATTCCAAACCTCCAAATACATTAGAAAAAGGGAAAAGAGTACCTAATGGCTGAAAAATGTTGTTTTGGAATTAGTACATGTAAATCTGGCAACAAAGTTTTGTTGGAATTAACTAACTCCTTTTCCAACTACAACCTTATATTACTGTTTGTATTATATCCACTTTTCCATAAATGCACATTTTCGTGATTAAAAGTTAAAATGAAAATTCGATCTTTTGAAGCGTCGTTGGGTTCCCGGTTCCTTTAAGACTTCTTTCTTACGAGAAACAAAATATAAAGAAATCGCTAAAAATGATAATGTAATAACAAAACCTTCGACAACTTACTGAGTGGAATTGATGAAAAATATAATGAGTAGAGCTGAGAAAAAACGCATTTTCAAATCATGAATTCTCGATTTATGTCTACAAAATTTAAAAACAAATGAGTATACCCATTTTACAATTATAAAAATAATAATATAATAATAAAGTCTTTACAAAAAAGTATTTACTTATCTAATTTATACAATTTAAGGTAACCAGAATTTTTACAATAAACTAGTATGAATAAAAGAAAATTCTTTGAATAAATGATTCGATATAGTGATAATCAGTTTTGTTAATTACCCAAATTAAAATAAATACTGTTATATGACAATATGAATGTCCAATGTTTACTGTATCCATTTCCGATCAAGAAAATGGAAGAAATTGGGTACATTGCAGCATAGCTTCTTGCCAGTTGATCAAACTGAAGCGAACCCCCAATGCTTACTTTTCACGATTGCTTGGTCCTCGTTA
This sequence comes from Oedothorax gibbosus, assembly GCA_019343175.1. NCBI lineage: Eukaryota > Metazoa > Arthropoda > Arachnida > Araneae > Linyphiidae > Oedothorax > Oedothorax gibbosus. The sequence continues at coordinate 10,361,082 of CM033282.1, read as the reverse complement.
GTTTTACTTCATTAATTGTTTCAGTCAAAATAAAACTATGCACAATTTTAATGACTTTCATTTTAATGACTTCAATTAGTATGTTATAAAGGAAATAAGTTACATTATGCGTTATTGACTATGACCATAAAAAATGAAAAACAAAAACTTGTAATTTCATAAGTATTACAATTTAATACATTATTATTTTTTATTATAACATATATTATTGATAGAACACAGTTATTCTTTATTTTGCTTTTTTAATGTCACACGAGAAATAATTATTCTTTATTCTAGATATATTTATATCTTTATTTAAATTAAAAGTTATAGAGCTTAGAAACTGCATGAGAATAGTCTATTTTCTAAAGAAACATTCATGAATAAAAAGTTTTGTTTTTTGAATTAACATTATTTTAATAGAGCAACTTTTTAACACAAAACGTAAATATTTTTCTAAAACAAGAGCAAGGAGACTTTTTTCAGTATAATTTTCGTGTTCTACCTTCCTAAATTCATTCAGAATGTGGGACTTTCACCTCGAGGTCCCCAAACTTATATTTTGATTAACGAAAATTGTCTGCCTATTTTCATAAGAGAATCATGAAAAGTGATTTTAACGTGTTTTTTCTTAGTCGCATTACCGGACAAGAAAAACCCATTAATTTACTCTACTCCGGAAAAAAAATACACACACTTCTCCAAAATGTTCCTGATCTAACATCAAACTCAGGAATTTTAGTATTTTACATCATTGATAAGTTTCTTTTTTTTACCATTTTTTACCCATCCATTTAGTAAAGAAAAAAGATAAAGCCAGAATAAAACAATCTGAAATGTTTCCTAGACTCTTGTTTTCATTTTTTAGATTAATGAGATAGAGACAAGAGACATAAAACCGCATCTGTGCTTAATTTTTAGATTTGTCCTGAATCAAGCATCATAAAAATATCATTTGTCAAAAAAATAGCTTGATATTTGGATGCGAAAATACATACATTTTTGACAAATTTAAAGTATCGTTCTGCTTTTTGTGTAGTTTTATTGAAATTATGTAGGGGTAAATCCTTGTACATACATTGGCGAAGGATTGATTTTTAAATAGCCTATCCTTTGAAAAATAATGAGTAAACATGTTTTAAAGCAGTAGTAAAACGTCAAAAAATAATTATGAATAAAATTTTTTGTAAAGCTAAATTTGAATAATATATACTTAATTTAAAAATAAAGAACATTTATAAGCGCAAAAAAGGTTGCTATGAATTAGTGCCTTTGAAATCAAACGTTTATCTGGTCCAATGTGCCCCTTTTCGTCGGGGTCATTATTTCAATCCAGGATATCCTGATTAGTTCTCACACTTAACAATAGCTGCAATCATCTTATTAAATAAAAATTCTCATTTTAAAGTTTTTTTAATGTACAGGACCTACGCTAGTGTTTTATCAATGTATTGGGTATTTAAATAAATTTTAAGAAAAAAAACTATTTGCATTAGGATAGCTTGGTTTAATTGGTAAACAATAATGGAACTTTTCCTTCCAATGTCAATGTAATCCAACTAATGAATGTTCGAAATTGATTGAATATTTTTCAGGAAACGTCACTATTGCTTAATTTACTTTGCTATTTGTTCTAAATATCTATAAGAGATCCCAGAAATTTTTTTCTGCCAAACGTTTAGTAGAAGTATGTTATGCACATTTAAAAACTTACTACAATGTTATTTTTACAGTAAGAGACACATTAAATCATTTATTGTATTTAAAATAGATTTGTATATTTATTAAAATAGATTTGTATACTTATTAAAATAGATTTGTATATTTATTAAAATAGATTTGTATATTTATTAAAATAGATTTGTATATTTATTAAAATATATTGAATATTTATTGTATTGCGTTGCATTTTAAAGCTTATAAAATTCTATTAAACAATAGAAAAAACTTCACATTTCCTGAAAATATAATTAAAGCATCACAAGTCGGAAGGTGTTGTGATGCCTAATTGCTTGAAGATCTTTCTGCTCTAGCTCAGTGATAATCTATCTGTAAATCAGTTTTCAGTATTGCGAATTATTCATTGGTGGGAAATGCCCTCATTTAAATGATATACATTATGCATTAACACTCTTTTATAACGTGTCGAATTTATTTCTAATCTTTTGTTCATATGTTACTCTTAAATATAATCTATATTCCACCCGTGCTTGAATAGACAGTTAATGTAATACCTGTATTTAAAATAAATACTAATCAGTGATATAAATGTTTGGTTCAGAAGTTTGTTATTTGCTAAAGTTATTGTTCAAGTCCCTAAGGCAACAAGTTCATAATAATCCCATAGTATTAAAAAAAGTAGCTTAAATCCTAATTCATTATGTAATATGTATATCCTCGTCGAGGATGAGCTATGAATAAATGATGTTATGCGAAAATAATGCAAGCTTTTCCCGGATTAAAAATTCAGAGCTGGTAAGTACTTCACGTAATTTGTTGGCTTAGTTGATAAACACTAATTAGAAGTATCCACGGAAACTAGAATCAAAGCAGAAACTAAACAATAACGAGAAAGGATAACCTACTACATGTTAATAAGTCTGGAACAACGTAGTTAGGTATTTCGGGGAATACAAATGAATTTTATAAGTAGAACATTAATTAGTAGTTAATTTTATTTTAACCGAAATTTATTTGTGTGTAAGTATTCCTTATATATTCAACTCTGCAAAGTTTTTATGCTGTTAAATAAAAGTGAGGATGTACGATGTACATCAATCGTTTGTTATCAATTAAGCTTTTTAGTTGAAATATATTTGTTTTATAATTGTAGTTATTAATATAAAAATAATAGATTCCATTAAAAGTACAAACTATGTATAGGGAACTAGTGTATAGCTGCTTTCTTAATAGTTAAAAGTAATTATAAGATGAGATTTCTTTCATCCTTTTCAGAAAGTGAAAATATTCTTAAAATTTTCCAGTGAAAACTATTCAAAACGCCAAAAAAAGATAATATTCCAGAAATGTCTTACGTATATTATTTTTCATATTGCAGTTTTAGAAAAAATAAAACATTAATTAAAAAAATTAAACTTACACAAATACGTAAATTTAAAATTAATATTTAAAAAATCATTTTTTCAGGATATTAGATAATTTTTTTATTTAAAAGACTAGCACAAAATGAAATTGAATAACTGAATGAATAACTGCTTACCTTAAATTCACTCTACTCCGTCAGAAAAACAGTGCAATAGGAAACACGACTTAACGTCCCTTCAAACTTACATTAAGCGAACATGTTTACATTGTGTCACTTTTTATATATCCTGACGGGAAATTACATGAAATTGATATTGCTTTCTGGAAGTGCAAGGCCGTGTAGATAATTATTTTTTTTTGTGCTCCATGTGCTAGAAGCAGCTGTCATCTCGGAGTACGCTAAAACTAATTGCGTTTGATAAATGAAGTTGGGAGTAACAACGAAAGAAAATTGGGATATGTGTTTACATTGCAGTTCGTTAATAAAAAAACCTCTCATAATTTTTTAACTTGTTCGTAATAAAGATAAAAAAGGTTTTCTCACGATTTAGTAAATACAGTGCCATGCAAAAGTTTAGGCACAAAAAAATTTAAAGTTAAGAATTTCCCTTAACTGGTCTTGTCAAAATAATTAGTGGTACTTAAAATCAGGCAGATATAAATAATTAAAAAATAATAAGCAGTAGAGTTTACCATTTATTTTGAGTTAACTAAAATTGATGCTTCTTTTCAATTTAATTTTGAGAACAGTTGCGCTTTCTGCAATAACTTGTAAAAACACCTAACAGTCATTGCATATACGACAAATTTGGTCTTTTGTTCAAAATATGATTTTTATACTACAGGGTGATCGTTAATAAAACACCCCTACTCTGATCCCTCTATACAGTGAACTACTCAGAGTAACGACTCAAAACTTGGTAAGCATACTATTCAAGACACGGGGAAACGGATTATGCAAAAAAATTAGTTACCAATATGTATTTTTTCTTTTTTTAGCGCCCTTTATAGGAGTATCTGGAACTATTTTTTTCGCAAAATCCATTTCCCCACTTCTTGAATAGTACGGGTGATCGGTAATACAACACCCCTACTCTGAGCCCTCTATACAGTGAACTACTCAGAGTACAGACTCAAAATTTGGTAAGCATACAAACTCCGAGAGAGGGCGCTATACAGAAATTATACTAAAAAGAGACAAAATACATATTGGTAACTATTTTGATTGCATAATTTGAGTCTTTACTCTGAGTAGTTCACTATATAGAGGGCTAAGAGTAGGGGTGTTTTATTACCGATCACCCTGTATATGTCCCCATATGCAGGCCCAAAAATGTTTCTGTTCTAATGATTATTTTATAGTTAAACTATCATTGTATTTTGCAGAACGAATTTAAGATTATCTTTGCATTTAAAAGATTTGATAATTGCTAAACTATTTTCGTGTTCAACTCAACTGCTTAAAAACTCGAACTAAAAAATGAAAAGATTGTATGTTAGAGTGGATCGTAAGTATCGTCAAAAACCCTTTTTTGAGGGAATGAAAAACGGCTAGTTGGGGTAATTTACTTTTCGACATCATAAAGAAAGGAGAACAAAATTATTTTCCTAACTTTATTCCTTGATGTTCTACTATGGCCCAGGCATCAAAGTAAAACTGTGAAAGTGCAAGTTAGAAAGTTCCACTTTATTCACTTCTATTGCAGCTAAAGTTCAATCAGCGATTTTCTGTGATCGTTTCTACAATGTTTCATTTCTTGAATTTCTAAATAAATGTATTCTGTCTGCTAAAAAAATCAAAGCTCTGGAGACAGTTAACTTATAAATAACTAAATAAAAAATGTAAATGCAAAAGGTGTTGAATATTGTGTTTGTATTGTCTCTACAACATATTTTTTAAATGATTTTTTGGATTGAAAATTTAGTGTACTGGAGGAAAAATAAAAAAATACAAATATTAAAACTTTAGGGCCATATAGCGATATCTAAAGACATACAACTTGGAAAAAATATTTTACCTCAGGCTTTATGACAGAAGCTGGCGGTTTTCATGTTTCACAAAAAAGTTTTTTTTTAGCTACCCTACATTATATTTCACATAATCTAATTAAGTTTGAAAAATGACTTAATTTATTTTGCCTACATGTGAAATATACTTGTTTTTTAATTTCATATTATTATTAATTTTCCCAGATTTCGGTTTAGTCTTAGATCCAGCCTGTTTTTAGTTATTACTTCTAGATGAGTTACTTTTCAGAGAACACACGTAAAAAGACATACTCCAATGGTTATATGTGCGTGAACAAAAAATATAACATGCGCTTTGATAGAATACATTTATTACACCTTAAGGGTATTCCCCTTTAATTGTTTTCCTTGTTTGCACCTTAAGGGTATGAAAACGTAAATGTATTACATATCTTGACATAATTACTAGCAATAGTGACTTATATATATGCTAAACAAAATACAAGTAAAAACTAATATGAAATCCCACCGTATGTAGAAAACAGCAGTTCTTAGTTTGAGTAAAATTTGAGCGGACAAAATTCACTTTCATGAGTACAACACAATAAATGCTTAGTCATAGTAAATCAACTTAAAAATGGTATAAAACTATAAACATAAATACTAAAAGTCTCTTTCAATGCCTATCAAAGCAGTTTGTAAAGCTTTAGGCTAAACATGTTGCTGAAGCGTTTACATGCGTCTGGAAGTGTACGTAATCCAATAAATGAAATTGAAAAATGCAAATGCAGTTGGAAACAGAAAGCGTGAAAGAACATCAATTCTTTGGGCCGTAGTTGAGTACTTATTCAGCCATTTCAAAGCAGAAGAAGAGAAGTGATGTGCTCTTTTGACTGAATCCTCCATTCTCATGGCTTTCTGCAAAATTAAATTTTCAAAACATTATTTACAAGCGTTGTTACACTATAAAAAATCTGTTAGAAAAGATATTTCTGCAGTTTTCTTACAGAAAATGTTTGTCTACAGAAAAGGAAATTTTACGCCTTGATTCACGCCTCAAAAATGAGGCCCTTCAAAAATTCGCCTCGAATTGTCAAAAGACTAATTTTATCTATTACTGATCAGATCTGTAAGCACTGATATAGATTGCAGCTGTTGATAACAAATTTTTCAGTTTGATTATAATAAGAAAAGGTGATAGGTTTCCGCTATGGCTTAATGATCATAGCGCTCGGCTTTTTTTGCCATCAACCAGGGTTATGCCGGTCGAATAAAGGTGACTAATTTGTATATTACCGGAGTCTTTTTTAAATGTACAATACCCCATCAATACATCTGTTATGTGTTAATATTTTCTGTATTGCTCTGTTATAAGATAATTCTCTGGCAATATGTTTTTCCCGGTTCGTTACGTATATTTACTGACAATTTTTCTGACAGAATTTTTTTCAGTATATATAAGTAGATTGAATTATTTGAATCTAATACGAGGCAGGGGTACAACTCAACAAAGGGGTGTACAACTTATTTATGTTAAATAAAAATTGCAAAAGTTCTGTAATTTAATTAAATGTCTGATGTTTCATTGAATCATTTTAGAACATAAAGCAATTTTTAGAAGAACGATAAAAAAGTCTTTTTTTGAATACGTATTATTGGATCAAGATATAGTACAGTTGTTAATAAATTGAAATGAAATTACTTTCTCTGAAATGTATTCGTTAACGAAATGAGTGCACACACAAATATAGATAAAATATAGTGTTTTAGTTATTAATAAAAAAATACAAGTTGAAAATATGTTGGATATTTAATTTTAAAATATTAGATTTGAGTATTTAAATTTATGCTGTTTATTTAACACACATTTTCTTCAATCTTTTTAACTCTTAATTTTTTAAGGTAATTGAATAACCTAATTCAACCATTCATTGTACTTTAAAAAACAATGTAGAGTGATTCACTAAAATAATTACCCTCTTTAGGAATGATAATCTTTAAGTAAACAAGTAACACGTATTTCTTAATATTCACCCCTTCAACAATTTAGGTAAAATATTACTTTCTTTTTGAATATAACTTTAATTAAAAATTTTTTATTCAAATATGTTTAAAATATTAAATAATCAAAATCCAAATATAATTTTTCTTACATCATCCTCATTGATTGCCAGACGACCCACAGACTCATTGGCCACACAATTGCTCACCAAGCACAGCTCGAGGAGGACACATAATATGAAAATAACACAAAACCCCATCCAGACGTCGAGTGCTTTTGTATAAGAAACTTCCGGACTCTTCGCGTTGATAGAAGTTGTGATCATAATAGTTGATATCAGGACTGCGATCCATATGCCCATGCGTACGTTGGAAGACCTAGGGTTGAGCCAAAACACAACCCAGGACAGTATGACAAGAGTAGCTGTAGGCATGTAGGCACTCTCTAAGTAGTAGAACGTATTTCGGGAGAAAGCCATGTCTATCTTTATACAGCTGTATTCACCTGGAATAAAAAAGGTAAGCTTAAATTTAAATAAGTGTGATTTTTTTCTAACCTCTTTAACTCCCTAAAAAAATCTTACGCATATCCTTTTTATATGAACGCCTTTTTTAAAACAATATAGAGAGATAAGTATGTTTTACAAGTAATTAAAAAAAAATAACGTTTAACATTTTCGGAGGGTCACGTCAATTTAGTGGAATTCGAAGTTATGATCATTAAAATGCATATATTTTGTGTTCTATGAATAAACAAACGAGCTTTGTCACTTTTTTGTGATTAAAAATCCCTTTTAAGTTTTGTTTTAATCCGAACTGTCGTATAAATTAACCCCTGAAAAACCTGCAAGGATTCCAAAATCTGCTTGACACTTTTGCTACGTCATTTGATTTTTACAATTAATCAATCATCTGCCTAGGTATCAGTATTTTTGGAAACCTTGAACATTCAAGTTTATAATAGAACTTTTAGTACTATAAGAAAGTTATAAAATAAAGTTGTGAAGTGAATTATACAAAAGTTCATGTATGTGAGAGGTTAAAATCGTTACCACTCGTAAAAAGCGTATGTTTTGTGTAATCTTATTCATCGCTTTATAATTTATTTATTTTGACTTTTGTTGAAGTTCATGTAGAACAGAGATGTTTTTATTATAAAGATCAATTCGTATTATAAATTAAATATTTTCGGAAGATATTTCATTGCTTCTGATTAATGTAAAGAAGCTAGAATTTCATTTTCGTTCCATTTCGCAAATTATTTAGAATTACTTCAAAAGCTACATTAACTAACTAAAGCTAACTAAATTTCAGTACTATTTAAAACTTGAAGAGAGAAAACACGCAAATTGAAATTCTTACTGACATTTAATTTTTTTTTGTAAGTTAATTGGCGAATAAGATTACAAAGTTGTCTGCCCTGAAACGTTGTTTATTTTTTACTTAGTCCAATGTTATTTATAGCCGTGAAACTTTTTATGCATGAATTTTTTTCTTCCTTTAGTAAGAGTGGGTGTCAATTTTCATTAGTTTTAGGCGTCTGGATATTATAAGTTTGTATTTAAGCTGACAACTTAATGTTTATTTTAAAGATAACAAGTAAAAGGCAAAAATGTTTCAAATTATTCCCCGTGATTTCTTAAGTTCAGGCATAGACGCAGTTAACTAAGATTACAGATAGTTTTACGGTAGAGAAATAGCAAGTTAACAATAAAAGGCTGTAATATTATACATCAAACATTTGTTTTTTCGAATACAATCGATTACAATATAATCGTTAATATTTTTTTTAATTTAATTTTTTAATTTTATTTTTTTTATGATATTCTAACCACTAAGCTAGTAAGTAACTATAAATTTAAAAGTAGTACTTCCAAGTGGTATTGCGTGGAGGAACATTTTTACAAACCTGTATTTGTTTTGCTAGTGCAATAATCTGTATAATATGCAGTTAAAGTAAATTTCGGCAAATGGAGATTCTTTGTCACTTGGACAGGGTCTCCTTCTTTCCATTTAAATACTATATCTGCTGTAGTATATCCATCTGAAATAGTTATCACATTTATTTAGACTTATAATGTAAAAGATGTGTGTGTACATAAAGTTCGTCGTTAGTATTCTTTTTATGTACTTACAACTAGCGGCCTTTATGCTTAAAATTTGATCATCTAGAGGGTAATTTCTAAGACTCATTGGGCAAAACAGACTCAAAGAAATCCTAAAATAAATCATAAACATTTAAGAAATTCAAAGATTGTAAAATTAAAAAATAATATATACCGAAATTTGTACTTTTTAATATTATTATTAAAAAACATATAAATCTTTTACCAATTTTATTTTAATGTAATTATAACATGTGACTGATTCCTCGTGAAAAATCATAAGCACAAGTCAAATCTTATCACCCAATAGTGTTTGGTTAACGGTAAATCTTTAAAAAGAAAATAGTTACCTGGTACTATACAGAACAGTGCCGTCGGGGAAAATCCGTATAAGATTGTTTGGTGTAATCATATTATGGAAATGACCTGTGTCTTCATTTGAAAAGAACAAGTCCGGGATCCAAATTCGTTCTAGCCTGGTCAAAGTAATGTAATTCAACTCTTTGTTTTCATATTTCAATCGATCGTCCTTCCAAGATTGTCGGAATGTTAACTGCGCATTATAGACCTACAATATTCATTAATAAACAAAATTATTATAAAGGTAATGATAATAATATAAAAATAACGATGTATAATACAATATGTATACAAATTTATGTATATTATTTCATGTTTTTTACAAGGCAAATAAAATAGAAGTAAGGTATGATTAGTTAATATAAATCTAAAGATTTTTTTTCTACATTTACGTTTAGTGTTCAACCAACCACAATAACGTCCTTCACTAAAAATTAATAAAACATTGTAAACTTATTAATCATCTGCATATTCAATTTGAAATGGAATATTATATTACAGCAAGTCAACTAAAGTGATACTTACTGATAACTCTTACATTATTTAAAAAAAAAAATTGGATATTTTAACTAGGTATAGCATGATCATTAAATTTGGTTTCATTTGTAATGGCAACAAAAACGTCCCTCAATAGTAATAAAATCTTATATAATCCCTAAATATTCTGTAAGGTAAAGATTATTTATTTAAAAATTATCTATACATAAAATTGAAATATTACTAATATTATCTCTATGAATATTTAAAAAAATTATATGGAAATGCTTCTTATTCCTGTAAAAGTAAACGTAAATTCAAATAATATTGATTTTTTTGGCATCACTAATGTTTTATATAAAAAAAATTACAACATATGAACTATGTTTGTTTAGTTCTTTAAAAAGAGAATGATTGTATTGAAATATATATACCTGTTTTACATCGTCTATGTTGCTTAAGCTTCTTATGAAAGTATTTACATGTACAACTACTGGACCTAAAACAGTTAAATTTCTTATTTCACAGTGACTTTATTTCATAGTGACAAAGAATAATTTTAGAGGTTATTACATATATTCCAAAAGTAAATAAGTATCACGTAAATATTGCACTGTTCCTAAGTTGCTTGCTTACTAACTTAATAAAAATATTGTCATTTAGATTGTATAGGAATTTAATGAGGTAGTTGGAAAATAGCAGTTGTAACAGTAAACACCAAAAAACACATACCTGTTCCATTTTCTCCAGATGGCCGTATACTTGGATCATATTCACTGAAGATTGCATTTAAAATATTACGTTCTAGTTCCAGTAAAGATTTCTTAGCCCTGTAATTTTTAAGTCCAATGGTAAATTTATCATCTTTTAAAAACTCTATCATAATTCAGAATGAGATACAATATTTTTGATGTTATGAATGTCTTCAAGCTCTTGGGAAACAAAATATAAAGAAATCAAAATATAAAGAAAATAATAATGATAATTAAAAACAACCAAAACCGTTTACAACTTACTGAGTTGAAGTGATGGAAAATATTAGTAGAGCTGAGAATATCAAAAAACGCATTTTCAAAACATTGAACTCTCGATTTATGTCTAAAAAATTGTAAACAAATGAGTATATTACAATGGTAAAAACAATAATAAAATAAAAAACTGAACAAAAGAGTATATACAAATCGAATTTTTATATCATAAGGTAACCAAAATTTTACAATAAACTAGTTGGAATAAAAAAATTAAATACATACATTAAATAATTTTTTTGTAGTTCTCTTTTAATTATTTAAACTATGATGTTCATTAATGAAAACAGTTAAACACATTAATCAATGCAGTCCCGGGATGGCCAATGCCGACTGTATCCCATTTCACCTTACGAGACCGGTGATGACAAGAGTACATCACAGCATACACTTAGAAAAAACTTGTGCTGACCTTCAATACATAACAAATTGTGTTTTTCCCAGTTATTACAAGTTCTGTTGAAACAATACAAACCTTTTATTGCAATCGAATAATAATGCATGGTTTGCACAAAATTTGTAAAGGCACAGGAGGTAAGTATTTTACCGAAATGTAGTTCAGAATCCGCTCTATAATGTTACGGTTCAATAGCTATACTAAAGCTTAAAATATATATGATGGTACTTGGAATGTTATAATTTTGTTATGCATATTTAAGAAAACAATATAATTTGCAGTTTCTTGTCAATCGCGCATGGATGTATTAATAATCACCAATCGCTATCGTCAGTTGTGTTGGAACAACATAAATTTGTGTTCGTATATCATCAAACACAATTTTTGCAATAAAACAACACAATAGCCACTATAACACAACAATAACACAACATTGTGTTCCACTTGGGCTGTTTGAACACAAGTTTTTCTGAGTATAACTTCCGGTCAGTTGGTCGAACTGACACGAGCCCCCAACGTTAACTTTCCATTCGAGCTTTGCCCTCAATAGTTATTTCAATAAGTGTTTGAGTTAAAAAAAAAACTATTCGCAATTTTAAAGACTTTTTTTCTAATTAGGATATTATAAAGGAAGTACTTTACATATATAATGTCCATTATTGACACTATACAATATAACACTTAAAATTTCATAAGTATTCGAATTTAATAATTAATTTTTGGTTATTATAGCATATGTTGTTGATACAACACAGTTATTCACTTTTGATTATTTTTCAATGTCACACGAAAAATAATTAATCTTTATTCTAAGTATATTTATACCTAGTCATACCTATAATTAGTAGTCAAATTGAAGGTTATACAGCATAAAAAACAACATGAGAAACGTCTGTTTTGCAAACGAAAAATATATATTAATAACTAGTTTTATTGCATAAATATTGTTTTAATCGAGCCTCTTTTTAACACAAAAAACGTAAATATTTCTTTGCCAAGAGTTAAGATTTTTTCAGAATAATTTTCGTGTTTGCCACCATGAATTCATTCGGAATGTGTTACTATGGCCCCAAACTTTTAATTTTTGATCAACGAAAATTGTCTGCCTATTTTTATAAGAGAATCATGAATAATAATTTTACGCGTTTTTTCTCAGTCGCATTACCGGACAAGAAAAACCCATTAACTTACTCTACTCCGGAAAAAAATGAACATTCTTTTCCACAATATTCCTGACCTCACCTCAAACTCGGCAATTTTAGTATTTTACATCATTGATAAGATTATTTTTTTAACCTTTTTTTACCCATCCATTTATTAAGAAAAAAATGAAGCCGGAACAAAACAATCTGAAATGTTCTCTTGACTCTTGTTTCCATTTTTTGGATTAATGAGATAGAGACATAAAACGCATCTGTGCATAATTTTAGATTCCACACTACGTTTATAACGTAAAAAGTGGAAGGTATTATAATCATTCAGTCCGTCTGTCTGACTGTCCGTCTGTCTGACTGTCCGTCTGTCTGACTGTCCGTCTGTCTGACTGTCCGTCTGTCTGTCTGTCCGTCCGTCTGTCACCCACTTTCATAAGCCAAACTACAAATGCTACAGACAAGTGTGATACGTCAAAAAATTTAGCGTATCAAAATTAGAAGACATTGAAAATCTCAGAAAAAAATTCTAATTCTAAGTACTTTAATTAAAAAAAAAACTGCAAAATTTAATGCTCATTTAAAAAGCATAAGAAGCCATTTTCATTAGAATTAAATCACCATTGCCATTCGCAACAATCACTCAAGGTACTTTAATTCTTTCAAATAATAAATTAAAAGAAATTTATTTTTGCGACATCACTCAGCTTGAAATGAAATGAGGTCAAATATATTTCACTAAGAGATTCTTTGTTTGTATGTTGATATGAAATGCTTTGGTTCCATTTAGAAGAGGAATATTACATATTTTTTTCTTTGAAATATAAATTAATTTTTGCAAACGATAATAATTATTGAAGAAATAATTATTGAATTTCCGAAATAAAATAAAAGAAACTAGCCAAATTTGGCGTGTAAATGTTTATAATAAAATTAATATTGTGTTTGGCGACTTTTTTCCTGTTGAACACAAATGTTGTGTGGAAGCGCTCTGAGTAACAGAATCTGTTACAAACCTACTTTTAACATTTGTCCTGAAGGAAGTATCATAAAAATATAATTTTGTCAAAAAATAGCTTGAAAGTTTGTATGCAAAAATAAATACATTTTTGACATATTTAGCGTAACATCGTTCTGCTTTTTGTGTAGTTTTTTGTAACATTATGTAAGTAAATCCGTGTATACATTAGCAAGGGATTTGGTTTTAAAATAGCCTATCCTTTGAAAAATAGCGAGTAAACATGCTTTAAAGTAGTAATAAAATGTTAACAAATTATGAATAAAAGTTATTGTAACGATACACTTAAATACTATATACTTAATTTAAAAATAGAGAAAATTGAGGTTTAAAAATAGAGGTTGTTATGAACTAGTGCCTTTTAAACCAAATGTTTATATGATCCAATGTGTCCCTTTTCGTCGTTCATTATTTCAATCCATGATATCCTGATTGGTTCTCACACTTTACAAAATCTGCAATTAACTTATTAAATAAAAATTCTCCTTTTTTAAGTTGATTTTTCAAAGTACACGATCTAGGCCAGTGTTTTATCAATATACTAGGTATTTAAATAAATTTTAAGAAAGCATTAGGATACCTTGGGGCAATTGGTAAACAAAAATGGAACTTTTCCTACTAATGTAAATGCAATCTAACTGATGTATGTTGACTTATCGATTGAATTTTCCACTATTGCTGTATTTCCCTTACTATTTGTTCTAAATATCTATAATTGATCACAGAAAATTGTCCTCTGCCAAACTATTAGTATAAGTATGTTATGCACATTTAAAAACTTACTACATTGTTATTTTAGAACTAAGAGACACATTAAAATATTTATTTAAAATATATTTGTATATTTATTAAGATATATTTGTATATTTATTAAAATATATTTGTATATTTATTAAAATATATTTGGATATTTATTAAAATTTATCAAATATTTATTATAATGAGTTGAAGAACTCTCCGTTTCATTTTAAAGCTCATGGCATTATATTAAATAATAAAAAAAACGTGACGCGATTTCCTGAAAATATAATTAAAGCATCGCAGGTAGGCAAGTTTTTTGATGCCTAACTGCTTGAAGATCTTTCCGCTCTATCTCACTGATAATCTATCAAGAAAACAGTTTTTAGTATTGCGAAGGATTCATTGATGGGCCATGAACTCATTCAATGATATATATTATTCATTTACACTATTTTATAACGTGTTGAATGTATTTCCAATCTATTGATCATGTGTTACTCTTAAATGCAATCTTTCTTCCACCTGTGCTTGAATAGACAGTTTATGTAATACCCTTTATTTAAACTAAATAGTAATCAGTGATAATAAACGATTGGTTTAAAATTTTGTTATTTGCTAAAGTTACTGTTCAAGTCCTTAAGGCAACAAGTTCATAATAATCTCTTAGTATTTAAAAAAAGTATCTTAATTCCTAATTCATTATGTAATATATATATCCTCGTCGAGAGGATGAACAATGAATAAATGATGTTATGCGAAAATAATGCAAGCTTTTCCCGGATTAAAAATTCAGAGTTGGTAAGTACTTCACGTAATTTGTTGGCTTAGTTGATAAACACTAATTAGAAGTATACACGGAAACTAGAATCAAAGCAGAAAATAAAAATAACGAGAAAGGATAAACTACTACATGTTAATAAGTCTGGAATATTGTAGTTGGGTATTTCAGGGAATACTAATAAATTTTATGAGTAGAACATTAATTAGTAGTTATTTTTATTACAACCGAAATTTATTTGTATGTAAGCGTACCTTATGTATTCAAGTCTACAAAGTTTTTATGGCAACTTTAAGCTGTTGAACACAAATGAGGACATACACTGTACATCATTAGTTTATAATTAATGAGGCTTTTTAGGAGAAATGTATTTGTTTTGTAATTGTAGTTATTAATAGTTATAATACACAAATGGTATAATTTAAAATACAAACTTTGTATAAGTAACCATTAAAAATGCGTTATTAAAATAAATTAAGCAGCTTTCTTAATGGTTAAAAGTAATTTTAAGAAGAGATTTCTTTCATCTTTTTCCAAAAAAAAGAAGTATTGATAAAATTATCCATTGAAAAACTCTAAAAAAACGATAATAATCCAAAAATGTCTTACGTATATTAGTTTTCACATTGCAGTTTTAGAAACTTAAAATTATTTAAATAATTAAACGTACAGAAATGCTTAAATTTAAAATAAATATTAAAAAATTCATTTTTAAGGAGTTTAAATAAATTGTTAGTTTAAAAGACTAGCACAAAATGAAATTATACACGAGAATTTCTGCTTACCTTTAATTCACTCTACTCCGTCTGAAAAACAGTGCAATAAGAAACAGGACTTAGCGCCCCTTCAAACTTACATTAAGCGAACGTGTTTACATTGTGTCACTTTTTATATATCCGGACGGGAAATTACATGAAATTGATATTGCTTTCTGTAAGTGCAAGGACGTGTTGATAATTATTTTTTTTTCTCCATGGGCTTGAAGCAGCTGTCATCTCGGAGTACGCAAAAACTAATTGCATTTGATAAATGAAGTTGAAAGTAACAACGAAAGGAAATTGGATATGAGTTTACATTGCAGTTCGTTAAGAAAAATCTTCTCATAAAGTTTTAACTTGTTCGGAATAAATATAGAAATGTTTTTCCATTATTTAGTGAATACAGTGCAAAGTAAAAGTTTAGACGCAAAATATTTTAAAGTTAAGAATTTTCCTTAATTGGTCTTGTCAAAATAAGTAGTGGTACTTAAAATCAGGCAGATACAGGTAATTAAAAAATACTAAGTGATAGAGAAAATTGCAATAAATTTATTTGCAGAAATAGCAAAAATTACTGTTGCAAAAGTTTAGCCAATGTCTTTAATGCATGTTTAATGACTAATCTTAGACTTTTCATCGTTTAACTTTATTTCTTATAACATTAAACTTCAAACCAAATACTTTTCAATTGAATTAAGAATTTTTTTAAACACTTTTTTCTCGATCGGGCAGGCATAAATATTTAAAAAATAATGAATGGTAAAGAACATAACAATTGATACATTTTATTTGGAGAAATAAAATTAAAATTGCAGTTCCAAAAGCTTACACAATATCATATTAATGCATTTTAATGACTTTTCTTCGCTTTTTCACTGCTTAATTGTATTTCTTATGACATAAAACTTTTAAACAAACAATTTTCAATTGTATTAAATTTTACAACCATTTAGGTTCAATTTTATGCTAAGTAGAAAATATCCCAATTTTAAACTTTTCTACAGTGAAATACTACCGCCATTTGTCTAACCTTTACGGGTTAATATCGCTCAAAGGTTCTCAACTGGATTTAAATCCGCACCAATCTATCACCTAGGAAGGAAAAATGCAGAGTCCTATACTACTATCATAAAAAAGAGGTTCATTATAAGTTTTTAAAATGCTCGTTTTTAAGTATTAAATTTTCTTATAAGATAGTTTATGTGTTGTAAACTTAATCTTACATAACTTTGGTTTAAATTCTATATTTGAAAATATATTTTGGGGGCACTGTGGGCTCCTAAAAATTAATATTCTAGGTGCCAAGTGCCTCTTTCAAATGCATCTCAAATGACTTCCTAAATAAAGATGTTATTACTAAAATATAATAAATAATATGTATATTCTCTTTTTGCAGATTCTCTTTTGCAATGCAGATTGTCATAGCGGTTTGTGCAATGAATAAAAAATATTAAATTTCTTGAAGTTATATTTATTCTTTAAGGAAAGCATTTCTTTAAATTTTTAACATCAACGTATAAATAACATTTGCTTTACTCTAACAATCAATGAAAAAATTAAAAGTAGTTAGTTGGCATAAAACATTAATAAAAATGCCATTTTTAATTTAAGAGATTTTAAAAATGATAGAATAATTCTTGAAATGATAGGAAACTTGAGATTTCAGGGTTTTCTCATAAAATAAACACTTTAAAATTACAACTGAAGACATAATAAAACGAAAGAAAATTATTGTTGATCGTTCTTTTTCTAAAAAAATTCTTTAATAACTTTTTTAGGGAAAATTAGTTTAAAATCATACAAAAAGATTCAAAATTGTTTAAAATAGCTTGTTTGGTTTAGCTGGTCATTACTTTAAATACGATGCAGTAGTATTTTTTTATAACTTGTATCTAGTTTGTTTCTTGATTTATTAAAAAGATGAATGTGAACAATCAGTTGACAAACATATTTCTAGAAAGTAACTCTTAAATATTTATTAAACCATGTGTCGAAAAAGGATTTCAACTTCATATCAAAATAAAAGAATATAACTGTTTCGAGCAAACTACTTGTTACACTGTAGTCCAAACAATACAAACAATTTAAATTTATTTATTGTTTGCTAAAATGTTAACTAAAACAATATTTTTCCCTGCCATTATATTCCATGGTTCCATAGCTATTGTGTTTATAATATTTCCAAATATATTATTTATACTAAACACTACAAAACATAGTTTCGAAACGAGTATGTTAAAGACTGTATTAAAAATAAATAAATTCACTTTCCGATTTCAAGGTTTGTAAAATTTATCACCGCAGTCTATGCAATTAGAGGCATCAGAACGAAAAAATAGCCAAGAGCCGATATGTCTCTTTATCCTACTCATTTTTATCCAAATACAAGTGCGAAAAAATGACTGATCTGTTATCTCAGACGAACGAGGCCTTCTGTTGTTCATTTTATTAATTAACAATTATTAAATTGAAATAAAAACTTGTGTTTTGTGCCTAGAAACATATTTTTGAGTTAAATGTTTCAAATTTAGATTAAATATTCTTACAAGCATAATTTTTTGAAACCTACAACAAAACCAACTCTTCGAAAGTTTTGTTGGGGAATTAAAGAAGTAAGGCATTCGCTTATAATCTTAAGAGTAGTGAAACTTCCCCACCAGTTTTCGTATCCGGCCACTCTGACCGTCCATTAACAGTGTTCTTCAATTGAGGCTAATTTCACCATTACGTAGTCTTCAACAGCGAAAGGCCTGGGATACAAAAGTGGAACTAATGATACTTCTGAATTAAAGATATAAACGAGAGAGAACAGTATGGGGATTCAGCTTGGAATTTCATGACTTAATGATTGTAATTTTGGTCCATATCACTTCTTTTCATTGCAGTGGGACTCATAAAAATACTGATATTGTAAAGGGAAATCGAAATTTTTTTTATGGATTGTTAATTAATATTTAGTATTTCTTGTTTATAATTGAAGAGCTGATTTCCAAAAGGCGTTAAGTCAGTGTTTTGTATTTTTCAGAAATCGCGATTTTGTTATAGAAGATTTATTATTGTTTTAATGAAAAGATAATTTTCCCCAGTTATCTATAGATGAAAATAACACAAAATTACATGGTTAAAAAAATCCTGACAATATAGTTATTTAGAAATAAAAAAAAAGAACAAAAATTTCCTTTTGGAAACAAAACTCATGACTTGCGCCCTTTTGGAACCAAACTCAAGCCTTACGCCGTTTTGGCGCAAAAAACAACGAAATAAATTGACCTACTTCCGTTTGAAAGTATATATATAATTCACGTACATTTCTCTCAATTATCTAATATGAAATATAAGGTAATGAAAGTACATAATAATGTGTTCGAGAAAATCGCACATACCCAAAGGGTAACACTCATCGAATTTCTTTTGGTTTAAACGAGATATTATACAGATTTCGAATTTGGTACACGAGTTCCCAGTACCTATCGTCATAATAAAGTTTTTGGAGAAAAACTCACTTGTAGAAAGGGAAGGTGGCATAGAAGTTTTAAGGTCGTAAAGTTATTGAAATTAACTTTTCAGGTAACATTTTCCATAAATCGTAAATCTCTCGGATTCACATGGGGTAGTGATGAGTTAACTATAAAAATAGATCTTTATGGAGGAATTTTGGAATGCATTTGAGGCCATTTTGATCGCAAGAAGTTATATGGGACACTTAATTATTACTTGAATAGCTTAATTTAAATGTAAAATTATGTTTAATTGTTAATTTTAAAACATTGTACTGAAAAAATTAACTGTTTTTTTCCTTTGAATAGATTTTTTAATTATAACTGTAAGTGGGATAACATTGTAAATGTGCCTACGTGGGTTAGTCTAGGTGGGCCCCTGTGGTTTGAACAAAAATAAATGGGTTCGTTTTTTCTGGGCCCAATATATGTTAGTGCCCACGTTAGCCAAATGGGCCCATACGGATCCCACATGTGTGTTACATGGAATGACTATGATGAAAATGTTTTGATACAAAAATTTGCAATCAATCATTTGAATTCAGACAATATTTTTGCAACTTAAAATTTGCATGATGGAAAACAGAAATACAGATAAATTTGTCATTTTTTAATTAAGATTTATTTCGCTGTAAAAATACTTTTAAATATTACAATTAAATCTTAAAAATAATACAATTTAAGCAGAAATATGTTTCTTTACTGAAATTGTATAGATAAACTAATAATTTGAGCATAAAAACATTTGTTCGAGATATCACTGGTTGGTAATTAAAAGCAGACGATAACTCGCAGTTTACGTTAAAATAAAAAGGTGAACAGAACATGACGATCCTCATTCTTTGCCGCTCAAAGTTTTGAGAACTAGTCTTTGTGTTATTTTCTTGCGGCTGAAGGAATATAAAGACTTAATCCCTTTTGGCGCAAAAGTCACTTGTGACTTAATTTTTTTCGGAAACAAACACGAATTTCACCCTCTATTTTTAATATTACCAAACCCCGCTTGGAACTTCTACTTATTGAAATTAGCTAGCTAGCATGTTCTTATACATTTTTCTATCAAAAAGTCAATTTTTGAAAATTTTGACTTAACGCCTTTTGGAAATCAGCTCTTCAATTCTATTAAACTTCTAAAAATATCAATTAAATTTCGCATAAAATAAACTCAAATTATCTGGAATGAATATGTTAGTAAAAAGATAGGAAAAACTTGAGTTACCACAATAGATATTTCTTAAGATTGTTTGATTTCTTTACATGGTACATTCTTCTTTTCATTTTCACAAGGAATCTTCAAATTACCCCTAATTTGTGTAAAATCATTTCACAAAATTCTACTACTAAAATACCTAGAACTATTCAGCTTAATTTAGAATAAAAAAATATCTTCAGTTCGGCTAATTTAGGAAGATAAGCCTATTTTAAGCAAACACTAAAAAACAAAGCTTTCGAACCCAAGATTCAATTTGCAGAGTAATGAACCTAATTAACTCCCTAAACGCATAAAATGAACTAATTCATTATATTTTTTCATCAAGAATCATTATAAATAAAGCATTCTACAATAAAATAGCAGTATATGTTTAAAGCAGAATTCTAAAACTCCAAAAGAACCGAAATATAGATATCCATCATCTTTCATATCATCAAACGATTCCGTCTCCGATAAATATTTAATAAACTTTTTTTATTTCTAAGACAAACTATTGAAATTAGTCCGTGTCACATAAATCCCTTCACAGCTTCTATCTACAGTATCCAAGGTCTATTATAATATTGAGATTATCCAATCAACGAACGAAACAGAATGCTTCTCATTCGTTGAAAGGAAATGGGGGGCACCCGTCGAAGATAATCAGAAGCAGATAATAAAAGACGCGTTATTTAAAAAGGGTTGTTTTATGATAAAAATTTCATTTCTGTGAATACTCATGTAAGTACTAAAACCATTCTTACTCTTTGGTCTCGAATGAGTTTGAGATGTAGTTTTGTGCAAAACCTTACGTTTCTGGCTTTGGATTTCTTTCTTGCTCAACAGTCGGATAACGTTTGCAGTACTTATGATACAGGATGATCATGGTGGTGGAAATGTTAAGCCAATTGGATATTACAATACGACGGAAGCAAAAATCGAACTTACTCTTTTACTTGTGGTTTTCAAGTAAGTAGTATAGCAATATTAAAACTTTCACTATGCAGGATTTTTGTTTCCGCGTAATATGTGCTAGGAATATCATTATCGAATCCTTAGTTGTACGGCCGCCTGGGCCGTTTTAGAAGTGAAAGGGTTAAGCGAAGTTAAAGTTCGTAAAGTTTTGCTGTCGTATATTGCCACTGCAGAAATTTTTAATATAGACACCATTTGATTGGTAACCATAAGTATGGTGTTCTTTTCCGTCGTATAAGAAACAATTAACTTAAACTTCCATCGTTTGACCCGGCTTTTTCCGTATTTTATGCATCAGCCTTTCATACAATAAACCCAAATTTTAATAATTTATAATTAATAAATTGTCCTTCATGATGTAATTTTTTCATTTGGAAATGTTTCTAAGACCATCTCATCAAAAATAAACCTAATTCTGAGTTTTAATCCAAATATGTTATTTGAAATAAATTTAATTTAAATTTATGCAGGGAAACAACCATACATATTTGCCCATTTCCAAGCTATTTGGAATCATTGCCATTACGATCATCCGTCACGACTAACATTGTCGAAACCGTTTTGTGTGAAGCGATCTTTTAAGTTTGCTTTCAAAAACGTATCATATTAACCATTGAGAAGATACGCGGTTCTGATTAATAATCCATAGATTAATATGGTATAAGATCTATTAAGCTAAAGGCTTAATAAATGCGTAACTTTTATCGATTATCTTACTTCTCTTCTTACTTTGATTGAACTTACAGAACTGCATTTTGTCTGCTTAAAAAGTTTTCTTAACTAAGACAATATGAAGGTTTATGAACGAATGCTTAAATATTACACTCTTAAATATAACCATTATCATCAAATTACTAGTTACATGTTTAACCTAGACTTATCATCTAAATAGGGAAAATTATTTATAAGATAATTTCCATTAATTTAAAATTCCATTTCAGCCATTGACAAATGTCGGATCTTTTTAATATATTAGTTGGCAGTTACAATATTTTAAGTGATGTTCATTTTGTAAAGAATTAATGTGTTAATTGCAGTAGTTTAAACTCAAACTTCATAACGATACACATTTAATGTGATATTCTTTTGTTTAAAAAAGAAAATTAGTCGTAAAACTGTTTGTTTAGTACTTAGTACATTGTTTGGTCCAAAGTGCTCCTAAAGTCTTGAGGATTGCAGTTGATACAATATTTGAATAAATATTTTTTTTATTAATAATCGATATATTTGGAAATCAGTTTAGTGAACATACTATTTAATTTAAGGAATATTCTGACAATATAAGCAGATTATTAAAATACAAATAAAATTAGTTTTATTGTATCAATTTTAGGACCAAACCAAGAATACATTTTGAGTTGAAGTTTCTGTCTACGTACTGCAAAAGTCTTAAGGGGGGCGATACATGTAACCACCTGATTTTGATCGTTCTCCAGAGACGTTTTTAATATTGAAGAAATACATGAATCATTTTAAAATTCAGTATGTTTATACATTATACATTAAAATACAAAAATTAGTTTTTTTGTTTTAGTTTTTTCAAAATGGCCGCCGTAGTAACCCATCTCCTGAGACCCTCGCGGATAAAAGTATCAATCGGCGGGCGTTCTAGCGTCTGCTACATTAATCTGAAATAAAAATTTTCGATTTGAAAGCGTTCATAAAACTTACATCTTCTAGTTAAACCAATAAAAAATCAAAAAAGTTGAAAAATTGTAAATCGGCAAGCCTCAGAATAAAAAAGTTCGATTTTTTTTACCCTTTTTTCAAAGGTTTTTGGGTAAAAAACTGTAATTTTTTAAAAAAGAATTAGCATTTTTGAGGTTCAACTAGAAGATAATAGAGAAGAAGTATACCAAATTTTATGAGGATCGATTGAGAACTTTTTGAGTTATCTTACCCGCCAATTTAAAAAAAAGTAGTTTTGTGATAAACGTGCTTAAAGTTTTGACAAAGCCCTCAAGCGCCGCGCCGAGTTGAAATGAAGCATTTAACTTAGATTTTAATCAATAAATAATGCAAATTTCATTCTAAAAATTTGCAGGCATATTTTTGAGATGTTATTTTAACTATTTATGAAATAAAAAAATCTATTTCTACATGTATCGCCCCCCCCCTTAATGTATAATCCGGTTTTTTTTCTTTTTTAGAGATATGAAGAGATAGCTTTAACCGAAACAGGAAATGCTGCTCTGCATAATCTGTCAATTCGCTTGCGAGCAAATCCACACTGTGTTCCCTCGCAAATCGACAAAGCTTGCCAAATTTTAATTCCAATTTTATTTTTCTCTTATAACTTTGCTTATTGAATGATTCATTCGTATGAGGATTAATTTGCATTTGAAACGAAAAACAAATTGTGTCTGAATAACGCTTTTTTTTTGCTAACGCTGTTGTGATCTACCTGGTTTTATGTTATCTAAGTATGTTAACTAACATATTGAACGTCCAATAAGTACAAAAATTTTATGAGCTTGCCTTATATTATTGTATTATTGATTGGGGTAAAATTATATTCTAAATATTTTGTTCAATGTATTTTGATAAGTATTATCTATAATAAGAAAACTAACTTTGAATTTAAAGGGATTGATTGTGTTTAAGTTCTGTAGTATCTTTGTCAATAAATCTTTTTGAGAATTTCTAATTGTTTTATTTGTCTTAAAATCATATATATTTATGATTTGCAATTGATTTTGTAATAAATTCATATCAAATGCTGTTCACGACCTTGAGTTAATGTAAATCCATGCATTGTATTGTAAGAAAATTTAATCATTGAAAAATTAATATTAATTTGCTTTATTGAAGCTAAAAATGCATACATTTCTAGTCTATTGTTCCTTTTAAAAAAATATTAATCTAGCAAAATATATGTATAATATGTATAGCATAAACAAATGAACTAAGCAGAGTTAAAATTTTAACTGTTCATATTTAACATTTTCTATTACATTTAAACTCTAGAAGCCGCGTAGCTTAGGATTGGCTGGAATATTGCATTGGGTGCCGTCTCAAGTGTCGACCTCGTCACTTGATTAAGGCTCAAATTTACGAGCCGTAAATGAATGTAATAAAGCTCTGTTTAGAGGTTAGAAATATACGGTTGGAACTCTACAAGCACTAAGCGTTAAGTGCTGCCATCTATTGATTGCTCTCGAAACACTACAAGAATAAATGTATTACGTTTGGAAAAACTTTTATCAAATATTTTTATTAAAAACGGAATGCTTTAAACGTTATCTAAACATATCTCATCTTGGAAAACCGTTTCATATTGTATACAGTTGAAGTATAATGAGAATGAAATAATGAAATGCGCTTTCTGAAAAGAAGAAAACTTTTATTTCCAACCCCATACTATGCGTTACAAGCTTAATCTAAATACTTACCCTACTACATAAACATATTTTAAGCGTCTCTGACTTCATTTCACTAGTGTACTATTTCCTATTTTTAATTAAAGTTATTGTGTTCTACAAAACATTATCTTCCCAAACAAATAGGCTGAAAATATTACCTAACGATTTGAATGCCTTTTTTCAACTAAACTATTGAAAACAGACAATTACTTTTGAAGTCTTAGTAATTTAACAGCCAATCTCTGCCCATTTTCTACTATGTATTATACAATGTCAGTAGTTTTTTTCTCCATTTTATATAAATCAATTTACAAAATGAAAGTTATTTTCGCCATAATACTGTTTTCAATGTTTTTGGCTTAGGAAAAAGTTATTATATAAGCTGGAGATCATGCTTTATTATTATATATATATATTTAATTTCTATATATAAGAAAATATTGTAATAGATTTTTATATTTATATTTATTTTGTTATTAGAAATTAATCTTACTTCTAAAGATACCCGGGAATATTGTATTTTTTTATTAAACGTAAAAGAAAAGGACGTTTAGATATATTTTACTCCTGCATATATTTTTAAGTATAAACATGTACTATTAAAAGTATTTTAATCTTGTAGATTTCAATTACAATATGGTACCACAAGTAGTTATTTGTGTCATAATTAGTTTCAGTGTTCTCGCATAGTCCCAACATCTACACTAACCATATGTGTGCGTTACATAATAACTTAATGGCCCAAAACACCATCATGACACTGCAGCCTTTACTTTTCGAAAAGTTACTCTTTGTTCCCTTATAGAGGGAAGTATAATATTTTTGTGGCAAGAACTGGTATATTAAAAGTAGCTTTAAAAATGGCTTTATTTCACTTAACTTATTAAGTCTATATGAGGACTTTAACTGCAGAAGTCATATTCTCTAATTTTTTTCCGATATGCTGCATGGAGACCGGGATTCATGCGTTTTTGTTGCTTGGCAACTTAATAGAGAGTTTAGCAGTTAGATCTAAAATCTTTATGAGTTGGGGGAAAAATTACGTTTTGCCTTATTTAAATTTTACCACTTTAAAAACAAAATTAATTCATCTTTCTTAAGAACTTTATATTATGCTTGGTTTTATTCATTTTTCAATTATGGTTCTATCATTTGGGGAGGTGAATATAGAGCAAATTTGCAACCATTAATTTCTATACAAAACAAATGTTTAAAACTCATACATAGAGAACACTCTCCTCTTAATTTTAGAGAATTCTTAAGATATCAATTCGATACAACGCCTTCTTTCGTATTATAATTTATCTCCATCGCAATAAATATCTTTGCAGTTTTAAAGTTAATCTCCATAGCACTAGATCAAATGATGTTTTCCAAATACCAAATTTCCATAAAGATATCTTTTGTAAACATTTCTTCTACCTCGCTCCTAAATTATACAATAGACTTCCTATCGATTTAATAAATATTAATAATTATGCTACGTTTAAACGTATACTTTTCAATCTTCTGATCATTATCGACGACTTAGATCTTAATTTCTCACTTTATTGAAGCTCATATTTTTTTCTTTTATTATGCAGCTTATTGCCAAACTTTCCTGTATATTTTGTTAAGCAGTTTGTTGTTGCTTTATTTATTATTTTTCATCATTTCTCTGTGTTATTTGTGTGTGTGTCTGTTTAAATTATATAATATTTTTTCTATTTCACCTATACGGGATTTCCATGTTTCCCTTTGGCGTTCGTTTGCTTTAATTTGTTATTGTTTTTTGTGATAATAAAAGTTATTATTATTATCTTTTATATGACGATTATTCAATCACCCTGTCTGGGACTTTAGTTTTTTTTGCATCAATTGAAAAAATAATAAACCATAGAACATTTTATAGAATTCCTTATTAAAAATCTACTAGTTGATGAACTCAATATCACAGGTGAGTGAACTAGTAATTGTCACATAATATTATCAAAAGAAATAAAAAATGTTTAACTCTCCCATAATTAAAAGAAGGAACTGGAGCATGAAATAAGGTCTCTTTTATGATTGATTCGTGTAGTGTAGTTAAAGATAAATACCTATGCAAAATTTCAACTCAATCGAAAATCAGTGAAGTGTAAAGATTTTGATTAACCCTCTGAGCTATAAACCAATTAACTGAAGTGTAAACTTTATTTCACTAGGTGTATAAAAATTAAATTTTTAACTGAAAATTAATTTATTTAAATTTTTAAAATTATGCTTCTATTGTAGGGGATTTTAAATTACTCCTCCATACTACAAAATTCTAAAACTTAATGACATTATAAAATTAATAAATTAAAAAAAATCCGTGTGTGTTGCTGGAACACCTAACGGTTATTTCAAGGGTTTATACTTCTGCATCCTTCAGAGCTTAAAAAAATTGACGTGTGTGTGTCTCTATTATAAAAAAATAAAAGCTTCAACCTTAAAATCCCTCATAATCATTTTTTTTATATTAGTTGTTATATGCTCCCTTTCTTGAAAATATGGTTCGGATGCAGTTATTGTTAGTATAACGTTCCTTTAGATATCTAATAGTGTTAGAACTAAAATATGTCTGTAAAATACATACTTAACATTGATTGAGGCAAATTAAAAAGTCCACGAACTCACAAGAATCGCTTTATTCTATTTTATGTACGCTTTTGTAATGGTGCGAAAATCGAAACACTAATCATTTAGATTTATACATGTTCAGCTGCACATTACTGTAGTCGCATACAGTTGGGGTAGAGTGATATCCCTATTTATAAATATGACATTGGTTTCATTACCTCATGGACACAAATACATTCAATACACGCCATGAACCGATATCAATATTTTCCAACTAAGTAACAAGCACAGAATTGAGTATCAACCTTTTGGACCATGGGAATCAACTTTTTTATTTTAGTTTTAGCAGCAACAACAAGCATCTGAAACACATGTCAGCAACTAGGAAATTGTAATGTGTGTCTGGAAAGGCCATCTTGGTTCGTATCTAGTTGGAAATTTTTTTTAACAGATGGATTCGCACGATAAATTCTAAAATTTCATCGTTCAATTTAACTGCAATCGGGTTTAGAGAGAAACTCTTTACACTCGACTGCGAACAGCAGACGAATTCCAGATTGTCATAAAGTATACAGAGGTAAATGTAAGATATTAGGTATACGAAACATCCTACATTTTATAAGTTTTTAAAATATAACAAATTATGGGATGATGCGATTCCCTTGATCTTTCAGTCAAACATTTTTTTAATGAACATGACTTACAAAATCCTCAATTTTGATTTTCTTTTCAGAAAAGTTTTCGTCATCCAATTAAAATAGGTTTAACTCAAGAAAAAAATATCTTTTAGAAAGTATGAACTTATAAGCTTTTTTTTAATTACATTTAAGTTATTCATTTAAAAAAATCAATTAAAAAATCTAGGTACGTTGTGTATTACATATTTTTATAAAATGTAGGATGTTTAGTAGATTTTAAATTGTTTCAATATAAACATATTTTTACAAGTAGCTCTGTCATCCTTTTCAAATTAAAATCTTATCCCAATGTACAAAATTTACAACTAATATTAGATACTATTTAAGGTTATATTTATTTCTATTGATAGATGCTTTAACACGACAATATTCTCAAATGTGTTTAATGGCCCTGAATTTGATTTGTATCAATAATATTTGCGACGTTCATGTGATGTATATTTTTTAATACTTTTTTAATTTAGAAGCTGTAGATACTGATTCGAGAAATAAATTATAGTCTTTTTTTAAACACCAGTTTCTTTAAAGGCTCAAAGACATTACAGCTATAAATGGTATAATATGGTTGCAATATGGAGACATTGTTTATAAGATAAAACTTACCATATAGCAACATGCTGAATAGTCGTCGATTTTTACACTCTTTTATAACATAACGTGATTCTTACAACATTATTGAATTCACAAACATGATATCAGCTCGAAAAGAAGGAATTCGTTGGGTTCCATTTAATTATGGTTGACCCTTTTCATATAACCACAAAAAACATTCATGAATACAATTGGAAAGACAAGTTTATAAGAGCTCTAACTATACAAGAAAATAAAGCACAATAAACTAACATATTTTACTGAAGTATGTTATATACGTATAAATCATACATGTTATGCATTTCAGCCTATAGCTTTTTTAAGGTATTAATAGTAAAACAAATCAAGGTGACAAAAATAACGTAAACCCAGTACATATTTTAGATATTTGAACAATAACACTGTAGCAGTAAAATAGATGATAATATCAAATGTACACAACCACATACTTTACTGTACAAATCTGCGGCTACACGTAATGATAAATATTAATTAGAAATAAAACCTGGGCAAACGATTTTTTTATGAATGGTTTCTTCTCACTTGAATATTCAGTTCAAACGCAAAATTCCAAAGAAAAGCAAAGTGAAATCATTTGGATAAATGTCGAATATTAAAAAGCTCGTTTTCGATTTTCAATCCCGGATACTTCATTAAATTTAGACTATACTGCAATGTTTTTAGAAATTAATGTAAATGACGTTTATAGTGCCATAAGTTTGCAACGAGACAAAAGGAATGAAAAAAAGTAGGCTAAAAATTATATTCATTTGTATAATGGCAATATTTTCGATATACACTCTAAACTTGATGTGCAATATCTATTTAAACTTACATGCGTATTAGTAAACAGTAGCATATACAAGAAAATTTTAAATACAAACAGGGAAAATGGATTCTTGATTGAGAAATTAACATAATGACCATCTTTGCCCATCGTTTTGAGATTCATTAATAACACCTATATACATTAACGTTCAAAACCAACTGTTAACATTCGTAAGGCATTCTAAATGTATCTAATAATTTAAATCTGGAATGAAAGGTGAATGACTAGATTAACCGTCTCTTATACAAGGAAAGATGCAACGCAGAGTGCCCTCTAAATATTAATAGGAGCATTTTAACACTTTGTAATGGTTGTACACTGTCAAACGTATTCTTTTTACATGAAAAAGTACTTAATTTAACACCATGCTCAAAATTTAGCTCATTCAAACATCAACCTGCAAAACATATCTACAACGCTTAACTTTAAACTGTTTTTTTTAAAGACACAACAAATGAAATACACTATGTGACTATGAACAACATGAAAATATAACACATATGCAAAAATGTGAATGCATTATGAACAATAACTATTTCGTTTAGGATCATCAATTAAATATAAGGGGGCTTAACAGTACAAATTGTGAACATTTTCTAATTTAACGATCAAGCTCTGCAATTTTGAACTTTCCTTAAACATATCCAGCCCAAAGCTCTCTCGTTTTGACTCATTCGTATTAACATTCTCTTCAATTTATTATTTATATTACTGAATTTAGATTCATGCAATTCGTATGTGGTACATTTTTGAAAAGGCCATACCCATTATTTTAAAATGTTTATTATTATGGTTTAACTGTCAAACAACATGATATACGCAAGTTATTTAATGCATTCGATCATAATGAAAATAAATTCTACACAATCCTTCTTAAAATGAAGGGTTTATTGGCAGTTTTAACAGTATGGCAGTATTTTAAATAAACCACACCTAGTCTAATTTTGGTTGGAAAAATTCCTCCATAATTTTCCTAATAGTGATTTAATATATGATTTGGGATAGTGTAATAGTGTTTCTGTGTACAATTTCTTATATTCAATTAGAATATTTCAAGAAGTTAATAAATGATAATTTGAATTATAAATTTCACAAATGATAAAAAAATAAGCACTAAAACATAAATAGTTAAAACAAAAATATAGAATTAACTCTTAAAATATATTTACATTTCAATATTTTCTCATTCAAATGACAAAGTTGAGTTCATAAATCGGGAAAAATAACAAAGTAAAATATATAACTTAATTGGAATTACCAAAACTCTAAAAAAAGTTTAAGATAGTCTACTTAGAAATGTTGTGATTTCGCACATACTCTCAGATATGTCAAAAACTAGTACGATATGCATTCTACCTAATTCAAATCTTTATTTTAGTAGCAGAAACTGGTACATAGGTTCTAACATGCAGGATTTTTGTGGTGGAATATTCAAGATAATAAAATCATAATATATGCAATATACAGAGATAATTTCTCGTATTTTCTAGATAAAAATGTCTTGACTTTTTTTTGTTGATGTGATTTATAAATTGACATCAAATATTCATTTAATATCCATCAAGTAATCAATTTTGGATTTTATTAAATTGCATAACGTGTAAAATATATTAACATTGAGCTTGCTTATACCGTAATATTGACAAAACATTATACTTATATATTGTATGTACAAAAACTATGAGAGTTATCAAGGCTAGAAAAAATTTGCCATCACTTCTGATGCATTACTTATCAAACATCATGTTTACTTCTTAGCGGTCCCAAAAGATTTTTTTGTTACATTTCAGTTGAATAATAATATTAAAAAAAGAGTTGCGGTCCATTTTGGACAAATATTATCATTCACATACAAGCTAATAGCATTTTGCTTGAATTTTCGTATGCACACGTCAAAATGGTATGCTTAGTTCAGAAAAAATTCAGCCGTTTTAGTAGGAACCGCTTTTTTATTTATTAATTTAAGTAATAGTTGTCTACGTATTTTAGTGAATCCATTTGAGAAATCTGTATTTTTTGAAGCATTAAACTAAAATTATGCATAAATATATAATTTGAAAGCTTTGTTAGAAAAGGCAGAATGCCTAAGTGTTTTAAATTGCAAAATTATTGCTTATAACAAATATTAATCAATTTTATTCAAATAGTTAAAATTATGAATCGTATTCTACAAAATTTTATTTAAGTAAAAATACATTTAAAGTACAGATTTCTTCTTGATTTTTAAACTTTAAACAAGGCTTAAATTTAACACCTCAAATAAATGTTTTACAAATTAAAAAACTGAAATGATGAAAAAGTCAAGCAAATTTAAAATTTAACTAAGAAAACATTCTGTTCACAGATTGTTTTAAAAATCCTTTTTAAGTGTTTAACGGTTTTTCGTTCAGAATTTTATGGCAATTAAATTAAAGTTTCGATTGAACTAAGACAGTGATGACTGCAAAAGCTAACATCAAAAGAGAAGGGCACCAAGAAACTGTTCCGGATTTCGTCAAATCTCTACGCTTCATCATAACGCGATCAATGACGTGAATGATTCCATTTGTAGCCTTGACATCAGGACGGACGATATTAGCTGTCAGACCCTCCCATTCCACAGTAAGAGAGCCTATGAAAACAAAAATATAATTAAAGAAGATTATCTTCACTGAACAATAAGTGTTTTTTATTACTATGAGATAACAATGAGGGTTTAAGTGTAACATCATCTAGCAATGATTCCGGTGTAGTTTTGAAATCTGAATTAGGAGAAAAGAGTTTAAAAAAATCATCACCTCCTAAATTTACATAAATGAACTGAACATAATTTAATTGGAAATTTAATTTCTTGAGAAATGTTTGGAGATTCTTTTTATATTAGTATTTATTAATTTATTAATTAATTGTTTTATAATTATATCAATATTTTTTTTATCAATATATCATAAAAATATACTTCAGCCTTGTATACTAGGTTCGCAGAGTTTTCATTTAAGAATCTGATTTAAAAAAGTATGTATTTCTACGTATTACATACGATTAAACTTTAAGATGCTAACGTAAGAAAGAGAAAATATTGGTTCTCATAGTGGTTTTACAAACCTAAACCGTTTAGTTTATATACTTGGGTGAGAAAATAGAAATTTAAATAGCTTTAAAGTTGAAATAAAATACATTTTTAGCCCACTGTATTAAACTCAATTACGCAACTAAAAATCGGTTAACAAAAATAATCGGTTTTTAAACGCATCTATAATGTTGAAGTGCGACATTTTACGTTTTTATATAAAATAAGCAAGAATAAGTCTTTTATACCATCTTGAATTTTTATTGAAGGTCAATTTTAAAATATAAACTACTTCAAATCTTTTCTTCTGGGTCATTCTATGCAGAAAGGTCCAAAATGTCAAGTACAGGAGCATAAACACAAAGAAAATGGATGCATAAAAAACTGTCATGTTTAGAAAATCTCAATTCTGACAAAAATTCTTCAAGACTCCACCACAACATTGAAAATCTCAATTATAAAATATTATCGCTATATAATGCGCAAAAATTGTAAAAATTGCATAATTGTCAACATTTAAACGGTACATAAAATATATATCGAACTAACCACTTTGGAATCCAGGAGAAATCTTGAATTGTCCATGAACCATTTGAATTTGATCCTGTCGCTCCAGATCTTCTTTGGTGAGTTCATTTCCAACAACAAGGTGACGGTCCAAAATCTAATTAAACATTACATTTCATTAATACTTAATAATAAGGCAAAAATAATGTTGAAAATAATGTAAATAATTTTTTTAATGTGATCACAAAAATTTGGTGAAAATATAAAAAAAAATTACAGAGGTTGTATGTCTTCTACATACCAAGCACTGATAACAATGATTCTCTCTAATAGGATGTTGATAATGCTTTATACAAAGTTGGTTAACAAAGAAAAATAGTTTGGTTGAACCACACTGTAAAAAAACGGAAACGAAAACAACAAGAAATGCTGTGAATAATCCACAGCACTTGCTGTAAATCGTGTTTATAACTATTTTGGCTATTTTTGCTGTGATCGGAAGTGAATATGTTAGAGAGCAGCGCTACTTACTTGCATCTATCAAGGACGAAACATGGCTTACAGTGCATTAGTGTTTGAATTAAACAATGGAGCAGAAGAACGTTTAAATCAAAGGAAACAGCATTGTCAGTAAAAAACGAAGCTACTCATATTCGCCAAAAATTACGAAAGATTAAAGATTTTTAATTAAAATCGTTTAAATAACTGTTATAATATATTATAGATACCAACTAAATACACTTTCATTAAGAGGAACAGCTGTAATATGATTAACTTAAAGTTAAAATAAGTTTTAAGTTTGAGTTCAAAACTGCTGTTGTGAAAGTGTCTACCTTATGAACGTGGTAACTAAATTGTCCAAGATGAAGTTGCTTGTGCTCGGATGGCATTTCCAATTTCAAGTCTTCCCAAGCTTTGCGGTTGGGCACAAAGAATGTGTAGCGCTTTTCCTTATCATTCAATTTCTGGTTCCAGGCTTCTTGCATGCTCAACTTGAAAGTAGTTCTGAAAATCAATAGAATATGGTTAAAAAAGAATTTTTTATTCATATATAAACAATGAACAAGGGTACTTTTTAAAAATTACTAAAAATATTTCGAAAAACTTTATTAAAGTGACGTAAAGCTACTATTCCACGTAACCATTTACTATCTTCTTGATGATAAAGGGATGATTAGAGTAAGGTTGCTTAATATTTGCTCTTGATAAAAGAATAATAATCTTAAAGGATTTTTTTTTAATTTTATACTAACTAGCTGTTCATTCCACTTATTTAAAATTAAAAGCGAAGTAATGATTTAAAAAAATGTCTTGTAAAAAACACGGTCAATTCGGGGAACCTAAACACAAATCAAACTTTCCTATTACATAACAAAGGAATGGTTTAAATATGTTGAAATTATTTTCAGAGAACTTCCCTGGTCCTAATGTTAGATAATTTATTTGAATTAACTACAACTTGAACTGGTACTAAAAAATCATTTTTTCATAATTACCTAAACAAGTAAAGAGGCAGCTTGGAGTAACCATTAGACATTCAGTCTACCTTTAGTTTATCATTATACAAAATATTTTAGACCATGTTAATCAACAAACAGTACATAGATCATTATAAAATATTTTTACACCTCCTACATTTACTTCAGGGACAAGTGGTATGTTAAACCTTGCATCCTATAGTTTTTCATCATTTCTGAATGTAGAAGTTACATTTGAATTTATAATTTTTTTAATTGTAAAAATCAAACAGGTGTTGATTAATTGGATAACGAACACTATCTGGACATTACTAAAACCAATAAAAAAATTCCAACTAGAAATACTATTACACAGATTTACAATGGAGAATTTCACTCCATCAAAAGCAGATAGCAGAAAGGAAAGAGCACACCTTCTCTTTGTAAGCAATACATATACAAATTAGTTGACAAAGCACTATAAATATTGCTCCTCATGCAATCTTTCTTCAAAAGCAATCTTTCATACACGAAAAGACACCTCCTCCGCTACAAATACAATCGCCATCTAAACCTACTATTCCCAAACAAGTTCCAAATTAATTTCCATCACCACCAACTAGAGAAACTCAAGTAAGGATTACGTAATCCTGCCGGATGTATGTCTTAGCAAGTCTTACTGTAAATCCGGATCATGGGCCAGTTTGCTGAACACGGTGAGATAAGGCATTCCAAGGACGCGATCAATGATGTGCAGAATACCGTTGGTAGAGCCGAGATCGCCTTGGACTGCGGTCGCATTGACTCCACCGCCTTCGACGGTCAAAGCTGAAAGACAATGAAATGGAATCTGTTTTGAAATGGTGTTTTGAATTAATTAATGAATATTGATAGTTGAAATTTAAATTGCGTAGTTTGAAATTGATTACATTTTTCTAATGAACGATAGATAACGATAATTTTTATTTAAGGATAATATTCATATTTTTTTAATTAATTAAATATATCCATTTAATTATCAATTCATTAATAATTTATATAGAAGTTATCATTCATTAATATATAAATTACGTGTAATTAATTGAATAGTTATTAGGGAGAGAGTGATAGTTCAAATTTTAATTTTTAGATTTGTAATTTTTAATAAATGATATTTGTTTCTAATGAATAACATTTTAATTTTAATTTAAAGATAAAACTTATAATTTTTTACCGAATAATATATATTTGATCATTAATAATTAATAATTAAAGATAAATTATGCTTAATTAATTATTTAATGAAGAGTAACATAGTAATAATTGAAATTTCAATTTTTATATTTGTAATTTTATTGGATAACATCTTTTCTAATAAACGCTAGATAAATCTAATTTTTATATTCAAGGATAATATTCAAAATTTTTAGCTAATAGAATTAATTGGATCATCCCTTCATTAATACTTATTTATACATTTCGTTTAATTATTGACTACCGTCAGTGCGGGTAACTTTGGCCAAAATCATTGTTTTTTTAACAAAAGAAGTTAAATTAAACTACAAAATCGATTTAAACACTTTAAAATCACTATGCAGTTTAAGTATTGTACTTTCAGGAATAATTTGCAGGCATTTTTGTTACATTTTATGAAAAATGGTACTAGTTTAAAAAATTAGGATACGATTCGAGTCCAGGAGGGTAACTTTGGCCACAAGCACGAAATACTCACCAAACGTACCATTTACTGCTTTTTGGGCTGTGTAATAGATTTAAATTGCAATAATAAAACTACTAAACATTAGAATTATTAGTTTTAAAGTTTATTAGGTGATTTCAGGATAAATACAAGAAAATTCTTATTTGTTTCAGTTTATGCTGCATCGCCCAATGATTCAGCCGCAATACTTCAGAACACTTTCAGCTGACATTTAAAAAAATAAATTTACATTTCTAAAAAGAAAATCAACTAACGCATTTTTGAAAACCAGATTTAATGATAATTATTTTCATAATCAAAACGCAAACGATATTATAATGAAAAGAAAATAACATCTTAGTAATTTGAATTCTAAAAAGTTTACATTTCTAGCATTAGCAATATTAAATGTCGTTCTATATTATGTTTAAAAACAGTTTTAAAAAGACATATTAATATAGAATATCTATAAGAATAAGATTAAAATGTATTATTTAAAATTAAGTTAAAAAGAATCTCGCTTTTCGTTCATTTTTTTAAGTGTAATATAGCATAAGGAAATCATTGTAGCTATGGCCAAAGTTAGCCGCATTCGTGGTCAAAAGTTTCCCGGTGACCAACAATTAAATACAGCTTTTGAAATATTCAACATAGAATAAAATAAATGGTGGGATATTATTCCCAATAGATTAAAGAATCGCATAGAGTATTTTCTTACTCAATATTCAATAATTTTTGAACAATTCTAAATGAAAGTTTACTGAAGTAGTTTTTTGTTCTTCAACGCTTGCAGAAATAAAACACACTTTTTTGGTGTTTCCAAAACTAAAATAGAAAAAAAGTCGTATATTAAATTTAAGCCAATGTTGCCACCTTCCTAAAAATGCTAACTAAATTAAAGTCTGATGATTTTGAGCAGAGAAATTTTAGAACAAATCTTTTTCCGACGAGTGGCCAAAGTTACCCTTCATGGCCAAAGATACCCGCTATGACGGTAATTAATGAATTATTAATACAGTGATAAATGGAATTTTAATTTTTATATTTGCAACTTTATATTGATGAAATTTATTTTTAATAAATGATAGTTTAATTTTTATTAAAAGATAATATTCATAATTTTGAACTAATAATATCTATTTAATCACCAGTTCATTAACATATAATATAAAATATATATTATCTATATGTATTATTGTAAACGAATTCATAAATGCCGATGTGTAAACTAACAAGTAGGTTTGTAACAGAATCTGTCACTCAACCCGCTTCCACACAACATTTGTGTTCACCAGAAAAAAAAGTCGCTAAACACAATACTAATTCTATTATAAACATTTACATGTTAAATTTGGCAATTTTTATTTATTTTATTTCAAAAATTCAATAATTGTTTTTTCAATAATTATAATCGTTTGCAAAAATTAATTTATATTTCAAAGAATAAATATGTAATATTCCTCTCTTTTAAATAGAACCAAAATATTTCATATCAACATACAAAGAATCTCTTAGTGAAATATATTGACGTCATTTCAAACTGATTGATGTAGCAAAAATAAATTTCTTTTACTTATTATTTAAAAGAATTAAAGTTTATCGAGTGATTGTTGTGAGTGGCAATGGTGATTTAATTCTAATAAAAATGGCTTCTTATGCTTTTTAAATGAGCATTAAATTTTGCAGGTTTTTAAATAATTGAAGTACTTCGGATTCGAATTGTTTTCTGAAATTTTCAATGTGTTCTAATTTCGAAGCGTTGAATTTTTTGACATATCACACTTGCCTGTAGCATTTGTAGCTTGGGCTATGAAAGTGGGTGACAGATGGACACAGACAGACAGACTGACTGAACAATTATAATACCATCAACTTTTTACGTTATAAACGTAATGTGGAAGCTAAAAGTGATTTACAATTCAATAAGCACCTCTCATGCACCAAAGAAAACTTTACATTGAAGTAATATGTTTTAAGTATCTAATTAAAATAAGGAAAGACTTTAACTATTTTAGTTGCATTATATTAATTATTAAATTTTGTTTGCCGTCTAAAGAATTAAATAAAAACTGTTGTAAAATGCTTTAAAGTTATATTTTTCTCTTATTGTTTGTTATAACTTCAAAGTAATAATTTGAGTTCAATTTTCATTAACTCTTTTACTCAAAGTAATATTTTTTGTGAATATTTTTTTCTGATGAAATAAAAAATTACAATTTCAATAAATTAAAAAAATATATATTATAGAATTTTTCGTTTCAATTTTTTCAAAAAATTTCCACGAAGTTAGATAGTGTTAATATTTAATGGGTTTTTTTTTGTAATCTGGGTTGCTTGTGGAGAAAAAAATATTAATCAATAGTTTCCAAATAGGGAGACTTGGCACCATATGGGTTAATTACAAGTCAAAAAATAAAAATATCCCGAAAATCGGAAAATATTTGGAAGAAAATGCTTGGTCATATTAATTGAATATAAAAAACTACCTGATAATGTAGTCACTAATCGATTTCGGGTATATTTTTTTACTTGGGAATTTTTTTGTAAATAAATATTATTGAGGATAAAATAAAATTATAGCCCTAAATCTCCATAGAATTTGTTAAGTTAATATTATAACTATACATAGTAATATAAAATAACTATCTTATCATCTTTTTTCATATTATATCTGACCTTTATTTTAATTCCATGAATAAATTTTCGATTCAAGGTAATGTGTGTAGAAAGAGAAAATAAGAAAACTTTTTAACCGTACAAGAAAATAATTTCCAAGAAAGAAATTTAACTTTCAATGCAAAAATCGATAAAGAATATAAAAATGCTTTAATACTGCTGTAGCCATTGCTTTCCGTTATTTCTCCAACCTAGAAGAACACAGCCCTAAGAAAAATGCTTAATTAAAAACAAAATTCGTAAAATTGAACGAAGACAGCCGAATGAAGTCAAGAAGGGCGAAATTATCGATTTCAGATAAAACGTTTCAAAGTTACGATGCGGAAAAACACATTAGATAAATCGTTCTGAATCCGTTGTTCTCACTAATGAATTAAGATATTTTGCATGGTTGCGTGCAGAAGCAAATGTCGTCAACTGGAACTAATGAAAAAATTACTAGCACATCGCAGGATGAAAACAGGCTTGCCGGCTGAAGCCAATACTTTTCTTACATAATGGAATTATTATTGTATAAGGCATATTTGAAGATTAAAATGATTTGTATACAACTGCTTTCTAATTGACTTCAATTAAATATTTTACCATTAGAAAAGTATTGAGGTGAAAGTTATTACAATAACTTATTACAGAACTCTGAAGAACTTTTATTGATGACTGTAAAAATTGAAACATAAAATATAAATTAAGTATTAATTGATTTTTAACAATGAAAACGTTCTTTAAATATTAATGAAATGATGTATAAATGATGTGTTTTCTTGGACGTTTTAACAGAGGATTTGTAAAAGTAGTACCGAATAAAGCTTAAAAGTTTATATTTATAAAATTTAAATACGATCAAATATTTTTGTATTTAAATTGTTATAAAAGAAGCTCGCATATCTGTAATAAAATTGTTTAGCTGCACTGCTCCGAGTTAAAAAAAATCATTATTTTTATAATTTTCCAGTTTCTGGTTAAGGATAAAAAAAATTAAACGCTTAAAAATTAATTGTTTAAAAAAATATAAAAACAAGTGCTTAGCAAAATAAAATCTAATTAAATAAAAAAATAATTACTAAAACCATTTTAGAAACAGATCTTTTGAAGGTAGGTAAAATATACTTATCAATATTTAACACTACATTTCAAACATCTTTTTACTACATTTTAAACATCTTTTTACGTCAAACCAAGTTAAAAAATATTGAAAAAAAATCACAATAAAAGTTATTAACATTTGCTTAAAGAAACCTACTTTTGTTTCTCTCATCGCCGACCACTCTGAAATAGAGACTCCTTCGATTGTCAGAGGCAAGGATGTTGGTCACGTTCTTATTCCAGACATCCTCAGTGGCTACAGAACGCATCACCATATGGAGCTCCAGCAACTGAAAAAAGTCATCAATAAACATAGCAAGCTTAGTCTAGAGGAACATAGAGAAAATTGTCTAAAGTGTAGGTAGAAGAAGGTCAAAGTTAAACGTAAAAAATGATAATAGTATAAGCATCAGAAAAGGAAAAATAAAATAATCAGTTACTCTAAAAATTGCGCTTGATTGAGGATTTTGGAAACTTTGATTAAGTTATTTGCAACAGTATAGTTTAAAACAGGTAGGTTTGTTACAGAATCTGTCACTTAAGCCGCTTCCACAAAGTATTTGTGCTCAACAAAAAACGCACTATTTACAAACCTCTTAAAAAATTCGCCAAACAGGGCCTTCAGCTTATAATTTATTTCTAATTCAAACTTTTAAACGCCAAAATTAACATTTTCATTAATCTTCTTTCATTAATTAATAATTACTCATTATAGTTTGCTGAATTTGTTTGAAATTCGAAAAAAATGATGCAACTTTTTGTAATAAAAATATTTTAGTTGCCACAATTTCCCATATTCATTAACTTTCTTTCGAAAAAGAAAATAAATAATTAGTAAAATTGATGCTTTAAAAATCAAAGCGAACTTTCGCTTATTTTTTTTATTCAAAGTTAGAATTCTCTATGCATCCTTCCTCATACATATATAATGTACCATCAAAGAACTCTATTGTGATATTACAACAATCCAAACTAAATTATATCAAATAAATATATATTCTTTCAAGAGTTTTATTTTTATTTTAAATATAGTTTCTCGTACGTTTGACGAAATGACAACAGTGAAAATATTGAATAAATAAAAAGGCGCCAAACACAGCATTAATTCTATATTAAACATTTACATGCTAAATTTGGCTAGTTTCATTTATTTTATTTCGAAAATTCAATAATTATTACTTATCGTTTGAAAAAATTTATTTATATTTCAAAGAATAAATATGTAATATTCATCGCTTTTAAATAGAATGAAATATTTTATATCAACATACAAAGAATCTCGTAGTGAAATATATTTGACGTCATTTCAAACTGATCGATGTCGCAAAAATAAATTTATTTTAATTTATTGTCTAAAAGAATTAAAGTTTCTCGAGCGATTGTTGCGTATGGCAATGGTGATTAAATTCTAATAAAAATGGCTTCCTATGTTTTTTAAATGAGCATTAAATTTTGCAGTTTTTTAAATAATTGTAGTACTTCGAATTCGAATTCTTTTCTGAAATTTTCAATGTATTCTAATTTCGATGCGCTGAATTTTTTGACGTATCACACTTGTCCGTAGCATTTGTAGTTCGGGATATGAAAGTGGGTGATGGACAGACAGACGGAACGATTAGAATACCTTCCACTTTTCCGCTAACATGAGTATAAATATATGGAAATGAACCTATTTAATAACGTTCTTTAATTTGGATATGTTCGAAGTAAAATAATAGTAGTCTTATTTTGAGAATTTCTCTTGTTTTTTGAGTAAAAAGTACGAAATATGTAGTATCTTGAAATAAATCCGGATCTTGAAATAAATCCA
Organism: Oedothorax gibbosus; assembly: GCA_019343175.1. Taxonomy (NCBI): domain Eukaryota; kingdom Metazoa; phylum Arthropoda; class Arachnida; order Araneae; family Linyphiidae; genus Oedothorax; species Oedothorax gibbosus. Next base: position 10,319,289 of record CM033282.1, on the reverse strand, counting down.
ATATCAAACTTCCCATCAATATACATGTTTGGGCTTCTCTGGCCTTAAAAGTTGAATTGGCCACTAATAACGCCGAATGTTCTTATTCTTAAATTTAAGAACATGAGTGTTGTCATTTTTGGAAATGGTTGAGATAAATTTATATCTACTGGAGAGCTTCGTTAGTGAGAAAATAGTTTGTTTATACTTTACATTTAATGAAATTGATGCTAGGACCGTATACTCTGTTATCAGAAGCTATTTCATTTTATAGTATTTTACTATTTTGTAAGCAACAGATTAAGCATTTAACGAGTCTTGATGAAAGTCTTAAATTGCTAAAGAAAGTTTTGTTCCCTTCTGTTTCAAATTAAAAAAATATTTCTGTTTTGAGTTATTTGTATTTCTTCAGTCTTATATCTAAAAAACGTAAAAATTAAAAAAAAAAAATATTGCATTTTTGTCCGAATTACATAATTTAGAAATAAGAAAAGTTAGAATATTTTAGATATCTCTTTCAAATATTCATTCTAAATATGATTAAAGTGATAAATAATTAAAAATTAAGTGCTTATGTATAAAATAAATGAACTGTTTAAAAGCCTTAAGAAAAAAAAAAGTTTAATTTTTTTGGTTAAAATATTTGTTACAAACCTTAAAGATGTAGAATATATTGCTACAAAAAATTTTATTTAAAAAATTCAAATATACAGTATTTTGTTGATAAAATAAACTATCATTTAAATATTTATATTTTCTGGTGTTTTTTAAATGTTCCGTAAGTAATTAGTATGAAACAAAATAATTGCTTAAACTGTGTGTAGCATGCATATAAATATGCATATAAAACAGTATTTTTTAGTTAGCTATCATTAAAGATATGTTAATATTAATGTTGGCTTATTATGGATGCTAATTCTTCCCTTGTTTTAATGAGCTTTTCTAATAGATGTAGTTTTTAAAAACATCATTGAACAGGGTAATTAATGCTTTAGATTATTTAGAAATACTACTTTTTTGTAAAATATGTACCTTAAAAGAAAAAATAGATTTTATGTGTAGACTTTTTTAATATTCATTATTTAAAAATATTTTCACACATTGAATATTTTAGGATCTTAATTAGATTTTCTTATTTTGAAACATTCAGTACTTTTTTTAAAAAAAGTGAAAATTGTGAATCAAAATTACTTCACTAAAGTAAATATTTTTTTCATATAAATATTTAATTGTGCTTAAAAATTCAATTAAAATCAGATTCATTATTTTCGTTTGAAATGTCATATTGTTGGATCTAATTTACATTAATTTGCATACATGATCAGAAACAGAGTATTTTAAAATTAAAAAAATATTAAATTTTTTTTAAAAAAGTTGAGAGTTTTAAATATCATTCAAAACTTCTTACATAAAAGTTTAGAAACTTCAATTGATTTTCCTTCATTTAAAATAAAATGAAAATTCCCTAGAGTGCAATTTTTTACATATATTAATATCGATATAAATACTATAAATTTACTTTAATTTTATATTGATAACAATTAATAAAACAATAGTAAGTCGTTATAAAAGCAAAATGTTCAATAGAAACAAAAAGGGGGGAAGGTATTTAAATATTTTAATTATTTAAGTGAAAAGTTTAACAAGTGTTTATAATACTTACGTTGTTCAAAGCAGTTGCATTGGTCAGAATATGCTGTAACTTGCCTCCCTGCAAATCTCTAAAGGCCTTATCAGTAGGTGCGAATACGGTTTTCTGATCAGAGCTCTTCATTTGAGCCAGAAACTTAGGATTGTTGTTCGCCAGATTGTAGAATTGTCTAAATTGGGAAAAATGAACAAGGTAATTAAAAATATAGTTATACATTTCAAATTTATTTTACAAAAATAATTAAGTTAAAAATATTATAAAATATGGTTAAAAATATTAACTGTATTTTAAGAAAACAACTAAAGAGTAAAATTATTAGAAAATAAACAAGATAGTTACCAAACAAAAACATTTTTATTTCAGTTTGCATATTTTTTACACTATCCTAAAATGTAAAAACAGGTGATCAGTTGTCTTCATCGAGTATCAAATCGTTTATATAATAAAATTTACATTATAATTGTTCAATCATTTTTTTTACATCGTTTTGTTTTGCAGTGATAGGATTATCGTAACACTAAAAATTGTAACCTCTTTATTGCTACACTGAAAAAAAAATTCTAGTCCAACTACCAGAATCTGGTATATTTAACCGTATTTTCTGGCTCATATGGAACACCAAAAAATGTGGTTTATCTACCAGTATCTGTTTGGTAGTGACTTTATGGTAAAATTACTAGAAAAATATGGTTTCATTACCATGATGTTAGGTAGCGCATTCGGTTTTATTACTTTATGTAGTAGTTTTACTACCATATGTAGTGGTTTTATTACCATATATAGTGGCTTTATTACCGTATGTATTGGTTTTATTACCGTATACAATAGTATTATTGCCGTGCACAAAGTTAATATTACCAAATAAGATGACATAAACCCCATGCGTAATCACCGTATTTCTATTATAAATTTTAAATTTCATTTCGCAATAAATGTACCGGATCCATCGGGAAATGTCGCGAGGAGCTCCATTTTCATACTACTTTCAATAAAATGCGAAATATACTACTAGTATAATTAGTTTAGTTTGCTTATATGACTTCTTTCGAGTTGCCACAAACGACTGCAACACAGCACCGCCATGTTTGATGAGTGATATTTACCATACGCATATTGGTAGTCAAAATTTCAGCTAATACCGTGGTATTTGGTAGGTATCATTTCGCTCAACATGATCCGATCACCAAGCATATGGTAAAAGACCGATGCTTTCTGGAAATTAATTTGGTTTGTTAACCACGCTTCTCGTATAAAAACAAAGCGTATGGTAGGGAAACCGTTTTTGTGGTGGTAAACTTACTTTTCATAGTCGTAATCTTACCAAACGTACGGGTAAAAAGAGCTATAATTTTAGATACCAGAAATTCTAGTAATCCGTTGCCAAAACGAATAGTAAGGTTACTAATTGAATGATTTAAGTACCTGGTATTCTGGTTTTATTACTAGAAATACCATTACCATACAATTATGGTTTTTTTTTGCAATTTTTTTTTCAGTGTACCATATGGGCATTTGACTGCGGATTTCATAATGTTTTAATAGCAAACAGTTGGCGAAACCGACACCTGAGTATATAAGCTTTAAGTGCAAACATACCATTGCCATACAAATATGTTTTTTTTGCAAATTTTTTTTTCAGTGTACTGACTGCGGATTTCATAATGTTTTAATCGCAAACAGTTGGCGAAACCGACACCTGAGTATATAACCTTTAAGTGCAAACATCTTCCATTATATTATAAAAAATACGCGACTCAATAACGTAGACGTAAGTGTGATAAAGAATATACGAATTGAGACTATTTGACAAAATGTCAATAAAAAATAGCAAAAGTTTGTAGTTGAGATAATATACATACAATGTATTACATCATAAAAACAAAGGCGAAATATTATTAAAATTGATACTGTTTCTACGGTATTTTCTTCCCGATGCGATTTTGAGATTTATTTCACACAAAAGCATTCTCTTCCAGCCGTTAATTTTCATTGAATTCGGTCACACTATTTACCACTTGCTCCAGAAGTATAGCTAACTTGGTAACATTTTTTACCATCAAGCAACATTAAATGAAGCGGGATTGGAAGATGCTTGGCTTTAGGAGAGGAATTCTGTCCTATTTAGATGAAAACAAATTTTTATTTTTCTACTACAAGACGGTAGCTACTTTCAAATAAAAGAACGTTGAATGGTTTCGTACACACTTTAAAGGAAAATAGTGCTTGTACAAACGGCGTAAAATACTACGGACGGCGGGTATAATGGACGGCGTAAAATACTACGAGTTTAAGTAATAATAAATGCAGAAGTACAATTTTCATGTATTGTTAATTTATTTGTATACAATTTTACTTTAATTTCTATTTGTGTTTTAAATTGTAAATATTTGAGAAAAATAAATTCCTTTTGAAATTCTTATTCAAAAATATATACATACTCTATTTAAAAAGGAGCAAAGAAAAATGATAAAATCCGATTGATCCTTTATGGTTTATTTATATTGCATTTTGAATCGCGTTACAAAGTTTAATTCTTTAATTTGCTACTAAAATGCGTTAAACTTAAGAGCTACTTTCAATTACAAATGCAAGGATTGAAAAACGGTTCAATAAAATAAATAATGGTTCATCAGCATATTATAACAGTACAAAAATTTATCTCGCATCTACCCTGAAAAATATCGAAGTTATGAAATTCCCAGTTTTTTAAAACTGTTTTTCTTGGGCTTTATATTTCTTGTTCCACTTGAAATGTAGTCTTTCATGTCATGCTCCGGATAATTCGTATCCCATTTTTTTTTACTTCTGATGTTATCTTCCAATATTGTTTTACTAAGAGTTCCTGTAGGAATTTCAGAGAAGCGCCTGCTCCGTGATCTTGTTCTGGAAATAACTCGAATTTCTCTATGTGTACCGATACCACCGCCAATTTTCAGTTGCGTTCGTGAGTGAATTTCTAAGGACCCAATCGAAACCAACCCACTGTATTGAGTATTATTTAACTTCTATTTTTCTTTGTGGAGAAGCTACATATATTTTGTTCTGTATTCATGTTCATAGGGTAAAGTAAAATTTAATATAAAAAAGTGACTTAAGTTCAATAATTTGTTTTTAGTCAATGAAACGCAACAATAACTGTTGTTTAAAATTTGTTTAAAGTATTGTTTGTTAAGTAGATTATGGTATTTTTGTTAGGATATACTAATTTTATTTTTTTTTATATATTTTTAAGGGAATCTAGTATCATTAATTTACAAAAAAACTAAAAAAATTCTGATTACTTACGATAAAAAATGTTTTTTTTTAAATTTTCATTTTTTAATTGGCTGTAACTTTTATGTGTCATAGAAACACAAATATTAAAAGATAAAAGATTTTTTTAAAAAAACTTAGTCTAAAAATATCTATACACACGATTCGTTACTCCACAACTTTTTAAAATAACCAGAATACACTAAATATTTAATTTTTAAGTAATTTTGTAAAACATATCTAAGGGAATAAAGACTTCATTCTATCAAATGGATTTAGAAAGAATAAACTTATACAAGAATACATCTTTACAAATGAGAAAAAAAAGCACTAATAAATTAAGGTTACTTACTCCAATCTTTCCGAGCGCTCCTCCTCAATGTGCTCAAAAATAGTTTTGTCGATGACCATCAGTGGCTTACTTATAAGATGCACAACGCCATTACTGACAGGTATATTGGGACGAATGATCCTGGCACGGACAACGCCCTTTCGGTGTCTCGGATCACCTTGCACGGTGTTGCTTTGAATGTACCCTGAGAATGAAATCGGTAACATAGGGTTGTGAAAGCAGCTACAATTCGAAACTAAGTTAGAAAAAATACTTTTGTAACAGAGTCGTACTTATTTATTTAAGGCTTTGGGTTTTGCCAGCTGGTTTACTGCTTTGCCGGAGCACCAGTGTAACAATCAATCCTTACGTATTTTTTTTAGTTAGGTTTGCTTAACCAGCCAATCTGCAACTGTAACGACCGCGACTAAGTTGATGTCACAACTACGTCAAACGTTGTCTTACCCCACAAACAAATCACCCGAGAGCTAATTCGTCCAATTAATATCGGCCACGCCTTTGGTGACGTCACAAACACGTCAAAGATTGCCTTCTACTAACAAACAAACCGCCTCGTTGGAATCGAATTTAGAAACCTAGTTAAGTGCAGGTAAAGACATCGAGCGTGCACCCAATGGAACTTTAAGGGTGACATCGTACGCAGCGTCGGGACTTTGGAGTATATTTAACGAGTACTTCCTCTATACGTGGTATCATTCATAGGATATTTTTTCTCTGTACAATCCAGGGTCCTTTTGCGTGCAAGGCGAGCGCTTTAACCGAATGGTCTCTGCAGCCTCCTATATTTAATTTATTGAGATATAAGTCACGATATTGTTTAATCAAATTTCATAACCATACTATTAAACCAACTTGGCCAGTGTAAAGACTGGTGATAATTTTTAAAAAGAAAAAAAATTGTACTTACATTTTTCATCTTCTTCTTTGGTTGATTCATTGGTATACTTGAGTTCCACTTTTAAATTATCTCCCCAAGTTTCTGATTGGTACGACTTTTTGTCCATTGTACGCAAGAAAAGTACGTGGTTTGAAATAACGTGTCCCCTTACGACCTAAAATGAAAATAACAATAATAATACTTTAATTATCTGTATATGTAGCGACCAAATATATTTAATTAGACCTATTATTCTTCGAAATGAATAAAATAATTTCAGGTTCAAATTAAAATTTATAGTCAAAGTTTGGAGGGCTCTTAATATTTGCTTCCAAAATTAATTTAAAAAGTAATACAAACATAAAGCAAACTTCCCCCCGAACGGCCTGGAAATGGGCAATTATGTATGTTTGTTTTCACTGCATTAATATTAAATTAAATTTATTTAAATAAAATATTTGTTTAAAAAATTAGAATCAGGTTTATTTTGAAAGAGATGATCCTTAAAAATATTTCCAGATGAAAAAAGTACATTATGAATAAAAATGTGTAAATTATAAAATTTTAAAATTTAAAGTTATTGTAAGAAAGATTGATGCACAAAATACGGAAAAAGCCGTGTCTAACGATCAGATGGTTTTTAAAAGTTTTTAAAGATTTTGCATTCAATTTCTAGCTTAATTAAAGTCCACTTTTCTGCCAATATAATACCATAAAAAACTTGTTAGGAATTCTAACACCAAAGCTAAAGTGTACTTGGCAATTTAACGCGACTTTAATTTCTTAAAAAGAATTTTAATGTAGAGAACTGTAGAAAAAAAGATAAGAAACTAATAGAGCATGGCTACTAATGCATTTTTTCTCATAAACCCGAAGAAAAAAAGCGATTAAATTTACGGATTTCAGATTTGAACACTTAAACTAAAAAACCTTTTAAATTTGGAAGCAGAAATCAGAGACCCGCATCACGTTTGAACAGAAACTCATTGAATCGAATCAGTCGTTTCTTTTAAACTTCACTAAATGTGTGTTCTTTGCGCCTTTTTCTTAACAAGGTCTTGGCACACCCTGATTAGGAGACTTGACTATTCTATTTTACTGTCTATATTGATTTTGTTGTTTCACACAAATTTAGAATGACATGTTTCGTGGTAAAATATAAGCTTTATCTTAATTATCTGATTGAAAAAACGATTGGATTTAAATTTATTGTCTTCATTTACTTTGTTATTTGTTTTATTAAGTCTTGTTGTTAATTTTTAGTTCAAACTGAGATACTATAAAAATAAAAAAATATTTAATTACTTGGTAATTTACGTGATTGTTTTTCTAATGAAGATTTTTTTGTTTTAAGTCGACGACCCACTTATGCATTTGTAATTATCTACACATTAAAAACAATTTTGCATATTCAATCTTTTGAAAAATCTCGTATCAACAAAAATAAATTACAATTAAAAATATAAAAAATTTTATGTTATATTTATTCGAAAGCAAACAAGTTTAAACTTAAAACAGCATATTTTACTGGTTTGTGACACACTATATTCTTGAAACTATAACTTGTACTGTTCCATCGTGGCGTTATTTTTCAGAAACGGTAAAAAGTGGCAAAGTAAATTATTTTAATTCCATTCCATATTATAGTTAACTTAAAAATATGCCCTAATTAGTAATGCCTTAATTTTTGCTTTACTAACACAGTTATATAACAACTGACTTGAAATACCTATATCTTTATACACGATGCACTATGCACTTGAATCCTAAATTATAGAACTAATTCTGTATTAACGCATTATGATTAAATTATTCGTAATGTACTTAGTTAATTTCACAGCTATATATCAGTTTATATATTAGTGCATATTAGTATAAATACTATATATATGGTTATATATTAGTAGCGGAAAATTGACGGCTCTCAAATATTTACTCAATTGGAGGTCCGTTAAAATTCCTCGCAAGGTGCAGTATAAATAACCGAACTTCGTATTCACAAACTCGGACAATACTGACTTAAATACGCATAATTTTTCGAAACAATGCACTTATAACTATTAATTATCTAATTCATTCATGCATAACGGGTGGTGACAGATGTTGATTTATGAAACACATCCCAGCTAAATATCCCACGATTACCACGCTAATAATTCGGTTGTGTTTCCCCCCTCTTAATTTGGGAAGGAGTTCATTTTCATCCGCATATCAGATTAAATTATGGCATTAACGAGGTCCGGGTCCAATAACAAACAACGCTAATGTGATTCAAGATTAATTGTTTCAAATGGAGACGTTGAATTTTTTTAGCATAATTGCTAATTCATGTTTTAATTCGTTTCCTGTTAAATAGAATCCTAAGGATTTATTCAACGCGGCGACAGTTTGATTAATTGTCGGGTGTGACTGTTATTATTTTTCAGATAAATGTAACTTAGATGAAACCTTAATTATGGGAGTGTTGATGTTTTTTGGGAGCATTAATGATCATTTATTCAAAATTGATTTTCACTGAATTTATTTAACAGTTCATAGATAAAAATCCCATTTAAATTGCCTTAGTGGCTCAATCTATTTATCCGGCTAACTTAAGAGAGAGAAATTTAATTTATTTTGATGAAGAATTGTAAAAAAATAGCTTTAAAAATTAAGGACTTTACAAAAACAGTTTGGGAAAAGCCAATTATGATACTACTACTGGTGATACTGAAAGTTGTTTTTGAAAAATCTAACACATATCTGCCTTAAAATATGTAACACATTGTTAATGTAATTACCTTCGAACCACAATTCAAAGTAAGCTTTATTTTATTGAAGTATAACTATGCTTCAAAATTATTCATAACAATTTAATAATCATAAGTTTTATCCATCTTATATTTTCTGTATTAAATGGTGTAAGTCTTGTTCCACACAAAACCTTTTCATTAGTTGTATCGTAAAATTAGTTGTATATTCATCTAACTGGGCATAAGTAAAACAGATATTTTATAAAAAAAACACCTGAAAGTTCATTAAATGAACTCAATTATTAACAAATTAATATAATACAAGACAAATCTAAGCTGTAACAAGTTTTCCAGTTGATTAATCACTCACTTTTCCAGGCTGCCACTAAGAGTACCTACCATGTGGAAGTACATATGATGTTAAGCCCAAATCTAAACCTCAGAGCAAAATAGGAATAACTACTATGGTCACACAAAGGTAGATAATCTTCTTTGGTCCTGATGTACATATGAAGCACGGTATTGTCATCTTAAAGCGATTCATCATAAACAAGTCAAGACAGGCATGCGGGAATATTTAACCAACTGTTTCATGCATTTAAACTGGATGTTTAGTATTTAAACGATAGTCGTTTGTTACAAAAAGGTAAATATCAGCGTGTAGTTATTTTTTAAAGCATATACGAATGCTTAAAACAAATAATTAAATATGTCTTCGTCTACGCCTTTCATTAGACTTGCTTAGATTAAATGGGTAACTGCGTTTTAAAGTTGAAGGTCACTTGTTTTTGAATTATTGTCAATATCTTTGGTTAACTTACTTATAACTTTGCAATAATGAAAATAAAAGCAACTTAAATTAAATAACAGATAATAGAAAAATATATACATGTTTATAGCAGTAAAATTTTGAAATGTTTTACTTTTCTTTAGAAACTATTACAAAATATATCAATACAAATTTCTTTAATTGTGAGAAAATTTGCCTTAAATAAAGCTTTATTACAAAGACAAATTCTTCCTTTATTTTCGTTTTCTCGTTTTGACGCATATTCAACCTTTGTAGTTTAATCTTAACTTAACATTATAAAATAGATATTTTAGGTTTACTGCGTGTTCTGGTTTCAACTGTATACTGTATAAATGTGTTGTGTAAAGTTTCTACATGAATCAGGGGGCAGCCTAGCAGCCTCACGCATTATTCAGTATAGTTAGCCCATACTTATGGAGTAAATTTACACAAATAAAGAGTTCGTCCCTATTTTTCAGTGTAACGTTACTTCATAAAACTTTAGGCAGAACCTTATGCCCCAGTTTAAGGATATAAGAAGTATAGAGTAAACTTATTATTTCATAACATTATTCCATAAATTTGGCGTAACTTTACTACATGAAGTTGGAGAGTAAAATTACGCCAAATTATTACAGTATAGAAAATTCCATTACTGTAAAGCATTTGGGAAAACTTCGATCCACTAAAGGAGCAGCATGTGCTACCCCCAACTTTATGGTGTAAGTTTTCACCACAAAGCTGGAGTACGCTTATACCATAAAATCGCAATGAACTTACACAATAAAATTGGAGTAAGTTTACACCGTACAAACGAAGAGAGCTTTCACCACAAATAGAAGTAAGCCCAAAACTAAGTTAATAAAGTCTTAAATTTATTTTTCTTAGAAAAACATCTAAGCACTCTAAAATATCCTTTTTAAACTGTCCTTTTTTAAAAATATAAAGTATTAAATAATAAAAATGAGTTTCCAAAAACTGTCAAACATTGGGCAATTAATTTTGCAAAAGAAACTTTTCGTAAAAGGAAAATATTTCTCCCCGCCCATTTTTTAAATTTGTTTCGATTTGTGACAAGTCAGCGAAGAACACTTTTCAAATGTAAATATTTAGAAGGATTTTTTGTTGTAAGCGTGGTGACATTTCTTTTGAAATGCATTGCGTCAGACTTTTAAAATCTACAGCTGCATTAAAAGAATTGACATTCTTATTCTTATACAAATCGCTTTTCCAAACTATGTACGAATTCAGTTTGATAAAAGTTTTTGTTTCAACGTCACCACAGAAATGATAATTCAGAATTAATATTAAATTAAAATTTTATTGATACAAATATCTTAAAACGGTTTGGAAAATTGTTATTATGTGCCAAATTTATACATAATAACCTTCATAGTAAATGAGTGTATATATGTGATATATCGTATAAATCTCTATAAAGTTATAATATTAACCACACAAATCTCTATACTATTCTAATATTCAGTTCTTTCTTAATAACTCTCAGTTAATGTCTTGCCGATCCATCGAACAGTTCCCACGTTTTAATAGGCGTCAATACATTCTTTCCCAGAGAAATTGCAGACGCAGCAGACTTTGTTTTGACTTCTGATCCACTCTTCTCACAACCATTAAAAATCGAGTCACTTTTTAATTAGACTTCAAGATTTTGTCGCCTGCAGCCGGCGAAAGAGTGTGATCGAATGTCCACAAAAATGGCGAAAAACCTTGAGCTCTGTTTCAGCGACCAATCAAAGTCATGAGAGAGTTTAAAGATCAATTAAAAAAATGTGCTGACTAAACAGTTTCTGTGGGAACGAATTGATCTAGGCGACTGTTTGTTGCCGACAGGGTGTGGTTGGGATGTTAAAGTACTAAGTGATATTAAGGATATATGAGAAAGAAAATTTAAGTTATTAAGTTTAATTGGAGTACAAAATATAAGATTTTGAGGGAGTTAAGTTATATCGAGGGGGTTAAGTTATGAGATGTCATATATTTAAAAAGTAAAATTCTTCAAAAAATTTGATAAATCAATAAAAAATAATAATTAAAAGAATAATTCATATTCAACATATATTTCATCACTTAAGTAGCAGAGAAAATTAAAAACACAACCTAAATGTACTTATTTGTAAAATTTAATTTAAAAAATAATAACTTAATATTGGCCTGTAATTTTTCTTTAGTCTTTCGATACAGACCAAATATTTATAATGCACCATTCGAACGAAATTTAAAAGATGATTGAGGGGTTCAAAAGTTAAATAATATGAATAGATTTAAGATGATTGTATTTAAATAAAATTACTAAAATAAGTTTAATACGATCAATTTTTGGTTATAAATTGCTTAAGTGAATTACAAATACGAAAACTTTTTTACGTATTGTAAAAAAATGTATGACTTACCCATGTGTCAATTTCTTGTAATTTATTAGAGGACATGCCATCAGCTGATCCAATGGGTAAGAAAAATGTATGCTTTCCAATGTGATTGAACACTTCTTTTTCTCGCTCAGATGCTACACGAGATGCAAAAGCACTAAAAATAATAAAGAATATATCGAATAAATTCTAGGTAAAGTATGATTTCTAAAATGAGTAACATTAAATATAGTTAAAAAACAATTTATAGCCAGCATTTTTTTAACCCAGCAATATAGCAACCAATTATGGCCAACAAGAACTTAATGTTTGTCCCATTTGTTCCAAAAGTATGTATATCCTACTTGATGGGTGTAAAAGGTATGTTGTAGGATAGTTTTTTGAAGTAACAAAAGAAAAACGTTGCAGTGAGTTTAATTGCTTACTAAGACCTAAAGAAAAATATTGCAAGGAAATTTATCAAGCACTTGACAGTTTTTAAAATAAACAGTAAAGTTTTAGTATTTTTCCCAATCTCACTCCTGCACTTATTATGTTTTTAATCTTATATTAAAAGCGCTTTTATATGTCAAACTTTGTTTTACTTTATAACCCCCAAAAAAAATCAATCAAACACAAAACTAAGCATTTTTCATTTTATATTAATTTACCGAGGAAATAAAACTTTTAATTTGTTGAAAATTATCAATAACAGAAAACAACTGATATATAACACTTTCTAATGACCTATTCTTTGCCTCTCTATCCAAGTAATGAAATGCGTAAAAATCCAAGACTGACTTTCAACCCCTGTATTTGCATAGCAAGCAGATACCATCACGTATAGTGTACATCAGAAATGCATGCGGAAGTTAAAGTGTTTTACATTATTCAAGTCCAAAGCACCTCAAACTTTGAAAAGAATGTCTTTCGTGACCCAAAAGGGGACATTTAGCGTTTGCTTGTAAGCTGTCGTTCCATTTTATATTTTAAAATGTACCAAACTTACATAACACTTAAATTTTATGTCCTTGCAAGATTTTTCCCATGAGGTGCTAAGTCTCATTTGAAATTAATTAATTATCTTTATATAAATTGGCAAATAAGTATTAATATTTAAGTTTAAGTATCATAACTGTTTATGTATAATCCTGCTAGTATATTCAAATTACATTAAACAGATTTTATTTAGTTATGGCAAGATAGTAAGCATATTTGAATTTCTACTTTAACCTCCTAACAAGTTGATTGCTCCATTAAATTGACCATCAATAAAATCGGAAATGTTTTGCCAATATTATTCTAAACTAAACTAAACTCCTCGGCGCAACAGCCTATTACTGGGCCAAGGCCTGCCGTGCCTTTTTCAGCTTTCGTGACCTGGGGCTCTGGAGTGCTAGGCATATGTCCCGGTAAGGTGGTCAGCCTCACGTGTAACCCCCAGTGTTTAGTTCCCAAGCATGCTTGGTACCCATTTTATCGACCCACTCAAGGGATGAAAGGATGGGTCAACCTCGCCCAATCCGGGATTCGATCCCCGGACCTGTGGCGTGGCAATGCGTATCACTAAGCTATTATGCTACCACTAAGCCACTGGGCTTTCAATATTATTCTAGCTCTTTAAATAATGCAAATAACACTTCAATGAAATAGTTCAGAAATATAATAATTGAAGCCCACTTTGCACGAGCTAAATGTTGAGAAGGGCTAAATGTTGATTTGTTTTGCAGAGAGTCGAGATAAAAGCAGGAAATGACAAATTTATGTCAAGCCTTGAAGAATAGTTCTGCCAACTTCCGTTCCTGGTCGCATAATGTCTTTTTAATTGATTTGTGCACCCGACACTTGGCATCTGCTTAACTAGTTGCACGAGTTTTTCTAAATATTTCATTACAGTTTGTAATCAATGTAGATGAAATTTTTGATAATTTAAATCTATGATAATTCTGTTGAAAAAAAGAAATGTAGTTTCCTATTTAGATAAATGATTTTTTAATTATAAAATCTTATGTTGTGTTTGTTAACCATCTGAACGGCCAGGAAACAGGCAAATATGTATGGTGGTTTTCACTGCATAAATTTAAAATTTAAATTATTTCAAATAAAATACTTTTAAAAAATTAGAATCAGGTTTATTTGGAAAGAAAAGATCTCTTTAATATATTTCCATATGAAAAAAGTATATTATGAATAAAAATTTGTAAATCATAAAATTTTATAATTTAGGTTAATTGTAAGAAAAAACTGATGCAGAAAATACGGAAAAAGCCCGGTCTAACGATTGGAAGGCCAACTTTTTAATTTATACGAAAGAAGCGTTTAAATTATGTACAAGAAGTTGAAAAATTATGATTTTTATTTCTATGAAACAACTAACTAAACACTCTAGCTTAACAATTAAAAAAAGTTCGGATTTAATTTTGCTCCATATAACTGGTCATAGTTTAACTAATTTCCTCATTTTTCTAACAAGTGCAAACTGTTCTTATTAATACAATTGTTTGACATTTATTGCTAAATAGTGATTGTTAATAGCCACTTGCTATGAACAATCGCTTATTTGGCATCTGCACATATGGTTATAGAAACGGAAATGGTTAACAATTACCAGATTTTTTAAATACACTAAACTTAATTAGCAGTCTGAACACAAACAATTACAGTTTCAAATAACTACAGAAGCAATTGTTCAAGATTTTTTAGTTCTGGAAATAATGTGAATTTAAAAAATTGCATAACGTAAACAGAAAACTCCCCACCTAAACTATATTTTATTCCCTCATCTAATACTATTTGCTTATTTCATTTCTGACTTTTATTAATACTAAACAAACGAGAGTTTTCACTCTTAACAAATTTTTCTTAAGATTGAAGAGAGGATCAGTTAAAAAGAATTCGTCGTTCAATTATGCAAATGTCTGTTTACTGTTTTACGTTTCTAACACGGTTCAAGAACTAGAGGAAAAAACATATTTACGCAAAGAAGTGTTTAAAATCCTTAAACAGCTGGTTTGAAAAATTATCTTTTACGCAAAGAGCATTTTTATTGGAGCATATCTCACTGTATGCTTGCACGCAGAAGAAAGGCACTTATTCTATGTTAACTCGGTGAGAGAAGCGTCTTATTTCCACGCATAGGGCGTTATAATGACCGCGAACTATGTTCTTCTTTATTCAGTATGCCTCTAGCACTTTGTAAATAAAGATAAACTTAAATATTTTTTGTGGGAGGAAACATAGTCATAAAGGCTTCGAGTCATGGAATTTGTCAGAAATATTTTGAATTTAACATGTTGTTTACTTTAACAGTTTTTGCTGTAAGAATATGTGTAAAGTACCTAATAGTTTGTTGCATGCTACAATATAAAAAAGTTTTCTAGTTGTGAGAAAATAGTATGTATTTATATTTTGGTTATTTTTTTAGGTCTGTTTTGAATATATGTTAAAAGATAATGCTATATATATTTCAAAACTCATTTATAATGGTCTTTTAGTAATTCCAAAATAAAATTTGAATTGAACCCACATACTTTTAGAATGTGAATTTTTACAATATGCAACGTAATGCAAGAAAAAACATGCTTCTTTTTTTAAGAATATTATGCTTATTATTTTAAAACAAAATTTTATCGAGCATAGTGAATCTCATGCAAATAATAATCCAATTTTTGTTCATTTTCGAAATATTTATCTCTTCTATGTTATTACATTACCAATGTAAATTCGGACAATGTTTTCATTTTGAAATCCAACAATATTTTTACTGTAGAATAAAGTCCTACGAAAATAAGAAAGAAATCTAACAATCATCCATAGTTTTGAACATTTCGTCAAACACTAATGTTATCACAATAATGTTTTCAAAAAATATTGTTTTGATTATAACAACTGAATAATTAATAAACATTTCATTAGTTTCAGAATATTCAATTAAGACAAGTTTGCAATTTCACATCTTTAACCGTTGGTAAGTGAACATATAATTATAAATAATTTTTATATATGAGAGGATTCACGAAAAATACACAACACTTCTTCAGAACTTCTGAAGAAGGCGAGCTTGAGACTTGCTGAAACATGTAAAATTTGTACCAAAAAATAAACTATTTGCGCCAATAATCTATTTTTTTCCTTCGTTAACCCTCTCATGTTTCATGCGCAAAGTTGAAGATATTTTCTGAATTTTTATATATTTAAAAAAATATTTAATAAATTAAACTTTTTCCCCGACAACTTTTCTATTTAGTTTAACAAGTTCTTACTCGATGTTTTCCTTCAGTCCATAAATCATCGGTTGTTTCAAGAGTTCCAGAGATGTCGGTGGCTGGGCAGAAATCGGCTTGTAGGGCTCGAGACACTCATCGATTACGTAGAGAAGTTGTTTCTTGCCTTCAGTCCCGCGATGCTCAGCTTGTCGTATTATTTTGGCATTATTCACGAAATATTCCTGAAAAAAAGGAAAACAAATTTCTTGTAGAAGTTTTGCTTACATAAAATGCAAGGTGGTTCAAAAATTTAGTGAAACACATTGGAAGTCTATTTTGTTGTTCTGTGTACATTATGTAAATGTTTCCCATTTTCACTTACATGGAATTCGGTTTATTCTTCCTTGGTGCTAGGTAAGATTTGCAATCATGGTGGAGAACATGGTAGTTAGTAAAGTATGCGGCTGGTAATCCCCATTTATTATATTATTTTAAAGGAATTGAAAATGCCATCAACGAATTGTTTTTAGTGGGGCTTGTAAAAAAAGAGTGCCATACAATCGTTATTAAAATATTTGCTAAAATAATTTTGAAACAATTTTATGCTATACGAATATTATTACTGGTGTCGTATGTATGGTGATTTATTTTTAAATTAGGTATAAATTCAGTATATTTTCACTAGTTAAATTTAATTTATGTTTTGCTGAAACAAATACTAACTTTTTTTCATTACAATACATAAGAAAATAAATTGCAAGCTCTATTTTCATTTAAATTTGCCTTTGGTTACTTAAGTATTTATATGTGTTAATATTGTCATTAACATTTATTTGCACAGGGTTGAGCGCTTTGAATTGTTATATCTTATCAGACTACTTAAAGGGTCGTTTTTTACTCTCAACTAAAGCGAGTTGAAAACTTCATGTAATAATGTACAAGACTTTTTTGAAAATTTTCAATACATAAAGGTTATATTTTTATATGCTTAAGGCTGCATTCGCATTTGATTAAAATAAAGTACAAAAAAGTACATTCTATGAAATTTCATCATGAAAATTGAGTCTGAAAGTATATTATTTTTCAACGACCTCTATTGCTAAAAACCGCAAAAAAATATATACTATCCAATATTAAAACTCAACCCCTGCCTGCACAAGATAGCAAACCCGTCATTGTGTGCTTAACCGTAAAAAAATCTTGTGTAAACCATGAAACAAAAATGATCTCCTTAAATTTGCAGCCGTTATGACACCCTCTGCCTTAAAAACAAAGTCCCCCATTTATTTGCTGTGTCTTATCCTCCCACCAGTACAAAGTAATAGCTGGCAAGAAAAAGTAAACCAGACTGCGATTTCGCAGATGCGTAGGACGTGATGGCCTTGGCCCATGGCTGAGATGACACTAAAAATCATAATGAAGGCATCATCAGCATGAAACGAGAAACGCCGAGGAGTGATGATGATGATTCATGTGCAGAAGAAGATTAGAGGGTTATTGGGGGTTGAGAATTGCAGATGTTTCTGCAGTAACGGTCGGCCGTTGAAATGCGTTTTTTAGACTTTAGATGTGCTTTTAGTTGGGGTTTTCTTCATGGTCTCAGGTGAATGTTTAAAGAAGGAAGACTAAAAACTCTTTTTTAAAGGTTTTTTTGGTGTTAAAGTTTGGGTTAAATATCGGTTGCAAGGAGGAAAATTAAAATTGGAAGTGTATTTAGACATCACAAAAAACTTTGAATGGTATTGAATTTTAATTTTAATTTAAAAATGTCACTTGTAAACGTAAATTTTATTATAGTCTTTCAATTTTTACTGCGACAAAAATTTTACATTAAAAGTTGGATTGATAATTGTTGATAAAGTATTGTTAAGTTGAAAATAATAGAAAATTTGAATGTAAAAAACTAAACTTCTGTATTCTTTACAGATATCAAATTAACAATCAAATCTGTTTCAGTTTTGAGCTTCTAAAATTTTCGTTCTAAAATTATCAATTTATTTTAAGCCTTTTTAAATTCTCCCGTTAAATCTTTTTCATTTTTTAAATCCTTACATAATATTACAAAGCACAAAATTTCAGAAAAACCAATTACGTATATTACCATAATAATATTATCTTATAATAAAAACAAATTATTTCTTAAAGATTTTTTTGCAGAAAGATATTCTTTATAAACTAGTTTCGTAAAAAAGTTATAAATTTGTTTATTATTGCTAAATATTTAGAATACGAAAAGAATCATAAATTAATTAAAAGTCTTATATTTATTGAATATTTCAATATAAATCTTAGTACTATGGTATAAAATATTCACCATTAAGAATGATAGTATTAAAGTCAAAGTATACTTAATTAATATTTCAGTTGAAAATTTAAATTTAATTCTTAATACAATAAAGAAATAACACAATGTTTATGTATTTTAAATATAATACATTATTAAAATCTACATTTTTCAAAAACCAAGTACCTTTTTCCAAAATGACAATTTTATTGCACTAAAGAACTTTTACTTAAAATCTTTTATTATAAACCAATATCGAATAAGGTAAGGTAAATTAACTCGCATAAAATAGCTTAGAATTAAAAGAATTTCATCAGCCAACATTTTAAAACATATGTAAAGTAAAAAAAAACAAAGTTCAATACCAAAATGCATTTGGATTAAATACGAATACAATTAAAGTATATAAGAGAATTGAATCCCCCCTACAAAGTACATATCTATTTAAATTTTTCGATTGTAAAATTTCACAGTAATTGAAATTTGTTTTAGTTTTCACTTATCTGTAAACTGTTAAATTAGTAACGTATTTACGAAATGCATTTTTAAAGTACAATGATAAATTAACAAATTTTCAAGTGCTCATTAGTATAATTTCTTAAAAGTAATTACCATGTACGTACGAACATAAATATTTAAAAAAGAAATATTAATTTTAGCTAATAGTTAGTTTAAAAGTAAATTTTGTTCTTCGTACAAATAATGCATTTTATATTTAAAGATTTTAAATTGTCAATTTAAACTAATTTAATCAAAATGTACTGAAGCATTATGGAATCTTTTGAGCTAAACCTCAAAATATTTAATGAATTTTGTGTTTTTTCAAAGTTCGTGAGAATTAAAAAGCTGTTTTAATTTTGGATGGAAACTTTTCTTTTAAACCAGTTTTATTTAAGTTAAATTTCCGTTAATTTGAGTTGTTATAATGGAGACGAGGTTTTTGGCTGAACCATTCGGTTGCGAAATTGTGTTAGTTGGTTTCTGACATGTATTTTTCTTGGTTTATTTACCCGCAAAAATAATTACTTTAGGAGAATTTAGAGTGCAAAGAATAAAAGATTACAATTAGCAAGTGGTAAACATGATTTTGTTGGTAAACAAATTTTTAAATTTTTTTATAACAATCAATAAAAATAATTAAATGGGTATTTTTGTAATGTTTATAAACCATTTAATAAAAATATTTAAATGTTTTTCAAAACGTTTAAAAGCTATTTAACGAAATGTTCAAGACAATACTAAAGATTTGTGTTTTTAATGTAATATTTTTAAATTCAGCACTTTTCTATAACATCTGAAATTCAATTGCAATGCCTAAATTAGTTTTTATAGAATTTTTTCCAATTCAACACAGTGGTATGTTACTTATTCATGTTAGATTTTCAGTTTTGCATTAATAAAAGTTATTTTCAGCTAAAATATTTTGTTAAAAATGTTTTATTTTCTGATGTATGTTCTTTCTAATACAAGTCGAATTTTTTCAGTCGATCAATCTTATTTCGTTTGTTACACTAAATTAAGCAAAGTGCAATCCCAAAATACCAGGTATAGCGCCTGCAAACAGACAGAAGAGTTGTAATTTACTTCTCTATGAAGAAAAAAAGTAAAAGGTAGAAAAATAAAAGTAAATAGCGGAAAGAAGATAAAAAGAAGTAAAAGATGTGCTAGATGAACTTTCTCTGCTTGTTATGTACTCTCTTTAGACACAAAAAAACACTTAGTACAACTTCGATTCTATTCCTTCAGAAGGTGATTATTTCCGATATCAATTAAATATAACACTGTTACAGAAAATCAGAACAGTGCTATTGAAATCGATTCGCAATAGAAAAAGAATCTCTTTGGAGTTTTACTAATAAACAATACGTACAAAGCCTTTTTTTTGGAAAAAATGTCATTAGCGAGCTTTAAAAGACTTATTTATTCAGAGTATTCGAAATAAAAAATTATCTGGGAATCCTAGAAATATTTGCTTTTGTATTTTTTAAATCATAATATAATAATAATTAAAAATTGCATTTTATTGCGTGTCTTTAAAACCAAATATACTCTATTAAAATAATGTATTGAGCTTCGTGAAGTAATGGTGGTATAGAAACAGTAAAAATAATTGTACATTTAATGTTACAGTGTGTTTTTTTTTGTAAAGAACGATTTTTCACGAATTATACTGTCTCATTTATTTTGTAAATGAATTTATGTTCTTTTTAGAAGAAGTTCGTGATAAATGAAGAATTGAATTGCATAAATTTATATTCTAATATTTTCAAGTTATAAACTCTTTAACTATCTCGCTTAGATTCGGTTCATTCAAATATTTTGGAGTATTGTGATGCATATGCATGCGTAATGCTTTTATTCAGTATTCATTTTATGTGTGTTTTGATTATTATTTTATTTATATAAATAAGTTACTTTTTACAAAACAAAAATAAAACAATAAAAATCAAAACAATCACTCTGTTCATGCTACTTTGTCCGAGAGATATAACATAAACACTGTTTCTGTTTGAGGTAAATCATTAGACCAAAAAGGAAAGCACTCGAATGAGCTCAACAATCCAAGATACAAGAAGAGATGTGAATCATGATCTTAATATTAACAATAAAATCAAAGTAAAAGTAGAAGTAGTTGTTTTAAGAAACAGATCCAATTACTTTGCCAGTTTTTGTTGGGCCTCATTATGACCCATTTGGTCTCTTTTTTCCTTTGAAGTAGAACAAGACCAAAATTACTAGACAAGACGTCTTAGTAATACATACACTGAATTCAAATAGTTTAGATGAAAATTAATTTAATCTGAGGTTATCTCTGAAATTGTTAATACGCACTTTTAAGATCAGATTCCTAATTACAGATAATTTTAATTCTATTATTTTGTATAAAATAAATGTTATTATACTTTTTAGATTTATAATAAAGAAAAAACTAGAAATACATTTTTATGTAAAATAAAAATTTCTTCGTACGATACAATCCAAAATTTGTATGGAGCTATTGTTTATTTTAATGTCTAAATAATAATGGCTTCAGTATTACTGGAAGTAGACTTTTTCAAAATTAATGCTTTAGGATAAATGTCATAGATATAATTATAATTATTGATATTAAATAGGATAAGATCATTAGTATGCCTAAATCAAAAGATGCCATTATAGTGTTTAGAAAAATTTTCTTATGCATATGTAGATAGATATTAGCAAACAAACAGTTGAAACTATTATCCATGGGAACACCTCTTTGCTGTCGGGTGAAATATATGTGCCATTAAATGCATAGTTTTCATATGCACTTAATATACATATATCGATCCAAAAAAAATTTAAATTTTAATATTATTTTTAAAAATTTCATGAATTTCTGAACAAATCTGCAAGAGATTGTCGTGCGGTATACTGGCGAAAAGATTTTCAGAGTCAAAAGTGTAAACATTTTATAATATTAGTTTCAAAAATATCAGCACATCTAGATTATTTTGAAGCATAAAGTATAGATATCGTTATGATGTTGTATATGGAAAGCCTTAAACATTCAAGAATACTTTGCTTATTTTATTGTTATAAAAATTAGTTTTGCAGCTTACGAATCTACACTTAACAGAATCGTTATGCAATTTGATCGTAGGAAAAAGATAAGGTCATCTCAGGCCATCAGCTTTAGAGTTCAATCTTTTCTTATAAGCCAAAATACATCCAATTTAACTTTTATAAATTTATATTTTAAATGTTTTCATTATTCGTTTATTGTTTTAACAATAACTCTTAAAAACAATTTACTAATAAATTTAAAATTATTGGCAGCTTTTTTAGTTGGTGCATCGAAGTAGACAACATTGTTGTTTCCAATGTAAAATGTTAAATAGTTTTGTTTTATTTTTTTAATAATACGATCTTCCATTTACTAAAACTCTCTATAGGTTTATTGCATTTGAAAGATAGTTTATAAATAAAAAGGTCACGGTGTTGACTTACATATTCCAAGATTAATATTTCAAACCTATATTCTTTCATACCGATATTTAATCTTAGTGCTGAATTTTAACAACTTTTTAAGCTCTATATCTTTGACAAAATTCAAATCACCCGTGACAGTAAGTCCAAAGCCCTTATCAACAAATGGATTTAATTCTTCAGAGTTGCAAAGACACTCTTGCTTACTGATTTTGTGTAGGTTTGGGCTGTGAGGATTGGCCAGATTTATAAAAGTCTTGAAATATTTGAAGACAGTAGAAAGTTTCCGAAACAGAACGAAATATTTATGTAATCATTTATAATCTCAGATTTAGAAATTCGAAATCCCTATCCAGAAAGTCAGTAATACAATATTGAAAATGTTGTTTTGATTCCCTCGAACGATTGAGTGTAGGAGTTTTTAAACTGTATTTAATAAGAGATCAACAATGTTGAATTTAGTGCGATCACTAGAAAGGGATGTTAGCCAGTTTTGTTTTAACAAACCATTTGATTTTTTATTGCATTTAAAAATTAAATGTCCAGAAACCCAAATAAAGTTGAGATATACCTGAAAAATCAGTCTTTTTCAATATTACCTCCTTTAGTTTTTCCACAAAATCTTTTATTCTCTATATGTCTTTTTATTTTCATTTTTTTTATTTGTGGTGGTTATTATTTTATAATGATAGTAATTATTATCTAAATAATGTTTTCGATTATAACTTCCTTAATTCAACTGTTTTTAATATATTCTCTTCAAATATTATCAAAAAATACATTTGTGCGTTCTCAAACATTTACATGACTTTAAACCAACTAGCAATATTTGAATTAAATTTTTGACATTTAATCTTTTTAAATGACTACAAACATAAATGTTGACTCAAAAATAAACTATTTACGTCTGCAATAGAACGGGTCCTATTCAAATTAATTGAAATTTGAGTTTGAAGAAAAAATTACCTTTCAAAAATTGGAAAAATAAGAAAATCCAAGATGTAAATAAAAGACGATTTCAACGAAATCCTTGAATCAAAAACAAACAAGCGTACAATCAAATCTCGAGATTTCTCTCAATGAATACATAAAAAGTTAACACAAAATAAGAACAGATAATGTCTGCAAATACCTACACACTGGACATGAAAGTCGATTAAATTGCATGGCGTAGAAACAGAAAATAAGTTATGAAAAGATACGAAATAGGGAAATGAATGGTTATTATTTTTGTAAAGAATAAAAGAAGCGATGAAGCTTACATTAGCATCCGCTGAATAACGACTCTTCTGTAATGTTAAGTAAATAAGTAAAGTACCAGTTTTCCTATTACAAATGATATATAATATTCTTAGAACGAAAATGAAGTATCCCATAACATTTTTACACATATTTACCTCATGATGTTATTATTTCTACTAGTTCAGAAATAATACTGCACAAAGAAATGTGGTGTAGTCCTTTTTGAGAGTTATTTCAGTGTGGCAATGTGGTTTAAGGAAACAAGTTTTGTCGTCTTTTTTAATATGCGCCGGTTGTTAAAATATAATTCACAGGATGATAATCTCTGTGCGTTTCTAATGGAAAAACAAGATCTTGGTAATGTAAACGGAACGAGAATTTTTCGATTAGAATTTCCTGACAAACAGAAAAGATAAAAAGTAGTGGAGATTTATTTGAACTCTACTGTTTTCATGCAGATTTGAGATAATATTGACTTTTCATTTTAAAGGAGAAGCAATAAAGAAGTTTATTGCAGTATATTTTATTAAAAGGAAATATTTGAAAAATATTGCAAACCTAGATTATTTTCTAAGCTTATACGATAAGCTAGTTTTCTATCGTGAAAAGCTAAATTTAAAATAAATGTGTAGTAATACTTTAAATTATAAGCAAGTTCTGTTACACATCACGATTTTATTTCTGCTGGAAAATAACCTAAAAATATTAAAAGTATTTTTTGTAAAACTTGTTTTTAACAACTAATTATCTAAATCTTGATAAGATATTTTTGCTTGCATAAAAATATATATGTTACATATTTTAAAACCGTTATGGGATAGATGAATTACGAATATAAAATGGATTTCTCTAAGAAGGTATTGAATTTCATGTTTTAATAATTGCATCAATAAGCTATTATTAGTTCAATGACGTTTATGCATGTTCTTCACTTTAAATACCAATTTTACAGTTTACCGAATTTGTTTATTTAATGTATTTAGCGATTCCTACTTTAAATTACATTAATTATATTAATTGATGTGTATGTTGCGAAGTATAGCTTAAAAACTAACAGTAAAATTAATTTTTCTACCTTATTTTATTGAAGCAATTCCATTTTCTTTTGAAAACTCTATTTCCAAACCAATTTATCAACAAAAAGTAACTACATTTAAAATAATTCAAAAGTGAATGTTTTCAACATAGGCTAAACTTTTGTAAACTTACAGACGCCATCAACTACTTAAAAACAACTCAATCTAATATAAAACATTTATGGTTGCCAAACTCTCATAATAAATTACTCTGACTACACCAAATAAATACGCAGCACTAAAAGAAGGAAATATTGAAAATAGAAAATGGCTTTTTACAATTCCTTTACCCCAAAGGGAAACACATCAACAAAAATCAGTAAACCTACAGGGGAAAATTCTCTTTATTTCGTGATTTTTTCCATAAAATCGTGTATTTCAAGTGTTTCTAGTTTTGCTTATGAAAAGCAATTTTTGCACTTGGGGAAATAAAAAAACAGCTTTGAATAGCCGACCAGGGCTCTTTTACGATGGTATCTAAAAAACACTTGGGAGCACTTTAAAGCTGATCTGGCTTTTGTTTGAGATAAATGTATATTTTCATACTTATTTTGATTGTTTTTTTTAAAGAAAAAACATGGTGTAATACAAAAAGAAAGAAAGTCGAGAAAGAGGATTCGATGAGATTTTTTCTCTTTGGTACTGACAGCAGTGTCAGAAGATCTGTGCAATCCAAAAGAAATTGACCTTAAGTTTTTAATTAAATGTATACATATATATTTCTTTTGAATATTATACATTTGCTTTTAAATAAAAATGCAATTAATAATAACTCGCATAACTTAATTTCCTTAAAAAACAGAAGAAACTTGTGATTCTTTTTAATTTCATAATGAAAGTGTGACGCCACGATTTTAAACTAAACTTCTGAAGAACATTTAGTTGAGTTTGGTTGGAATTAAAATTTGTGTTTTTAAAATCAAATTTCCTCCAGAAATACCATCAATACTATGAATAAGGGTTTCACCACGACGTGTTTTACTACATATTTCGGAACTACGACTAACCTAAAACTAAATTACTAACTTTCTAAATTTTATGATGGCTTTCTTTTAAATCCTCTCCTTTTGCAGAATTTAACATTTTTTTAAGATATATATTATAAAAATGAGATTGTAAGTTGTTGGACAGTTTGAGTGTTGGTGGTTGTTTCTCTCTTTGGAAACAGCTATGATATATGGGGTAGGTCTGTTCATTGGTGACATTTGGCAGTCGTGAGCTTTAGAATCTTGCCTTGTGGTAGTTTAAATATAATTTAAATAAGCATACAAAAATCATGAGCAAAATATTAATAACCTGGAGTAGTTCGGCACAGAAAATTATTTTCCCTCATTGGATTAACTCAGAGTGTCGTCAGATTGTAAGTGGTTAGGCGTGCATTGGCAAGTAGTTAATGCAACTTGAAAGCATGATTCAGCATTAGTAATACTCATAAATGCAATCACCAGTCAATTCAGCGATAGGTATCTAAGAGAATAATCTATACCCCTACTATGTAATGCACTCTAATTTAATGTGACGTTATTCACTGGATTCAAACACTTCCGAATCGAATAGTAGGCAGTTACGTCGGGCATTTAACCCCCCAAGCGGCTTGCCTCATCCATCCCATGTCGGGCCCATGTGCCCAAAGTCCCATGGCTCCCAGCGTAATCAAAGGGTCATCAATCACTGAGTTCTTGACAACCTGCAAACACTCTCCGCAATTGTCACTTTAAATTTCGCACAATATTGGGTTTGGTTTGCTGGTTGCGGAATGCATGACACGTTATCGTCTTGTGTCGAAAAGTTGCGGTTTGCTTATCGTTATTGCGTGCAGTTCTATCGTCGTAGGTGATGGGTTGGTGAGAATGAAGGTTTAAATATTTATGTCGTTTTCGGTGTTGGGTTAGAGTATTGGTTATTCTTTGGGGTTATAGGTGGACGTATATTACATTAATAAAGAGTTTAAATTAGGAAGTTGTCTGATTAGATTTTATTAAACTAGTATGGTAGGTTTATTTAAAATTGTATATTATTTAAACTTGTTTTGATAACGAAATTATAATTAATTCTTACCAATAATTAATGCCTACCTTATAATTAATACATACTTAACTTCTAACAACCAAATTTGAATGAAGAACGATGTAAATGTATAGTGAAAATAAAGATGGATCAAAAGCACCATTAACTCTTTAAAAAAACTTGTACTAATAAAAATTCATTCAAACGATATTTTTATCCGAATTTATTAACAGCAGAGCCATTTATTTCAAGGTTTTGGCAACACTACAAAATAAAATAAATAACGAAAAGTATAAATTTGTAAAGTACAGAAAACTTCTAAAAATATTGAAGTTTCTCCCTAGTGATAAATACAAAATAACAGTGGATGTATTATTCTACCTTTGTTGGGTGTCTTTAAGGAAACGCCTGAGTTCGTCTTGACACTAATTGCCACACTTTTTATTTATATATCTTGTCACTTTTTATTCTACCTATCTTTCCACCACAGCGGACAATTAATTGGTGGAAGTCAACTAAGCATTTTCTCGACTCGGTAATCATTGGTAAAAACAAAGCCGGGATATTTAACGAAAATGACTTTACCGGGTATGATAGGAAATAGTAGGAAATTGCGCAAAATTACTCACTTACATCGTGAAAGAGAAAATCTCAAGTGCCCACAATAAATAATTGTCTCTAAATCCAAGAAAATAATTTTCGTTTTTCGATGATTTTTTTTTATTTCAAACCGCTAATAATGATTAATCATTCCGTTTTTAGAAGATTACTATCTCATTTCCAGGAATAAACTCTTACTTCCATATGCAATGGCGTTCCTCAGTGGATTCGAATGTAATTGAAAATAAATAATGGAAAAGAGCTAGTCAGTTTAATTGAAAAGAAATGAACGTTCTTTGTTGTGTTTGAATGGTTACACTTCGATGTGGAACTGAGGGAGATAATCAAATCTTTTTGGAAAATCGGAAACTGGGTGAAGATATTGAAAATAAGTTTTAAAAGACAAGAATAAAAGATAAGGTTTGATATCTTAGTAAATCTATTAGAAATCAATTTAGAAGATGTAGAGAGATCCGAAAATATAAAATGTTTAAACCATTTCTGCAGAGTAAGTGTTAGATATGAAAATATAATCTTCTTTAATTTAAATTCAAATACTGTAAAATTTGAGTGCACCACAGTTAGTTACAAACAAACGACGGCAAAAACTAATAGATTGAATTCCATATTAGTTGTGTCAAATCGCTGAGTTCTAAGAAAGACAATTGAAAATAAAACACTTTGAAAATCTATGTAGTGTAATGAAATACAGTTTCAGGTAGAATGAGAGAGGAAATCGCGTCTTCTCTTTATGTTAATCAAATAGAAAAAAGTAATAAACTAAATTAGTCCTGCTATATTGAATATTTTTACAAACAGTTTTATTATAAGATAAATATAGCTAATAGACTTGAGTGTCCTATAATTTAAATTTTTGAAATTTAATTTGAATATTTTTTATTTAGATGCATATTTTTACGATACAATATTCGAACCAATTCCAAGAAGTTGAATTATCGAGAAATTTGAGCCAGTTATACATTTTGATACAAAAACCATTTGTAAAAACATTCAATACAGGCTGAGTAATTAAGTTTTAAAAAAATACCCCCCCCCCATTATATGAACATATAGAGAAGACTTCGATTTGGAGACCCACCTTCCTGCTTAAATAACTTTTTAATTTTAACTAAAATCATTTTCATGAATATACCCATTTACTGGAAATAATCCTTAAAATAAATCAACAAACTTACACGCACAAATGCCGTATTATTTTACTTAATAATCAATTTCGCTCTTCAAAAACTAATTTTGTTCAGAATAATAAAATTAATTAAACATCTCTCTTTTGATATAATTTATAACTTTTCTCCACCAACTACGCAACATTTTATGTATTTTCCTAGTAAACTCCAATCATATAATTAGAAGCCATATTTCATTCACGTTACTTTTAGTTTAACAGTGAAAATCGTTAGAAAACAGACCGCTAATGCTCGAAAAAAACATCAATAATAAAGTATTTTGTTTTCTTAGTACTTGTCATTAATTTTGAGTAAGCATTACTTTCATTTTTTTCTTATTACTAATTCCTGGCTTTATATTTACACCAATATTTGTTCAGTCGCTAATATAATGGGTTTGATAAAAATAAATGACCTGCTACTGTAATAGGAATTTTGTACAAAAGTTACAAATAACTAATTTTGATAAAATATGCAGTCAATTTAATAATTGTTTTGTCAGATAATATTTTTAAATGTTATTCGATTTTAAAGTCTTTTATATATTAATCGGAATACATTTATCCAAACCAAATTAATTTTGCCATTTTGCCATTTCGATAAAAATGTTTAGCGCTGTTCACACATTTTTGACACATTTTTAAACCAAATATAAAATCTAATATCCTAATAAGAATATGAAATATTTTCGTGTATTTTACCAATTAATGAGAAATGTTCAAAAAAAAAAAATAGAAATGGAAAAAAAGATGTTTATTTTTTATTGTATAGTGTATAAGAATAATTCTTTAATTTTTCATTTATATTTAAAGGAGTGCCATTTTCGTCTTTTTACCAAAGGTGTATGTAGAAAAAGCCTTACCTTTCGTCTGCCTTCTTCTTTCACAGTCATGTACAATGGGGCAACTCCTCCTATATATGGCTCTATAGACATCGGAAACTTCTTCTTCTCAGCCAACATGTTCACTGAAATTTAAAAAAGACATATTTAAAAATACAAATTGACTTAATCTAATTCCGTGTTGCGATTTTATTTAATGAGCGATTGCTTATTTAAAAAAAATATTTTCGTCTTTTTTATATTGGTTATTCATATTGAAAAATTCCTCTATTTTGTTAATTTTCATTCATTTAACTAGAAATTATTAGTTTTGAAAATCGAAAATATGTATGTTTTACTTATTTTAATCATTATTTCTTCGAATGGAAATAAAATGAATAACTTTGATAACCTTGTAACATCTAATCAAAATCTCTACCGTGATATATTCTTTCATTTGGTGGTTACGTGTGTCGAAAAATACCCAAGATTAAATCTGGTTCGCTCTTAGAGTAAAAACCTTCACTAAATCTCAGGTTTCTACAACTTTTCTCTCCTTTTATACTGTTATAGATGTTATTTATTAGCACTCACACTTGCGAGAAAATGTTTTGTAATCCTGTTCCCTTCCCTATAGACTTTTTATTTTTCCAGAAAACACTCATGGAAGTTAGAAGTTCTGGAAAAGCAAAGCAAAAGTAGTTCGAGTACCTTCTAGTGCAACTCTAGGTGATTGGTATGTGGTCCGATGATTACTATTCGTTGCTTGGCTGTGACTTTTATATTCTGCTTTCACCATTGATTTACGATACGCTATTGTTTTCTCAGAGAGAAAATATTTCAGCCGCAAGATCGGAAAGCAGAGTACAAAAGCTATCACCTTGTATCAGTATATTTTCGGGTGTGGTTTTATCAGGCTTTGAATTTTACAGATATGTCTTGTTTCGATAACGTGACGAGGCAGATGGTATATTGTTTAGTTAGATGTTTGTGTATGTCATTTTAAGGGTTTGGAATTTATCAGTATGGACAATTCGAACCGGACGGAACGTGGTTTGTTTGTGGGAAAGTAGACAATGCTTGACGTAACTGTGACGTCACTGTGACCATTTTGTGTGACCACAGGCGTGACCATTTTTGTAACAAAAGATGATAAAATACAAATATGCTAGGGAATCGATACCTCGACAGATAGAAAGAGTTCCGTAAAAAATAAATAAAACATACGAATGCAGTAATGCACCCAAACAATATGTTAAAACATTAATTTAGTTTATTTTTTTCAACGTAGTAAGGTTTAACATGGATTTAAACAGTATTTGTGAAAATAAGTTACTTAAAGAAAATATGTTCTATTTAAAATTTATCAAATCCTTACGTCACAAAGTGATCAGCGAACCAAATGTTTTTACGACTACAACATAGTTGCCGCCCGGATTGACTATGTAAGAAAGACATAAACTGTAAGGAGATTGTGTTTTAAAACGTGCGTTTGTATGTGTGTTTGGTAATTAACTATGGAGTATGGATTTCTGTTTAAAAAAAGGGGGGGGGGGATTTGCCGTTATATGCTGAAATAGAAAAGAATATTTATTAAAGGTATTTTATTACAACTTTGAACGTTTTAGTTATTTTCTCAAATTTAACTGCCCAAAGGATACTGTAGGAGACGTTCCTCTTAATATTTGTACCAGTGCCTTGATTTTACCGGCACCATACAGACGAGATATTATCAGATCTTAGAAGTATGAAGGATTAGAAGTGTTCCTGCATTCGGAACGGAGTACTTTCGATAGCATTTTTAAGTTTTAACAGAAAAAATATCATATATTTATTTTATGTTAAAGTTTTGAATTAATAGAACCTTTAAGGTCGTTTTACACGGAAAGATTCCAATAATGGTCGGCGGATTTACAGTGACGGAAGAACGAGTTGGCAATGTTAAGTCAATTGGATCTTTCACATGCGACTGAAGCAAAAACTGAACTTACTGTTTTACCAGCGGTTTTGAATCGAATAAGGGAAATGCTACATTAATGTGACGTGCAGAAATAGCATTGAAAATATATAATGTTGAAATTATGCCATGTATATATCCTATAGACAATTGTTATTGTAAAGAAAATTGTTACGGCCGTTTAAAATACTTGAAAAGAGAATGCATAATTTAGAATTGTGCAATTTATTCTGGTTTGTAAAAGTCCCAGATCTAAACCCTTGTGACTAAGAGAGTAATGATGGTTGAATATTAGGTTTGTCTACCCAATCTTGTCAGGACATAGTTAATACAAAAATCTTATTAGTCTTGATCCGTAAATCCTTACGCTGATAATTATTTGACTACCAATGGCATATTTATTTAGTTTCTATTAGTTCCATTTAACCAAATATACAATAGTGTAGAATAAAAAAGCGCATATGGGGCACGTTAAAATAAAGAAAACAAATCTCCTCCAAAACTCAAATGTACCATTTATTTTCATTTATGCTAACTAGAGCAAAAAATAATAATAACTCGAAGCAAAAAAAAGTCTATGACTTTTGTAATTCAAAAATTTTCCGGCCTATCTTTGTGTTCTTACTCCCAGAGAATTTCAATTCGTTACGCGTCGTAACTAATTTTTCGAACGGCAGGATTCGTCACTTTGTCCATATATGAATGTTAATAGTTCCCAGAACTTCGATTATTGCTCACTCAGGAAATTGAAGTTCGATTATTTTCATTTCTTAAGAAATAAATTCGATTACTTTTCTTTTGAAAAAGCTTTTGCAACGTCCCCTATTTCTAAAATATTTTCATCGTTCAGAGAGAAGTAATTTTCTTTATCTATTGGAATGACAAAGATTCTTTTTTATTAACTAGGGATTAAGAAAGTCAAAAAAGGAAATTTCAACAGAAGGGAATAATGAAAGAATGAGTTATAATGAAAATATTTTTTAAAAATATATTTTCATTTTAATAATTGGAAACACTTTTTTTGCAGTGTCAAATCTTTTCTTGTTATGTAGAATGTACAATAGTAAGCATAAAAGATAAAAAAATTAATTTATGTATCGAAATTAAATATCCAAGGAACAAAAACTAATTGTTTGAATAAAAAACAAGTATTTTTTTATATTAGAGTAATTAATAAGTGAAATAGTTTCCCAATATGTGTTGTGTATTCAAAAAGAATCAACGATTAGATTTCCAGTGGAGGCTGGTAAATGGACAATGAAACAGGCCAACATATCTATACTTTTTGTTTGTCTGTTAAAAGTTTGTATTAATTCACAATCCTTATTAAATTTTTGTATATTCAATTATATAAGAAAACTATTTCCTAAATTTTTCTTTCTCTACAATTTATTTTATTATTCAACTTCAAAGTTAACATGTCTCATCCACTTACCAAAAATACTGTTTAATAATCTATTCATTTAAAGCATTTGTTCCTTAGTGCATTTAAAAAAATGCTGTGCAAGTATTTAAAAATATTTAATTTAAAAGCATAAAATATAGAAAAGAAATTATATATGCCATAAAGTATGAAACGTACCATTATATCAAAAAACACAGTATATTAGAAGATCCATAGAAATATAAAAACAAACACATATTTGTGTTCAATGGAAATTTTTTAAAATGCAGCTAATCCCGTCTTTTTAAACAGTAGATTCTCAAATCAAGTGCATATTTTTATCGTTATTAAAACGTCATATTTAATTACTGTTATAAACGTCCGTTTTCATTCTTTCCTGCGATAATAAATTATTATTATGAAAGACGGAAACACTCACGTCTTAAAGAAAGCCTCGTTATTCTAAGAAAATAATAAGCAAAATTCATAATCAATGAAGAATGTGTTTCTTCTGCCTTTTGAATAGATAATTTCTTCGCAAAAGTATCGATCTTCAAATCTTACGGATCATAGCGCCCCCTGGATCCAATGCCTATTTTTTTCTCAACCCAAATCTTGTTGAAGAGCATGTTTATTGATCTATTAAGGCAACTTTGGGACTTTTTTATGTCTACAAAAACATGACATATTTTTGTATGCGGTTTAAAGCAAAGGAAAATGAAAGAATAATCTTTATCGGATTTGTGCCATTTTCACGATGGAAGGGCTTGACAATCCTTTTAAAGTCTCGTTTCCTTGCCAATTTCAAGTCACTTCTTGTCAAAGGCAGACCCCTCTTAAACTCCACTCGAGATGTCTAAGTAGAGACATTCCATTGAAAGTTTGACTGAAAAAATACGAAGAGGAGTTTAATCTTTTCGCGACTTTAGGACATGCCAACCCTTTTAAAGTATTAGTTTTAGTTAAAGTACGTACATATTAGAAACAGCTTCTTTTTTTTTACCTAAGAATCACAAATCAACTCTTTGGAAAACTTCGGAATTTTGTCAGTTAAGCGAATTTGGAAGCCCAATGGCAAATGAGGACGCATTTCACGCTTGAGGCTAACAAGCGCATCAGAGAAAACTTTTTAGTAAGTAAAGAGTTCTTCGCAAATGAGGAGTTTTATTAGGCTCGTTTATTCTTTTTCATTTTCTTAAAGAATTATAAGCTGAAAATACATTTTTTTTTCAATTAGCTCGTTTCAGATGACGTAATCTTTCCAGTTTGCATCATTGTCCTTCCGCAATTTCATTGGTTGTTTCGGTTTCAATCTCAATGCACTATTTTCTAATGTGCTGTGTTCAATTTTACAGTTCTTTACGTGAAATTTATTTTATTTTTGCCATTTATGAAACATTATTGGTTTTAGTTCGATTAAATTTTAACTATGAAAAGCATTACTAAAACGTCAATGTTTTAATAAGTAAATGAGCTGAAATATAGTTTAATCAGAGTGAAGAATAGTAACTTCTTTTCTCCATTCTAGTTGCTTTATTGAAAATACAAAATTAATGTAGCTAAAAAATTAATGAAAAGTACATTTTAATTTGAAAAAGAACTATGGATAAGAAATGCAAATCTACAAAATTTATACAAGAGCTAGTCATATTAAATTAAATGAAGTTTTTAGTAATCTCATGATAATCATTATTATTATGTTTATCGTTTTTATTATTACATAGTTGTTATGGATTAATGATAGAGTTATTCAGCAAAATTTACTTCTCAATACAGTACATATGTAGTACAAATATAGATAATTGCACCCACATTACTAATATAACGAAAATTGCCAACGATATTTTCATGCAAATTTGTTTCAGCATTAAACAACAATCTTCTACAATCACAAAAGAATAATTGGTAACCCTGATGATTATCAGACGAATCCCAAAACACGAGCAGCTGAGTGCTTTGCTTTAAAGGATAAGATAGGCATTATATTCCCCTTTTGTAACCATCTCTATGATTTGTTACCAGGATTAAGCTATTCGCTGATTACTAAGGCACTAGGAGCGCAAACATCTATTGTTGCATTAATTGGATGCAAGTTGGATTGGATATGTGTTGATAGTGGTAAGTGGTACAGAGTTGATGTTGTTATATTGGTTCTGCTGCTGATGATATTAGTGACCCTAAGTGCGCGTGTTTTAATTCTAATTCTATGTTCGATAAGTTAGGATGTAAAATTTTCTGTATGTGTGTCAATATTTTTTAATTATAAACGGCAGTGTATAAATTAACCAGAGACTATTTTTTAGGAAAACTTAATAAAAGTTAAAAATTTGATGTTTACCAAAATCAGCTCGAACTTCACAAATAAAATAAAAAGGATATTTTTTTTAATTTCTCTTAAAATTTAACGAATGATATTAATCAAGAAATGATGTAAAGAGATGACTATGATCTTACAAAAAACAAGAAGTTCTTAAAGAACTAAAATAGCCTACTTTCCTGTTACTTAAATACTTAATGAAATTCTAATAGGAAAACAACTAGGTTACTAACAGTAAATATCATCAACAACCGTTTCTACCCTAGATTTATACACATTCGAAAAAAATCACTAAACACAACATCCAGCTATAATTTAAACTTCTAAAAGCCAAAATCAACTATTTTTCTTAATATTCTTTCTCAAATAAACTTAATATAATTTATCGTCTGCACGATTTATTTGTAGTTCAAAGAATAATTAAATATTTATTAATAACAAAAGTAATGAAACTACTCCAAACTACATTAAAAAAATAAGAAATGTAAATTAAAACTAAGCATAATTGTATGCAAAAAATATGCCTTGCCGCTTTCTTGGTAAACAATGCATGAACAATCAAAGAATCACATAGTGCTACATTTTATGATGTCATTCGAAACTGATTCATGAAAAAATTATTTTGCTTCAAATATTTTTAAATGAAAAAAAGTTTCTCATTCCATTGTTTATTTGGCAACAGCGATTTAAATGACGCAAGATTGAATTTCAATGCTAATTCAATGGGAAATTCACCGACAGATAGTAGATTTATGTCCGTCTGGACGTACAGACAGGCGGACAAAAAGTATGAAAGTTAGGTGTTTGAGGTCATAGCTTTCTAACAAAAAAAGAATTTTTAAGATCCGATTGATAGAACCGATTTTGGAAGGGGGGTACGGACAGTCAGACGGACAAACGGACATCGACAGCATGTCAATACATACTTTTTCATTTTTTTAATTCTTTCGTATTAAAAAAAGAAAAGTAGGCTAAAAATACAGTAAGTGTATTAATCGATATTACGTTTTCCATCTAGTAGATGGAGCTGCGATCACAATTCTTTGGCATTATACCAATAACCAGAAAACTTTACATGATATATATCTCTCCCTTCCAATATTTTCTTTCTATAACGAAAATCTGTTTCTCTTGCTCAAAGTTTCGCATTTCTATCATTACACATATTGGCATCCCGTTACTATATGGGCACATATTTTATAAGTTTTCTTATTATTATCTTAGTTACGAATAAATGACCTACAAGCTTCCCAGAAAAATTTGAGTGAGGAAAAAAATAATAGTGTTTGTCAAGAACAAACAGAACTTACTTGCTAAATGATCTTTTATGTGGTCGAATGTAAAAAAGAATAATAAAATGATAAGCCCAGATTCTGATTTCAAGATGCTGTCGTATAATTAGAAGTTGTAGATCTTTTATAACATAAAAATATTTATCGTAAAATGTTAATTATATTACAAAATATAAATATTTAATTAAAAAAAATATGTTTTCTCTAAACATTTATTTAAAATGTAAAGGTAACAAAACACAATCTTATCCATCACAAATAGTTGAATAACAAATTATTGAAACCAACAACTAAAGATAAAATCTCAATAAGTATGGTAAACAAAGAGAAATAACTAAGTAAAATTAGTTATCAACAAAACAGTTGTTCTAACATATTTAAAACAGCTCTTTTTTATTATATTTTTGAGTTATATACAACATTAAATAATAAAATTAAATATTCAGAGCCCATAAGTGTATTCATATATGTCAAATTGCTTTTTAATTCATTTTAAGTTTTTTATTCATCATGTTTTTTGGAAAGAAAGTCTCCGTTTTTATACATGCCTATAAATTTTTACATACGATAAAACTTTATTGCGGTTTAAATTGAGTTCATTTTAATAGCGATAATTCTTTGACGCAGCCAGCCATCTTTCACTTTATTTTTAACATCCTCGGAAAAGTTGTCTAGACGAAAATATGTTGCAGCTATCGATCGTTAAATGCGTTAAATATGTGGAAGTTTCCTGGTAAAATCTACTTTATCGATAATTCTTCTTCCATTGTAAAATTTTCTGTTGAACACAATAATGTATTAATCTCCAAAAGCGTCGATGTCTTATGTTTTAAATTAGGTTTGGTGGAGTTAAAATTTCACTATAGCTACGTCGGCTAGGTATATTTAAAGATTATATATGAATGTTTAATGCAACTTCCATTAAAAAAATGGGTATTAAATATTTTTTTTTAAATTTTCATAATTAACACTAAAACTATACTTAAATAAAAATAATTAATCATTTTCATAACAATTGAGGACAAAGATTAAAATAGAACTTACAAATAAAATATAATGATGTATCTTGGATTGTTTTTCCTTAAATTTAAACAGATTAGGTATATGCATGGTTGTCAAATTAATTAAAGCTTTATTTAAAAAGAAAAAAATAAGAAAAAATGTTTATAATAAAAGTGTAACAAAAAAACCTGTGTTCAAATACGATAAGTTTGCTTAACTTTTTCTTTCTTTAAAAACTCGATCTATTTACTAATTGTATGATTTTCGATATTTATCTTAATCAAAGATGACTTTTCAAATAAAAAGGTTTTGCGTTACTTTTTTTTATAATGTTACAATTCCTTTTATACCAATCATTAAAATATAAGATAAAACCACGAAGCAATTGAATTTTAATTATTTTAACTAATAATTGCATTCAACGATTGATCCCAAGAACTTTGCGATCATTATCTTTTATGACCATTGTAATTATAGTCATTAATAATACGATAAAGAAAATCACAAGACAATAAAAAAATACATTTATTAACAAAAAATAGTGCCTATTTAAAAAAACGCAACTTATTTGATTTGTTTTCAAAGAAAACTACTTTAATCTAAAAGAAGGTATTTCTGGTGGTTTTTAAAAATATCGTTAAAGATAGGAATTATGAATAGAATAATGATCACTTTGAAATGATTTAAATTAGGGCGATTAGTAAATATAAAATATTCACGAAGAAATAAAATATATAAATAAATTGTCTGCATTACTTGGTCGAAGATATTTCCGATAATGCACTATTTCATCGATATTAGAAGAGGATAAGGTAAGATGACGAAAAGGCAATTTCGCCTCGTTAAAAAGAGAGATGCTAGAAAATTATTAATTACATTTTAAAGACCGGATTATACTAATAACGATGCCCACTGCAAAGGATTCCGAAACACTGTTTTGAGTAATAGAGAAAAAATAGTGATTTTCCATCAGTTTTCTTATAATTTTTGGACTTAAGAAATTGCTCGATAAATTTATTTATTATAATTTTTAAAATATAATCTATAAAAAAATTTGTGGTTTAAGTTGTTGTCGTTTAAATTTGGTAGTGATAAATTGTTTCAAAATCAAAAACGGCATTGCCGGGAAATGAACAAACTCCGAAGTGAGTAAAAAGAAGACTACTACTTTTTATTTTGGATTCACTGTGGTTGATTGTTTCTTTACGAATTTAATACTTTTATAAGGTGTATAGTTGTTGACGAAGTGTCTCTTCAAATTTCAGATTTTCTAGCTTCATTTAGGGCTAGGAGAAGAACTTAAAGCTTACATTTATCATTTAAGGTTTAAGTTATTTTTCCTTACAACTTCTAAAACATGTGTTGCTAAAGTCTAGCAGTTTCATACTGTAGTTGCATTTTTTTCATACAATAACCCCATTATCTCTTTAGAGTAAGCAGAACTTTTTTAAGCCGTTTTGAAAGATCTGATTTGTCATCGAAATCACTTCCATAGCCTTCCTTATCCACAAGTGTTAATTAACAGTCATTAATTTTCACGACGATTACACTACAGCTTCAAAAATAATTGTCATATGTTCTTTACTTCCCGTCGTTATATTACGGCAAATTCAGAAAAAAAATTCGACATAGATACGATAGAGCAGAATGTTAATGAGTTCTCTCTGCATTGCAATTATCGTATAAT
Source organism: Oedothorax gibbosus (assembly GCA_019343175.1). NCBI lineage: Eukaryota > Metazoa > Arthropoda > Arachnida > Araneae > Linyphiidae > Oedothorax > Oedothorax gibbosus. The sequence goes on along the minus strand of CM033282.1, from coordinate 10,280,279 downwards.
AAAGTCCATTGATAAATACAGAACGACGGGAAGGTCATTTGAGCCCCTATCAAAACATCAACGTCTACAAAAACGCAGAGAAAAGTTACATTTTTCTTTGGATCTTTCAAATGCATTTTTTTCTTTTAACTCCAATTATCGTCTCTTCGTCCTACAACGCCTATTTTTTTCTCTTCAAAATTATTTGTCATCTTAACTACTACGTAAAGTAAGGTAAAGTGTATTTCATAGTTCGAAAAGGAATTATGGCATCTGAAAGATTTTTGATTTTGCCTTGAAGTTTAAAGAAGTGAAGGAACAAAAAACACATTTTGAATGCCTTTTACTTAGCCTAGGATAAGAGTTTAAAGCTTACGTTCGTCATCCTATCCTATCTCCCACTACTATTCATATTTTCAAAGATAAATATAATTATAGAGAATTATAAATGCATTACTTATTCTTGCAATGGTATTAAAATAATACAATTACGTTAAAAGGACTCATTACTCCAAAATCGTTAAAAAATTTATTTTTTTTGGCCGTTTTAAAACACTATTTATACCCCCCCCCCCCCCCAGTATGTTTTCCAACATTTTAAATCAATTAAAAAATATCTTTTGCATAAAAAAACCTTCAATTAAACTTTTCATCGAATGTTTCACAAATATGTATTTATTTTTTAAATTGATTTTTTCTCACATTGTAATATTTGGAAACATACCCGTACTTAAAATGCTAAAATTAGAATAAATGTTTATGGAAAGCCCTCGAGTTTTTTTGAAAATATGTACATAAGAGTATGTATTAAATAGAATTAGGAATTGAGTAACGTAAATATTTGATAGATTTTTTAATCAAATGAAAAAATATTAAATTAATATTTTAAATGGTATTCGGGGTTTTTCCCGCTAAAAAAATACTTTATTTCGAAACTATGCCCCGGTTCAAAAATTCAATACCTAAAGGTATTAAGAATAATTCAATTCTGCTTACAAAAAATTCCTGAAAAACTTTAAGTATAAGAAATGTTTTAAAATGTGCGTCAAAATTTTAAAAAAAAGAGAAAATTTTAAAATATTTAATTTTTTTTATAGTTTTTTTATCTTTAGAATATGTGTTTCACCTATTTATCAAAAAAAAATTATGCCAACTTCAATTAGAAGTTTGAAAAAAAAAACATTTTGAATATCGAGTCCCGTTAATACAATTCGGATGGTATAGGCATAATATATCCTTAAATCTTTTTCGACTAATAACTTTATTTCGAATGAAGCCCAAAGTGACGTTTTTAAGATTAAAAATATTTAAAATTATGCAGCAAAATTTAACAGTGTGCTGTTGAAATAAAGAACTATTTCTTAGTTTTTGAATATTTATTCAAATAAGAAATGAATTTGACTTTTCAGCAATGAAGCAATGTAAATCCATAATGAGTTAAGAACATGGGGATTTCTCAAAGCAGAAATTTTTTTTTTCTTCGAAAGACGAAACTTAAAGAATGTAAGATTTATTGCATAACTGTTAAAAATTCTGATTATTTTTAGGGTTAAATATTGAAATGTTGAAGCATAATATTCAAATTGTAATAGTTGCCCAAATTTTAAGTTAAATACATTCTGTGGTATTATCTTATATTTTACTAGAAAACAAAAAATAAATTTCTTGAGTTGTTATAGATTTAACCTTAATTTTTAATTCATAAGATGAATTATTATTCATAGGTTTATTAAGATATAATAAAAATAAAATATATATAAAATATATATTAAAAAAATCAATAATAAAAAAATCAAAGTATGAATTTTTTGATGCGACTATATATTTCCTATGTTTACTATACTTTCCAAATTTTAACTAAATAGAAGGTAGGTCAACAGTCATATGTCCAAAAAAGACATATACCTTATGTGTCCAGAAATATTTTCTGCATTTTTCATAAGCTGATATTATTAATGTCCAAAAAAATGTGTCAAGTCATTTGATTAAATACGGAGTCAAAAATATATGATCTGCTAATTATTGAGATTAGTATGAGACAAATGTTATTATTTGTTCATAAGAAATAAATAAATTTATAATTCCTTGGCATATTTTAGAGGAAATGCAAACTTTAAATAGTTGCAAGGATTCTCACATTGTTTTAGTTATTAAAACACATAAATTAAATTATTGGCTTTTATAATTGTGAATCAATCTGACTTGCAAACAACGAAAATTTATAAATTGATCATACAAAAGGCGATAACAGAAATCTTATTCCCGAAACGTAACCGGGAAAATTATAGAGGAAATTATCAAAATTCGATTACACAAACAATTACTCCAACCAATGCAAGTGGAAAATATGCAAATGCGAAAATATCGTTTTTATGTTGCAATGTTTAAAAGCTAATTATCATTCCTTTACATAAAAAATAAGAGAGAATTTTCTTTTCTTACACTAGGATGTGAACGTTTAGTTTGATTTAGTAATTAAGTTTTTCAGTTAAACTGTATCAGATAATTTAATTTATTCATTTTTAATAAATAAAAGATAACCCTAAATATGACATTTGTATTGTTATGTTTCTATCGTATTTTAATTAACATTTTTATTGCATAAATTTTTATTCAAAATAACCGAGTATTAGAAACATTAAAAATTTAATATGATTTAATAAAATTTAAATTAATATAATTTAATAAAACATTGGGACTGTGATTTAAAAACCATAATAAAACGAATATTGTACTCACAAACATAGAAACGAGATAGAGGCAATTTCTCGTCTCTTTTCGAATCGTCAGGTTTCCTGGATCTCTGCTTCTTCAGGGCCCGATTGGTTGGGGCGAACAAAGTCACGTCACGTCTGTCCAATAGAATTTGCAACACCTCCTCTCGATTCACCATGTTGTAAAACTGAAAGAAAAAAAAATGAGTCAGACATTAGGCTTCAGATCCTATTCCTAGAAAGAAGCGCTTCAAAAGAATACCCACAAAACTAACTGTGAAAAAGAGATTCTTTAGGGTTGTCCATCCATTGGTAGTTATTCACATTTTTTAAAAACTTTTTTTGGCATGTTAATGTTTTAATTATTATAATTCGATACTCGAATATATTCTTGCGTATAATTTTACTTATGAGAATACTTTTAGCTGCCAAACTATATTTATAACGTAAAATTGGAAGGTTTTAAGGCTATGTCCTTCCGTTGTCTGTCTGTCAACCACTTTTGTTGACCAAACTACAAATGCTATAGAACAATAGAAAGTTTTTCGTACAAGATAATAAACGGTTAACAAATGTTGTCCGTTCAAAACAAGCAGTAATTTTCTAATTATTTTCTAATTTACCTATTCTTTCTAACAACAGAAACTACTATTTCATGAATAAATGACAGAATCAAAACACATTACTTAGTTCAGGCTAACTGCACTTGCTCTAGATCATTTAAACATATAAGAAAACGTTGGTGTGTTTTTTAATGACACGCAACAAATATAGCCCCTGAGATCTAGACTATTAACATTGTATTCCTCCTTTTCCCCCAATAATAAGAAAATAATTGGGTTTTTTTACGCTTTTTGTCCAATTCAAGACCGAATAGTTAGATCCTATAATATGCGGCCCCTACGCTCTATATCACATTCTCAACTAATGATTTTCTTTGCCGCGAAGACCGCATTTTATACACTTATTGTTGTCAATATAAATTCTATGCTATAAATTCTACATAAAGATATTATCTAGACCATATCCAATGTTTTGCTTACAATTTGTATATATATTTTAAGTATTTAAACTGCCACTTGTCAGATCAATTCTAACTAAAACAGGGATAAACTTTATTTTCTATTTACACTATAAGCCAAGTTTTTCCTGATTTATGAAGCCATTGATTAGCGCTTTTAAATAATCGAAAAAAATGTTAAATTTAACCTAATTTTGTGTTTTTAAGGTATACGGCTACGTTAAACTAATAATACAATCCATCAAAGAATCATAATTATGACATTTATTATGACGTCACTCCAAACTGATTTATCTCTCTCTCTCCCCCTCTCTTTCTCACACACAAAATAAATTTTCTTTAAGTTTTATTTTATATAAATAAATTTTCTCGTATGATTGTTGTGAGCGGCAATGGTGATTTAATTAGGCTTTTGAAGTACGATTTTTTGATTCAATTTTTTCTGATATTTTTAATTACTTCTAATTTCGATGCGTTGTACTTTTTGACGTATAGCACTTGTCTTCCTCATTTGTAGTTTGGCTATGAAAGTGGGTGAAGGACAGAAATACTGACGGACGGACACAACTTTTTTTAAAAGCTACTATTTACATTATAAACGTAGTGTGGAAGCTAACATTTACCGAAATCGTTTGGTTGAGATAAGATGTTTTGTATGCAACGCAGATCCTCTTCTCCATAAAATATAGTTTTCTTTCAATTTACGACTTCTTTATATCAAAAATTCAATTCCTGTCTGCACAAGAACAAAATACTATTTACGTTCGAAATAAGAATGCAATAAAGCTTGTGAGAGTATCTTTATTGGCTCATGTTTATTTCTAATGTTTATTCTAGTGTATGCTTCATATATGTACAAATATTTCTGTTATTATTCGAACGCATTAGTTAACTTCCTAAAGCAAGAAAAATAAACAATTTTACCACCATTAAAAGTGTTAAAAGGCACTTTTAGAATTATTTACCATGCACATTTACATCTGCATACATCAGCAGCTATTCCGTCTTAAGTTTTATAAGTGTTTGAATTTATTTTTTATTGATTAAAAATATAACGTATAAGTATAATGTATAATAGCAAACATTTTAACTACCTAATAATGAAACAGACTAGTTTAAATTACGAATATTTATTAAAAAAATCATAAATAGTTTTTGAGGTTTTAAGACATGTAATCAACGTGCAAACTTTTACCTAATTTATGCAGACACGCAGTATTGTTTTTTAATAAGTAATTTTCAAATATATATTTTATTCATAAAAACAAATGATTAAAATCTTTTTATTTAATTTTTTTTAAAATTCGTATTATGTATAATGTAATTTATTTAAGATTAATTGCAATTAACACTGTTTGTGGATTTTAAAAGAGGGAGCACGTAATTACGAATTTCAATTTTTATTTCATAACTAAAGTCAAATGTATTATTTTAAATTGTGCAAATGTATTTAGCGAAGCATTTTAGTATATAATGCGACCCCACGCGCAAATCCTAACACATAAAAAGGCTATTTTATATTCTCCATTTGCGTTTTTTTTTGTTCACTTTACAAAAGCAAGAAGACGAAAATATGTAAAGTCGTGTTCTTTGAAAACGATCAACACTGCAGTTCCAAAAATTTTCTTTCCTCATCTATCAAGTCAGTCTTGATGTAAATTTCTCGACAACACTGCATTTCATTGAAGGCTTGTCCAGGCTTTTTCTTTTCTCATTATTTTACGTTATTTTACAGTCTTCGGATGCAAATAAAAGAGCCCAAACTTTATTTTCCTTCCTAAAAGTATGCTTTTTTATGTCATGAGTTTTTCAGGGTAATATTGAGTACAAGTCTATATGACATTGAAGATTTTCTATTTTGATGAATTCGCCTTTTTATGATTTCCTTTCACTCTCTTTATTTTTTGTGGTCTAATAAAAAAAGTTTTTTCTCCTTTACAAGAAAAAGAAAGTAGTGTGTCATGTAATTTAATGATATAGTTTTTTATTTCCTATTATCTCGTTGATAATTAAAATAAAGTTGTAAATTATTTTGCCTCTCTCTTTAAATAATTCATAAATTAAATTTTTTTAAACTAATGTATATAACATATTTTAAAATTGATAGTTTCTTTTTATCTTTTTATTAATAATTATTTTACCTATAAATTAGTTTGTTATTGCTTCATTTTTTTATAAAACACGAAGAATTATAAATCATAATGCACCACCATTATTTAATACCAAAATTTTCAGAACTTTTGTGTCAATGTTGTAAATGCAATTAAACATCGTCTTAATATTTTAGAAAACTATTACTTTTAATTTTAATTTTACTTTCGTCAAAAATATTGTTTCAGCCAACTAATGAGTATTATTTTTGTAGTATAAGATTTTTAAATACATAACAGTGATGGATATTAATATACTTTAATAGCTGTAAGTATAAGTAACCAACCAATAAGTGCAATGATGTACTCAAAACCCATGCTTAATACAAAACCAAGGTTGCTAAAGCAACCCTGGTTTACTTTTTTTTTTAAATTTAGCACAATGCATATCGTCCAATATTCTCAACTGTATTAATAAAAATCTAAATTTTTAGATTGGTAAGTTCTAAGACATGATGTAGGGACTATAGTGCAGCATGGAATTCTATAATGGCCAAGATAAAAATGATTAATGACTAGTAATCGTTGTTAATAGCCCTGCAAATTTATAACACCTTCAAAAATCTTCAATAGCCCGAGAATACTTTCTACACCCAAATTTTTGTAACCGAATTAAATTACTTGTCAACTCAAAATTAATGGAAGCACATTCTGCGATGCAGTAAAATTATAGTTTGGCCTCAGATCGATATTTAAGTAACCTTTTCAACCATCAAGGAACCATAAGATGCACGACATCCTTTAACAGACCATTCGTTTCTGCCTATAAATATTGAATATGGAAAACTCGTTCCCTAGTTGGAATGCAAAGGCTGCCCTATATCATAAATGCAACATTTTGCATGCAAATTTAATAAGGAAATTCGTGTATTTGCTTATTTTGGAGGTTTTCGCCTCCCAGCCCAATTCCATTTTTTATGTTTGCTCTAGTATTTCGTGGTTTCGTTCATTTGTGAGTCGCATATTGCTTTTTACTGTGTGTGTATACATAGGAATATATTATTCTTTTCCCAGCTTATCTTATTTCTGTTATGTTCTGCTTACCATAACTCATTTTAAATTTATTTCCCGCCAGATGTGATAGTTCGTGCTCTCGATGCGACTAATGTTTCTTTAAATACTTGAAATAATGAGTTTCAGGAGATCTTTAGATTTTATTTTATCATAGGTAAAACGTGAGTGTAGATTAAATAAAGTGTATTTTGGTGCAAAGAAAAATAAGGTAACGAATGATTGAGGAGCTTTAAATATTTGATAGATTTTCCAGACTTTTAATAAAGATAACAAATAGAATAGGGGAGACTAGTTTTCAAACGGGGAAGATTTTCCACTACACCCCTTTTATTTTAAAACTGGACCATTAAATGACACCAGTGGTTGAATTAACATACGTAGCAACCCAACATACATCATCTGACAGAAGAAATAATTTAATACTGCCATGTTGTCGAAAGACTATTTTTTTACTCTGAGTGTTAGTTCATTTCTGTATTTAAAAAAAAATTAAAGATATTTACTACCATTAAATTAATGGTTCCAACATTTCTAAGTATGAACTCCTTCCATATTGTAGTGATGCATTTATTTTGTAAAAAATTTACACACCTACTCGGTAAAGTAGGTATGGTAACCAGGACAAATTTTTCAAAATGCTTTTTGGCACGTATTCAATCATTGTTTTTGTTCAAAAATTTGTCATGGCCTAAATCAGCTAGTTTTATATTATCGAAAATATATTTATTGTTTTCGTGTTATATAAAAACAGCCAATTAACCATAAATTAAAATTGTAAATTCCAAAAATGCAATTGTGGATTTTAAATCCTCCTCAATCTTAAAAAGAAGTCAGAGTATGACTCGTCAATACTGGAGTAATATATGAATAAATATAAGTTATTATTCAGAGTGTGTTGTGATGTCAGAAAAACCCACTTAACGATTTATGAATACATTTTTATTTGGTTTGAAAAAAAGTGCATGATGTGCACATTTTCCAACTCAAAGGCTTAGATTACACTATACTTACTTTTTTTAAAAAAAATAAGGATGTAGGTAAATTATATAAAAAATTATATGTGTTTTTTTAAATAAGTAAAAATACGAAAGGCCATTCGCAGTATAAAAAAAGCTTTAAAACAGGCCCCAGTCTCCCTGATTTATTTTTGTTTTAAATTTTTAGAAAATCCAATTTTATATCCTTTAATTAATCCCATCAATTTATTTTCAAAAATAATTTTTAAAAAATCTAAATGCTGAAATAAATTTATCAAAAACAAATATAATTCAACGTTACATTACAATTTAGTTTTTCTACAGATACTTTTTTAGATTTAGTATATTACATATAAATTTTCAATATATTTTTATGTTTGCAATTTTTTATAACCCTAGCACGGCATTAAATTGTACTTTGTTTTAGTTACTTCATCTGTAACTTAACTTTTCATTGTTTTTATTTTTTATAAAAGCGTAGTGGGAAAAAAGAAACCGCCTTAGAGACATTAGATGCTTAAGGATGAAGAATCGATTTAGTTTTGGCCGCATCAAAAGTTTCGGCATTTCTTTATTCTTTACTTTTATAAACAATAAAAAATTACATTTTGTTCTTAAAAGCAACCTAACGGAATACATATTTAAAAAAACACCCAAACAGTCAACAAAGATATACCTTCTATTTTTATAACTTTAGAAAACATAAATTAGATCATTATTTATTGGGAATAAATTAATTAAATATTAAATGATTTTTTTTCAACATTATTTTTAAAAGTATATTATATTCGTTTGGTTGGGCTAATAAATAGACATTAGTCCTTTGAACAGCAAATGATCATCCTTTAAATTATTATTTCAATATTACAACCATTAATTCTTACTCGTTTGATGTCATACTGAAATTTGATAGGTTAAAACATGTTAAGCCTATTAAAATTGTTTTTCTATTTAATTTGGCAAATCATGAAATATCTTTGGGTGATTATAGTTAAACTGTTACTTTTTTTAACCAAAAAAAAATATAAGGAACATAATTTTTTGTGAACTTACATCATAAACTATAAAACTTTGGTGTAACTTGGTGTAGCGTTACTCATTAAAATCTAGTGAAAACTATTATGGTAACAGTAACCTATAATTATTTTGTGTATGAGAAAAGAATAAATTTTAATACATGTTCACTAGTGGGTGCACAAATGCCTAGGTAGCAACATTAACCACTAAAAATATAATTTATTATAATTTTTTTGTGCACACAAAAAAATTTGATGGAACTTTACTCCGTAAACACAGTTACAGCATATTCTACCAAAAATTTTATGGAAGTAATATTTAAACAAAGTTTTGCAAATTTTAAAAAACAAACGCGAGAAAATATTAATTTGCTAAAATATTCTAGCCGAGTTAGTGTTTGATATAATATGAGTAATATTTGAACCTTTTTAAACGTACCTGACTAAATAAATAATATTATTCCAAAGTCAATAGTGGGAATTTTTTTTATTTTTTTATATAAGTTTGAAACTAAATATATTTCTCAAAATAAACACACGACTTCAGTTTTAAAAAAGTAAAACGCACCGACAAACTACTGATAGCTCAAAAGCAATTTTTAGATACATCAATTTCCTTGTCGGCAAATATTTGCAATATACGTTGCATTTTTATTGAAATTTATTCGAAAGATAATGTGAAGTATAAAATAAAGAATAGCGTCAAACTGCAAAGTTATATTTGGATGTACCCTTAAAATTGTGCAAATGTTCAAAGAACTCCATTGGATATATTTTTTAGGGTTTTTAAAAATTGCCTTGGAAATAAACAACAAAAAACACGGGATGTGAGATTCTGGGAGCAGTTATTCCGTTAAAAATTACGTGTGGGTATTGATTTTAGGTTTTCATAAGACATTCTCTTAGTTGTTAAAGAATAAATCTTTTCAGTAAACATATCAAAGCAAAAAATACGATAAAACACATAAAGAAAAAAATGTTTTAAGATTTTTCTTACCTTGCACGTCTTTGGTGTAGTTTTTATATAGAATTACGAGAAGACAAGTATAATTTTTTAATAGAAATATGATACAGTATCTTTTGCTTTATCCTTATAGGAATAAATGCTGAAATAACAAGTAAACGTAAAAATTGCCTCTTTGATAAAACGATGAATTATAATTTTAGCCAAAAAATATTGCTTGAAATGTATATGGGTGTGTGAAAAAGATTGTTTTTGCATCGTTAAGATTTAATTGTTGCGTAGATAAAATGTAACTAAAAATTGCTTAAATATTTATCATGTTTTTTTTTTAATTTTTCGAGTATAGTAACACATTTAAAAGAAATTTATAATCACTTTTATATTTATCCTTTACATTTATTATTAAAATTCTTGACTGTTATTTTAAAAAAATCTTGAAAATAAAAAACTTAAATAAGTTTATTATACTTTATTGCTCTTACAGGTAAATTATTTGCAAATTTGAAACTTCCATATGGTCACAAGGGTATAAGAAGTTTTCTTATTTAATTACCATCTAATATTGTATTTTCATGTACTATAAATTAACATGATATTTTGAAACCCATGAAGAATTAAAAAATTAAAAAAAAAACATTGAATACAACTTTTAAAGTACATATTTCTTAATCAGTGAGTTTCGCTTAAATAACTGTATCCAAAACATCTCATTTGTACCTTAAATGAATGGTATAGTAGCAAAACTTACATCTCTAAAGTATAACTAAGATATTAGGTCCGGTCCGTTCATTGGCGACTATTGATAATGGTAAATTCAATTGGAAGAAGTCTCAAATGAATATATACGCCCTATATCTGATCTATACTTTGAAGAATGTGAGTTTTGTAACTAGACCCTTCAAATGTATTGTTCTTATGTGACGGACGTTCTCAACAAATATTTAAATTATCAATACAAGTGTAAACGTTATCAACTTTTATAACGTTCACATTTAAATATATATATATATTATATATATATATATATATATATATATATATATATATATTATATATATATATATATATATATATATATATATATATATATATATATTATATATATATATATTATATATATATATATATATATATATAATTATATATATATATATATATATATATATATATATATATATATATATATATATATATATATATATTATATATATATATATATATATATATATATATATAATATATTGAATTTGATATTGTATTGAAATTCCAGTCAAAACTCCTTCAAAAGTAATTTCAGCATTTAAATATATATTTCTGTACGCAGAAATTTGAGTATACTTTCATACTCAGTTAAGTTGTATTCAAATCAAAATCTTCAAAAAAGCTTTATAAGATTTGCTATGTAGAAGTATACCAATATAATATCACAGCTGGGAGTCGAATAACTTTAATTATCAAGCACGGTTTAACGGTGAAAGCAAATATTTTCTCGCTGACAATATTCCTTAATGCTTCCGAAAAATCCATTGAAAGTCGCGAAAGTATCATCTTAAGATGTTTGCATATTATAAAGAGATGGGATAGAAGAGTCAGCAGCTTCTTTCAATAAAATCTGATCAAAAGATTAATAGTGATGTTTATCAATTTTCCAATGGGCGAATTTGATTGTTTGGTTCAACAACTATATTTATAGAGTTGATATTAAAATTGTAGTTTGGATTTCATGAGGAGCGCATACTGTAGTTTCTATTCATATTAGTAACATTTAAAACCGAATGTATTTGGCAAGAGATTCTGAGAAGCTCATTTTAATGTGTTACATGCTCTTTATTAAACTTTCTATAGAATACGATAAAAAAATACATCATACTGAAAATTGAATATTTTATTTTACTGTGGTCTAAAAACTTAATAGGCGTAAAATGACTTAAGGGGAGTCGGATAGTTCTATCTCGCCCATGTTAATTTTACTAACTTTAGGAACATTTTTCTCAGGAACCATATGAGATATCATTATGATTTTTTTTATAGTTCGTTCCTTACATATAGCTCTTTGATTTAAACTGAGGATATTTCACTGCATAAAAAAATACTTTTACAGTGATTTGTGTAAAATATGTACTAAAAAATACCTAAAAAATCATATTTATAGTTGTATAACTTTTTTTGAGCAAAGACATTTAAAATTCCTCAGTTTAAATCAAAGAGCTATTAGTGGGGAAGAAATAATAAAACAAAACATGTTGATATCTTTTATAGTTCCTGAGAAAATGTTCCTAACTGTTAAAAAAACCTTATATTTCAGGAAACGCAAAAGAAAATTAAGGTATAGGTAAGAACCAATATACAGAGTTTCTGAAAATTGCTTATCAAAAGAAAAGCACTAAACATAAATCGATAATCTTGGTCTTAAATTAAAGCTATAAATAAGCAGATTAAAAATAAAAGAAAAACAGAAAATCGACTATTTTGACCCAAACACTTATCCCTTAAAAGACAGATTAGTTTACTTTGAAAACAGCTTTGTAAAAAACAATTTAAAATAATATGTAAATATATATGCTCTTTATAATTTAGATTTATTTTGCTTTTATGATACTACCATAAAATAAGAATTGAACCCAAACCTATTGTTAAGTCTTTCAAAACTTTTGTTTTCATTTAATGCTTTTTGGATTCTAAATTTTCTGTTTTTTATTTCTTAAAGTGTCTGGTTAATAAAAAATATGATTTATATAATTAGCAACCAAAACATTTATAATGATGATTTGGTTTAAAATTACAAAATACCTAAAAACAATTCACAATGCTTCTTAGTATTTATCAGTATAAAAAATCTTCCGCAAATCAAAAATAACAAATCAATTAAGTTTGTTCACTAACAACAATAGCAGTCTTACAAGTAAATTTATCTGATAAAAACACATAATTTAATTATAACATTAATCGATAGTTTTTATAAGAATAGACAACCAAGATTTTGTGCTGTATTTTTAAACAAAAACCTGTTCAATACTTAAAGTAAAAATATTTTTCATTTTTGATGGGAAAGTTGTTAACAAAATATTACAAAGTTACTTTTCAAAATGACTAAAATATTCTAAGTTTACCAAAAAGAAATTACTCCTGTATTTTTTCTAAGGTAATCATTTTTTTAGGTTTTCTCAAATAATCATGAAAGCTAAAATTCCTAGAGGATTTTTTTTGTCAACGTTATTAATTAGATTGTAGTGAATGGCTTTACTGTAAAATTAATGTTCATATACAATGAAATATTTAAGCGAAGCTTTTTTTCAATAACGCAGAAATATTAAAAAGTGATTCATTTATTTTATGTTACGTCTTAAAAATATTTTATGTATACCAATTATTGTTCCAAGAAATCTTTAGAGCAAATTCTTAAGGGTTCAGTAATTGAGCATTATAAATTGCCTAATCACGAATAACAAAGTGTATAACATATTTTTAAATTTTAAATATTCATATGCAAAACATAAAGTAATTAGCATTCCTTTATTTTTTATTATAAAATTGAAAAAGATGAATTACATTTTTAGATATTATTATAAAACTGAAGTTATAAGTCCAATAACTTATTTAGAAGTTTATTAAATTAATATAATGATGCCGCATGTACTTAATCCTATTTTCAAATAAAAAATGAATGCATTGTATAGTATATTTCCATTCACTATGTTTTCCAATACATTTTTTTAATAAAAAAAAGCTAACATCAATTATGCTTTATATATAAATTAAAACTCTCAAAACTTTAACTCCAATATAAGCTATACAAGCTTAAAAATCAAGTTTATAAATAAAAACTTTCATAATATTTTTCTTATTTTATGTTTCATACGTTGCAACATAAGTTGGACCAGCTCCCTAAGTGAACAACTGTCCTTTCAAACCAAGGTACAAAACTATATATTAACTGGTTTGAAGACAGAAGCAAACTTTTATATAAGCTCTGGTGAACGCTATGAGATTATTTTGCTGTCGTCACAAATGGTTTATTCCATGAATCAACTGTTTTCTACCACCTCAGGGCCACAGCTGCTACAACAGAATGACGATTTATTGATCTCCACCCAGAAACCAATTCAAGATACACTCTGTTCTGTAGTAGGAATAGGACCAATGTTTAATGCTTTAGCATTGAGAAAAGGATCTTTTTCTGGTATGCTACAGAAGTATAAGCGTGAATGTAGGGTTACCCTGGTATGGTCTAACCACAAATACCGTAAAAAAAAGTATCATTGGAATGTGCTTCAAGGTTCCTTTTTCAATTTTATGCATAAAAATCTGTAAAAAAGAATTGTAAACTGGTCTTTGAATTCGGCCTCTAACGGGCGTATTCACAATTTCTAGTAACCCGGAAGATATATTCACCCGACAGGGGGATAGATCGGTGGGTTTCGTCAAATTCCTTAACAAGTACTTTTTATGCCAAAAGTGACAAACAGCTCCGCGAGACATCCCACCAATTTTAATGAGTAGAAGAAAAGAATATTTCTGAGTTTCGTTCAAAACATATTTTGTAGATCTGTTACGTGTCCATTTTGTTTGTGTTTTTAATTAAATTACTAACTAATAATTTAATCTATTTTTTTTAAGTTTCAACATGTATTTTGAAGTAGAATTGAAAGATTAGCTTCCAGTTGATCATCATTTAAAAACATAGAACACAACACTAAAAAATAAATAATAGAAATTTGAAGGCTTTTCTAGATTGGTCAAATCCCTATCCAAAGTAATTTCTAGATTAAGAAATTGATTTCAATTTTTTACTAGCCACGCAGATTCAAAATTAGCCGGCAATCCTGCAAAAGCCAGGTGTCTCTTGCAACCAACTACATGTTTGTTACAAAATACGATTACAAGAGGAGAAACTGAGGTGAGTCTCGGAGGAATTTTGTGTTTGTGAATACGGTTTTACAATGCCTCTTGGGTTGTCTCCGATCCGCGGGATTCGTGTTTGAGGACCTACCTCTACTTGAATCGAACTTGTGAATACGGTCGTAAGGCTGATCGTTTTCAGAACAGATTCCCCGGCTTTGTTCAGCGTTTTATTCTTATGGATGACAAAACTGTAACTTCCTTCCCAACGACCTTTTAATGGGCAAATATGTATGGTTGTTTTCCCTGTATAAATTTTAAATTTAATTTATTTAAAATAACATAGCTTTTAAAAAAATCAGAATTTGGTTTATTTTTGAAGATATGGTCTTAAAAATATTTCCAAATGAAAAAAGTACATTATGAATAAAAATATATTAACTATAAAATTTTAAAATTTTCGTGTTATTGTAAGAAAGACTGATGCACAAAATACGGAAAAGGCCGGGTCTAATGATTGGGGGGTTAGTTAAATTATTCTTTGTATTTTTATAAAAATTATATTTTTCCTTTTTCTCAAATTTAATTGCCTTGTTTTAAATTCAAAACTATGCTTATTTGTAACACAGTTAAAGTGTTTTAACCTTGCTCTGTTCTTTAAATTGATCGTGAGGACGATTAGAAAATGAAATATTTCTGCATAAGGAACTAGCGTATATCAACTCTAAACATGATTGTTCAAAAACGTAAATCTATTACAATGGCGCCAAACGTGTTTAAATCTCATCACTTGACCAGTGATAAAAATAATAATTTTTTATTTGCTGTGTGAAAATTCAGTAAACAGTGATATACAACCCAAATCCTTATTAAATTTACTATACATGAAATTGTCGATGAACAAACTTCATTGTTATTTATGAGCTATAGAAAATGTGAACTAGATATAATTACCGTTTCATTAACAAAGTTTTTAAATTTATTCTCCCTGATGTTAGTATAAAACTTCTTTATCACTTTTTCAAACTAACACTATAATATTTCGTTTGAAAATATATAAAAATAATATCGTTACACACTGTGACGATTCTTTGATACTTTTATACCAGTTGATCGAATTCCGAAATGGGTTTTTAAGTTCGATTATTTCAATTTGAGCCTTAGGATCTTGGGTTTTTTTGATCGATATATTTTCTTATGATGTTTTTATAGATTTGTATCTTGAGTTTTGAATGAAATGGTATACGCTGTTGGATAAATCGAAATGTACAAATAAAAATGACGGATCTAGTTTAAAAAGTGGTATTAAATCATTTATGTTTACTTCCAATAAATGTATTACTGTTGTTTTCAAAAACAAAATTATACTTAAAGAGCCTTTAAAAATTTCATAGTTTATTATATTGAAACTCTATTAAGTTTATTTTTTTTATTATAATTTTTTCTAATAAAATGACACACGTTATTAAGTTTATCACGTTATTGCAACGATCTAAAATTTCTCCAAATATGTTTCGTTGTTATGAATATATGCTTTAAACCTAGTCTTCCGTTAAATTGAAATATGAATTGACCCAAAACATCTGTAAACCTTGTACTGAATTTTCATATTACATCAATATGTATGCATATGCATAAAATGTATTTGTATGATACAACTCAATGCCACCTACAGTTCAATATAAATTTTAGAGATAAAAATATTTAAATGGGATTTATTCACACAATGCAGTTAAGATTATTGAAAGTATTAAATAGCACCGAATATTTAATTATATTTAACTTATATAAATAAAATGAAACTTATATCTTTTGATATTACATAAATATGAAACCAATTTCCCAAATACCAAAATTGTGGGTTCTCCAAAATGTATGGGTAAGGGATTCGTGATGTCAGGGAACTGTCGAAAACTATAAAGGCTTTTATATACTTTTATATGACGTTTTATTTCTTCTCCCGTGTCATTTCGATTTTTGACAGTTTTCTTTTTTTATTGGAATGTATCCATTTGGGCTTTTGCAGCCCAAAGATTTAGTATTTCCATTTCAAGGCGGCATTCTATTTTCTCTTGGAGACATTTTTATGCAAAAAAAAAATCGAGGAACACTTCAATTCCACAAAAGTTGTTCACTGGAAATAAGTTTCTTTGTATCGCTGAAAACGCCAAGTTAAAATATGGAAACATAAAATCCAGAAATTGGCAATGAACATTTTCTATTACTAATGCATTGTTTAATGTATTTTTAAGGTGTATCTCCTTTTGCGTACATTGAATTTGAATTGACGAAGAAAATACAGAAAATTATATGAAACAACTTTAAAAAAGTACTTTTTACTAATGGATGACAGTTATAATACACTGTTAACGATAAAAGCGACTTAAGTGGCAAATTAGAATTTTTGAGTAAAGAATACAAAGAGACATGCAATAGTTTTAGTTTAATCAAATAATCTATGCCATAAATCCGTCTATAATATTACTTGTTATTTTTTAAGTGTCTGACATTCGATTTTTTAAGAATTATTTTAATGTGATTATTTTTATTGCTATTTTTAAATATTAAGATTATATTAATGAAGTATAGTGAATAACTATGTTGATTATTAATAATAAATTTTTTAATATTTTCAAAAGATTAAGCGGAATACTAATTATAATATTATAATAATACATTTAAATGTTCATTATGTAAAATTTAACTTATACTGACCCTTATACAACTTTGAAACTATAATCTTAAAAAAATGTCTTAATTTATTCAGCATATAATTATTTGAGACTTAACTTTGACAAATTGATGGAGTGTATAGTTCTGTAGCGTAAAATATGTCACTTGCACTGCTAATTTGATTGATAAGACACGATCTGTCTCTTGTAAGCTTGTCCCAATTATAAAATGTCCAATAGGTTTATCATTTGTTTAAAATCATGCAATTTAACATATACTTTTCACTATAAATCTGTCCACATAAAAGATACATTATGATTTAAAATACATTCACATTTGTAATACTAATTATTTTGCACAATAATTTATTACTGAGATAAAGATTAACAATAAATTATATTTTATAAAATTCTTTAATTTATAGTATATTCAACGGAGTAAAAATTATTATCAATGGTGAGCCGCTAAATGCATTATTAAAGAATCACTGAAGGAGAAAATTTAACAAAAAGTGTGGGTTAAATAAAAAAAAAGTATCGAACTATAAAATGAATTATTTGTGAATTTCATTACATAGTGGGTGCAAAAAAGAGATATATTTTGTTGAAGTTAGATAATGGCATATCCCGAATTCAGCGCATGATGTTAATTGTAAAAGATTCTTTATATATAAAAAAGTCATCTTTTTCTAGCTGACCTTCCCCTTGTTTAAAGTTAATTACAGCCAAAACTTGGGGTAAAAATGAAAATGAATTTCATTTCAACGGGAAAATTGAGAGTTTTTTTTATAGCAACTTTGGCACTAATGGAAAAGGAATGACGAATTTAAAGATTTTTAGTTTTTTTTAATTTTTGTATTTTTTATATTGGACTCTTTAATTTTAAAACATATGAAATGAAGATTCATGGGAAGAATTAGACTACCTAGTTACAATAGGTGGTAAAATAAAACTTATTTTTCAGATAAAGAAACGTTAATTGATTTTAAAAATGCAGTATGCTTTTATTACATGTTGAATTTACATTTCACATTATATTTATATACTTTCAATTTTAACAATTACACCATATTTTTTATTTTAGGTCAATGTACTTCAATTAAATCATACAATTACTGTATAATCGATATTATTTTAAGTATTTTTAATCGAAACGAAAAATTGCAGCATTTTCTAATAATTACTTGTTACTGTCCAATGGCCGAAAATAAATGTCCACAAAAATGTAAATATTCACTTTCTAAAAGATATTAAAAGAAAAGTTATAAAATATTTCAGAAGCTAAGTTATGAAGGCTATATTTATACAGATAGTCTCGAAAGTAATCTTTTGTGGAAATGTCTTGTGTCACAACCTTATAGTTCAAAGATTCATCACAAGTTGATGTCATTTTTCAAAGCGAAATAATTCCTCCCCATGGCCTTTCAACATTACTGCCGCACCATTATAAATTACTATTGATCCACAGAGTAGGATATCTGAAAAACTCGAGCATACTTTTAAATTTCCTCGATGCTTTTAAAAATGTTAATATTTTGTGAAATGTTCAAAGAAGATAGAAAACTGATAGTTGTATTTCATCATCTCTAAATAAGTTTTGAAAAGAGAGTTAAAGTGCTTTTTAGTGTTGCCTTAAATTTTGATTCATGTTTTTGAAGTTTTATAGCTGTGTGCAATTTATAGATACATGTGAGAGAGGCTAATATTTCTGTAAGATGTTATAAGAGCTGGAGGCTAAGTGGCTTAGTGGTAGTGCTTCGCATTGCCACGCCACAGGTCCGGGTATCGAATCCCGGATTGGGCGAGGCTGACCCGTCCTTTCGTCCCTTAAGTGGGTCGATATAATGGGGACCAAGCATGTTTGGGAACTAAACACTGGGGGTTCCGCGTGAGTCTGTGACAACCTTACCGGGACATATACCTAGCACCCCAGAGCCCTAGGTCACGAAAGCTAAAATGGGCACGGCAGGCTTTGACCCAGTAATGAGCTGTTGCACCCAGGAGTTTAGATTTTTTTTTCTTATGAGAGTTGCTTATTAAGTGGCAGATAATATAAATTTGAATGTTACTAGTCAGTTGTAGACATACGCGTAAACTGTATATTTTTCCAAGGTACTTAGATACAACAGTTTTTATAACATTATTACTTTAAGTTAAAAACCCTCAAATAGTTTAAAACTATGTGAATTAAATAATAAATCTTAATTTTTAAAGAGTATATCAAAGAAAGAAATTATAGTTTGTGTGGGGAACATGTGTTTATCATCCTGAGAATCTTCCTTGTGAAAAACATTGAAAAATTTCTAAGTTAGTCGACACTTTAGGTCAAATAAATTTAAAAAAAAAACAATTTATCCCCCCCCCCCCGTTTCTCCTCTAGAATGAGCAATACCACAAGGTTTTACTATCTCTATGGGTATGATAGTGTAATCCGCTACGAGTAAATATAGATGTTTCATATGTGTTTTTACCTTGATCAACATTTATCCGCTATTTCAAACTACGATTGCACGTTTTAACAAGTTAAACTTACAAAAGAAACACTAGATTTACACAACATCACATATATATTGTATAATAATTGTAGTAAAATTATATCAATTAGAAAATCAGGATGAACCTTTACATTTATTTAAGATTTTTCGAATACAATTTCGTTTATCTATAGCTTCAAAATATGTAGGCTATGGACAACAACTAACGATAATTTATTATAGTTGTAGAGAATAATTTGATAAAAACATCGTTGTTTTATCTATGCAACACATTTATTTTACTAAAGTCCAAGTAAAAGTTATTTACTTTTTGTGTTTGATAGAGTTTCCGGAGATTTGTTAGTTAAAAAATAACCGAAACAGATGGGAACTGCTAACATCTTAGTATAGTATAATAATTTTAAATAAATGATTTTTTTTATAGATTTATTTCAACTTTATCTGCATTCGAAGTGAGATTCGCCGAAGAAGTATAATGTACAGAGTGGTTGGTTGTGGATGAGTTAAATAGCTAAATTTAGGTATATATAAAAGTTGGTGGTACAGCTGGGGAAAAAAACAATCCACCCTTCGGTTTTTGGCTGCTATTGGTCAAGGAATTTGGTGAAAGGTGTCATTTTTCATGAAATAGCGTAAGGTATTGAGAACTGGCAATCAAAATTGTATAAGGGGTCGTCTACATATTAAATTGAGTACCAACTTTGAAAATTCCAATGGCAACACCCAATTTTTTTATATAAAATGTTTATCATCTTCAAAATACCCCAGATCCAAAAGAAAAATTATTAATTTGCTTTATTTGTTGAGATATAAGCATTCAAAGTTGAACGCCCATAATGTTAAAAAAAGTTTCACAAACTTTTATTCATACCTCCACAAATAAAATGAATTAAGCAGATATTTTTTTTTCATTATATACTTCCTAATCTTCCAAAAACAAATCACATAAGCTTTTTCATCAATTTTTCATTTGTATTATTTTTTTATTTAAATTTAAATAATAAAAAATAAAACATGAATAGCAACCCCAAATTTTTGTTACATAAATCGATAAAGTAGATGAAGTAGAACCAAAATTCTAAATTTTTTAATTCAACAACAATTATTTGCCGAGTTATTGTAAAAATACTGAAAAAAAAACGAATTTTAGGGACCGTGTAAAAAATTACTTAGCAAATTGAATCCTAACTTGCATTATCGTTTGGTGGTTGAAAAGCGTTTTTGGTAAATGTTTATTCAAATTATTGATGTCTGTCAAATGTCTAAAAATCCTTTCTTGTTTCAAGTGCATACAATGTATTTTGTTTGTATAATTAACATTAAATTATATCGATTATTATGTTTTTGAATGTATGTTATTTCCAATACAATTTCAAAAAGTGTGTTTTATATTAAAAATTAAATACCCTAAAATATTATTGGAATTCGGTGTTTAGCATATTTTATTGTTACCACATTAATTATTTAAAATGATTAGTGCCCACTGCCTTGGTTAAAAATCATTGCCAAATCATTCTGCGTAATTTTATTTTGCTTTCCTTAAATATCGTGTTAAGATCGTAACTCTTGTTTTGTAATATGTGGTTTATATTACCGATAAAGTGAGTCGGGGTTCCGGACACAATCCCGAAAGCCAAAATACCGACAAGCCAGAATCTCGAACGCCGAAATCCCGAAAGGCCATAATTCCGACATAGACGAAATCCCGAACGGGTCGAAATCCCGAAAAAATAGATTTTTGTCCATTTCTCGATTTTTAAAAAAAAAATATTAGAGATTACTTATTTATTTACTTATTTAGTTAGTTATTTAGTTAGTTATTTAGTCAGTTAATCAGTCGGTTAGTTAGTCAGTCGGTTAGTTAGTCGGTCGGTTAGTTAGTCGGTCGGTTAGTTAGTTAGTCAGTCCGTTAGTTAGTTAGTCAGTTAGTCAGTCAGTCAGTTAGTCCGTTAGTTAGTCAGTCAGTTAGTTAGTCAGTCAGTTAGTAAGTTAGTTAGTCAGTTAGTCAGCCAGTTAGTCAGTGAGTCAGATAGTTCACTGACTAACTGATTGACAGTAAGGTAGACTAAGTTAGTCAGTCTGGACTAACTAACGGAGTGACTAACTAACGGACTGACTGACTAACTGACTAATTGACTAACTAACTGACTGTCTAACTAACTGTTTGACTAACTGACTGACTAACTGACTGACTGACTGTCTAACTAACTGACTGACTAACTGACTAACTAACTGACTGACTACCTAACGGACTAACTAACTTACTGACTGACTAACTGACTGACGAACTAACTGACTGTCTAACTAACTGTTTGACTAACTGACTGACTACCTAACGGACTGACTACCTAACGGACTGACTAACTGACTGACTAACTAACTGACTGACTAACTGACTGACTAACTGACTGACTAACTAAATGACTAACTAACTGATTAAATAACTAACTGACTAAATAACTAAATAAATAATCTCTAATATTTAAAAAAATATCTCTATTAAAAAATCTCTATATTAAAAAAAAAATCGAGAAATGGACAAAAATCTATTTTCGGGATTTCGACCCATTCGGGATTTCGACCCATTCGGGATTTTCGGGATTTTGACTCATTCGGGATTTCGGCTTGTCGGGATTTTGGCTTGTCGGGATTTCGGCGGTCGGGATTTGTCCCAGACACAGTGCGCTGAATTTTAAACAAACTTTTTGTAGCAATATGAATGAAACAAAAATTTGCATAAAATGTAAAACATAAATGTAATAATCATGTTTGTCTATCTGATTGTAACTAATCGCATTTGAAAATCTGTTCGTTATAAATAATCGTATGTGTGACTTAATTTAAAATTAAAACTTTTTCTCGTCTACCCTTTATTTTATTTCTGAATTTTAAAATCTAAAATTAAAAAAAAGGGTAAAAACATAAAAAAAAATCACAATATTAGTGAAGAAGGTTTAATTCTAGCATCCTTTGGCGAGATTATGGTAACCCTTTTGTTAGCTTGTCGTTTCGACAAGACACCCTAAATATTACCTTTTTCAATTTGGAGATTTCCCCCTAAGAGAGTTCAAAATTAATGCTTTAATATCTCAGCAAATAATGCAAAATGAATAATTCTTTTTTATACCTGGGGTATTTTGAAGGTGCTGAACATTTTTATGTAAAAAAAAACTGGGTGTTGCTATTGGAATTTTCAAAGTTGGTACTCATTTTAATATGTAGACGACCCCTTATACAATTTTGGTTGCCAGTTCTCAATTCCTTACGCTATTTCCTGAAAAATGACACCTTTCACAAAATTCCTTGACCAATAGCAGCCGAAAAACGAAGGGTGGATCGTTTTTTTTCCCCAGCTGTACAATAAAAGTAATTGGTGTTGTAAGACTTCTCCACGCATATTTTAAATTTATACATTTTCGAATGTAAAAATGATTTCATGAAATAAAATTCATAGTTATGTTATTTCATATTATTTTTAAAAAATAAAAGTTAACCTTTTAAATTGCTCTTAGATATTTTTAATTTATAGCTTTTTAAATAATCAATCAATTAAAACTTTAATCAATCGCATAACTGTCTTTATATATTTTTTAAAAAGTAAATATGTATGGTAATAATTCAGAACAATATCGTATTGAAGCACAAGATATGATTACTTCATATATTTTAGGTAGCTAAATCCAACTGAGCAATTATTCTAATTATCTGAATAAATACATTATATTGCAAGATTAAAGCCGGTTCTTGGTAGTACATTTCATTCACTATCCTATTATATATAATTATATCCATAATCCAATGTATAATAATGCTTACTCAAAGGTTCCGGCAATCACGCCTTGTCATATGTATGAAACTGCAAAATGACAGTGGTGACATGCAAAATCTGACATGACGTCCCATGCATATACGTCTATTAGCGATAGCCTTAATTGCCATACACGTCTATTAACTCCTATCTCTAATGGGTACATTTAAATTAGGTGTAATATTACGCTCGTTGAGTGACAAGATGGTTCCGTGAATACCTATATTAAATAGATAATATTACAGTAAGGGATTATGAAGATTTAATTGCGTAGGGAGAGAGAGAAAGCCTTTGTTTTAGCAATCCTTGGTGAGGCTTTTTATAGTCATTCCGGAAGGGGTTTTTTGAATCAAGTTCACAGAAGTAAAGTTATTTTTGTAATATTGTCAGAAACAATATGTTTATGCATGTATCTTAGAGTCAGAGTAATGACACAGTTATATTTCCAAGTTTACATAGCAAAGAGTTGTATAAATGCAAGGCACATAAATAGTAATTCTAATTATTTATGGCAACTGTTCAATTTCTTTACGAGTATATACAAGAATGCATAATTTTGGCAATTTCCGTTATTGAATCCAAATATAAAAAAAATCTTATTTTATATTACTGGCCACTTCTGTATCTGAATAACAAAATAAAAAACAGTTACGGAACTTTTTTAGGAAATTACGTTACAACTTTGACACTAGTCTAAAGAATTCTTTTTTACTTACAATAGGACTTATAAAGATGGTTAGTTTCAAAAATTCAGTATGAAATAATTACACAAAATACATAGATTTAAAATAAATTCTTTTATTAGTAATCAAACATAAAATATATAAAAAGTACACTTTTTATTAAAAATATTTTTATGGAAAATGCAGTTTCACTATTTTTAAAGTTTGTTATGTCTTTGTAAATAATTGTTCATTAATGTATTCGTGTTAAAACCCATAAGACGTTTCTTTTATTTACAAAATGGCTTCTTCAAATAATAGATATTTCAAAGTTTTGCTTGTTCAAATATATCCAAATCATTCATATATTGAAAATGTTCATAAGTAAATGAAGTAAAAATTCATTTTAAGGTCACTGTAGAAATTTTAACAAATTTACCGAAGGTTTTGAGGTATCCCATGTACTAAATCTTAAATAAAAAATATTTATAATCAAATACACAACTAACCATAACACAGTGATCTATGCCTCTTTTGTTGTGTTTCCTAATCATAAAGAGTTTAACGAAACTTACCCAAATTAACAATAGATTTACCAAACTAACTTTTTGTGTCATATGTTAACCAATGAATTCATTTATAATCATTTTATGCTGGGAAAATAAACTACGTAATTACAGTTAATAACTTATTAAATTGTATACAATTTTAATTGCAACTATTATAAAATATATTTATACGTATGTTTTAAGTGATTTTTTTAACTTACCTTATGAAGCGATTATCATCGACATATAAATAAGTTCGATATTCTAGATTCATACAAACCTAAAAATGTGTCATGTGTTTTTAACCATATTCACTGCCATCAAAATATTTTCAGGTTTATTTTTAAATAATTGTTTAATTTATAATATTTCTATGTATATTGTTGTACCATTACACAAAAATTTCCTAATTCAATGAAAGACATAACAACCTTAAACAATAGTGAAAATTACCAAAACTGTTAATCTTATTCTTCTTTTTGTAAAAAAAGTTAAAAATATATTATAGAAAAGTTTTAAGTTTTTATTACTTTTAACCATAAATTTAAGTATTATAGCTTAACAATACAACCACACTATAGATATTTTTACTGACTTCCTACGTACACGGACTTTCTTGAACAGTATATATGTAACTGGAGAGCTTTTGATTTTTTTCAACGGTTCTAGTTGAACAGCAGCTGAAATCTATCGTGGTTGTCTTTTTTACCTTGACTTTTTTCGGTATTTTCTTTTTCCCTCTTCAGAGTTTGGATTCCATTCCATTTGTTATCGTGTTTTTATTTATATATGGAGTTGTTTTTGCGTTTCTGGATCAGATCCTTCAGTAGTTTGAGTGGAAGGTAAGATGTATCTTTCAAATATTTTTCCTGTGTACTTAACGACACGGATACTTTAATACAAAGAGCATTTTTCAATATAAGAATGTAACCTTTTAAACCAATGTTTCTTCACAAATCTTCGCATTTATTCAAAATTCTTTGACTGTCCAATTCGAAGCTATTTTTTTGCAATAAATATAATGATATTGAAGAAAATAATAGGACCTCTTTAAGACAATTATAAGTATGGTTTTATTAAAATTATTTATAGTTATAAAAATAATTATTAAGTTTAAAAATGTTTAAGAAACTTTTACGTAAGACATATTAAAAAAATGAACATTTTAACCTTTCTCGCTGCTAAGTTAATTCAATTCGAGAAGTGTCATTTTCTGTAAACAATGCGATATACTTTTAACAATGACAACTCGCCAATTTGCATCTATAATTTTAAACAAACACCATACTGTAAAATTTATTTTACTTGAGCCATAAACAATTCATTAAAATTAGCTTCCGAAGTGAAAACAATTTTTCTTTTTGGCTTAAGAGACCATCTGCAGTAAAGATTTTTTTTATCAGTGACATAATCTCCTTATGTATACCAAGATTACTTCTCGCAATCACCCCTGATTATTTTCAAAACACAGCACCTATATTCAAAGTCTTTCAAATACTTTACTTTGCATAATAGTCCTCAAAGTTATCTCGTCCACAGAGTGAATCCCCGGTCCTGAATACATTAAAAGTAATTACCCCACAAGAAAGACCCATTTTTTAACACAAGTATAAAAAGTTAGTAAACTCGGAATTTTAATTTGTCTCCTTTAACACCGTTAGGAACAGGAAGCAGCAGCTACTTGCACACTTTACATATCTCAAATTTGGTTTAACAAAATTGTAACCTAACATCTGGGTCTGAGTAAAATGGGGTACATCTGTGTCGCTCCCCTCATGTAAACTAGACCAGGGCCTACTGCTTAAAACCGATTCCAAGATGCTGAAAGTATTCTTTGCCAGAAGATATGTGTAATCCAACAGAAACTTCAAAGACTTATTAAAAACTCCTTAGTAAATATCCATATCTTAAATAATGCCTTTTCCTTAGTAGCACCTATGTTTTGGAATATAATAAAAAATAGCCACATAAAATTTAGATTTGTGATTTTATTCTTCACAAAATCTTCCATCAAAGGCAAAATTTGCAACAATTTCGGCAGGCCGGCAATTTTAAAGGTTTCCTCTCAATATATACTGTAGATTTATTTTGCAAGCAGTCAAAACAGGGCAAAGTTTAGACTGAAGTTGTTGTTTTTCCAAACCAACATAGCGATATTTCTAAGGCAACCTTTGTAATCAGCAGCAAGGATCGTAAGGCTTCACCCCAAATGGTTTAAGCAAATAAGTGCATAAGAAAACGGTCTCATCTACTCTCATTATGTAAATTGAGGCACCGACGCCTTCCGTTTTCAAAAGGGAGGAGGGGGGGGGGCTAAGACACTTTTTTCGATTAATCAAAGAAAAAAACGAAAAAAAGAAAGTTATCAAAATATCTGGAATTAATAGTTAGGAGACTGGACAAAGTTCAAGAATGTAAAAATGCTGGGGTGAGGAGTTGAATGGAGTTTTAATTCATTTATCGTATAAAAAATGATTGGAAGTTTTCTTTATTAAAAATAAGGTATGATATTTTAATAAGGCTTTTTTACGGCTTCATCGGATCCTAATATTAATAGCAAAAGCAATGTTAGTTTTCTTTTATGAACGAATTTCCTAGAACGTTGATGAGTACGGTTTGAAATTCAGTTAAAAAAGAAATGTATTTTTTATATTATTTTTTTAGTGTGATGATATGTTTTAATTTGAAGGCACAATATTATTTAAACGATAGAATATATTTTTGGAATTTTAGATTTAAGAACTAATTATACTGTTAAACTGGAATAAAAATAATTTATCTACCAGAAACTATTTTTTGAAAAGTAATTATTCACTTTGTAAAAAGCTAATTCTTTGATAAAATTCAAATATCTATTCATATGATCAAACGTCCTTAATTTTAATTCTAAATGTTTAAAATATATAAAATTATAAAAGTACTACATTTGTTTTGTATTATGAAACCTTTAATGTCCATAACAGTGTTATTTTTCAGATATAATCTAAACCTATAATTACATCTTTTGTTATCCATCATCTATATCAGAATATAAATAATATACTTTTTAGCTAACACAGAAATATGAAAGCTGAACAAAATATATTTTAGTATTCACCAAAATTTATATTGCCCAAAACTTTGTTGTTGCTACTAAGCTAATTAAATTTCTGTGATCTTAACAATTTCTTTAGGTTTAGTTCTGAATTGACTTAAAGCTCATCCCTTAAGCAGAATTTTTTTTCAATACATTAACCACCCGGTCTTGTAAGTTATTTAAAATATTTATCATCGAATTAAAACTCACAAAAACGAATAAGCAATAGTGCAATAAAAATAAACAATAATGAACTAAGCAATAAATCAAAGTTGTTTAAACATAATACAGATTGTATCCAAAACCTTTAAAATCATTTAAAGAATTTCTTAATTGTCATAAAATTAAAAATATATGTATTGAACAACCTTCAAATTCCAATCTAGATACCATAATAAATACTTTGCATTAAATCGACTTTTAAAAACAAATCCTAACAATTACATCATTAACTTTTTTATGCCGTTACAACAATCCCTCTCGTTATTTAATCATTCAAGTGGTTTAACGTAAACCCTTTTTAGCCATTGCAAGAAAATAATTAGTGTCAATTTTTTCGAAGTCGCATTATTTCCAACAAACAATTAATCTAAGCTAAATGTCCCAAACATTTAAATTCTGGTTTGAACTTTTTATCCAAACAAATTTAAAAGGCATTTAGCTTTTAGAATAAAAAAATATTTTGTGAGTTCTACAAATCCTGTTTTTAAAGATGCGTTGAAAACGGTTAAAAGTGTAATATACTTTTATTTCTTCAAAGAACATAACATTTAAAGTGTTAGACACGACGAACCTTTGAAATATACTAAAAGCACATGAAAACTCAATTTTAGCGAGCTACATTCGCCGATGTTTAGGGAAGTACTAAAAAATATAGCATTACATGATTTCTAGCAGAAAAGGCTAGCTAAATATAAAGTTTGTGGAACATTTTCACCAAGGTACTAGACAAATGGATTTAGAAAACGTTTAAAAAGAAGTGGGAACTTTCGTGATGCTTATCATTTTAAACTTTCCCAAAACTAAAAAAAAAAAAAAAATCGTTAATAGCAGCTTTAAGGTGTGGATTTTTTAGATGTAAGCGTGCAGAAAATAAAATAAGACAACGCTTTAAGATATCAATGTTCCACCATGTTTTCCATTATTCGTAAGAAAAGAAATAATACCTATTTTTATCCCAGGCTATATTCACTTCTCTTCAAAAAGATGGAATCGACGCAATCTTTCAGGTGAGAAAGAAATGGTGAAAAAGTAAAAAAAAATGCTGACTGAATCACAAAATTTAAGCAGACTGCTCTGCACTCTTCGCATTTCAAAATCATCCTTTTTGTCAACTCGTATTTCGAGAAAACGATTTTATGTTTCTGAATGGGAGTGGGAGAAAAGTAAGAGTAAGAAAATTCAACTCAAATTTCATTTTGAAACTCATCAAAGAAGAAATACAGTCTTGAGTGGCTTCTTCATAGTCCCATTAAGGGTTTTTTTTTGTAAGACGGAGTTTTTTTAGAAACGCAAGCACAGTTGTTAACAAATGAATTAATTTCTAAAGAGATTAAGCATTTTTAATTTTAAAAACTAGCAAATAATATCACATGCAGGTTCCCCTCCCCTTTTAAAACGAAAGAAAAACCGAGACAAACTTTAAAATTCACTATCTTAGGTTAATTGAAACTTACATAGTTAGTTTGAATATAATTCAGATTTTAAATACAGTTAAGGATAGCTGCAGAACGTTTTATGACAATTTTTATAAAGAATGAATAATGCATTACTAGGTATTTTGCATAAAAAATATATATTTAAAGCAATACAGATTACATTCATAATTTATAATGACACTAAATTAATGTTTCATGACTCAGTGATAAAAAGGACTCATGAAATATTTTTTCATCTTCTTCTTTCTTTTATCATTATATGTTTTATTAAAATATCTTGACATGCTCAATTAAGAAAAATATAAAGTTTATTCAGCTTTCTACAAAAGGAAAAAAGTTAAATTATAAACATAGTTATTCTTATCAAAAGATTGTTTTAAAATATTATATTGCTTAAATGTATGTCTGGATTATTTAACATCGAGTAATAATTATTAACATTTATTTTTTATTAATTTTTCTATTATACGATTGTTATATTTTAAATTTCAAAGCCAGTGTTTCGGGGTAACATATATATTCATCTTTTTCCAGCTACTTCTGATGCATTTGTAAAATTTTTTGAGAACTATATTTTTTTTCCTTCTCGTTCACTAAAAAGTTTCCACATTGGAAAAGTATTTTAATCATTTAGCTTTTAAATGCATAATAAAATGCATAAGAAATTCAAACTGGGGTATAAACATAAAAATAGAAATTGTATCCATTTGGAAAGGGCAGGACAAACATTAAAAAAAACTCAAATAATTTAGTTTTCGAAACTTGTTTCTAAATCAAATAAGCGCTAAGAGCATTGGCATATGTGTATTTCGCGAAGTTCGAAGGAAAGTTACTCACTTTTTAAACGATAGGGAACTGCAACTTTTCCCTTTTTCACAACACAAATCACCCCATAAACGACACCAACTTCTTTTGTTAAGCAGAAAGCAGCCCTAAAAAACTTCCTCCCCATCGTAAATTGCACCACTTTATTGGTGATGAAACGTTTAATGCGACAAAGTAGACGAGGCATTGGGTAGACAATGCATTTGTTTAACAACTCTGGACGTCGCAGTAGACCAATTCCTTGCTGAAGGGTCCGCAATCTTTCATAATCCTCACGGTAGATTGGGAAATAAATAAAAAATCTCTCGCCTAGAGCACACAATGCTTTATATAGTTTTGAAAAGAGTGTAACCACCCTTTTAGTCAAAATTAGGTTTTATGCTTTATGTTAGATACATTCATTTAACTAATATGTAACTTTCTCTTTTGTGTAAGTATAGTTTGATGCTCTTTTTTAGAAGTTGTCTAAAATATTTCTAAATATTGCAAAAAAATAAAGTTATCATGAGCATGCACTGAAGTTTAGTGTAATTGCTTCCCCTTTTTTAAAGCCAACGAATTGACTGCAAACTTTGGGCGGAACATAACACATTATTATTTTACAGTGCAATTATTCACAATCAAAGATAATATTTAAGCTATTTGTTTCATATCTGCTACTAAATCCATTTCTGCTAGTTATCAGAACGACGTTTATTTCTTCAAAATAGTACGAGTTCTGTCATTTGTCTTTTTATTACTATTTAAAATTATTTAATCCGGAAAAAAATACATTCAAATAAATGTTTAGTTTCATTACTCTGTCATATGTTAAAAAAACAACATGTTTTAATATTAACTTAGTTTATAAGGGTTGGAGCACGTTTTGTCATAAGGCATTTTTGGAATACTTGCCCCGTGTAATATTAAAAAACCAATTTTGATTTTAATAGTACCTTTCCGAGAAGATGTTTAAATTATTTGGAAAACAAATACATAAATACGTAAAGAAGGGAACCACCTTCTGAGTATATAAAATGATAATATTGTAAGTTAAATAAAAATATGTTTAATTTTGGTGTAAATGTAAGCATGGCAATTTACTCAACTTTGAACAAATCACAAAAACAGCTCTAACGAAAATATTACAACACCAACTGAACAAAGATACTTCTGGGTGGATATCGTGTTGCTTTATAAACCAAGCATCCTCTAAAAGCTCATTTCCAATACGTAACCCCTCGCTATATCGCTCCTCGTTACATCGCGCATTCGGATATATCGCGCCTTGTATCATGTCTCCCAATTTTTCCCCTTGATTTTTTCAATGTGTACTTTCCTTAAAATAAATAATAAACTTCCGTTCTTTGATATTTCCGGAAAACAGGTTTTATAAGAAAAATCAAAACAGCCAACTTTAGATGGATTTTTTAATATAAAATGAGTGAAATGTGTCTAGCATGCCTGTGCAATAATGTGTATAGTAATTGATTATAATAAGTCCTTTCTAAGTTTTTGTTCTTTTTTGAGCACATAGTTATATTATTTAAAATTATTTAGTTTTATCTTTCAAATACATACTGTGCATAAGTTTAAAACTATTTTGACACCATAAATACATCAAAAGTATAATACTTATCAAGTCGCTCGTTATATCGCGCATTCGGTTATATCGCGGTTTTATGCATGTCTCCCGGGAAGCGCGATATAACGAGGGGTTGCTGTATAAGGTGGAAAACTTTTTCCCCATGTGATAATTATCCCCGGTCTCCCTAACTGAAGGATAAATGTGTACATCAGTCTAGGGATGGCAACTTTTTAACCATAAAAAATTTAAGATTTCAAATAAATCAAAAAGTTTCACCTAATTTTAAACTTTTGGTAATTATTTAGAATTTAGAATTATTTATTTTAGAAATATAACTAATTTATAAAATACGTTTTTTTATTTATAATAAAATGCATCGCTTTTAAAACACGTACAGAATTTCGCCGATTTGTTTATCATCACTCTAAATATCATTGTTTAAGCCAATTTTAATCAAAATCTGCTGATTATCCACTACAATAATGTCTAACTACCACCATAAATAGGCGCAAAGAAAGGAGTTAAGTTGCTGCTACCGGTAATTTGTTACAGCAGCCGGGAGATCTTTTATTTGACAGTCGCCATGAAGAGCTATTTATCAGATCTAACACACACAGTTTTCCACAAGAAATAAGAAGACAGGTAATATTTTCTCCCGAAATGTCGCAGGAAATTTAAGTGGTGCCCCACAAGACTGGAGACGAGATTTATAACAACCAATTTTGGCGTTGAAAGACGTTTCTTCTATTTAACAAGAACGCCAGTCGAAAATTTTATAAATAATCTACTTGCAAAAATTTCAAATATGTATCAGTTTTCATTACATAAAAATATTGTTAATTAATGATTTAATGACAAAATTCGGTAGGTAATATAATTTTTATTTAATTAATATAATTTATATGAAACGTTAAGTTTGAACAAAACAAAAAGTAAAACAAAATTATCGGTTATCTATTAGCTTTTTAATATTGTAATTAAAAAATATATATAATAACTTTCCTGTAAAGCTTGTATAAATACTTCATTCGCAATTTATGTCGACTGAAAGCTAAAAATTTGGACGATATTGGTTTTAGTATTTTTTACTAGTTTTCATATGAAATAACGATGTTGACTTGTCTGTACTTTCTTGATATCCAAATTACACAATTATTGATTTTTAAAATGCTAAATGCTGATTTTAAAAGAACTAATTTGTAAGGAAACTCATTCATTCTTAAACTATTCACTGACTCCCTTTATTATGTTTTATGTGGAATAAAATTTAGCCAGAATAAGGAAAATAGTTTTTTAAATGCAAAATACATTTGAAAAACTAATCAAGTATTTACTATTATCTTACATAAAAAAATTGCTAGAATAAAGCTTTGTTTGATTTTTGAAAATTCAAAAAGTTTTTTATCTTACAACAGAAACTTCAACAAACATTATTATTATATAGTTTGTGTTTGTTAGTTTTCAAAGTAATATTGATTATTGTTCAACAATAAAAGTAGAGTTTAAATTGATTCTCTAGGACTTAAAAGGTTTGTTTTGCCACAAAAAAAAACAATTGAATTGTGTTCTAAACTTTTAATAGTTTACGTTGTTCAAATAAAAAAATGTTAATCCCAAAGGCATACAATAGATTTATTTAATTTTATACATCTAACGTAATTTTTTAAATAATGCTATTCAAAAATAAATTTTAAATCTGCCTACTTAAAATTTATCTTTCTAAATTCACATCTTCAATAAGTATCGCAAATTGTAAGCTCGTATAATGCATTATGCATTGGGATAATACAAGTATTGGCAAAACTTGAATTATTCTAAAAGCTACTCCAGTACAAAAAGCATATCAATGAATTTGGATAAATCCTATACACGTTACACTAAATAGAAACTCTCCGTAATCGAATTTAAATATAGACATACAATTGGAGAATTTGTGTTCAATTTAGGCCACGGAAAATATATAAAATCATATGTTAATGATGTGGAGTTTGATATTATTTAAACGACTGTTCAAAGTATTATTTAAATAATATAAAACTCCATATCATTAACATATTATTTTAAAATATTTTCTGTAAAGTCTGTCGTTTCTAAATTAAACACAAATTCTCCCATTATATATCTATAGTTTCATTTAAAATATAGAGGGTTTCTATTTAGCGTATTATGTATCGTATGTATTGCAATTCATTGATATGCTTTGTATACTGGATTAGCTTTTAGAATAATTCAAATTTCACTACATCTCTGTCATCATACATGTATAATGTATTATCCTAGTTCACAACTCTCAAATAAATTTTGAAGATCAAAGAGAGGTACGTTTATAATTTCCTATCAATAGTACGAGATCAGTTCATTTAATCTTTCTCGGAAAGTTTTATAAATATGTACCTGATTGTGTTATTTTGTAAATCAATAATTTGAACCACTGATGTACATTATAAGGAACATATTTATAACACTTTCCGAGAAAGATTACATGAACTGATCTCGAATAAAGTTTTTTTTATTTATAATTAGAAATATTAAAAAACACAATTTAATAAAAGTTATTATGGTATTGATACAACCATATTGATCTACTCTTATATTACAAATAATTATTTTTTGTGCTTATTTTATTTATAACTATATTTGGCATTGTTTTATTATTCAAAAAGTAATGAAAACTTCTACAAATATATAAAAAAAACTATTTCAGCAAAATTTACAAAATGAGCAGAGTATGCTTATCAAGTAATATCGCACATTCCTTAAAAGTTAAGCTTATCATTCTATGGCAGTAGCTTCGCTGTTCCTCCTAATGCGCAAAATGTTCCATTATATAAGTATTCCGAGGACGTAGTATTAAAGATTGCCCAGTCCGT
The DNA here is from genome assembly GCA_019343175.1 of Oedothorax gibbosus. Classification (NCBI taxonomy): domain Eukaryota; kingdom Metazoa; phylum Arthropoda; class Arachnida; order Araneae; family Linyphiidae; genus Oedothorax; species Oedothorax gibbosus. Next base: position 10,245,424 of record CM033282.1, on the reverse strand, counting down.
CCGTATTTGTTGGCATAACACTTCCCTTTCTGTTTATAGAGGGTCCACAAAATTGTCCTGATTGGATATTTACTTACTTAGCACTTTTATATGATGAATTAAGTGGAACATATAAGTTAAATAAGGGGCATAAAACTAAAATACGATTAATAATATCTATCTTAAGATTGCCAATACAGAAAACATGTTACAAATATTTTTTTAGGAATTAAAATGCTTATTTATTTTATAAGTATTTAGAGTGTTGAATTTATTGTGTATGCTATTTGCAAATAAAAAAATTTGAAACTTGACAATGAAATATACAATGTGCATGGAGAAAAGCTTCTATTGAATAAAAATATGCCTGAAAAGATTCCGTATCTTGTACTAAATATATAAACAACATAAAACATGGTAAAAAATAATTCTAAACTAATGCATTGTGTATCCTTAAAATAGTATCTTTCATTGGACATTTAACCAATTAATTATTACTATTTAATAAAACCCAATTGTTCAATGAGATCAAAAAAGAGATAATTGAAAGCAAAAACTAAGTGTTATCTTGTAAAGTGTATTAGCTAAATTAATCATGAAAGTTTAAAAGTTAATATCATGGCTTTCGAAATTGAAGACATTTGAACATAATTATAATTAAATACATGCACAGCAGAATTTTTTTTAAAAATAATTTTTCTGTAAAATAACACGAAATGTCGAATGATAAAGTAACCTTATTTTTATTATTATCAAACAAGTCAGTCATTATCGTAAATCTCATCAGAGCTTAAGTATAGGATACTACGCGCTCAAATATGTCTTTTCTTTAATCTTACAAAGTAATTTAGAGTTTATTCGCTGAAATTCTAGCTCCCTAGGCATCGTTAGCATTGGCGGGGTCCTATTTTTATAAGCGAGGCAGAATAACCATTACCCGACCCGCTACTAATGGTTCCGGATTCTTTCGTGTAGCCTGGCATTTCGCCAGCTTAAAAACCAGCCCAAATTCAAAGCTGTAATTAAAATTTCTAAAGCGAATCATTGCGCTTGACGTTATCTGGTGCTTGAATGAGTGAATAGGGATCAATAGCCCAAACCCCGTTCTTCCTTTATTTACCTTAACTATACCCTTAAGTGTGTTCATTTAGTATGGATAAGTTGTATCGAATATTTTTGTTGCTTAATTTTGAAATATTTCAAAAACAAATTATCAACTGGTTCATTCTCTAGAAGTTTTCTAATTAATGTTTTTAGTTGTCAATTTTTTAAAACTTAACTCTACCTTTTATGAAACATTCGCTTTTAAAATAATTTTGGTATAGTAACGGCCTTTTAGTGTAACCGAAGTCGTGCCACTTAATTTTAGCTTCCACACTACGTTTATAACGTAAAAAGTGGAAGGTATTATAATCGTTCTGTCCGTCTGTCTGTCCGTCACCCACTTTCATAGCCCAAACTACAAATGCTACGGACAAGTGTGATACGTCAAAAAATTCACCGCATCGAAATTAGAATACATAAAAATTTCAGAAAAGAATTCGAATTTGAAGTACTTTAATTATTAAAAACTGCAAAATTTAATGCTCATTTAAAATGCATCAGGAAGCCATAAATCACCATAGCCATTCGCAACAATCGCTCGAGAAACTTTAATTCTTTTAGACAATAAATTAAAATAAATTTATTTTTGAGAATCGATCAGTTTGAAATGACGTCAAATATATTTCACTACGAGATTCTTCGTATGTTGATATGAAATATTTTCATTCTATTTTAAAGCGATTAATATTACATATTTATTCTTTAAAATATAGATTAATTTTTGCAAACGATAAGTAATAATTATTGAATTTCGAAATAAAATTTAAATGAAATTCGCCAAATTTAGCATAAAAATGTTTAATATAGAATTAATGCTGTGTTTGGAGCCTTTTTACCTGTTAAACACAACTGTTGTGTGGAAGCGGTTTAAGTGACAGATTCTGTTACAAACCTAATTTTTATAAATAAAATGGAAGATTTATTAGGTCAAAACACGATTATGGTGTAAAATGTAATGTTTCTTCTAAATTAATTTGCGGTACTTTTCTTTAGTTCTCACTTAGAAATACTGTCAATCTTTAATTTTATTGTGTGTACATGGCCCGAACTCTAATAGTATTTTCTAAAACAGAATAAAATGGCTTCAAAACAGAAACACGTTTTATTCATTTGCATTGTATTCTGTTTGTAACTGGTCTGGATTTTTTATGATTTTTTTTTTATTATTATGGCTGCGTAGCTAAATATAATTAAGATGATTATTGAATTAAACAAGGATTACATTTATCGGAAATTACTATCGGAAGAAAAGAAAACGTCCCCGTAGTATAATTATCAAAGTTTTTTGTATCCATAGGTCCATCATAACTTACATTATGAAGTAGTTACAATCAAAACCAGTCAAGAGTCAGTTACAACTTCGTCAACTGGACACAGAAAAGTGGCAAAGGATCAAGGATAAATCCTGAATGGTATACAAAAGGTATTATCTTGATTATCGATGGGCGCTCATCAATTTAATTTGTATTGTTAAGTGCGAATTCTAAACCCTCCCATTTATAATTCTGACTTCCTAGAGTTTTATCAGCGAGTGATGTATGCCAGATTTTCTATCTTGGTAATTAATAAGGTTAATTTGTGAATATAGTGAAGTAGTTGTAAGTGTTCTATAAAGGTCATAAGTCTGTAAACTCTTAGTCTATAGTAACTCTATAAGTCTATTAGTAAACCTTAGTCTTAATATTAGTAAGTTTCTATAAAAGGGTTCATAAGTCTGTAAACTCTTAATAGTCTATTTAAAACTAATACGTTATCGTTTAGTAAATTTATCGTGAAGTTTGATTTCTTACTATATCTAATTTCATTTAATTGAATTATTCATAGTAGTAGCTGAAGATACGTCCAATTGACAAGTTAAAAATGTAATGTGTTTTGGGATCGCATTGATAGGTTATTAAAATAACCGGAGAAACAAATTCAAATATTTTTTAATAAAGAGACTGATTCTATTTTATTATAAAAAATTAAAAAATTAATTTATTTTATAAATAAATTGAATGATTGTTTTCCAAAACTTATTTTAACTCTAACTTAACAAAAATGTTTTTATTGTCATATGATAAGAAAAATTTCTTCTTTTAAATAAAAGGTCCTGAATGCTGGGAAAGAAATTATCTAAAAAATCAATATCATCAAATTCCCAATGAAAACTAATGCATAACTGCAATTTTTTATGTATTTTAACAAAAGTAATCCATTTTCATTTAAATTATCACCAACTATGGTAATTAAAATCAAAATTCAGATCATAAACATGCCTCAATAACACTAATTAACGAATCACCATATTTCGTTTATCATATTCATTACCTATCAATACTTCGACAAGGAACTAAAAAGAGAACAACATTAAATCTTCTTCAACATGAAACCAAGTTGACTACAAGGCTGCACATCCTTTTCTAAGAATCCTAACAAGATATCTTTATGACTGAACATCATAAGTCATTTTCGCATGATAAATGAGCGAAAGCATGTCACAGAAAGCTTCCCATACCTGATATACGTCTACACTCTTCATTCGCATATGTTGTGGGATCAATTAATTATAATTAATGATTAGCACTCAGCTCGGTTTCTATTCTCATACTAAGACACTCAATTACTTATTTGACCGATAACAAAAGTTAGATCCATTGTCCTTTCGTAATAAATTCAAATTAATGTTTGAACTATCTGTACCATAATAATTCTGAGGCTGCAGCGGTGTTTCATTTCACCAAATTTAAAAGGGTGAGTTGCGAGGGAAAAGCCAATGTAAATTAGTTTTGGAAAACTGTACCGAAATGTGTTTTCCGAAGCTAGTGAATCTGTCAGGGCTGCTGGACTCTTGAATTGGAAAGAGAAATGATGGTTTAGATCCACGGAGGGTAATTCAATTTTAAGTTTCATTCCCTACTTCCAGAAACTAGAAACGCAGGTTCTAGCCAGAATAATGATTTGGAGTTGCTCTGGATTTGGTATTAAATTCCTCATTGTAGGAAAATAATATTTTCGAGCGTACGAGTTAAGTAGGGGGGGAACTAGGGACATTTGAACCATAGCCTTTTTCTCAGCATTGAAAAAGTTTTACAAGTTGATAGTGGTATCGCTTCTTTCCTTCAGTCAGCTGACTACATGGTGAAAAAATCCAACTGAATCATTGCGTATATGTTTAGTAATACGAAGAAATACGTTTTCATGCACTGAAGACAGTAAGATTTTTCGGTCTGCATTTTTTAATTTAAAGGAAATATTTTTTCAATTAGTTACTTGTTTTGTTCATGCTTTTAGCTATGATTACGTGCGTAATAGTTTTTTAATGTATTTATTAGAAAAATACTTTGTTTTGGGGTTAAGCAAAAAAAGTTCAACTAGGGATACTTGACCCAAGCCAATTAGGGATGTTTTACCCAAGTAAATAATACAAAAAGTAGACCAAGTAAATTCTTAAAAAAATCACGGGAGTCCCAAAAGTAAATGACTGGGTTCTTACCGAATATTTTGGGGAAATGGAATATAAGAAAATGTGTTGGGATGGTACAAGAAAAAAAATTCTGACGAGCTTACAATTCAGTTTGTAAAAAGAATCGATGGAAAATGTTTTAAACGGCCTGAAATTGATAATATATCCCAAGTTAATATTGATAAAAAAGCGGTTCTTCAACCACCTTTGTTTTCTCTGTAAAATAAAATAATCCCCAGTTTTGTATTCAAACAATATTTTACGTTTAAAATTGAATAATTCGTTAATATAAGAATAATTAATGGTTTAAAAATATAAGTAATAATTTTGTCTGACAAAAATAAAAAAATGTATATAAACTTTATATGATGTTAGTTTTGTTATCATGTTAAAGTATTTTGATAATTTTTAGTCATTTTACCAAATATATGGGATGGGTCACGTATCCCTAAAGGATGGGTCATGTATCCCAATGTATTGGGATACATGACCCAAAACTAAAGTTACATAAGTTATATTTTAGGCTAATTCCATGCAAAATTTTCCTTTCTGTAGTGTAAGTCACATGTGTAAAAAGTGATTATCACTACAACTTGAACCATTAAACGAAAAAAAATAGTGATATAGCTGATCTACACTTATTAAAACAAAATAATGTAACAAGCTTTATTTAATTTGATTTATTTTTTCAAATTTAAAAAGCTTTTAATCTTCTCTTAAATTGTGACTTACACTACAGTTACATGGAATTACCCTTTACTACTCTTGCAGTTAATATTTCACAAAAATACTAATATATATTGTGTAATACTTTATGAAGTATAAATTGATTGTATTTACACATCCATAAATGGTGTTTTTCAAAAGTTTGGAGCAAAAAACTTCAAATTGGGTCATGTGTCCCTAGTTCTCCCTATAGTTAGATTATATTGTTTGATTATATAATTTTTCAATAAGCAACGAGTTCTACTTTTTTAAAATTTGAATAATTCTAATTATTATTCGTTATTAAAGCAAAGTATTGATATAAATATATTTAGGGAAATTATTGAAATCGTATTAAAACACCAGTTTTCTATTTTAGATTAAAATGTATATTTAACCTCGATAGTTCTCATGATGTACCTTCAGCCTTCTTTTCACTTTTCTTAATTTTAATGCTATTAAAATTCGAAAATACTGTACAAGTTGCATCAGAATAAAAGTAGTACATACATCACATTTAAAAATGCATCGCATTAATAATAAATGTTTTTCTTTTATTTTTTTGCTTTCGAATATGTTAGTCATTAATTAACTAGTTTTCATTGTGTCACATTTTCTTTAATATTTAATGTATTTGCTAAATATTTTAGATAACTGACGTTACCCACCAAAGAACATTAATCAACATTTGTTTTGATGTTTTTAAAATAGAAATTGTTACCAAACTTGGTATTTTTTTTAATTTTAGCTCAGTGTTCCAAGCTTAATTTTATATCCATAAAAACTTTAAATTAGGTTTATATGATCAAAAATAATTTAAAATGAACATTTGTAGTTTTTATTTAAATCAGAAATAATAGGAATAGTGCACCATATTTATTACAAAAAACATTTAAATTCATGCGCTTCAATAAGTTACTCGACTTAACAAAAAAATGCCTCTAAAAAATAAAATCCGCAAAACTGAAATTAATGTAAAGGGTAATTATGTGAAACTAATTTCTGTATTGAACATAAACATAATACACAAAAAGAACAAAGAAAAAATAAAGTAAAATGTTAAGTATTTTTTAATAATGCATTTTATGAATAATACATAAACAAAATATAAGACAATTGAAGGCAGTTGGGTAGGGGTAGGGTAGGTACATATATATTCCGGATTGTGTGCTTGATCAGAGAACCGCTTATAAGCCTTGAAGGGAGTATTACTGAACAATTACTTTATGTAGGACAAATTAAGTTACACGAATTTTTTTAATAGCTTAAAGTTGATGTGTTTTTCGCTAAGGAAGGTGCCAATGGTATTCACAAATTGGCCGTTAATGGGAAAAATATTGTTTAAAACATTCTACTTGTTATACCTTTTTAGCACTTTAAGTAAACTATGCATTTTTTAAACATTCTGATTAAAGTTTACACCTTAAATATTTAAATTGTGTATTACCATACGCCTATCAATATATTTTTAAGTATTAAACACCCGCCTATAAATTTGAGAAAACGAAAAAAATTAAGATTTTGAACCTTGTCTATTGTTTAAGCAATATAAAAAAATTTATATTATATTTGCTATATTCAAACGAAAATTTAAGAAAATTCTCGATTCGTTGAATGTATTTTAAATTGTGAGAAGAAATGGAAAACTCAAATTGAAAAAAATGCGTGCTATGTTTTTTAAATCTGAAAAGTCTTAAATCAACTTCAGAAATAGAATTCAGCAACATCAATTCTTTATGTCAGCGTAAGAATAAATATATTTTTATACTAAGTCTTTCGTTCTGTTCCAAAAATACTTTATTAATATAACACTTTCAGAGTGAAATTGAAAATCTTCTTCGAATCGTATACATAATTGCAGAATTGGAAATATCATAAATAATCTTATTTCTGTCAAGGAAATCAGGAAAACAAATATTATTGGAAGTGAGCTTATGAATTCATAATTTAAAAAAAAATGCAAACTAATATTATAATGTCTTATTAAAATATTGTGCTTCAACCATTTTAAAGAAATATTGTAAAATGGAAGTAAATTATCTTTATCTCAAAAGTAAATTTGTTTTTAGAAGATGGAAATTGATTTTGTTTGTGAATCGTATGATAAAGTATAAAAACTTCACATAAAGGTAAAAAAAACTTAAGTTTCATATAAAAATGTAATGAAAATGCAAAATAAGCCTTACGGCAATGTGAAACTTTCTAATGCAAATATAGAAAACACACATGTACTTATATTTTTTTATTCATTTACCAAATATTTTCATATTTAAACATTTTAAATCTAAAAAAATCAAAAATCATTTATCGAGTATTATGTCATTGTTTTCATAAGACGTGGGCTATATTTACCGATGGAACAATATACTATATTTACTAAATAATAAAACTATTCGTTCTATTTCGCGTGTTTGAACAAAAATGAAGACTGATATGAAATGAAGAATAAACATCCAAGTGTGTATAAAAGGAAAAGTTCCGTTCCCTATCTAATTATGTGTAGTGTTGGGCCGTATAATAAATCTATACAGGCGAAGCAATCCTATTGATTGTCCAAACGAACAATAGACATAAAAAGATTAGAAATAGGTGGATGAATGGACGATTCAGCAGATGTTCAAGATAAATAGCTGCTTCAATATGGTCATTCAGAGAGCTAAGTAAACATATTGTCTTTGATTGGACAATAGTAAACAAATGCTTTGTAGTAAATTGGTACCCTTAAATTATATGAGCCTATTGTTATTATCCTTATATTTGTAAAATCAACTACAGTAATTTGTAAGCTATATAAGTTAGAGATATTTTAGTATAATATCACCTTAAAAACTCCCTATTGAAGGTAAAAGTAATTGTTTATGATATGTTGTCTAATAAAAGTTTTACTTTCGTATATTGAAAATAATAGTGTTTGTGTCAAAAACTCAAATAGGACAAAAAATAAAAAAATTGGATAGTTATTTCATACTTCAACAATTAAATAAGTCCTAAAATAATAAAACTATTTATGCATATGAAAACAGTAAACCTATGTGAAATTTCAAGCTTAGCTATATCTTTGAAGAATTTCGAGTTAAGCGATTCCTCACTCACTAAATTTGCGAACTACTTGGCAGGTATAATGTAAGCTTAGAAATTTATTGACTTTCGTAGGTGAAATTTTAAAAACAAAAGTATGAAAGAATCATTATAAAACCCATATTTATATTTCTGTGAATATGAGTTTAGATTTTATAGAAGAGCAAGCATGTTTATGTTAAAATTATGCAGTATTGAACATATCACCAAAAAACAAGCTTCAAAATAAAAATATATGATTTAAAACGTAACACTTATTTTTACTTAAAACTCATGCTTTAAAACTAAACACAAAATTTCTTCATCTTCTGTATAGAACGTTACACTCGTTACATCTGTGATTTTTTTAGGTCTGCCTATCAATAATTCTTATTTAAATACAGATCTTGAATCCTGATCAATCACGTGATAACAGCAAAATTATGGTATTAATCCTCTAACCTGTATTAATGCTCAAAACAGCCACAGGCAAACATAGCACAGTCTCTACAGAATTAATTAAACTAGGCTTATCCCTTCAAACATGTACCGCTAGGAACAGGCACCGTTAATGAAATTTTCTGAATCAAATTACGATGCACTAATCATATTAACAATGTTTAATCTCATCACATCAGGTTTTTGGTCTGTTTATTGCAAACATTTGAAGATTTTTTTTTCTATTTCCCTAGTTTTGTGATGTAGAAATATTTTTCAAATAAAGATATTTATGTTTTGCAAGTAGATTGTTTTTTGTATTTGATTAAACTAATATCTAATATTGTTCTAACTAGTAAGTAAAATTTCTTGTGCATCCTTCATTGTAGACAAACTCCCTTTAATTGAATCAAATCATCTGAAACTGATAACCTTTATTTTTTTGTGTAACTTTTGTAGCCATCATTTAATGGAATTACGAGATCAGTTTAAACGAGAAGTACATTAAAAGTACATTATAATTTATTATATCAAAGTATCATCATTGAAAAATCTGGATAAGTATTGTCTAAATGTTTTTTAATGTCATAAACAGAAATCTATATAATATATTCTTTTTACAATTATTTCATCAATGGCTGCCAATTTTATAATACGAAACATTTCCTCAAATGCAACCTTGAATATTTCCTATCAATTATTTACATGAAAATGTTGTTGTATTTTGTCTATATTTCATTTTTTTTTCAAAAGAGCATTAAATTACTATTATCAATAAAACAGTGTTTCTTAACTAAGAATATTTATCATAGCATCCTTCGCGAAAAATCTTTTTAATACCATAACTAAAAAAAAGCTCTCTTACTTTTTCCAACAACGTTTAATTAGCCTAAGACAAACCCATTTTTCTTGAGGGCTTTCAATTTACTTTAACTAATTTGGAAACTACTATTTATACTTTTATTTTCGACAAACCACTTAAGCGTAATTTTAAAATGTTTACTTTAAACTAAAGAAAAATGCAGTGCAACACAGCCCATAACTGCAATAGGGAAATCATTGTGTTAATTTTACAAAGATATAAATTGTATTTTTTCAAAAAAAAATATTCAAATTTATAAATAGACAATCAAACAGGTAATTTGAAAATATTGTAATTCTGTGGATACGTATATGACCATTTCCAGACTGTTTGGAAGTTGCGTTTGATTTGATAAAGAAGGGGATTATGTGGTTATGTTTCTTTTTTTGAAATAACGTTACTCAAAATCAGGATGATTCAACTATAACCAAATTCAAAAGCTGTGGTATCTGTGTACAACTTTTAATCTTTTAAGGACCTATAATTTATACATTAAATTAAAAAAGCGTTACATTTTCCGATTGTTAACTTAATAAATTTATTAAATGTATCATTTTATTTATTTTGAAATGCACAAACATTTTAACATTCTCATTCAAAACCTAGAAACTGTTTAGAATACATTTTCACTTTTCTGTTTTGATTTTTCTTCTAATTCTTTACTTAACTTCTATTTTTCTTAGATAAATCGTTTGCCTTTTAGGTATCGCAGATATATCAGCTCTCGAAAGAAAGAGACAATCTTGGTTGGCCAAGCTGGACAGTTGTCAGGGAGGCCGCACTGAACAGGATGGACTGGGTTTCTACGATTGCGGCCTCATGGGCCTATGAGGCGTGAGGAGTCTCTAGGCAACGCAAGATATATCAGTTACAACGATTCCAATTGAACGCTGCGAAATCTCAAATGCCCGTGAATTGTCTCGTACAGAAAAGGACCGGAACAACAGGGGTCTTTCGGCTCCATTGCATCCGCTTCAAGTGAATGGAGAGGAAAAGAATTCTAACTTCAAAATACAGTCCATAACAAAGAGAAACAATGCACGTTATTAACAGGCGATAAACTTTCAAAACGGAGAACAAGGGTTCAATGAAGTCAGAGCAAATCAAAGACCGATTCGGAATCGGAAATAAAAGGAAGTTTGGATGTTTTTCGGAGCGTGGAGGTAGTTCAATGGCTTTTGACTTTTTTTAAATTTTTAGTTTTTTGTTGGAGTATTGAAAAATAGACAGTAAAAATATTGTTTTCTGATTTCAGACAATTGCTTGTTTTAAAAAAATTATTAAAATATATATATTTCAAATTTGCGAAAGTAATTATAAATGGACTGGATTGAACATTAAAAAAATTTTTAGATATTAACAACAGTTATAGAAATTATTTTAAAATATATATAAAACTGAATATTTTTAGCGATTTTTAAGAGAACTTGCGTATTATCGGCATTATAAACTTTTTACTAGGCATAATATATTAACAAATATTATAATTCATACTTTAATTCGATACCAGCAACTAAACATTTACTGAAAATTTATTTTTCTCCAATTGTTTAGAATTTGACATTTTGTTCAAGTCACAAAATATGCAAATTAATATCCCTTAACAACCTCCTTTTTCTTAGAAAAATAATTACTATATTCTTACAGTTATAAATGGTTCATGCATAATTATATTCTCCTAACATACTCTTTTATATGATTCTACAAATAACAATACTTATTCAGTAGCTTTGCAATTTAATTAGGCTGGATGTTTTTTTGTTATATTGATCGTAAACCACCAAAGCGTAACTGCACGTTTTTAAAGACACAATAAAATAAATTACCATTAAACTCATGTAAATGAAGCACTTCATAAAAATGCAAATACACTCTCCTAGTACCGCATGATTTATCACAGAACCTCAAATTAGTATGGCGCCCCGACTTTACAGAACAAATGCTCATTATTCATTCATAACTGTTTAGAAACAGTGTTTTAATTACTTTATATATGCGTCCATAAATAAAAATTCAAAACAATAGGAACTTTGTTGGTAATAGAAGCCTCTTGTGTTTGTTCCAGTAAGTTTTAGATTGAAGGTGTTAAAGATCATTAGGTTCAAAGTGCATCTTTAACCGTTAGGGTATGATGAATAATTAACACAATTCTTGCTTTAGTCTCAAATCTAGTGTAAATTAAATCGATGTACAATCTTGTATTTGAAATTAGGTTGTTTAAATGAGTAATATTATGTTGCGCAAAGGGTATATAGTTTTGTTTTAATGCATTGTGAATTAATTATACTTAAAGAGAGAAAGGTTCCATTATATTGTGGGGTTTAGTAATAAGAGTTTTCAATAAACATGATATATATCTACATTGTTTCAAGATAGAGTTCAAATTAAACTCATATTATCGTTGTTATGTAGTTCAAAGGCGGACAAAGTTGTTTATATTTTTATTGAATTGTAGAATTCTCTAAGTAATTCGATGTAGTCTTTTGGTGGGTTTGAAAGATTTGTTTACATGTTAGTGGGCAGAATGCCTTTAGAAACAGGACCCTTTATCTACTTTCAAAACACACAGGGAAAAATACCATTTTTTTGGAATTGACTCAAAAGAGTTGAAAGTAACATGACACTGCTGTTATAAGTACGTTGTTTACAACTAAAGCGGTTTTCAGAGAAACAGAAAAAAAATCATCAAAAATCGTATGACTGGATTTTTATAACAATCCAATGGTATTATAAATGGGTTTAAGAAAGGACGTCTTTGTTCTGAAAATATTAGCCAGAGTTATGAAGCTTCGAGGCATTCATAACATTAAAGAAGCATTAACATTAATTAATTTGGAAAAAAGAAAAATGTATTACATGTTTTGTTACATGTAAATGTAAAAATGCATTACATGTTTTTAGTGACGATATATTATATCCAAAAGTCGGCTTTATTTAGATCCAAAAATGAATTTGAATGTGTCATTCTTGAACTGCGCAACTACTTTAAAAAATACTAATGCGGAACTATCGTTTCATAGTTATTATACAACATAATTAATTAAATTTTTAAGACTTATTTGAAGTACTAGCTTATTTATTTTGATATATTCGGACAACTAAATATTTTTTAATTATCACTAAGTAACAAAAATAATAGAAAGCTTACAAAAAAAATTCAAATGCCATTACTTAAAAATCCTCATTATTACGAATTATAATTTTGATAACAACTGATATTAAAACATCAGATTGGTTTGTATTTTTTAACAAATATACTTATAGAACCTACAAATACTATTTTTACTTAATTTTAAATTAATACACATTCACAAAATAATTGGCATCCAAAGAACATTCACATAAATAAACCTTAATATTTAATGGCCAAAAAGTATTATTAAATAATCCTATAACGCATTGCTGATAGTAGCAAAGTAATTAATAAGCATGTAACTTAATCACTTGTATAATTAGGAGCATTCTCATCAAATTAAAGAATGTTTCTAGGAAAGACTACCCGTCTGATATTAAGAATTACTTACAAACATAAAAACCTACAACGTAATTATAATTTAATCCATTTCGATAGTATTTTCTTTTTCATTTGGGAAAATTAAAGTATACATGTAATAAGATAATGTAATGGGACTGCTTAAAATTCAGATTTCTATCAAAAATGTCTAATTGCAATAGAGGCAAGTATATGGACTCATTACTGTTTAAAGAAACTATTTCAGTTTCTAATTGCCAAGGGTAATTTCGACCAGATAAATCAAATACCTGGCCCTGACAGCAGATAAGGGAGAAATGCAAAATATTCTCGCCCATAATTACGCCAAACATGTTTTCCGTCATTAAATCTTTAATTAAAAACTATGTATCATTAAACTGGCGGCATAGTGTGTCGAAATACCACAAATGTGAATATTTGCATTAAGTAATTAAAAGGAAGAAACTGTGAATCTTGATAGGGCAATTTCACGGAGAAATACGGAATTCATTGCATCTTCTTATAATCCTTTGTTGTTATTTATTCCTAAATTGTCTTCGACTTTCGAATATTGTTTATCAGTTACAGTATAATAGGTTTAAGCGCTTATATTTTATAATAGTTTTCCATCAAGAATTGTGGTAATCTGTTCTTGTAACATCCTCAGCAAAATTATAATTTGCTTTGCTTCATTATTTTCTTAAGTTTGCGTGTCATTTTTTGTTGGAGGGTTGGTTTAACAGTAAACTGTATGTTTTATCTACAGCTTTTTTGATTGATGACTACATAGTTTATACAAAAAATATGAGCTTTGCAATTAAATATTAATGAGAAAGTTGTTATATTTATGCTTTTATTGCTAAACCCTACTGCTACTGATGTTAAGTAAATTTTTAAAACCCTATAACTTAATTGTAATTAATGTTACATATACTTTTTGCATTTATGTGTTACATTATGTTAAATAAATTTATACTTTCATTACTTGTTTATGGATTTATGCCATTTTATACATTTTTTATGGTTGTAAAATAACAAACCATTAGGAGAATCCCTGAGAAAAGGTTTGAAATACAAAATGGTTAATTAAGCTGGAAATTTTTCTATGAAAATTCTCCACGAACACATCATAATTTAGTAATCACAAAAAATCCAATGATATGATAAGAAAATAAACGAAACGTGTTTTCAATATTTATTAAGTTTATTTTTATTTTAGTTTTAAGAGTCTATGAATGGTGGAACCTCGTGGGTAGCCCATTCCACCCCAGGAACACGATTCATATTAGGGAGGCAAATTAATTCGAGAAAGATACGTAAACAAGTGGTTAACTACACAAATCTAAAGACTATTCAAGTTGTAACGTAAACAAGTACGTATGTCTCACATTGGTTATAAAATCTTGAGATGTTATAATACAAGAGCAAAAAATCACACACACACAATGAAAACCTTATGCACCAACTCTCGAAAAAAACGGACTACATGTTTGTCGTAGTTGAGCAGTAACAGGTTGGTCTAGTTCTACTTATATTCGCTGACAACCTTTGCTTGACACTGAAAAACTTTTACGGGGGGCTACGGGGGCGGAATTTCATTCCGCCCCCCGTAGCCCTTTGTGCCTCGCTTTCCTCTAACGTTTATTATGCGAAACATAATAAAATTATAAAGGCTTTAAAATGAAATATAAATTGACCAGATAATTCGCGCTTGCATTAAGATACATTGTAATAGTTAGAAAGAGAAAAATAAACTTAAAAACAAATAAAAAGTTCATTAAAAAATTACGTTTATTTATACATATTAATTTGCACGTTTCAAGTATAAAATAGATATTTTTATGGTACAAAAAATAGATTTAGTTTTACTTTTAGTTTACTTTCATCAAGTTTTTGTCTTCAATTTGTGCCACATTATATGCGTTAAATTTGTTGAATTTTATTTATTTTATTGTTAAAACAAAATAGAATATGAAATAAATTATATTTTAACTTGTTATTAGTATACTATGAAAACATTTGCTATGAACAAAAATAAATCGCAAAACCAACACAGTAAACATTCTTTCGGCCTTTGTTGGAACCAATACTGATAAACAAAAAGTACCAGGACCCGCATTTATACCCATTAAAATCCTGAAAATTCCCCAATTATCAAACAATCCAGACTTTAACCTAAACCAGACCACCATTAAATCTAAAAAAAGAACCGTACATCCCAACAACTAAAGGTCAAAAGCTTATCCCTATTATACGGAACTATTATAAGAGTCCCAATCACCCAAACTCTACTTCAACCCACACACGTTTTACCCCTTACCCCCCAAAACGTGGGTCGGGGGTGTTAACCACAGCAAGGACAGCAGCTGGCACAAAAATGGGGGGGGGGATCTGGATATGTATATAGAATTCCGGGGGTATGTATTAGCCTGACGATAGAGTCACTAGCTACAAAATGGCGCTAGAGGTCACATGACTGGCGCTGCTCCAGTGTCCCATCGATTGATTTTCTAGAGCATTGCTGAGGGAAAACTGGGTCAAAGCGGAGTGCTTCGCCAGCTCCTCGCTTCGCCTGTATGCGTTCATCTGAATATGACTTTCTTTTCTAATTTTTGTAGTAGACATTGGGTGGGTTCAGATGTTTGGAGGCATGCGTAGAAGAGTTGTTTACATGAAACACAACAGATTGAATGGTTGGGCAATGGGCATGCAGTAATGAAACGCGTTCTAGGAAATTGTGTGGGTTATTACTATTGATGTTTGCTATTTTACAGCAGTAAAAATGAGAATGTAAAAAAGGGTATTAGCTGATATCTTAGTGACCATAAGTAGTGTTACTTTTCCTGCTTGGTTATAAAAATGTAGAAATTATTAATTACACTCAGGGCGTGGGAGTGCAGCAAAAAATAAGCTTTCAAAAATGACTATGAGTTAGATGGTTAAGATAATGGTCCAGTGCTTTCTGCAACATTATAATATTAAAAAGTGAATTAACAAAACAACTTAATGTATATCTGTTTATAAGTGAAAAACTAAGTCAAAACGGAGTCCTGGAAATCTTACTTTTATTTATTTATTGTTGAAAGAGTGTAAAAAGGTAATTGTTTTCTGTAGACTTGAGATACGATATCGTAATCTATACTCAACTAGAAACATGGGCTTTAGTTATTAAAAATATTTTTTCGTCAGTTTTTTTTTTATAAAAAATGGTTTCTGCATTGGAAATTTACTCATTTTTTATTAAACAAGAATTTTTTAAAATAAGCTAAAAACCAATATTTAATTAAACAAAATAATAACCTTCGATTTTATTTTTGTTCTCGGCTATTTATTGCTAAAAACTATTAATTCAACCATTAACATACTAATACTTCCAATTAAAACAATATTTTAACAAAAACATTCATTTTATAAAGATACGAATACCAAAATATAAAAAAAAAACTAATAACACGAATAAAATTTATTATCAGAATCCAATATAAAAAATAGATAAAAGGATAAACATAGCCAATCATTTTTAATTTCGATCAAACTAAGTAATCGTCACACCGGCATTCACAAAATTGCTATTCTCTACGTAAAAATGTCCATACTTTAAAAGTTTACGCCATCGCATGGCTCTAAAGAAAGCTTATCAAAGTGTCACCTATGTTACAAGCTGTCTTTTGTTTTGACTAGCTTCAAAAGAATGAGACCTGAAAGCTTTTGTCGAAAGTTGAAAGACAACTTTCTTCTAAGGCTTTTAATAAGCGTTAACAGAGAAAATTAATGTATAGCATTATTCTGGATGGAATGGATTTTAAAATGTCCCCATGAAGCGTAGCAATTTTAGATTTTTCTTTTGTTTCATAAAGTACTTTACTTTTATTTTTATCAATAAAGTGGACATTGTAAGAAGTAATTTATTTTATTTTTCTCTAAGAGAAGCCTCAACGACGATGTTTTTGTTTATTAATCATTAAAGGCATAAGTAAAATTTGATGCTTCTAAATTAAAAAAAAATTGGGGTAATTTTGATTTTATAAAGAAAGTGATACAAGCTACTGTAGTTTAGTTTCATGTTAAAAAAGTTCCTTTTTTTATTTATTTATACAATATAATATATTTAATCTATTTTAAGCACAATTTATATCGTGTACTTTAGATCTAAAACATACACAAACGGTCTTAAATATTTCTTAATATAGTTTAGAGAAATGAGTGTTATAGCTTTTAAACTTAATCAACTATCTCATACTAATTGACCCTTGTTTTGTTTTACAATTCAAAATATTAAAAATCTACAATTGTTTAAGACTTGTTTTTAGGGCAGTAGACACTTTTATAATTATTATTTTAATTCTTTATCTAAATCAGTTCTTTATTACAATTCTAATGATACAACTAACTATATATAATTTAAATATGAAAATAAATGCAATACAACATGCTTTGTGCTACATTTACATTATTTAATATTCAATTGAATAAATAACTGCACCTATGAATTTTTAAAAATAACGAAAAAGGTTTTTTATGTATAGTTTTTTTAGATAGTTCCGTTTTATGTGTCAAAGGGAAGCTCGAAATCGATGTTAACTAAAAAACGTTTAGGTTTGATTTTTTTTTAAATATTAAGATTTTTTTAGATAGTTTTTGATGCTGACCACGAATCTGGGTTTCGTTTTTCTCATTCTTTAACGGTTTAGTCACAAACACTCTTTTATCTGAATAAAGTTGCATTTCCCTACTTTTTCTGTGGATGACAATATTAGTAATGCTTTCCTAAAAAACGATCTTATTTAGGTAAAAACAGTTTTTAGCCACCCTTAAAAATTAGCAACCCTTAAAAACTCAATTTTGAAAAAAAAACCACTCCTAAAAAAGGGTGTACTGAAAACCCGGTTGAACCTGTTAACATCAGTTTCTTTTATAATAAATTATTACATATGCCTAAAAATTAATTTTTGCAACAAATGCAACTCTTTTCAGATGAAAAAGACACATTGTGACAAAACCGTTGGCTGTAGATAAAAACAAAAACCAGATTCAGCTTTAAAAAAATTCTTTAGAAACATCTTTTACATTAAAAAAAATAATTAAAACAAATGTTTTGGTTTTTTGAGTTATCGTTGATTTCCAGCACATCATTGACAATAAAAAAGTAAATATCTCAAAAACTAGAACTAGTAATTTTTCTAGTGTGATATTCGTGTTCAGCACGCTAAATCCTTTCAGAATTTGGTACTTTCCTTTTAATGCCTGTTTCACTGTTGCCTCATGTTACAAGAGCACTTGTATGCAACTTGTACTTCCGCGAACCCTTGTACCCACTACTTGATTAAAATAGTCTTCAGTTTTCAAAAGAAAAGATCGAAACTTTTGGGTGTTCATTTTATTAAAAGGCTTGTATTTTATAAATTCTGCATGTATAGTTCAGAAAAGAACTTTCAAAATCATTAATCGATTTTTTAATATATTTTCATTGGATGCACTAAAATAAATATATATATTATTTATTAAAATAAATATATGTATAAATATTCATTACACTGATATTATTTTAAAGTACCTATACTTCTAAAACGTTATTGATATAATTTTTCAAAATATTGTTGACATAATTCTTTCATAGAGGTTATCTTTATTATTTAAATTAAAATACAACTGTGAATTAATTGTCTTGCACAGGCAGAGCAAAACTAAAATTTTAAAATTGTATTATTTAAAAGTGAAATAAAGTCAAACACCATCCTGAAAATCTTTTGTAGAATATAATAAATTGTACTAAAATATTATTTTATAAAATTAATTTTTGAACTTTCAAATAAAAAATATACCAAACTCATCAAATTATATACAGAAAATACATTTACAAACATAAATCTTTATATCCTTCTGAAATCTGACATTCATTTAACTGGATATTTGTTTACATTTTTTTATAACTAGACAATTGATTGTAAACTTTAAGTAGTGAAATAAAATCAATTGAAGATTATCTGAAACTACTTTTCAGTCTTTAATACTACTATCAGTCGTTTATTTATGTAAAATATTAAGTTGTACTAGGGTCAAAAGAGTTTTGGAGGTCTTGCATGTTTTTCAGAAGTATATTTTAAAGATTTTTGCATTAAAAACATTATTATAATGAACTATTAATAGCAAAAAAATGATAAAGTTTGTTTCATAGCACCAAAACAATTTGTATTTTTAAGACTTAAGATCTCAAATTTTACGAAATTGAAGTGCCCTTCAGCAAACTATAAACCTCATTTTTTGTAAATTACTTGCAAAACATACTTTTTAATACATATTTGTTCGAAGAATATATGTGTGAGATTTTACTGGGGTCTCAAGAGGATATAGCAATGTACATTGAAAGTGACGCTGCTCAAACAGAATTTACATGGCAGCATAGTGTCTATTCTTCGCGCAATGACATAAATAAATATATATTTTAAACAGGAACTGCTTCTGTACCAAAAACATCAAAATATATCATTACAGTTTTATATTAGAAATATACTTTAAGTTAAAAAAAAATTATTAGTGTTTTCAAAAATATTTAAGTGAAATATGTAATTCGGAAGTACTACTTTTGGGCATTTGGACATAATTACAGAACATTTATACTGCAAAAACTCACGTTACTTTTATCCAAATAAAATAAATAAATCACAAAAGGAAAGATCTTCATTCATTTTAGATGAAACAGATACCCCATCCTACCATTGTGTGGGTCCCTACATCATAAATTTTATCCCGCAGTACTATTTAAAGATTCATTTCTCACTGCTACTATTTAAAATGAAATATTTTGTTTAAAAAAAAACAACGGCTTCTAACTATAAAGTTAAAAACAAAAGGTGTGTTTTTGTTGTTTTTATGCGTATAACCATAAATGCATTCTATTTTTTTAATATTTTTTTTAGATAGAAGTTTTTTTAAGTGTAGAAGGCGATGTCTTGTTTTGTTTGAAAAAGAAAAAAATGATGTAGAACTTAATCCTTTTCGATTGAGGCATTTTCCTTTTATTTAAACGTCATTTTTTTGTAAAAAGTTTTATTTTTCAAAAAAAAAAATTCTGGCGCAGAATTGAAGGCTTCTAGATCGTTTTTTTTTAGAAAAAAAAATGGAATTTCAGTATGAGGAATAAAACTTTTTTTGAAAAAAAATTAATCCTCGGAATTTTGAAGAATTACTTGTTTTGATCTCTCTAAGGTATTTCTGAATTTCTCTATTTCTATAACTATAAATTGGAAACTTCTGTTGCTTTCCTTTTTTACGGATAGTGATGAAATTACGTGCGTAGTATTAAAATAAAAGTTTTATGAAACTCATCCCTTGACGATGGAGCAGTAAAAAAGTTAATGCCACTATTTTATTATCAATTTTATACTTAAAATATGTGAGCTAGTTACTTTGAAATTCAATGGAACGTTTCTTTCAAAAAATGAGATTTTGCGCACTAAGAATTAATATGCAACAAAGAACATTTTAAATTGAATCTACCATGAAATATATGTTTCAATGCGTATAATCTTTTCCAACCATTCTATAAAAGTATTAAACATAAATAGTAATACTATATATCATTTTATCTATTTTAAGTGGATCAAATGTTCTTTTTAATGGTATAATACAATACAATTGTTATCTGTATTTGAAGCAATAAATATGTTTCACTTTTTATTAAATAATACTACAAAGCAAGGAAAACTAGCTTTATAATAGTACAAATAGACGAAAGAGAGGGCAATAAAACTATTACCGAAATATTTTTGAATTCTTATACCACAGTAAAACATACTTTCAAATATTTTACTACCATAACTATTAAAGACAACATATAAAAACAATACCGCAAATTATTTTTCAAACCAAAAATCTACACTTGAAAAGTAAAATGTGCAAAAAAAACTTTAAAAAAAACCCTTTTAGTTCAATATTTGTAGTCGCCATAAACGTTAAAAAACTAATGGGACATTTTGTCTGCTCCAACGATCAAATTTCGCTATTCTAGACTTTGAGTCCAAATATAACAGCTGGTGCTCTGTCGATAAATGCTACGCATGGTGGACTGAACGTCCCCGTACCTAAAAGTTGGACACTTTTCCGCTTGCCAATGCGGTTTGGTAACAGAGCGGAAATGAAAGTATTCTTTCCTTTGTAAGCAGAAAAAATTCCTATCAAACTCCATATAATATTGTTGGAGTCGTGGATATATATAGAATCGGTATCGATCTCAAGTTCTGGCTTGGTTTTTATTCATGAGGTTTTTCAGTGGCAATACCAAAGATGGGTGATATAAAAGGATTTGACAAGATCTCGCTTGTTTTAAAGAGGGTTTGGATTTTCTTAACCTCTCTTAAGGGGTGAAAGAAGACAGTGTGAAGATGTTGCATCAAACTGGACACAGAGACAAAAGGTAACGGGTAGTTGCAACAAAATAAATTAAAAACATCAATATTCAGATATTTTTTTATGTTTATCTTTTATAAAAATAGTTGTCTCAAAACGTTGTAATATATAAGAGTGGTTTCACTTCGCTTTGTTCATACTGTAAAACGTTTAAAATAATTTTAATTCGAAAAAGTGGTGGCAGCAAGTCCTGTCCTTTAAGGGATAACGTTACAGCAAAAAGAAGTGTAAATTTGCATCAAAGCTGTATAACCTAACACAACATAAAGGGAGTAATTTGCATGGTGTCGCCGAAGTTCATATGAAGTAATTTAAGTACTCATTTCAACAAAGAATTAATAAAACCCAGAGAGTAATGTCTTTGGGAGACGGGGCATTTGAAAATAAAAGATTGGAATTTTACCACTCTTAAAATATGTTTTACGGTATAATTTACCAGAATATTAAATATGTTAGAAATTATTAAATACGAAGAAGAAATTATTAAAACATATTTTTTATAATTATATTACCTAAAAAGATAAAGATGCATTCTGATTTTTTTATAATATACGATTGGCTATGGAGTTGTATTTCTAAAAGTTGTATTGGAGTCGTATTTCAAACTAAAAATATTTCTAGAAATATTTTTAATTTTAGTGAGGCAATTTAGAAAATTGTTTAAAACCCGTTTTGTATGAATGCTTCACATAAAAAAGTTTAAAAGCAACACATTATGAAATACATTTCAAATTTATTTTCTAAGAACTGAAACTTCTAACACAATATTAAAGTTGTCTGTTTTTAAACTAAATATGAGAAACAGTAAACGGCTTCTCAAGCTTTATATAGTTCTTTAAATAAATCACAGTGAAAGCTTCACCCATAGAAATTGAAACTTTTTATTTTACATCTAGTAAAATATTCTCTAAAACTTCATATTTAAAGGGTTAAGTTTCTATTCTTAACTGGTTTTTTAATCATTTGACATGAATAATTATGTCTTTCCAGGAAATAAAGTCAAAACTGAATTTAATTATATTAAAAAACATAAAATAAAACAGATTTCAGCCCCACATCTGACGCATCAAAACTTTTCCCATTCTTAAGGATCATCCATTTTGAAACTAATTCTTACAACACCAAAAATTGGAGGTTTTCTGCAGCTAAAACAGTACACCATATACGGGTTCCTTAAATTAATCGCAGTGGAGGCTTCACTCAAAGAAATTGAAGCACTTTCTTTTTACAAGTTTACGGCAACAAATTAACGCCACAGTGGAAAATATACAGAGCGCAGACCATCCATCACCGAGCTCTTTTACTTTGACAGCCAGAAGGTGCAACAGTCCACTTGACAGCTGATTCAGGACACTTGCAGCAACGAAGACATGGAAAAACTTTATCGGGACTCTTTTTCGGTAGGGAAAGTGGCTGGTCGGGTTGGCAACGCAATTAAAATGCCGTTTAATTAGTATTGATGTCTTTGGAGATAATTTCCGAAATACTGGGTCACTTAAATTTGTTCTGGGATGCGGCTTTGTAATTTGGATTAAATATAAGGATTTGAATAGAAAATACAATAACTTAGTAAATGTTTCATACTTTGTTTTAGAAAGGCAATTAAGCTACTGTTTAATTAGTATTGATGTCTTTGGAGATAATTTCTGAAACACTGGGCCACTTAAAATTGTTCTGGGATACTACTTTATAATTTGGATTAAATATAGGGTTTGGAAGAGAGAATTTAAACACTTTGTAAATGTTTAACTGTGTGCACTTTGAAAGTAATTTTTAAAGTGAATTATGATGTAAAAAGCGAATGTAGTCGAAAACGTCTGTTTCTTTGATAATTTAAATGGTATCATCCATGGTATATTATTAGTTGACTTTCATCGTATAGTATGCAATGCATGGTTAGAAATTCGAAAAAGTTTGTAAATCCTTTCGATCATAATGAAAACAAATACATTTACGGTCATAACTTCACATCTCCGACAATGTTTGTTCATTAATAATTCTTAGTAACACTTCAACTAGTGAACATTTATTCATTATTTTTAACATCTATTTTATGTATTAACATTTATATTTTTATGTATTAACATTTATATTTTTATGTATTAACATTTATATTTTTATGTATTAACATTTATATTTTTATGTATTAACATTTATATTTTTATGTAAAACATTTAAACATCATTCA
Source organism: Oedothorax gibbosus (assembly GCA_019343175.1). Taxonomy (NCBI): domain Eukaryota; kingdom Metazoa; phylum Arthropoda; class Arachnida; order Araneae; family Linyphiidae; genus Oedothorax; species Oedothorax gibbosus. Next base: position 10,221,768 of record CM033282.1, on the reverse strand, counting down.
ACAAAAGTTATCAATTGGTACAATTTTAGCTTTTAATCATCATTGATCAATTTTGAGGATTCTCCAGCATATCCAAAAGGGAACACACACAACATTGAAAAAAAAATTTGGAAAATAAAATGCACAAAGAAATTTATTCTTATAAGAACACAAATATTTTCCCCTTAGCGAAATTTCTAAAACAATACACCGGTTTGTGATATTCTGAATCATGTCAGAAGAAATATTTAAAGAAAATGTCTTTATAACACATTAATGCAGAGTTTCTTGAAATTGGAGAAGGTAAAAAAAGTCATTAAAAATTGCATCATAAGGAAAGTTTAATAAGTTGTTTTTATACTTGTATATTATCTCCTTTGCTATAAAAGTAATTAACGTATTTTCTCAAGAGAATGCGAAGGAAAAATTCATGAATTTAAATTTCTTGGAAAACATCAATTCTCTAAAGGAGTTTTTCGAAATATTTTCATCATAGGATTAGAATCTGTATCAAAGTTTTCAATGTAATATATTAGCTTTATGCCACTGCAATGCTTTTGAATATCGCAATTGTTTTCAAACGTTCCAATGTATGCAAACGTTTTTGTTACAATTTACAAGGATTCATATTTATTTAAATGAATTTCATACATTATAGTTTTGAAATATTAATTATTTAAATGACTTAAAATAATATAAGCTTTACAGATTGTTTGATCGTAAATATACGACCGTTAAATGGTTAAAAATACTAACATATTTACTTATAATTTTGTATACTAGTATATTAAAGAAAAAGAGTGCACTTTATTAACTTTCAAATTTTTAAAGATGCATTAATTTATTCAAATGAAATCCCGAAATATGAAAACCAATGAAAGAAAATACTAAGTAATTAGTTTCAAATTACTTAAAAAGCGATTTTCGATATTTTTCTATGAATTAAATTTGAATAAAAAAATCGCATTTTTTAATGAAGAATGCTGAGAACTAATGCATAGATAAAACAAACTTACACACAAGAAAAGTATTCTGCTAATAATATTCTGGCTAGTTAATATTCTATTCTGCTAGTATTCTCCTTTTCATTGACAGAATGCACTTTTTAATTACAGTAAAAACATTAAATAAAAATATCGGACTCAAAACACACATTCTAATCTAAAACTAACTAACCTACCAATATGAACATATTTATCCACAAGAATAATAAATAATAAATAGAGACCATAAATAATCATTTAAGTGGCTTCTGGAATGGTGGAAAATTGGGACAGACTACGTAGAAAACTATTAGCAATGTTTAAGAGCCATTTATTGCTACACAAAGCAAGAAATAATTTATGTGAATGGTACAAAAGAATAAATAAAATCAGAAAAGAAGTTACTATACTCTGGTTTCGTTTATTGCGTAAGGTATGTAAAGAATCTTAATAAAAGCTAAGCATTATACAGTCCCTGGACAAATTATTAGACGCACTGCAAGATTTCAAGTAAAATATGAATTACCGGGTGATATTGTACCATTTTATTATTTTAAATTGATTTGTTTTTTATTTTTGTATTATCCAATCAATTACCGATTTATTTGACATAAATAAAACAGCATTAATTTAGAAAAGCATAAGTTTATTAAGTTTTAAAGAAAAGTTAAATTAATGTTAGTAAAAATCAATATTTAGTTGAGCCACCTTCAGCCGCTATCAAAGCTTTAATTCTGCGCGGCATGCTATCAATGCAAGACTGTACTATCTCCTGCATTTGAGGATAATGATTCCACACATAAATAATCTTATAATAAATAATTAATATAAATTAATCTTAATCATAATTATCTTAAAATAAATACAAATATGTAGTCTACAACAATTCTTTTAAATAAAAATCAATAATGTTGTAGTTTAAATGTACCATTATTGCATAAAAACTCTTAAGAAACATACAATTACTAAAAAAATACCGTGTGTCTAATAATTTGTCCAGGGACTGTATATAGTAAGAAAGTTTAGCATTTTCCTGATTTTTTTTCCTCTTTAAGAATATAGAGAATTAAAGAATATATAAATTAAATTAACTAAAATGTATTTCATATTTTGTAGTACCACTTGTATTATGACTTTTTGCAAACCCAATTTAGACAATAATTACACTGTAAAAAGTGTTATACCTCAAAATCGGAGATAGCAAGTGCTGCATCTGGTTTAACGGAGTAAGGAAGAATGTTGCAGAGAAAAGCTGCGTAAACTTACACTAAAGTTAAGTAGAAGTAAATTCTATGTTTGGTGATCTTTTTTGTTTCAATATGACGTATCTCACTTGTCTGTGAAACTTGTGGTTCATTCTGTGAAAGCGAGTGACGGACGAACAGATGGATTGAACGATTATAATGCTTTACACTTTTTGCGGTATAAACGTAGTGTGGAAGATAAAAGTAAGGCCACCAAACCGGCTTCAAAATTTACGGTGGAATTCAACTGCATTCACTATAATACCATAACTACACATATAATTGAACTGTTTCAGCCATATTTTGTGGTTATTCTTTTATACTCATGACAGAGTAAGGCCATGCTTGACCTTTGAATCCTTTAGTTACAAGAACGTCGCTTAACTGACTAATCAATGCCAGTTTGATAAAATTCACAACTTTTTCTTGGTATTTTTTTGTTTCAAAATATTTACAATTGCTCACGTCTGAACACTGTGAAAGATTACACCGGGATTATTGGACTGTTCTATTTCTTATACATTCATAGGAAATAGGATTCAGACATTGGATATTCACATATAAAGAGTTTAGTGAGATTAGTTCAAAATCTGTTTTAGGTGAATGTTCAAATGATTATTAGGTGTTTGTTGGGTTAACAATATATTCTAAAAATTGATTTATTTACATGGAGTACAGTTCACGCTCTATTATCCGGCTGCCGCTGATCCGCATCTCATTATATACACCGACGGCCTTGGTTGATATTTTGTAACTACGATGTTCGATGTAACTACGGGCAACTATTTTGAGGCTATTTACGAGGAAACGACTTGCGATTGGAAAAAGTGTCAAAATAAAGCTTCGAGAAATGGTCTAAAACAAATCAAACATCCCGAGCCATCATCAATATCTCAAGCGCTCTCTACCAATAGCCTTAAAGAAGATAGAAAAGTAACAAAAAAAAACACATTAAAAAAGATTAAACATTAAAAAAGTAAAAACGCTGTAGTGCGGCGTATTTTGAAGTTGACCAACCACACTCTTTGATCTGGGCCTTTCGGGATTCCGACGTATTTTAGCACCAAATGTGCCGCGGATAAGAAAGAGTAAACTGTACTTTAAATTTGACCTAAATAACTAGTGGGGAAAATTGAATAAACTTGAAAGAGAGTAATGTTCCCTCCGCATTAAGCGCTAAGTAAAAATATTCCAGAAACTTTACAACAATTTGCGAATTAATTTCTTTTTAATAGATAGATTTTCTAAGCACAAAAACTCTTGGTAAAACTTTCGCCTTAACTTACATTACTTTCATATAAGGTCTCCAGAAACTGATAAAAAGTAGAAAAACCTTTGATAATGATAAACGTATTGATCGGTGTGCTTTAAACGAAACTTCATTGATTTCCAATATCGGATCCTACGCCACCCCAATTATTACAGCATCCGAATTTTTAATTTATAAATGGTTCCGCCTTGTTCTCGTTTGACTTGATAGAAAAATTCTAAATTACACCAAAGGGAACTAATTCTACCAATTAAGTCCCCCCTCGAAATCAGGTGAACAAGAAATTTAACGACCTCGAAATCTATTTCGCGAAATTCCCATTCTGAGGGCGCTATAACCCTCTGCGACATTTCCTTCTCCTAAATTCCTCGAAGAAAAAGAAACGTGATAAAGCCAAGTAAAGTCCTGCAGGGGGAACTCGTAGCATTATTTCCCCCATTTCATTCCTACCTCGCGAAATAAATCCCCATTCACAAAAGAATTCACAAGTCGCTAGGGAGAAAGTGGATAACACTTTTCAATTACACGCCAACTTAATCAGGAATAAAGGGAGAAACGTAAAAACTTGAAATACCTTTGGAGTCATGCTCCCCCATTATTTTCAATAACTTGCTGATTTTGTATGGTATTTATCTTGCTGCATGTTATACGTCGGGATTGTAACCTTTTCTTCTTAGGGAAAAATGGGGGAAAAGGATACATATTATTGATCATATAGGGAATCAATTCGTAGTTCGGAAATAAACGCGTGCCATAACCTAATTGCATCAGTCAGGAAGTGGATCTGCCAGATCGATAAAAGTAATTTTTCCAGTGATAAAAATCACAGAAGGGAATCTATTGGTGTCTGATTTATTGTGCGAGCGACTTTTGTTCCGCATTTTTGGACTGATTTGCATTCGTTTACTCCAGAAATGATCACAGCTGTGATCCATCGAAATCGCGATGGCATGACGATTGAATCGAAGATCTGCTTCGTTCTCAGTTGTTATTTATTTTTCTTGCATTTATAAAGAATGGAAATTGTTTGATACAGCGAATCTTTTGTGCATCGCATTGAATTTGCATATCCAAAGTTTTATTCATGTAACTGTAAAATTGTTTTTTAAATTGCATATTTAAAAAACTTAAATGACAAAAGAAAAATACCACTTTAAAGCTTAAGAGCTTTACGGTATGCGCTTATCCTTAACTGACGCATATATGTAACGATTTCAAACTCATAAGTGCGGATGTATTGGAACATTATAATAATATGAAAAAGAACGTCAATATTTATTGAAAGACTAACAAATAAATACCCATTCTTGGCAGGGACCTAAAAAATGTTAAATCAATCTAAGCATGCTTACCATTTAATCTGTGTAATAAAATTATGTTATTAGTCATGTTCATTATAAAATGTTACACCCCGTTACTAAAATAACTTATAATTTCAAAATCTAAAATACGTTAGATAATGCACACTCTCATAAAACAAAAATCTTCTCTAACGTTAACTTACTCTTATTTAAATTTTCCTCATAAATCCTATCTAAACCACAATTGTATAACGCTGTTATTTCAAGCCGAAATATCTATTATGTGGCAAAAAAAACCTATATCACACATTTGGCCTATTATGTGGCAATAATGTGGCTTGATTTATGAAACTTTTGCAATAAAATGAAAATATGCACAACAGGCCCATAATAATAGCTCTATAGAGTGATGATTTCTGACCGATCAACCTGCATAAAAATCATTAAAAAACACTTTTACACATTTGTCGATTTGGATATACTTGTTTAAATATTTAGCGAAAAAATTAAGATCGGCACAAGTTCAAGTTAAAGTCTTAATGATGAGGTAAAAGAAAACACATTTCATACAATTAGTGTATATTTTGACGAGCTAGAGAACATATTTGGCGATAAAACACATATTTGGCTACAGCACGATACACATATTTGGATAAAATAACACATATTTGGCTAAAACATATTTGGCTACAGCACGATAACTTCCGAAACAGCATACTAAAAAAAAAACATTTACCTCATTTCGTTACTTCGTTATATTGGCGATATATATTTAGCAAGTAAATTGAGATCGCCTTAAGTCTACTCCAATATTTGGGGGGAAAAAAACAATTCCATCATTTGGAACGTTTATTTATTTCAAACTAAGTCATAAAATGTAAGTATTGACATTTTTCTTCTTTGAAACAAAAAAAACTTTTAAAAACTCCTAGATATATCAATTAAATTAAAAAAATTAAAATAGCACTTTAGTTCGAAATGGTTTAAATTATGTGATAAGCAATTGTTTCAAAAAAATCATTTGCTGACATTAAAGCAAGATATGACCTTATGTGCGTGTACAGACACGGCAATTCGTATTAAATAGATGATTAAATACTCGAACTTAGATAACATACATACACTTCCTTCTCAAATAATTCTACCCAACATATCAAAAATAAGTCCTTACATTTCTCAAAACCCGTCTTTTCCCTCATTATTCTTAAATGCCTCTTCAAATTCTATTTTCTCCTTAACCTTTAACGACATTCCACAAGAATTAAACGCCCTCCACCACAAAAACGTCCAAAATAGCAAAGTAGAGGTGTCAGAGGCCCATAAAAGATATCTACTTTTCAGACTTATGTTGCAAACTACAAAGAAGAATGTGGCGTGAATAAAAAATAACATTCTAGTGGCTTGGTAATTGCTGGCTCCCCTTAATTGCTCCAAGGAACCTGCCATAAAAAAAGTTCCGTTTGTGTGGAAAGGGAGATTTTCTCTGGAGCCGTATCGCTCCTCCATATTCCCAGAGGACTGCAAGAAAAATTTCTCTAGAGGACTGATGAACTTTCCACGGGCTCCAATCAGCGATCTTTAATCACGTCCCAGGCGTCCATCAGCTTAATGAAGAGTTGAGCTGAGTTGAATTATCGTCGCACTAGAGCTATTGGTGACGCACGTCGTTGTTTAGAAAAACAGTCAAGTGACAAACCGACACCTCAGTTGGCATACAATGCGACTTTTAGGAACGAATTCGTACGCAGCGTCGGGAGTTTGTAACCTATTTAACGTGCACTACCTCTACACGGAGTATTTTTTCGTCGGATTATTTTTGGCATTCAATACATTATTGCCTGATAGTGATATTTATTCAAAGTCATAAATAATTCGATTGATGTTACTGAAATCCACAATTGCATCGAGATTGCAGTTCCAAATAAATCTTTAAGACATAAATATCTTTTTAAGAAAGTTTTTACCAAAAACAACTATCTCAATAACTTCAGCCACTTTAATTTTTTTAGAATTGAATATTTAATGGTTTCTCTGAAGATCTTGATATCTTTTATGTGTCCAAAGCATTACGCATTACGAGAGTCTAATATAATACTCATTCCAGTTTTGTCAATAGCTGTTAATCATACTTTATATCACAGAACTACAAATTTTAATCCCAAGAAAGTTCATTTTTTCCTTCCTTTTACAATTTCAAAAAGTGACAATACTCGAAAATTTACTTTAAATTATATTTTCAGAAAACTAAAAAATATCAGGTATTTTTAGTTGCATGACTGGTCATATACTTTCAATACCGAAAATGGTGTGAATCTAAACGAAACTTTCTGCGGTCATACAAAAACTTTTCCCCACAAATAAAAGGTTTTTTATGAAGGTAGTGTCATATTAAGTTGAGAAATTATATTTAGTCAAAGCAACACTATTGGTATATCCTTGAAACCCCGGCAAAGTCTAACTAATATATTCAAATATACCTTAAAAAGTATGTTTTGCAAAGAAATTAAAAATTAAAAATTGTAAATTATGCAGGAGGAAAATCCATTTTAATGAAAGTTGAAGTCATAAATGTATTGTGAATTCAGACTTCAAAACATAATAAATTGGTTGAAAATGATTTATTTTTTCTTTTGTAAGGGCATTATGTAAAAATTACATGTTATACAAATGTTTCGACAGTCAGCGGGGTCATAGTATAAATAAAGTACTTAACTAAAGTACATACAACTTTATTAAACTTTATTATATTGGTATGAATGAACAACTAAAAAATGTGATTCAAAGTTGATAACTTTCAGCTTAAATCTTGATAAACGATATTGCTTATAAAAGTGTTAGTAGAATATATCATCAAATAATTTAATAAACAAATTAATGTATTGTAATACTTTAATGCATAATATGATGCAGATAAGTTTTCAAGTTATATCCTGACAAAAACAATGACGCCATCCGATGTAAATCTCTTTAAGTCAATTACTCTTCAAGGAACTGAAAATTGACTATGATAAGCTAAATTTGCTGTGAAAGGTTGCGTGTGAGGTGATTTAATTATTATTATGCAGCTTCCGTGCATCAATGTCTTAGTTTCCTGGTTTTCAATCCCATCACTAGGATTTCCGAATTAATGAACAGTAAAAAAAAGGAAAGTTAGCAGTCATTTACTAATTCGCTTAGCTATACTCACTAGAAAATGATAAATTTGAAGCCAATAAAAATTATAAATGTAAGAGTGATTTATTCAATAAGTATTTAATGCTTATCACAAAATAATTGATGTTAAAAAACTATTTAATTATTTTATTGATTTTATTATGTACGCAAATAAATACCCGTTCTTCGCACGGAATAAAATATATCAAATCGATCTAAGTAAGCGTGAAATTTAATCAGATATGGGGTAATATGCTTATGGCATTAGCGTCGTACATTATAAAATATTACATCCCTTACTTAGAAAGACGATCAAAATCAGGTATCTGAATCAGATAATCAAGTGAAATCTTCCCTTTTTCAAAGAATAACCCTTATATGGGTTCATATAACGCGCAATATATGTAGTACATAACTATTATGACAATTTACTCGCCCATTGGCGTCTATAATCAAGCAGCCTTAAATATTTGATCTATAATGGTGCGATATTCGCCCTAATTGGTTATGTTAGTTTATCAAGTATTGCAAATATGAATTGCAATTACATGTATCTCAATGTTGTTTCGAACTTATTAGGAAGCATTAACACAATTTGTTGAACACGGATTATTATAGACTATTTAGATGCACAAACACATTTGACAATTAAATAAATTAAATTATTTACAAGTGGTTCCTAATTGGAAAAATTAATTAGTTTGAGTAGGATTACCGTATTAGTTTTACAAAATACACAGTTCTTAATAATTTATCTTCAGAAACTGAACTTGATAAAAAAAAACGTTGAAATTGATTTGATTTTGGTTGGTAAAACTTTTATTAAAGATAAATTAGGTATCGGAAAATCAACGTAACTTCTCCAACTTTAGGAAAGAAACCTTTTTTTAATTGAATAATATCACCCATCTATCCATCTAATCAATCTCTCCATGAGCCAGCCAAATTTTGTAGTTAGCACAGATTTGCGTTATTTTCAATTGTCATTTGTAATCTAATAAAAATATTTTATAACATATATATTATATATATATATATATATATATATATATATATATATATATATATATATATATATATATATATATATATATAATATATATATATATATATATATATATATATATATATATATATTATAATATATATATATATATATATATATATATATATATATATATATATATATATATATTTATATTAATATTACGCGCTTATTTTACTCATTTCAAATGCTAGCTGCAATATTCCTTATCTTGCCATATTCCATATTGTTTCTTTCATGCATATTAACCAAAACCCTAAATTTAATAAGCGAATTTACATTAAACACACAGCTAATAATTCAAAGATATTACTCGAAAATAATTGAATTTGAAAATTTAAATATTAATGTTTGTATACTCTAACAATCATGTTAAAGCTTAATATTGAACTTGTGTTTATCACAATGTCTCTAGTGGATTCAGCTCCATCCAAACACTCAACTTATTTGAACTTATTAAATATATTTCCATCTTTAAAATAACTTGAATGTAAGATTTATAAAAAATACATATTTCAATTTCTATCATAAAATGTTTTGTTTATCCTAACATTAATTTGAAGCCGATTCTTGCAAATATTTTAAAGATATCAAGAACATACAAATAAAAAGAAAATATAATTTTTCAGAGAGCATCAGTAAAAACCTTTTTTTCCTTTGTGTTTTGTGAAATTCGGGAAATTTATTTGCATAAATTTATACGGGTAATTTATTCTCGTAAAATCTTCGCTAAAAGATGCGTGATTTTGTGAATATATCATTAGAATGTTTATAAATTTATCAAATTTACTTAAATAATTTGTAATAACCTAACCTATTTCTAATACAATGGATTAAAATTAATGATATAATAAAAAATATGCAAACATATTTTATCTTGATTTATTATTTAGGTTATTAAATTTTTAAAAATATTATTTGCCTTTAAAAGTTAAATTTCCCATTAATAAAGCAAAATAGAAATAGTTTGCAGACTTCAAGAATTCGTTCATTACATTTTAACTAGTACTTGAATACCTCCAATATTTCAGTTTATGCCATACTCATAATAAAAAAAACTTAGATTTTATCCAAAGCCACATTTAATAAAAAATGAAAAAAAAACGTCTTCAAAAATGTTTCGGAGAGAGCTTAAAAAAGGAATCCGTTTGGAAAGTACACTAACTAGCAGCATCGTAACTTTAAAAAGTTGGAAAGCGCAGATAAGTTAAAGCAATATATTAGTTCTTATGATAGATTTTTCTTGTAACTTTTCTACCCCCCACATCTGTTTCTGTCATCTAGAAACCAGTTAGATTGCCAGCATATTTCACCAAAAATATTAGTTTGTAGAAAAAAAAAATTCACTCTTTGACTTTCTAAAAAAATAAAATACTTGTTTTGTAAAATACATAACTATATTTATATACATTTTATACAACTTTAAAATTGTTAAAAAAATAGATAATTACTTTTAATTAAAAAAAATTCTATTTTTATTAAAAAAATATCGATATAAAGTTAAAATTTTTGTAAGAACAAAAACAAATTGAAATTTGGGGTAATAAAGTGCTTACATCCTATAATCCTTCACATTAAAATTTCCTTGGTAAAACTTCGATGACACTTTAAAAAAAATTAAAACTGATTATAAAAAATATGTTATGGGAGATTTCGAAACCTCCATTAGCGGAAGTGTTTTTGAAGGACTGTATCTAGGCGTCTCGTGGCTTTAAAAAGTTTTTTACCTTAGAAAAGTATAAGATATATGGCAGTTTTCATGGTAGCTTTTACTTGAAACTTTTCTTTCACGCACATCTGTTTTCTCGTGGGAAAGCCAGTTAGATTGCCAGCATATTTCATCGAATCTTTATAAGCTTATAAAAGAAAGGACGGATAAAAAAAATAATAAGTACAAATAATAAGTAATCGATACCGTATCTCTTTTTCGGATAATTGAACTGGATAAATATTTTAGAAGCATCAGCAGGAAGGGATGTGTTTATTGTTTGTTTCCAGGTTTCTTTTATGGAACTTTTGAAAGTTTCTTGTGATTCTTGAAAATCGTGAGAGTCTGGGAACCGTGATTTGAGTTAAAACTTGATCTATTAACCCCTTTTGGGATAATCAAAATGTCAAGAGCTTGCTTTACTGAAAGAGCCTTTAACTTGATTTTGTTATACATCGTTTCAAAGAAAATGATTTTTGTATTCTGTATCAATATTCTTAATCTATCATTTTACTTTTCATTTAATTTAAAAACATACCTATATTTTATTAGAAAACAATTTTAAAAGATTCTTTGAAGTATATTACATTTTGCTTACAAAAATGAAACAATAAAAATCAAACACGTTTCTATAAAAACAAATTGTTTTATTTTATTACGTATTGCTTATATATATGTCATAGGATTTGTCGATTTTTGCGCAAACACTGAATAATATTATGCTTCTTGCTCTGCTTTCTTTGGCTTTTCATTGTTTTTTCTTTTCCATTTAGGGTTGCTAAATTTAGCTTGTTTACTAGTGCTCATTGTAAAAGTGTTTATTTTGAAATTGTGATACACCGTTTCAATAAATATATTTTATTATTGTGTCAAATTTCTTATTTTAACATTTGGCATTTGTTTCTGTTTTTCCATAATAATAATATTTTAATGATATGTAGTTTCAAAAGACTTCAAGAGATTTTCAACTTTTAAAAATAACTTAATGTTGTCAATTTTATTTCGAGACACCTGGATGATTAAACGTATTCTCAAGGAAATGTTTTTGTAAGTCAAATAGTTTAGGAAAGTTATTTGAACAGAATAGCCTCAAATTATAAGAAAATATACCCAATATTTTGATTTGACTCCTTTCTATGAAAAATTTGATTAAACAAGATCTGCTTGGAACAATATTATCGATGCCAAACTTTAGGATTGGGTAATTTCAATTTTAATTAAAATTTATAATTTTAAAGTACTAATAGAAGAACCTCTCTAATACGGTGTTTCGTTAACCCCGTATTATTAAAAGACTAGCCAGAAAAAGTCCAGATCATGAAAAAACTATTTAATTTTTTATTCTTTTATCAACAAACTGCGATTAAACTGTAATTATATTTGTCTTTCATTACATAATACTTAAAACCATTTAATAATACTTAAAATAGATTTTTAAAAAAATTAATAAACTAATACATCGAAATTAAAAATAAATCTTTAGCGCAACGATGATTAAATCTGGCTAAGCAAATAAATTTTGTAATAGAAATATGTTGGTTGAAAATTATTAAACAAAAGGTTTTAAAAAGATATTTTTACTTTTTAAAAAAGATTTATTTTTTCTTCAGAAAAAATCCAGTTTTCTCTCAATTGAAATTTTTACATTTGATCTTTTGAACATTGGAATAAATGTATTTTTTTCAACAGCATTAAGAACATACTAATTAACATAAGCAAGCATAAAAAGTCTATAAATATATTTTGGTTGCATAAAAATCTATGAATATTTTAGTTTGTTTTTAATTATGTTTTTATGGGAATTCAATTTTAATTTAGAAATGTATTAATTTTAATTTTTATACAACATTCTAGGTATTATATTCTAGTAAACCATTTAGGAAATCAAAACACTTTGCATAAAAAATATTGCCCTTAAATTATTTTAATTCATATTAATAGCCCTACCATTATCCCTACATCTATTATTTAGAACAAATTGTTAGGGTAGAGTAGGGTAAAATGGGTCTTGGGGTAAAATGGGTCACTTTATAAATACCCCAATGTAACTAAATATATAATTTATAGGTGTTTGAAACATATTTCATGAGATAAAAGTTTATTTTCATGAATCTGGCAACCAAAAATAATCCTTTTAGGAGAAGTAAAATGTGGTGAGCAAACCATATAGCTTTCTAACTTCTGAAAAAAACTAAGAAAACACTTCAATCTTGCACTGTAATTTATTTATATCATATAAGTGCTTACTATTCAACACCTCAGGCCCATTAGTTAAGAAAAATATTGACTTTCTTATTTTATTATTTCAATTTACTTTGGATGGGGTAAAATGGGTCATAGTTAGGCTCAGCTCTTTTGAAGTAAGTTTTTGAAAGTTTAAGAGCAAATCATGCTGTGAGGTCTTCAATGTCGAGGATTGTTCTATCTTCATAAGAAAGCAGTAGACCACAGGATTGGGACTGAAAGTCATCTGTCAGCGGATGCCCCATCTATTGATCAGTAATTGCATGAACATTATTCTAGATACAAGCCGTTCCTTGGTTCACACAGCTACACCAAATCAATGCACCCGCCTTCCATTTGATCCAGCTATGTCAGATCGGGAAATCTTCGCGCTTCTCAATCTTCGAGCAATCTTTATTTCTCCATTTAAGACCTAAGTGTATCCTACAATTGTAAACTATAGCATCATGTTCGAATTCAATGATAGCAACTCAAAAATAAGAGAAAGAGTTCGATATAAACTGATGAGTAATTACGGAATGATGTGTGGCTTTACAAAAACTTCAACAAATGTAAAACCATAATTAAGAATTGGATTTACTTTAAACTAACTAAGATACCATATTAAAAATAAGCAACTAACCCAGATTGTTGACTATAGCCAACGTTTTGTGAAAAAGGTGGTAGTTAATACAAAGGGAAGGTCAATACACTTATTGATGCGGATGACTTACATTAAAATATTTAAAAAATATAGTATGGAACTTTTATGTCTTCGAAAGAGGACGGGATATGTAAAATTCATATTTCAATAGTTTGAAGAGCCGTTTTGTAGCAGCAACGCAAAAATATATTTAAAACTTATCGTAATTATTATCTTAACTTTTTTATGTATTTTGACGTACTATCTATCGTCTCCTTATTTAGTCTAAAAAGATTATTATAAGTCATCATTATGCATTATGACCTATTTTCCCCATGTGTGATCATTTTACCAGTGGTAAAATGGGTTAACTTTTGAACTACGTTCAAACGATTTATAATTTTTTGAAAATTACTTAAACTACATAAAATATACTGAAGTAATGCAATGTTAAGATGCAATTAAAAAAAATCTGAACAAATTATGGTTTTATTGCAGAGAAAAGCGAATAGCTAAAAACTGACCCATTTTACCCACTGACAATGAAATCAGGCTCATGTCTTAGAGGTAGTGCTCGCATTGCCAACACAGGTCCGGGATTTAGTCCGATCGGCAGGTTGACTCATCCTTTCTCCTCTAATGGTCGTAAATGAAGACAAGCGTAACTTGGAACTAAACACTGTGGGTTCCACGTGAGGTTGACCACGTAACAGGAACATATACCTAGCACACCAGAGCCTTTGGTCATGTAAGCTGAAATGGGCACGGCTTTCCTTGGCCCACTGACGAGCTGTTGCGCCAATAAATTTAGTTTTTTCTAGTTATTTAAAATTGGTAGAACTAAACTCACTTTCAAATTAAAAGTACAAAAATAATTTGATACACACTGAGTTGTGGTTACGAAAACTTGGTTCACGAATGGTGTGTTCAAAGGCAGAAATGCTTTTATGAATGGCGCTTCACTTTTGAATACTTTATATTACCTTTATTACTTAACAAAAAAATAATCATTTTAAAAACTGTTTTTATTAATAATTGTACACTTATTTTTATTATCTTTTATGATTAACAAAAATTAGTTTTAAAAAAATGCTTTTATGAATAGCGGCACACTTTAAAGTTATTTAATTTATTTTTATTAGCTTTGTTACTAAACAAAAAAAATAATGTACTTTATAATTTTATATTACTTTATTAGGTCAATTTATGCATCGAAAGAAATTCCTTATAATCTGAAAGGGGATTTTGTGAGAGTATTTCATGAGATTAAGTATTTTCTATTTGCATTTTATTACAAATGTATCATTCACTTTTTTTTGCACTCTGTTTAATACGTTAAGTTTCTATGTGTGTGTAGATGTATTTCAAGTACTGTCAATAATTATGGATGATATTGTTGCCGACATTATACATATAATCTTTAAACGTGTAACGTTATCAGTATTTTTTAGTGTAACGTTACATCCAAAATTACGCTGACGATACTCCGATTAAGGGAGAAACCTTCACAAACCACTGTGTATCCACCCAGTGCAACCTTCTAAAGAATCTAAGCGCATGAGCAATCATACATTTTGTAAATAAAACTGATTGTGAAAATAATTGCGGTTTCTATCAAGCAGCAATGAATATCTAGTATAAAACAACGTTCCTGGAATTTAATGATGGCGATATCAACTCTTGCTTTAAACTTTGACTTGAGTATATGAAGTTACGTAGGTAAGTATGATGTTTGTTTTCCGACTGTCTATTTCTAGCCTCTATGCCCAACCTAAACGCATCCAATTACGCCCCCCATAATTTAGAATCATCGTCAAGTGACAAGGTAGGCATCGGAGCGAGCGCTCAATACAACGTTCGAGCCGACATCGACTTTCACACTTTTATGGCTGTTTAATTCTACGAAAATTTTGGGGTAGCTTTGGTGGCACATGTTTACTAAATCCTTTTTTGTGATGTAACCTTACTTATTATTGGGTAGGGTTACTTAGTTTTATCGTTTAAGTTTACTTCATTTTATACTGCAATGTTTTACACTATTGTTAATGTTTTAAAGCGTATTTTTTGTTTCTCAACTGCGAAGTAAAAAGGGCATATTTTTACAACTTCACAGTCAAGCACAGAACTGTAGACAACCTTAATAAAGGAATGCACAAATATAAAATATTGATTAACTTGTCAAATTTATTTTTACTTAATTTCTTGTGTCAACTCATCCGGACTTTGAGGTGCAAAATTCGTGACGCCGGAATGAGATTTTTGTATGAAAATTATTTGAGTATTATATAACTGAATGCAAATTATAATTAAAAAGGTTGCATAAACCAATGAAATTTTCTTAAACTGTGTTGGAGTTTTTGCACCGAATAATTAAAATATATATTATTAAAAGTGGTATAAGTCAATGTTTTGTACTCATTTTGGACGTTATTTGTTCCTAAAATGTTTATCTCACAAAATATTTCTTCGATATTATTTTTCTGTTAAGGTTTTTTTATTTTGTTATTTGCATTTTACTTATGTTAAATCCGTCACAGCAAAGTACAAAACTATGAAGGACTTTTGGCCTTGATTATTTGAGCCACAGTACATTTACTGTAAATCGATATTTTTTCACAAAATTACCTCTCGTAAAACAAACTTTCGCAATGTTGGCGAAAAAATATTTGGTGGTTCTATTATTTTTGAGCATATTACTATCATTTTATTGATAATTACGCTTAAACTTTTTAAAGAATATTATGTAACGAATATAATGTTCTTGATATTCATCACAATTTATTTATACATATTAGTACATTTCTATATTTTAGGTAGAATTTTTAACATGGTTTAGTTATTTACTTTTATAATATAGCATCGAATCAAACTAACTTGTACAAATTATCTGTATCACTAACAGGACAACTAAATTAACATAGAAATAATACACATAATTGAAATATTTTTAATTAAACTTCTTAGAAACTTATAAATCATTTTTTTATATTATTTTATTATGATGGTAGAGAGTATATTTTGATGTTAAGGATTAAAATTCAAGAATAATTAACAAATCCTTGATATAGATTTGGAAATTAATTAAAAGATGTCATTGATTTTCAACTTAATTTTCATTGCGAAATTTGTGTTAATGTTTCACAAATTCAAAAAAATGGTTTTTGATGTTTTTTTACTTTTCAGTTTAGTAGCATTAAAAAGGCAAGAAATTAAGTTTAAAATATTAATTGTTGCTATTTTAAGTGCCAAAACTCATACTTTATTGTATTTTTTGAACATCTTTTTAACCAAATTTTCAATGAAAATTTGTGATATTATAATTGGATGGAAAACAATGAAAACAATTTATTATAACGTAGCTTTCTAAAGTAAACCGATATTCCTAGATACCAATAAAACAACAAAAGCGCTGAAAACATTTTGATAGCAGAATCCAAAGATTGCATCAGGAGTAACTGAATAAAAACTAAATTACAAAAAAAATTAACATACCTCAGACAATTCCGGGTCCTTGCTGAGAGCCTCATACAAAGTCTCAGATGAGACTAAGCACATCAAAAACGCAAATATTAGCGCGCACAGAAAGTTTACAGAGTGCACCATTTTTCGTGCGTGGAAACAAACTTCACGGGCGCCAAAAGTTATTGCTGTCCTCTCTAATAACAATGTCACTAGCGAGCGGGCTTCACTGCTGTGGCGTCGTGCCCTTTGCAGAAAACAGCTTTACCGGCGAAATGTCCTCGTTTACAGTCCGAAGAGGAGAACTAGGGGTTCGGAGTGGATATTGGAGTTGATTTAGGCGATATTATCTCCTGGAACAGACTCACGTTAGGCGAATATAGCAGCTAAACTCTCCCGCGCTAGAATCAATCAGCTTCAGCATCCGCTATGCTTTACCTCTGCAAGGTCCGCTAGGGTTACCTTCGCGTCCGACATCGGCCATTTCATCGCCAAATTGGCCGCGAATCTGCTTCGAGTGGCGCAACCACTGAATTTCGGAAGAGAAATTTCGCTCTTTGTAACATTATATAATATTCTTTAGAAATAATTGTGTATTATTTTTGATACTGTGAAGTTGCGTGTACTTTATTATTCACAACGTATACTTTATTATAAAGCATTAAAAGGTAATATTAAAACTTTTTTTTATCAATTTTTGTATAAAATGGTTTTTGCCTACTTTTCTTTTTTTAATTCGAAAGAATTTAAAAAAATGAAAAAGTTGGTATTGACATGCGGTCGATGTCCGTCTGTCTGTCTGTCCGCACCCCCCTTCCAAAATCGGTTCCATCCATCTGATCTTAAAAATTCTTTTTTTGCTAGAAAGATATGACCTCAGAGACCCAACTTTCATACTTTTTGTCCGTCTGTCTGTACGATCGGACGGACATAAATCTACTATTAGTCGATGAATTTCCCATTGAATTAGCATTGAAATTCAATTTTGAGTCATTTAAATCTCTGCTGCCAACTCAACAATGGCATGAGAAACTTTATTCATTTAAAAATAATATTATTTGCAGCAAAATTTATTTTGTTCATAAATCAGTTTGGGATGACGTCAGAAATGTGATCATTTGATTGTTTATTATTTGTTTATTAAGTAAGTGGCAAGGCATATTTTTTTGCGCATAATCCTGATTAGTTTTAATTTACATTTCTTATTTTAAGGTCATTTTGGAGTAGTTTCATGTTTTTTGTTATAAATAAATATTTAATTATTCGTAGAACTACAAATAAATCAAGCAGACGATAAGTAATATTAATTTTATTTGCGAAAGAAAATTAATGAAAATAGTTGATTTTGGCTTTAAGAAGTTCAAATTATAGCTGGATGCTGTGTTTAGTGAAATTTATTCTAATGTGTATATAAATCTTGAGTAGAAACGGGTGTTGATGATATTAACTGTTAGGAACCTAGTTGTTTCCCGATAAGAATTTTAGTAAGTATTTAAGTAACAGGAAAGTAGGCTATTTTAGTTCTTTAAGAACTTCTTGTTTTATTTAACTACATAATAATGTCTTGTTATTATAGTTTTAAAATACCAGGATAAAATAAATACTGCTTTCAAAAAAATAATAAAAATATTGTAGACCAATTCATAATTACAGAACAAATCAAATATATAAAATCTAGTTAAAATAGCATCGAATAAAATATTAGATTATTTTTAGTAAAAACTTGCTATACATACATTATTAATTATTATAATAAAAAACTGCTTATAAAAACACAAATTTAACTTGAAAAAATATCTTAACATACTTTATCGTTACATCATCAACAAAAAATAGGTATGTTTTATAATCTGATCATATAGCCAATTTTATATTGATTTTAATTTTAAAAAAAATAATAATAATAAATCATATGTCATTTTGCTATTTTATTCAAAGTGCAATAAATCCAAACTATAATAAAAACATTACGTGCTAGAGTAAACAATTTTATGCCACCAAGGAATTATTTTTAGTTGAAAAATCGGAACCAATACAAGTCTTTTTTTGTCGTCTAGCAATATCCTATCGAGGTACTGTTCCTTCAACTTAATTGGGTCCAAATCGATTTGGAGACCTTCAGGTGTATTTTTAACTATAGATTTTTCTTTCGTTTTTAACGAATCCTGGGTTTTTTTTTATTTCTGGGATGTGCTTTGTCTTTAATTTTCCAAACACAGATAAATAAACCACTTGTAAGGCCGTAAACATTTTGCTTTCATTTGAAAAAAATATATATATATATTTATGTTGTGTCAAAAATTGATTATCCACAAAGTGCAACATTTTTGATAAGGCGCTCACTTTTATGTGTTAATTATATTGTAAATAAATAAGATTTAAGTAAAATTAGTTTTTTCGATGTAAAAATTCGGCTTCAAGTCTAATTTTAACTTTTAACCCTGTAGATGCAGTGAGCACAACTTAGTTAATTGGGTAACGATTGCATATTTTTTTGTATTGCATTGCATATTTTTTTGTATAAACGTAATTCGAAACTTTATAAATTGAACAAGGACAGTAAATTTTTATGTTCTCTGACTGTGTTTCTTCAAGGTAGAAATCAATAATTTTTTTAATTCTGCACAAATTAGCCTGGTCATTATAGCAACCCTTCATATATGCATAAAAGCGATTTTCTGATTATCAATCTTATTTCAAAGTATAAAATGAATGCTGAAATAATAATCTATATAGAAAATAATAGATTATAATAATCTATATAGAAAATAATAGATTATAGTAATCTATATAGAAAATAATAGATTATAATAATATATATATATATATATATATATATATATATATATATATATATATATATATATATATATATATATATATATATATATATATATATATATATATATATATATATAAAAACTCCTCGGCGCGGAAGGCAGTGAAGTTTAAAAGAGTGTAGTTTTTCTCAAACCAGTGTAAAAATAAATTTGCAAGGATAGTTGAAAAGGAACTACCTTGTGGTATTCCATTAACTTGTTGGTAGATTTGTTCACTATTGTAAATAAAATTATTAAAAATGCAAAAATTAATTAGTTTATTCCAATATTCCTGACTAATATTTAATATACTATTGTGATCATTATAATAAGCAGTGAGGACGTCTTTTAGGTGAAATAAAGGTAGGCTAGAAAATAAATCTTTAAAGTCAAAAGTGTCAATTGAATGAATATTCTTGTTATGCAAGTGTTCTAAAACAGGTTTATTGTTGTTAATAATCCAAGTAAAGCCTTCACCGATAATAAAATTGTAAAGTTTGTTCAGCAAATTAAAAAAGATATCACCAGGTTTATTGATGTAAGTGTTGGAACCACAGGTTATAAAGCGAAAAGCTAAAGGGGTTTTGTGGAATTTTGGAGTGATGGTAACATAGGGAAATTTAATGGAGGAGTTATTGATTTTAAAATATTTATTGAAGGCAATAATCTTTTTACATACACTTTTGTAGTCCAAATTGGAGAGTTTGTATGTGTCGGATGATTTTAGTTCATTGTCAAGAAGAGACAAGTAGAAGTTTTTACAAATGAAAGCATAATTATTGGAGGCTTTGTCTACTGGAGTTATAATAAAATTATTTTGGATGTGTTTGACAGAAGCTTTTAAGTGTTTTTGGTTGTAGTGGGAGAAATTAAAATTATAAAAGTTGTTATCTATGAAGGTTTGAAAATGTTTAAAAAGTGTCCACTTCCACATAGTGAACTGTTCCAAAGGTGTGTTATACTGGTAAGAAATTTTAAGGATGAAATTGTCAATATTATTAAGAAAAGAAAGCTTATATTTATCAATATTTTTATGGAAGATTGGTCTGAATTTAGTGCCTTTTGAAAGGACATCCCTTAATTGTGGATCTTCAATTAAATTTAGGTCACCAGTGATGATGTGATTGTGATGATGATCAATGAAATCTTTATAATGGGGGTCTGTGCAGCAGCAGTTAATGATATCACGGTGAGAGACGGTATTAGAACAAAAATCATTATAGTTGAAAATGGATCTGCCAAATGGAGTGGTGTATTTAAAGGCTTTGGAAATGTTTAGGTTCTTAATAGGGAAAAGGTTAGATATATTATTGATAGTATTGTGAAAATTGAAATGATCATAACTTGGATGTAAAAAATCGAATGTAAAGAATCTCTTATCCTTCTTATTAGGAGCAGTCATTTTCGAGGTTTTAAGCTTTAATAGGTCAAAGACCAAAATTTTAAAGTGTGTGTTTTTGAAAGTGAGATTGTTGAGAGAATCGAAAAAAGTGAAGCTATTTCTTTTATTGAGGGAAAAAATGAAAATTTTGATGGCCTTCCAATCAAAGTCCAAAAGAAATTTAGATTCTAGATTAAAGATAACATCTTGAAAATTAAGAATATCCGGTGATCTTTTTTTCCTTCCACCTCTCTTCCCACGAGTGGTTTTAAAATTAGGAGTGTGAAATAATTTAGAAGTATTGCAATTGGTGTGGTTGATTTGCGTGTGGTTGAATGTATCATTAAGACCATATGGAATGATAGTTTTGTACATCAGCATAAAATGGTTTTCTTTTATAAGCCTTTCTTCTTTAGGGACAACTATGTCTAAAATGCTAATAATAGCTTTAGAGAAAGGATGGATATTGAAGTGGTCAAATTCTGCATTAAAGGAGGATGGATTTAAAGCATATTTTTTTATGTCGTTCCTGTGATTATTTATTCGGAGATTAAGGGGGCCACTTGTTTGACCGATATAAGAAATATTACATATTGAACATTGTAGACGGTAGATACAGTTATGGACTTTACATGCAAGAGGAAGATTGTCATTATTTGAAAGATTTGAGGGAGAAATGCATGGGCAGGTGAGGCATCTGGAGTCCTTACATGTGCGGAAAGTGGGATGCTTTTTGTTGTTTAAGTTTGAGATGCCTGAGAATGTGGTGTTGAGAGTCAAAGGTTGTTTAGAATCTGCTTTGTTAAAATGATCAAAATGAATAGGGTAATTGTCTGACGATGAGAGAGTTCCCCCTAAAGTTCTCTCACACCGAGCACTGTACATAGAATGAGCTATAGACAGATTGCCAGTCGCTAAAAAAGTAGTAATTGTCATAATCATAGAGATGGGAGTGAATATAATAAGTGAAATAGCGCTAGAGCTGCTACTGTTAAAAAATTATAATAAGTACACATAAAGCAATTGAAAAAATATATAACATACCAAACACATAATACAAAAAGAGAAAAATGCTTACAAGCAATGCCATAATCAGTAAAAAACAAAAAGTATAACAAAAAGTAAGTATATATATATATATATATATATATATATATATATATATATATATATATATATATATATATATATATATATATATATATATATATATATATATATATATATATATATATATATATATATATATATATATATATATATATATATATATATAATATATATATATATATATATATATATATATATATATATTATATATATAGGAAAACTTTGGAACGAAATGATTGAATATGTTTTAAATATATACTGTAAAAAACCAAGCAACGTTGTCATGATTTTTGGGTGTAACATTACACCAATTCTGAAGTAAACTCAAAAATTATGTGAGGTAATTTCCACAAAACGCTATGTAACAAGATATATCCTTCCAAAAAACGCTTTGTAACTGGATGCAACCTTCCACAAAATATTGTGTATCCGGTTGCAACCTTTTTGAGATTCCATGCGTATGCTATTATGAAAAATGAATTTGATTATACCAAACCAGAAACTAGCCTAAGGACTAAATTTTACTTGGGTATAATGCAATGAAAAATGTTAAAAATGACAAAGAGATAACTAACAACCACGAAATACCCATGCAGAATTTCACACTTTACTATGCTTAAAAAAAGCAGTATTCCACCGTAAATTTGGAAGCAGCTTTGCTGCTTTTTTTTAACTTCTCCATTTTGTAATGTAATCTAAATTCCTTATTGTATAAGATTCTAGCTTTGTGGTGTAATGTTACTTCATAAAGCTTGAGGCACACTTGGTCCAACTATTTTTATGGAGTAACGTTACACTAAACGTTTTACAGTGTATGCAAATTTAAATATGCCAGATAAAGGAATATTTTATAAATTTGAAAGCGTTTTAAATTTTATTCGTTAATGAATTTAAACATGTTTGTTTTAAGTTGTTATGTTTTATTCACTTTCACTAAATAACTATTTTGAATCCCGATGAATATTTATTTTTAATCACCGCCACTGAACAAACATTGCTTTTTTCTACAATTTTTCGATACTCGAAGTATATACAAGGTCAAATCTGTTCTAGGGTAACTTAACACTAAGCTTATATTTTTAAGCTGATACTGGGACACCGAAGGTTTTCACAATGTTCGTAATATTTTTCTCAGTTGTCAAATTCTACGAAATAGTTTTGTCTACAAGATATTTTTTTCATCCTAAATTATTATTTATAACGAACTCAATTTTATTTTATATATTATTCTAAAAAACCTTTGTTCTACTACTATAATAGTAATAACAAGCATATACTCTTTAGTAAAGACTTTATTGGAATTCCTCTTCCATGTTGCAATTCAACGATATACCATAGGGTGATTTTTCAAAAAATTGACACGCAGTCAAAACCTTATGTCCAGATCTCTTTTATATTGAAGATTCCCTTCACATAAGTCTTCCTGAATAAATTTTTCTTTAACAACTCCTATTTTCAACTCAGGAAGGAATCGTTCAGAATATAGAAAATCCGTCCGAAATTTATGGAAGAAAATGTAGGAGAAGTGGTCAATCATATTTGGTATGTTTGTTCCCAATAGTTCCCCTATGTTAGTGTGTACTCACGCATACAGTTATTGATGGACAGAGAAAACGTACCTGAAAAGTTATCAAATATGATATAAAATCAGTAGATAAGGTAGGAGATAAAGGTTGGAAGGTAGAATGTTCTATTTTTGGTTATCATTTATAGGAATTTATAAAACAAATAATTTGTAAATAGTTAATCTTATTTATAAAATAAGTTTCATATTTTTTATAAATGGTATGGATTTTTCCAAATAACAGTACATTCTATGACAAAATATATATATATTAATTACACTTTTGTACGTGCCTAATGCATTATTTTGTATAAATCTGAATTAAAAATAATTTTACGTTTTTTGCCTTAGTACAATAAAAAAAGTTATGTCATATTTTTTAAAGATCTTGCAATATACCTTCGCAAATCATAACGTTGCACAAAGTTCAAAATTTTTATAACGATATTAAAACACGATATAACGATATTAAATCGTTTAGGTTCTTCATAACATTATAAGTACATAAGGTAAATAAATAAAACTTAAAAATGCACACAGATAATAACGATGAATTCATGCGTTGAAATATACTGATTTGAAAAAGTATTTTTTTAATAGATATTTTATTATAAATACATAATAACATTTCTGTTGTTTTAAGCTAACTCTAAAATCAATAACCCAACACTAAAAGCACTCTAGAGCTAGCCTGTAAATTAATGATTTACCTCTCCAAGAAGGAAAAACTGAAATTTTGTTTATCTATCGGAGAACTTTGCTTCTTTTTGTTGCAAAAGATACAATACTATACAGTTAGCTTCTATTTCTACAAAATATTTATCAAACCCTACTCTTAGAAATTGAATACCCGGTCTAACCTAAAAAAAAATACGGAATGGAAAACAAAAGCTCTTTCTGTAACTTTGAGGTCCAAGTGTAATGACTTTTTGTTTACTTTAATAATAAATGTTGTACTAAATGTGGATTCCACTAATTTTTTTTAGATCGTTAAGTTATAAATAAAAAAATTTCAATCCTTCAGAATTTTATAGAACTTTTTAAATATATGTTCATTATTTATTATATTATTTATAATGTATGTATTTGCGAAATCAAGAATACACTTACTACTACATAAAACAAAGATAGATTAAAGTTATATAGTATTATTACACAAAATAAGTTTCAATATTTTATAATCTTGAAAATCCTGTTCTTATGGAAGTCTAAAGAAAGGAATTTAATAACTTAGTTCAACTTTTAAATGATTAAAAAAATATTCTACTTCTTTCTAGGATACTCATACATTTTACGTTTATTCTTCAGATTACATTGTATTAGATAAAAAGTTTTTAACAAGGGCCATTCACAAAGAGTTCATCATCATAATTGGTTTCAAAAATCATGGAGAAAATGAATCTACTACTGACATCTAGAAAATACGTTGTAGAACAATAATTTATTGTTAATTATGTGCTCCGGTGAGTTTTATATATTACAGTTCTAGTTGTTTATCTGAATGTCATACACACTTTTTTCTTATTAATATCTGGATTAAAGAATATATGTCCATGAACTAGAAATTCAAACTCCTGGTATTTTAAAGTAAAGCTTAGAACTATAATTTAAAGACACCTTGACTAGAATAATTAGTTGTTTGAATGAAACACTGGGTTTTGGACCAATAATTTTCAGATACTTCAGTTATAATTTCTGTTTTTAGGAAATAAAAGAATTGGTTAAATACCAGTAAAATACAGATTTTTCAAGCAGCAATGTCCCAGTATACTATTTGTTTAAAAAAAAATTAATTTATATTTTCTTTACTCTGTGATGTTCATCAAGAAGAAATAGTTTTTTAGTGTTTCAATTAAAAAACATATGTAATTTGTAAAAATATTTGGCTTATAGATAAAGATATACTTCATTTTGTAATCTGTAAAAAATTATTGAAGATTTCAGAAAATTAATATTATAACGAAAGCTTGAGTTTAATTTTGTTATTAAATTTGACTGCACTTTTCTTAAAATTGAATATAAGTGGTCAATGAATCCCTAATAACATTATATCAAGTGCCGCATCCCTGGGGCTCTCCCAGGTTGGCCACCCGGAAATCGAAAAGTAACTGACGAGCGTCGACGCAAAGCGTCCTTGTTCCTTCATCGAAGATGTCCCGGAAAGGAGTTAACATGGAATAGGAATGAGGATGGACAGAAGTCGCGTTCTAAGATGGTCAGGGGATGCCGCAAAGCTGTGCGTGGGCATGTTCTAAATATGTTGGCCAAATAATAAATATAAATATGTTGGCCAAATAATAAATATAAATATGTTGGCTTATGGCCACCCAAGACTGTTCCCGGCCCAAGGTAGGTTAAGACTGACTGCCACCCAAAACCAGGTGGCTTATGGCCACCCAAGACTGTTCCTTTCTTTTATACCCATTTTCATGGGTATCATTTTTTTTCATTTTTCATGTGACACCAGGTTATAGTCCTTACGATTACAACGCATTCCTGCTTCCTTTACCCCTTCGTGTAGTTTTACAGGAAAGAGTATGAAGGGCGGTCTTTTCTTTTTTGTTACCTCCCTACTTGGGTTTGGAGAGAAGTTGTGTTTGATCTCACAGCTGAGCCTCAAACAAGGTAGGTTAAGAACAGCGACGCTCATATCGTTTCCCGGAAAACCACACGAGGGGGTATGGGAAGCCAAGCTTGCGTTGTAATCGTAAGGACTATACTCTGGCTGCTCGTCCCCCTAGTATAATCACTGCCATAGGAGGGGATTCGCCCGCCCCTATACCTAATCCAGGGTAATAGATGATGATTGTGCGATGGGCTAAACACCCATCCACGTAAAAAAAAACTACATTTACAGAAAACACAAGCGAAAAAACACTATTCCCTCAGACTGTGGTGCGATTACCTGTTTTCCCCCTACAGACGAATATTTAATTGACTATGTCGATGACCCTATTAT
Source organism: Oedothorax gibbosus (assembly GCA_019343175.1). NCBI lineage: Eukaryota > Metazoa > Arthropoda > Arachnida > Araneae > Linyphiidae > Oedothorax > Oedothorax gibbosus. The sequence goes on along the minus strand of CM033282.1, from coordinate 10,194,927 downwards.
AGTGCGCATGCGCTAAACCAAAAGGAACCTCACGTACGAATTCGGACACTCACCCAGCCAAAACCTAATTAAACTAATCCCCTTAGTATAGCATTACCAAATTAAAGTTAAACATTAAAATTTTTAATATTAAAAAATAATTATTTACTTGAAAATTCTATTAATTAAAATAAAAGAACATAAAAAGACAGAAAACCATTGAACTTTCATACACCCCCCCCCCCCCCCCAATTATTTTCAAAAATAAAAATAATTCAACAGAAAATTATCTTGTAAAGGTAGTTTCAGTTTTATCTAACAATAAGTTTTACTTACATTATCTTGTTTAAACAGACCTAATGTCTAAATGCTAAACATCCCCAGCGAAAAGCTTTAGTATTCATGGAATTAAGTATATTTTATTTATATAATTGTGGGGAAAGTTAGTTTTTTCATTAATTTTCATTTCAACAAACTATTTCTTAGAAATAAATGTATAAGAAAAACATAGAAGTAAATAATTTAATCTGATTAAATAAATAATCTTATTGTACTAGTCTAAAATTTTCCATTAAAACCAACATAATTATTTTCTACCCTGCGAAAGAATAAAATTAGATCACATTAATAATCAAACAAAATTCCAAAGCCTTTCGCGCATCAGGGAATACGTAAAATGAAATCAATGATGAACATTTTATTTTTAGCGCTAGATCCTTTCCCTGGATTCAATGTGAGTAAGCATAACGTTAATGACATCACGAAAGAAATCCCAAGAGTTCGAAAAAGAAAGGTTTTCAAGAAAAGAGCACGAAAGTGGATTTAAATTCTCATCTAGAAGGGTGGAAAGCATAGGTTTGAGGTCCCGAAATCATGGCCTGAAAAACCAAGTTTAAAGGACGTAAGATGCTATGAATTTCTTTTAATGCTAGATAGGATAAAAGTTGGTGAAATTTTCATTACGAGATACTGACGGTTTTTTCCCCCTCAAAGTCAAGTTTTTAACAAAAGGCATTGTGGCCGGAAGAAACTTTTCTGAAAAAGTTTGAGATGTTTCAAGAAAAACCAAGCGAGGTTTGGTTTGGATAGGAAGTGTTTTTTTCATAAAAGATTGCAATGAATGTTTTTTATGGACGAATCGCAAGAGGATTTTTTTTTTAAACTTGCAATGCGTGCTATTCATTTTTTGATTTTAATAGGGTCAAAATAAAATAAAATAAAACTTTGACTTACCTGACTGTAATTCCATCAATGATTTTTTATTATATATTTATTACAAGAAAATATAAAATTATTAAAAAAACATTCAAGAGCATTATTTAAAGAATTCATTAGCACAATTGCTTTAAATTCGTAATATTTCGTTGAAAAAAATATTTGTTATTTACATCTGAAAATAAATCATATTATAGTGTTTGTTTAATGACAACATCTAAGACAGTATGAAAACAAAAAACAAAGATTATAAAAAATAATTTTAAAATTATAATAAATTTTTAAAAACTGTTTCCACCATTTATTTTTACTTTGTGGACATACAGTAATTAGTACATGGTAATGCTTCATAAGCTTGGTATACACACACAGAGGAGAAAATATGCCTACTTATGACGATAATGGGGAACTACAGAACGAATAAAAACCATTTTCTATTTAACTCAAAACTGCACAAAATAGGTTAAAATTTCTCATTTTGCGTAGAATATACCCACTCATCGAAAACGTAAATAAGAAAGAGAAAAAAAATTACGGAAAGCCACAAACACATTTAAAATCAGTTTTAGACATAGTTTTCACATGCCTGTTGCATGGGTTTAATATATTGATATTAGCTGCATATTGTTGCATTTGAGTCAATATATTTTAGAGTATATGGAAACAATATATCAATAAAGTGTATTCTTTATTGTAAAACTCATCCTCGGCGGTTCTTTCTTCCCTGCCAAAGGTATAAAATACGAGAAGCCTTACATCAAAGATTAAAAAATAAATATATATCCACCAAAATAAATATGAAAAATTAAATCCTAAACTGAATTACAATGCGTGGAATTTATTCTATGTCATAAAATTCCTATATACAGATAGGCAAAATTTTAGCACATTGACTTCAACCCACTAGATTTTGAGTTTATCGCCGAAATTCTTTGAAACTTAAAGCAAAATCGATAGCTGGTTTCACATCAAATAAGAAAACTTGGCATCTTCTCAAAGGGATGGCATTTGTAGAAAAGCGTGAACGATTCAAATATAGGACTCGACTACGCCTACAATCATTAGGATAGGCATTCTTCTATTTGATATTGTGATATAGCCAGGCTTAAAAATTTTAACATGTGGCTGGGAAAGAGAAATAGTTCTTTATTATGTAGTCGATATTTGTTAACAATTCAGTACTAAACACCAATGAAAAATAAAATAACTTATTTTTAAAGCATTCTTTTGTATAAAACATAACGTTATGCTTTAAATATACATGAATACAAAATATTACAATGGCATTCTTTTACTGCTATTGTGATACAGTCAAATCCTAAGATGTTAACATATTGCTCGAAAAGGGAAAATGTTGTTGATTAAATGCTAATTAAAAATTTTATTATTTACAATTGAAAATTAAAATCTAAGAAAATGAAATAATTTTTTAAAGCATCATTTTGTACAAAATTTGACGGAATTCTTTAAATATAGTGAATACAAAATTATTATTCTTTATCTATCAGAGTTAACTTAGAAAAAGAGATATTTTAATAAACCTTCCGTGACTTCTCTGATATGATAAATATTTGATTTAACACTTTTAATATTCTTGCGAATACACTTTTTTTATTTAAAAGTATATTTATTTTAAACAACATTTATGTAAAGAATGGCTTTCATTTAGTCTGATATATTTTTTATATTTTTTCAATGCGTAAAACGCACACAAAAACAGTTAACAAATTCCAACTTTTATTTAATTTTTTCGTGTATAAGAATATTTTTCAACCTGACATATTTCCAAAACTTTAATATTATTAGTATTTAATCAAAACATGACTTCGGAGCATATATACATATTTATTTTTACTCTAATATTTAAAATATATGAATATTCATATTCTTTAAAGAAAACCAAAAATATTTCTTTAAAAAAATATTGCGCTTAAAAAACTCATTTAAGATTATTATTTTGTTTTTAAAAGTGTCAAAGTAACTTAAATATAGACAAAAATATTCAAATAAAAGTATAAAAAAAGAGTTTACTCAAACAAACACAGAATAAACAGAAAACTTTTTCCCATTTTTTGCAAAGGAAGTTGACCAAAGAGTTTAAAAATAATCCTATAACATTATTTTTCGAAATATTATGTAAATACATTTTCATCATTTATTTAAATGAGAAAACGCCCCAAAACAACAAGTTAATTGCATTACATTTAACAGAGTCAAGACCATCTGTTTGATTAAAGTTAGCTTTTTGTTAATATTTGTTGTTATGTATAATTTTTAATTTGTTACCTTTGTAATTTATTTTAAGCATGCATTTTTTTATTAGCATTTATACGTATTTGTGTTTTGGTGGGTGGGTTTGTTAGCAGTATTTTATAAATTATTTCTTCAAAAGAAACTTCGTAATGTTTAATACATAGTTTATTGATTGCTGTTAACGAATAGTTAAAACTATTTAAATAAATGCATCCTAAAACATTTTATGAAATATCAAAGATATAAATATTTTTACATTAAAAATCTTTATGCGTCAATCATAAATAAAAATAAATAGAGATGTTCACTTGATCAATAAGCTAAACACATGATCATTACATTACCTTTGAAACACATGACATTTTACTTTTCGTTCACTTTTCACTTTTGTTCACTTTTCGAGTGAAAAAATATGTTTAGTGATGCAAAAGAAACAAAAAAAAACTATACGCATATGGTTTACTTTGCGCCGAGTCTTACATAAATTTCTTTACATCCTTTAATAAAGCGTAAAACTGTTCATCTCCTTTGAGTATGTTCAGTAATTTAAATAATCATATTCAGATGTGAACTAATGTCTCCTCTTTTCTATAAGGCGCACCTTTGTACTTATGAAAAATTTTAAGCGATTTTTATTAGAGTTTTCCATGTAAAAATATTTTTAACCCATGTTAAAACATATATTCAAAATTTTTCCTTGACATGATTCGAAATTAGTATCTTTCGCAATATCTTTATACCTTTGAGACATTTTGTATACATGCTCATAAAATTTTAAAATTTTACAACTAAATATAAACGCTGTTAAACAAGTATTATGTGGCCAAAACTTCAGAGTTATTTCGATTTGTTTTAATTTTTCTAATTATTTTTAGTTCTTAATATTTATTACATTCTTTTAATGTGCTTTTTTCAGGTCTGTTATTTAAGACTCTTAAATCTAGATCTAATATTCTAAAAATAAATAGATGGAGGATAGGTATAACGGAATGATCATCAAATAAGTGTTCTTTACTTTGTGTTTACCATTTTGAAATATAGAAAATCCTTATGCATCTTCAACATGAATGTGATAAATTATGTGAACTCTCCTTTAGTTTATTTAAAACAATTTAAACATTTCATTGATAATTAAACCTTTAACGCTAATAAAATACTAGGTAGGGTAACGAGTACAGTGATTGGCACCCTCACAGTGAATGGCCCCCTCATTCATCATTGAAAATAATAAGATGTTAAAGCCCAAAATAGGTGTGACAATGGTTTTTAAAATTCCCGCCATTAACGTTCGTCATGTTGGCAACAACATTTTGGGCTTTTACATCTTGATTATTTTTAATAATGAATGAGGGGGCCAATCACTGTGAGGGTGCCAATCACTGTACTCGTTACCCTAACCAAAAAAAAAATAATAAACATACCTAATCGTTTTAAAATACATTTTCAAAAGATTAAGTGTATATGGGTTAAAAAGCTAATTTTCAAATCCGTATGAGCTTAATTGATTTTAGGATTAAACTTTTTGTATTACATATCAGCAACCAAATATTAAAGACCCGTTATTGAGCTTTTAAAATGGTAATCTCTATATAATATACTTTAAAATTCTTTCAACCAAACAGCTAATAAAATGCGTTTAAATTAATAATGTAATTGATGGTAAATAAACTTCAAATAAACTAAAATGTTAATAGAAAGTTTAAATATTATGTAAACTATTATTCTAAATTTTCTTCATAAATAAAATGTAATTTAACGGTATAAATTTTGTATTAGTTAATTTTGAAGATAATTATATAAATATTGGTTATAAAACTTATAAACTCTGCACGAAAATTTTCCAATAAACTTACTGGCAATTCATTTTAGACCATAAAACGCCATCCCACTATTATATATTAACAAAAATGAATATTTATATTTCTTATAGAAATTAGAAAACTCCGCAACCGTGAAATTAAAACAATGTCAGCATTATTTGTAAATTACTTTTAATAATAAACCTATATAGTTCTCATTTTCAACCTCATAAATATGCATCAATTATGTAATATTTTTAGTAAATCTAAATATTGAATTTGAATGTGTAAAAAACTTTCAATTTTAAATGTTATATAAGGCTTTACAAACATTCTAGGACGATAAGACAATTTTAATAGTAACTCATTAGAAAGGGTTTGAATTTAAGCTTAAAAACAAATATTTGAAATATTTGTGAAGGCTATGATAAATTTAAGTCATTTACAAAAAATATATAAAATAGATTTTTTAAAATTAACTTATTGTTTACTTATACTAATATTTATGCATGCTGTTTACTTATGTTATTAATACCTGCTTATTAATTTTAGATTATTTTTTGCGTTTTATAAAGAAGAAGGGAAAGTAAGTATATTACTAAGCTGAAATAGTTGGTAAATTAATAGTGCTGAATTGTAAACCCGTTAATTAATAGTGCTGAATTGTAAACCCGTTAATTAATAGTGCTGAATTGTGAATTGTAAAAATTTTTGGAAGAAAAGAAGAAACTCAGAAATATACAAATGCTTTAATGAACCAGACGTAGTCAAGTATATAGCAATCCAACGCATAAAATGGGCAGGACATGTAGTTCGAATGGAAGACAGCAGGACTACAAAAAAGATCTTCCTTGCTAAGCCCCTGGCTACTCGTGCTAGAGGCAGACCCAAACTCAGGTGGGTCGACTGCCTGGAGGGGGACCTTAAAGTTTTGAAAGTAAAGAACTGGAGGTCGTTGGCCAAGAACAGGTCGTCCTGGGAATGACTTTTAAGGAAGGCCAAGAGCAGTACCACCACGTACTGGTCGGAAGCGATGAGCAGTACCACGTACTGGTCGGAAAGGATTACGCGTCGGCAATTCTGGGCGTTTCTTCCCTATGACCTGTTTGTGACGTCACATCTCGCCACGGATAAGCAGGGAGCTACCACATACTTGTTTTTCTGACTTGCTTTCGTCGGAAACTTTCCACCGGGTCATAGGCTGGTGGAAACTCGTTCTCGACGTCGGAATTGAAAGTTTGTTTGCAAGTTGGGGACAGTGGGCATTGAGCTATTCATGTAGGCGGCGTGCGATATTAATCCTTAGCCATTGTTTGTTAAAAATTAGTATTTATTAAACTAAAAACGAGATGTTTTCATATTAGAAATGGAATATATATATATATATATATATATATATATATATATATATATATATATATATATATATATATATATATTTTATATATATATATATATATATATATATATATATATATATATATATATATATATATATATATATATATATATATATATATATATATATATATATATATATATATATATATATAATATATATATATATATATATATATATATATATATATATATATATATATATATATATATATATATATATATATATATATATATATATATATATGTGTGTGTGTGTGTGTATTTCATTTTAGGCCAATTACTCAAGTTAATTTACTTTGTACCATTTTCTTGCTCAAAATTGTCCTTTTCATTATTCATTATCAGTTGATTTTTCTATTTTACTTGAAATTTTGTTACATATAAATAAAGTCCATAAAGTTAGCAATTGTATGTATTTTATTTTGAAGATTATGTTCAATATTGATGTTATGTATTGAAATCTTAAGCTTCTTCTGCATTACCAAAAAGTAAGCATGCCCATAACTAGTTTTGCTAATACCTTTTTTTTTTAAATATATTTTATTGGTGAACATCCTATATAAATAGGTTGCCATATTTTTTTATTTGAATATGAAAGTACAAATTAAAAGTGAATGTGCTTTATACTAAAAATTTAAAATTGGGCTATGTCTTTAACGCAAATTAACAAAAAGTTGAATAAAATACAACTTTTGTATCGAAATTAAAATATGTTAATAGTTTAAATATTTTTTATTCGTATTTAATTAGTTGGGGGAAAAATCGGAAAAGAGTAATTACATTTTTAACATTCTATTGGTAAACATCCAAAATAAATAATTGCTATCTTTTTATTATTTGAATTTGAAAGTACAAATTAAAAATGACTATGATTTATACATAAATTATAAATAAATTAAATTTTATTTTGCTAAGTCTTCATTTAATGGTCTTTTTGTTAATTTGCTTTAATAATACAACTTTTGTATCGAAATTAAAATAATATAAGTATTATAATATAATTATAAATATTATTCAGTATTTAATAAGTAGATGAAAAAAATCGGAATACAGTAACATTTGTTTAAAACTTATAACGTTTGCATTGGATTGTAAAATAAAATAGATTAAGATAAGTTGGATCTAATTTTATTTCACTGCAATGAAATGCTTGCCATACAAATACATTAAGACATAAGCAAATTAAATGCTTTCGATCTGCAATAGAGCATGAATGATATTAATTCAGCAGTTTAATTTTTTTTTTATTTTGCAAAAATTCATTTGCACTAGTTTTTGATATTTAAAGTTGATGGAATAAAAAAAAACTCGAAAAGTAACAAAACATGACAACAAAACCTTTTAGGGCAGGCGCATTAATTAACTAGAGGGGGGGCCGGAGGACTTTGAAATACAGCTGTAAATAAAAGTTTAACCCCCCCTTAGAACCAGAAATTTAAAATATGACCCCCCCCCCAAAAAAAAAATCTGTCAAACAGGTCCACAAACCTGACCCCCCCCCCCCCCCAAAAAAAAAAGTGTGGAGTTGTGTAAGTCTTCGGGGAAAACCTTAAAGCTTCAAAAGAAAAACTCCAAAAGATCTGTGGGAAAGGGAAAGCCGAAGGAAGGCCGTAAAAAGAAAGGATGCAAGATTTAAGGCTCGATTAGTTGATGTTTACAATAAGTTACAACTGAAACAGCAGTGGACCCTAACTTTGACTCAAATCTTCCAACATCCATTATAATTTTGATGGTTTGTGTAAACTGACACCGTCAGACTATGATAAATTGCTGGTGCTTGTAGAAGGCAATGTAGAAGGCTTGTAGAAGGAATTGGCGGTCAAGCCTTTGCAGACTCGGCATATCCCCCAGAACAGAGAGTCATTTCTTTGCGGCACCACATAGGCAACTTTTTGCTACCAAAGTTGACGCCCCGTGACTAGAATCTAACTTCTGACGCCCCGCGATCTTGGGCTTACGAGGCGGACACGTTTAACCTCTCAGCCACTGAGGCCCCTTACTTTATGCATTTTTTTTATAACTAACTTACTTAGTTAAATTTGAAAAGCGTCAATTTTACACATTTAGTGTGATATGAATTTTATATGCTTCGGGAATTTTTTTTTTTCTGAAGACCTTAAAACTTAAATAATAATAATTGTAACCCCCCCCCCCCCCAACTCACGTACTGGTCGGAAGCGATATAGCATCGGCAATTCTGGGCGTTTCTACCCCATGACCTGTTTTGTATCGCCACGGAAAAGCAAAGAGCTACATGAAGTTGTTTTTGTCGCCTTTCGTCATCGAAAACTTCTCATGGGTATGAGTGTTGGTGAGAATTCGTTCTCGCCGTCGGAATCGAAAGTTTTTTTTTTTTGCAAGTTGGGGGCAGTGGGCAATTGGGCATTGAGCTATTCATGTTGGTTGCGTGCGACATTAATCCTCACCTATTTTTTGTTAAAAATTAGTATTTATTAAATTAAATACGAGATATTTTTATATTAGAAATGGTTATATATATATTTTTCGTTTTAGGCTAATTACGCATGTTAAATTACTATGTACCAATAAAACATTTTCTTGCTCAAATTGTACTTTTCAGTAATTATTATTAGTAATTTTTTTTTATTTTTCTTGAAATTTTTTTAAAAATATAAAAAAAGTCCATAAATATAGCATTTGCATGTATTTTGTTTTGAAGATTATGTTCAATATTAATATTCTGTACTGAAATCTTAAGCTTCTTCTCCCTTGCAAAAATTTAAGCATGTCCATAACTAGTTTTGCTTTACCTTTTTTTTTATTTTTTTTATTCGTAAACTTCCTATATAAATTTTTTAAAATTTTTTTTTTTTTGGGAAAGTACAAATTAAAATGAATATGCTTATGCATAAATTAAAATTTGCTATGTCTTTATTTAACCCTTTGTAAATTGTGTTATAATACAACTTTTGTATCGAAATTAAAATATATAAGAGTTGAAAATTTTTTTATTCGGTTTTAATTAGTTGGAAAATCTGAAAAGGTAACATTCTATTGGTAAACATCTTTATAAATAATTGCCAAACTTTTTTATTTGAATTAAAAAAATGAATATGCTTTTATACTATAAATTAAAATTTTATTTTTGTAGAGATCTTCATTTAATTGTCCTTTTGTTCATTTTCTTTAATATTACAACTTTTGTATCGAAATGAAAATAATATAAGAATTTTAATATTTCATTCAGTATTTAATTATAGTTGAAAAAAATTGGCATTAAAGTACCTTTGTTTAAAAATTATAACGTTTGCGTTGGATTTAAATAAAATGATTAAAATAGTTAAGATTAATTTCATTTCACGAAAGGGGGAAATACTTCCATACAAAAAATTAAGACATAAGCAAATTAAGTGCTTTTATTGCTACAAAGGATGAAGACATTAATAGGGCAGTTTTATGTTATTTCATTTTGTAAAATCATTTGCCTAGTTTTGAAATTTAAAGTTGATGAAATAAAAAATAAACCCGAATATAGTAAAAACAAAATATAACAACAAAACCTTTTAAATAGTAGTAGAAAATCCCTTTTGAAAAAATAAACGAAATTGTCGCAAAAACAACCCTCCTATTGGTTTCAAACACTCCTAACCCACCCTAATCGGAGTTATTAAATACACCATCGGAAAGCCGAACCTTCCGACATCGGGGGAAAATGCGTTGTGGTGAGACAATTAAACCGGTTGTCGGTACTGCGGTCGGAATGGGAACTTATCACCAGTGAAAACTTCTCGCTGCGGTAACTTTCCGACCAGTTCATCGTAGGTCTCAAGAAGAATTGTAAACCCCAAAAAAAAGATAATTATAAGAAAAATCATTGAAACCATGATAAAGTTTTTAAAAAAAATTAGTTCTTTATTATTGTTTTACTTACAAATAATATTGGCTCCATATTTTGATTTGAGTTACACAAATACGGACCTTAGTAAAATAATAATCTCACTTTTAATTCCAGCCTTCCAGATACTCAAATAAAACCATTATCTCATTGAAATTCACTGAATTCACCCTCCCCCTAACCATAATGGTTTCCTTTTAGCATATTTTAACGCTCCAGTTTAATGAAATACCGACATTCCCATGAACCTAACCTTCGATATGACTTAGTTGGTTTAACAAAAATGTAGCTGATATTTCCTTCAAAGTTTTGTCAAGCATTTATAACTACACCATTAATTATATTATTAAATAAATTTTTAGCAGATACTAAAGCGTATAAGTTTGGCGTTTAAACTTTGGCTAAATATGGGAACAACACATCAATTTATAAATTTAACAACAACAACAAAAACTATCGTGAATATCATAAATTGAACAAAAAAACTGTATTGAATATCAAATATATATTTGCGTCATAATGTCTTTGCAATTTCATAAGACAGACATTAGTAAAAAATAGTTTACAGGTTTTAGAAAAGGTTTCACTTTAATAAATGTAATGAAAAACAGCATGTTTATTTGAAACATGAACAAATGCAAACCATAAATGGTAAAAAAAACAAGACAAAAGCTCATAATGTAAATAGAATGATATTAATCATTACAACTGTAAACAGGATGATCTTAATCAACTATTTAAAACTTTTTCAGTCAATTTAAAATTATTTGAAATTAATTAGTGTAGTAATGCGTCACTAAATAATATATATCTTGATTCCCTTGTTAAATAAATAATTTTGAGGCAACTATACACACTTCTACATTCCCATTATAGTTCTTTGTAAGACAATTATACTCAAAATAAGTGTCGCTCAACCGCTTTGGTGGTTGGGCCAAAATGGGTCCTCTTCTTGAAAGACAAGCAACGCACCTTTTCTTGCTCCTGTGTAGAGTCATCGTATGTGTTAATTAATGCAATCGCTCACTTGTCTTCTTTATGTTGTATAAATTTATAACTCGCTTCTCCCTTCATCTGTATCCCAGGCAACAGACTCAATATCACTAACATCTTTGTCAAACGACAGAGCGTGTGTTTTTCTATGCCAATCCGATGTTATCTATTCGTGCCGTGTAACCAAGACTTCCCAGCGATAGAAGATTAAAACAACAGTCATTACATGGGTCTGAGCAAAAGGCCCACAATTCCGCCTGATAAAGGGCTAAGCATTGCGGCATTAAAGTAAATACTTTGAATTGCGTTACCCGAACTGTTACTGAGAAAAGCGGTTCCGATGGCTCCATCAAAACGGGATAGAATGGAATTCTCTTTGGATTACTACGAGGTAAAAATACGTGTCCAGAATAATAAAAAGGAAGGGTTCGTGTCGCGTCAAGCTATTTTGCTAAGTCTTTGGTGACACCTATAACTTTAGGAACTTTTCGTGGCATAAAGGGGGGGGGAAATAAACAAAAAGATGAATAAAAACTAGGTTATTTTACATATATAGATCACAGAGGATATTTTTTTAAGTGTTTTACGATACTATTTTGTATTCTACAATGTAAAAGTATATATATTTAACCTACCGTTAAGCTTCTTTCTAATAATAAAAAAGCCCCTTGTATATAAAATATGCTATTATTGATTGCCGGTTCTAGAAAACTTTCAATATTATATAGCATAAAATAATACAATTTATTCTAAATATATAAAACTTTAAGTAAAAACTTTTACATGAAATTCATTACATTGGATTTTATCCTTTTGATTTTTTGATAAATTACTTTTAAATCAATTGCCATTTCTAGTTAAACTGCACTTTTTGATGTTCGGTACATGTTTAAAGTGTTACAGTATTTGTTTAGAAAAAATCCATTAAATTTATTATAAGATGCATTCAAATATACAAAATCAAATTAATTTTGAATTGTAGGAACAGAAATTTTATTTATTGATAAAAAAAAATCTAATAGTACATCACATTTAACTTTTTCAAATCCAAAAATGTTAGTTTCTTATTAAATTAGAATATAAAAGCATAAATATGCATTAAAATATTTTTGAAAAATATCTTTCAGAAACACACATACAATTTCCTGAATCTCAAAATACAATCAAGTGAAAAGCTATGCTCTTACGAAAATAAAACATTACAAGAAAAACTCTAGTTTAAATACTCTTTCTTTCAATCTATAAAATGTATGCATTCATCAAATGCAACAAATTTGTCTGGACATACTTGGATTGTTGATATGGAGGAGAAATGCTTAACTCTCATTGTTTCCATAGCAACAAAATTCACAAAATAATAACGGAAATATGTTTTGAATTATTTTTTCATTTCTTGAAGTATAAATATTTCTTTTTCTAACAATGTAAACATCACAATTCTAAAATTTCATTTTTAGAAAATCTCTATATATACGATGCAGTTTGAATGGATTTCCTTTTTGTTTTACAATATCTGAGCTTTTATTGAATAATTCGATTTTTCTGATATATATATATATATATATATATATATATATATATATATATATATATATATATATATATATATATAATATATATATATATATAATATTATATATATATATATATATATATATATATATATATATATATATATATATATATATATAATATATATATATATATATATATTATTATATATATATATATTATATATATATATATAATATTTTATATTATATATATATAATATATATATTATATATATATATATATATATATATATATATGAATAACTGAATATCATTTGCGAAAATAAGTTTGAATAATTTCCTAATATAATCAAATATTAGTAACCTAATATAATCAAATTATTCTTTTAAGTTTCTTTAAATTCTTCGTTGCATCGAAAACTACTAAATCCGTATTTTCCTGCTTTGTAAATGATGACATCGTTTTTTTTTATTTTTTTATTTATGCCACATTACAATTAACCCCCAACCAATAAATACTCACATTTCTTACTTTTTTTTAATATAGTAATAACTTCAAGACTTATTTAATTGTATGTTTTATGCAAATTTATTATTTAGGGGTTTTAATAATTGCACAATGGATAAATTTGTTAAATCTAAAAATAAATTAATTTCAATATTACTTTTTCTATCTCATTCAATTTTGTATTTAAAAAATTTATTTCAAAATTGTTACAAGAACAACAAGAATTCTCATTTATGTATATTTTATATTCTATGTGTATATTTTATACTCTATGTGTATATATTAAACATATGTTATTCAAAATTACAGTTGTTATAAAAACTTTATTTTATAAAATAATTATTAAATTTAATATATTTTTCCTCCAGATTTAATATCTTGCCATCTTACCCCACTTGATTTTTTGACTTGATTTGATAACGAACAATCAATAATACACGTTAAAAGAAGAATTATTTAAAAAATATATAAATCAACAATTTTAATTAGTGCATGTCTAAATATAAGTGATAAACGAATCCAAATATTTGAATTATCATTCTGCGAATAATGACAACTCTTGAGTGAGAAACGCAAGTTCCGCAGTCCTAAATATTGGCAGTAGTTCTCATCAAGAAAAATAATCACATCGATCACTTCAATTTGAGTCATCTTACCCTACCCCCCCCCCCCCCCTGAAGAATTTTTTTAGAACTTAATTATCACTATCATATTTCACCTTTGGAAACCCTTATCCAAAAATATGCGGTATTTTTACATAAAAAAAACGTAACTCCTCGGCGCAACAGCCCATTACTGGCCCAAGGCCTGCCGTGCCCATTTCAGCTTTCTTGACCTAGGGCTCTGGGGTGCTAGGCATATGTCCCGGTAAGGTGTCAGCCTCACGCGGAACCCCCAGTGTTTAGTTCCCAAGCATGATTGGTCCGCATTATATCGACCCACTCAAGGGATGAAAGGATGGGTCAACCTCGCCCAATCCGGGATTCTATCCCCGGACCTGTGGCGTGGCAATGCGAAGCACTACCACTAAGCCACTGGGCCTCTCGGTATTTTTACACATAAATTTTTATTATGAGTATTCTATAAAAGACAAAGAATAAATCGTTCTAGTTGTGCTAATCCTTATGCTGTCCCGAGTATAGGGAAACAAAACATATATTTTTAATACTGACCGCTAATTATTCTATGCCAGAAACTCTTATGATGACCTTAATTATTCAAGTCCTAATGTACCGTCTATGGATTTGCCACTTGTGACGTCGCACTACGTGTAACATGACATGTTTTCTACTTCTACGTGTTTTCGTATCCTTCCACAAAACCCTAAGGTATAAGAACGTGCCTGTGCTAGCTCTTCACAGATACCTTGAAAGATGTTTAATATTACAAGGGAATCATACTATACATTAAATCATACTATACATTTAGAAACAAATTTAGAATTAATAATATTCGAAATATATTTAAGTTTAATGATCGTTTTAAAATATAAAACTGAATTCTTTGATTTTATATGCGATAGCTTCATATATCACCTAGGTTTTACGAAGTGTTGGATATTTGCTTTCATCTATGAATACTACAGAGAAAATCAAAATTTGTAACTAACCTTATTTCCCCTTTTAAATTTTTTTTTATCCAAACTAAAAGCTTTAAAAAAAGCTTTTAATCTTAAATGAGGAACACTTCAAAAACCAAATTATAAAATGTTCCCATAATTTTAAAACTTCATCTTAAAAATATAAATCTAATAATTCGTTTGTGACAAAGAATATATTAGTACAATATTGTTAATACAATTTGTAGTTTTACAAAATTGGGTGATATTGAGGATAGTGTGATTAGATAGTTCGAAAATAGGAAAAACTATTAAATTTTACTTCGCAATATTCAAACGGCAAAAAAATCTATAGATAAATTGAATTATAATATTGCAAAGTTAGAGATTTAAATTGAATAATAAAATAACTCTTAAAGAGCTAATGAAAAATCTTCAATGTCTGTTTGAATTAAATTTATTCGTATTTTGTCAAATAAATTTTTAAAACATATATCTCTGATTAAATTTATAAATATATTTCTCGATTGCTTTCATAGACTGGATTTATTAAAACATTTTGATGTTTGTCCATAAAGTGAGATTTCAAAGAAACGCATATGTAATTACATAAAGGTAATTGGAAGTTGGTTAATTTATCAAAGAAAAGTCTGATTAAAATCAAAGCATTACTTTTTATGCAATGACACGTTGTCTGAACTACTTAAATTCGCAATTGATTAGATACCTCCACATTTAAAGTGTGCAGTTTTAAAACTCACATTCTCCAAAGTTTAACTAAGATATGGAGCCCGCCTGTTCTTTGGCGACTTTACCCAATTGAATGAAACATTTAAAAAAAATGACCAGTAAAGGGGCCGAGCCTTATATATTAGTTATGCTTTAGAGAATGTGAGTTTTGCAACTGTACGCTTTATTTGTGATATTGTTTTCGTTAACTCAGTTAAAAATCATTCGTAAATGGTATAATTATATGGGGTAAACTGGTGAAGTTTTCTAAAAATAGGTTTCTAAGGTAATGGAAAGATATAAGTTTGATAATATTATTAAATAATTATAATAAACTCAAACTTAACATAAAATTTTGAATTATTATTCGTAAAAAATAAACAAAACGCATTTAACTAAATGTGACAAAATTGGTGAGGAAAACAAAGAATTGATAAAGATAATTTGCCTATTGGATCTTTTGAATGCATGAAAAATCGTAGATTTTAGGTGGATACTTCTACTTAGTGCAGGTTCAAACATAAATTTCAGAGAATTTTATCAGCTACGAGCTTAATGAGTTAGGTACAGGTATTGTAGAAAGGACCTTTATGAAAAAAATATTTTTCATATTTTTTTTTCATATAGGGTTTCTTATTAAAAGAAATCAGTCTAATGATGTCTGCTTAGAAGTTTCACATTTTGAATCAACTCAGCTTTAGTTTGTTTAAAAGTTTTAGTTTAATTTTAAAAAATGTCTGTTTTAAAAAAAATCAATGCCTTGGCACATGAATCCCTTTTGAATTTTTGAAAAATATTGTTACATTTGAAACGAAAATAAAGAATGTTGCCTCAATAGCCCTCCAAAACGTTTATCTATAGAAATCTCAAAAACTGTTTTTATTACAATGTTTTACACGGCTGACTTTTAAACATAATATATTATTTAATTGTTATATAATGTACGTTGTATAATTGTATAGAAAAAATATGTAAGAAATTAGTCTTTTATTTTTAACCTCTTTGTATGAGAAAATAAACTTTACCAAAATTTTCAAATTAAGTTATTGGTGAACTAATCTTAATTTTTTTGTAATTTTTAAAAATTAAAGTTGATTTTGGGACGTACAAGTTATGCACGTAAAGCCATCATTCGTTCATTTAAATTCTAAGAAGACTAATATACAGGGTGGTCCAAAAGTAGGCTAACAGTTAGTTAAGTATACAGTTATTTTACAGCAACAGTTATTCTAAAGCAGATCTGGTTGTTCAGTCAGCTGATTGTGCATTATCTCACATAACTGTAATTTGCGGTCAGGCTCGTCCTAAAGAAGGCCTCGTAATAGTATTGGGCGGTACGGTTTAAGGTTTAGCTGGTCCATCAAGCGTTGAAACGTTGCTCTAAGGATTGTCAGCTCCCGAGACGCTAGTCGTGTTGACTTCTTTTTATGAATGTATAAGGGCTGCATTCATCTCATTTCCTTGTGTCAATGTCGTCTATGTTCGTCCAGAATTAGGTACATTGGCAATGGAACTCGTGGTCTCAAACTTGCCTCTGATGCGGTAAATCGTTTGACAGAACGGCGCAGACAAATTAAACTCATTTTCCCATATCCAACTCACTGTCTTTGCATTTTCATACTTTCAGTTGGTCTTAAGGATACACCGTCGCTGCTCCTCGCTCAGATTCCCAGAAATGGTTTGCACTTATGAAAAAAAGCACAAATTTTCCACCAGCACAAATCCTATTTTATCGGATAACTGGCAGATGGAGAGATTCGAAGTTTCATACTCTGGAGACATTATTTGCTTATTCCTCGAGCATCAAATAAATATTCCGAAGCTATCTCGAAACTAAACCAAACAAAGTCCACGAATCGACACTCTTTGGATCCGATACGCTGTAGTACGACTTAATTTTAGCCAACCAACAAAATTAAGCACGACTATGTCAAATACCTGTTTTAAATAACCCAATGTTCTTGCCAATGGTACGGCATTAACTGTTAGCCTACTTTTGGGCCACCCTGTATTAATCAATTTGATCCACAATTTGCCAAAACTAACAGTTTTTAATTATAGTAATGTTTAAATAGTATCTCATTTACAATTACAAAATTTTATTTATTTCTTCTTCGATTTATGTAGCTTCTTTGTAAAACCATACTACATTTTTTATAATTATTTGAAAAGTGTTTATAGATTAAGGGGGGCGATACATGTAACCGCCTGAATTTGGATCGTTTTTCAGAGACGTTTTTAAAAAGGAAGAAATACATGAATCGTTTTAAAATTCAGTATGTTTATACATTATACATTAAAATACAAAAATCGAATTTTTTGGTTTTAATTTTTTTTAAATGGCCGCCATAGTAACTAATCTCCTGAGACCCTCGCGGATAAAAATATCAATCTGCGGGCTTTCTAGCGTCTACTACAGTAATCTGAAATCAAAATTTTTGATTTGAAAGTGTTCATAAAACTTACATCTTCTAGTTAAATCAATAAAATTACAAGAAAGTTGAAAAATTGTAAATTGGCACGACTCAGAAACAAAAGTTCGATTTTTTTACCCTTTTTTCCCCCAAGATTTTTGGTTAAAAAAAACTGTAATTTTATTTTAAAAAATGTTTGGCATTTTTGAGGTTTAACTAGAAGCTAATACTATGGAGAAGACGTATACCAAATTTTATAAGGATCGATTGAGAACTTTTTGAGTTATCTTGCCCGCCAATTTAAAAAAAGTAGTTTCGAGATAAACGTGCTTAAATTTTTGACACCGAGTTTTTGACACCCACAATTTTTGCGCCGAGTTGAGGTGAAGCATTTATATGAGTTTTTAATCAATAAGTAATGCGAATTTCATTCTAATAATGTGCAGGCATATTTTTTGAAATGTTATTTTAACTATTTATGAAATGAAAAAAAAATTCGATTTTTACATGTATCGCCCCCCCCCCCCCCCTAAAAAAATCAAAGTTCTCTATTTCAATTGAAGATTTAGAAAACTACATTCGTCATGTTCGCATTCGACAACATTATTTGTTCACATACATGTTTATCAAAAGTGTGTCACTTTCACAGAGAAAAAACGTTTTGTCATATTTGGACACATCCGGTTTTCGTCGTCATCACCTTCAGCATAAATCGCTTGAAAATGGAGCGATAAAACTACTAATATCGCTTTAACATAATTCTCTAATGTCGATGCAAAGTAAAACACGAACGTCGAAACGCCATCAATTTTTTTATGGGGTAGATATTGCAAAAGGTATGCCATTTTGATAGCATCAGGTATCAGGTTAGGTAATAACATCAATATCCAAGTTTTCGATATCAATTCAACATCTTGTGTGGGTATGTAACGTTATACTCCAGTAGAACAATGTAGGCTGTACTGTGGTGAAAGTTTACTCTTTTAGTATAGTGAAAGCTTACTTCTGTTTGTAAACGTTATGGAGCAACTTTGCACTAAATCTTTTGCATTGTTATTTTGCAGAACTAAGTTAAATATTTTCAAAGGATAAGGTTATCGATAATATTGATAATAATCAAAAGGTGTATACTGTATATAAATTACCTCAAGTTCTACTGTCTAAAATTTACCCTTACGAACCCCTACAAAGTATTTATAAATGTAATTTTTATTGAAAATCATTTCTCTCATTTAACAAAAAATCGTGAGGAGTCGTGAACTTGTAGTATTCAAAACGACCAAAATAAAAGTTTTCCACAAGGGAGTCATTCTTAAAAAAAGTGGTGCATCTACAGCGACAAAACCAAGTTAAAAAGCGTCCTTAGGTTACTCCAAATATTTTAAACAAGTTTAGAAAAGTATCAGTCGTAAAATTGATTGAATACGCGTCAGCGAAACCCACTGAACTAAAGTTAAACTAAAAGTTGTTTGCTTTCTTTCTCTACCTTTAACGATACTTTATATTTGGTTTATTTTTCCGAGAACTAGAGATACATTTGCTGATTGTTTTTTTCCAGGGAAAAAAGTTAAAGGTATAAAAGAATATTAAAGGAACTCACATAAATAAATTTTAATTTAGTAAAGTAAATCAAAATTGGAAAATAAATTGTTTGAAATACATAATAAAATATATTAAGCATTTTATATTATTTATTCGTTAATATAATTGAAAAAGTGATTTAGTAATAAGTTATAAAGCAACTAATAACGTATATAGTTTAAAAGCTTGAGTTTTGAAGCATCTGAATATTGTTTTTAAATATTTGCAAAATAAGTTTATGGCTTATAAAAATCAGTAATTATGTTTTAAAAGCAATATAAAAAGGTTTTTTAACATTTACGTAACCTTTTGATTTCAAAAACACCCAAATTTATTATTTAGTTGGAAAGACTAACAAAAAACTTTATTTTCCCTCAAAATAGGACCTCAATATGAAATTAAGTCACTAACTATATCGTAGACCTAGAAAAAGATGGTTAGATGAAGTGGAAAGAGATCTGAAGGCCATGAAAATTAAGAACTGGAAAGCGAAGACCAGAGACAGGCGACTTTGGGGTCGCATTGTTAGAGAGGCCATGGTCCAACATGGACTGTAGTGCCAGGGAGAAGTAGTAACTATATCGTAAATTTTAAACTATATCTTTTAATGTAATAAAATTAATTCTCTGAGCTACATGAATAACATTATTGGATACTCTATTTGTAACTACTCTATTTGTGTACTCTATTTGTGTATCTAACTGTAATACTCTATTTGTGTATTTTGGATACCAACTTACACTAATTTTGGAGTAAGCTTACTATACTCTAAATATGTGAGGAGCGTTTCACAAAATGCTGTGTAACCCTATATAATCTTCCAAAGAGTCCAAGTGCAATGAGCAATCACGAATGTTGTAAAACAAAAAGGATTATGAAAAAAATTGCAGAATCTGCCATACCCGCATTGAGTACTTACTTTTACTTTATCTAACGCCCAATTGACCTCTCGGCCATTTGACGCCGAGCCTCCCACTAACGACTGGAGTTTAAAAAATGAACTTATGATTCCAAAAAATCTTGTAGGTGTGTAAAAGAACGATGTTTCAAGCTGTAAGCAACACCCATTTGGTATGTAACATTTTGAGAAATATCTCTGGAACCACCATTAAAATATCTTATGATTCTTAGTTTAACCTTTATTTATTTTATTTATTAATTTTTCAGAGAGAGAGCATTAAGAATAACTTCGAACCTTAAATTAGTGATGTTTAACTTAATCAGTTTTAATCATGATGCATGATGTAATCTAAGTACTAACCTCTACATTATATATTCAATATTATACGATCACAATCTAGAGAAGTAAAGCCATGAAATATTACACCATTCATTCTAACATGGCCGCAGAGCGGGAAAGTCTCATCAGCAGCTAGGCCAAGTCGGTGTAGGTACACCCCCAAGAAGTCATGTCCGGTGGTGAGGCGAAAGCGGGCAACAGCATCGGCTCTCTCCAGATGTCGCGGGATAGGACCGAAGTGGCGAGGGCTTCTCATTTCTTCCCAAGACTCTCGTCTCTTTTGGCTGCAAGAGAAGATTTGTTGATATATGTGTTGATTAAATGTCTCGCCCTGCTAAGCGTCAAGGGGACCTCGGATTCAGCACATCCAGTCCCTAGTCTGGCGTTTTTGTAAGATTTTTCATTGCCGGGGATTCCAACATGGCTTGGAACCCATTGGAGGATCACAATCCAGCCCTGTAAAATGAGTTTCGCCAGTTTAGAACGGCATTGAATAGTTCGTAGACACTCAGATGGTTTGTTGCTCAATGATAAAATTGTAGCCTAGGAATCGATAAGGAAGACAACTTTTGCAGGAGCCAAGCCTACAGTAAGTAGTTGGCTTGTAGCCTCGTAGACTGCAGCAACCTCTCCATCATAGTTGGAGGCGTATTTTCCCACGGCTAATGAGTTTTCAAAAAGCAGGCAGAACCATCCCGTGCCTGCTACGTTTGTTTCAGGGAGGCATCGAGTCAACAATGTTCTTGTAATGAAAATATTGTAATGTCTATCTTAGCCTTACGTCTTTGATTTGGGTATAAAACTGTATAAAAATAACCACAAAATATCCTCAGATAATTTCATAGCGGGCATTTTTCCTCAGAGTGTATATATGTAATATTGTACTAAAAAAAAAGAAGTTAAATGGCACTATAAATTTTGAGGCTGCTTTGGTGCCATTTGCTTTTTTATTCTGTGGTGTAATCTTACACTTTCTTTTTTGGTGCAACCTTACTCCGTTTTTTTTTTCGGTGCAAAATTATTCAACTTCTATGTAGCTTCCATGTACTCAACTTCCACACCACTTAATGCTGTAACATTACTTCATAGAGCATTGCATTTGATGCCATCACTTTTATGGAGTAACGATACACCAAACGATAAAGCAGGCATTCAGAAAAATAGTTAATATTTTTAAGTTAACTTTCTTCCAAGGAAATACTACGATTTGCTCGTAAATATCCAAAAATACCGACATACTTTTTCAAATAATGGCTATACAAAACCACAGCCGCAAGACTGGTTCCTTCTTCATTATGTTAAACTACATCCAATGCTAAGTAACTGCAGAAAAATCCGCTTTTATCGTTTCTACATCCAGCCATTCGTTTCATATTTGTCTGTTACCAATTCTTTTTCTGATAAAGCTCTGATTTTGCTTTTTCTTTCGATTTCATCGCACGCGCCACTTGCAGGCTGACAAATGGCCCTAGCTTTGTTCATATGCTCACCAAAATGACCTACTTAAGCTTATTTTTGTTGCATCATTTTCTTGATCTCTAAAAGGCACTCTTTCTCCCCATCTCTCTCCTCTTCCGCATCCTTTTCCTCATCTTTCGAAGATTTTCGCCCTTTTCTGTCATTTCATTAAAGATTCTCTCTCATGTTCCATTTTCTTATCGTCGTATTCATTGTAGGGCAGTGCAATAGTTGTAACAATGCAGTGCTTTGGTCCAGAAATCTAGATTATACTTCCATGCTACGTTTTATCTTATTAATGAAAGACTGAAATTTTAAAATTATATACAGTTTTTCTTTGGTGCTTTTAAACTGAAAGATTTCTTTGAAAGCATTTTGTCGAAAAAATATAGAGACATTGCAAATCTTTATTTATTTTTTTACTAAATTTGTTAATAGTTTTATTATCAATACAACGTATTTCAGTGCACTAAAGAAAATATCACTTTTCAATCTAATTTTTACAAATTTATAACCATCAAAATTTATATTAACGTTTCTAAAATTTTACAACCTTCAAAAGAAAATCCGATAATAAAATATTGATATATTGCAATTTATAAAAAAAAAATATTGTAAAATTCGTTTTACTTCCGGCCTATGAGATGATGCTCAAAAGAATACGTCAAATCCCAAAGTGATAATCGATTTGCACAAAATTAAATTCTAATTAAAATTATTATTTGTTATGTACATACTGCGAAATAAGCTCTAAATACGATTACAAGGACTTAACTATTTATATTTCACAACACTTGACCTGGTTCTAATTACATTAAGCCTTTTCAAGTAAATAACTATATTAATAAATTACTACGCGTTGGAACCTTTTAAACTGGTTCTAAATATATCTTAAATGCAGAATTCAGGACATTCAATTTACCTACGCAGTCTTCTAAATTATTTTTGTTTTGGGAATTAAAATACTTCTATCTGAAAACAGCAAAAACACTAAATTCCAGTTCACTGATCTACGCATTGCGAATTTTTTTAAAAGTAACACATAATAAAGTACCCACTCAAAAGTTCTTATTAAAACAATTTTTCGTTAAAATTATTAAAATCGTACGCAGCAAAATAATTAATGAGCACCATGCCTCTTGTAAGGAACACTTTATTTATCAGCTTGGTATATTTTAAAAATGAAGCTACTTGAATAATAAATAAAAATTCAGTTTTCAAAGTGTAAATACATACAAAACATAGGTTGAATTTTAACTAAATAGCCTGAAAGAAGTATAATGAAAACAAATAACAGATGAAAAGCTGATTAATGCATTTTTAAAAAGGTCACATCCTAGCAAAAATTCGGTAATGGATTTTAAAGTGCCTTATTGTCAACGATGTTAAAGCACTTTGCGAAAATATTCAAACCAATAATGTTTTTAGATTTAAATTTTATAATACTATGTTATTATTTTTCTTCAATTCGACATTAGACTCATGTTAATCTATAATTGTGTTTTTTCTGCAATAAATTCGACATTTTTAGGTATTTAAAAATGCATATGGTTTATCATTTTAAAGATAATTCAAACATGGTTATTATTATAAGTATTTTCTTGGATAGCGAAATAGGAAAAACAGTTATCGGGATAATTTTAGAAATAATCCATTAAATATACAAGATAAACATAAAATAAAGCTATATATCTAAATCCTTTTAGAGGTATTTTTATGAAGCATAAAGATTAAATATTCGCGTACTTGGTAATTTAAAAAGATAAAAATTTGCTTTCTTTATTACAACTCGATAATAGTTTCTTTACTTTTGGTTTGGAAAGCTAAAAAAAAAGTTATACTTTTATGGAACTTAAATTTAAGTTCTTTTTAACCTGTATAGCTCGCAACCCAATTTTTTTTATCTGACATAATTTTTTAGTTATATTTTATTATATACTGCATACAAACAATCCCGGTTTACAAAATGTTACAATTCTTAAGAAATACCTATTTTTTATATACAAATCAACTTACAAACCTATACATCTAACTCTAATTACTTCTTTGGAATATCCTATTTTTTTTCCTGGCTTCCCTAAAGGCAACGCCATCTCTTGTTTACCATAACACGTCATAATAATAAGATGGCGTAGATTTATATATTTCTGCAGCATAACTAATGTTTTAATATACATACGTATGGTAATAATTAAGGTTGACACAGAATGTAAGTAAAATGTAGTCCCATAAAATTAAATATCCATGATCATTATTTTTTAAATTTGTGTAAGTTAGCATAAGTAAATAAAAAGAAATCATAAAATTAAGATTAATGAACATTTCTAATTTAGCACTTGTGTTTCTAAACATTAACATTTTGCATACAAAAATTGAACTGTTTTTTAATTATCTGTACTTTTTAAAAAACGAAAGCTTTTAACATTATTTAGAAATATCTTACTTGTATTTTTAAAATAAAAATTTAAAAGTTCGGCACACAGAGGATCAAAAATTTTAGGAAAAAAATATATTAGAGAAAAGTAATAAACCCTACAATAGATAGATTAATTGCCTATTGCAAATGGTTCGTCCTTTTGATCTTGTGCGAAGAACATAATGCCAGAATACTAAATAACTTTGGGAAATATATTCCAGTCTACATCAATTGATTATTTTTAAAATGTCTCGAATATATTAAGGAACATTCTTAACAAGAACATCAGAAATTTTCTAAAATAAGAGAAGTTATTCTAACTATTCGAGTTAAAATTATGCATGGGCAAGCTCCAACTATCAAAAAAAAAATTATTTCAACTCTTTAATTTGTAAAACTGATGCATACTTAATGTCACATTTTAAATTCAGAAATAATTATATTTCCAACAATTTTAAAATATCTTTACTCTTGCATTTTAGAGAGAATAAGTTTTTTTAATTTATTACGAACTCGTTAACATGTTTTTAAATGGAAAAATTCTATTGTTATTCAATTTCTACTGCAAAGTTTTTTTATATCCTATTATATACTCGCATAAACTATAATATTGTGGTTGACTTTATATAAATACGTGTCAGTTTACCTATATCAAATAATAACTTAATAAATTAACAGAGCAACGTTTCTAAATAATTCCATAAATACAAATTTTGTTTTATTTTATCATTATCGAAGCATTCTTGTTTTTGGTGAAACGGAATTAAAAAGTTATTAATTGATATTGGTTTGAATTCAAAGGGGATAAAATAATCTAACGCACTGCATCAGTGTTTACCAAATTTTTCGAACTTGACTTGAATGAAACCTTACACTTTGTCGTATAATAGCTTATTGATATACCAACATTTCAACTTTTACGTGTCCAAATCAAAAGCCCAAGTTTGCGGGCTCAAGTCCTGGCTGAGTCGTCAGATTTTCTGGGTGGAAAAGCGTGGGAGCGCATGTCATATGATTGTGCAGTTTCTCGGTATACTTTAACATCCACAGAGAGCTCAGATTCTTTGTAATCTGAGCGTCAAAATTGGTAACGAGAGTCGCCTAGAAGGTGCCACAAAAAAAGGCTCTCAGTTCTGGGGAATATGACGAATCTACAAATGCTTAGCCACCAATTAAGCAGCCCCGTTAAAAAAAACTCTTCAAATTTTTAAGAATTAAATACGTGATATTCATATGTGTAATTAAAGTATTCAAAGATGTTTTAACACTATTACTATATAATAACTTTGTCATCATTAAACATTCAAACATTGCACAAGAACCTCCATTAAATAATTATAATTAATTTAAATAAATGAGTCTGGAGAATTTTCAGACAAAACAAAAATACATTTGTAAATAACAACGGCTTTTCCTTTATTTTCATGCTTCCTCTCGAAACTTAAATTTCCCATCGCATCACGTGGAAATGCAACTTGCAATCAGTAAATAAATGCACGTGCACCGTTGATTTAAACCTTCTGGACCAAATAAATGTTAAAAATTCTACTCGCAAAGAAACTAGGAGAAAAAAACCATCAAAATAAAACCCAGAAAGAACAGATTCCTTCCTCATAGAAAGAGAAAGGTGCTTTCGGAAATCCAAAGCTAAGGTACATTACTTTGGCTCTTGTATGTACCCATATATTAATTTGACAAAACTGGTACTGACCCCAAGGCCAAGTCGCTTACTTGGCAGTGCTACTCACTGCTATGGTTAGGTATTCGAATCCAGGATTGATTAAGGTTCACATATAGCCTGGTAAGATGAATAATAAGCTGGACAGCGGAAATGGTAAGGCGTCATCTTCCAGACTAGTATATCCAACACAATCCTCATTTAAAATACTGTCTTCGACACTGCAATGGTATCAACGAATTGTGTTGCAAAATAAAAAAAAAATATGTAGATGCATGTTACATCCATCACGGTACAATATCGCACAACTTCGTTTAAGTTCGTTTAGTTACAGCTCAGATGTCGACTTCTTGACTTGAACAAGGTTAATAAATACAAGTTATTAGTTGCTGCTTTAAATCTCTGTAAATTATCTAGAAAGTGTTATACCTAAGAAAATTTTAAAGTAATGCATCACATACTGTGTTGAATTTTCTCATGGATCCTAGAAATAGGCAGCCAGAAACGTTCCAACCAAACCAGTGAGCGGACCGGATCCTTTAATCTATCCTTTGGAGAATGCGAGTTTTGCAATTAGACCTTTCAAATAATATTTTTTATAATTGTCATGCTTTTCGTACATAAAATAAAGGGCTAAGATATAGGGTCCGTTTCGTTCATTGGCGACTTTTGACGATCGTAAATTCAATCGAACGAAGTCACCATTGAACGTACCAGACCCTATATCATATAGTTATGCTTTGGAGAATGTGATTTTTGCAACTAAACCCCTCAAATGTTAGCATACTTTTCGTTCAGAAAAGGTTACAACTTTGTTAAGCCATCCAAGTGATAGACTGTAACCTTTTCACACTTTCATTATGAGGTCCCTTCTTTACTCAATAAACCGTAATCCAAAGGTAAATTGAAAAGGTAGCGAATGTCATGAGAAAAAAGGGAGGCACTTAAATTTCCGGGAGTTCTTCTTGCAGTGTATAAACGTGAATTTTCAGAAGTCCTGTTCGAATAGAATCGTTGTCAGATGCACCTGAAAAATAGATACTGGCAATCTTTTCTGAATACGGCTATTTATAAAACTACATTTTCTACTCACAGACAGAAAGCTTGAAGCAAGCTATAAATCTCATACTAATGAAGACTGATGTCTCGACAATCGATTGCAAGATTTTTTTTCCCTTTTGTACTCACTTTTTTAACAGAGAATCGATAACAAAAGAATAGTTGAAAATAGATCGGGTACATTCCAAAGCGTTATTACAGTTATTCCGATGTTTATTGGTTACCGATTGATAAACGGAAACGTAAATGAAGACAATTTAATCTGTGATGAGGATGTTCAATATTAATTGCCAAAATGTATTTATTTTGTGGAGATGGCATATTTCGTTAAATATTGGTTTTTATTCATTTATCAATACATTCTTATGTTAATGCGTTGAATTTGCGCATGAATAAAAACAATTTAGAAAATTTTAAGGTGGCAATTTTGCAATTATAAGAGCATTGCAATATTTTCGAATTATATGAGTCTGTATGTGGTAAAATATTGTATTTATTGGCTCAGAAAAATATTGCCATCGCACATTTTTTAGAATTGCAACAAGTATAAAGTCATTGCAATTATGCAGTACTCGATTTTTTAAAAAAAAAATACAAAAATTATATCTTCATATAAAAGCATAAACCATTTTTTTGTTTTCTCAATTAAACTTGTTTATGACTTTAGGGTTAATTTCTTTTTTCCTAGAGCAATTTTCCTTTTCTCTTTTAACTAGAAAGAGAATTTAGTTTGTTTTGCCCAAATTTCATTAACAGTGGGACTAATTAAATTAATGCTAAAGCAATTTGCAGGGGCACAAATATTAAGATGCGCATTAGCAGCGAAATATGAATTAAGCCAAATCTGCCTTAATGGATAAGAGGTTAAGCAGACTTTTACGTTGCTTCTGGCATTTAGCTAAATCTCACACATCTCATAAACTTAAACATAAATTTACTTAGACTAGGGTGAGGGAAGAAGGATGTGGCTTATATGCAATTAAGATTCACGAAAAGTTTTATCCTTTTAAAACATAAATTAATTTTTACGGATAAAATTCCAAAGTTTTCTAACTATAAATCCGTTTTACTAGCTTAATGCTTGCCTTTTTTAAATTTCGTAGGAGCTCTGAAGTAGAAAGTTCACAATTTTTAATATGCTTTCAAAACGTCACAAATTTATTGGTGCGTGAATTGCAAAAATCTGAAAATGTTATCTGTTATTGAGGTTATATAACCATTTGTTAGTAAATATTGCTTGTAACATTTAATCTGCTTATTAAAATTCCCTATTTTAATTATTCAGAACCTTATTTTAGAAGATTTTAATAAGCACTAAAAATGATTACTTAACAAATTAAGGAACTATCACTTGGTTCTTTTTACTGGTTTTAAAATTTTTTACTGTAAATGGAAAAGGGACATAAGTGAGAAATATTACTTTTTAAACTAAAACTACTAAAATACGTTAAGGGTTTAGCTCTATTTATTAATTCTTAATATATCAATCAATATTTAGGTTTATAAACAATAAATGATCTATTTTTGCAGTATTTTTTTTAAAATATTGAGTCCTGGGATCCAATCAGTAGCATACAATCAATGATTTTTATAACCAATTAAATTTTTCAATAAATAAAATCATTAATTATTTTAGAACATACCATTGGCGAAACGAACATTTTTATTAATTGATTAACAAAAATTTAAATCTAACGATACCAATATAAGTACTGGTTGGTAATAATTTGAAGTATGCGCTCCTCCACAAGCTGCCCCTTTCCTATCTATCTCAAATTAATGTGATAAAATACCTAGAATATTAAGGACATCCATCCAACTTAGCCAAGAAATTTGAACCTACACCCAACAAAAGAGAAATATAATTTCTCCCATTTGATTTGATTAAGAACATCAACCAGACCCTCAGGACAGAAGGTTGCCTTTCGAGAAGCTTCTCCGATGTAATCAACGAAATGAGGCATAAAACAACGTCCTCCAATTTGTTTCATCACAGCCCTCTCAAGTGGTTAGGGCCACGGATTAAATCCACTGGTAACATCTTCCGAAATTCCATTATTAAAGTTGAATATTCACATAGTGGATGGTGGTTCCCCGTGTGAATCAGTCAATATACCAATACTTGTAAGGAGCGACGTTCCATTAAGAACCTCAGGAGAGGAAGCGTATTGGTACGGAAAAGTTGTAAATATTTGTTTCATAAATAATTTTTATTAGCGAAATATAACGCAATATCATTGAAAATTTGAGTATTCGTAAATACAATACAAGTATAAAATTCAATTAAGTTTAAACCACTTGAGGTTCCCTGAAAAACGTATTTGTTTGCAAAAAAAGTTCTAAAAATATTTTTTGTAAAAAATTTTAAATTATAATTGTATTCACTATTTCTGTCATATTAAGGTCTTTTACAAAATCCTGAACTTATAAATGCAGATGCATAATGTACTAACGGGACTGAAAATCTATTTTCCTCAGGTAAGTTTTCTCTAAAACTTTACAGTTTACTATACGTCTAATGTTAAATTAGTGATGCAAAAACTTCAGTGAAGATCAAAAACTATACTTTAAAATGATCTTTCTAATATTATGAATAAAGGAATACAAAAAGCATGTATTCAATTTCTGGTTTATAAAAATCAAACCAGCTTTAATCCATCTTTTGTATAAACTCTTTTTAACAATATATTTTGAAAAAAGCTTTCCATAGTTATTGGTAGGACAATAACCGTGATAAAAAAAAATAATCATAACACGCAACTCTGTGGTGCATCATTAAAATTCTTACTTTTAAACTTACTATTTCGTAAAATAAATCGAGTTTAAGTTACAACTTTTTCCAAGCAAAGTGGCTAGGATTCTTTGTATCATTTTGTCCATAAAATGGAATGAATGATAAAGTGGTGTGGGGTCTTTCATCGGGATTATTGCCTCAAGTGTATTTTATTTGCCTTTGGAAGTAGCGTTTAGTTTGGATAAAGTACTTTGCTTATACACTTTGTCAAATTCCTGTAATCGATATTTTGTAAATTATTTTTAAATTTATTTTATGAGAAATGTTCTTACACTTTTCTAGCCCGGAGTAGAGTCAAACAAAGTCATAAGTTTCATTTTTTTGCATAAATTATTTTAATTAAATATTTCTGTCGTACAATTTTGTTTATTCAAGTACCATTATTAACTTATTCTTTGTTACAGTTTCATAAAAAGTATTTGTTAGGAAACTTATAAAGTTTTAATGATCAAACTTGATCTCATCCAAAAATGAAATTGAAACATAAATATCAAAATTGTTTAGATAGATCGAGATTTAAAGCACAGAGCATTATTTATTAACATTTATTATAGTTGGTTTCCTTTTCCTAAGTTTTATATTTGTCATTAAATTTATAACTTAAGAACTATAAGAATTATAAATAATTGTAATTGATTTTTCAGTCGAATTGTCCATCTGTATGTCATCAATTTTCATGCGCTACAGATAAGCGTGAAACCTCAAATGGTAGCTTATTATTAGACTAGGTTTCATTTCACATTTTATTTGAATTTATTACTAGAAATATATAATAATTGTTTAAAAAATGGTGAAAACTAAATCTAAAACCAAAACTAAATAATTTTGAAATAATCCTAATTTATATGGGAAATATTAAAGTAAAGACGTATAATATAATAAAGAAAACTCTTTCTTAATTTGGAAAAACGGGACCCTCGGCTAGTTAAAAAATAAAATTTTAAAAAATTAAAATGATCCACGTTTTAAAGCAAGTGAAGTATTTAACGAATGAAAAATCATTTGTTTATATTCCAAATATATATATTTGGTGATTAACGAGTGTGTTCTGAAATGAAATAAATATCAATACATATCAATAAATAGCCCCTTTACGGGAATATTTTAATGATTTATGTAAAAACTATGTGTACTTTAAACGGATGTTTATTTTTAACAATTCATGTAATCACTTACAAAGCATCCCAATATTACAAGCTTTTAAATAAATATCACATTAAAACCTTCGTTTAAAAAAACAACGTTTTTTGTCATTAAGTTTGATATAAAAATATCAAGCAACAGTAATATTTATAAAGAAAGAGATTGAAATCTGATTTGAAAGTCACGAATAAGTATTTCAAGACCCCTGCTGTTGAAACTAAAATATTTTAGTTTCAAATAAAAAAAACCTTCCTCTTTCTTGAAATACATTAAACAGTGACGAAGACAGATTATTTTAGTTTTTTGTGCGATTTTACAATGCAAATGAGCATTTCTTGAATGATAAGAGTGAGTTATTTCGTCTTCTTGACTCGTACAATTCAAATGCTGACAAAGAATATTGAAATTAGGAAAATGTGCTGCAAATATGTTGTGACAGAATGGGGACTTAAAGGCGTGGATATTTTCTTTCAAAACTCCCTGGGCAGTTCAAAAATTTACACATGAAATCACTCCAAACAAGCTATGTATTTTAAAAATTCAATTCAAGATGTTGGTTTCCTAGTCATTTTATTAAATATTAAGCTACATGGGTTTTTTAATCACTTTTAACTGATTACAACCAATAATCAATACTTTTATTCCATTTGGAAATTATAAATAAAAAATTCCAAGTGTAGAATAAAATCTCGTAAAGAACATACATTGCATCTGACAATAATAAAAGCCTATGTCACCATTGCAAATATAGAAAAAGTATCACTGATAATGTAAGGAAATAATAATGTTAAAGTAGCTTAAGCTTGGCAGAGTTTTTTTAAATTACATTTTTAATCCAATATACCAAATGACCCTTTTATAAACTTGATCCATTTATCATACTATGTATAACAAAGTAGGTTTTTCTCGTAATATTCTCACAACATAACTAATTGAAATTGAATACAATAAAAAGTGTCCGAACATTCTTTTAAATATTTTACAAAAAAAATTAAAAATATATTTAAACAAACAACCGCGAATAATGTTTTCCTGCATGCCTCTAGAGAAACAATCTTCATTAGTTTTCTAAAGCAAATCCAATCAATATCTTCCTTTGAACTGAAACTGTTATTGAAAATTTACTGGTGGGTTATTCTCTTAACTGGGACTGACACGAAACTCCCAAGTGACTATTTAGTCGCCCGAAACTTCCAGCGTTTCAAGTGTATTGTTCCATACATGACTAGAAAACATCAGCCTTTGGCTGAGATCCAGTGAAACTTCTGGATCGCCGAAAATGAACTAATTTAAGTTTACGTTGGATAGGATATTGCTTCATTTTACATTTTGAAACTATGAATATAAGGCAAATCATTATAGGGATATCGCTGCCTAATAATTTTGTTTAGCAACTGCCGCAAGTTCATATAAAATGGATTTACATAAATATTGATACTTAGCATAATAGCCTATAATACCAAAGAAAATGAAATGAGACTTACATTTGTAATGAGCTTCTCGTCATCTTAGGGCACAGTAGATATGTATTCAAAATCCTATGAATGTAGCTTTCATTCAAATGTTTTTAGCTGTGTGCAATAATTTAAATTTAAGTTGATTATGGAGTAGCAAATTAAAAAATCCTTGTTAATTATATTTAATGATTCATTTTAAACACTATTTTTTCGTTATAAATATTGTTGTTATAAATGTCAGTCCTAATCAAAGCTAATTTGAGACCCAATTAGTAGTAGACAACAAAAATTGCAATCAGTTAAATAAAAAAACATTAATAATACTTAATTTATTCAATTTTGTTTTTGAAAGGTCGTAGGGGAGACCGGGGCTAGTTTTCCCTTGGCAATATGTATTGCTATTATAATATTTAAAATAACCCATATATGTGAAAAATTTAACAAGTTTGCAAAAGTTTTCAACATAATAAAGAATTTAGCAAAGTAGTACTAATCTCAAGTTTCATTTCTAGATAGTAGATATAGATTTCTAGGTTTATTTTCTAGTTCTATTTTTCTTTTGTTTTGAGGGTAAACTTGTCCATTTGATATCGATGTGAAATTTTTATGAATTGTGCTGCCTTTGCACGTTGTTAATAGAAATATTAAATACAACTACAATTAACTATATAATTTCAAAAATTAACTTTCCAAGAGTACTAAAACTGCATTCTACTGTTTTAAAAATATAATGCAACGTCATATAATTAATAATGCACTCAGTAATCAAGAGACAAATATGAACTAAGAAATCAACATTAAACAATCATGGGTTTAAATGTCAACTAAGAAATGAACATTAAACAATCATTGGTTTAAATGTCAACTAAGAAAAAATCATCATTGATTTTAAATATCAACTATATGTCTGATGCTATATTTCTTTAACAAATTAACTTATTATAAAACTACAATACACTATAATACGAACTATTGTCAAATATCAACTTTTGTAGCCCGTATTTACGTTTTAATGGTCTATTAGTGACCACATGCTTTATCTCCCCCCCCCCTCATCACGGTAAGTGACGTCATGATCGGTCGATCGGAAAAGGGGTGTGACCATCTGAAAGGGTCACGACTGGCGGAGAATTGTCTATATCGATAATGACGGTCGTATATATATTTCTGCATTTCTTATCGATAATAAATCACCAATAGGGGACTGATAACGCGAACGCTCGACTCTAAGAGAGTCATTAGGGCTGGAGATGCACCTTAATTTTTTATTTATAGATGGATGAAGGAGTCCTTTAAATGGCCATGTCATGCATAATGGCCGCCCTGCTCATTATAGAAGCAGATTTTTTTGTGACCCATTAAAGATATTACAATTCTTTTGCAATGACGATTGCTGTGTTCAAATTTCCATTACCTGGAATCAACTGAGGTTTAAGGTTTCTAAGTTTAATCAAGGGAGAATTTTATTAGATGTGACTTCGCAATTATTCGTAAGCTGTGTTATCCTTTCTTACGTTTATTTGGTTATGTGGGGATTGGAATGATCGTTTTAATGAGTATGTTAACTCATCTCCCTCTATAATTGAGCTATTAAGTCAGTTAACTGTAATTAAAGACATCTGGGAGTAATTGTTTGAGTAAGCGAGTTTGGGAATAATATAAAGGTATGAAGTTGCATTGAATATTAAGGCTTATCTTTGATAAAAATTTAATTATTATCGTTTAAGGAGAATTTAGATCATTATTTGAAAGTGAAAACACATAATTTATTAATTTTCCAGGTCTTGTGAAATATTTTAAGAAAACATTCTCATTATTATAGTTACTCAACCCCCTTAAGATATTTTTCGTTTTCCAGAATTTCTTTTTTAATTCAATTATTAAAGTCATTAATGATTAAAGTAAATAAAACTAAATTGAAATAATAGTAGTTAATTGGTTTATGTGTTTATCCTAAAGGAACTTGTTAGCATTTTAACAAAATTGAGTTTGATGGATGCCATACTAGGACTTATTTTCTAAACTTAAAAAAACACGAGACTGAAGAATATGAAAACAACTTTAGCAAACGATTTCTTTAACTAAAATTTAGACTATTTTTAAGTATAATAAATAAAATTTAAAAACCAAAAAAAATTAAAACGTGTATTTATATTTTTAAAAAAATAATTTTCTAAAAAATGATTTAACAACATATTTTTTTTCAGCATATGATATGGACTAAAATTTTTAAAAATACCTATGATGTATTGAATAAAGAAAACTTTGAGTGAAAAGTTATTGCGTTCTCGTTAGAAAAATGATGTTTCAATTTCTCAAAACAAAGTATAAGCAGTCTTTTAGAAAATTAACTATATCCAAATTAAGTAATGAGTATTAAACTTTAAACTATATAAGAAATTTTGAAAAATAAAACGAATTCACGTTGAATATAGTAAGACATTCACTCTGTTTTCAATAGAATAACTTAACTACATTTCCTTGTCAGTTGGCAATGACATAACAGATGGAGGATTACACGTTCTAGAATAATTTGTTTGAGTTTGTCTAACACCACGCGAAAGATTTTCGAAAGTTCCTGAAGTGTTTCGGAAAATCTAGTTTCACATACTTGTGTCAGCATCCCAAATATCAGATAATTTATTCAAAATGCATCATGAAGCTTCCTAGAAATCTAGAAGAGCTATGTATGGAAAGCACACTCATTAACATTAATTTGCACTCATTCGATTTCTCGTAAGGGGGAGTTGGCTTTAGAATATTCCATTTATAGTTGGTTTGTAAACACGGGACATATAAACATTTTTTTATTCACGATTTTAAATTATATAAATGTATATAAGTGTTCAGTAAAAAGTGATATCCAAGTACATTAGTTACCATCATAAAAGTTTAAACATAAAATAAGCTAGATGCACACAAAAAACACTGACTTTATTTTACAGTATATGAGAGACAACAGTTCTTCGGCGATTGAGTTAATGTTACAAAAGAGACGTTTTTCCACTAGAAGAACGGTGTGATATTATAGCTATTGTAATTGAATATTGCCTAGTTAATGAAATATATTTATTGAACGCGCGCACATATATGGCTATAATATTAAATGTGTAGAAATAGTATATTGTACACATATAACAATACATAATTTGATAGCTTTTATTATGGAGGATCGTATAGCTTATTTTTAAGCTTTAATTTTCTTAAAACTACAAACGGTGAATAAAAATCAAGTTATTGAAAAAATAATTATTATATTTGTAATACAGGGTGGCGCAAATAGAAGTGGCCCCGGCGTAAAGATAGGAATGCATTGAAATGCTTGGCTATTATATTGGCCAAAACTATTGAAGCCGCCTGAAAGCCTTCAAGTCGAAATAAGATTATTCAAGCGTGCAATGGTTTCACTTAGCAAACCTGTTTTTGCATTGGTTGGATTGGATTAGCATCACATTAGAGCTACTCATGGACTGTAGGCTTGTTTAGATCTTAGTGCTTGTGTGCTGAGTACAATGTACAGGTGAAGATGATACTCACAGTATAGCAGAGGGTGTTCATTGAAGAAAGTTGTATGAAAACAAATTCTTGGGGGAAAGGTGTCCAGCTGTTAGTTAAAGAATTTGAAGGTGTAAAAGTGCCAAAAATGGGTGCTATGCAACTATTAGTTACAAAATGGCGTCAGACAGAATCTGTTTTGAAAAAGTCCAAAAACATTCCAAAACGGGTCCGCACGCCACATTTTGTGTCTTGCAGTCAATTTAGAATGTTTTGTATGTCTCTTGGATAAATAACGGCCGAAATAATCACTAGTGTGAACTTTTTTTGCACAGCTGTACTAACCTTCAGTTTATATTGTATTTCAACTAGCATATCAAACCATAGCTCAGTTGCCGGCAAATAATTCTCCAAGCGTTTGTTTACGCTTCACATTGAGGCGATCAATAGCTTCATTTGGCAAACCTGTCTTAGCATTGGTTTTTGACTTGGCAACAATTCTATCTTATTCCTATCACCATGACGGACCACTTTTATTTGCGCCACCCTGTAGTAGTAAATTCGGGCTTTAAACAATAAATTAAATAGTAATAAATAATTTAAAAGTACCTACATTAATATAAATGTAATAATTTTGATTCAATCTATATATTGGTTACTTTAAGCTAAATTGTTTCATAATTACAAACTAATAATTTCTCATAAATTTATATCTTTATTTTACAACTCTATTAAAAAGGAAATCAAGTTATAGCTTTTGTTTCTTATTTGGTTTTATCTATTCAAATACGGATTCGAAACGATATTCAAAAATAGAAATGAGAAATAGAAGACCAATAAAACATTTTAGATATTTCACCCTAAAAACACGTACCATTCTTTTTACACACTTCAGTTAACATAGAGCTGAGAAATAATGAAATAACGAGACTGAAGAAAGTCGAGGAAATAGAAAAGCGAAATCAATGTGCCGGCTAGAGAATAATGAGAAGTCACAGATTTATTAGACGGCCTTATCTGCACTCTTCAACAAAGATTACAACGGAAGGCAAAATGAATGAATGGCAATTTATTTCCCCTCGCCCACACATCTTCTTAGGTAGAACAGTATGCCTGAGTTTTAGTTACGTTAAGGGGGGCGATACATGTAAAAATCGAAATTTTTTTATTTCATAAATAATTAAAATAACATTTCAAAAATATGCCTGCAAATTTTTAGAATGAAACTCGCATTATTTATTGATTAAAAACTCATTTAAATTCTTCACCTCACCTCGGCGCTTGAGGGCTTTGTCAAAACTTTAAGCACGTTTATTTCAAAACTACTTTTTTCAAATTGGCGGGCAAGATAACTCAAAAAGTTCTAAGTCGATCATTATAAAATATGGTATACGTCTTCTCTATAGTATTATCTTCTAGTTGAATATCAAAAATGCAAAAAAAAAAATTAAAAATTACAGTTTTTTTACCGAAAAACCTTTGAAAAAAGGGTTAAAAAAATCGAACTTTTTTATTCTGAGGCTTGCCGATTTACAATTTTTCAACTTTTTAGATTTTTTTTTTGGTTTAACTAGAAGATGTAAGTTTTATGAATATTTTCAAATCAAGAATTTTGATTTAAAATCAATTTTGGAGTAGCTAGAATTCCCGCCGATTGATACTTTTATCCGCGAGGGTCACAGAAGATAAGTTACTACGGCGGCCATTTTGAAAAAAAAAACTACAACAAAGAAAATCTAATTTTTGTATTTTAATGTATAATGTATACACAACTTTGAATAATTTTCTGAATTTGAAATTAATCTGAATTTTAAAACGATTCATGTATTTCTTACCTTTTAATAACGTCTCTAAAAAACGATCGAAATTCAGGTGGTTAGATGTGTCGCCCCCCTTAAGCTCACATTTATATCGCAGCTTATATTAACTCATTAACAACTGTTGGTAAGAAAATTTGCTAATTGAAAATTAGCATTATGCTTAAGTTTATCTAAGTGAACAAAATGTAAGACAAACGGAAACCATTGTCTGTAAAATTTATACAGGATAAATTAAGTTGTACGAAAAAGGAATTTTTAAAATTTAAGTTAAGGTTTTTAATTGGAAATGAAGGTGTTAATGGTATTCCCAAAATCGTAGTTAATGGGCAAGTATTTTATTAAAATTCTGAATAATAAACAGAATTAAATAAGCAAACATAAATTTTAGAATTGCATTTGAAAAATTTATTATTATTGCTATATATTTCTTAATGCCATGTCGGAAATAAATTTAACAATCTGCTTACAATTTTCTTAAGAGATAGAGTACCTTAAGAGAGAGTATTATTAAGAGATAAAATGTATTTTATATCAACTATTATTTTAAAAAACTAAATCTGTTACAGGGTTATTTTTAGTATTTTATATGAATTCTTACACACTTTGGTGCACAATCAATTATTGATTATAAAAGTAATGGTTCCAACATTCCTCTATTCCAATATTTCTAACGTTCAGTATTTGAGTAGTATTTTTTAATAAACCATATTGACAATTTTTTATTAAATACTTATTTATTGGAATTTCACCCATTTCAAGAATTAATGTATTGTATCTCAATTTTTACTGGCAAGAGTAGACGATAACGAATTCTTCTCATATGTTCTTTTACATTATTTCTACCTTTGAAATTGTCATGGTTGAAAAAAAACGTAATATTTCCACTATTCATTCAATACAATGTGTATATGATATATGCCATAAGAAATGAAAAGTTGAACTTATATTTTATCACGTTTTAAAATGGAGAAATATTAACTTACGTAGGCATGCATAGAAATAAGCTTTGGTAAACTATACACTTCTAACGATATACAAAGTCATAATTCACATGCGTATAAATGGCATTTTTCCAGAAAACTTCACGCCAAACCCGGGCTCCCTTGAGAGTGATTTATTCTTAAAGTCGCAATGTCTATCTTATAAGAAATAGAACTTAGCTTTCTGTAGGAGTTTCACAAAAAAGTACTATCCATGAAATGAATCATAGTAAAACATTTATTCATTTGTCGAAATTTGCATTCTTATCAATTGCCACATTGTTAAATTACAAGTTTTAATAAACAAAATAGAATTTCGGTACTTTACATCAATGATGGTAAAACACAAATGTAAACCATTGTTTTGATGCTAACCATATACATTTTGAAAATTAAATAAATTAAACTACAAAGCACATAGAAAAAAAATTAAAGACACAAATGTTAGAACATAGTACTAAACTCTATTGACTGAAATGTTTATTTAACATAAAACAAATATGTATAGAAACAACTGCTGTCTTGTTTTTTCTTATTTTAAAAGTAGAACTAAAATTTTTTCATAAAATAACTATCAACAAATACAAAACCCAATCGACTTAGTTTTTATTTTATATTATTTATTTTTAAATTAGCAAATGTAAAATAAGATCATTAAAAATATATTTAAAACAATTAAGATACAAATGCTTTTAGAATAAATTAAAATCATAACGAAACCATTTTAACTGACACTTTCTAAGTCAATAATATCTCAACCGAAAATGAAAGTAATAATTGTGTAAGTGATTAGAAATGTGATCAACCATGAAAATATAAATTAGCGTAACTTTAAATAATTTGAATACAGAGTAAAACTTTCTTGCTGTTCTTCACTCAAAATTTTCACTACTTGCTTGGTTTGTTCAAAATTGCAGAAGCTCTTTAATACATATCTAATAAGATCTCCTGAACTCTGATAAGACACGCTAGAGACCTTATAAATACTCTCAAGGCTGAAATTTCACAAATGATACTTCTAAACACTTCTATTACAAAGAACATATACTGCACTTCTAGTTGGGCACACTCTAATTATCTTCATCGTTTCACCGCTTTACAAATATTCATAAGGTAATTATAGTTTATTCATTTGGTTTTAAGCAAACTAGTTTGAATGAACTTACAATATTCTCCTTCAGTTTATTCCTAATGTACATAATTTTAATGAGTTTTGGAAATTTGAATTACATTATGCTTCCAACTAATAAGAATAGATAGTTCAAAATGAAGCTACCTTCTTGTAAATTGAAAATTGTACTTTCGAAAGTACTAGACAATATAGAACGAACACTATCTTGTTACGATATGGAATAGTTTGATTTGTTTTGAGTTGTTTGATGTTGTAATTGTCTTTGAATTTCAAAATATTTTATTCATTAATAAATGTTGAAAATTGACAAGAATATTGTTAAAATGGAAAACTTTAAATTTATTTTTCCACAAAGCTCAGAAGTGTCCTAGCGCCAACTGGTTACTTAGTTATGAAGCAACACGTCATAAATGACCCACAAAATCGTTGCACAGTCGGTCTTTTCCTATTGTCGTTAGAAATGTTTCTTGTCTAAATGAGAATCGGGGCCCGGATGGCCGAGTGGTTTGGACCATTACGCTAGCAGTCTGCGCGCTGTAACGGGTGCGGGTTCGATTCCCGCCTTCGCCCTGGATGTAATTTCCTTTCTCTGTGACAGTAAAAAAATTCTTTATATGTCTGTCTTACTTGACGATGGCTTATATAAGCGGGTCTCTGATCAAGCACACAAGCCGGAATATATATGTACCTACCCCTACCTCTAAATGAGCATTTTCAACGTTGAGTAGCATTTCATGCTTAGATTGAAACTGAAATTAAACGTTACATTGTTGTACTGCAATGTGATTCCTCTTTCTTTACATTACTGTATTTGTTCTCAAATTAACTTAAGGTGGCCGTATAACACGAAATTTGGTAAAATTAAAAAAAAATTAATTATTCAAAAGCGCAATTCATCGAATTCATAAATCAGCAAAAGTTTTGTTTCGCGTGTAAATAGAAAAAAGTTATCACTGTTTTAGTTAGCATTGACCTGACAAGTTTCCTGACAAAAGACAGTGACAATACTTAAAAATATATATTAATTGCAAATAAAACAATAAAACATTAAAAATGGTCTGGGTAATATATTTGTGTGTGTGTGATTACCGAATATATACTTTATCGCAATATACTTCTCTTCTTAATACTATATCGAATTATACTTTATCGCAAAACACATTTTCTCCAAAACTATCGCTTCAAATTGTTTCAATTTTTAATTTACATGTGTTCACATAGTGTAAATGAAGATTTTGGACCTTGATCAAGGTCATATCTTGTAATCATTTAATTTTGTCTCTATTTGAAATTGAAATACAGCTATTTTTACCAGCTGAACTTGATTTTTTACTTTAAATGCTAATGGAGCATGTAAATTTTAGGACAATTATCTAAGGGTGGTTCATGACCTAACACATTTATTTATTTCGAGTTTCCAATTTGCATAACTGAAATATCTACGTAAATGTTTTAGTAATCGTGTTCTGCTCAAAGGCCGTTTTAGGCAAACATTTAATTAAAATCTTTAAAAAATCCTAGATGGAAACTTTTATTTTTTTGTCCATTTCACAATTTTTCAACTTAAAAGGATGTCATAAAAGCTATAAGAATTTTATTTTAGCCATTTCAAAAAAATGGGTCGTCAAAGGTATAGGGCTACCTTAAATGTCTACTCGCCAAGTTAGTATTATTGTCAAAATGTGGGGACGGAACAGATTTTTTAAAACTTAAAGGGTCACAAATTCTAGCAATGCTTTGTAAGAAACTTCATAGGAAAATGTGCCCCCTGACCTTTATAAACTAACATTATTATTTCAAAAAGGGTTTTTTGCAATATAAAATCTAGCATTATAGCAATATATAAAGTTCTAGGTTTAAAGAAAGTGTAAGCTCAATTTAAAAAAATCTACATAATAATAAAATAAAGCAGATAGAAGCTAATACACTTCTTCAGAAATAAATGCCACTCTAGTTACTATCAGGAAAAAGTATTCAAGAACTTGAATAGTCCCCGCAGTAGAACACGAATGATTACCGATCGAGAAGTTAAGTTATTCAAAAATCTCCTTTTACAAATATTGCCAGCACGGCTTTCCTTCTGCTTCAAAGCATATACTCTAGCACAGTCTGCACCAGTGGAGGACTTTTAGACTTTATAAAGAGGCACCTCCTATGAAGCACATAAAACCTAGTACTAAAAAAGGCAAAGCAACTATTGACTGATAGGCCAGTTAGAGAGCAGTTGAAAATATAATATGGTTTCCAAAAAAAACTGCAAAAGGGATTTGATATTTTAAAAAAGCATAATCCTTGTTCAGAAGAAGCTTGACTCCTTTTTTTCAAGTGAAAGAGCACGAAATCTTAAAAACAAAAGTTATACGTAGCTTATATCCAAATGGTAAGAGGTTAAAAGTTAATGTATTTATTGCTTCAAACTTTATGCAACACATAAAAGTGGGTGCAGCGTGAAAATCCCAGAGATTGGTGCGTAAAAAGACTGGTCCAAAGAGGACGTTACACTTTTTTTTAAAGTTGTGCTCAGAAGTTGAAGACCTTTTGAAAATATCTTGGAGGAGAGTGTTTTTGAAAAATGTTAAGTTACGCACATTTTTGTATAAGAAACTGACATTTTATTCAATGTGTTTCAACTTTATGTATATACTTTATTATATCATTATAGTTTTTAAAAAATAAAAGATAGATAAAAATAACAAGCAAAATTTATTAAATGTGTTAAAAAATTTAAATAATATTTGGAAACTTTGCAGCACACATTTTTAGCAGGCATGGAAAAAAAATTCCAACTCACCATGCTTGGACTTAACCACCTGTTGGATTTTTTTTTACTGTTTGGAAAATTAGTACTACTAGTACGTAGATAAAAATATTCGAAAGACAATGATATAGCACGGCATCTGATTCATGTCGCTCTGGATCTGGTCGAAAACATCGGAAAACGAGAGAAAAGGAAATAATAATTAATCACATTAAAATAATTACTAGGATTAATTACAAATAATAAATCATAATACAATTTTTACGATATTTTCTTTTCTGCCTTTCCGAAGTTTTCATTTCGACCCAGAGTGTCTTGAAAGCTCCCGGTCGGACTATATTCTTTCTCAAAATTTAATAAAAAAATGTTAGTAAAAATGAAAAGTCTGGGCCTGCCTAGAATATCCTAATTATGACAACGATTAGAAAACACTTTTTGTTTTAGTATGTGTTCAAAAAAATAAGTTTTATTTGTTTTTTAATAATTTTTTTGAGTAATAACTTTAATTTTATAAGTTGTTAAAATTAAATAAATTTGAAAAAATACCTTTCTATACTCTGTCTTCATTCAAACAATAATTTTACACTGAAAATAAAACCATATATT
Organism: Oedothorax gibbosus; assembly: GCA_019343175.1. Lineage (NCBI taxonomy): Eukaryota > Metazoa > Arthropoda > Arachnida > Araneae > Linyphiidae > Oedothorax > Oedothorax gibbosus. Next base: position 10,151,091 of record CM033282.1, on the reverse strand, counting down.
TTTCCATTTCAAAGTACTTTTGGTTTTCGTGTAACGCAGAATACAAATTTGATATCCTTTCTTCAAAGAAATATACATTTTTAAATAAAAAAATGTTTACTTAAAAATTTTTTATAAGAAGCAAATGTTACAAAAATGACTTAGTATCAAATTTCTTTTATGTAAATTCTGAAGTAAATAAGAACATACTCTAAAAGGAAATAAGATTGCTCAGAAGGCACATATAACTTTTTTTTATTTAATGATTTTTTTTCTATTGAAAACAAGTCTTTTCTAAGAATTGAAAATGTATATCGAAGTTCAAATGAAACTATACATTTTCCATAAATTTGTTATCATTCCAAAAATATAGTTTAAGATTTTATTCAAATCATGCAGTAATACTCGTAGTGAACAATGGTAAGTGGCATTTTATATTAAGAAAAATTTTAAACAAATTGCATTGCTTTAAATGTAAATAAAAAAGCACACAAATAACATCATTTATAGCGTGCAATTTAAAATAGTTTCATAACTCGTTAAAAACGACTTAATCTGTAAAGTTATTTATCACATGTATCAAAATCCATACATTAAATTACCAATTGTTTGAGTTTTAAATGTTTTGAATGACAACAAATATGAAGAATATTATATGAGAAAGGGCAGTGGAATATGACACCAATGTGTCAAGACCCACTATGTTCTCACAATTCATTAGTAAAAAAAATCAGCATAATCTAAGCTATAAATGAATCGTTTTTTGTTAAAAGGCGTAATTTAACGAAGTAGAAGTTCGCTTGTGCCCTTTCCACAAAAACTGATTTCAAACTACAGTAAAGGGGTATAATATTGTGTTTTAGTAAAGATTTTTCTAAAGCAGCGTTTTTCGTTTTTCATTTACTACTTAAAAAACACTTTGACCGACTTAAAGGAAGTGAATATCAATTCCAGCTGAAACATGGAGGTTTCTTTGATGAAAAATCATTTGTGCCATACTTATGTCACTTCCTGGAAAGCACTAAACATATTTCAAAATGATTTTAATTAACTGATATTTTTTATTTCTGCAGCAGTTTTTAGGATAGAAAAAAGAAGGTGTGTAACAGAAATTGTCACACCGAACCTCTTTCACACAAAATTCATGCGTTTTGCTAAAAAAAAACATTTGCCATTAGTTCTAAATATTAAACTATGACATGTCAAATTATTCTTTTTCAATTATTTTCTTTCAAATATTCAATATTTATCCTTTTTTGTCGGCTAAATATATTTGTATTTGGTAAAATAAATATGTACTATTGCTCACTCTTAAATACAATTTCATATCAACATACAACAACATTCAAACAATTTATCACCTTCAAAACATAACTCTATCAAGTGATTTTAAAAAAATATTACCAAAAACAACGAAGAAAACTTATACAAAACAAGTGTATGAGACGTCACTATTAATTAATAAACACAAAATTAAATTAAATATTACTTTATTGCTTTATTTGCTATATCTGCTTTTCAAAATAAAAAATAGAACCTTTGTTAACAAATAATGGAAACCCATTGGTTTATTTCAGGTGACGTAGTTTTTTCCAGCTTTAATTTCTGCACTTCCTTTGATTTATGCTCCGATTGGTTCTCTGTCCTAACGTAACATTGATTAGCCGATCGAGACTCAAGAAAGAAATTATTTTTATACAACATTTATGTTGCCCCTCAAAACCTTAAACATGCGATTCCAATATTTGTTATGTCATTTATAACTTATTTACACTGCTCAAAACAATTAGGGGAACCCATAGTTTAATCCCTTTCACCCCCCAGTGATTCCATTTTGAATCATCAGCTTGCGATTTTTTTGCTCACTAAGTTGAGCTCGAACTTATTTATCGTTAGATGGAAGAATCATGTCTTTTAAAGAATTAAATAATATTTGTTTTAAATAAATGAAAATATGAAAAACATGGTTAAATAAAATTTACTCCCAAAAAATATTAATAAATTGACCCTAAATTCTTCCCGTTTGCATTCTTAGATGTTTAAAAATTGTTTTTAACTATTTTTAAATAATAAAGTTTTAAACAAATTATTGTTATAATTTATTCAAAAGTTATGATTCCCATTTTTACCCTCTTAAATTTTAGTTAAAAAATTTTAAAAAAATTCCCTGTTTTTTACCATTTCATTCTGGATGCATAATGAATCTATTTCACAAATTTTAGATTTTTAGAATAAAAAATAAGAAGTTGGAACTGAAAGGGTTAACAAAAGTACGCAAAGTGCTCCCCTAATTGTTTTGAGCAGTGTATATCACAAAAATTATTTTCTTTAAAAATTTAATTCTAAATAATTAAAGTTTCCCGGGTGATTGTTGAGTGGCAATCTAATGTTATTGAAAAGGGTAATAAATATTTTAGGTGTTTTTTTATTTTAAAAATACTTCTAATTGTAATCTAGTATATAGCCTGGCCTGATTTTTTCTTCTCCAATTTGACGCATCACACATGTCTGTAAGATTTGTGTTTCGATCTCTGAAAGTGGGTGACGAGCGAACAGACAGACAAAATGATTATAATACCTTCCCACTTTTAGCGTTATAAACGTAGTGTGGAAGCTAAAACTGAATGAGTCTAGATATGCAATGTCAGCAGTATCGTCTCAATGCGTAATATTTCTATATTTCTATGCATTCAATCATTTTTAGCTATTAACTTTGTGGCCGGTGATTTTAAGTACGAGTTAAACCTGCATTTTTAGCCCAATAACCTGGTGAAAGATTGCTATATTATGCAAACTACGATTTTTTAAACTGTTTCTAAGCACTTTCCAGAATGTATAATGTTCTAGAGTTTTTTTTATTTTAAAATATCTGTTTTCCCACGTAAAAGCAATGATGAATTTTTTTTTCATTTTTCTGCGAACTGCAAAAGAAAGCTGTCTATTTACTATATTTTTAAAAAAAAAACCGGCGGGGTAGGCTCCTGAAGATAATAAGGTCCCATCCTTTAGTTTTTGCGACTCTTTCAATTTAATCTTAGCACGTGTAACTTTTTTCTATAGGTTATAAAGTTTTTTCTTGTTTTAAAGGCTACCTTCCTTCTGTGTATGGCTCGCAGAAGACACAGATGTCATGAAACAAGAAAACTAAATATCTTAAATTCTTTTGTAGATAAAAACAGAACTTCGATGTCAAATTTTAAATTATTCAGAAATGATTGTATTATTTTTATGATTAATAAGTTTCTTTTAAAATATTTTGTGTCCCGGACCTAAACAAGTTTTGAAAACATAATAATTTGTATAAAATTTTCCATAAAAATGTTCCTTACTGCGCTGCGCGTGCTTAGATAGGGCAACATTGTTATCAAAACTGTCTAGTTTTATGGCGAAACGTTACCTTGGCAGAGTAATGCATCTAGAGAAGTGTATGTACCAAATCCTTATCCAGAATTTCTATCCATTTGAATCCTTTTCAGGTGGTAAGTATTACATATTCAGAGGGAAACGTGCTGTTCTGAATTACGCCATAGCTTCTGTCAAAATATTTATCACCATTGGCGGCTGCGAATATGCATAATGACGTCGTTAACTCAAAGGTGCGTCTCAGTTGACGCACACTAGAGGAGTGCGTAGTATTTCCCTCGATGTAACAACACCGGGATATATTTCGAAGTGCCATAAATGGGAAAGCATTATGAGCATGAGGGCTCGAATGGAACGAAGTCGATAGCAGAAGAATATCGGATGGAAAATGCTCAAGGGGCTTTGATTTCGGATGCTTGCAAGAAAGATTGGCTGAGAAAAGAAATACATAGATTTTGCACTCATAGTTGTATATCCTTTACACTCCTGAAAAAAATCCTAAGCATATATTATTTATGTAAATATTTTTTCAAACAAAATTATAGATTTAAAAGTATGTTTTGCAAGTAATTTTGAAAAAAAATGGAGTTTAACATTTGCTGAGGGGCATGTCAATTTAGTGGAATTTGAGATTTTAAGCAGTAAAAAATATATTTTAAAAATTGTGTGTTAGGAATAAACAAACAAGAATATTCACAAGTTAGTTTTTTTGTAATTCATAGTCCATTCTAACATTTGTTTTAATGCCAAATATGTTATACATTTACTGCTGATTAAACTTCCTAAGTAATTTTGTATACAATTATTAAATCAGCAGCTTTGGTATCGGTATTGTTAGAAAACTTGAACATTCTTGCTTATAATAGAAAAGTCAGTTTAAGAAAAAAATTATAATTAAGTTGCGAAGAGAATTCTACAAAAGTCCACATAGTTGTACCTTTAGAGCAAAGAAGATATACAGTCCCTGGACAAATTATTAGACGCACTGCAAGATTTCATGTAAAATATTAATTACCGGGTGATAGTGTACCGTTTTATTATTTTAAATTAATTTGTTTGTTATTTTTATATTATCCAATCAATTACCGATTTATTTGGAATAAATAAAACAGCATTAATTTAGAAAAGCATAAGTTTATTAAGTTTTAAAGAAAAGTGAAATTAATGTTAGTAAAAGTCAATATTTATAGTTGAGCCACCTTTAGCCGCTATCAAAGCTTTAATTCTGCCCGGCATGCTATCAATGCAAGACTGTACCGTCTCCTGCATTTGAGGATGATGATTCCATACATAAATAATCTTTTCTAGGAGCTGGTACAGGTTTGTACTTGTTTACGTTCATGTATCACTTTGTAAACACAGTGTTGCCATATGTTAAAAATAAATACAAATATGTAGTCTACAACAATTCTTTTAAATAAAAATCAATAATATTGTAGTTTAAATATACCATTATTGCATAAAAACGCTTAAGAAACATAAAATTACTTAAAAAAATAAAATAGTGCGTCTAATAATTTGTCCAGGGACTGTAGAAGTAAAAGAAAAGGCAACACGTTATACCTTTATTAATACAAATGAGCATGCTTAACAATCATAAAATGATTTGATAAAACATCCTGTTCTCCATGAGGTAATATATAACTATAATCTTTAATATACAGTAACAGCAATAAATATTTTGACAAAGATATTTGCATCGCTTAGTAGCGCAATAGCGCGTTCCCCCAAGTAAACCGCTCATTTTTTATCACTGCAGTAGAAGACTTTAGTGCAAACATTTGCTTTGCTATTCGGTATCCGCAAGATGGTGGTGAGTATAAAATTGAAAATGGTGTTTTTGTTGCAACAAAAGTATTGTGACATTTATTTTGACGCTTGCATGTGTTTCTAGAACAAAGTTTTTTTGGACAACATTTTTGCTAGAAATCGAGTTTCGCTTTTTTTTCCAATTTTCTACTCACCACCACCGAATAGCAAAGCAAATGTTTAGACGAAAGTCTTCTACATCATAAAAAAGAATGAGCTTTTGCGCCCACTAGCGGTGAAAATCCCTTTGCCAAAATGCTTAGTGTCTCTACTGTATATAAGCGTCAGTAGCTCAAAAAGCTTGTCAAAAACTTTTAAGAAGCTATTAAAATATTAAAGTTATTGTTGTTAAATATTATATAAAATGTTAACTAACAATGGTTGTTTTTAACTGATATAAAATGTTGTAAATAGTTAACTAACAATCAACACAAAATGTAACTACCTCGTTAACTAAAATTTCTTGGCAGAGTCTAATAATCACGTAAATTTAGCGTTTCTATTGCATTTGATATTTGAAATTGTATAAATCCTGTAAAATGTAACTCAAATGTGGAATCGATCAATTTTTACCTTAAAAAATAAGATTTAAATATTGTTCATATAACAATTATTTCACAAAATGTCTCCCGAAACACACTTCCGAGTAAAATTTGTTATATAAGAATCTCAATGGATTTTATATCTTGTCAAAATTCTCAAAAAAAATATAAGCGAGGAAAATTATAAAAGAGTACATCAACAGCTAATGAACTGCAATTGAATACACAAATATAGTTACATAATTTTTGTACCAGGTTATTGTCTAATTTAAAACCTTAACCAAATAAAAAGTTTAATTATACTGACGCATGTTTTTAATACCGTACTTCTATAAGCCATTTTCGTTATTTTTCTCTCTCAATATTTATTTTTTAGAATTTAAAACAATGACCAAAATATAAAACAATCTTCTAATTGCGTTTTATTAACTAATTTTCTTTTGAAATGGAAAGTATAAAGTAGATTCACAAATGTCTGAAATGACGTCTTAAATTTATTATCTTACAAAGATCTTTCAAAATTAGTAAGCTATAAATATTCAGTGGAAAAATAGAGAGGATTTTTTAAGCATATAATTACACATTCGAAGTCATTAGTGGTATGGTTTATTGGTATTATAATGACAGTCACAAACTCTTTATTTACAAACAACAATTCTTATGAATTAATAATTACATTCAAAGTTCATTATTGTATATATTTAAAATATTTACATGAAATCTTAACCAGTTCGGATAATATGTTTCCCAAAGTCATAAATTTTTTAAACAACTAACTACATAGTATAATTTGCATCTTTTAAAATTCACCTTTCAGAAGTTAGAAGAATAATTAGTTACATTTTTATTTCGGTACCAATTTATATCTTAATACAGCTTAATCAAAATGTATATACTTGTATACTTGACAGAATTCTTTTTCCAAAAACTTGGACCCTTTTTCGCATTCAGTTTTCGAGACATCTAACAGACCCGAAAAATTATTAACTTCAATGCACTTTCTAAAACTTTCCTTGTTTATTCATTATTCTGCGCAATGAAATCCTTTATTACTCTCATAAACTCATTAGCACAAGGTTTAAATTAAAAGCTAGGCAATTTTTAATTATAAAGTAACGAAATGAAGATTATTAAAAACTTCGGTCATATTTACTAAGGTTGTAGTTAGATATTTTATGGAGAAGTTCATTTACTGAAATAAAACTAAAATATGTTATTGATTTATCAAATAGCGGAACCGTGTAGTAGTAGTAGAAATCGTCATATTTTTTTTCACATACACTCGTGTCTAATGAGAAAAAGGTTTTGCCAACCAGTTATACCTTAATGTCAAATATTTCAAGAACAATTAATAATTTGTAAGATAACGTTTTTCTATTTTCTAATTTCCTAGTTTTTACGACGAAATTGTATTTATTTCCAATTAAGTAAATGCATGTTTGCACTTAAAGGTGTTTATGGCATGTTTCAATACATATTCAAGAAATCACTACTTAAAATAGATATTTTGGCTGCTGTCTTTCGAATATATTCACAAAATTCAAAAAAAATAAGGTGCGCACAATTCTTCTACTCTCTTAATATATATATTTTATTAAAAATGATTCTTTGTAAATATTAAATGTTAGAAGAATCTTATCGCGCCACATAAGAGGAAAAGTTACTTGTCGCCAAAAGTCAATTTCTTAGTCGAATAATCATGCAAATTCAACGTTTTTATTGCATTTGAAATTGTAAAAATTCTGTAAAATGTAACTCAACTGTGAAATCGATCAATTTTAACCTGAAAAAGTCAAGATTTAAGTATTGTTTATACAACAATACTCTTTCAAAATGCCTCCTCTGTCACTTTTCCGAGTAAAATGTGGTATATAAGAATCCCACTGGATTTTATATCTTGTCTAATTACCCAACTAAAAAGGTATTTTAAATTTATTCTTACACTTATCTCAGAGATAATTCCTATTCAACAGAAAGGAAAGAAAAGCTACAATTTATGCTTTGCCTAAACATAAATGTCGGAAATTGTAGCTTATTATAACATCCAAAGCGGTTAGATTTTCAAATCTCTGAGGACATTGCATGAATATAAATTGCAAGTTAAGAATCTTATTGTACTCTCAGAGAAATATTTTAATTTTGACTGTGTGTGGGTTGATATAATTAGGACGTTTTTTTAAATAATTAATGTAAACAATTCAGCTTGTATGTTCGCTTGTTTTCGTTCGCTTTACTCAGGTAAGCATACATTTATTTATGGTGTAAATAAAGTTTGAATCACTCCACAACTATGTTCAAAAATATATACAGTGCATTATTATAGGCAAATTAAATAAAAATTATCTTAGTAATAAATATATTACGTTTCTTTATTTACATATTAATGCAATTTAAAGAGAATATATAAATCGTACATCACTTGGCATTTATATACAAATTATTAAAAAATTCATTTATGAATATATTAACATAAAAATAATTATTGCAGACAATTTTATTGAATACCCACTGCCTATTACACTTTCAAAATCCTATTTGCCTAATGTAGATTCAAATTACAATGTAAATTAACTTCGTTTTGCATAGTCACTGAAATAAAGAGTTTTTAGATAGTTGCATAATTATTTTTTTAGATTTGAAAAAAATCATTAAATTTAACATTGAAAAATAATTTGTGCTTGATTTTTTACGTTTTTTGCATTTCTATATGTGTTTTATTATTTTTTCTAAACATGTGATGCAGTAATAAATATTATCTCTTATACTTTACTTAAATCACTTGAAAACTTCTTTTTTTAAGGATCAAGTATATCTTTAATTGAGAAAACTTATTCTCCTTTTTAATTGTTATGAAAAAATTCAATGATTTTTTTTATATTAAAAGAATACTACATCATAACAAGCAGCTTTTAATATCAACTAAATTTGGAAAATAATATTTTTTTATAATTAATTTGAATTGTTTAAAAGCATTTGCATCAAGTGTTCCTGAATGGGTATCGTTTCGTTTTAATGAGTAAGACTTGGTCCCTATTTTTAAATTTTTAAATGCCGAACATTTTTTTTTTAATTCATAACAAAGAAAAATACTACATTAAGCAAATAACTAAAGCCTTTATTAATGACTAAATACTTCCTTCACAAAATTATTTTTAAAAATTATAATTTAAAAACAAAAAGCCATAAAAGAACTCTATTCTATTAATACAGTTGCTTTGTTATTTTAGAAACTAATTTCATTCCATCATTATTTAAAAACTATAACAATTTACCTATTTAAAAGAAAAAGTTTTTAGCTATTCAAATTCTATAAATGATTTTGTAACTTAATGCATACATAATTTTTTTTAAAAATCATATAATTATAAATAAATTTTTCAACAAACCAAAAGTTGTTATTCCCATTTCTTTCGTCCACTTACTATACAATTCTTGAACATAGCAAAAATTAAACGTAGAACTTTAAAAACGTATTACGTAATTAAAATTTAAAAAACATAAAATATAACAAAATGTGAGTAAAGATGTAGAAAGTGTCGATTATCCATTGCTTTAAAACACGACAAAGGTACAAAAAATGTCTTTTATTGAAATTTTCAATTAATACAAGAATGAATTTTCAATTAACTATGTTAAATAGGAGTTGAAATAAATTGCAACTGAACAAATATTTTTGAAAATATTTGCAAAATAATCAGGCCTGTTGCGTAAGAACCGCATTTCATTTCATTTATTTTCCATCAAAGCGCAATTATTTAAATAAAAACTCGTTTAAACATAAATTAATATAATTGAGGAACAGAGCTTATTTGAAAAACAAAACAGTTCATTAAAGCTTAAATGGAATACAATTACAAACTTCGAGATAAAATGTTATTTTAAATTTCCATTGCAATAAGCTATTAAAAAAATTGAAATTGTAATCTTGTTCATGTACTTTAATTTTCTATCACATCACCGACAAAATCAACTGTATTTTTAACTTGAATTATAAATATTAAAATAAACTCTTTTACCTGCCTTATTTGTGTAGCAAATAAAAAAAATTGTCATTGATTTTAATGTGATGCAATACTGTTAGAAATTTGGAGCTTGGATTCACCAAAATTCCTAGTAGCTGCTTGGATTCCTAGTAGCTGCGTGATGAAATGTTTCACCATATTTTCGGTATACGGTTGAACCATTTATCGGAGTTTGTTTCCAAAACCTGAAAAATGGTTCAACCTAATACCGAAAATATGCTGAAACATTTCACCAATAGTAGCTGCGTGATGAAATGTTTCACCATATTTTCGGTATATGGTTGAACCATTTATCGGAGTTTGTTTCCAAAACCTGAAAATGGTTCAACCTAATACCGAAAATATGCTGAAACATTTCACCAATAGTAGCTGCGTGATGAAATGTTTCACCATATTTTCGGTATACGGTTGAACCATTTATCGGAGTTTGTTTCCAAAACCTGAAAAATGGTTCAACCCAATACCGAAAATATACTGAAACATTTCACCACACAGCAAGTATGAACAATTATTATGGTGAAACCAAGAACAAAATTTTTACCAACAGTGAGGTTTATATACGAGAAACTACAACGAATAAATTTGATTAATAATTAAAATGTAATCCCTTAAACAACTTGGCTGTTTAACAAACTTTATATCGTACTGCTATCAACACAAAGTTTAGCTAAACTAAACATTAAATACTGCGGTTGAGAATTAAAAAAATATGTGTGTGTGTTTGTATCCAATTCAGACTGTACTTTCATCTGCTCCTGAATAACTTCATAATCATATTGTAGTTAAGCAAAACGTTGTAACTTTTAATTAAATAAATGTTTTTTTTTTTTAAAAAAAAGGGAGTAAGTCCACAGAATAGTTCTGCGCATGCTTTTTTTTACAAAAATGTTGGACAGTCGAAGCTTAGGAGGAAGTTCTTCAATGTACTTACCCCCATTGACATTTAGGGATTTAATTGTAAATGCAGAAAAAAAAATATTTAGTTTTCGGATGTATGTATTAGTAACCAACGCTATTCTTCTTCAAATGTTGAGTCGTATACAATATACGAATATGCCTTAGAAAACATCTTTAATGTATAGCAAGTCTTTATAGATAGCAATCTTTAAAACACACAGATTGAAGAGTTTTGAAAAGTAAATAACAAAAACAACAAACTTCTTTCTTTGTGTAACAATGGTTTAAACTTCCACTGGAGACCATGTAAGAATGCCTTGAGTAAATTTTTTCCCAAGTAGCGTGGAAGTGGATTTAAATTTGTTTGCTCAATGTAGCTTTTTTATTCACAAATGAGCTTATAACAATGAAAATACATTAAATGATGCATCACATGCCTATAAAGTTTATTAAGTGTAAGAATACAGCTTTTTATGGAAGCTGATCCAATTAAAAATTGACTGCATGTATATTGAATTAAAAAAGCTTTCAAAATCCTTTTAGTGTCTAAAACGGAATAAAATCATTAAATACCTATAAAACATCCCTTACTTGTCTATGGAGTATGTTGAAAGGAAATAGGCATTTCAAATTTGAACACTTAAACATAATTACTTTTATTTTAAAGCATTTTTAATCTTTCAATTCACCATATAAAACTCCATGCACATCTTATTAATTTTTTCGTGTGAGAACTAATTAAAAAGTTTTGATATTTGACCTTGATCAATAAATTAGCTTCACTCGTATTGAAATTGTATATTAATTTTTTGGGGGACTACTATCGCAAAATAACCATAACCAATCACACGTAATTTTTATCCATTTAAGTATCTAGAAAAATTCTGGAGAAATTTTTTACAACATTCTGCTATAGTTTTTAGCGGTTATTCCTCGGTTATTAGTTCTTCCAAGTATTTTCTTTGTATTTTTTATGAAATCAGATTCACCTTCAATCAGTCTGTTCGATTTTATGTATAGAAATCGGACGAATCATGCAATAAACTTGGAATTTGATGCTTGGAAAGCAAAACATCTGTTACTTTGCGATTTGAGTCCCATCATATAGAGTTAACGAGTTTTTGATTGTCTAAACTCTCCAAAAGCATTGTCGAGTTTTTGAGTTATTTCACGCAGCTTGAACTCATGAAGATTAATACTATTATCGATCATTATAGAGAATTTTCCCTCGAAACTCCTAACGACAAATGGTATTCAAATTGGAAAGTTAGTGATCCAATGCGTTAGGCGAAAAACATTTTTAAGGCCATCAGCAGAAATTTTTTAAATACGTAATGTCAAGATTCAATATTTTCATGTTATTTAAATGCATTTAAATAATCAATTATAAATCAAACTAAATTTACTTCAGTATATTAGTTTGCATATTTTAGGTATTTTGAGGAAATATGCAAATTCCTATTTCTCGCACTTCTTTCTCTTTTAGTTTTTAATTTTTCTTACTTTCAACTTTGAATTTCTATTTTTTGTTTCTAATTTTTATTGCAAATTAGTTATTAACAAAGAATGTTTTTTAGATCTTACTTTACAGAAATAATAAAATGTTAGCTTTACCTCATTTTCAAAAGGATATAAAGACACCAAAAGGTGCTTTTAAAACTCCTTATTTCCTAAATGCCCTTTAATTGACATTGGGTTACAGATTTTTAAATTATGTACAACAAATAAAAGTAATACTTAAATGCATTACTTTCTAAGCTTCATTGACTCAAATTATTGTAATTGGTTTCTTACTAATTCCAAAACAAATGTTTGTTTCATCTTTTTATTACAGATATAAATATATGTGTGTTTATTTTACTTCAAAACTTCTATGTGTGTGTTAATGACACTAAAACTTATTTCAAATATTAAACAACTAAATAATATGATATTTTAAATTCTGTTGCAACAGTTTTTACTTAAGTTTCGACGTAAATATAAAGAAGATCAGAAAATAACCCTTTACAAATTTTAAACCTGAGAAACAAAAAAAATATATTTCATTTCAACCGCAATGGTTAAACTTTTTGACATAAAACATTAAGAAATTACATTAATTGTTCGGAAGTACGTAAACATCACATTAACGGAAATTTGCAAAAGTCAAATAGAAATTCTTTCCACTATCTTATTTAATCAGCCTTGCGGATTACTTTTGCGTGAATATTTAGAACCAAAAAAACTAATTCATTTGAATATGTTATTATGCAAGTCATGAAAACGTCTCTCCCTTTTCTATAAGCCCCCTTTTCCAAACATATTATTAAATACTTCCAAACATCATGTAAATAGGTTACAGCATTAAAACGAAGACAACAATTCTAGACGAACACTAAAATATGCTGGAATAGGGCTTAATTTTCTAAAATGAAACTACTATGCAAAAAGTTGAGCATAAATGTAGTTTTTTATGGTATCGCTTTACTACCCAGGCTACTACGTATAATGCCTCTCAAATAAATTAAACTTGGTTTTAGGACAAAGGATGCCTTGGAAAGTAGCCAGACCGGGAAAAGACAAAATGCTTAAAATGTTTTGCTAGAATTAATGCACCGCGTTATTTCCGCTTCAAGCGTTAAAGTTCGGACGAGTGATTTAATAAATTTGCTGCCTCTTAAAAATGTTTCATGTTCGCATTGTTTGCTTTAGTGAAATTTTGACTTAGTAGATGACTTCATGTATAGTGACGTATTAATTTTAACAAGAAATAAATTATGCACTTAGTAACTTTGTGTATGTTACAAAATATTATAAGGGCCATCAATTGGTTTTGGCCAGAAGTTAATGGTTCGGCAAAATTTAATTCCTTATTAATTTAGATTGTGGTAATTTTAATTGCAGCATTGATAAACTTTGCATTAATTTCAACCAATAATGGCTGCAGTTTTGTTATGTTTTTTTTAATTATTTAACATATACTATTGTTAAGAAAATTATCCAAATAATGAACACCAATTCCCAATGATTGTGGATTATAAATAACAAAGTGCTAACTATGAGTAATTTGTTAGCAAATAAGTTTCAACTTCTTACTTAAAAACTATGAGTACCTTCTAAACGAAAAATAATTTTTTAAAGCAAACTTTAAACGAAACGATTGAATTGTAACATACTAAACTAGAACCTTACTTTTACTTCAACAAATGTTTATGATTGTTATTGAATCGAGTTGCTAACAAAAAAAAATATTCGTAATGTTTCTTATATGCTTAGTCGATGCTCTTTTTGGCGTTGTTTTACGCAGACTTGAAAATTTGCATGTCTTGTTATTTTCGTCACATTTAGAAAAAATAATTGAAAATTTATTCCATTCTAAACCCAAAAAGTAAAGAATGGCATTAAATAATTATCTATTTTTCGGGCTTTGATACAACTGTTTTAATGTCTTTGCAAAGCTCCGTCATTTTATGATATTTTGCATTGTGTAGCCAAGAGTGAAAGGAAACCAATGATACCCTGTTGTCCTGAAAATATATAAAATTGAAAAATATACAACAAACAAGTAGGTTTGTAACAGAATCTGTCACTCAGCCCGCTTCAGCACATTATTTGTGTTCTCCAGGGAAAAAAGTCGCCAAACACAATATTAATTCTATTATAAACATTTACAAGATAAATTTGGCTAGTTTCATTTATTTTATTTCCAAAATTCAATAATTATCGTTTGCAAAAATTAATTTATATTTCAAAGAATAATTATGTAATATTCCTCTCTTTTAAATAGAACCAAAACATGTCACATCAAAGTACAAACAAAGAATAACTTAGTGAAATATATTTGCCGTCATTTCAAACTGATTGATGTCACAAAAATAAATTTCTTTTAATTTATTAGCTTCCACACTACGTTTATAACGTAAAAAGTGGAAGGTATTATAATCGTTCAGTCCGTCTGCCTGTCTGTCCGTCTGTCCGTCGCCCACTTTCATACTCCGAACTACAAATTCTATGGACAAGTGTGATACGTCAAAAAATTCAGCGCATCGAAATCAGAATACATTGAAAATTTCAGAAAAGAATTCGAATTCAAAGTACTTCAATTATTTAAAAAAACTGCAACATTTAATGCTCATTTAAAAAGCATAGGAAGCCATTTTTATTAGAATTTAATCACCATTGCCATTCGCAACAATCGCTCGAGAAACTTTAATTCTTTTAGACAATAAATTAAAATAAATTTATTTTTGCGACATCGATCAGTTTGAATTGGCGTCAAATATATTTCACTACGAGATTCTTTGTACGTTGATATGAAATGTTTTCATTCTATTTAAAAACGAGGAATATTACATATTTATTCTTTGAAATATAAATTAATTTTTGCAAACGATAAGTAATAATTATTGAATTTTCGAAATAAAATAAATGAAACTAGCCAAATTTAGCATGTAAATGTTTAATATAGAATTAATGCTGTGTTTGGCTTCTTTTTATTTATTCAATATTTTCACTGTTGCCATTTCGTCAAACGTACAAGAAACTTTATTTAAAATAAAAATAAAACTCTTGAAAGAATAATTATTTATGTGATATATAATTTAGTTTGGATTGTTGTAATATCACAATAGAGTTCTTTGATGGTTCATTATATATGTATGAGGAAGGATGCATAGAGAATTCTAAAGTTGAATAAAAAAATAAGCGAAAGTTCGCTTTTATTTTTAAAGCATCAATTTTACTAATTATTTATTATTCTCTTTTTCGAAAGAAAGTTAATAAATATGGGAAATTGTGGCAACTAAAAGATTTTTATTACAAAAAGTTGCATCATTATTTTTCGAATTTCAAACAAATTCAGCAAACGATAATGAGTAATTATTAATTTGCGAAAGAAGATTAATGAAAATAGTTAATTTTGGCGTTTAAAAGTTTGAATTAGAATTAAATTATAAGCTGAAGGCCCTGTTTGGCGAATTTTTTTCAAAGGTGTATAAATAGTGCGTTTTTTGTTGAGCACAAATACTGTGTGGAAGCGGTTTAAGTGACAGATTCTATAACAAACCTAGTTGTTATTTAAAAGAATTAAAGTTTCTCGAGTGAGTGTTGCGAAAAGCAATGGTGATTTAATTCTAATAAAAATGGCTTCTTATGCTTTTTAAATGAGCATTACATAAATTTTGCATTTTTTTAAATAATTAAAGTACTTTGAATTCGAATTTTTTTCTGAAATTTTCAATGTCTTCTAATTTCGATGCCCTGAATTTTTTGACGTATCACACTTGTCCGTAGCATTTGTAGTTTAGGTTATGAAAGTGGGTGACGGACAAACGGACAGAAAAACGGACTGAACGATTATAATACCTTCCACTTTTTACGTTATAAACGTAGTGTGGAAGCTAAAATTAAAAGTTTATGGAAAACTAGCCCCGGTTTCCTCTATTTAAAGTTTTATCATTGTATTTAAATAGCTATAAAGCAACGGTTTAATTGGAATTTTCAACTCTCTTTATAACTGTACTAGGACAATAATTTGCTGTAAATTTTATTCGTATACCTTCAAATAGTTTTCTCTTTAATTCAATTTAATCTTCTTAAATAATAGAAGTTATTGCAAGCTTTATCCGGCGACGGAGCAAGTTTACGCATTAGAATTAGTAATTGAAATCTATGCAGGAAAAATAATATATAATGTTCAATTAAAAACAAAACTTTTGCATCATGTACCTTGAGGTTTAACTGTACAGTTAGCTATTAAAAAATTAAAATATACACATACAATTTAGAAAATATAATTGTTAAAAAGTGTATGAATCTACTTTCATTCCTTCTACTAATTTGAAAACTGATCTGTATTTCTCTCTCATATGAATAATTATTTAATTGTAAGAGTAAGTAATTTTTTGCATTACAAGTATCATTAAATCATTCGTGTTCAAATCAATAACGACTTAAAAAATAAACGAAAATGAGGTTTAATGAAAAAATTGGATATACTTAAACGCTTCATCCAATAAAAGTTATTTAATGGTACTCTGATCTTTTAAAAAATAAATTTGAATACTTTGGCATTGGACTGATGATAGAACACAGAAAATTTGGAGACATTAATTATATCATAGCCTAAGGTAAACTTCCGTTCTTCTATTTTGATGTCTGAAACGTTTTCGGGTACAATACTTTAAATGTATCGTAATTAAGTTTTCTATTTAAAACGCAATGGCTTTTTCAAATACGATTTTGCCTTGGGAAATAATCATGGATTAATCTAATTATTGGAATTTTAATTTAAGCAAATATAAAGATATAATAATTCTATATGTTTGTTTCATTTAAACATTGGTAAATTCTCGAAATTATCATTAAGATTTTTAATGTTTTTCAAATGAAAGAAAACGCGTTGTGTACTTTGCTTAAAAGTTGAGAAATCTAAGGAACTTTCTATTAAAATGAGTTTATAGCCTTTGAATTACTTTCTCAAGATAGTATATTGCTTATATGCTAGAATATACTAGTTTATTTTGTGCTCTGTATTTTTATACGTCACCTCTTATTTAGTTGTAAAACAGAAAGTAACAAAAAGTATTTTGGGTGTCCTCATAGTTTTACTTGATATAAATAAAATACATTACAAGCATTAGATTTACATTCAGTCAACTTATGTATTGACGTAGAATATAAAATATTTAAAATACAAAACACAAAAACTTACAATTGTTGTAGATGTACAAATGAACGAATAGCTTCGAAAACTATCAAAGGTGTGAAATACACTTTAATTTTATTAATTATAGTGCACAACATACTTTTCATATAAAAACTTCATCAAAACATTGTGTATAAATATATAAAGCAGAGAAGTTATTACAAGTTTTAATAAAAATGTAAAACCACACAATCAATAACATTTTTAAAATAGTAACAACTCATTGATACATTAAAACCACGGTTCTTGTTATATTTACAAATATCAAATACTTTAAAGTACCTCACAAGATAAAAGCTGAAAGAGAATTAACTTCTAAATAGAAAATAATCAATCTTTTATTTAATAATATGCCTGCTGTCACGTCCTTTTACATAATTAAACCAAAATATGCAATTAAATATCACAAATGCAACTGGAAACAAAACACGGCAAATGAAATCAATTCTTTTAGATAACGGAATATGGTGGTGGGCACATTTTTCCAACAGATTTGTCACTCTTTGAGAATTCTGAAAAAATAGACTTTATTAAAGATTGTCAAAGTCAGATAATTAAAAAATATATAACGTTTTTAAAAATAAAATGTGTCAATTATAAAATGTATCAAATATCAAACTTATTTATGATATGATAACGATATGACACAAGATAGACTTTTTAAGTTCATTTTCCAGGAAATGCGAAATGTAGAGATCAATCGATAGGTAAAGACTTAAATCTATTTATACTGCCTACAATAAGGCAATATGTGAATTATAAATCAATATAAAGCAATAAAAAAAGCAAAACACAGACGAGTCTCCTAAAATATCGTGTGCGTTTCTGCTTGTTCGTCATTTTCTACATACAGGGCAGTATGTAGAAAATGACTTCGGATGTAGTCAGATATTAACCCTTTTAAGACCATACACGCCCAAGAAACACTCGAAATAGACTCATCCACTATTTTCTGATTGTAGGTTAAATTTTCAGACGCAACTTGAAACTCCACCTTAATGATGACGATGACATATAGCTGTTCCAACCTTGGCGAGTGGTCATTAAGAAGGAATGGGAGCGGTTACCGGGTCTCCAAATCGAAGTCTTCTCTCTGGGTTAATCCAAAAGAAAAAATATTTTCTAAGCCTAGTTACTTCAGCTCTACTAAACCTTTTACAGACCGTTTTTTATGATAAATGTATCTGACTTAAACTTCTCTATAATAATACTTTTTGAAATTGTAATTTTACATTGAAAATTTAAAAAATGTTCGAACCAATTTCAAAAAGTGGTGTTATATTGAAGTTTAAGTCAGCTACATTTGTCATATAAAAACAGTCTGTAAAAATATTCAGTCAACCGTTTTACGTTTAATTAACAAGAGATAATACTTTGGTTTGGAGACTCGGCTACCACTCCCATTTCGAAATAATGTCATATTTTACAAAACTTTTCAGAGAATTGCAGCAATTGTTTTCAATTTTTCACATTATTCATCAACAAGTTTGTTAAGGTTTAACTTGATCACGGCAGACTCCTTTTTTACACGCAATTTACATTTAAAAAATATTTTATATTGTTATGTTTAGGGCTCAGTGGCTAAGTTGTATCAATTCGCACTACCGTGCAACAGGTACGGGATTCGCATCCGCATTGGACAAGACTCACTCAGAATTTCGTGACCAACTGACCGGAACATCAGCTGCAATAAGCCCATTGTTTTTGGCCTCGTGAGCTGAAATGGGCACAGAAGGCCTTAGCCTTCTCCTGAATGTCACACCACTTAGTTTATTGGTTATTTTATATGCATTTTATTTCGCATATCTTTTGAAAAAATGCAGAAAATCTGCCAAACATCAGTTTTGGTATAAATTGTTCACATATCCGGTGTTCTAGCTACCCTATTTTGAAATAGAATAACTTGAGATGTTTAGGGAAAGTGTTGAACTGAAAAAAAATACTTTTAGAGTTGAAATTATTAAATTGTTGTTTAATAAAAATGTGCAAGATTTGTAAAATTATTTATACAAAACACTAAACTGCAATTACCATATCATTCATCGATTACCCTTCCGCAGAAATAAACAGAAAAAACTCTCAGAAAAATCAACGTTTGCCCATTCGGTGCTTTTCCGCGTGCATTGTTGAATGTGGTTTTTGAGACTATATGATATTCTACCAGAAGAAACCTCCAATTGATTTTATTATGCCAGAAGTGCTATTCTGAAAGTGCGATGTGACAAAAAAAATAATTAACAATTTTATAATGTATACAAAGAGAAAGTGTCTTTTCTTTAAAATAGATATGTTGTATTGAATAAAAACACTTGTTGTGTATTTGATCGAATAAAATGTTTTTGTGTTTGTAAGTCATATTACATTTCACTTCATAATTGGCAAGGTTTTGCAAATAAATATTTTAAAAGCTTCATTTTGGAAAGAAACATTTATTAATCAGACAGACCAAATTTTTATCATAATATAAAAGCCCTTCCTCAATAGTTGTTGGTAAAAATACATTTAGACACAAAAACCTTACGACCCCCCCCCCCCCAACACACACACAATTTTAATAAGTATCTGTTACCACAAACTAAATTAAGTATTACAAACGATGAAAAATAAGTATTACGAAACACATCAAACATTTTCTTCTTTATTACCTAATTGATGGTAAAGTATTAGGCACATTACAAAATATTTAAAATTTAGAAGTAGTTAAGTTGTTGCATTTTTAATAAGAGTTCCAGGAAACTCATCATTATTTTACTGAAACTAATAATTTATCTTCTAAGGAGATTAATAATATCAAGCTTATTAAAGATTCATTGTTTAACATCTAGTACAGATCAAGTGAAAAACTATTCCTTCAGGCTAAAAGAAATTGAGAAAGAACATACAAATTTTCATTTGACAACTTGATCTCGTCGAAAGATAATATTTACTATTCTAATCGCCAATGACATAACTTAAATTCATATTTATTTTGCTATTAAATGTACTTGTATAATTTGAACGAGCTGTTTTATTTCAATTAAATTTCCTTAAAATATTATAATACGACTTTAAATACCAAAACGTTTATTTTTAAAATATTACGAAGTTAAAATGTTAATCTTCATTAATTGCAAAAAAATAATATTCTACTTATGAATAAAAATGCATCTAAACTAACTGTTTTTTTAAACTAACACAATTTTTAAATACAAAATGTAAGATATTTCAACACGGTTTTCCAAACTAAATATTTGTATTGAAATTTAGATATTTATAATAAAATAATCGGATATTTTTGTTGTTTTTTGTGCAACATAGAAAGCCAAAGTAAAACTATTGTACCAGAAATATTTGTTGACACCACAAGGTTTAATGCTGTTTTTACTTATAAACAGGAATCTGTCGTCATGCGTATCGATTATTTTAAATATTCATAAGTTCTGTGGCTACACGTCATAATACCTCGTAAACACATATTTCACCTGATAAATAGCCTTTATCGTAAGTGATTGTCCACGAAATTGTTGCCAGAAGCATTTTTAACCGCGTTTTAATATGTTAAAAGACGCACGTTCTGCGCTTTAACACGTTGTTTGAAGTATAACGGCAATGTTTTTGGAATACAAAATAGTAAAGAGATTTTTAAAAAAAATAAGTATTAAACTTTTTTGGATATAAATATTCTAAAAATAATCTTTCTTACGACAAACAACTATTCAAAACACCAAATATGGTATTTATTATTTGAAAGCATTTTTAGATGACTTTTAAAAATATTTCATCATGGGTAAGTAACTTGAAGCAATTGAAGTTTTCATTGATAAATGTTGCTAAAACGGTGAAATATCTAATAAAGTGTTGTATTATTTTGACGACCGTTAGAGTCGCAAGAAAAATGATGTGTAAACATCAGTTATAATTTTTTAAACAATTCATTTTTTCACAAATAAAAACGAGCTGTTTTCATACAATATCTATTCTAGGAACTTAGCCTTTTGAAATTAGCTTGGATTTTTGAAATTTTTTATGCAGTCGAATTACATAAATCTGAGCACGAATATGAATTACTGTTAATTTCAACTGTACTACGTTACTCCATGTCGTATTTACAAATAGTATTTACAAAAAAGTATAATCAAGATTAAGACGAAGTAATTCTCTAGGCCCCTCTGCTTTTTAATTAGCAAGGTTTGACTGCACTCTTAAATTTTAATGGACATGTGCCCTAGGTCTCGTACTTTTTAAAAAGAAAAAAACATACATAACTTCGAATCTTGTCACTAAATGATCTTGTCAGTCAATGAAACCGCCAGACGAAATAGTCTAACTAACTAGTGCATAGTCACTTTACTATAACTATAGAGTATTTTTAGAACAGTATTTGCTACTATTAGAAAACAAATAGAATTTACAACACAAAAATAACACTTTTATAGAAACTTATAATCATATTTGCAAGCCCTTTATTAAAAGTTATACAGATAAAGAAAAAGTAAAACTATACCTGTTTACTTCTCTTACATCCTCCATTTTTCGTGGCATGGTTTTCAGATACCCTGACCCTTCTTTCTCTACGTGCTAATTGGTTCACAAGGATGAACTGAAGAAGAGTACCGAACACCAAAGATATACACACGGCAATCCATATGTCAATTGCTTTGGTATAAGCAACTATGGGAAGCATTCGCTGTACCTCAATGCCTATCATAATCATCATAAAAAGAAGCACAAGGATAAGCGATAAGCGCAAGATGACAGCTCTGGCATCCAACCACAGTGACAACCAAGAAATAGTCACCAGGATGACAAAGGGGATAAATATTTGGGTTAAGTAGTATCCATACTGCCTCTTCAATTGGAGCTTGACTGACAGGCACCCGTGACCATCTAAATGAATGAAATAGAAAAATTCACCAATGTACTGCTTTTGTCAAATCATAAATAATATAGAAATTATCATTAATAAAAAATATCACCAAGAAAAATTCACCACCATAAATAATATAAAAGTTCACCAGTTTATTGTTTTTGTCATATCAAAAATTAAATTTCAATAACTCAAAGATATATATTTGACTCTAAATATGTATTTGGGTTAACTACTTTTTCATTTGCATTCACTTTTTAGACGAAGTAGAAAAGTGGCTAAAACTTATTTTTGTTCTTAAAGAAATATTTTTCCATAATTTTTTCATAATTGTTTCTTGTTTTGCTGGATAAAGTAAGTGAAATACCAACCAAATATAACATTAGTTTAAAATTTTAAACTGAGAAAACTAACAGTGAAATGCATTTTTACCCTTTTAACAAGCTCAGGGGGCAAACGAACCCTCAAACACGGTGATTACATGGAGTGTTTTTTGTGCAAAAAAACTTAAATGGGGTGCACAAAATACCTCAAATTTGTAACATGTAAGTATGAAGCGTTTAAAATTAAGAGAAAAAAAAGAGACATGCAAAGTTATTGAATTAGTTTTCAAATCGATGAAAATTAAAAACAGTTCGTGACAATTGTTTAAAGTTTTGTGTTCTTCGACAATTTCTAATTTTTCTCCGGTTTCAAATTCTTTTTGTGGGCCAATTTTATCCAAGTTTTTATCATTTTTGTGTATTTCAACTGAGTTATATAATATTTAAGTGCAATAACAAGATTTGAGGATTGTATATTAAAGTTTTAGTTTTATATCCCATTGAGGGAAATAAGTTCCAATGAAAATGTTAGCAAACTGACATAATCACCCCTTTACTCTCCTTCCTTTTCCTCCTATTTTAAATAAATGCAAATAAGCGCAATCATGCTGCGTTATATATGAAATTAAACAAAACTATAAAATAGTAACAGTAAGCGGAAAAGAAATAAGCTTCGAAACAAAATTCAAAGAATTCTTTCCCACATAATGTACAAACATATATCATCCCAAAAACCTTTTTTCAAAAAGAGAATACATAATTCGCCTTAAACATGTCACGTACTATACTTTTGCCATGCATTTCTATTGTAAATGCTTCATAACAAGCGTAATTAACATGCTAGATAGCTAATTATCTTCTTGCTCTTCTTGAGAGTTTTATTCACAGCACTAGAAAATATACAAGCGTTAAATGCGCGTTGGGTATCGTTTACTTAAATTTCAGACTTTCAAGCAGTTGCATTGGATTACTAAAGATGTACCAGACGGATATATCCGAATACTTTAAATTCCAACTTTATAAAATGCTTTGATCGCTATTCGTAAATAAATAGTTTGAACAAAATTTAACAATGTCAATAGACACAGATTGAGTTTAGTATATTTTGTTTCATTGTCTACAAATAAAAAGTTTCAAGCGTCAAACAAACTATATGATTTTTTAAGATTAGAAAACTGAGCAAAAATTTATGGTTGCTGGTAAAATACAGGCTATATACTGAAAATTATACTAATGTTGACAATGTAAAGCACATAACTTTTATAGATTTTAAATAAATATTCCTTACAATCCAGAAGTCTTTGTTTTGAACTAGAAAAATACCAAATTATATTGAAGCTAATATAGTTTTTTACTAAAACAAATATTCTAATTGTATGTAAATTTAACATTATTTAACTGCTGAACATTTTTGAATTCTTTAATTTAAAATTTCCCAAATAAGTTTCAAAATTGTAAAGGGTTTAATAAATATCGGGAAATATTTTGCTTCGAATCTCATGCTATTCAATGCAAATAACTTCAAGTTTATTCATCCGAGAATGTTTATTAGTTTCAACCAAATTAGTTGACAAAAACTTCAGTTTGATTTTTGTCCAACCAATGGCGCGAAGTGCCAACTAGAGATTAAGCTTAACAATTATTTTTAAATGAGCAAGGACTAACTAATAAGACACCTACGTTATTTAAGAAGTAGCGTGACTATATGGAAAAAGAATAATTAAGTCTGCTCGAAAATTTGCATTGAAAGTTTATTCCATGATTTAAGCTCTCGTTTTTTAGAAAACTAATTAAGTATTCCAAAGGCCTTGCTTAAAGTGTGGAAATGTTTACTAACGATATAACATTTCGCTTTTGTTTTGCAGAATACGTTTAAGATTTTTATAATGCGGCTTTTTCTCAATGTCAAAAACAATAAAGAAAGTCAGAGAATTTTAAGTGGGTTTTAGACAAAAATAAGAATCAACTTGCTTTAGAATATAAACTAAAATTTTAACTTTACACACAGGATTTCCATATTTTAGAGCCTAAAGCAGATTTTTGAAATTTATTAATGACTTCGTTTGTTTACAAAAATAAATAACTTGATATATAGGTAGCCTGACCAAATTTGTTTCAAGGATTAACTTTTCAACTAAGAAATCGTCATTAAATTTTCATAAATTATCTTTTATTTACGTGTTTTCGTTTGAAAAAACTATTAAGAAATACAACGGAGACTATTTGCACAATTTCTATAGGCTATGTTTTTGAATACTAAATTAAACAGTAGCGCAATGCAGTATGTCCCCTATATATAGAATAATCATACATTGATTAAAATAGTTATTTTCTCACAAAAACCGTTAATTAGGATTTCACTCGTAAAAAAACAAACACTTTTAAACATGACAAAAAAAATTGGGTTTGTCATGTTTTAAGAGACTATCCAGTCTGACAATTTTATCTTCGGCCAAATGAATGTTTTGGTTAACATCAGGAGGTATATAGAAAAAAATGAAATGTTAATGAAATTAATGAGATAACCAAAACTTTCTAATTTTGTCCTACGATTATGTTTAATGTTGTTGTTTCATTAGTTCCAGAACAAGCTTTTTCGACAATGACAAAGTGATAAAAACAAAGGATTAAATTAGCATCAAAAAGAATTTCCGATTCGCTAGAGCTGTAAATATGAAAAATTGTATCAAATCAAGTGTATATGTTAGTTGAGACAGTTTACTTTTGCGGAAATTGTCAACGGGGATATTGAATAATGCGTGATTAATGCGATTATTTTGAGTAAAAAGAGATGTTGCCGCTACATTTGAGATTAATCCATATTTATAATGACGAAAGAAAGGGTGAGCTATTGATTTTAAAACCCTACAATTTCCACTTTTCTGAGAAGAATAAGGTTAGCAATCAATATTGACAAAATCTATAGGAATACTTCAAAATATTCATTTGGTTCAAGAAAGTTACACTCTTTTGTTTTTATAGTCGCAAGACAATATTTATTTTCATTCAATTTTATTTATATTTTTAATCTTCAATACTTAAAACTAATGGCTTCTATTTGCAAAAAGTGACTTCATCAAAAGATCTAGGAATACTTGACCCAAGGCTTTTGCCTCATAATTAAAAAAGTTCGGCAAGATTAAGGTGGTGTAACTTATTTTCTTTTAGCTAGCCATTTAAATTTTGAATCTAACAATCAAAGCCTTGTATAAGTTTTTTTAACTGTTGACACCAAATACATTTTCATGCTCCAAAACCAAATTTTTGGTGCTGTAAATCTGAAGTTATAATATTTTTGTAAACTTGAGACTTTTTTAATTGGTCACTCGTTTTGTACACGATTTTGGCTACGAGATGATGTATAATTGTGCCAATATATTTTTTAACTAGCTGCATTTTGGATTATGTAGTAAAAATGCAACTAAGAATAATTTAGAGTGAAGAAAACAACGTAAATATTGGCGCAAATGGTTTATTTGGTGAAAATTGTACATGTTTCGGTAAGATCGAGGCTCACTATCTTCAGCAATGTACACAAATAAACTGACAATGAACGCGATGTCTAGAAACTGTGTAATATGATATCCGGAAAAGGGGGTGTAGAGGGAGAGGGCGGGGGAAAATAAGTGGGGAGAAAAAAGAAAGAGAGAGAAAAGTTACTCTGTTGCTATAAGACCCTTCCAAATTTGAGAAAACTCTGGCATGTTGGATGAATTAACAAGGTTATTACGGTTTTTAAGTATGTGTTAAGTTTCTTAAAAGTCAAGTTCCCCAATGCTAGAAGGTTTGACCACGATTGAAGCAGAGGAGAAATTGAGATGTTTATTAAACTCCCAAGAATGTGTAGCGACTGAAGCGTTAGCGTTTATGTGTAGCTTTTCCCGTAAGCCATTTGCTGTATCTTTGCCACCCCATTCCCGATCTTGTCACCCTTACAAACAAAAAATGGCAGCATTTTACTCTTTTACAAACCGAGCATTAAACATTTGTTCTACTGATAAAGCTCTAGAATATGAGCTCCTATATATCAAAGTCATTGCTAAAGATAGAGGCTATAACCTCAACATCATTGACACGATACTAAAAGACTTAAGAAAAAAGTAAATATCAGCCCTACTACCGAAGAAAATTTGTCGCAATTAATTGTCCTGTCCTATTATCACCAAATCAGTAACAGCATTGCTAACATTTTAAAATTGTTTCAATTTAAAGTTATTTTCTCTCCTACCAACAAATTAAAGTTTTAAAATCTCAAAGATCCCAATTGATACTTTTAATTACCGGGGCATTTATAATATCCCTTGTCAATGTGGCCTTTCATACATAGGACGAACGAAGAGAGCACTCAAAATAAGAACACGAAGCGTATGTTAAAAAACAAGAATGTCAAAAATCTTCAGTCGCTACACATTCTTGGGAATTTAATCACCGTTTCAATTTCTCCTCTGCTTCAATCTTGGTCAAACCTTCTAGCATTGGGGAACTTGACTTTTACGAAACTTTCCACATACTTAAAAACCGTAATACCTTTGTTAATTCATCCAACATGCCAGAGTTTTCTCAAATATGGAAGGGTCTTATAGCAACAGTGTAACTTTTCTCTCTCCCTTTTCTCCCCACGCATTTTCCCCCGCCCTCTCCCTCTACACACACCCTTTTCCGGATATCATATTACACAGCTTCTAGCCATCGCGTTCACTGTCAGTTTGTTTATGTACATTGCTGAAGATCGTGAGCCTCGATCTTACTGAAACATGTACAATTTTCAACAAATAAACCATTTGCGCCGTTGTTTTCTTCACTCTCGTGTTTCTTGCGCAAAGTCGAAGATATTTTCTTAATAGGAATTCTTGGTCGAAGTTTATGATTAAAATTCAAATACATTTAACAAGTTTCATTGTTTTTTTGTTAAACACTCCTACATAATGTTTCAAAATACGAGGGTTGTTTTTTTTCAACCTCCGATGGGCTGAAAGAAAAGACGGGTCAGTATAAAAAAAATATTACCAAAAAGTACAATACAGCTTATTTCTCTACATAATCACCTTGACAATTAAGGCATTTGTCATATCTGTGAAAAAAGCTTTGAAATACCCCCTTCATAAAATGTAACCGCTAATGATTGGAAGGGAGTTGGGACGATTTTTTTTAGCTTCACGACAGACAATTTTGAAGCTTCACGTCAATTTTTTCTGCCCCCTAACCAATGCTAATCGATAATTCACTTATGGTGAACCTTCGAGTTTCACTAACCGCTTGGTCAACTCGCTGAACAATGTCGTCTGTAGCGACAGACTTGCTTCCTTGACCCCCTTCTTCATGAACATCAGTTCGACCACCTTTAAATTTTCGACACCATTCACGAACAACGCCATCAATCATAAAGGTGTCTCCATACACTCGCATCATTCTTCGATGAATTTCCGTTGAACTGTTTCCTTCTGCTTGCGAGAAACGAATAACATCTCGCAATTATCACTTAGGGGCTACAATTTATGAAGAGGCTATTGCAAAGCTTGTTCACAGATATGACAAATGCCTTAATCGTCAAGGTGATTATGTAGAGATATAAGCTGTGTTGTACATTACTTTTGGTAATAATATCTCTTTTGTATATTGACCCGTCTTTTTTTACAGCCCATTGGAGGTTGAGAAAAGAACTCGTAATTAAATAGCGAAAAAGAAAAATTGGGTCAAGTATCCCTAGTATCCCCTACATTATGCAAACAACATTCTATATTTGGCAACACAAAACCTGAACATTTTTGTAAAAAAAATATTCAAGCGCTTAAAATTTTCTTAATTATGTCATACAATTTAACATTAAGATGAAATTAGTCACAACTAAACCCTTTTAATAAAACTCTTTAACAAATACTTTAATATCGCGTCCCAACATACACCAACTCTAATCCGTATCTACCAATATTGAATAATATATTCCACAACGAAAGCTGTTTACTGCACTGCAGTCATACTTTTATCCTGGTTTTCATGCCACGAGTTACCACCGTTTTGAGGGGAAATCGCAACAGGAAACTTCATTACATCCAATCGATTTATTTATTACTCCATTATTCGTCGGCAACTATTATTAAATCTCGAACTAGAACAGGGCATGTTGCCTTAATGTACGAGGTATTATCCCTCCATAACATAGAATCGGACACATTTATTTGACTTAAGGATTTAAACTCGCTTGTTAAGATTCTAGGATACAGAAAGTAATTCGTAATGGGATCGCTTAAATTCGTTGCTTTTTATATTAAATCTTAATAGAACGTTAGGGAATGGAATTAAGTGTTGGCTTAACTGTAATTGCTTGCATTTGAACAATTTTTACCAGCTCTGTAATAATTTGAAAGAAATTAATGGTTCCATTAAATTGCAAGCTATTTAAATTTGAAGACACAATTCATATAAAAATGAAAAAACGTATATTTATTTTTAAAAATAATATAATAACATTTATCTCAACTACGGTTACAAAACATAAATCTATAACTTAAAAATCTTAAAAAGAGCACAGTTTCAGAACTATACACCCTTAAAATGGAAGATAAAAAAATTAAAAATTTAAATACATATTGTTAAAAAAACAGTTTTTATTTTTTGAAACACAAAAAACATAAAAATATTATTAATCTTTCCTTGAATATTTAATTGTGGAGAAAGAAATATCATTAATTAAAGTTATTTGGATCGAATTTTTTTTACTTAGTACTTCCAACTATTCTTGAAGGTTTTCAATATAAGTTTCCTCCTACAGTCCTGATTTACTGTCAAGAAAATATTTAATTTAGGTAGCGAGAAAAAACATTGACTTTAGAATAGCTCAGAATCTTGCTCGCAATCAAGCTGCCTCACGTCCAACTTTTCCTCGCTGCTATCCCTAGAGAAGAATGAAAGGGTTGTTTAAAACTTTCCTGATAAAAATCAAAGTGCACCCGAAAATCTAATAAAGTATCACGGTCAGTAAAGCAAAACTGCTTTCACTTAAAAGCACTTTTCTCTGAAACCTTAAATGATCATTTTTCAACGTTCCTCTGGAGGTGATTTCTTAATTTTACAAATGGCTCAAGTTTTGAGCTTAAGTGTAGGTAGCGAAAATTTTAAGATAATAAAAGGATAATTTACTAAATTAAAATAAATTTCCTGGATTAAAGCTCTAACAACGTATAATGTTAAACTTGGTTAATAACGTTTATGTTTGGGATGTACCTTTATGTAAAATTTTATTAAACATTTACTTTTTTTATGAACGGAACTTTAAAACACATATTACTATATATGGTTAAACACATTACTGTGCAATTTTGTTACTGATTTATTTTTTAATCTTCAACCAAAAACAAAATTTCCTTCTTTCATTTGTAGCTTTTACAGATATGCTCACGATCAGTAAATATATAACGTTAATATCCATGAAATATAAACGTTATATAACATATTATTTATTACGTTACGTTTTTACTTAATTAGTAAACATAATATAATAGGAAACGATATATAGGAATCTTAAGCAATTTTAAAATTGCTGATAAAGGAAAAAATATATTTCAAATATTATTAAAAATTATAGGATTTTTCAGACAAAACATGCCTGTAATTAAAACTATTTAAATCGCCATAATCTACTAAAGCCCTAACAAAATCATAAACATACATTGTTTGAATAAACATTGTTTTACAACAAGTATGTACCTAAAAGTATGTTTTTTAAAAGAATTTTTAACAAAAATAACTTTAATATTTGCTGCAGTTGACTGTAAACTTGTATCTCAATTTATCAAAAGACATTTCATCGGTAAACAGATAAAATCTAAACCACTGATACAGATTGCCTCAAAAAATTTGTTACGAAAAGAAATCTGAACTACACAAACTACGTCTATGTCTACGAAAGTGTAGTGGTTAACACCCTTAACGCGTGGTTCGTATACGGGTGGTGGGTTCATCTTTCATTTTTAATGTACCCTGAGCCACAGAACATATCTGTTGTGTATGGATATTTTCTGTGTTGCTTTGATACTAGAAAATTCTGTAAACATATTTTTTCCGTAACATTATGAATATTTTCTGGCAACTTTGCTACCAGAAATGTTGTGTAATATAAAAAGGATTTTTTTACAGTGTCACTCTTGTTTGTCTTCATTTTTACACAAATAAACTGCTGATACATGCAATAAAGGGCTGAAAAGTTATTATTATCAGATCCTCTTCTATCCAACCAATTAAATTCTTAAAGTTGAATATAAATTCTGTAATAGCGGAAACGTAAACAAAACATCCAATTAAATGGATGTCATGTCTCAGGAGGTTATTGAATCTCATCATAAGTGCCTTACCTATTGCAACTATGAAGTCTTAAATACTGCTAAGCAAAAAATTGGGGTTAAAGCTTTTCTCCTTTACATTTTAATCATAATTTTCAAACTTTTAATTAAAATATTAAATTAGTTTTTAAATTATAAATTACAAAATCACTAACTTAGACTTCGATAATAAATTATAAAATTTTAGAATGATTACATTATAGGAATCTATTTTTTATTTGCGAGCCATTTACAATACAAGAGTATGTATTTATAAAACATACACAGGTATAATTATTTTTTAAAGATTAATTTCATCACTAAAACTTACGTTTCGTGGGTTTATCGCAGTAACCTGAGACAAAATCTTCTAATATAAAGTTGGATACGTGCAATTTTGAGTTAACTTGAATTGCATTGCCATCCACCCACTTCAAAGAGATATCTTTGGTTTCAAAGCCATCTAAAATGAAGAAAAATACTATTATTTTTAAAAATCAATTATTTATAATATACTTTAATTAAAGAAATTAATTATAAATAATTCAATGTATGCTTAATTTATCGATTAATAGAGTTCTGGAATTATTTAGACTGTATTTTTAATCATATAAAGTGGATTAATTATTTGAAATTTACTTTTATATCTATATTTATTTTTACTCTTATTTTCTTTCAGTGCCTTTTAATAAAATAAATTGAAGTTCGACATGGGATTTATTAATAAACGAAAGTTATATTCAATAATGTTTTTTGGTATGTGCTAAGATACATTATACAACTTTGAAATAAAAACTATTCCTATTCCACACGTTGAATAAAGCTGGTCTATAGGGAAATTATGTGATGTAAGGTATGGCAAATAAAATTATTTTCTTGGCACAATGGAATAAATGCATTTTAAAATATATCGAAAACATTGTACACTCACAGGCATTAAGCAAAAAAACGATAGAATACTAGATGAAATCCTTTTGAACTTCCTTAAAAAAAATTCCATTAACTACCAAAACGAAATGCATTTCTTTTCATTTTCCTTAAGATAAAGACAGATAAAGGAACTCACTTCCTTGAATATATTATATTATAAAACATTTTAGTTATTTAAATTTTTTTATTTATGTTAAAAATTTTCCATAAACTATTACAACGAAATCTCCAACATTTTTATCAAGATTTCTGCTTCCATTAATCCCTACAGGAATAAAACTTAGTTCAGCTATTCCAGAAGTATTTTTGAATTCCAAATTTATCCAGATTCGGCGACGAGTATAACAAACGAAGGAGCAAGTATCCAATTTCCTCCACGATGAAGACAAAAAAAAAGGCTCTTGCTTCCTTCAATTTATCTTCTCGCCGAAAAAATCGTTAAACTCTCTCACATGATTAATCAGGTGCCAAAGGCAAAGCTCCGCCATATTTCATTACCCCAACTTACCTGCACCAGCCAAAGGAACTGGGGAATACTGTTAGACGATGCACTTCAAACATACATAATGAACATGGCCAGATAACGTGCCGTTCCACGCTGATTAAATACTCGAACAGTACGGCTTTAGGGTATGCTACATTGGCGAAAGAAAGGCGTGCTCATTGCATAGCAACAGATATTGATGAAATACTTCCGAAGTAGTGACAAAAATTTAGGAGGGATCAATATAATGATAGAGTGGGGGAGTATAGTTTGTATTGAATTATCTAAAAATAGTAGTTATATATCTTTCTTGTGTATGCACACAAGAAAGTCTCTGAGGAGATGCGATATATGATGGATCATAATTAGAAACTATCATAAACACAGAATACGTTGAAAGATGATTAGGTTTATATGAAACAGTTAATATTATAAAGATAAAATTATAGTTTAATGTCAAAAAAATTGAGAATATGACTGATTACTTTCAACCACAACTTGTTATTTTTATTTCTATACAAGAAATATAAGAAAATTTTAAGTTACCCCACCACTTTGGGAAACAATTATCTATTTATAAAATTATTTTATGTTAGACAGTATTTTTTTAATAACTTGACTGTTAATTATATTAAAAAAACTTTTAATATATTAAAAAACTTTTTTTAATTAGACTTTAGAAGTATATAGAGTTTAGGAGAAAGTTGCAAAATATCTCTTGCGGTATACAACAGTTTCCATTAGGAAATACCTTCAACTTTTCGAAACCCAAAGCTGAATAACCAGCTGTAGATAATAGTGACAGTATCCCATAAAGTCAGAAGGGAAACGCCGAAAGCATATTTGATTACAATAAAGCTTGTGAAAAGTTAGGGCTTTCCTTGTAATTACATATGAAATTCAAAGGGGACTGAAAATTTTCTGTGCCGTGTATCCTGGGATGCCTTGCATTATTTTCATTGTGTAATTATCCTCCAAATTTAACTACGTGGTATAAGGGAATATTTATTGCAAACGTGATAAACTACTAATAGAATGGATAATGTACATGGTATAAGGTATCAAATTCATTTAAATGCATTTTATTTCTACTATTATTTGTCAGGTTTCTTTAGAACTTCGTTGGTTTTATTTTTAAAAAAATATATTTTTATAACTATAACAAAATATTTACTAAGGATAGTACTGATTAAAAATATCCTTTACAAATGATTTTTTTTTCTTTGGACATTAAATTCAAATAAATACTTCGTAAAGAACGTCAGAATAGTGTTGTGAAATGTTAAGAGTGTTGTTTCCTTAAGGTTAAAAAAGATCAACATAAAATAAGTCTGAAATAAATAAATGCCTAAGTATGTTCTCAAATACAAATAAGGCAACTTAAATTTATCTTCCTAAATAACCAAGCGGAAAAATAAATACTTTAGATACTCTCAATAATCAGATACTACGTCAAAAGCTTCAGAAAAATTTCTATTTTGTTTCTTTAAGAACCAACTTTCGATGGTATCAAAAAGAATAACACTAGAAATTCATAAAATCCTAAAGAAAATATTGCAGATTAAATTTTAAACGAAAAACGTGGGAAGGAACAGTTGTTTGAAACTTCGTGTGGCAGATTTCAATTTGATTTAGATTTTACCAAGGGTGCAATACGTCCAAAATTTCAATGGATATACCCTCAGTTTGCTTCTTTAAAGACTCAACCATGTCCAAGAACTTAAGAAGTTCTATCACTATAACACGCAGTATGTCATCTTTTTCTCGATAAAGTATTCTTACATTGACTTCTCGATACCACATTCTTAGAAAGAATTCTATAGGAATCATTCTTAAAGTTAAAGTATTTGTCTAGATGACAAAATATCAACAGATTGATTGACAGATGAACAAACGCTTCAAAACTATATTATACTTGTACTCAAAGCGACAGTGAATAAAAAAAATTAATAAAAATATCAATCCTGAATACCCGCGCCATTTTGTTAAAATGGATGTTGTAAAAATATAGTTAAATCAAACCTTTGACTATATCAGCACTGCATCGTTTTGGTTCCGATAGAGTACTTATGAAAATTGGAATTAAGGTATGCAAATATATCATTTGATTCTTCACACACAAGTCCAGTATTTTCCAACAGAAAATGACATTTTTAAAAAAGTTATATGAAATGAAGAATATTGATAAGAGATTATTCTTCTAAAACCAAAAATAATTTTACTTACAACTTTCTAATTCAAACGAGCATATCTGCCTATCGAAAGGGAAATATTTGAAATTCATTGGGCAATGCATTTTCATTGTTAGTCTGAAATTAAAAAAAACAATAAATAAGTATAATAACAATTAAAAGCATTATGCGTAAGAATAGTTAATAAGAAATGTTCCGCTCATTAATATTTTTATATATAAAATTACGCACACAGGCGAGCATAATCTTATCTTATTATTGCATTTTTTATTTTCAGTAAAGAGCTTTGTATGATATGAAATAATAAGGAAAATTGTTTTTACCTCAGAGTTATTGTTAGCATATATTATCAAATGTACGTTTAAAATATTAACCTTAAAAAAACGTTCTTATAAAAATCTTATCTCTGATTTTTTTGTTAATATTTCTTCGGTTTCACCTTCTCCCAAAAAAAGTATTCTGAAAAATCCAATTCATTTTACTAAATTACAATCTGTTTTAAAATTATACACAACAACTAAGAAACTAGCCATGAAACTCAGAAGCTTTTGACAAAATGGCGAATAACGCACGATCGGGGTCAACTACCATACCACATTTGCGAGGGAGGAGACATAAATCAAGTATGGTGTAAACTGGGACTTACAAATTCCGAATACAATTTGCATTTGTATCGCCCCATAAATAGCCGAGAATACTCGGAGAAGTACACAAGAATGGGCCCGAGATATATCGGGCATTGTTGGCCAGATCTCGTTTTGGTAAAATGCCCGGACAAGGATCGATGGTAAAAAGAAATATATCCTAGGAGCGGTTCCTCTTTTTTGTTGTTGGGATCCGTCGAATTTATTCAGGAGAACCATTTTTCCTACTTTCGGGTTCTTAGTGATCATTTTGGACCAAGAGGGGAAATGGGAAGAAACTTATAAAACCACTAAAATGCCCGCTTGTCCATTTGTGCGTATCACATAAAAAGGGGATAGCTTAAAAGTCGATTGGGCATTTCTCGTAGTTTTTTTATTGAATGAGTTCCGTTTGTTTTTTGCCATAAAATAAAAATTAATGTAAGATTTAAATATTTATTTCCTTGTGGAATAATTAATATAAATAGGATATTACAGTAAAAAAAAGGTGGAGTTGATTTTGAGAAAATTAAGGAACTGGAACTGTTAATTCAAAGGGTTATTTCTAAAAAAGTTTTTTTCATATTTTGATTTGATGAATAAGCATTTTAACTAATAAATAATTAGTGATTTATCAATATTAAATACGATAATTATTGAAAACATGTAGAAATTACACCAATAAGTGCAATCAAATAACCTCTTTTTAAGATAAAATACTTTTGTTTGAAATTTTTTATCAAAGCTAGTTAAAAGAGAACTCTTTCTGTGACTGAATGTAGAACTTGTATTTCACGATCATAGAGTTTCTACAATATAATATATTTTTTAATGTCCCCTGATGCAAATTGAATCTAATCATTGCGAAAAAATATGTATTGAAGTTTTGCAAACTTCAAAGGCAAATTATCTATACTACTCGAGAGATTAGTTATTATAGCTAGTTTTACAAAATTCGTTTTTATGACAATTTAAATAAAATAAGACTGATGTATTAAAATTAAAGAAACTGTACATAGTTGTAACTTTTTTATTTGAAATACGGATAATTAAATCGCAGTTTTTTATTATAATGTGTTTCGACTTTGATATTTAAATTCTGGTGGGTTTTTTTTTTTTCAAAATCAAACAGTCAATTATTTTGTTTCAATTTCTCATGAAGATTTCAAGTAAAACTCGCACTTGTAAAATAAACTCATTTATCACCATATACACTAATAAATATACATATAACACAAAAAAAAAATGTTTTTATTATTTCTTCAGGGGAAGATTCTTGCGGAATGTCTTCACTTCGAATCACATTTACGCCCCACTTCCATTAGACCTACAATTTCATTGGTTTTTCTTTAATGGCAGAGAACACTGTGACTAAAGGGACATCATTTTTGCTCGCACTTAATTGGCGCAACCTCGCCACCTTTTATGTAATTGGCCCGTCGCGAACAGATTTCGCCAATTTATACTGATAGCTAAGTCCCCGCTAATCCCATGCGCGTGGGCGGAACTTGGCCGCTTTTGTTCTTTGCTTTCTTGAGGCCGGAAGGGACATTGGTTCCGTTTTCTCCGGAGATGCTTAAAGGATTATCTGGGAAACTCATTTTATGGGGGGATTTAAGTCCGATACCTGCATAACACCACATAAAGATTTCCTAAAACAAAGACTTTGTGATAACCATTATTTACCTTACTGATGACTTATTATTGAAACAAATTGGAAGTGTCAAATATAGCGATTGTAAAAATCAGGGAACATTGGTATGAAAACATAATGAAATCAAACTAATAAATTGCTGGAGACTAAATAAAGAATTAAGTGTTAGTAAATAGATGTCATACGTTTATTCTATTCGTTAACGATTTTTTTTATTATTTGCATTTACAAATATTTAATATTTGTTGTGTTATTTGTGGTGTGTGTTTTGTTGTGGTTTTTTGTTTTTTTTTAATTTTGTTATATTTGTAATATTTTTTTTGTTTATTTGTTTAATAGTCAAAATATTTTGACCAGTTATTTACCAGTTTATAATACTTTTTATAATATAAAATCAAAAGTATTATTAGCGTTTAGGAACTACAACTTAAAAACTAATACTACACAACTACTTAAAAAAATAATTAGGCATTTTCATTGTTTTGCATTTAGATACATGCAAACAAACGAAATAGTCCTTAACATAAGATTCAAGTATTGTGTATCTTACATATTTACATTTATCTGATATCTTTTATATATTTATGCATATTCTTTTCTTTCAGTGCTCATAAGTTTCTTCTATGATTAAAATTATAATTTTTGGCCAGAAAATAAAATAAACGAATCCCTTGTAAAAATGCTTTTTCATCCCTTTTCCACATTGTCAAGAAAACACAATGCTTTGCCATCGCTTACACAACAATAATGTCACCATAGCCGAGTTTGAGATGGATGCTGCTTTCCGAACAACATAAATTGTGATCGTCGATTTGACCTCACTTTTGGACAAAACTCAATTCTCAACTACCGACAATTTTATTCGGACAGTTCTGATAAGGTGGGTGATGTCCTAGTTTGCAATATATTCTACAAAAGTTTTATCTACCAACAAGAAAAAAATATGCGAATAGTTTATTTAGATAATTATAGAAGAGAAGAGGGTATTATGGAAACCCATTTTTATTTTTAAGAATAACTCTTTTGATTTTAAATAAAAATCCACACAATCATTTTCAGTACATACTGTAACTAATAGTAATGAAGTGCCATTTTTGAAACAAAACCGTATTTATTTATTTTTATTATGAAAAAATGTACTTTAAAAAAAGTTACAAGTGGAGGGTAATATGGGATAGTTGGGTAATATGGAATAGTTGTTTAAAATTATTGAAAATTTAATTATACTTCACAGAACACAGTTAATTTTAACTAAAAAAAATATTTGTAAATTTACGCTCAAATAGTTTTGTTTTTAAGTCTATTTATAAAAATCATAAACATAATCTTTTTTCTCTGCTCCAGTACAGTAAAAATGAGCCCATAAATAACAGCTAATGCGTTAAATGCAAATTTCATTGATCTAAAATTTTCCGTTACAAAAGCAACAACTTTCAGCAACAGCTATTCAGCAACTTTGTTTACCGGTTCTTTAGTTGATGGCATGAAGGCAATTTCAGATTATATGTATTCCATATTAGCCGACACTGCATTTTGGTATATGAACCATTTTACTGACGGATAAAAAAATTGATGGCTAAAAATCGACTACAGCATAACAAACTACTATTTTTTTAGTCTACATTATTCTTAACAACAAAATTAAAGTCTCATGATTACTGGTAGATTAAAATGTTTGAACACTTTCTGACAAAAACTTTTAAAGATCCTAAAACACACTTTGTTTTGCAGCGACTGTAACGACAGCAACAAGAAGTTTACTATTTATTCACTGCATCATGGGGGATTTCTTAGGTCTTTCATGGCATTTCCACGTAATGGCAGCACGAGAGAGTGCTGAAACTTCAGGGGTTTCCATATTCCCAGAATATTCCATAATACTATCATCTCCTCTATAATTTAGAGAAACCATGGGTTAAAATTATTTTTTGTAATTTTTTACACCTTAAATTAAATGTCCTTTGAAATATTCTGTTGAAAACACTAAACATATTTTTTTGAAAATATCTTAAGAACAGTTTTTAACTCAGTTGAAATCACGATTTAAATGCAATATAAGTTTTTTTTTTTTAAGAAAAAGTCTCTCAAGTAAAAAGTATGTTATTTATGAATAGATTTTTCATTTAAATATAATCAACAAATTATAATTAAAAAGTTATTTATAGTGAAAAAAGCTCAAACAATTTATCCCCTCCTCCGGCTTTCACAAAAATAAAGCATCTATTTTTTATATACGTATAGTACCTATTAACACTCATTTTACTATAAAAAAAATCCTTAATTAAGTACATAAAAAAGTGATGAGTTAACGCAACTAGGCTATTCAAAAATATTTTTGATGATGAAAGACTGCATTTTTTCTAAATTTTTTTATTCATTAAACTTATGAAACAAGATATGTTCTAACAATTTGCTGTTATCGTCTTGCGTAGTTTGAAGTTTCAGCATTAAAGATTTTAATTACTTTTTTACTCCTAGCTCGCAAATTGCTGCGTTAATTTTAAAGCACTATTTTAATTACTCTCGGCTTACGCTGTGTTCATTGTGTTGAAAAGCTAATTTCAACAGTAATTGACGACATAACTCATGTGTAAGTAATAACTTGTTATAAATGACAAAAGCTTAAGGAAATGGCAATTACATTTTCAAACAATCCAACTGACTGGATGACTAAGAAACAAACCAATTTAACATTTTTATTCATATACTAAAAACGTTCACTTTCAAATTAACTTCGTTTTAAAATGCAACAAAAAGTATTACAAATATTAAAATCTTTTTTTTTAAAAATGACTAATGAAAAAAATATATCTAGGTAATTATTTCTACAATAATGATCTTATATAAATACTACGTTGTTAGTTATCTCACATAAAGAGTGTCCCACGTGATATGTATTATATTTTACAAAGAAAGAACTCGTCAGTACGAGTAAACTAAACATAATGAAGGATCAACCAATAAAATAGCATTGTCTAATATGGGTTCTTTAATTAAACTATACAATTCACTCTAAAACGTTTGATGTATAGTTATTCCGTAAAAGCAATAGCAGCTGCAGTTCTGCCACCTCTTAATTTACATTAAAAAAAAAACAAGTGGCACTAAAGCTGACTCCTCATTCAGGGTAACATTTAACAGCTTTTTCTGTAGTGCAATAACATCATACATACAATGGAAAGTTTTAAGCGAAAATTTGTGGGGATTTGTTATTGTTTTATAAGAAAGTTGGTCCTAAGGGCAGGTTCGACCTTACACACTACAAGGCTACAAGACGCTTTACTTACGGTCGGCTTTACCGTTCGATTTACCAACTCAAGAGCGGCTTCATAGAATCAATTTTTTTCATAATTCTTTTTGTTTCACAATATTTCTTTGATAGCGCAGAGAATCTGTGGAAGATTACACCGAAATACACAGCGTTCTGTGGAACTTTCCTCACGAATTTGAAGTTTAATAAGCTTACTCCAAAATTGGCAAATGCTACAACCAAAAATCATGGTAACGTTACACAGTTTTTTACAGTGTGCATAAAAAAATTATAAAACTCAATGACAATTTTATTATAACTGTAACATAACAGACAAAAGTACTTAACATAGGGATCCCACGAGCTAAAGTCAAAGTCGATTTTTGTTGTCATGTTTAATTACTCTATAATGAGTTTCTCATTCACCGTGCGTATCATTTAATTGTTATTAGATAGTAATTTTCCAAAAAACAAGTTTGAAAATATATATTCAAAAATAAAGCTCTAGATCAAGACATTCAAAATATATTTATCCTTTTGCTTCCCTTAACTATATCTTTCAGAATAGGCAAAAATACAACATATTTAGACCCTGTAACGATTTAGGCAAAAAAAAATAATTTACTCATTTATTTAAAAGTAGCTTCCTACTTTGAAAAACTACATAAACTATTATTTTTTGCCTAAATTGGTACAGGAGTACTCAAAAGATTTTATTGCGAGCTAAATACAAAAAATATCAAATAAGAATGGCTTAAGTTTTTTTATTTGCATTGAATTGATAATTATAAAATAGAAAAAATATTTTTATACTGTTTTTAATTTTATTATGTTGAAGTTAATTAATGCATCATTGTTGTATATTTTAAAAGCTATTAAACATTTACAAAAAAAACCTTTTTTAATGATTAGAGTTTCAATTATTTCGACCAAAATAAAATCCATTCTTTCGTTGAATCGAGCTAGTCCAGTTTTACTTTAAATGTTTAATGCGCTTTTCGAAACATTATTAAGTACTAATTAAAACATTTGTAAGTGGAAAATTTCGTATTCTAATGTATTTAAATTATCAAGGAATTATATTGTATGGAAACAAAGTAATTTCTTTAATGGAAAATAGCACAAAAAATCTCCTTTTGTAATAATCTATTATAATTATATGTCAAACTGTGTTTTTTAAATAATACTTATACTTATGTACAAATAATAATAACAATATTAATAATAACTAATTCTTTAAAGGAATCGAAACCGTTAAAACCAATCTGCAATCATTTTTTGAATTTCCATAATTTAACTAAATGATACAATGACGACCAACTTAAGCATAAATGATTTTCAAATAAGTTTTTATACATCTTTAAAAAAAACTTTAAAAATAACGAAATATCCAAATATTAACTATAAATAATACCAGAATATAACTAAGTTCATCTAAAAATTGTTTTGGACTATTAGTGAAAAACCAAAATCATAATTTCATCAATTTTTAAAATAGTATTAAAGAGGTTATTATTCCAAAAAGAGAGGATAAATAGGGCATAAAGATTACACAGTTAAAAAGTAGTAAATAAATTAATACGAACAGTTTTTGAAGTAAATGTTGAAGTAAATAATAATAAACAAAATATTTTTTTTAAACTAAAATAACGTTTAATAAACTTTTAATAAAAAACTTTTTAATAAAAAAAAGTAATATTTCAACAATATATCTTTAAAACTTTCAGTAACATAACGAAAATCACGTATCATTTGTAAATACGATCATCTGTAAACCCTAAACTAACGCGTACATCGAGGTGTAAATTTTGAACAAATAATCAGTTGTCTTACCAAAATACGCACATATGAATAAGATTTTTCGATATTTCTCAGATTGTCTGAACTTGTGAGTACAACTATGAGTTGATCAGCCAAAAATAAAGCGTACTTATACATGATGA
This sequence comes from Oedothorax gibbosus, assembly GCA_019343175.1. Classification (NCBI taxonomy): domain Eukaryota; kingdom Metazoa; phylum Arthropoda; class Arachnida; order Araneae; family Linyphiidae; genus Oedothorax; species Oedothorax gibbosus. The sequence continues at coordinate 10,109,234 of CM033282.1, read as the reverse complement.
CTTTTAAGGGACTTAAAATTACACTATACTACCCAACGTCAGAATATTAGAATATTCCAAATATTTGAGTTTTTCTCATCAAAAAGACACGATTTCTTACCGAATATGCAAAGTAGACGCCTCCTTGAAGTTAGCATATATTTTAAAGATATCTATCAACCATATATTGTTTACACAAAACATAAAAATAAATACAAATTTATAAAATCAAATTTTAAAAAGATCATATTATTAGAATAATGATAAAAGGCGTTCCAAAAAATTAGAATATTTGTCCATTTACGTGATTGGTCCACGTGGTGTTGAAATTTCATATAACTAGCGACGTATTAGAAGTAGTGACAGTACTGGTTCCATGATTGAAACAAAATTTCCGTTGTTGTTGCTTAGAATGGGCCGAAAAAAAGATATCTCTATTCTTACTAAGAATATAATTTTAACGTTACGGAATGAGGGGCTGACTCAACAGAAAATAGCCAGGAAGGTGAATTGCTCTCAAGGAACTGCGAGTAAAATTCTTCAGGACTACTATAGGAACAATAAATTTAAATATACTCGCGAAAAATGTGGTGCCAAACGAATAACAACCAAGAGGCAAGAGAGATGTCTGAAAAGGATTACTGAAAAACATCGATTCAGGTCAGTGAATTTTATAAATAGGAAGTGGCGAGAATCAGGAGTTGATACCTCAGTCAGCACTACACGACGTCGAATACTTGAAATCGGCTTTCGATCACGTGTACCAAAGAAAAAGCCATTCCTTAGTGCCAGACAAAAAGGGCACGTTTGTTGTGGTGCCGAAAAAGGCTGCTTTGGGGCACCCAAGATTGGGGCAAAGTACTTTCAGTGATGAATCAGTATTTTGCGTGTCTGTCGGTCCACAAGGTCACCGTGTTTGGCGTTTTTCTCGAGAGGCTTTTCAGCAACAGTGCTTAAAACGCACAGTTAAGTTCAGCACATCAATAATGGTTTGGGGGTGTTTCAGTGCCAATGGCTTAGGAAAGCTTTGTGTATTGAAAGGCACTGTTAATTCCGAAGTGTACAAGTCCGTTCTTGACAAATATATGATCCCTGCCTCTGAAGATCTATTTGAAGGGGAATTTGTCTTCCAACAAGACAGCGCATCATGTCACACATCGAAAGCCACCTTGTCTTGGCTGAAAGATAATGAAGTACAACTACTTCCTTGGCCCGTGAATTCACCTGATTTAAATCCTATAGAAAATATATGGGGCTTAATGAAGAAAAAACTGAAAATATTGGCTCCAAAGGACCAGAACGAACTCACAAAATTCGTTAACCGTGCTTGGTATGATATCAGCCAAGATCATTGTAAAAAATTAGTTGAAAGTATGCCGGATCGACTGCGAGATGTGATAAAAGCTAGGGGCGATGCAACCAAATACTGATTAGTTGCAAATAAAACTTGTAAGAGCAATTTATTTTATTTGTTTACGCATTATTCTAATTTTGTGAACTACCATTAGGATGTATTCTATTTTCGTGATTTTTTTATATTTTGATTTTAAAAGTAAATTTGCAAAATCAAGCCAATTGTTTTATGTTATTTTCATTAACAAATCTTATAAAATGTAATAAACAAAAAGAATTTGTGAAACTTTAGTTGTGTATAAAAATAAATGCAACTTTCAAAGTTTTGAAATGTTTTATTCTCATTATTCTAATATTCTGACGTTGGGTAGTAAACTAGTTTAAAATGAGTTGAGTTTCATTAACTTCATCCTAGAGCTACACGAGAGCTATAATAGAAGGCTGTCATAATTTAGAACCGCAGTCAAGGGACGAGCCTATTCGTGAAAAGGCACCCAACGAAACTTTTAAACGAGAGATCGTACGCGTCACCGGGACTTTGAAGCATATTTAACGTGCACTCCCTTTTCACTGGGTATTATTCGTCAACCTTTTTTAACAGCACAGGCCGTTTATAAGTCGGCAGTTATTTTGACAATACTCGGGTCCTAACCAGGGACCTTTCGCATGCAAGACAGGCGCTTTACCGACTGGACTCCACAGCCCCAGTTTAAAATGAAATTTGATTAATTGTTTTTAGAAAAAAGGGTCCTTTGTTGCTAACCACTAAACATTTTTGTAACATTCAAACCTATTGCACTTGCCTGGAATTATAAGACACTTTACCAGTTGGGTAAATCCTCACAAAACGGTTCGATTTCTGAACGTTGTGAAAATGTCCTTCTCTTTCATTAAAGAATAGGTCAGGCGTCCATATTCTGCCGATGGAGCCAAGGGGAATACTTTGAACTGTTCCTTCTGGGTCTGGATACCTAAGTCTTGGATCGTCCCAGATTTCTCTTAGGTACATTTGCACGATGTAATCCTAGTAAAAACAATAATTACATTAAAATACTTTTACGATATACTTATATTTAGGTATTTCTTAGGTGAAATGGGAAAAAGGTTCCCATTTCACCCCGATTTTTTCAAATATTTCACGTCCTACTCCTCCCTTAATTTTCTATATTCAAGTCAAATTTATTGTTTGAAAATGTTTGAAGAAATAAATTTTTGAATAATGTAATGTAAGCATCGATGTACAAAGATTTGGTTGGTTTGATTTTAGGTAAGATAATTAAGAAAATAAAAAGTTGTCTATTCATTACCCCAAATGTAGACATTACCCCAACCCACCCTATAATATTTAATTAAATATTCTAACAAAAGTATATTTTTAACTAAGCATATAATATTAAAAAAAATCCTTGCCCAATACACATTAAAAAAAATTACGAATTATTGCAAATTAAAAACGCAATTTGCTTTAATGTGCCAATAAATATTGACAGCATCGACCGTATAGTTTAGACACTGAACACTCATGAAGAAACAGCAATGTTTATTAATTTTGTGTTACAAATAATTATCTTTCATGAAACGTCATTTTCAAAATATTCCCTAATATATTTATGTTCCCTGGCGTGTATCAAAGAATAAATCGAATTATTATCAAATGTGATGTAGATTGAATTATAAAAGTCTGCTTTACCAATACTTGAATTCATTAATATCTTATTAAATTGGCTCAAAATTAAAAGCTTTATTTAATACATGAAAAGTTCTTTGAAACACGGAATATATTTAAGGAAAATTCACTTCGACATCACATTGTATTTTACATTAATTTTACAGCAAAAGAAAAGAATACGAAAATTTTTAGTTTTTTCCACCAAAAACCTTTTTTCATATTTAACTTGCTCAAGCTTCTCATCTGCGACTTAGATGTAGTTTAAATAAAAGCGGTTAGACTTAGTATTTTAACTCACATATAAGTAACGCTTAAAATCAAATATTATTACATTTAAGGGCAGTGAACTTTGGTAAATGGCGGACAATAAGTACGCGCATCTCCCTACATTATCATTAAATAGCTTATCCAACCTTTTTGAAGGCTCTGGCAAAAATCTTCCGTATAGGCCCGAGCACAACCAAAGCATTTTATGGCTTCTGTATTAAAAAGTATGGGGCTTTTCTTAAACGATATTTCAATTATACCTTTACATTTGAAACTTTTCAAAATTTTGTAAAGCTTTTATTTAAGCAAATAGAAATATTGAAAACGACACTTATCTTTTTAATTATTTTTAAAGTATAAAAAATACTGTTATCACAATTGTAATCTTTAAAACCAATATATTTTGCTAATTATAAAATTCTTGGATTCACTTAAAATGTATAAGTAACTCTTCTTATTTGTGTTCAGTGTATTTTTAATGCTCTTTTTTTCATGGAACGATTCCTGTTACGTATCACTGAATTCTAAAAAATCAAATTATAAAGATTACAACTCTTTAAATTCGTTAACATCTTACTAAATTGAAAAAAAATTTGCAGCAAAAAATATGCACTAAACTAAAAAATTGGAAGATTTTGTAAACACTGCTGAAATGCACGTTTTTTTTATTGGTACACTTGTTTTATAATATTCTTTAATTTTGACAGCAATGGAAATACAGAGAATTAAAGTCACTTGAGAAACTATTTTATCTTAATTTCATTTTTTAAAAAATAGAATTGCCTAATGCTCATTTTTTGGTAAAATAATAAACTCTGAAAAATTTTCGTATGACAAAATAAAACAAAAAAAACAGATGGAAGATATCTGACAATTTGAGTCATTTCTAATTTTTCATATTTATGAATTTAACCATTTTTATGCGAATTTAACAAATGATTCACACAAAAAAAAATTAACTGCGTGAATAAAACTCTAGCTAATACAATAGCACTAAATTATTAACTTCCTTTCTATTAGTATTTTCATATTGCATACATAATCCCCAAATGAACAAACTTAATGTATATACTTTCCTCACAAATTATTGTTACACAATAAAATGTTTTTTAGTCAAAGTAAAAAATGGTTACAATATAACAGACGTTTATTGATATAATTAAAGTGCACGGTTTTGTTGATACGCCTGCAGATGACTTAACTGCATTTTAAAGACTGATTTTTTTCAAAGAAAATAATTTTAAGCAAACTTAAAAATAATTGATTGCAATATAATTATTTTGTAATGTAAAACTCTTTATTTTTTAGAATTCAAATTCTAAAAAAAGTCTTTAAATGTTTTTCTTTCTTTTTATTATCGGGACACTCGAAACATTTAAAACGAATATATTTTAGAATTTTTATTTTACTATACAAAAAATTAAAAAGCAATTAATTACTATCTTTTTGTTCTTTGAAGAGCAATCTTTTGTTAAAATGTACTAAACTAACATTTTCATTATGAAATATTTGACTGCAGTTTTTATATACTTTAATTACAAATTATTTTTGACGACTATCTAACTTCAAATTTTTTTAAAAAGGCACTTTCTTGTTTTAAAATTAAGAGAATTTAAGGGAGTGTTTTGTCATTGGCAATCTATTTAAGTAAAATTAAGCAATTAAGTGTGGTAAATTTCGAACTTCATTTTTAAAACCTGAATACTTACCATTTTAATATCGCTGATATCAAATATATCAGTAATAAATAGATTTACGCTGACTTTAGTAGGAAAATCTAAAAAAGAATTACAAAAATAGTTACAATTTGAAAAATAGTTTTTTTGTAAGGATAAAATTATGATTATTATTTATGTGAAATAGGAATGATAAGCAAAGTATTAACTATAGGTTTATGTTATACTGTCTAAAGATGCTCTTATTTACTATTAGTAATACAGTCAAGTTGATGTAGGAAAAATTTTATAAAAATGAAATCGTTGAAAACTTAATCAAATGCAGTCCTTTACAATATCCTTTGTCCTTTACAATATCAAAACTTTTATAGAAGGTTTTACTAAAATATGAGTTTTTTTATTTTAAAAGAGATAACTTTAAAACAAACAGATCTTCCACAATTAATTGCTTTTTGTCTTCGATAAAACTTTCAAATAAATTCATTACCTGATGTTCCGCTCATGTATGGCCGAACACTCATGTCATATCCCTTCAACATTTTATCCAAGGTATTCTTTTTATGTTGAGCAATATTACATAGTGATCTAAAAGCAATTGAAATAAATAATTTAAATATATTTTATCTAAAAATGAATAAAACATAAAGAAATAAATGAGGTTCATTAAAACAAATTGAAGCAAATTATTTAATACACACTTTTTACTTACATTTGAATAAACGTCCCAAACAGAATAAAATAGAATATCTTTTCCAGTGAATCCATTTTTCAGTGAATACACGGAATAGTTATCTAAAAATAAATAAAACTATTTTAAAACCTAAAACTATAATAATTCATTTTAAATATTTGTTACTTTGAAATTGGAAATAGGTTCAAGCGTGCCTAAGCAAATTATACGTTGAGCAATTTCATTTGTATCATATATTTTTAAACGTGTCACTAAGTATTATTTGGAATTATTTTAGACTTAACCTGTGAACCATTGTTATTGGATTTTTTTCTCGGTTTATAATATGTGCATGGTTGATACAGATTCTTTTAGAGTGGAAATCTGCCATTCATTAAATAAAAAAAAAATCTACATTAGTTTTATTATTGCAAGTTAAAAAATAAACGCAGTATAACTATCACAATTACATAAGAAAAATAAATTTACTGAAATTGAAACTTCGGTATGTATACAACAACTTTAAGACTTGATGTATTATTTACGCCGAAAGTGTGTTTTAGACCTTTTGTTGAAATTTTATTGTTTCAGTGATTCTTTAATTTACCAAAAAGTACCCCCGAACTCCATAAATCATAAATACAAAATCGGATTCTCCTTTAAATAGATACGTTTCCCATTTTTCTCTACTCTCAGATTGTTCCACAAAATCCAGCAATTCTTTCTTTCGCACACTGAAATTCCCCGGAATACCAAAACCGTCGAAATTTACATACGATTAAATAAACGTTTAACTTGGCATCCCCACCAAGTTTGCGAAAAAAAACCTTTCCTCAAGCAGAACTGAGTGATATTTGAACAGAACTGCTTAAAAATCAAGATCTTTGTAAGCATATGGTTTGTGTCGAAACAAGCGCCCATAAAACGGTATAGAAATTCTTTTTTTCCTATAAAGCGTTTGGTTTTAGTTTTTCCAACTTCCATTTGCATTCGGGGAATTACCTCTGTGTATTTCGGCCCCAAGTATTTCTACTTGAATACATAGCTTTTTCGTCTTCCTTGCTCTTTCAATCTGAGCCATGTAAATGTCTTCAATAAAATTGAAGAAAATTTCGAGACAGACGCACCAAGGGGGTCATTTCAGATGCGCAGAACAGATGCTGCAAGAGCGGTTGTGTAAATCCAAACCTATATATGTGTCCTTTATCCTGCCATTCTGACTCAAATACAATCTCTGTACATGAAATTTTTTACTATCTATTACGTTCCATGTGATATAAAATATGTTATTGTATTGTTTTAGTGTCAGAGTAAATTTTATTTTCAAGTTTTAAAAGTATCAATACTTTGTAAGATCTACGAAAGAAAAAAGACGTTTATATCGAAACTTCAATAGGACTTTAGTTCCCCCCTATAATACGTCTTTTGAGGTTTTGAATTTTAAGCAATTATTAAAAAAAATTACTACATAGTATTGGTTTCCTATTGAACTGTAACAAATATTACCATTCACAATATACAAAATATTAAAGAAATTGTCACAAAGAAATTGATCGAAATAAAAATCTGCCTAAATGTTTTGTCGGTAAAAAAACTCCACTCATGTGCTTATCAAAATACAATATTTCATAAAGAAAACGAAAACCTATAAATGTCGGCATTATTTCGAAATTGAAATAGCCCTCTGTGCTTGAAAGTTTTATGGTACTTAAAAGTATTATGTTAAAAAGCTACAATACATAAACTTATACACACTCTTTTATCCATCCGAGAGTAAAAACAAAACAGCAACTTCGCGTGTGGGTAAAAACTCTCAGCGTAAATAGTTGCTATCCTACAACTTTTCAAGTTAAATAAAATAAGTTCATTTTTTTAATATTAAACCGAAGTAAATGTATTCAAATACCATTTACAGATACCGAAAGTTATTTACTAACTTGGGGTAGCTATTCTTTTAAATACAAATAATAAATAGGGTGACTTTATTAATAAGTAATAGTATTTCGGACACTCAGTTTAGAAATAATGCATACAATAAATAGAGTATGGAAACAGCGGAATGATAATTCACACTAAAAATTTCAAATTTATTTCATCTCATTATTTCATCATTGAATAAACTCTCGCAAAAAAATAATGAATATCGGGAAAAACTTCCTTTAAATACCGGGGCCCAAACTGAGCTATCATACCACTGAAGAAGAAGAACCATTGAATATCATGAAATTATAAATAAACCAATTATTTAAAAGCATTGTTCAGTATTTTCTAAAATTTTACCATTATAAGTTTCACCACTCCTTTTAGCCTTTAGGCACATCCACAAAATAAATACTCGCAAAAATTAGTTATAAGGAATATTGGAAGTATACAGCCACATGACGTTAACCAAAATCAAAACTCAGGATTACCACTGTTATTTCTCCCAACAATATTTTTAAAATTGTATTGATGATAATAAAATATAATCCTCAAAATAAACTTAACTATTAAAAATGTAATCTTTAAACTATTCCCCTCTGAATAATGATGAAGATTTAAATAATTATTAATAAAATTCTTAACACTATCTAAACTGGCATTGATCAATCAAAACTGGCCCATACCAAGATCAATCCCAGACATAATCCATTCAAAAGTGTGGGACGAAATGGAACAATGCTTCCTCACAAAAACTATGGTGTTTCCTTTATATCGAATATCAATATTTACAACAAACGCGATTCTATCGAATACCTTTGACGAGATGAAACGCATTTAAAATGCTGATAAAATCCAGTGGGGTGATAAATATGCATGGTTATTATTCTAGAAGAATAGAGTTTGGGGGAAATTTAATGGGAATTTAAAGAAACATTGGGGAGACTTTCGATAACATTATAAATCTTTATAGAGAATGTGAAAAAGCGAAAATAGATGTGCCGATCAAGATTTGAATGGTATATCGAGAGATCAAAACCATGTAAATATTAAGAACTAGCGAATTGATACCTGTTCTTAGCACGGCTAAGAACTGTCGTCTGGAAAAACATTAAAATCAGCCAAATAGTTTTTGCAAACCCAAGTGACTAGGCGATGAATCACCTTTCAGGTTTGTCCTACCGAACAACTACGTCACGTGAAACATGCGACATGCTATGAGCGAAAAAATAAATGGAATTAACATCTTTCAGGTGACGTATTTCTTTCCGGCTTTCATTCCTGCTTTTTCTTTGGTTGGTGCTCCAGTATTCTTCTAATACCAAGTAATTAATAAGCGCTGGTCAAATAAATGTAAATACACTCACAATTACTCTCTATAATAAAAGAAATATTGCAAGTACGTCTTTACAATACACTCTCGGTTTGCCAAAATGCAAAACTTATATCTACATAGAACCGCTGTTAATATTTACAAGGTGTGTTCGAAAACTTCGGTGATTTGTCTCATAAATTAAAAAACCGTGCCGGTTAGGATCTTGCACTCACGCAGACGCAGTGATATTCTCTAGATGACATTTCTCTCACTGCGTCTTCGTGAGTGTAAGATCCTAACCCGTGTGTTTTTTTAATTATGAGACCAATCACCAAACTTTTCGAACACACCTTGTAAATTGTTGTACATGTATGTTGGTATAATAATATTTTTCTCATAAAATAGCGGGAGAAACCAGTTTCCATTTGCCACTACTCCCCAAGCAGACTTTAATATGGACAGTTCTCAGTTGATGAAGAGTTTTCTCCCCATGGCTCTTCAAATACTATTAAATTTTTTTTTAAATGGAATTCTTAAATTATGTACTTTAGTACGTAAATTATAAAACATAGCATAACAATTTTTAGCTTTTATTGCAAGATAAAATCAATCTTTTTTAATTATGAGACCAATCACCAAACTTTTCGAACACACCTTGTAAATTGTTGTACATGTATGTTGGTATAATATTTTTCTCATAAAATAGCGGGAGAAACCAGTTTCCATTTGCCACTACTCCCCAAGCAGACTTTATATAGACAGTTCTCAGTTGATGAGTTTTCTCCCCATGGCTCTTCAAATACTATTAATTTTTTTTTAAAAATGGAATTCTTAAATTATGTACTTTAGTACGTAAATTATAAAACATAGCATAACAATTTTTAGCTTTTATTGCAAGATAAAATCAATCTTTTTTAATTATGAGACCAATCACCAAACTTTTCGAACACACCTTGTAAATTGTTGTACATGTATGTTGGTATAATAATATTTTTCTCATAAAATAGCGGGAGAAACCAGTTTCCATTTGCCACTACTCCCCAAGCAGACTTTATATAGACAGTTCTCAGTTGATGAAGAGTTTTCTCCCCATGGCTCTTCAAATACTATTAAATTTTTTTTTAAAAATGGAATTCTTAAATTATGTACTTTAGTACGTAGATTATAAAACATAGCATAACAATTTTTAGCTTTTATTGCAAGATAAAATCAATCTTTTTTAATTATGAGACCAATCACTGAACTTTTCGAACACACCTTGTATTATACCTTGTAGTGATATGATATCGGTTTGACTTGACTTAAAGTCAACAAATGTAAGAAATATTAAAGCTTTAATTTTTCTTCTGAGAATTAAAATACCCCTGTATATTTGCTCCCGCTCATATATTGTATCCTAAGTAATATTTGCTAATGAACAAACCTATGCATTCCTAAAAATATTTTTTTCAATTTGGAAATTTGTAAACAATCACCCCCAAATGACAGTAAAGGAAATCAGCTATTGCTTGCTTTCTATATGACAACATACGACCTGAAAAATTCAGAGAAATTTTGCCCCCGTGTCTAAATAATCATTATAGTTATAATTTTAAATTTTTATGAATTTAACTAGTTCACTAAGTATAATATACTCTAGTTAAATCCTAAATAATTTTAACAATTTGAATTTGTAAATAATCAACGCAGTCTGTATGCAATGAAATCAGTCATTCCTTATTCCTTCGAAAGCAACATACGGCCCATACAATTGGGAGTAATTCTGCCCTCGAAATTGAAGTAATGTATAAATTCCAGGCATTCAACTGAAACCGGCCTTTCCACCTGCCTTCTGCTTAGGTATCCTTAATTTCCTGTTAGATGCCCGATTGCCTCCCTTCTCTAGCCATATAATTGATTAATTGTTCCTGGCCTTAACAAGGCTGGAGAGGCGGGACTAGTATGCTTCAGGCGTCTACTAGGGAATAATTTAAACTGTAATTAACCAGGACTCGCGTACAAATTGAATGGGAACAATTCCTTGAGTGTCACGTCTGGCGGCTGGGTTGACTGATTTGCAACTGAGTTGAAGCGGAAATAAAAAGAAGGTTATGAAAACTTTGCGGGATTTAATGTAACTATCATATGGCATCGTTGAGAGAAAGTATTTAAAAAAAATTAAGATGAAACTATAAATTGTATTTTGTTTTCCAATAAATAAAGGAAATATATTTGTAGAATATGGATAATTCTGATAAACTCTTAATATTAGAACGAATTCTGTAACTCTTAATGAAGCTTTTAAAAAGTTTTCGATTGAAAAGTATTTATAACAGCCACTATTTTAAAATGCAAACGTATGAAATTGGTTTACTTAATCTTAAAATCTTTGAATGTTTGCTAAAACCATTTAATCTATAGATGTGATTTTAGTATAACAATATTTCAAGAAAAGTTGTATATTCTTCTCGTAGCACGAGAACGCGTGGACGCGCTTTTTATAATGTGCTTGGCAATCAATTCGTTTTAATACAACAATGTACCAAAAAAATTAAACATTAAAATTTTGTTTTTTATTAAAAAGTCTTTTTTTAGAATTATTTTTGTAATTTCACGCATAAAGAATCACTGTACTAAAACAAAACATTAAAATTTTGCACTCATGTTTTAAAAAATTTTACTATTTAAGGGTAGTCGGATGGTTCTATCTCGCCCATGTTAATTTACCTAACTTTAAGAACATTTTTCTCAGGAACTATATGAGATATCATTATAAACTTTATTATATTTGGTTCTTTACATAAAGCTCTTTGATTTAAACTGAAGATATTTCAAAATATTTAAAAATAATTTTACATAGATTTTTTTAATGTATTGAAAAATACAAAAAAATCAGATTTAAAGTTATATAATTTTTTTTGAGCAGAGATATTTAAAATTCCTCAGTTTAAATCAAAGAGCTATTAATGGGGAAGAAATAGTAAAACGAAATATGTTGATATCTTTTATAGTTCCTGAGAAAAATGTTCCTAACCGTTGAAAAACCTTATATTTCAGGAAACGCAAAAGAAAAGTAAGATTTAAGTAAGAACTGATATTAAGCGTTTCTCAAAAATGATTATAAAAAGAAAACCACTAAACAGAATTCGGTAATATTGGTCTTAAATTAAAGCTAACGATAAGCAAAATTAAAAAAGGAAAAACAGAAAATCGACATTTTTGATCCAAACACCCATCCAACCCCCCTTAATTGCGAAATTGCCAAAAGTACATAAACAGCTAGTAAAAATATATGTTAAGCGTAAGGTTAATTTTTTTAAAAAATTTAATGGCAATTAATACCTCACTAACTCCTCAAATTGGTATTTTTACTATTGTTTAGCCTTATTAGAGTTTTTTTTTTTTAAAGAATTTTGCTTTTTTTTCCCCAGATAAGTTTTTTTAATAGCAGATAAGTCTCCCAGATAAGTTGTTTTAATAATTTATACTACGAATTATTGAGTGTGAACTGTATTTCAAAACATTATTATTATTTATCATAATTATAATCTTATTTTATCATTATTATAATATGATTAATCATTTTATTAACATCATGTGTCAAATACATGCAAGGTAATAGTTATTTGCCTATAGTTATAAATAACAAGTTGTTTTCTCATTTCATAACTTATTTTTTTCTTATCAGATAGTCCTTTGGAAAGTGTCAGATAATTTTGTGACTTCCTGTGCAAAAACCCAGATTCCAACACAAGGTTAAAATAACTGTCTCAGCGCAATAAATGCCCAACTAGAATAACTGTAATTTGATCTTACCTCATAACTTGAAAGATTTTTTTTAATTAAAGGTCGTGCTTAGATACACGTACATCCATCTAGAATCTGTCACAACAAACTCGTACGTACCGTTATCTGTGTTTACGAAATTTAAAAAGAGCTACTGTGCATTCACTGATTTTTATCAACTTTCACAATTGCTTCAAACAGGGAGAGTAATTTGTTAAAATAAGTGGATTATCTACATTTCAGATAAAATAGGTAATATACACTGAGTGGCTAATAATTATGACCACCCTTCAATATAATATTTGACCATCTTTTGCCCTTAGCACTGCATAAATTCGTCTTAGCATACATTCTATGAGATTTTGGTAGGTTATATAGAAAAATGCAAGCATGAAGAATTCAGGGCTAATTTATTTAACAACATTGTTTTAGAGTGAATTTTATTTTTTCAATGTTTTTCATATTTTCATTTAGCTACAACCAACATTATTTAATTCTTCAAAAGACATGATTCTTTCATCTAACGATACAAAAAGAAAATATAACTTTATAGAAAAATGTATGGAAAATTTAATAAAATTTATTTGAAATAAGTGCGGAATTAAGTTAGTGAGGGAAAAAAAGAAGTTTTAATATTGTTTAACTGTCAAAAGTACTAACTTGTTCTTATTATATATATACCAATGATCTGTACCAATATTTATTATGATAAAGGAATTTTTATAAAAAAAATTTACGAAAACCAATTATTTTTTCTGTTTGCTTCCCTTTTTAAACTAAAATTTAATTTTAAAAAATACTTAAATTACGCATATTTTTGAAATAATGGTACTTGGACAATGTCTTTATACTCTTATAATTTATGTATCAGGTTGACGTATTTGTTTATCATATATTCGAAATTTAAATTTGTTATGACAAAAAAAGATAAATGCTCAGTTAGGGTAATACAATAACTAGCATTCAGATCCCCAATCTTCTGCGAATATTTGGGAAGTTTATAGAATAAGTTCTGCGAAAATTGTGCTGACAACAACTGGGGTAATAAAAGAATATCAGAATAAACTGCTTCTACTACAGTATAGATTATACCTTGAAGATAAAGCTGTACAAGCAGACCGTAATATGAAAATCCAATATCCGAGTCGTAAAGTATTAGTACCACCATTCACCTCTCGCGCTCATACAACTTTCAGTTGATGATATAAAGTGTACCTACGTTCTCTGGTATTATCCTGATTAAATATGGTGTTATTTGTTGTTCTCTTCTTTGATCCAAGTTATATGTCTTGTTTTCAAAGGTTTGTGTGTCGATTAATCCACGCCAAAAACATTTATATTAACTTCTTAGATGCCAAAAAGTGTTAAAAACGATAGTTATATTTTTATTGCATATAATATGCACTTGGAACTATAGACATTTAATCTTTCGACAGAAACAAATATGTAGAACACAACACATGATATCAAAGAAATTTAGAAAAACTCTAAATAACATAAAAATGCATGCCTATATAAGAGTAGTTGCATAACTCAATTTCTCCTAAGTATAGCAAAGATATGGGGTCTGACTCGTTCATTGGCGAATTTTGTCGTCAGTTAATTCAATTGACGGAGTCGCCAATGAACAGACTGGACCCTATATCTTAGTTATACGTTATAGAATGTGAATTTTGCAACTACACCCTTCATATATCTGCCAATGTCTAGATCTATAAATATATATATTACATGATATGTTTGACGTCTTTACATAATATTTTTAATATGCATTTGTATGTGTAATGTGCTTATGCACTTATAGTCTGTATAAGGTATTCCATTAGTAAGAGTAGTGTTCCCATAAGTACCCAATTTTGTCGCAAACATAGATATGAATGAAACGCCTCTCTCATCAAATAATCAACAACACAGCAAGAACCGTGAACACATGACCTTGTTTACGCTCTCAAATATGCAGTTTGCCAAATCGTTGACCGTTATGACAGACTTCCAGTAGTTATCTTGGCAATCGGGGAAAATGCTCGCCGCAATCAACACTCTCTACCGTATATCAACACTCGAATCGTAGATAGCGGTGGACTGGCAATAAACGTCCAGCGTGAATATACTGTCATCCTTGGGTCAAATCGTGACCTAAAACTGAGGCATTTTGAAGCAGAGTGGAGTAATATACAAGAAAGGCCACACCACTATGCTTCTAAACTGTCTCATATCAAAATGAAGTACAGAATCCTCTACTATGAGGTAAAGTGGAGTAGTGTCTTTGGGGTATAATCGTTCTGCTTCTAAACTCTTCAACTATCATGGACAAATGCTAAGTATCCGGGTGGTATAAGATAGCGTGATGAGAGAGCTTTCGTGCTACGAGACAAGCCTTTCCGATAAGGCAAGAAAGGCGAGCATTCTATCCGAAAATAAATAACTCAGAGTCCAGTCTTGTCTGTCCATGGATTCGTGCCCGGCCTTTCATATTTGAGATTGGAAAGTGTATTTGGTGGAGTGAATTCGCTTTTCCAATTCCGCAAATAAAATAGCCCTTTTATGGTAGAGGTTCGTTTTTAGGAAGCCGATAAATAATCGGAAGAAATGTTTCGGGAGGAATTTCTATTCGTTTCGTCTTGGGCGAGGAGCTAGTTGTTATTTATTTTAGGAAGTTTATTGGGTAGAATTTTCGCTTCAAATTGTATTTGGAATGACGTGGCCCTGTTTCAGGAATGTTAAAGCTTATAAAAGAAATTCTTACATTGATAACGTATAAAAAGAATAATACGAATTATTCGTATTTATAAATTTGAAGCAGAGTTGCATGCTATTTTTGTTTAAAGGGGAGTTTTAATTTTAAAATTAAGTGACTAAATGTAACTTAGTTGTTTTTACCCCGAAATAACTTCAGTGGCTGGGAAAACAACACTTTGTTAGTTGGTCTCTTAACTAACTTAGTCTGTTTTGCTAACTTAGTATCATTATCCATTGTTTGTATACTGTAATTTACGTATAAGTGTACATTAAAAATCCATTAAAATATTTTTTAATTTTTGTATTTAAACTCTTTATATTAAAATAAAGATTTTAACAAAAAAAAATTTACAAAACCACTATTGGAACAAAATGTATTGCGAACTTGTATATTACCAGCATTGCCTTAATTTAAGAATAATAAATGAAGGTAAATGAGATTTTATAATATTATATAATATATAATTTTTTATTTTCACATTGCGATTTGTTAAAAAATCAACAGAAAAAAAGCGTATTCATAATTCACAACATAATTATCCGAAGATAACTGATAACACATAAACTTTACAGATCAGTTGTATGCTTGTTGCTGTTTGTTATTATATATTTTAAGTACACAAGTCTATTGCATAGGTTAATCAGAAAAAAATAATCAACGTTGAAAATAATTAGCATTAAAACTTTTTGCGCTTTCAAAGTTTCGATGTCTAATTTTTTAAAAGTAACTACTACCTTCTTTCATAAAGAAGAAAAGTAAAATAAAGGTTATCAGAATAAAATACATTTCGATGGTTACAAGACACCTTATATGTTATTACTAGTTCGAAGAAACTATGATAAAAGTTTCTAAAGTTAGCAAAAATTTGCTATAAAAATAATTTATATTTTTTTTAGTTAACTCGGGTTTCCTTTTGTTAGTTTCGAATTCTCGGAAGTTTTTCCTCCAGAAAGTAGGGCTTTTGTTACTTACCGTCTTATATACATCAGCATTTTTGCAAGAAAACATTTCTACCTCGTTAGAAATACTTTCCTCCGAAACAGCAGTAATGGAACTTTGTCGCTCGAGGTGAGTTTTATAGTTTCCTTTTTTCGAAAAAGGCGAGGGTAGAAACTATTTCAACGGTTGAAAAAAATTCAATAACCCTACTTTAATAGCAACTTATTATAAGCAATATGCAAAACTGTTACATAATTAAAGTTTCTGTACACTTCAAAACACTTTAATTTTATGATTATTCAGAATAATTTAATTAAGGTACAATAATTGACATCGCATATCATTTCTAATTGCAAACAACAACAACAACACAAAGCCCCGATATATACAATACACATGTATAATTACGTTTATGTAAGTGAAGGCAAATATTTTGTACACTAAGTTAAAATCGCTCATTACTCATTTACTTTTTCGTTAGTTAAAGAATAATTCAATAATAACAACGTTTTTAAAAAATTACCATAAAACATATATTAGAAACAGATAATTATATTTCCCTGTACATTTTGGTGAAAATATTCATGAAGTTGCCAAGTCTCTTTGTTCAAAATTCAAAATGAGAAATAATTCACTTTAAATTTAGTATCGTTAATAGTAGTTTCCTGTTTAAATAAAGCAAATGCTTTTCTCCAGTAGGAATTTCCAGCCTATTAATAACATATTTTGGGAAAATAGTTTTGACGAGGAAAAACATATATTACTACACTATCGTTAGCTTGTATATATTTGTTTCAGTGATTAACTTTACGACTCTGAAATCATCATTAAATTTTCATTAATCACATTTTATTTACGTTGTTTTGTTTAAAAAACTATTAAAAAATAAAATGTAGACTATTTACACAGTTTTTAAAGCTATAAATCAATTGAATAATACATCAAACTGTACGCCTGGTCATAGTTATACATTTTATATGTATTTTAATTTATTTAAATTGCAATTTGCAATAATATACTACTACCCAACGTCAGAATATTAGAATAATGAGAATAAAACATTTCAAAACTTTGAAAGTTGCATTTATTTTTATACACAACTAAAGTTTCACAAATTCTTTTTGTTTTATTACATTTTATAAGATTTGATAATGAAAATAACATAAAACAATTGGCTTGATTTTGCAAATTTACTTTTAAAATCAAAATATAAAAAAATCACAAAAATAGAATACATCCTAATGGTAGTTCACAAAATTAGAATAATGCGTAAACAAATAAAATAAATTGCTCTTACAAGTTTTATTTGCAACTAATCAGTATTTGGTTGCATCGCCCCTAGCTTTTACCACATCTCGCAGTCGATCCGGCATACTTTCAACTAATTTTTTTACAATGATCTTGGCTGATATCATACCAAGCACGGTTAACGAATTTTGTGAGTTCGTTCTGGTCCTTTGGAGCCAATATTTTCAGTTTTTTCTTCATTAAGCCCCATATATTTTCTATAGGATTTAAATCAGGTGAATTCACGGGCCAAGGAAGTAGTTGTACTTCATTATCTTTCAGCCAAGACAAGGTGGCTTTCGATGTGTGACATGATGCGCTGTCTTGTTGGAAGACAAATTCCCCTTCAAATAGATCTTCAGAGGCAGGGATCATATATTTGTCAAGAACGGACTTGTACACTTCGGAATTAACAGTGCCTTTCAATACACAAAGCTTTCCTAAGCCATTGGCACTGAAACACCCCCAAACCATTATTGATGTGCTGAACTTAACTGTGCGTTTTAAGCACTGTTGCTGAAAAGCCTCTCGAGAAAAACGCCAAACACGGTGACCTTGTGGACCGACAGACACGCAAAATACTGATTCATCACTGAAAAGTACGTTGCCCCAATCTTGGGTGCCCCAAAGCAGCCTTTTTCGGCACCACAACAAACGTGCCCTTTTTTGTCTGGCACTAAGGAATGGCTTTTTCTTTGGTACACGTGATCGAAAGCCGATTTCAAGTATTCGACGTCGTGTAGTGCTGACTGAGGTATCAACTCCTGATTCTCGCCACTTCCTATTTATAAAATTCACTGACCTGAATCGATGTTTTTCAGTAATCCTTTTCAGACATCTCTCTTGCCTCTTGGTTGTTATTCGTTTGGCACCACATTTTTCGCGAGTATATTTAAATTTATTGTTCCTATAGTAGTCCTGAAGAATTTTACTCACAGTTCCTTGAGAGCAATTCACCTTCCTGGCTATTTTCTGTTGAGTCAGCCCCTCATTCCGTAACGTTAAAATTATATTCTTAGTAAGAATAGAGATATCTTTTTTTCGGCCCATTCTAAGCAACAACAACGGAAATTTTGTTTTCAATCATGGAACCAGTACTGTCACTACTTCTAATACGTCGCTAGTTATATGAAATTTCAACACCACGTGGACCAATCACGTAAATGGACAAATATTCTAATTTTTTGGAACGCCTTTTATCATTATTCTAATAATATGATCTTTTTAAAATTTGATTTTATAAATTTGTATTTATTTTTATGTTTTGTGTAAACAATATATGGTTGATAGATATCTTTAAAATATATGCTAACTTCAAGGAGGCGTCTACTTTGCATATTCGGTAAGAAATCGTGTCTTTTTGATGAGAAAAACTCAAATATTTGGAATATTCTAATATTCTGACGTTGGGTAGTAAACATATTTTAATAAAAACAATAAGCCGCAGTTAAATTAAAACCTTAGAAAAATAGTCCCATGATACAACGCTATCTTTAAAAAACCCATACCACCATATAAACTCAACCTTCAGTGCAATTCATTACTATCTATGCCCCATTACCTCTCAAAACAAAAGTGCCATGCATTGATTCCTCCCATTCACGAACTCCAGACACATTAATAACGTATTTTGTGAAAATAGTTTCGACGTCTTGATCATCAACGCCAGGAAAACATTTATTACTACACTATCGTGACACATTAGATGGATGCTCTGACTCTCCATCAATCGCTGAAAGGGAAAAAAGCCTCAAGTGACGTTGATTAAATATAATGTATGTATTATTCTTATCACATTGATAACTGCTGTACTGTGATAGAGTCAGTTGGCTACCACTGTACTTCTGCATCAAGTGTGAAAATAATTGTTCAGTGAGGAAAAGGAATCCCTATTGTTATTGTAATATATTTGTTTAAAGTGAGGGAATTAATCAGAATTGCGTATTTAGGAAGGATAGGCCAAATATAATTGAAGAGTGTAGTTGCAAAAACTCACATTTTCTAAAGTATAACTAAGATATAGAGTCCGGATAGTTCATTGGCGATTTCGTCAATTGAATTAACTAACGACAAAAGTCGCCAATGAACGAGCCGGACCTCATATATTGCTAAATTCCCATATATTTGCTAAGATTTGGAGAAATTGAGTTATGAAACTAAACTCTTATATATGCATACATTTTTAAGTTTGAATCTAACATTATCAAAAGTCGCCAATGAATGGCGTGGGCCCTATAGCTTACTTTTAATTTGGAGAATATAAATTTTGAAACTGCATCCTATCAATTGTGAAATTCTTCTATGATTATTTTTTGAAGTATAATGTACTTAAATATCGTTTTGCCTAACTGAGCAATTAAAAAAATTAATAGACGATGGTATTTGAAACGGGTATATTTAACGGATACAGTTTCTAAGCAAAATATGCTGATAAAATTAAATTTTAGTTTGAACATAGTGTTTGATTATGCTAGGCTAATAATGTTACTAGAAACCTAAAATTATCAATCTTTAAATTTTTTTATCTGATTGATTGACACTTATAGACTAATCCTTTTTGTCTAACTATGCACTTATTGTTTATATTACTTTGGTCAACTTCCGTTGTTTGGAATCTTTCCAAAGCAAACCTAACGCAAAATGAATCTTAAGAACAAATAAGTAGCTAGCCAATGTAAACATTTTCCTCAGTTCCTTTTTTTAGCTTTGTTTTATTTCTAGTGTTCAAACTCTTCTACCAAAAAAAATTAACAACTTCTTCTTTAATAAAATAAAACCACTTATAAAGAAGCGTTTTAGTAAACTACACTTAAATATTTAAAATTCTGTAATATTTTAATTTTTTATTGTTTGTGGTAATCTTTGGAACATTCTAGACTTACATTTTTGTTTATAAAATGTAAAATGACGAAACTGAAGTCACAGTGATATACAATTTGAAAATGTACTCGTTTTGTGCTTAATTATTAGCTAAAAAAATAACTCCATACCGTACTTGAAGGGATATAAGATTTTTGTTCATAATAAATTTGTGATCACCTAGAACTATCGTCTTCCTTAATTAGTATAAAAAAAATAGTTTCCTTCATTCTAAGGCTTCTTCGGATATAGACTGTAATTATTGGAACATTTTTAACTTAAATATCTAATTTTTGATGTTATTTAAGACAATGGTGAGCAAAGAATTAGTTGAAAATTATTCTATTATCATTGAATTCAATTGTTTAGCTACTCGATAAGTGTAGTTAACTTTGTTTTAAGCAGCTACATAAAGCTCAATTTAAAAATAGTCATGTATTGTCATTTAGGGTGATTCTGAACTTGAAGTAGTTACTTTAGTAGTTTCTATTACGAATGTTTCAAACAATAAAATAAGTTGAGCAAATAATAATTTTTAAGATGCTTGAATAGGTTTAAAAATTAACTTTGTACTTTGCCCCGTTATTAAGTAAAACTCGAAATTAACCATAACCTGATTGTTTGTTTGGGTTTTTTTTTCGAAAAATACACACATTTTATTTGAGCATTTGTAGTTTAAAGTGTAAAAGTAGTTGATATACACAGACGCACGCGCGCGCACCGTCAAAGCAATCAAAATGACAACCATTTTTTTCGTTATAAAAGTAATTTAGCAGCTACAAATGACCATGCAATTATAAATTACATTCATTGAATAACTCCACCTTTTCAGACATACATATTTTGTTAATAAACAATTTGTTAGGGATGAAGAAGTATTTTACTGTCAAATCAATTAAAATAACATTTATTGTACATAAAATTAATATGTACTTATAAAACTTATGTTCACTATAAAACTAATTTTAAGTACCGGTACCAAAATTTTAAAATACCTTGAAAATAGGTTTATTGTTAAGTTTTCTAAACTCGTTAAGTATAAATTTAAAGTTTATACAATTTAATATTATTTCGAAGCAATTTAAACTGCACAGAATATAAATGACTTAAGTTAAATTCTCTGTAGTATTAACTTTTGTTAAAATAAATTTTTTCAGTTTTTCGGGTAGTAAAAAAGTAACATTTAGCTTTTTTTGTGCAGATTTTACTTTTTGGTCATTAATGTTCCAAAGCTTCACTGGGAAAAATAATTAATATCAAAAATTTACATCACGTTTTTCTGAAAATATTAATTGGTATACTTTCAGTGTCTTATAATATGCATAGCAATCTCTAGAGAGTGAGAGGTAATTTTAACTGATGTTTAGCTTTAAAATAATCGCTTAATTGCAAAATTTTAGCAGGATACATCTTTTAAGTCTCTAGACTTTGTATGCAAGTCTTTAGACTTTGTTTTCTAGTCTTTACTGCTTTTATTTGCATTAAAATTCTGTATAATACAAGACATTAAAATATTAAGCACTATTATAAATGTTTACAATTCTCATTTACAATGTAAGTTACTACAAAAAGGGGTGAATTAAAACGAAACTTCCTTGTCATACATGAGCATTCTTCATAAATATAATTTTGTATTTAGTGTTTTTAATGGTTTTTTAGAAAAGTATTATCTAATTATAATAATATAATAATGAAAAAATAAAATTTCTCATAATAATAAAAATAATAGTCGTGCTCGTCGTGGTTCGAAGGAGATTTTTTTCTCCGAAACACAAAAAAATACCTGTACAAAAAAAGTTTTATGACAGTTACCATTTGCGTATGCGCTATTTTCTCAAAACCTTATAACGACGTCCTACAGGTACTAAGAACTCGTATACCAAATTTGAGGCCTGTATCTCTTTTCATTTTCAGCAATACCTTTAAAATCAAAAACGTTCTATAGCAGCTTCCCTTTGCCCATGCGTGATTTCCTCGAAAACCTTTTTATGACGTCCGACAGGTACTAAGAACTAGTGTACCAAATTTGGCGAATCACTGTTCAAAAACCGCTTTTTCGGAAACAGACCTTCCACAACTTGTAGAAATTACAAAATCTACATTTCGGATTTTCGACACCGTCGCAATGCTCATATTAGGTAAATGAAAGTAAAAAGTTATACTAAAAGAGAGTTTTTTAGTTACTTTTTTAAAGTTTAAGGTTGAAAAATGTTCTGATTTACCCCATTTTACGATAAATAAGAGTTAAAGGGAACATTTTACGCATTATTTGACAGTAATGAATATAAAATTAAAACAAATACCCAAAATCTTAATATTTTCTTTTTTGTTTTATAAACTGTAAAATACATTAAAATGTATAAAATTACGTTGAACTGTCTGATAAAAAAAAAATATCCCCTAACGACGAACTTAGATGAAGTTATAAGAATAATAAAAAATCTACACTTCATAACAGTGTTTTGCATTTTTGAAACGCATATTTAAATAATTGTCCAGTTAAGAAAAACTTATAATTTTTTCGTGTTATTTTGAATTCTACACACTTAACTCTACTATGGAAACAAATTGAAAAAACAACAATGCATTTATCTGTCCACAAAAATAAAGATAAATAAAACAATAGAAGTTGCAAAAAAGTTGGTGCGGATGTAATTATTATTCGAAAATATATATACAGATATAAAAAAACAACTTACATTATCTAGACGAAACCAATTTATACAATTGATACAATTTTTTTAGAAAATGTTTTACTTAAAAGCAAACACATTTTTTGAATAGTTTGACTTCCATAGAGGAAAAAAGTGTCGAAATTTAAAAAAAAAAGTAAAACGCTTATCGGACGAAGAAAAGATATACACTAGAGGGAAAAAAGAGAGAACGATAGGTTACAAAAAAGCAAAAGTGCTTAAAGTCAAGAAAAAATTCCCAAACCCGGAAAAGAGGACTTGAAAACAAAGTGAAAGAAATGCAACAAAAAATGTAGAAAGAGTTCAGAATGCAAAAAAGTATATGATTCGAAAAAAATGTATTATTTTATTAAAAAAAACACAAAACTGACGTACTCATCCTATATATAATGAGAAATGTAAACTTATCATGAACACAAAAATTCCTTCTGCAAATAGCTTACAGAAACATATATACTCAAATCTTAAAACTTAGGTTTACTAAAAAAATCTTTCAAAATTTAATGAAACACTGATGTGATCTCTTTTTGGACATGATAAGAAAAAGTTATTGATAGAACCTTTTTTTTTCGAAAGAGGAAAGACGGTTAGAAGAGCTTTAAGACCGAAAAGATTCTTATGCGTCCAAAAAATACCTGCTTCTTATCTGAAGTTTTGGCCAGAAGTCGCTTGGGAGCTTCATGAATATTTTCTACAAAAGATGTAGGAAAAGGTAATCATCTGTATCAATAGATTTTTCTTTGATAAAGTATCTTTTTTAAAAACGAAATTGAAGTCGAATAAAAAAAATATTCATTTATAGACATTTTAAAAGAATTTCATTAATAATATTTTCTTTGTGTATTTTGATCTAAATTTTGTAAAAAGAATACAAGTGCAAACCATAGGGTAGGATTTTATTTCATCATCGTTAGCAGTAGATTATAATTAATCTCAAGTTTAAATAAAAATCGAATAAAACTTGTCTAACTTAAATAACAGTTTTTCATAAAAAAAAATATCTTTTAGTTTTGACTCAAAATATATTTTACCTGTTTTGTTGCAAAAACATATTAAACATAACTGCGGTTTTTTTTTCTAGCCAAAAATACCGTAAAAACATTTTAAAAGTTTAGAAAAATAAAACCGACCGTATACTTGTCTGAAATCCATTTTGTTTATTTGAAATGCGCTTACTAGAGACAATTTAATTACAGAGTATCGTTAAACTGCGCACCATTATGCAAAAGAGTTTAGTATTCGAGATCTTATACAAAACTCATTATTACTTAAAAGACGAATACAAATAATTATTATTGCGTCTTTTTATCTCGCTTGGAAATGCCCCTCATTCCATGAAACGCTTTTCAAATTCACTTTACAATCTTCAAGAATGGCAGCACAGCTGAAGGGATGATGATAATGATTATTCTTTTAGGTAGAATTAGTTGCCTCGGTGTTCCTGATCTTATAAATTCATTAAAGAAATTGCGAATTTTAATTAACCGAAAATAAATTCTTTTAATAAGTTATAAGAAGCTCCAAAGTGGAAATAAATGTTAAAAAAAATTATTTAAAACTGGGATCATCTAAAAATGCCATTAACGTGTAATCCGAAGCATTTCTTGTGATAAGACTGGTGTAATTAAAAACTTTATCTAAAAAAAACTTGAAAGTAAAACATTTGTTAAAACAGATAGCAACGTTTTTTAATAATTCTTATCCGCCTAAAAGTGTTTTAATGTTTTTTATCCCAACGGTATTGTTGTTTTCTGGAATTGCAAAGCTAACAGTCACAGCTTTGGGACTTAAAAAAAGGAGAACCAAACTGTCAAAATTAAGCATTAATTAAAAATCCAATTTCCCGGCCAGATTATTGAAATGAAACGTAATAAAATATTTTTTAAGCAGTATTACTTTAAGATAATATTTGATGATAACCGTTATTCACTTGAATTCAAAATTATGTCGTTTATAATGGCAACGTTTACATATTATAACTCTGCACTTTTTTTACAAAATAATAATGTAAAAATAGGCATTACTTAATTTTTTAATTGATATACTAAGTTGAATACAAAATACTTTGAATAACGATATTATAATATTTTGTATTACCCCCCAATATTATTTTAAATACTACAGTATTAAGTTTTTTACAATTTAATTTTATTGTGTTTCATCATTTTTATTAACAATCGTTTGTGTCCTATAACTCCACGTCAAGTCCAAGCTATGTATACAGGGTGGCAATTTTACAAGAGGACCTAAAGAGAATAATGGATTGCTGTTTGAGGCCTCTTTAAAATTGCCTCCCCCCTGTACAAAAAATTACGAAAATGTTATGCCACAAAAAAAAATATTACAAGACTTACTAAATTAAAGTAGTTCTTAAATAAAATGATAAAAAAACTATTCCTGTATATTAAATAACCTCAAAACATACAGCACATGTCTTAACACAAATAATACTACAGTTAAAAAAACAATTAAACAACAAATAGTAAAAAAAAATCGTTAGATTACAAAGTTTGATCATCAATGTTTTATTCATAAAAAAATATTTAGTAAATACGTCACATAATAAGCGTCTTTAAGGACAATACCGATAACTGAATTTATCGTGTTAAGATTTCTTTCGATCTATCGGAGAAAAAAGCTTAAAAAGAGTACGTGATAATACACTTCAAGTCCTCCTAAAAGTGTTGATAAACTGGGCATGTATCCAAAACCGATAAAAACGAAATTAAATAGCCCCACCTAAATGTGCTCTTCTTCAACCGAAATCAAATCAGAGGAGAGCCCAAAAACGAAAATAACAAAAATTCAACTAGCCCCTAACTTCAAACTATAAACTAAAGCCTAAAGGCACAAGTTCACACTTCCTAATAAAAGCAACGGCGAAAATATATTAACAAAAAGATAGCGAAAGAAAGAGGAGCATCAGATAACGATGAACAGTAGAATTGTACACAATTAGCAAGAAATGTAATTTCCAGAAAAAGAAATATCTCCAAAATCTCTTTTGCCGGGTTTGTTTTAGCGTTTATTTTGTGGGGGGAGGGAGGGGGGTGAAACTGTCACTGTGAAAAACGATTTCGATTTTGTACGTGAAACGCAATTCAATGTTTAACAATCCAGCCCAGTCAAGTCCCTAAGGATCTAAATAAAGAGATCGAAAGGAAATTGAAGGTTTTCGCATAAGAGGACTTCTCCTATTGTTGTTATTGGAAAACGGCACTTTTCAATGTATCGGCCCTTTGAATGCATCACCGTAAAATAAACCGAAAGCATTATAAGGTATATCTACAATTTCACTTTAAGGGGGAATGGGCGCGTTGGACCGCGGGTCTCCAAACTCAAGTGCCTCAGTGTTAATCCAATGGTGAAAAAACTATTTTCTCTGCCACATTTCTCCGGCTGTATTGAATATTTTTACAAACGGTTTTTTTTAAATAATAAATGTAGATAACTTACAGGTCTCTATCTTCCCACTTTTTGAAATTGCTTCGAATATTTTGTGTAAAATTATTTATTGAAAATTTAAAAAAAATATTCGAACCAATTTCAAAAAGTGGGAAGGTCGGGACCTGCAAGTCAGCTACATTTATCACATAAAAAAAATCCGCTTGTAAAAATATTCAATACAGCTGGAGAAATGTGGCAGAGAAAATATTTTTTTCTCCATAGGATTAACACTGATACACTTTGCTTTGGAGACCCCCGGTTCAGCGCGCCCATTCCCCCTCAACTGATAGAAGCCGGTTAAATTTTTTACACGTTGAATTTGAAGAGGATGCAGTCACAAAATTTACAAGAACACGTATTGAAATATTATAATATATCGATGAATAAATTTAGCTTAAGTAGGTACTTCTATTTCAAGAAGGATTATTTTAATACTTGTTTATGTTTTTGACTATTACAAATATAAGATTGTGCATTTGAAAATAACATTCATAGTAATTTATCCGTCTTTTATTTGTGAATATTTACACAGTAGTTAAATTTGACATTAGTATTTAATTTTTTCGTGTTATGCCACACTTTCTACCTGTTTATAAATTCGGTGTTTAACTAATGAAATTTTGTCTTGTACTTAATAAGACAATGTATAAGTGACTGTATCTTTTTTATGTAGGAGAAGTTGGGACACATTGACCTGGATTTCCTTTTAAGGATTTTTTTTAGTGCACGAAAAAAAGTTGTTTTTCCAAATTATGTTAGGGAAAACTATTGTGGTTCATTACTTATCCTCAAAAGGGTTGCTTTATGAAGTTTTTTTGCATGGACTTAAAAAAAAACTTTTAAAAAAAGTCAAGAGTATCAATGTGCCCCAGTTTTGTGGTAGAGTGATACAACCTATAGAGAACTTTGATACGTTGGAAATCAGAGGATAAATACAAAAGGCC
Organism: Oedothorax gibbosus; assembly: GCA_019343175.1. Lineage (NCBI taxonomy): Eukaryota > Metazoa > Arthropoda > Arachnida > Araneae > Linyphiidae > Oedothorax > Oedothorax gibbosus. The sequence continues at coordinate 10,081,711 of CM033282.1, read as the reverse complement.
TTTGTATATTTTTCATTACAAATGAATAGGATAACCATTTTATGAGTATGTAAAAACATTCTAATTATCTACATTTTATCCACGTGGTATTAATCGTGGTATTAAAGTAACTAAAATGTTATTTAAAACTAAGTGTTTGTTTCAAACTAATTTCTAAATTGTATTCCGTAAAATTTAGAAGTTTCCTACAATTTAATGATTTTTCAAAGGATTTGAACAATTTAATAATGGTTTAAAATTAAGCTTGTTTTAATATTAAACATATTGTATTTTAAAAATGTAGATTAAAAGGTAGTTTCGAGAAAAATGTGAAAATTATTTCTAACTTTATAGGTTTTAAGTTTCATGACCTATTTAAGTTTTTATGCAAACAAATTATTGCAATTAAAATTATTAAATATATTAAACTATAATGATATACAAAATTTAAAATTAATGCAATAATTACATAATAATAAATTATTATATAAAATATATTATTATATAGAAAACAGAAAAAATCGGCACAGTGTTCGATGGCGCACTCGGAAGAGCATCGGAGTGTGGGCAGATTTTCCACGGTTCAAAACCCAGCTCTTCTGTACCTTTAACTTATTGTTTATTATACATTGTTTATTACTTGATATCTTTCTAGAATTATGTAAATTATTATTTCCTCTAATTTATATGTAAATATCTTTAATTCCCATGATTCCTCACACAGTATATAAGCGAGTTGCTTATCCCAAGTGGAGTTGTACTTGTACGGGAAATAATAAAGCTTCGACTGCTACCGATATCTCGTCTGCTTCTTAAGACTACGCGACAATAGTTCAAGCCAAGCTTTTTATATTATTCAAGTTTATTTTTTTAAAAATTATATTCTTATTGCTGTCAAACATTTTATATTATAAAAGTGCATTAGTTAAATATGAATTCTTCATAAGTATAGATTTTTTAATATTTGGTATGATTTTAGAAGTTATAATGTGTGAAATTTTCATATCTGTTACTTTTCCGCGATAAATTTTAACCATGTCTCCCTTAACGGTTGCGTTTAGTGCCAACTCAGGTGTCGGCTCGTCACTTGACTGTGGTTCTAAATTACGACGCCCGTCACCAATTTCCCACGTGTAGCTCTAGTGCGACGATAAATCAAAGTAACTGAAGACTGGGAGGAAATTTATAAACATAATGAATAAACTGACAAATTAATACTCCAACACAGAACTCTAAACCACCAGATTGTTATGAAAATTTTGTAATAAAACACTAACTTAAAAACATAAATACCGTGGTACTCTATAAACGCTGTTGATAAACTATACCGTAATAAAGTTATTATATTTATACAACCAAAAAAAATGCTTCAATTTCAAAAATACAACTCGAATATTTTACTATCATCCATCCCATAAATCACATTGAAATTTTGATACCTGTGTATCCCCAACCATACTTAAAATGTGCCCCTTTTCTATGGAATAAAATGTATACGCTTCTCTAAACAAAATTTTTCACGATTCCTTTCATCCTCAACATTCTCAAACCTAGAAAAGGAGAAAAGTTATTATGTTGGACTACAAAACAAAATAAAATAAATACACACGTTCTGAATATAAATCGTTGGGTATCGCGCCGCCAGGAACTGACACAGTTCCCGTTCCTTGTAACCTTCAAGTCCAGTATTCCAGATAGGAAAAAACTATATTCTTGAAAAGATATTCTTAAACTATCTATGCATGAGAAAAGGCCAACGGGGTAGAAATATCTAACTTTGAAAAACCGTGAATGCAAAAAGAAATTATCGAAACAATAGCGTCACGGAATAGAAAGCAATTTTATAGGAATAGTCATGTGCTAGTAGTATCCATTTTCGCATAAAACTTAAGTATATAAAATAGAACGAAAAAATATGCAATAGGGTTTGGGAAAAGAGTGTGCATAAAAATAGTTTATGATGGCGAAAAATTTAAGTCCCCTTTTCCAGTAATAAACCACATTTGAAGCTGATTGTGTCAAAAGCGCGTGTTGAAATATTATTTTGATACTACACTTTAAAAACTAAACGCGTAAATTTACACACGAAAGCAGGTATTTTTTTGCCACTAGAATGATTTGTTTGTGTGTAAAAAAGCGAGTAATTTCAGTTTACACACTTGACTGTGTAAGTGAGAATTACACACTTTACTGTGCAATCGAGAATTACACGCTTTACTGTGCAATCGAGAATTACACGATTTACTGTGCAATCAAGAATTACACGCTTTACTGTGCAATCGAGAATTACACACTTTACTGTGCTATCGAGAATTACACACTTTACCGATTAATTGAGAAAGACACACTTCATTGAGTAATTCAGAAATACACACTTTATTAAGTAATTTAGAAATGCATACATACAATATACATGCCTAACCATATTACACTTAAATACATATTTTTAGACAACAAAAATTTTTGAGTTATAATATGAAACAAAAATAATGTGGAATATTTTTTATAGATTTAATCACTTTGGAAATTACCATCCAATTTTAATAAACAACGAACAACACAATAATAATGCTACACTACTTCTTATATATCAAGTAATTTCAATTCATGATACACTGTAAAAAAATAATTTCCTGAAATTAACGGGAAAAGTACCAGCAGCAGAGTTGCCGGGACTTTCCCGTTTCGTTAAGTATTTTCCCGTGTATTTACAGAAGTTCCGTTTCTTATTTATCCGTTGTTAAAATTTACCATTTTGCATTTTACCGTGTATCCACCGTAGAATATAAAGTTAAATTTAAAACTAATCCACTATTAACAGTAAAATATAATTGTCACAATTACATATTTTTTCAAACTTAGAAAAAAACTATTTTAAAAGACAACAAACTGTTCAATATTAAATTATAGTGATTTAGCATTTTGACTTTACATATTAAAATTACTTTAAAAGAAAAACAGCAAGTTACAAAAATGTATTGCATCATTACACAAAAAATAAATTTATCTTTCAATGTAAAACATTCTTGATTAATAACCAGAATTTAAGACACAAATATGCATCGTAAAAATAATACTTTTAACTATAAAGAAGTAGAAATTATAAAGTTTTCCCTACTGTTTTTCTTTTTTAACCAAGTAATAACTAAATAATTTTATAATAATACTATATGTATCGGTTGAATGAAGAAACCAAAGCAATTTATAGAAAACATTTTTATTTCAACAGAAAAAAGTATTACATTATTCACACTTACCTGAGATAAATTTTTTAACAAAATAATCCAAACCTTTCCAACAAAAAAATTTTGTTTCAGAATTTCCAGCACACATATTTTTTAAAAAAAACTTTGAGCTATATATGAAAATGATTAAACATTACGTTTGAAATAATCGAATGTGAGAATATCGAACTGACCATAGGACTACCTATAATAAGACAGCGACAACAATTCAATTTTCTGGTATGGAAGAGCAAAACAAGTGACAGGTGTTTTCCGAATCAAATCCCGGTTTCCACTGCATTAACCTGAAAGCGTCGAATATGTTTATTTTTCTTTTCAACTCTTCCGATAAAAATCAGCTGCACATTTTGTATAGCACACATCACCTGCTGGCGAAATTCATACGAAAGAGTGGCGTTATAAAATTATATTCTTTTTTAGTTGACTTCGAAGTTATAACTAATTTTATACATTTATTTATTTTTCTGAAAGCCATAGAAGCCTTTGCCGCAAATATATTCCACAGCGAAAAGAACACGAACAGAGAACTATTATTTTAATAAAAAAAAGAGTTGAGTAGTACTATACATTCTTCAAAAGTTTTTCCAAACGATTTACAAATATTTAAAGTCGCTTTAAAAAACTATATTTAATTATTTAATGTGTTCTAATCGTATTTTCAGCAACAACTGTTTGTTTTACATACTGTATGCATTTTTATTATACGATTTTTATCAAACTGTTTGATAGAAGTTTGCCAAAACAAAGCGCTCTTTGACTGCGCTAAAGCTCAATTCAAGAACGTAGTGTAAATTGGCAGCTGAAAAGCAGTTGCAATAGTAAACAATAGCTATAATTTCGTTCTGGCCCGTCCGTGGTAGTGTTCCTTAAACATCGATAGTTCCCTATTCGAATGAATAGTTGTGACGTAGGCCGAATAGATCGAGTTGACAATCGATAGTATTCGCTGAAACGAGACTATCGAACTATCGATACTATCGAAGTGGACGAAGTTTTCTGGCTGAGTGCCAGAACAATCGAACTATTGATACTATCGAGTCGGGCGAAGTTTTCTAGCAGTGGTTCGAATCCCACCTACTGCCAGTCATCCTATAAATCGGATCTGTGATGGAAATGGTAGAAAAATCCTCAATCACGGATGGGCCCGAGTACGCTGGGGCTGGGACATACGTGCTCGTTAAATCTGTGGTGTCCAAAGTCCCGACGGCGTTAGCGTACGATGTCGCTCGAAGTTCCGTTGGGTGCCCACTCACATGTCGACCTCGTCACTTGACCAGGGTTCTAAATTACGATTTATTTAGATAAATATATATAGATTTATTTAAATAAATGAATAAATGAATGAATAAATAAATAAATGAATGAATGAATGAATGAATAAATGAATGAATAAATAAATGAATGAATGAATGAATGAATGAATGAATGAATGAATGAATGAATGAATGAATGAATGAATGAATAAATGAATAAATGAATAAATAAATAAATAAATAAATAAATAAATAAATAAATAAATAAATAAATAAATAAATAAATAAATAAATAAATAAATAAATAAATAAATAAATAAATAAATAAATAAATAATAATAAATAAAATAAATAAATAAATAAATAAATAAATAAATAAATAAATAAATAAATAAATAAATAAATAAATAAATAAATAAATAAATAAATAAATAAATAAATAAATAAATAAATAAATAAATAAATAAATAAATAAATAAATAAATAAATAAATAAATAAATAAATAAATAAATAAATAAATAAATAAATAAATAAATAAATAAATAAATAAATAAATAAATAAATATTTGCGTAGCTCTAGTGTAACGTTAATTCAATGCTAAGTACACGTCATAAGGGAAACAATCGAAGCATCATCAGCTCGATGTAACGAATAATTCATTCGAGGTCTTTTGGCAGCTTGCCAAAAACTTCGCCCAACTCAATACTATCGATAGTTCGATTGTTCTGGCACGCTTCCAGATAACTTCGTCCACTTCGATAGTATCGATAGTTCGATAGTCTCGCTACAGCGAATACTATCAATTTTTCACTTCGAAGTGCGCCCGCCATTGAAACTATCGAGTTGCGTACGAAGCTATCAATAGTCTATCGATGTTTAAGGAACACTAGTCCGTGGCCGAGTGGTTAAGGCATCCCACTTACGAATCCCACTTACTGCCAGTCATCCTATAAATCGGATATGTGCTGGAAATAGTAGAAAATCCTCATCACGGATGGGCCCGAGTACACAGGGACAGACGTGCTCGTTAAATCTGTGGAGTCCAAAGTCCCGACGGCGTTCCGTTCGGACTTATCGAAGTTCGGTTACTCGAAGTTCCGTTGAGTGCCCGCTCAGGTGTCGACCTCGTCACTTGACCAGGGTTCTAAAATACGAGGCGTTATTGGCTGTGTTAAAGCTCCTGAAGGAGGCTAGAAATAGGCAGCCGGAAACGATTACCTTACCTAATTTCGTTCTATCTTTATAATACTGCACGGGTCGTTTATAGGTCGGCAGTTATTTTGTTAGGAATAGCCCTCATGTAGCTCTAGTGCGACGCCAATTCAAACTAACAGTGGATTGTTAGGGTTCTATGTTGAAATATCGTCACACTAGAGCTACACGAGGGCTATTGGCGACGGGCGTCATAATTGATAAACACAGTCAAGTGACGAGCCGATACCTGAGAAGGCATCCAACGCAATTTTTTTACGGTCAAGGTCATCTGCAGCTTTGTGACTTTGGAGCATATTTAAAGTGCACTTCCTCTACACGGGGTATTATTCCGAAGAATAATTTTTAGCTGCACACACGCACAGACCGTTTGTAGGTCAGCAGTTATTTTAACAATACTCGGTCCCGAACCTAGGATCGTTCGCATACAAAGGCAAGCGACTTACTGACTGGGCTCTCCAGCCTTTTGCTGAATTGTAAAATAAAGTTTAGAGTGATGTTAAGCATGTGATTTTCTTAACACATATATGTGTGTAAATTAAAAAAAAACTCACAGTACTAGGTAAAATGCTTGATGTTTTTTAAAATATAAATATGTGTAAATTAAAAAAAACTCACCATACTGGGTAAAATGCTTGATATTTTCATGTTTACACATAAATATGTGTTTTTGACCATTTGTCAATTTACACGCCTCTCGTTTACACATACAAATGCGTAATTTGGTGCCTCATATGTGTAATTCTTGAAATATACCCATAATCGTGTGTAAATTTTCAAGTTTACACATTTAGTTTTTAGAGTGTAATTTCTAAAAAGAGATAGGAATCTGAAAACAAAACTTTCTTTATAGAATGTAGAGTTTACCTTAACAATCTACTATCAAGAACATACAAAGTTTTGGTTCAAATATAAAAGATTCAATCTATACTTTTTTAGTTTCCCAGAACCAACGCACGTATGTAGAAAAATTTCGTATAAATCTTATAAAGCATGCGTTTTCAGATTTTCTAGCTATAATATAAGAGATGTAATATCAAAAAATTCAATTTTGTATTTCTATACAGAGTCTCAATTTTAAAGGAGGCCCCATATCGAATGCAGGATTACGTTTCGAGGCTTGTATTAAAACTGCCACCTTGTAAAATAACTCCTGAACATTTCAATAACCTTTTATTGTAAAATCATACGCTTAAAATATATTTCCATTATAATTAGCAAGTCTAACAATAAAATATAATCTTAAAAGGCTAAAAAAAACCGGCATACTCCGGTGGACTAGAACGCCTGGGAAATATTTAGTGCCATAACACCAAATATGTAATTACATAAATATTTGTATTAAATAAAAATAAGACTGATCAGTATTGCAGATAATATTCTGGATTAGTTTTTATTTTGTTCAGATATTTTCTCTCGGAGTTTATGGTAAATAATATCCCTTACTTTGTGAGTAAAAAAGATGGTCTCATTTGTAAGGAAACCAATATGGGAATAACGCAAACACCCATATATTGGATGTTGTCACTGCGGTTCTGGACAGACTCAGCCCTCATTATTTCGTACTAAGGTTTTCTTATTCAGAACTTTCAGCGAAGGATACTCAAAGCTTTGTGAAATGACTTCCCCGGAGAATATAATTTGGGCTACAAAGATGAGTATTAGTTGGAAGAACGTATTCTTTGATCTCTGCATTTGTGTGGTACGGGCTTCGATATCGACAATATGGGAATGTAAAGGAAAGCTTATACAATACGGTATCATATTTTAACAAAACTATTAATAAGAAACAAAAAGTATTATTAAATAAAAAAAATTACACCTATGAAATGTTAATATACATATTATAAATGATTTATATTTTTAGTGGGAATTAAAACTTCGTTTTTACTAGCGAATTTTATAAATAAACAGCATGTGTCGGTATTTTCAATAGCAAATTAGTTTTTCAAGTGATAAGACATATGCTATTAATAACCAGGGAAAGATTCGAAAGTTGAACTATAAATTTACTGCTTTTAATTGATAAAATTTGTTCATGTAAGAGCAGCAGAAAAGTACTAATTACTTCAATAACTTTTGCAGTTTAGAGATATTTTACATTCTATCCGTGGAAGAGTGAAGAACCTGTTTATTGTAATCAAATTGTAGAAATGTCTATTTAAATTTTTCATCATTTGAGGTGTACTAAAGTATTGTATAATTCAACTTGAAAAAGTTTGCTTGCTTTACATCGTGTTTTGCGCTTAGAGTTTTATTATTTTGAGGCACTTTTCAATGTATTTCCCTCTAAAAATAATTTAAGTTTTAAAATACTTTAAATAACCTTTTTTAACCTACTAATAAAAATTGTGTTACCTTACAATGATTTCAGTATTTTCTAAACAATAAATTGGACAGATAATACAATTTTAATACATAAAAAACCGAGTATTTTAGTATTTTCTAAGTATAACTACAATAAATTTGACAGATAACGAAATTTTAATACATAGAAAACCCTTGAAAATTACGATGTTGTACGGTTGTAACAGAATGACTATTTATTCCAATTATTTAAGTATACTTATAAAATCAATAGGTTTCTAGTACAAATTTTAACTTTAATCTTAAGGGAGGTAAATATAGAAATGTTAAGTAATGAATAATATAACCCAGATAGAACACTAATGTGAGATCCGTATGGGCCTATTTGGGTAATCTGAGCACTATCCATATGGTTCCCAAAAAGAAACAACCTCCTTTATTTTTGGTCAAACCCCATGGGCTCAATTGGGCTACGTAGCCTAAGTCCATTTTCAAATTATGTTTTACTTTCGTCTATCTCTCTAGAGGAATTATTATTTTTTTAAATTGAAAAGTAAAACTTTTTGTGACAGATTATTATTTTACATTTAAATTACTCTATCCAAATTAGAATCACCCACCCTTATAAATCCCATTTACGATTTTTGTTAAACAAAGAAAATCACTTAAATCGACATGAGACAGTGTGGGCCAACCATAAAGATTATTATGGGATACCCATACAAAGGAGAAATCTAGAACAGTTCTTAGTTATTATTTGGATAAAGCAATCATAGTTTAACAGTAAAGTTATGTGTCATTGTTAATTTGATATCATTTTGAAACAGAAAATTTAACTGTTTCCTTATTTTTAATTATTCCACTAGAGATAGATGCAAGTAAGACTTGTATATTGGCCAAAAATAAAGGGTTTCTGGGCCCCATATGGGTAGTGCATAAAAATCTATTGCATAAATATACAAGCATATTTTGAAGTATAAAACGGCTCACTATATACGTAAAAAAAAAGGTTAAATAAATAGCATGACAAAAAATAAATGAAAAATAGAGGGGAAAGGCTGGAGTTTTCAATTTCTTGGCTAACCTCATATCAAGAGCAAACTAAATAGGAGCTATGTATGTTTAAGAGCTCAAAAATTGTAAGAAGTGGAATTGAATTTTTGTTTGTAGACTCGCATTCTGAGGAAAATGAATAATATACAACGATGCTCTACATAAAACATAGAAGGGGGGGGGGAATATATCATGACTTCGCCAATAAATAAAATTACCAAAGCTAACCAATAATAAATTAACTGGTTATAATTAACAAATAATTTTTCGGGTGGAGCATAGGAACACAATCAGAATACGAATGGAAATTACTATACACAAAATACATAGCATCAATATTATCATCTTATGAGTTGATTGGATTCTTTACCTCAGAGGCATTCAACAAAAAACTTCTAAACAAACCAGGAATTTAAAATAAATTTTCACTATACAAATTAAATTAAATTTGCATTTTAAGTAGTTTTATAAGTATTTTGTAGTTTTATTTTCCTTTTAAACCCAGACACATAAATTTCATCAATTTTTATTCTATTGGCATTTGAAGCAATTAATATCAAAAGTATAAAACATCAAGATTATCGAATCACTGAGGAATGAATGGGCATTACATTAGATTCTTATCCTAATGGGAGAGAAAAAGTGGAGCTCAATACAAAAAATATCTAACACTTGACCCAAATGAAGAAGAAACTAGTTATTGGGGTTTTGTTGCCAAGCTTACTCTTCTTCGCCAAATGCATTTCAGATATTGCAAATTTTTTTCCTAATTAATTTTAAGTTGAAACTTTTTTTTAAATAATGCAAAGAAATTAAAATTAATCGTAAAAAATTCAATTCTAGAATCAAGTAAAATTGTATGTACTACAAATCTGCAGTCTTGGCGAAATTATCTATGCGTTGGCGACCAATCAAAGAGGATTGGCTGAGAAAACCTCAATAACTAAGAATTATCCCAAATAAGAGCCCGTATCGATGCTTTATAAGAGAAAAAAGCATCAAAGAAATCCTTCAGGCGGTTTTTCACAGAAATCTCAAATAATAGCGTCGTTTGATAAGGAGAACGGGGTTAAAAAAAACTACTTATAGAGCGCAGAAATGTTAGAGAAGTGTAACGGCGAGAAATGAAAGCTGTTTGTTTAGTAAATAAGGTGAGGCTTTAAAAGAACAGATTGTGCATATACAAATTATCTCTCAGATTTACAAAGATTAAGTAGCTAGAAAATGCGAATCATGCATTTACTTATACAATCGGATCATGAATTGCTATTCTGGGGATTATCGGGATTGAAACATGTTTTTATTGAATAAGTAAAAAAGGATTTAATAGTTTTTTGGCTGCATTTGAAAATAAATAAAAATTATTTTGTCTTAGAACATTAAGCCAGCTAAAGCTTTTTTAGGTGTTTTTGACAATTCACCAGATTATTTTGTGACTTAAAATGTTTTTAAGTAAAACTATTACAAATTTGGCAACGTGTTTGTTTCTGCTTATTCAATTTTTTTAGGTTCTTTATAACGTTCGCATGTAAAAAAACAAAGGTATATATAAAGTTTTTCATTCAAATTATAAAACATATTGTTTCCATATTTATAACTTTATACTGAACAGAAGTAGTTACAGATGTTATTCGTAACAAAAATATACTAAAACAAAAGAAGATAAAATAGTCGAGAAATATATAATATATAGAAGAATAAACTATCTAGAAATTTATAATGTATTAATACGCTCTTAAAAACATATCACAGCTAAAATGATAAATTAACCTTGTTTAAAAGTAGCTTTGAGTTTTGAAATGGATATCTATATCAATTACGAACAAGCTATTCTCTAATTAGTTTGTTAGCTGTTTATTGCTACCCGTAGAATTACCACATTCCAACACTTGCGGGGAATTAATTGAACAATGTCGACGTACCACAATTTTGCAGTTTGCCTACGATATTTAATCTAATCATTGTTTGGATTTACTTCCAATCGGTCCACATGCGGGTTAGAGTTGTTAATTATAAAATTACAAAGAAAGGATTACAGACTAAAATCCAAATCTGAATATGTTTGCTGTAACATTGATACAATCTATTGTAACAATATGTACTAGCTAATGACATAAAACTTTACAGATTCAGTGTTAGCGTGCTAGCTAAACTGAAACTTTCTAGAATATTCTTATACAATAAAAATTTTTAAAAATTACATACCAATTGGTGTAAAAATAGAAAGGTTATTTATTCTATTTAAACACAATTTAGGGAATTGAATGTTATAAATGTAAGGGAGATGTACAAAACGGGATTCTGTGGGTTGAAGGCCTCCAGAACTTACAGGTTTTTATCACATATGAACAATTTTTTCAAAAGTGAGAACTACTTTTTTGTTAATGCAGCCATAGCTTCAAAAATATAATTTAATTAATTTCAAAATTGTCGGGGTTTATTTGTAAAACAATTAGTACTTTTTCTAAGGGAATTTGTCAAGGGTTGTATTTTTTTTGTTTCTGATTATGATATAAATTAATAAATCGAAATTATTATTCTATAAAAAAATTTAACTTTAGATTGGTAATAATCTTTATGTGTTACTTGTATTCATTCATATGTAGTTACAATTTTGGAAGCTACTATTCTCAAATGCCTTGCGATTGCATTACGTAGCATTGAGTTCCTTATTTAAGCAACATTTTTCTTACTGCACCAAACCCATGATTATGAAAATTAAGAAAACTAATCGCAAATTTATATTTGTTCTCAATTGTCCATAATTTAGGATAAAATGTTAGTATCTGCTTTTGTTGACATAATTTTGTTAGCCCTCCTTGAATTCTAATAGGAGTTATCGTTTATTATTAAATACCGGCAGTTTATCGTGCAATTCTGGAAAATCTTTCCTCACATCAACCGAAGACTATCATAATGTAAAAAATTTCTTGAATTTTCAAGAATCCATGAACTTCATCTTGCATATGTAAATACTCTAGAGGTCTATGATATGATACCACAAGTGCAAGATTCCATCCGAGAAAACTGATATCGACACTGGAACATGTAGTGATAATGTGATTTTCTGGGTGCGCTTTTCACTCTCAAAATCTTTTATTCCAATACCTCCTTAAAATAGAAAAGTTACAGATTGTAAAACTTACTATGTCAGATAAGCACAACACATCAGAACATATCGCACCGTACGCGGAAAAGAGACCTATCGTGAAAAAGACCATTCTTCAGGAGAGCCGTTTAAAGTTTTAGTAAAATTTCAAATTATCACAAAATCGTTCGAAATGAACCTAGATCAAAAATATTTGGCATGGATATCCGTTTTATGAGTATCAAAAGGTATGCATAGTCATTTTTCACTTTAAATTTGCCTTTGCTGAGATATTTTCAGATAGGTCTTTCTTTCGCGTACAAATTTGAACGATTTTGTTCGCGAAAGAAAGACCTATCTGAAAATATCTCAGCAAAGGCAAATTTAAAGTAAAAAAAGACTATGCATACCTTTTGATACTCATAAAACTGATATCCATGCCAAATATTTTTGATCTAGGTTCATTTCGAACGATTTTGTGATAATTCGAATTTTTACCAAAACTTTAAACGGCTCTTATGAAGACCGGTCCTAAAAAGTTTGCTGCTAAATTCATTCTAAATATTAAGGAAACATACTTGTGAAGAATACTCATTTACTTAATGCATTTTTATAATCTAATAATATATTGATCAACAATAAGAATATATTTTTTTAATTAAATTTAACAAAAAGCTTGTTTAACCAATTTAATGAAATTTATAGAATAAGGTTTATCTTTATCATGTAATTACGATATTATTTTAAAGTCATTTATTTTTATAATTTAATATATTCAATGATTGCAATCATAATAGTTTGTTTATATTAAAAAAATAGGTGTTATGAAACGAATCACTTTTACAAAATCAGGACTCACAAGACATAAGAAATGATATCCACATTTTTCTACAAAAACCTTTCAATCTAAATTTTTACTATGTATCATGTTTAAAATTAAAACAAAAATTAATTTTGAAGCATTATTAAAATTTTGAAATCATTTTAAAACTCATGGAAAGAAAAAAAGTTTTAAATTTTAAAAGTAAGTTGTAAGGATACTTCATACCTTAAGTAAACAGTTGAATTCACTGACTTTATATCGCAAACTGTCAAGTTGTAGCAATTGAGTTTAGATTTATAGTACCGACGTTGAAACGATTAAAACTATTATCGTTTGCTAAATATTAATTTGAAAAATATATCTTACATATTGACATATCATTTGCAATCTAACATATTACACAAAACAAGCTTTTGAATGAGTATTCAAATAAGAAACAAAGAAAAAAATAAATAAACGACTTCAACCTTTCTATTAAGACCCTCAAACTTAAAACTTCATCGCCGCCGCAGCTGCAAAACGCATAACGAAAAACGCAGGTGCGATAGGTCTTTCTTTCGCGCACATATTCATCAAAAACGAACGCGAAAGAAAGACCTATCTATTAATTGCAGCCGAACTAGGCTCGGATCGCTATGCGATTGCCCCAATCGAAAGATATCAAAATTTTGCATCCTTAGTAAGTGTTATCTCAAAAAGTCAATTTTGGCCGATAGTCTCTTTCCGCGTACGTGCGATATGCAAATCAAATTAAACCACATGGACCCATATTTCAACAGAAAATTATATTTATTACGGTAACATTGTACAAAGTGATTTTAACATCCAAAGAGTGAAACTTATGGAATTCCCATACCTATATTTTAATTGTTCTCTTTAAGAGGGACTGTAGTCCATAGAGCTAATGCTTAGCTTGTTAAATCATAATTTTGCAAAGAATTGCTTTGCCATGTATCCATTTTCACCAGTATGGAATCATCATATATCAATTTAAAACAATTAAAAGAAAATAACATCTCGGTTATTTAATATTAATTGATAAAGTTTAATAGTGTCGCCATTGCTGTAATTGTGGCATTTTAAACTAAAAAATAATATTAAATAACTAGATAACAGTTTCTTCAAAAATTCTTCATTTCGATGTTATGTTCATCTCAAACTGGACAAAAGGTCTAACATGCAAAGCAATACTGTGAGGAAGTTATGATTAAACTATGCATTAGTCTATGGGACTGAATCCTCTTAACGCACTGCCGTATTCAGATCAGTTTTTTGTGTGAGTTGCGTTATAAAATTGATATATAAAACAGTAACTCCTGATCAGGAAGATGCAATATTTGACAATAGTACTTGTAGAAAAACATAATATTGATTGCTGGATATCAATTAAGCAATGGAATAAGCCCAAAAATTAATCAATAGTCAAGATGTTAAGTGGTATCTCTCTATCTCATCATCCTCAGTCACCTAAGCTCAAATGGGCCCAGTGAACCTTAGCCCTTTACTGGCTGTCGCTCCTTTTAATATGATAGTCATCTAAGGAACTTATAAATTCACAGATATTTTTTTTTGGCCTTATTCCGTTGAACCATTAATTAATTTCAATGTTTCCAATGAGTTTTCCAAACGGATTCACATTCCTAAATGAGTGTTTCCGTATAATTTCTTATCATTATGAAAAGTATTAAATTTAGTTTTTATTTAATTGCCCAATTGACTTTTCGTTTTCAAAAAATATATGAATTATTCTTATTTCGACTATTTTAAATCACAACTTAAATAAAACAACCTTGTACTATTTCTAAGATAAACTTATCGAAAATTTTTCTCAGTGGCATGTTTGATACAATTCTCACAAAAACAAGTTTTAAAAGAATAATGTAAAGAAAAAAATCTTGTTATATTTTTTATAAAAAAAAGGTTAAAACACATTTTCTAGCTTATAGAGCTAAGCCGAAAACGTCGATATTATCGATAAATTAAATAACGAATCGTCAACACCAGAAAGAACTTGTCTGTTCGAAAACCGTTTTCCAATATTCCGATCCGTTAAGTCTGCTAACCAATCCAGCTCACTTGTATGTTTAATTTCACTAAAAGTTAAGTCTACTTAAATTTCGAAGCTTTCCGTATGTCTTTAACGAATGCTAAGTAAAGAATGGTGGAGTATGCGAAAGGATAATTAAAACTCTTCAGTGGTTCTTAACGTCTGTTTTAAAGAACAAAGAAATTTTTGTTCTTTAATTAGTTACACAATGGGCCATTTATCTGGAATACCAGAGAATAAGAAAAGAAAAGAAACCTAGAAATAAAATAATTCCCTACGTTTGACTGCACGTCATACAAAAGATTAAAGTGTACTTAAGTACTTCGAAGCGAAAGTCTCTCAAGCTGCTCTTAAATGAATCTTTAATTCTTTGTTGCTCTAATGCTTATTTACACACAGCGTAATGATACTTTTTTTTTTACTGGAAAACATCCCTTAATTTTAAATTCAAAAACTTCAATGCAAATAAAGTTTTTTAATAAATAATTGGCCGTGTGTCCCTTGTAAGCAACAAAACGGAAGTTAGAATTGAGGAAGCAAATTTTGCAAATCTTAAACATTAATGAGACAAACAAGATTTTAAAAAATACTTATTTTCCTTTTAAAAATTTAAATGACGAGTAGACGCATTAAATATATTAATTTATTATATTTTCAGTAATTAAACGGAAACCTGAAAAAAAGTCCGCTCTCCTAAATAACAACATTGTCAATTTGGCATTTTTAGCCTACTTTTCTTTTTTTAATTCGAAAGAATTAAAAAAATTAAAAATTAGGTATTGACATGCGGTCGATGTCCGTCTGCCTGTCCGTACCCCCCCCCCCCCCCTTCCAAAATCGGTTCTATCATTCGGATCTTAAAAAATTCTTTTTTTGTTAGAAAGCTATGACCTCAGAGACCCAACTTTCATACTTTTTGTCCGCCTGTCTGTACGTCCAGACGGACATAAATCTATTATCTGTCGGCGAATTTCCCATTGAATTAGCATTGAAATTCAATTTTGAGTCATTTAAATCACTGTTGCCAAATCAACAATGGCATGAGAAACTTTATTTAAAAATATTTGAAGCAAAATAATTTTTTCATGAATCATTTTGGAATTACGTCATAAAATGTAGCACAATGTAATTCCTTGATTGTTCATTAATTGTTTACCAAGAAAGCGGCAAGGCATATTTTTAGCCTACTTTTCTTTTTTTTTCTTCGAAAGAATTAAAAAAATGAAAAAGTAGGTATTGACATGCGGTCGATGTCCGTCTGTCTGTCCGTACCCCCCTTTCAAAATCAGTTCTATCAATCGGATCTTAAAAATTCTTGTTTTGTTAAAAAGCTATGACCTCAGAGACCCAACTTTCATACTTTTTGTCCGCCTGTCTGTACGTCCGGACGGACATAAATCTACTATCTGTCGGCGAATTTCCCATTGAATTAGCATTGAAATTCAATTTTGAGTCATTTAAATCACTGTTGCCAAATCAACAATGGCGTGAGAAACTTTATTTATTTAAAAATATTTGAAGCAAAATAATTTGTTCATGAATCAGTTTGGAATAACGTCATAAAATGTAGCACAATGTGATTCTTTGATTGTTCATTAATTTTTTACTAAGAAAGCGGCAATGCATATTTTTTGCATACAATTATGCTTAGTTTTAATTTACATTTATTTTTTTATGCAGTTTGTAGTAGTTTCATTACTTTTGTTATTAATAAATATTTAATTATTTTTCGAAATACAAATAAATCGAGCAGACAATAAATAATATTAAGTTAATTTAAGAAAGAATATTAAGGAAAATAGTTGATTTTTGCTTTTAGAAGTTTAAATTATAGCTGGATGCTGCGTTTAGCGATTTTTTTCTAATGTGTATAAATCTAGTGTAGAAACGATTGTTGATATTTACTGTTGGGAACCTAGTTGTTTTGTTTCCCGATTAGAATTTCAGTAAGTATTTAAGTAACAGGGAAGTAGGCTATATTAGTTCTTTAAGAACTTCTTTTTTTGTTTAGGTGCTTAAATATTCTTTTCTTTTACATAGAGGAGACCGAGAGAGGCTAGTTTTCTAAGTTTTTTTTCTTTCTGCTTATGTATATTTTTTGCTTTTATTTATTTTGGGTAAAACATGATATCATTGCCTTCCTCACACGTTGATCTACAAACTAGCATGAATATTTTCCCCAAAAGGATAGTTTTTAACAACAAGTGGTTGAATTTCAAGACGTTGAGCTGGAAAACGTACCCCGTACACAGGGTACATTTTACCAGCTTGCCGAAAATACATGGGGCACATTTTCGTACTATTCTTCAAAATATTTAAAATGTTCTACTTTTGATCGCTTATAATAGAGAGAAGTAAACAAATCTTATGTATCAATGTTTATACTTTATAGATATATACAGATACTTTATAGTGGAATTCGACAAAATTCTGAGCTTTCTACTCAAAAATAAGAGCATTCAATTCTGTAAAAATATTTAATTAGTATTTTTGTAAGACTTTACCTTTTTTCTAGGACAAAAATCTGACAAAGTAATACGTAACTAAAACGTTACAAGTTTCTAAAATGCCATTTCATTTTTTTAAAAGAAAAATTGCTTAATTTTTATTTTATTTAATTTAACTCGTAAAAAATTATTTTCAAAAAATGAAATAAAACTAAAAACGATATCATAATGACACATTAAAAACTATTCCAAAAAAATTAAAGAAAATAACTACTTGTTTTTGCCCTCAAGTGCTGCCTACCCGTCAGTAAAAACACTCAAAAGTAATAAATAAAACAATAATAACACTGTTTTACTTTGTCTGCGATACATGCATCTACACTTCTACTATATTTGGTTTTATACTGAATTTCAATTTATTGTTTTCCATTTGAAAATACTTTAAATCGATAAGTCCTCATTTCAAACAACGCCCTCGGAACAATAAATTTACTTTTGTATTTTATTTTGCTTTAGAACATCAAAAGAACTTCAAACTTTCCTATAAGATTCGCCAATAAGGATTTTGTATTTTTGACAAAGCCAGGTTGTTGTGAGTACATACTTATTTTCCTTTTAAGTATCCAAACTTCTATGTCATGATAGATCGAATTAAAAATGAACTAAGCACATGCTCGAGCTCATAAGTATACAAAGGAATTTTCGTTTAAGAGCCTTACCTATAATTAGAAAAGATGTGTAAGATAACTTTATTATTATGCGATTGAACGCAGTACATTTTAGGTTGACGCCAATCTTGATAAAGTTGAATGGTATTAAAGAATAATGTACTTAAAATTCATTGAGAATAGATAAGCATCAAATTAAAGTTCTTATTAAAATTTTCGTTTTAAATTTATTTACTTACAAAAATAAATTGAGGAAAAAAATTAATTTCTCTGATCTAAGACACAAATTATGTAGTTTTTTTAATATATACTTAAGAATATATTGTGAATATATGTTTTAATTTAAACTTTTTTTTCTCATCCAACAACTTTTTTTGCACATTTTATTTGTATAACTGGAAATAACTTAGATTATCTGTCTGCAAGAGCACCTAAACCGAATTAGTGTTTCAAAGATGCCTAACTGTCCACTTTGCCCGCAGATACATGCATATATTTTAATCATTTGACGAATTGTGCCTTTTTGGCAAATATTTGTAAGTAGACTTTTAGCTCATGACAACTTCAATTCACAGGCTATGTTGTATAAGGATACCAGAAAAAAAAAATTCCTATACGGCAAGCTCCTCGACGAAAATTTAAAAAAAAAGAAATTTTTTACTCGGCTCTGTTTTTAGTAGTGTTTATATACCTACTAATAAATGTCCTAATATGTAAAATTGAAATAAAAGAAGAAGTTCTTAAAGAACAAAAAAAGCCAACTTTCCTGTTACTTAAATACTTACTGAAATTCTAATCGGGACACAACAAGGTTCTTAACAGTAAATATCATCAACAACCGTTTCTACACTAGATTTATACACATTAGAAAAAAATCGCTAAACACAGCATCCAGCTATAACATAAACTTCTAAAAGCCAAAATCAACTATTTTCTTTAACATTCTTTTGCAAATTAACTTAATATTAATTATAGTCTTCTCGATTTATTTGTAGTTCGAAGAATAATAAAATATTTATTAATAATAAAAATAATGAAACCACTCCAAACTACATTAAAAAAATACGAAATGTAAATTAAAACTAAGCATAATTGTACGCAAAAAATATGCCTTGCCGCTTTCTCTGTAAACTATTAATGAACAATCAAAGAATCACATTGTTCTACATTTTATGACGTCATTGCAAACTGATTCATAAATAAAATATTTTGCTTCAAATATTTTTAAATAAATAAAGTTTGTCATGCCATTGTTGATTTGGCAACAGTGATTTAAATGACTCAAAATTGAATTCCAATGCTAATTCAATGGGAAATTCGCCGACAGATAATAGATTTATGTCCGTCTGGACGTACAGACAGGCGGACAAAAAGTATGAAAGTTGGGTCTCTGAGGTCATAGCTTTCTAACAAAAAAAATTAAGATCAGATGTATAGAACCGATTTTGGAAGGGGGGTACGGGCAGACAGACAGGCAGACGGACAGACGGACATCGACCGCCTGTCAATACCTACTTTATCATTTTTTTAATTCTTTCGAATTAAAAAAAGAAAATTAGGCTAAAAACGGACCATATGGCGCCCTCCCATTCCCAACCAATCATTTATAATTTTAATCAAGAAGAGGATCTTACTTATTAGATTGGTTTGCTTTTCTACGGTTTGTTTTTTGCGAAGAGATACGTGGTTTTACCTATTAAAAGGAAATTAAATAAATGCAATAAATTCAAATAGCATTGAAAAGCGCATTCAATTTATTTTTCAAGATCTTTATTTAAAACAGAAAACCTCAGCGCATTATAAAAAAAAAAGTACTATCTTGTTCTACAAAAATTGAAGACTACAAATATTTATTAAAGCAGAACTACATAAATTGCCTGCACAAAGTCCAAAGTCCGAGTTGAAATTGAGTTTTTGAAGTTTGGAAATGTTACTCGTATCAATTATAGTGAAATTAAACACGTCTTAATTTAGGTTCTTTAACTTTATCCCTCTTTTTCCCTCGAATAATCCTTTATACCACTTTTCACACACTACTCGGTGCAAATTGCATAAACTTGTCAAAACTAATAAATGTTACTTTTTTTTATTTAGATACCCTAAGAAGTGAATAAAAGAGAAGCATTAACTTCTTTTTTTATGTTCGTGGAAGAAAATCCTAAATTATGAGGTTACACAAGCGTAAGAAACCGTAGAATAAAAAAAAATAAGATTCTTCGAATATAATAAATCAGACTGCGTTGTAAGTTTCTTTTTTTGCGTCAAGTTGAATTTTAAACATGTGAGGGATTTTTTTTTTTAATATAACAACTCTACGAAAAAAAAACGAAAGAAAGTGGATTACATAGTCATATACTGTTTTTCATGGAGATACATACAAGTTAATATATCGACAGTATCTCATTTTTAAGACATTCTTTACTGAATTTCTAAGATTTTAGGCTTAATATAAATTATGTTAAAGATAAAATACGTTGGGCAATTTCAGTAAGTCAAAAATTAGATTTCGGTTTTCTAATTAAAGTAAAGATGATTTAGTTATTATAATTTTGAATTAGTAAATTTTTTATGATTGAGAAAGTAAATTAATGGCGGCTTGTTTAAATTTTTGAGGGAATCAGCTAGCTATAGTTTGAATATTTAATGACGGCTTTTAAAATGTTTATATTTGATTATACGAATCACACACAGAGGATCTGTGAAAATTTTAAATAAACACGGTACGAGGAATAATTGTGATGATTAATTATTTATGAAACTACTTTTAACTAATCTGCACCAAATTTTAGTATCAAAAATTTTTTATTCATAATAATAATAAATAAAATCTATTTATTCAACCATTTCTATTATTAAGAACTGAATGAATTTTTATGAT
Organism: Oedothorax gibbosus; assembly: GCA_019343175.1. Taxonomy (NCBI): domain Eukaryota; kingdom Metazoa; phylum Arthropoda; class Arachnida; order Araneae; family Linyphiidae; genus Oedothorax; species Oedothorax gibbosus. The sequence continues at coordinate 10,060,709 of CM033282.1, read as the reverse complement.
TTATAATATTATAGGATTCTCTGAACCCCAAATTCATAACTTAAATGAAACCTCACAGCAAACTTTTTAAAAGTAAGATAGCTAAATGGTAACGTAGATAATGATAACGTAAGATAGCTAAATGGTTTTGAAAGCCTGTCATTCCGTAAATTAACAACAGTTTATGATTTTTTTTATAATTACTACAGTTTAATTAATAATCTATTGATTTTTGCATTACATAGAGTGTGTTAATAAAGAAACAATTTTTTTCTGTTTACGAATTTTAAATATTCTGCACAGTCACCAGAAGAATAATGTGTAGTTCTACAGTTCATTACATATTTTATAAAACAACTTAGAAAAATAACTATTTTTGCTGAGGAACAATCATTTATACCCGAGAAAGACAAAGAAAGAACTTTTAATTTTCTATTCCGTTGTTAAACACACGAGTAAGTTGAAGTGGCCTAAGAGAGGTAAAAGTCCAAAACTACACAACGCCCGCCTTTGTATACAAACACTACAACTTAAAGCTTTAATAAAAAGTCGTCTTGGTGTCTAGTAATTGAATTGTTTGTTTCAAAAACCCGTCAGCGCGCATCGTTATAATATTTTAGTTGTTAGGTTACTAAATTCATTTGTTAAGTTTAATATTTTTACACATTTCAGTTTAACATAAATTAAATATATTTCAAATTAATTAAACTCTCTAAACTATTTTTCAATTGTTATTCTGGTGTAGTTTTTTTTTAGTTTATACTTTATAGCTTTCCTAACATTTCCTACAATAGCAAACAAATTTACAAATATTTATAAAGACAAATACTTTTTTTAGTACTTGACCTATTTTGTGACTGAAAAAAAGTATGGGAAGGGAGTAGTAATCTGATAGGATACGTAATGCTATATTATGAACTCTGCCACGGCACTGCCACGGCATTTTACTTTAGTGTCGAGCTTAAACAACTAGGAAAACTTAAAAGGATTTTAAAGCACATGCATTTTTAATGCAGAATTCCTTATTCAATTTTTTCATATTCCGGTACTTTTCATTATTTTTAATAATTCTTGTTATAAAAAAGCATTTTTATTAGAAACAATGTTAAATGTTTAATTCAAATTAGTAAACCACTATTGAAATTTCAAATTTCTAAGCTTGAGGATATAAATATAAATTATTTTTAAAAAGTTGAATAAAAGTATTTTAGTAGAAAAAGGATTGGTGATATAAGTTATGTAGCTTAAACATCAAACCTTTTTTCGGTTAATGCAAAGAAATATAAAATTTAATTTCCCGAAACTTATCGATGAGTATCATTTACAGTATACTTTATAACAAAGCATATATTCCACGCAAATTTATGCTTTTATGATACTTGAAACAATTAAGATCACGTGTTCTGGCATAATATTAGAATGTTTACACATTATTGACCCAAAGTGGAAACTGGAATGAACTAAGCTGCTTAGCTTTTAAAGTGTTTCACACACGCAAAATTTTGCCCACAAAAATAAAGTTCGCTTAAATATTGTTTTGAAAAGGTCACAGTTTTTTAATTATTGTTTACTAATATAGCCCATGTGTATTAAACTGTTCCAAAAAAATATATAAATTCCGAAATTTGCCACGCATACCAGCGAAAAAGGATAAATTAAAGCATTGCTGAAAATTATTTGAAATTTTTTTCATATTAACAGACAGCTCAAAAACTTTGGAAATTATAAAAATTCGCTGCACTTTCGAAGATCTGTTTCCTCTCAAACGACCCAACCAGTTAAATTTACAACTCGTAAAATTAAAACAGTATAAATAAATTATGAACTAATTGAATAGATATCTGAAATTTTTATAAACGGAGGTTAATAAAATTAAAATTGATTACAAAATCAAATATACAAGTACGAGGAAATATTGGCTGCATTAGAGATGTGTTTGTCTGAGGCTAGAATTGGCTTGCATCAGGTGACGTATTCTTTCAAGCTTTCATTCCTGTATTTCCTTCGATCGGTTCTCCAATTTTTACTCAGTTCCCACGTGCCATTGATTCACCAATCGAGGCTCAAGAAAGAATTCATTTTCATTCGGCATTTCTGTTTCAACTCAAGACCTGATACATGCTCATTGGGCAGACAGAAGCGTTCATTAAACTATTCATACTTATTTTTTTGTATATTATTAATCATAATCATACTGTTATTTCAATCATAAACTTGTAACATCCGTAAGTTAAAAAGTTTAAACTGTTTAGTTTGTATTACAATGTGTCTGTTTGTCAGTTCAGGACTTATCGCAGTTTAATCGCATTAAACTCTGAAAACAATCCACATTTTTTTTAAAGAAATATCCTACTTTAAAGAGCTATCAGCTAATATGATCCAATTTTAAAAATACTTTGACAGACACATTTTTTGACCTATATTGTCACAATATGGCAGGGTATGCGCAATGAAATTTCAAAACTTTAGGCACTGAAATGGTCTTAAAATCACTTTCAGCTATAGATAACATGTATCAATCTTTTGTTTGTATAAAAAATGAAGCAGCACGAAGGCAAGCACGATGTCGTAGATCTTATAAAATGTTTTTTAGCAGTAAATTTTAAAGGCATTCGGCATTTTAAAAATCTTAGAATAATGAATATCAATTTTAAAAAATGACAAAAATTGTTTACGCATCCATATGACAAAAGGTCCATATTTTAGGTCTTAAGACCTCAACATCCATTAAAATAGATGTGCCTTGCAACACATATTAAACGTTATTTTTTTTAATTTTTTGAAAAACGTACTTTTAAATATATATTTGCTTATAACTATGTTTATATGAAGAACATAGGAAGGATTTTGCTGCGATCTTAGGAGGTTAGAGCAGTAAAAAAAATGACAACAATTGATAATGTGTCAACAATGGCAATTGTGTTTTGAATTAAAACTTCTTTGATTATTCATGAAAAGTTTTAATTCAATTTTTACATTTTATTAAATATGCTATGGTTAATTACTATACTTTGCATTAAAATACCGTTTTAACAACAATAAAACAATTTTTTTTAAAGTGACAATGTTTTATCTGTACATAAATATTCCTCAAGTTGAATAAGTAAAATTCATAAAAAAGTAATGCATTACAAATATTCTTGTTAAAAAGTTTTCGTACTAGCAACTGCATAGATATTTATCAAAATAAAATTTAAGAGTTATTACCTATTTAATCCGAAGTTTATATCAACACAATGTAGTTCTTCCCAAATCCAAGTAAATTGCAATGTTTAAAGCATTTCGATTCAGTTCTTGGCTGCTTGAAGGTACGCGAATCATATCAACACATCTTGTAGTTGGTCAGTCACTTGTGACGTCACAGCAAAACTTACACCGAACACAGAGCTGTCTCTTAGAAGATTAAAAAAAAGGAACAAAAATAACAGAAGTGCCGCATCTCAGATTTCACTTGCGACGAAAGAAGAAAAAACTGTAAGTATAGATGGAGTTTGCGATATACGTTTTTAAAAAAAAACCGAAGAAAGTATTCGCTAAACTCATATTCTGAGAAACCTTACGGAAGTACCGTCAATGTGATGTATGGATGTTTATGCAACGTCCGTTTGAAGTACATGGGTTAATGGGCGTGACATATTTTTAGAAAAATCTTGCCCTTAATGAGCATTATCCATAAATTGATATTTAAACAGCTGCAAACATGTCATATTTAAGGAAAGGAGCGCGATGACAAATTTATCAATTGTTGAATTAATTTTTGAAGATATGTATGTAAATTGAATGATTATTCAAAGCTCACTTTTTTATTCCTATTTAGTTCAGCATTTTTTTTTTTTTTTTGCTTTCTGATTGCATAAAAGTGTATAAAACTTTGTTTAATACACGTACCACGTAGTTTTATGTCAAAAAGATTTCACATTAAAAAATTATTCAGTTCACAGAATTGCCTAAGAAAAATAAGTTACAACTAATAATGATCAAAAATGATTAGAATTTGTGGCTAGATATAAAAAATAAAGGTTTAAATTTTATATATTTCAAATAGAATTTTTAAAAAAAATTCTGAGCATCCTAAGTTTAGTTTTCATTTCAAAATCCCCCCCCCCCCCCTTTAATATAGTTCACATTGTTCATGAAAATAATGTCAGATCATGATTTCACAACTCAGTCTGAAAAGGTATTAACATATCTTTTCAATATTTTTAGTTAAAATATGCTTACTATATATAAATAATAATCATTTATATTCTTTCTGATCTTAAATAAATAATAAATAGGATAAAACTAAATAGTTATATTTTAAACTAGCTTTCTAAACCCGGTGTCGCACGGGTTAACCTTTAATAACGGTAATTTGTTTTTGACACAGCATATAATAAAATGGTCGGTCTGTTCATTGGCGACTTACGCAATAATTAAAATTTAACAACCCAAATGTGGTAATCATTCTACAATCAATAAATGAAATAAAATAATGTTGGTAAAAAAACATTCCTACAAATTGAATCCTCTTGATTTTTCATGTTTATACTTAATTTTTGCTCGCGCTAAAGTTTCTTTCAAATTGAAAATTATAGAAATCGAATTCGTGTAAATTTTTTATCGGCTCTTCTTACTGGATTTTTATGTTTATCTACGGATGACGTCACGCATCTGTTTCGGCCCGGCTCATGTGTTTTCAAGCCCCAGTTTCGGTCTCCCACTCTCAGGTGGATGACGTATTTTTATAAATAATTATATTAATTAAAAAATCGTAATCAAATATGAAAAACTAAGCCTCAGGTGCACAAGTATAGGTATTACAGGGAATCTATATTAAAAATTTCAATTTTTTTTTTTATAGTAGGCCTTTCACGATCCACAGACAAACAGACTCTTTCTTTTATTATTATAGACTAGCAAATTTATACCCGTTCTTCGCACGGATTAAAAAAATATCAAATCGTTCCAAATATGTTTACCATATAACCTGTTATAGGATCATAAACTTATGTTATTGTTCCCGCTCGTTATAAAGTATGAAATCCCGTTTCATTGCCTTAAAATTCCAAAATGAAAAATAAGCTATAAAATGCACTCATAAATGTCATCACAATTCCCTCATAAATACATAAAACCTTTTAGCTCATTTGGCGCGTTTTGGGAAATAATTTGGCGAGAAAATAGATATAGCTACAAACACACCCATTATACAGCTCTAACACAATGACCTTCGAACAACCGACCAGCTTATAAATTATTTATAAAAGAAATTGCCTATTTGGCGAATTTTAGTTAATAAGTTGGCGAGATTGGCAACGTATTTGGCGAAAAAATAAAGACATAAAACACTAATAGCTCTAGTGTGATGGCCTTTATTAACCATCATAGTTCAGGAATAGCTTAACTGTACATTTATTGCTTAAATATGCATACATCATAGAGTTAGAAGAGTTTAGTAATAATGCGAGATTGCAACGTATTGCGAAAAAATCAAGCAAAAAACTAATAGTCTAGTTGATGGCCTTATTAACCATCATATTCAGGAATAGCTTAACTGTAATTATTGCCTTAAAATATGCATACCTCTCCTTCCTACTCATCATAATGCAGTTTACAGAAATCAATGCAAAAAATATTAAATAAACACAATAATCTGGGAATGAAACTGTCGGTAATAGTCATTGAACATGTCAATTTTTTCAAATAATGGATTTAGTTCGAAAGAATGGCAAAGAAAAAATACATTTTGAAATTTAAATGTTTTCGAAAATTCTCTAAAAATTGAACAAATATGAAAAATCTAAGCCTCAGGTGCACACGTTGGTATTAAAGGGAATCTATCTTGAAAATTTCGAATTTCTGAGGACAGTATAAGTAGGTCTTTTACGATCCGAAAACAAACACACAGACACACACACAGACTCTTTCTTTTATTATTATAGATACCCGCAGTTCGCATCATCTCCAGTTTCTAACTTCATCAATGGAATTGCAGCACTTTAGATTTCGATCACTAAATGTTATTAGTATTTGAAGAGGTATATTTTAGATTTTTTGTAAAGGTAAGTAACTTTTCTACTACAAATAAACCAAAAACGTAATGCATGATAAAGAGGCTGAAAGTTCATCACTAAAAGTGCGATATGTGATAGGTGAAAATAAGCTGAAATATAAAACTCTTTTAAGGGGGGATGGGCGCGCTGGACAGGGGGTCTCCAAAGCAAAGTGTATCAGTGTTAATCCTATGGAGAAAAAAATAATTTCTCTGCCACATTTCTCCGGCTGTATTGAATATTTTGCAAGCGGATTTTTTTGTGTGATAAATGTAGCTGACTTACAGGTCCTGACCTTCCCACTTTTTGAAATTGGTTCGAATATTTTTTTAATTTTCAATAAATAATTTTACACAAAATATTCGAAGCATTTTCAAAAAGTGGGAAGATAGAGACCTGTAAGTTATCTACATTTATTATTTTAAAAAAAACATTTGTAAAAATATACAGCCGGAGAAATGCAGAGAAAATAGTTTTTTCCTATTGGATTAACACTGAGGCACTTGAGTTTGGAGACCCGCGATCCAGCGCGCCCATTCCCCCTTAAGAAAAAACTAAAAATAAGTTTGGAGAGTCAAATTATGATAGAAAGTCACTTCTCACTCATCTGTCGGCTTGCACGTAGCAATTTACAATCATTTATTTAAGGGGAAAAAAGGAAAGCTCGGAACGTCAAATCATCAACGCACTTAACAAGTTTACTTTTGACTGTTATTTTTTCTTCAAAAATATAATACGTATTCCCATAATATTTTCTTTAATAAATCATTTTTGTTAAAAGATAGTTCCAGCAACTTGCTAAAATTTCATTAGTAACATTTTCATCTACCTAGACACAATTTTTTGTTGTTTGCAGTTTATAAGCTAGTTTAAAAAAACGACTTCATTCTACTGAAAAATCGTATAATTTTACTTTTTACTTAATAGTCCGGATTACGTAGATCTACGTCTACAAAGGAATTTAATCGAAACAGTCATGTTCACACACACACAGGTAAAATCTGAAAAATATTTTTTGAGAATAGTTATTAACCTTTCTTGTACCATATAAAATCTATCTTTTATCTTTACTTTTACTTGAAAAAACATTAAAAGTGTAAATACTGCAAGCGAAGTGACACTTTTTGGGTGTAGAAGTAGCTATTGTATGTAGATTAAAAAGTACAAACTATCCATCCCATTTTAATCAGGGCAGTTCCAACTTGAAAAGTTGAGATGTTAAACCCAATCGGTCGAAAAGCGCCCATAAATGATTGAAAAAACTTAATGAAAATTAATTAAATCAATAACTCAAAAATATTCCTTATCTATTATTAAATGACTTTTTTTAACCCATGCCACTTATAATCGGTAACATTTCCTACAAAGCTTAGAAATTACGAGTTACAGTTCCCTGATTCGATGCAAGACTTAACCCAAGGTCGAAGAGAAGAACGGGAGACTGGGAGCTAAAAGTTTTTCTTCGTTTCCAAAAACTGGTGTGTAGGAATATTTTGGTTTTCTTTTTAAAAAAAAACACTATCGAATAAATAATCGATTGTCATCGCAGGCTTCAATCTATTAAATGTTCTTGTATTCTATCTAAAAATGTGTGTTTCTCAAAACTCGATTTTTATAGTCATGAAATTAAAATTTATAACTTGAAAAATTTGTTTCAAATTTAAGTTTCACTCTCAAACTCAAAGTAATGTAAAAAAATAAATTAATGTGTAGAGTTTAATGCGCATTTTTTTTAATTCTACAACAACACAATCATCTTCTCTTGATTCACTAAGAAAAACTAGTTAAAAAGGTAAACAAGTATCATTCTTTAATAGTAAATGCAGTCCATACTCTTTTATGCACCGATCACCGCTGATCCGACGTAATCTTCGGTACAGCAACGTTTTTTTTCAATGAACTAGAACATGAGATCAAACAACAACTATAGTTTTGAAACTATTTGCGAGGGAACGAGTTACGACTTCGTAAGATTTCTGCTGGGAACTGCGGAATCTTGACTTGTAGATATTTTTTAAAGATTTCGGAATCAATGTTTCAGAAAATGCATTTTTAAATAATAAAAAAACTAATCTATTGTGTTAAAGAGCTGTTTAAAATAAACCCTACCTCCAGTATAGACTCCTAACTATCATCAATATCTCACTCGTTATGATGCTAAAAAGACAAAATTTTTGCATTACATGTTATACACGAGAACCGAACATAAGCAATAATATTTCACTCCGAATAAACAACGTTATTAAAAGAAATGTGGATTAAATACAGTTGGGGGAATCTGACTTAATAAACTATCATATTTTTTTCCTTGATCATTCTAGAGCCAGTTGCTCCAATTTATTTCCAAGAACTAGAAAAAAGTAAAAAGCGTTCTTAATTTTAAATAGTTTTAGTACCCGTTTGGTATTCTTGCAAGAGTGGTGTAAGCATTTTTTGTCTCGAAACGAAAAAGGTTAAGAATTAAATCAGTCTAAACATGAATATCAAGGCAGATTCCAATATCCTCTTTAACCAGACATTTTGCCAGAATTCTTTCAGTGGGGCTGGTGTATGCAAGTAAAAAGTCAAATATGATACATAATAGAATGAAATATTTGAAAATATTCGAATTCAAAAATCATGATAACGCTAAAAAAACAAACATTCGAAAATAAATGTTGTGTCCAATTAGTGAAATAGATATAAATAATTGCAAAAAAAATAATAATAAAAGTTTTTAAAAGAAACAATAAATCTGGAACAGACTGATACCAATAATCGGCTTACACCAAGTGAGTATTTAATCCTAAATGATATTTGTACTCGAGAGGATTAATGAAGCTAGTTTTCCTCATCAATAAAAATGTTTATGTTCTACTTGTATTGATATAAACTTACACTATTTCATTAAATACATTAATATGTTTTCCTGTTGAATGAAGCCTTGAGTACTTAACAACATTAGATTGTTGTTACATACTTTCTCTTTAAATAATGAAACTAAGTAATTGTGTTTAAATTTATAGACTGAATTTTTAAATTAAAAAAAAGTCAGGATAAGTTACAAATAACCAGCAAATAAAGGAGTGGGAACGTCGCCTTATTAATTTTAAAAACTAGGGATGTGTAACAATACACGAATTTCAATTACCACTCAACAAGCCAAGACATTTAAAGGTAATTATATAACCAAAAATGTAATTTCAACAATTTTAAAACCTTCGAAGTTCTACGGCAGCTGCTATTTCAGCTTGCGCGATTTTCTCGAAAACCTTATTATGACGTCCCTCATGTACTAGAAACTTGTGTACCAAATTTGAAGTATGTATCTCTTCATTTTCCAGCACTACCTTTAAAACCAAAAACTTTCTATGGCAGCAACCCTTTGCGCATGCGCAAATTTCTCAAAAACCTTATTATAACGAAGAACGGTACTGGGAACTCGTGTACCAGAAATATGAAGTTCGTAGTGTAAGAAGTTAATTTTAGCTTTTAAAAGTTTTAATTACAACTGTGGATGCTGTGTTTATCGATTTTTCTAAGGTGTATAAATCTTGTGTATAAGTGGTTCTAGAAGACAGTTACTGTTGCAAACCTACTTGTTTTTCTACAAGAATTTCAGTAAGTATTTATGTAACAGGAAAGTAGGCTATTTTAATTCTTTTAGAACTTTTTATTTTAGATTTGGCTTTAGGGGACACAGTACCTCAAAAACTGCAAAAATTGCGAATTTTTTTTTATTTGCTAAAATGGAATCTTCTTAATAAGTCTACCAAGTTTCAAAAGTGTAGCTATATTTTAAAAAAAGTTATTCCACTTTTTATGCGGAAAGGTAGAATAAAAATGCAAACGAATGAAAACTTTAAACGTGTTTTTTCGGTGTTCATTTTTCCTTGATGACAAGGTTTTCAAAACGCTAAGGCTTTTTTAATTATTTATAAAAGTCTAAGGAATTTTGTATGCAGTCTGTCAAATATGTTGACATTAAGAATTGGTATCAAAATTGTTTTCAAAAGTAATACTTTTTTTATAAAAAAAAATACTAAAAGTCGAAATTTTCCAAATATTCTAAAAAAAATTGGGATTTTCTAGATAAATATTTTTTATGAAACAACTACTGAAGATAAATCAAATTTGGATACCAATTCTTATGTAAAACAGTTTTAAGTACATGAGGAAAAAAATTCGGTTAAAATATTTGTATTTAAAAAAACTTTAGCATTTTAAAAAAGTTCAAAAAAAAAATTTAAATAACTTAAAAATTAAAATATTTTTTAAATTTGTCATAAATTGTTTTTAAATATAGGTTGAACTAATAAAACAACAATTTTATAATAAATATGTCAAAATTAAAAAAAATTAAAGTGGTACCGTGTCCCCTTTAATTTGTATCTCATATGTGTGTCCAGTATGGACATCTTAAGGAGAGAAACTAAAATTACCAGAAAATTTTTAACAAGTATTTAAGTAGGCTATTTTAGTTCTGGGGAGGCATGCTCATTAAATCTGTGGAGTTCAAAGTCTCGACGGCGTTAACGTACGATGTCGCTCGAAGTTCCATTGGGTGTTGGCTCAGGTGTCGACCTCGTCACTTGACCGCGGTTCTAAATTACGAGGCGTAATTGGCATTGCTAAAGCTCCTAGATGGTGAAATCAAACTTACTTTAATTTCCTTAAGGCAAGTAACTACTTTCCAGGCAAGTTCAAAACACCTCGTCACTTGACCAGGGTTCTAAAATACGAGGCGTTATTGGCTGTGTTAAAGCTCCTAAAGGAGGCTAGAAATAGGCAGCCGGAAGCGATTACCTTACCTTACCTTACCTTACCTTAGTTCAAAACACCCTGTATACGGGAAACAGAATACCTCTGGGGGTGACAAGCCAATTCTGGGGTTCCTCTAGTTGGCCTCTGTCTCTAAAAAATTAGATGGATCCACTTATGTGTGTGTGTTGTCTGTTGTGTCTGTCTTACTTGACGAAGGTTTATAAGCGGGTCGCTGACCAAGCACACAAACCTGAATATATATGTCTACCAACCAACCAACCAACGGGAAACAGAAGAGGGGGGGTAAAGTTGCTGGCGGTAAGTCGATTGGTTACCAGAACTGGTCTTGTGTAAAAAAAACTTAAGATTTAAATTATCACATATTTAGTCACATAACTGTCTAAATTATGTTTCAGATTCATCCAATAAATATAAATCTTCCACCAACATTAATAGTCCTGATAAACGTACCTTCGTTTATTTCAGTTTATTTTTGTCTTATTATTATTTGCAAAAGGGGATCATAGTGGAAACCTTAAAATAACAAAAAAATATTGATTACAATTTAAAAAATATATATAGTGAATTTAGTATAAAGCATTCGGTATCAATGTGCCCCATTTGTGGGGTAATCATAGAGCTGGGCCAATAATAGAATTATTTCATATAGATAAAAACTTATTATGCGGTTCATTGGTTTAAAGAGTAACTTAAAGATAAAAATGAGAATAAAAGGTGAATAAAAACTTACTTAACAGAATAAATAGATGTTAGCATCTATCATTGATGAGCCTAAATATGCCCCATCATAGAATGTACCCGAAAAACTACCCATTTACATAATTTGAATCTTTAATCTAATAATTTTTAATTTACCAAACAAAAAAACACTAGGAACTTAATAATTGTAGTTTTAGTTACCAGAGAGGGCATTTTTTTCTGTTGAAATATCTGGAACATTTGTATAATTCAATTGAAATTTTAAATTAAAATTTATCTTTGACTTACAAAAATTTAAACTCCCCATGCTTTTTCAAAAAAAATACAAAATAACGCCAAAAATTTTTGGAAATAGCTTTTTACACTTATGCCATATTTTAAAACTTTCTTAAATAGCTCTGTAAAAAATAGATAGGGTGTATCAATGTCCAAGAGTGCACTGTATACGGAAAAGTGGCACTTATCCTATAGAGTTAATACGGGAGTTTGTGTCACTTTTCTACGTTTGGTGAGAGATGTAATTTTGAAGAGACTTCTAATTAAATTTATGATCTCGCATTTATAAAATCTAAGTTAAACTATTGCTTTTTTTTACATAGCGCATCTTTTCAGCTACTTTCATAACTAAGTTACATGCAAAATACACTATGAGAAAATTTTGTAATTGGGAATATTTACCTTTCAAAAGACCACTAGTTAAATATAGCGTATAAGTTTTTCCCATGTACATAAACAGAAGCGGCATTTTGAAAAGATTAATCAACATTTTGCAAAACAAAAAAAAGTTTTTATTCTTTACCCCAATTACTCAAAGTTAAAGAGAACATAGATATCATTAATTTTACTAAATTTTTAAGAATTTACTCTTATAATTACTTTCCCATGTAAAATTAAATTTATTGGTGGTGTAAGTTTTGAAAATATATCAGTAACCTTTCGGCAATAAATTACTATGTTTAACAAAATTAAACTTATGTTAAGGTTAATAATTAGTTAAAATTCCATGCCAAAATTAAATTTTTGGCAAAAATAACTCTCTAAAAGTAATATCTCAACAATATGGTAAATTTAAATCGGAATAAACTTAAAATAGAAAATAAATATTGATTAAAATTACATTAACTTGTGAAAGTAAACTTGTAAATCTCTTACCAATTTTCAAAAATATTTTTGGTTTCTCCTTGTTTATAGTCTGTCTATTTACTATGCGAGCCTCGACAAGACTTTCTTCCCCCATCCCTTCGCTTGGTTTTCTAGGAAACGGGGGGAGCATCGCTTTTCTAAACCTAACGTGTTTGAGGTTCTGTTGTGAGGTTAAAAATCCGAACAGTTCAAACCCAAGTAGGGTGGGGAAAAAACATGCTCACGCCGTTTCGAAGAAAACCACATGCGGGGATGGCGGAAGAAAATGCTTTCGAGGCTCGCATAGTCGTATTCTAGATAGCCTAGGTAAAATACATAGAAATTAGTTAATTTTAATATGCATTGTGGAAGCAGCTTTTATACCCTATAGAAGATATTACTGTGACAAAAAGTAAACTTAATTATTTTAAGCTATTGAAAAGAATACATTACAACTTCGTTCTTTTTGTCTGG